>OX246753.1:9365478-10615478 GCA_945910035.1 Brachypalpus laphriformis | reverse complement strand
GAACTCACAAGCCAACACCGGAGGCACAATCTATTACAAGTCTGTACAACTGCTTGCATACGCCGACGATATCGACATTATCGGAAGATCTCAGCGGGCTGTCACCGGTGCTTTTGCAAGCATTGAGGCGGAAGCGGCCAAAATGGGTTTGGCGATAAACGAGGGCAAAACCAAGTATATGCTGTCAACTAGAAGGGAAAACCAACATCGACGAATTGGACAAAACGTCACCGTGGGCAGCTATAACTTCGAGGTAGTAAGGGACTTTGTCTACCTTGGCTCTGCTATAAATTCAGCAAACAAAATCAGCGCAGAAATCAATCGAAGAATAACTCTTGCCAATCGCTGTTTTTTTGGACTTATAAGGCAATTCAACAGTAAAGCCCTCTCTCGAACAACTAAGGAGACTCTATATAAGACCTTGATCATCCCAGTCCTGCTTTACGGCGCTGAAACATGGACTTTATTAAAAGAGGATGAAGATATCCTTGGTCGCTTCGAGAGAAAAATTCTTCGTAAGATTTTCGGTCCCGTTTGCGTTGACGGGTTTTGGAGGAGAAGATTCAATCACGAACTATACGAGCTGTACAGCGACATCGACCTAGTCAAAAAACTGCGTATTGGACGTCTGAGATGGCTAGGACATGTAGAGCGAATGGACACCAACGCTCCGGCCCGCAGAGTCTTCGAATCTAACCCCGAGGGACGACGCAGTAGAGGGAATTATCGCCGTAGGTGGCGCGCACAAGTTCAAGGGGACCTCGACCAACTTGGAGTGCGCAACTGGAGGCAATTAGCTAAAGACCGAGCTAAATGGAGAGGCTTGTTGGTTGAGGCCCAGGTTCACCCCGAACTGTAGCGCCACCTAAGTAAGTAAGTAAAGCTCTTTAAAGTGCCAGGGCCTAGCTTCTCGCAACCACTCATGTTGTGTGCGTTATATTTTTCACACGAATGGAAGGGACCTACAGTTTAATGCCGAATCCGAACGGCGATTTGAGAAGCTTTATCGTGACAACAATACTCTCGGATGTTTGTCAGACGCTCGCGAGAGGTGGGACCGTGAAAAAGACTTTTTGGTGTTTTCTGGGATTCGAACTTGGAACCTCATGCGTAGTGACCCGACACACTAACCACTTACGCCACGGTGCCCACCGTGATGTAGGAAAGGCAGACCTATAAACGCCTGGATCAGACAAATGCGACGACATTGGCATTTCATTGGCCTCAGTAACCGAGTGATCCAAAATCGGCAGGCCTGCCGATATTTTCTGAGATCAAATAGGCGAACCCCACAGCGGATCAGTAGAAATGCGGTGAAGTGAGAAGGTTGTGATCCCTTGTTTTCGGATCACAGCCTCGCTGATAAAAGGAAGAAGAAGAATAACGTTAAATTGTTAATTGTTTTAAACCTTGTTTAAGAAAGAGGTTGTTATGCATTTACTTGTGTCCACCAGGGGATAGTTATTTTCAAGTAATTTTGGAAATACCATATGCATCATTATTACTACAGGAGGTGGACGTCTGGGTTATATGAATTAACATTATTGTCTCGTGATAGTCGTATTTTCAGTTTGCATATTGGCAAGCATAGTACTAGCAACAGGCTAGGATGAAAAGATGACAATCAAAGATTAGAAGTGGTGAAGTTTTAGTTTTAAACATTTGTAAATTATTTGCGTTAAAATTCGGTTGACATACGCTGTCGCTGTGACTTCACAGACGAAGATCCGACAGTGCCCTGGGGAACACCAGCCTTAGTAGAGAATGGGATAGAAGCTAATACCAATTGTATTGATTGACCACTTATAAACTCGAAATCCATTTATCCACACTATGATTTGTTCTTGGCATAACAAGTACCCGCTCGGAACATACGTACGGACAGACAGATAGGAATTCGTTTTTATATATAGATTTAGGTACATATAAATAAATTGAATTGAAACTGCCGTGCCTCCTTCTCGACTGCTATGCGTCATGTTCTCCTTGGACTGCCAGGTCGTCTGCCATCCTGAGTTAAAGGGTTCCATTGTATAGCATGGTTCGCAATGGAACTGTAGCCCTTCGGAACGTGTGACCAATTCACCGCCACTTCCGTCGTTGGATGGTTGTGCCTATTGGTTCCTGACCCGTTCTCTCGTAAAGGTGTTCGTGAGAGATACGATTGGGCCAAAAAATCATTAAGATATTGCGCAGGCACCTATTAACGAACGTCCGCAGCTTTCTGGTGATAGTAGTGGTCACTCTCCACGTGCTGCCTCGATATAACAGCACGGATTCAACGTTGGAGTGGAACAGTTTTAGCTTGGTGATCAAACTTTTTTTTTTTGTTCGAGGCTAGGTGAAAAATCGTCCATAGACACAATGACAATAGCAAGCGCGTGCTTATAGTAGTGTCAGATTCTTACTGACTAAAAAAACACCACCCTTCGATATAAATTTGTTAGATATCGCAACTAAGTATTAACTTATTAAGCAATTTTTCTATCATGAAATAAAAACGTTTAGCAGGTTACTTTCCACTGAAAGATCCTGCATATTCCACAATCTAGACGCGGTTAATCATTATCTCGCCAAGTCGAAAGGTTTCGTCCTTTGCAGTCGGCGCAATAAATTGCCCTCATCCAAAATTTGTAGGACTGTATTGTTGACATGTCCGATTAGTCGGTTTCTATGCTTTCTGGCGATGCTTCTAGTTTCAGCTTCGAAATTCGAGATCGGAATTTCGAGATCCTTGTGGATATCATCGTTTCTAATATACCACGGTGCTTGGATAATTTCTCTTAGCACTTTATTTTGAAAAGCTTGTACAATATTTGCTTTTGTTTTCTTTGTACAACCCCAAAGTTGTATACCGTAGGTCCACACCGACTTTAGCACTTGCTTGTATAAAAGCAGTTTGTTCTCAGTACTGAGCTGGGAATGTTTTCTGAGTAACCAGTACATTTCTCTATAATTGATTTCGAGTTCTTTACGTTTCATTTTCACGTGCGAATTCCATTTCAGCCTTGCGTCGAGTGTCATTCCCAGGTATTTGCCCTCGTTTGCAAAAGGTATTCGGGCCGAGTTTAGGAAAATTGTCAAGTTATTAGTTTTCTTGTAAGTGAAATTCACGAGAACAGATTTAGATTCGTTGATGGCGATCCGCCAGTCCCTCGTCCATTCATTTACATTATTCAGTGCGTTTTGCAGTCGTTTCTTCCATTGTTTTGCCTACTGCTAGGATAGCGGTGTCATCGGCAAATGTAGCAAGGAGAGTGCCGTCTTCGTTCAATATATCACGTGTATATAACAAATAGAGAAGCGGCCCAAGACCGCTTCCTTGCGGTACGCCGGCCGAAATTTCCTTGAGCTCGGAGTATTCGACTCCATGTCTAACACGAAAGATTCTATTCCCGAGATATGATTCTAGAATATCGTATAAGCATAGAGGGAGAACTTGTCGTAGTTTGGATTTCAAGCCATCATGCCACACCTTATCAAAAGCTTGCGAGACGTCAAGAAATACGCTTGAGCAAATCTTTTTTTCTTCAAGTGCTTTCTCGATTACATCAGTAATTCTATGCACCTGGTCAGTCGTCGAATGCTTGCTTCTGAACCCAAACTGGTGGTCAGGGATAAGATTACTTTCTTCTATGTATAACCGGTTGGAGACGCCTTAGTAATATCCTCTCGAAAATTTTCGATATGACTGGAAGAAGGGAAATTGGTCTATACGATCATTTGGCGGTTTTCCTGGTTTTAAAACCATTATGACTTCCGCAACTTTCCATTGGCTTGGAACGTATTTTAATCTGAGCGCAGCATTTACAATATGGAGAAGCTTAATCAATGCTTTTCTAGGTAAAACTTTGAGAATTTCTCCGGTAATCAAATCATAACCAGGAGATTTCTTAAGTTTTAGATTCTCAATCTCATGTTTGAGTTCCCTTATCGTTGCACTTGTGAGCGTCAAGTCGTCAGATGGTAAATCCAGCCTATTGCGGTTGTCGTAAACCACTTGACCATCGTACGGTTTAAAGGTTTCTTCCAGGTGGGCCGCAAAGACGTCCGCTTTTTCTTTATCTTCCATCGCTCATTCATTTTGATTTAATTTGATTGGTGGCGCGGTGAGGGTCCTTTGGTGCCTTTTACAGCTTTCCAAAGTGAATAATTGGAATCTTTTTTCGCTGCTAAACTTTCGAGGTAAGAGCCTATTGCACGATTCTTAAAATCCTTAATAGTCTTCTTCAACAAATTGCACAGACGATTCAAATGTGCTTTATGCTGCGGAGCACGAATCTGTTGCCATTACGCGCCTTTCTTTTTTCCTTGACCAATTCTTTTATTTCCGGAGGATATCGTAAACCGTATCTGACCGGCGTTTTCCTTGGATTGGGCGTATTATTCCAAGAGGCGAGCTGTACGATCTCAACGAAGCGATCAACTTCAACCTCAAGTTCATAGGGTGTCGTAAGTGGAACGTTCAGTTCAACATTATCTTCAATTTCGTTCCTAAAGCCTTCCCAGTTTGTTGTTCGACCAGTTAATCTCGCTGACTCTAGGTTATAGACTAGTTTTTCACTGATTGTTAAAATAACCGGGGAATGATCAGACGACAGATCAAAGCTCTCTTTAATTTTTATATGGTTGGTAGATATTCCTTTTCATTTTTTATTTTTTTTAGATAGTCCTTTTACAACGAAAAAATCTATCAGGTCAGGTATTTTCGAAGTATCAGTTGGCCAATAAGTCGGTTTACCCGTCGAATGGAAATCACAACTGCACTCCATACCTGCCCCATAGAGCATTCTGCCTTTTTTCGAGCTGTATCTTGAGCCCCAGAACGTATGTTTCGCATTAAAATCGCCGCCAATAATAAAATTAGGTTTCAGCGATTCAAACAGGTTAGTAAAATTACTTTTTTCAAGCGCTGAACGCGGTGGACAGTAGATAGATGAAATTTTAAAAGTACGCTGAATACTTTTAACTCGAATCGTGCACAGTTGCAAAGTTTCAAGTTCTATCTTTAGGTCTTCGGATTAATCGATGCAGTCTTTAATAAACAAGGATGATCCACCTCTCGCTTTTCCCGAAGGGTGGCAAGCGTGGTAATCATTATAGCCTTTTATTTTTAAATGCGATTCGTTTTTTTACGTGGGTTTCAGATATCAAACAAATATCAATATGAATATTTCCAGTTCGTCAAGTTTTTGAAAAAGTCCGTTTGCATTCCAAGTACATATTGTTAACATTCGTTTGTCATTCATATTTTAGTTGAAGTACGCATTTTCGTGAATTAATTTCAAGCTTAAGGACATGAGAGACAGGGTCCGTCGAGATTTCAAGGTTTTTTTGTTTTTCGGATGCCGCATGGTTCGCTATGGAGCTGTCGCCCTTTCGGAACGTGTGACCAATCCACTGCCACTTCCGCCGTTGGATAGTTGTGCCTATTGGTTCCTGACCCGTTCTCTCGTAAAGGTGTTCGTTAGAGATACGATTGGGCCAGAAAATCCTTAAGATATTGCGCAGACACCTATTAACGAACGTTTGCAGCTTTCTGGTGATAGTAGTGGTCACTCTCCACGTGCTGCAACCATATAACAGCACGGATTCAACGTTGGAGCGGAACAGTCTTATTTTGGTGCTCAAACTGATTGCATTGCTTCGCCATATTTTGGACAACATCCCGAACGCGGATTTTGCTTTGGCGATCCTGTTGGCTACATCCAGTTCGGTTCCACCATCGGTCGAGACAATACTCCCAAGATACTGGAAATCCTCTACTCTCTCAACCGGTTGTCCAGCTATGCATATTTGAGCCGATGAGATAGTTCCAAGGCTGATAATTTTAGTTTTTGCCGTATTCATTTTCAGCCCGACGACACCTGCCTCCCTCTCCACATCTGCTGTCATTTGGTGGAGGTCCATAATTCTGTGGGAGAGTAAGCATACATCGTCTGCGTAGTCAAGATGTTTCAGTTGAGATGTAAGAGTCCATCGAATTCCACCAGTTCCCGTCGACAAAGCTGCATGAAGCACATCTCTAATCACCAATAGGAATAATATTGGTGAAAGGATACAGCCTTGTCTTACCCCACTTTGGATCTCAAATTCCTCAGACAACCTCCCCCTGTGCAGAACGTGACATTTGGAGCCTTCATATGTAGCTCTGATAATAGCAATTAGTTTATCGGGAATGCCTCTCCTGCGTAAGGCACGCCAAATAAACTCCCTGTAGACACTATCGAACGCCTTCTCAAAATCGATGAACAGCAGGTGCACTGGCGATCGATATTCAACACACTGTTCGATGATAATCCGCAGGGTGTTGATGTGGTCAGCACAGGAGGATCCAGAGCGGAAACCTGCTTGTTCGGCATCGAGTGTGCCTTCGAGATGTTGTTTGATTCGCTCAAGGATGATTTTATTGTAGCTATTATCTTAGCTACAGCAGGCATCACGCAGACACCCCTCCAGTTTCCGCACTCCATTAATTTTCCTTTCTTAGGGAGCTTGACGATCATTCCTTTTTTCCACTCGCTAGGAAAGCTCTCAGCTTCCCAAGCTCTCTCTATAAGTGGAAGCAGAAGCTCAGCCGATGTTGTTGGTGCTGCTCGTAAGAGCTCTGCTGGAATACCGTCAAGTCCTATCGCCTTGTTGGTTTTGAGTGCCTTGATCGCGGTAATGATCTCATCTTTACTGGGAGTCGTGGTGCGTATTCGGGAACTTCTCACCTCGGGCATCTCAGTTTGATTTGGGAACATATCGCTAGCGAATACACGGTTTAAAACCGTAGCAAAATGATCTTTCCATCTCTTGAGCTGGTCCTCATCCGAATTGAGCAAGGAACCGTCTAGGCTTTTCACTGGGTGTTGGCTGGAGCTGCGACCACCTGTCAGCTCTTTCGTGATTCTGTAGACAGTCCTGCTATCGCACCTCCGTGCTGCTTCTTCTGCTTCTGTAGCCAGCGCGTTGATGTAGTTGCGCTTGTCACGTCGCACGCTACGCTGAACTTCTCTTATCTTCATGCGATATAGGGACTCTAGCTCGCTTCTCCCTGCTGCTGGGTAGCTGCAATGCGAGCTTTCAGCTGTTTTCGTTCGTCAATCCGTCTCCAGGTATCTTCGGAAAGCCACGCCCTATGTCTTCCCTGCGATCGACCGACAATTCTTTCAGCACCAGATGTAAAAACATTTTTCACAGCACACCAATGGTCTTGGATGGTTGCGGGCATTGAGCTGCTGATTGCTTCCACACCTTGCGAAAAGTGCTCCCTTAATTGGAGAGTGGCTATCATAAGATGGTGATCACGTACTATCCCCACATCTGCCCCTCGTCTATTTCGGACGTCCAGGAGACTACTTCTAAAGCGGCGGCTGATAGCAAAATGGTCAATTTGGTTGGAGGTTGCTTGCCTGTCATTGGAAACCCAGCTGACTTTGTGGCAGGTCTTGTGCTCAAACATGGTGCCACCTATCACAAGGCGGTTGGCATTGCAGAAATCCACAAACCTTTCGCCGTTGTCATTGCGGTTGCCTAGTCCATGCTTCCCGATTACATGCTTGAGCCCTTCGTTGTCGCTGCCTACCTTGGCATTCAAATCCCCCATCACTATGACAATGTCTCCATTTGGTGTTGTGTTGAAGACGGCGCTTAAGAGATTGTAGAAGCTCTCCTTTTCGTCCTCAGACGAACTATTCGTTGGGGCGTAACACTGTATGATGGTGACGCGTCGTACTCTAGTCCCGAATCTGGCCGTCAGAATCCTATCACCATGAGGCTGCCAGGAAATTAGGCCCTTGCGTGCTGTTGTTGTAAGCAGTAGTCCGACTCCATATTCCCGCGGACTTCCGGATGGTCTTCCAGAATAGAGTAGTACAGTGTTACGCGTTGGAGACTGGTACTCGCCCGCTTCTAACCATCTTACTTCACTTACCGCCAAAATGTCCAGTTTATATCGCATGAATTCCTTTTCCAGTTGGAGGAATCTGGCATTGTAAGGACCTTCTCTTCCCGAGTCGAGGAGCGTCTTTACATTCCAGAAACCTATCTTTGTCCGGGTACAATAGCCAAAAGTCGTCAACATCAGTCCTTATCCGAGGCATAGTGTCGGTTTCTGTAGCGAGCTGGTTTCAGTAACGCAGGTTGCTGGCCCACGTTACCTAGCCTAGAATCAAGGCCCTAGACAACCCGCACTTACAATTTTGGCCTATACGTATAAGGGTTTATACGTATAGTTGCCCGGGGACCACAACTAGGAGGTAAAGTAAGCACTTCATCACGAACTTGATTGTTGCGCTACTGGCCCAAGCCAAGTTTTGGGCAGTCAGTAGTTTCCCGATCAATCGCAATGCAGGTCCCTATTTTGTCACGCTGTTCGTTATCTTCTCGCTTATTTTGCGTGTTTTCTTGCCTCGTTACCATTTCGGGCGAAGAACTAGTTTTTCATATCTTATGAATAAAGTTCCACATTTATTTCATAATAAATTTGTGTTTAATTTAATGAAAACTTCCACACTAGCTGTTGGCACACCCTTTACTTGACATTGGTTACTGACAGTTTATCGTTATAGAGTATTATAACTACCTTCACTAAAGAACTAACGATAACAAAAAAATATTGCTCAAAGACAAACAATATCATTTTGCCGCCCTTACACATAAAATTGGGACTTTTGAAAAACTTTGTTAAAGCTAAAACTGGAGAAGGTTTCCTCTATATAAACACTTTGTTCCCCAGATTGAGCGAAGCTAAATTAAAAGAGGGCATTTTTATAGGGGCAGATATAAGAAAGTTAATGAAGGACTCCAATTTTATTGACGTATTCAGGGTTATCGGGAACACATTTTTTCTCGGAATTTTTCCCCCGAACAAATATTAGGTACCTTCAAAAATAGGGAATAAATTCATCGGGGAAAAATTAAATATCGCGATTGCGTTGAAAATTCTCCTGAACTGTGATTCATGATCCCTATTTCTTTTTCGTGGAATCGATTCCTCTTTTTGAAGACACCTAATTTTTGTTCGGGGGAAAAATTCCGAGGGAAAATTTATTCACGATAACCCTGATTAAATATACAGAAAAAAAATGCATGGCTTTCTTTTGTTAAAGTGACACAACATTTTTTAGGCAACACAAAGTCACCAAACTATAAGGAAATAATTTTTAAGCTACTACAAAACTACAAAAGCTTGGGATGCAAAATGTCTTTAAAGATTCATTTCCTTGATTCCCATTTGGAGTTTTTTCCTGAAAATTTAGGTGTCGTAAGCGACGAGCATGGGGAGACATAATGGCGATATCAAGGAAAATGGTCATCGAAAACGCTCGCAGGCGTTTGTTGGACCTCGAAACGAGATCATCCATCATACTTGTGTAAAAGACTAGCAAAACGCATCAAAAATTCTTCAGAATAATACAAAAATAAATTAGTATCTACATTATTTTCATGTATTTCCACTTTTTTAAATAAACACAGTTTTCTAAAAATATGGATGTTTCATAAATTTTTTACAGACGTATTTTAAGCAATTTCATGCCAAGGTATAAAAAAAAAATTTTGGAAGAACGGCAAAAAAAATATTTTATTTGTTTTCCAGTGTAATTTAACAAATCCCAGGAGCTAAAAATACAATAATGTTCTCTACCAGTGTATTGAATAACCTTGTTTGATGCAAAGATGTAAGTATTTTTTTTTTTTTTTTAAACTAGGATAGGTTCTAAGTTAAGAGTTATATATAATACGAGTATATCGGCATATACTCGTACGATAAAGATAAAGCAAATTCTAAAACGCAGTAGAGCAAATTTTTTTTTGCGCAAATTACGCCAATGTCAAAATCGTGTTGCAAAGCAAGCATATAAATTACTTTTTTCTTTTCTTGGCGGACGGTGGTTGCTTCAGAAGAGAAAATATTCAAAAAAGGAGAAAGATAAAATAAGGAAAA
Source organism: Brachypalpus laphriformis (assembly GCA_945910035.1). Lineage (NCBI taxonomy): Eukaryota > Metazoa > Arthropoda > Insecta > Diptera > Syrphidae > Brachypalpus > Brachypalpus laphriformis. The sequence goes on along the minus strand of OX246753.1, from coordinate 10,605,547 downwards.
AAGCAAAAAAATAAGTATTCCATTTTCTTTTTAGAGCAAAAAGCAAACTTAATGCAAATTATTTATTCATAAACGTTGAAAATTATGCATAGCAGTTGTATCCTTTAGCGTTTCGACTGCTTTGTTACTCCTGCTTTGCAGAGTTGCATTTCCAAATGGTCCCACCCTTTCTTACCTATTGCAGATTTCTTTGTCGTCTGTTAATAAGCGGTCCCGCGCATCTTCAATAGATTTCGGTAACTAAATTTTTTTCGCAATTTTTCTCCCTTGAGTTGCAATTTTAAAAATATTCAGCCTTATTTTGAGACTCGTTTTCATTCGAAAGTTCAATAGAGTTCATTAATAAATGAAAGTTCATTTTACGAAACGAAAGTTCATTCATCATGTGTATTTTGAGATTCTATTCCTTCGAAAGAACTGTGATTTTTTATACGTTTACAATTCTCCAGACCAACAAAAATGTAAGTGTATTTTAGGTAGTTAAATATTTGTGTTAAAAATTAATAAAATAATTAAAAAAAAAATGTATTGACTGTTAAATATAGGGCACATTCCAATTAGACGAATCGGGAACAAAAGGAACTGTTGATAAGATTGATGGTGGAAAATCCAGAAATCGCAAGGCGATTTTCATCCAACAGAATCGATACGGAGCGATTTTGGAAGGCTGAATAGCGACGGACCTCCGAGTAAAGACGCATCTACTTGGAAAAAGGTTTAAAATTGCCATTTGTTTAAATAGGATTTAAATAATTTGCACATTCCAGGTTTGGGCTGATTACAAATTCAAAACAAAGAAGAAGCTGGTGGAGAACGAGGTGAAGAGGAAGCAGTCAGGCTACAACGACAAAAAGCTCGTAGCTCTTTCTGAGCACAAGCAGATTGTCGTCAGAATTACTTCGCTTAGACAATCCGTCACGGCCGTAAATGCCAGAGTATTTGGCATTACCCAGACGGCCGTATCTGAAGCAGATCTACTAGCTTCCACTTCGTCCACCCCGAGTAAATATCGCCGATATATTTTGATTTTCACACTCAAATTCAATGATAGTGTGACCAGATTTGTGCTTAGTATATGGATGGAAGAACTTCTTATTCAATAAAATGCATATTGCTTTATTATATTTTGTTTGCTTGTTTGATTTAAATAATATGGGTATGCAATTCAACAGCAAAATTAAAAAAAAAAACATCTTTCATAAAAGTTAATATTTGAATTTCGGTTTTTAACGCCTCAAAGTATAACTATTGTGATATTTAAACATTTCTATGTACAAACTTATTCAAATTGACACTGTAACTTCACATTTTGTAGTATTTAAAATTAATTTTTCAATAAATTTATCAAATTTTAAATATTTAAAAAATGTTAATAAAATAATAAAAAGATATGGTCACTATACAAAAAATAGAAATGTCAAACGATTTAAAATTCATTTAACAATAGGTCCATTCGCGTACACAATCTAAAGCGATTTAAGGTGCTCTAAAGTGCTCGAAATGTATTCGCGTACTGAGCAAACATGAGAAATAAACAGAAAATTTCATGAGTAACGAGTAACGAGTATTTCCCCTCGGTGCCTGAATGTGCTCGAAGAATTGTGCTCTGATATGAATTCTGAACACGAAACTCTGCTTTTTCACACGGAAGTGTGATGGCTTTCCAAAGGAAACATGCTGTCAAGGTTGTACGGACTGAGAGAGGAAGTGCAAGCATTCTTAACTGACAAGAACAAAGAGATGCTGGATCAGTTCTGTGAGTCCAAAGTTCAAATACGTTTTGCTTATTTGGTAGATTTTTTCGCACAACTAAATAAATTGAATCTTCAACTGCAAGGGTCAGGAAATTTTACGTTGCAAGGCACCAGCAATATATTTTCATATGAAGACAAAATCAGTGCATTTATCGCGAAAATTGAGCTATGGATCAATAAAGTCGAAAGAGACAACTTTTCTGCGTTTGATACCCTGAATCAAATTATTGACGGGTAGTGTGCTGAGATTAAAGGAGAAATACAGAATAATATTACACTTCATTCGAAAAACTTAAAAAGTGAATTCAATCGCTATTTTCCTGACTGCGAGGACAACGGTATTCGGAAACTGATCCGCAATCCTTTCATTGTAAACGTTTCTGAGGTGCCTGATGAAATTCAAGAAGAAGTGATTGAAATGCAACACGAAAGTAACTTGAAAGATACATTCGAGACAGGAATTAATCTTGAAGACTTTTGGAGCCAAAAGGTAATTTCGTTTTCAAAGATTCGAGAAATTGCTATACGTCACCTAACTTTGTTTTCATCGACATATCTATGCGAGCAGGGGTTCTCGGCGCTTCTGATAATTAAAAACAAGCACGAAATCGGTTGGATGCCAGTGCCGACATGCGTTTGACTTTATGTAACACTGAACCAAGGATTCAGAAGTTAGTAAAGAGTATGCAGTCACAAAAATCGCATTAAAATAATATACTTATCTCTATAATGTAAAATTGTCGTAAATAAACTAAAATACTGTTGGCTTTGAACAATTGTATGCGTGTTTTATTTATAGATACCCTTTATTCATTTACATTTACTGTATTTTACTTCTTAAACAGTTGGTGGTCCATGGCAAGACAGAAATTTTGTCAAATGGTCCCTCATCACTAAAAGGTTAAGAACCACTGATCTAGATGTTTTAGTTTTCACACGAGTTCAATTTGTTCATTATATTTTTTTTTAATGACAGTTCGCTCGACTTGACTCGAAATGGCTCGCTTTTCATTCGCGTACTTTTGCTTAGATTTTCCGCTCTCTGAGAGTTTTTACTCCCAACAAGTCATATTTGAAAATTTATTAGTTTTTGGCTCGGAAAGTACGCGAACGGACCTAATATCTTTCGTTAATGAACCTTATTCCTTCGAATATCAAAATACGAAAAAATCATTCGAAGGAATAGAGACTTACCCCGTTTATATGCAGAGTCGGAACTGGTTCCAAACCGGTTCCAAATACATATAAACGCAGTTCGAGTCCGAATGGGTTCGACTGGATTCGACTCAGCCAACAGACCTGGGTCGAGTGGTTGAACTGTCATGTTGTCTCTGTGTGTGTGTGATCTGTTTTTTTTTTTGTTCGGGGTGGGAAATCGCTTTGTTTTGAATGAGTTCATCGTTAGCTGCGGGTAAGGTTGTGTGTTCAGTTATTTCATATTTATTAAATGCAAAAACTAGAACTAAACAGAGCACTAACACAATAAAAAGTAGAGTGTCTGCTATACTCATCTGTCAGTTCGACCACATTTGGACTTTTAAACCATTCGACTAGGTGTGTAGAAATACTCAGATCGAAATCTGGACTCGAACCTGACTCGACTCCTCGACTCTGCATATAAACGGGTTAACTATCGAACGACTATTCATTTGGATCTCAAAATAAGGGTGATTAGCACTTTGGTTTGTTCCTCGCTGCTGTACCTCTTCCGAAGCTTGTTACCTTTTAATGTGATGAATCCTTTAAGAAACAAAATGATCTTAAACAAATGAGACGGAGTCTACATAGTGCTCTCTTTATACACAAACAAATTAGCAATTATTTAATGTAATAGTCCGCATAACTCGCACTTGAAAACAATTTTTTCTCTTGTTTGAATTACGGATCTAACGAAAACCGAATTTATATTATAGCCTCTTTTCTTTCTGTTTTCACAATTTCCATCTTTCTTCACCTGTAAATTTCACAAATTAAAACAAGTATCTTTTACGACAAAATAATTAATTTCTTTTATTATTTTATTTTCACATTATCTATAATCTGAAATAACCTTCATAAAAATATGGATAGCAGAGAGATGAGAACAAAAGGTCTACTTTTCCAAATTAATTCTAAAGCGCCGAGAGTATATTGCGGAAACAACCAATTCGTGTGTTTATGTGTGTACGTTTAACAGTATTTACTTCGTTCATTTTGTTGAAAAGAACAATTATTATATTCGACATAACCAAACGATTCATAATTTTCTTTATTTAAATTTAAAATAAATGAAGAAAAACCAACTCTGACCTTTTTATTTACAATTTTACTTAACTGCTAGCGCTTTATTTTTAAAATTTATTTACTCATCTTTTTGTTAATTTTTCGTGTTTTTTTGTCATAAAAATAAATAATATTTCCTTTAAGAGTTTCCCGTATAATTTTTGCATAGATTTTTATTCTTTTGCTTCGAAGTTTACATTTAATACACAATTTTGGTTAAATTGGTTTTATTAGTTTTTTTTTTTTTTTGTATTAATTATTTAGGTTTTGCTTTAACTACTCTTAAATTTTATTAATTGCACTTAATAAAATTTCTTGATTCGCATGTTTTTTTTTTTGTTTTGTTATTTTAATTTTCGATTTTTACTATTTTGGTAAATGGCTTTTGTGGCATCAAAGAAAATACATAACTATTAGTGTTTACTTATTGCCTAAGGTTGTTACTATATATATGTATTTTTTTTATTAATCTGTTTTATATATACATATATACATATATATATTCATATACATATACATATGCACATATGTATATACATATATATATAATTTCTTCTTTTCAAAAAGTCTTTGGTTCATCAGATAAAATTATAAATAATATTAACTGCTGATCTCTTATAAGAAGATTGTGTGATTGTGTATAAAAAATTTAAATAAAACATATAATTGAATAAATTAATAAATTATAAAAAAAAAAAACAAAAACAAAAAAAATACAACAAATAACAATAATATAAATAATTTCATTCTGCATAAAACAATTTAACAAATTCTTTTTTTTTTTTTTCAGTTACACAACAGGTTAATATAATTTTTGTTTTTCGTCTATGTGGCTGGCTTAAAAAATAAATAATAGCACGATGTAAAGAAAATTGCGTAGAATAGCATTCCAAGAAATGTATTCAAAATAAAGGTGTTGTTGTGGCTGTCGTGGTAGATGCTTTTAAAACTCGGTATGCTTTGATTTTGATAGAAACTGGACTCCTCAAATTGAGAGCGATAACTTTCATGACTTGATACTGCATGATCCTGGTGGTAATACATTTTTTTGAGAGTTTGCATTTTTCGTTGTGACAACAAATTAATTGCTTGATCGTGCTCTTCAACGCGTCGATGACTGTGCGAAAATAATGATGAAGGAGACAGGGGTGGCTTTGTAATTATTATTGCCGCTTTTCTACATTTTATTGTGTGTGTTTGTTTTTAATTGCTAGAGAAAGATACATTATTCAAAATTGAAATCAATTATTTTGAATGGCAATTTGGTTTGTGCGGCAGTTGAAACTAGGGGTTAGTGTATGCGCACAGTAAACACGAAAAGCGACATGTTCTTGTTAGAGCGGTATTAACAAGGCCGGGGTAATAAAGTAGTTTATGGGACAAAAAAAGACGAATCTCATATATAATACATGCTAACATTTAGTGATTTTACAAGAACGTGAATTACCCCATGTGTAGATATTAAAACGATTGCTTAAGCTATTTAGAAATACAGATTGGACAAAAGTAGCTTTCTTATTTCAAAATTCAATAATTGTTTTTTGTGTTCAATTTTCTTGTAATATTTTTCCAGATGCCAAAAATCTGAATCATCATAGAAAGAATCACAATGAAGTGAAACTACTAAACACTTTATTTACAATATCAACGATATATTTTTGTAGCTTAGAATGCACAAAAGCTGAGAACCCCGTGATTGGGTGTGACATCGGAAAGAGTAATAAAGATTGTAAGGGCGATCAAGACTCGATATTGAGAAATGTTAAACAAAATTGCACGTCCAACAGTAGATGATCGATCCTTACAACCAGAGACATAATATAGTGAAGCTTTTAGGTAGACATTATGTTCAGACAACAGCTGAAGGATAAGATATATTTTAAGGGGAACGAATGGCTATAACGTCGATGATGTTGCCATCCTGGTATCCGACAAATTCCTTCCCGTTCTTAGTGAAAGACTTAATTATGCACTACTATTAGTGAATAACTGGGGTAGAGGCGTGGGAGTAAATCCAACGAGAACCGAGTTAGTTCTTTTTACAAGAAGAAGGTCAATACCACTGTACAAAAACATTTTGTACCGCGGGTGAACTGTCTATCTATACTGACGGATACAAAATGGATAAGGGCACGGGACCGAGCGTCTACTCTGAGTCTTTAGATACTTAGCGCCCTTTTGGATTAAAGGATGGTTTTAGCGTCTTTCAACCCGAAGTTGCCGTAATAAGACAAACTGTGGATATGATTATAAAGGAAAATATTTTAGCATCCAAAGCGGATGAGCTAACAACAAGAAGGATCAGACATGAACTCTTCTCATATCCTAGTTGATGCCAGTACACCGCTTAGCACATTATACATGAAAATAGACACAGAATCTCTCGAGAAAGCATATAACCGCTGGTGTCAATTAAGATAAATGTGATACAGCTAGATCGATACGGCCATTCTACGATAAGAACAGATCTATCAATCTACTAAAACTTAGCCACAATGATATTCGAACAACTGTCGGCGTACTGACTGGACACTGCCTATAATGCAACCATGCAATTAAAGAAAATGCCGCTAAAACGCGCACAATGCGTAGCCAAAGATAAAAGCCATTTACGTAACTTAGTGCTTCACAAATAAATATTTCATTTATCTTATACGCTGAAAAATAAACTTTAAGAAGTTACCAAATAGGAAACATTTAAAAATATGAAAGCTACATATAACCCTCGCTGTTTTTTTTTTCTAAATGAATTCATAGAAGATCTTCATACAAAACTTAACCGAGACACAATCTGAATCTTTGTAAGCTGACTGGGTTCAGCTATCAGGGACGAAGGAGCTACTATTCCGTCGTTAGGTTGTCGACGTCGAAAAAAGGAAATTAAAAGAATTCGTTTCGAAAAGGCCTTCATCAGAATCAAATTTAGTGTTTCGGGGTATGTGTGTTGTATGATATTTTAAGCGATAAGTAAACACTTTGAAATACCGCTAGATCAAAATCTAAGAACAGTAGAGAAGCATTGATAATTGATATTGATGTTTTCAAAAACGTTACATAAGACCATTACTCTCTAAACATTAATATTTCTGGACCTCGAAAACCCTTGCAACCATGCCGATGAAAACGAGAAAACACTGATGGCAGTACGCTTCAACGGCATGAGATGAGATTTACGCTTAAGAGTTAACTTCTTTAAATAGAACTGTAGAACCGCACGACGTAAAATGGAAATAGAGAGAAAATATGGAAACTAGAGATCCATTTATGTAATGATTTGAAACTCAGATGGTGTTAGGTTTCATTATTTCATGGGTAATGACCAAACTAGTTATGAGGAATTATTGCCACGTTTTTCATTCGGTTTCCGATTTCTAGTAGTTACTTCGAGTGCGTGTCTTGTTGTACTCTATGTAGGTGGAGTGTGATCATATATTTTTGTAACTAGACAAATCTAATGGTTATGGCTGGACTTTGAACTAACAACTTTCCACTAAATATATGAACAGTTTACCAATGGACCGAGATAGACGTTAATATTTGACAAGAAAACGTTTTTGTAAAATACAGGATGATCGAGTATATTAGAGTATGACAACGGTGTATCACTCAAAAACTTCAACTTTGATGAGCCGTTTTTCTATTGACTGTTCCTAGACCTACTGAAAATTTCAACCGCACAACTAAGTTTGGAAGAGTATTTAGATTCCATACTAAACCACGACTTGAGTCGTGAAGAGACAGGATGAAGAGAGGTCGATGCAGCTAGTCCCTTGACAGAGAACTGCGGTTAGGCCCCAAAGCATAAGCAACTGAGCTTCAAAACCACTATACCAAATCTTTCTCTCTCTCTATCTATCCTTTCCAACGTCCGCACTGTGTGTAAACATGTTAAGGGTATTTATAATCCCTTGAGTGCGCGCAAAATTATAAAAAAAAAAAAGAAAATTCCTGCAAAAGCATTCACTGCATGCATACGACCATATTCTGTGTTACCCATGTGGAGGATATCAAAAATGTTCGTGTACCGTGCTATAAATCAATTTGTTTATATAATATATAATATAAATTTGGCGCAACAGCTCATTAATTGCTAGGCCTAGCTTTCCGCAACCATTCGTGTTTTGTGCGTTATCCGAAGAGCGATTTAGTTTTTGAGAATCTTTTTCGTGACAACAATACTCTCGGATGTTTGTCAGACGTTCGTGTTTCGGACCACTGCGTGTGGGGTTCAATGTTCAAAATAAAAATTGACCTTCGGGTACGGCACAAAATTGTAGGTCCCTTCCATTCGCATTTTCGTACGAATATAACGCACACAACAAGAGTAGTTGCGAGAAGCTAGGTTTAGGCACTTATGTATTTATGTGACTCAAAACTGGGGCAAAGGTGTACCAAGAAGATGTCCTAGATAGGTTGCCGAATACCCATTTTAATAGAGCAAGATGCGTTTTCCAATAAGACTCTGCTCCAGCACATATAACCACAACTCAGCAGTGGGTTAGAATCAATTCCTATTTTTATTGCATCCGAGGATTGACCTTTAGGAAGCTCAGATTTGAATCATTTGGTTTATTCTTTATGGCCAGTGTCGGAGATTATGGACTACAAGAGATCCCACCGAAATTTGGAGAGCCTCAAAAGTGCATTAACCGCAGCAGCGTTCTCCATACCCCTGGAAATCGTGCGTTAAGCTGTAGCCCAGTGATCACACCGTTTGATGGCCTGTGTTAGAGCAAACGCTATCCCTTTGAACAAATCGCTTTTAAAATTTTAAAATTTTAGCAAATAAATTTTATAAATACTAACCAAAATGTTTTGTTGTTTAATATTTATAACATTTTGCACTTGTTGGTTGACGCCCTATGTCCCCCGAGGGGTTAAAAGATCTAAGTAAATAAAGTAAGTTGCACTTGTAACAGAACTTATGGCAGGATTAGGTAGTGTTCTAGTATTGCGCAAACTCTCTAGGCCATAAAAAGTGACTACTTTATTAGAAACTGGTATCAGAACAGAAACATTTTATTCCAAGGGTGCACGCTTGACTATGTATGTTAGAAAATATTTTTACAGAAATATGCAGTGAAATGCATCTAGAATCGATACTGCAGTAGCATTGTAGAAGATTATCGTCAATTCTGCTTCCATGTATAGATACCCCACCACAAGCAAATCATCAGGCAAGGATTACAGCAACTTTCTCTTTCAGGTAAGCTAAACATCACTTTCCCGAAGTATTGTTGGAATATTTCTTACAACTTATGGGTTAGTACAAGGTGGTTGTTGGATGAAAAATACTTCGTAGCTGCGGTAAAACCTACGTATGAGATAGACAGGAGTGTAGCAGAGGTTTAAGGACCCCAAAAGATGAAACAGGACATACTATAAATAAGTAAAAACAACTATTGTCCCTAACGACGGTAGTTGCCAGGTTTCACGGTAAAAATAACAATAATTGATATTAGCAGCATTTACCAAAAATCCAAGCAAGAAATAAGAAAAGAACCTACCTACTCGTATGTATGAACCGGAGACTTATCACAAATATCCTTAACAGTTTTATAGTACTTCAACATAATACAAAGGTAACTCAAATTTTTGTTAAGGATTTACAACGTGCATTGTATGAGGTTAGAACATTTTCTATCTAATTAAAACAACTTAACAATAAAATTATCCAAACTATTTAACTAAAATAAAGTAAATCATATATAATACATACATTTATATTACAAAAATTGTACAAAGCTCGGTTTCGTAGGCTAAACATTAAATTTCATATCAACTAAATTTATGCCAAAATATAGGTAAAAATAAATTAGTAAATCTAAGCGGGGATTACACATTGATTACTATGTAATAGATATTAGTTTATCTGTTGCACTCGGTCTGTAGATTTTTGTTTTGCAGTTTACTATTCGTTTGTTCTCTTTTTTTTTTTTTTAATAAAAAAAATTTATTAACTTAATGTAAATTAGTAGATACATACAATTTAGACACATGTTAGGGTTTTAACGGATTAGCTTCATAGCGTCGCCTTTGTTTGGTAATATAAACTAAATTAAAATTTACTATTAATAACACGTGTGGTGTGGGATTTAATTATTATTGTTTTCTTTTTTTTTTTTTTTTATCTATAATAAAAATAAAATTTCTTACGCTCGTTCGTAGAACAAAATGTAGGCACTAGATGAAACTAAATGACTTTCCGACAATTCACCACTGACACTGAAAAGATAAGAAAAGTTTAATTATTTTTAAAGTTTTACTTAGATTAATTTGTATTTTACTCGTATATCAATAAAATCAGGGATTGGATTCTGTACTACAGAATTGAATGAGATACACAAGAAAGTTTTCTTTGTTTTCTGACACTTTATCGGTGTATCTCCTGGTGTTTCTTATACGAAACTGACTTGCCGTACTGCATTTGTTTTGGCCATAATTGTCCGAATATTTTCATCCATCCTTATACCGTGATGGTTTTTCAAATAAAAGAGCATTGCACAGAGGTTCTACTTTTCACCAACAGAGAGATAGCCATAGCCACCATAGAAAACCATTTAAGGAAAGTGAAGAATGGAGAATGATGAGGAAATAACTATCTTCATGGATGGATCTATGGAAGATAGCAGAGCTATTCAGGTTTCTTCTGAATAGACATAAACGTACCCTGCCATCGGAGTCTGCGGATAAGAACATCAGTATATTAAGCCCGAATGGTCTCTGCTGCTCACGCTGGATCACTTGAAGAACAATCGGGCAGTGATCTGACTTTAAAAATTCACTGGCTTTGGAATGCATGCAGAAACTTAACGAATGTGCAATTCAAAACGAATTGAGATTAGTTGGGATCAAAGGTAATGAAAGAACTGGCAAAACAGGGGTCAGTCTCGTAATTTCTTGGTCCAGCACTAGCTAGAAGAGGTATATTGGACTACTACTGTCTAGAAAACGACAGTTTTGGCCAGGTATTTATTTATTTATTTACGTAATTACAGAGTAAACTTAAGAACTAATGGCACTAGCTACCGGGACTATCGGTCAAAATAAAAAGTATCTAATTTAATTTTTTTTAATAATTTCAACAAGTTTTCTTCTGTTGGGTGTTTGAGGATATCTAGCAAAGTCTTACTACCATAAATTTTTTCAAGTATACTCTTATTAGCCTTACAGTGGAATATAATATGTGGTACCGAACCCCACAGGCGGATCAGTATAAATGCAGTGAAGTGGAAGGGTTATGATCTCTTATTTTCCGAAGTCTGCTGGCAAGGAATAAAAAAAGAGTCCGTATCTTGATAGGTGCAATCACAGGACACTGCGCGATAGGGCAAATGGCCATACGACTAGGCATCAACTCACCCGACCACTGCAGGAGCTGTCAAGATGCGGAAGAGATAGAAAGTATCAAGCAATTGCTGTGTGACTGCCCAAATCTACAAAGCCGCCGCCTGTACCACTTGGGCAACAGGTTCTTTGAAGATTTAAGTGATCTTGGGCAAGCTCCACTAAAGAACATGATACGATTTATAAAGAGACCAGGGTGGTTCGCCAATCCGATCCGGATTGCCTTTTCTCCTTCAGGGTTGATTGTGGAGTAATGATGTACATATTCTTTCTAGGTGTCATGTGTCTTAGTCAACCAGTAGGATCTTAACATATTGAGAATGTCGCTTTTATTAGGGGTATAGAAGAAGACTAACGGTTCCTTGGCCGTTGCGGCACTATCAGCAGTTGCGTTATCTTTAATGCCGACGTGTCCAGGTATTCAAACAAGTTTCAGTCTTTTTCTTTTCCAAGAGTTTATCCCTGATCTTCTGGATTAAACGCTGCAAATTACAATTTGAGGGATACCATTTTTTTTGATCATTTATCCCGGAGAAAATGTTATTTGCGCGAATTCGAAAATTTCTGTTAGTCAGAAATGATTTAATGTAATTGAACATCTTTAGACCAATGCTCCATTTATTGAGCTTATATAAAATTATATGAATCCCAACTCTATCGAAAGCCTTTTCGAAGTCAATTGATAGAATTTCAATGTGATTTTTTTTGTTGATAAAACTGTTGCGATGTATTCTTCAACGGATAGTAAGGCGTCAGTCGTGGAGCGGCCATATCTGAACGTAACTTGGTTGCAATCTAACAGGTCGTTCTTCTCTAAAAACAACAGTAACCCCATCGAAACAATTTTTTCTAAGATTTTACACATAGCAAGAGCGAAATTGATCGATAACCATCAAACCGGATAAATCCGATCGATACCATGCGTTTTGCCTTTAACTGATATGAGGCAGCTTTCCAATTTAATTATATTAATTGGTTGCTCGATAAAACTGGCTGAGGAAGAGATGTCAAATGGTAAGAAAACAGCTTAGCTTGTAAGAATTCCGGAGAAAAATTAGTATCATCTGTGTAGTTTGACCAGGATTTAGCATAACATTTGATTACTAGCTTTGATCATTTTAATCCCCGTCAGTGCAAACATCGACAGAAGTTTTGAGGGTATACTGTATGAATTATGTATTATCATCTGTATCAGAAGCGTTCATGTAATATTTTTTGTTACTGATTAGAGAATTGGTAATGATAATAGGTGAGGATTGATTTTCATTATTTGTGCTTATTTTTGTTGCGCGGGGAGGAGATGACTTTGAAGTGTAGGTTTTGAGTTATTAGATGTTTGACTGTGTGATTGTTGATTGTGTTAACTATTTGAGAGCCAGAACTTGAAGTAAGCTGAGGAGAAACGGGTGATAGTGAGGGGTGATTTTCTGTTATTTTGTTTTTGTTGGTGGATTGAATTTTAGGGGGGGAGTTGTTATTTGGTGTGGACTTTTCGCAAGAAGAGTCATTATCTGAAGGGGTGCTGCTATTACGAACGGCTTGTTTTGCTGTCTCGACGTAGGATTTCGTGTTGTTTTATACTTGAACGGGGTTTTGGAGATTATACGTGCGTTTGGCTTCAGACATGCTACACTTATTTCTTGTTTTTATTTTAAGAATCTCTTTGTATTGTTTGTACTTATGACATTCTAAAGATGAGAAGGGGTGAGGTTCAAGGCAATTGGCGCACATTAGACGTGTGCACCTTGAAGTTGCGTGTGGTGGGATATAACATGTTTCTCATGCTTGATCTTTGTTGCATCGTTTAGTGGTGTGTCCACTCGAGAGATACGAACCTACAGGTGGCCCTGAGACTTCCGGACACCTGCAGTGTGTTCCAAGCAGAGGTTCTAGCTGTACTTAAAGCTGCGGAATTACTTGAGATGGGATCAATATCCGATAAGAATATCGCCACCTACATTGACAGTCAGGCTGCGCTAAAGGCGCTAGAGTCTTACGTCACCAAATCTGAGATAATCAGGAATCGCCGCACAATGCTTAGGGCATTATGTACGCAGTACCAAGTCAGATTATGTTGGGTACCTGGACACTGCGATATCGAAGGCAACGAGCAAGCCGACGCGCTGGCTAAAAGAGGAGCGGGGCTCCCACGTAGCGATATAATTGGTAGTATTAAACCACCAATCTAATAATCTAATCTAAGATGGTCAAACTTAGATGGTCACAGGGTGTCTAAGGCCTTGTGGCCTGTGTTAGATCGCAGAAAATCTGGGAGATAATTAAGTTGGATAGATCGAGGCTAAGAACAGCGATAGGAATACTCTCTGGCCACTGTCTCCTAAGGAAGCATGCCATGAGACTAGGGTTATCCGATATGGATGTTTGTAGGTACTGCGATGACCTACATGTCTCAGAGGATATAACTCATATACTCTGTGAATGTCAAGGAATTGCCAGGATAAGGCTAAAGTACCTGGGGAGATACTTCTTCGATAACTTGGAGGAGGTGAGGTCCTTGAACCATAACAAGGATCTCTTCAAATTTTGTAGGGAGATTAATTGCTTGGAGAATTGGGTTTAGGTCTTTTGCCGTAAAGGTTTCCTAGGGATCGCGATGGGCCCACTTTGGTGCCTAGTGTTTTATGATACCCTCATAGCCCTACCTAACCTAACCTAGTGGTGTGTCCGAGTAACTGGCAATTTCGGCATCTCATTGGGTTCGGGATGTATTCGTTGACTTAGGCTTTGTACCATACTATTCCCACCGAATTGGGGGAAATTTGTTTGCCGTCTACTTGTCTTGAGAATTTATAAGCCCCAGTGAAACCTTGCGAACTCATTTCGGAGACAATTTCTGATTTAGCTATGTTGATCAGACATGGCGCGTACACTATGCCTTTAGAGGAATTGAGGTAGTTAATGAGATGGGAGTGGCTGGGTGATGTTTTCTTCAAGTTGCTGTGGTGTGCAGAGTCGATCGTCGCAAGAGCAATGGTTTCAATTTTGTAGACACATTTGACATGCTAAACTATGCCACTTAGATCCATAATGTACTGGAGTCTATACCTAATTTATATAAAATTCCGGACTGCAAGTTCACAGTATAGAAAAGTTATCTCTATATCGTTTGCAGATGAGTGCGTAGTCTGTCTTTGCCTCCGGTCCATATACAACTTTAAATTATTATTTAAGTCTTAGAACAATTCTTTAACAGCCGCAACCTACAGCTATTGGCGATAAAATCCACAACTAGACTGTTCACATTTTGGATGAGGGGGGTGAAGCTACAGCTTGACATTAATATTGCAGATTGACGCATGACCACGGTCACACGGCCAAAGCTTTTTGGCGTCACCTTTGACAGTATGTTGACTTTCTCAGAACATAATCATGCGCGGTTGCCCTCCACATATAGCCAAGGAGGATAGCGTTAGCCCAACTACGCTCAGGCTGGGGTCATCTATTTAACAGCTGCCTATTATGTTTTGGCCCCATCTATTTAACAGCTGCCTATTATGTCTTGAACTGTAAATACGGACACAAAACACCTCTGTAGAACCGTCTAACTGATTCATGTAACTCTTTTTCAACACCTAGAAATGTTAAAAATTCAATTGCACGAATATGTAGCTGATAAAACAACAACCGAGAAAGAATGCCACAGTGGGACGCGTTCTTTCTGTCCAATGACAAAAATGATAAGCAATAACTTCAGTCACTCTTCCTTCTCATCTTTAGTAAGATAGGACGCATCACTTGCCACAACACTCGAGAAAAGTCGATTTATTCTTGCAACATGTTCTCAGGTAAATCGATTCTAGATCGGGCAATCGAAGTCATCAACTCTACCGTAACTGCAAATGTCGATGTCTGATGTGAATCGGGCTAGTGCAATTTGGCGCATCCTTAAACATCTGATTTAACTGGGTCTTGACGGGACACTAGTCACTTTATGCACACAAAATTGAATCCCTCGTGCATTTAACCAACTCCCAAGAAATTAAATAAAGGGATACCGCTGAACTACCCCCTTGTTCTATTATCGATGCTATCCAGAGTTGGAAAAAGTTAGTAATATATGTAGAGGTACACGGACTGATAGGCCGTTCAACTCCAGACTTGCTAAGCTATGTTACCCACCTGTGGACAATAGCCACTCTACAAGACGTTTAATCAAGAACCGTAATCATGAACATTTTAATAGCGTTCGCTACTTGGTACCCTAAGGGGATTTCTGGTTGCCTTACTTACTATTCTTAAATAATTTAACTCACTGGACCACTGTCGATGACTTACATGTTATCGTTGAACTCGTGCCATTTCTTTGTGATAGGATGTTTACATAACGCCACGTAATGCCCACCAGCTGTTGAGCCTGTAATGCGCCAAACCAAAAAATAAAGCATGCCATAACTCTCCTAGAATGCATCCACTTACCCATGTGATTCGAAATCGCATACAGCGTGTAATAGGCATTTGTACTTGAATTAGATCCGTATGGACCCATATTCAATTCTCTTTCGCCTGTGGGGAATTCCACAATATTCGACATTTTGCTCCATCGTGTTTCCGAGAAACGTTTCAAGTCTAAATAAAATCAAATACAGTCATTTCATTCACAGTCACATCACTACTACTTACGAATAACCAAGTACTTCGGAAATCGTTGAATTGTAAAGCTTTTCGTACTTTTCCGTCGTGTTTGGCATTTTGAACAGGTTGGCATCTCGTCACCATCGAGCACTTCTTCGCGGATAAACAGATCCAAGCAGGCTTCCAATTTACATCTAGATGACGAGGGTAACGGCACACTCAAGTCCCAGAATGGATCAAAAGTTACACTTGCATTGCCACATACTGTACACCTTAGTGTGCTCTTAAGTTGACCAACGAACAAATCACGTATAACAGAGTTCTCCGCTTTTGTATACCAATCCCACGTGATATCGGCCTTTTTGTTGTCACTGTTCAAAAGTACAACTAATAAATTGTTCATAAATAGATAGAAATCGTCGTCATACCTCAAATTCTCATCAATTTTTAGATGATCACCCTTAACACCAGAATTTAATGCAGAATGCAACGAGTCCAAGAAGAATCTAAGAAACTCCTGTGCATCCTGCTGATTGTAGTCACTGTACATTCGGTGTTTGATCGAAAATGCCCGCTTCAGCTCACTCGGTGTAACACTGTTCACATTCGACGTCCACATTTCACGTATCAATTTGGCAAACTCTAAACAGACGTGCATCAATAATACACAAAACATGATCGGTCATCGGTAATTCATTACCACTTACCACTCAAAATCTGTTGATCCTTCGACGACGAGGACCTGACACCGTTTTGTGTTTTCAGGAATTTTGTTAGTTCACTCGTGTGACTCAGACATTGAATGACGGAGTTCATAAAGCACGTATTGCCGATATTTCTCAGTCCACATAATCCTGCAAACAGAGTTCAAAATATACATTAGATCCTCAGACTAAAAAAAAAGTATATACACAAATTCACCCGCGTTATAGGAGTAATATCTCGACATTCATGAAATGACATTAAACGATTTTTTCAAAATAAATATTTGGATTTTATTTCACTTTTGTGACGATAAAACGGTGGCTTTCTAGAAATTTTTGCGGTACATTCGGTGGGTATTTTTTTTACGGCATTGTGTTTAAAGTAATGTCCGACATTAAGAGTCACATGTACATCTGTGTTATGTCGATATGATGGCATGGTCATACAAATTTGTTTTGACGACTTTCCATCTACAGTCATACATGCATGGTGTTCATCATTTTCATTTTTTAGTATGCTGATACGTATAATACATAAGTCGAAAATGAACAACTATGTTTTGCGATACGAACATGGAACCTGTTGAGCTGCTTAAGGCAGCAGACGATAATTTCCTTCAAATGTGGTCAGATGAAAGTATGCTCGATAAGTAGAAGTCCATTGTTTAAACCCCAATCCTCATAAAGGAAGGAATATGAACTGCGCCACCTTTTGATGGGTAACTTTGTGCAATGGAGAAGAAATGGACGGAGCAAAGATTCAACATGGATGGTGTTTCGGGGGCTTTTAAGCGGGTAAGCTACAACAATTTTATTGGGGTGTTGTTGCATATGTCGAGCTCGGTCTTTTGAGAGTGTGGATTTTAAGACTGGTTGAGGGGTGTGGCTCCTTGGCCTAACAGCGGTGGTCTTTATGGGTGGTTGGGCGGTGTGGGGGAATCGAGAAACCCCACCGAATTTATTTGTGGGGCGTCAGGGAACATACATACATGACCATTCACTACAACACAAACATGTTAATATTTGAGAGGGAATGGGTAGACAGGACGAGATGTGGTGCTGACGACCGCCACACTGTATTTTCTGAAGTGTTGAAGAATATACGAGTACACACATACGTGTATACATGTAGGATGTGAACGAATTTCCTCCGAACCACTGTGTCGAGACAACGACGAAGACCAACACATGAGAAACGTCTTCGCAAGACGTGAATGGTTGGATCGATGAATATGAAGGCATTGCGGCCGTACTGGGCTGGAACGGTCTGCAAAAGTATATTTATCGTCGGAGGCTCAGCATGGGTGCAGCAAGGCTATTCATTCAAAGCGAAAACAACATTCGAAGCTGGGAGTCACTGAAGGCAGCCTTGAAGAAGGAATTCACCATCGAAATTAGTTCAGCAGAAGTACACCGTCGGCTGAAAGGTCGACGCAAGCTACCAGGTGAAACATTGCGCGAGTACAAAATGATCGAAATCGCGAAACCTATCAAAACGGACGAGGCATCTCTAATAGAATACTTTATAGCAGGCCTCAAAGACAATAAAGCAAATAAGATCATGCTGTACGAAGCAACAAATATAGAAGAACTTAAGCTAAAATAGAAAGTCTACGAGCGCGTGAAGCAGCAGACAGTGGCTGAGTATCCGCAAAGGGGGCAATCGTTGGCACCATCCGCAAGACCCGGAACATCTGCATCGGTAAAGACGGAAGATCAGAAGAAGTACTTCAAGTGTGGGAATGTAATCCATCTGTCAAGGGCATGCACCCAGGGCTACAAGTGCATCAAGTGTGGCAAGTTAGGTCATCGTTCATTCGAATGCAATAGTCGAGAAACAGCAGAAGTAAAACCGAGGTCACACTTTGGATACAAAACGAAACCACTCATGAAAGGTATTTTATTAGATGGGATAGGGGTGAAGGCACTGATAGACACGGGGTGTGACTTGTCGTTGTTGAGGTATGATATGCTAGTCCTATTTCCTCAGTTGCAGTTAGTTGAGGGACCGACAGTTCTGACAGGGCTTGGAAACAAAGACGTTGAGACGTTGGGGTATGTGAGTGCAACTCTGAAAATAGATAGTCTTTTATTCGCTGCGAAACTCCAGGTCGTTTCCGAATGTGATACGGTTTTTTCAGTAGTAGTTGGTACAGATGTTATAAAGCAGGCATCGGTAATCATCCAAGATAACGATACGAAGTTTAGACGAAAGATTGTAGAGGCACATACAGAGCAGGTGTTAGATGAGATCGCAGTTCAACAGCAGAGTAAAGGAGACGTAGTCGAAGAGCTTCATGAAGACTATGGAGCTATGGTTGTATGGCCGTAGATGAAAACGCTCCTGCAGTTGAAGACGGTTTGCACCACCTGCCAAGAGAGAGCCAAGAGAAGATTATGACGCTGATCGAAAACTATAGCCCGAAAGAGGACGAACCGTCAC
The DNA here is from genome assembly GCA_945910035.1 of Brachypalpus laphriformis. Classification (NCBI taxonomy): domain Eukaryota; kingdom Metazoa; phylum Arthropoda; class Insecta; order Diptera; family Syrphidae; genus Brachypalpus; species Brachypalpus laphriformis. The sequence goes on along the minus strand of OX246753.1, from coordinate 10,586,444 downwards.
CGACTACTATGAAAATTATTTTGAAGGACGAAACACCACTCTACGAGAGGGCTCGAAGAGTATCACCCCAAGATAAAGAGGAAATTGAAAGACAGGTCGGCGATTGGTTAGAGAAGGGCATAATTCAGGAAAGCAATTCAGAATTTGCATCTCCAGTTGTCCTGGTCACGAAGAAAAACGGAGGGAAAAGAATGTGCTGTGACTTTAGAAGGATAAACGCAAAAATCATCAAAGATCACTTCCCTATGCCGCTAATTGACGATGTGGTAGAAAATTTGCGAAAGCATCACTGTTCACGACCCTCGATTTAGTAGGCGGATTCTTTCATGTGCTCGTGGATCCGGACTCCAGCAAGTATACTTCATTCATAGTGCATAACGGCCAGTATGAATTTTTAAAGGTGCCGTTCGGTATATGCAATTCTCCAGCAGTGTTCACGAGATTCATCATGATAGTTTTGAAACCATTGATCAACGAAGGCGTGGTGCAAGTCTATATGGATGATGTTATTATACCAGCGAGCAGCTATGAAGAGGCGATAAGGCGACTGGAAAGGGTACTGGAGGTGGGAAGCAGACACGGACTCAAAATTAATTGGTCTAAGTGTCAATTCCTACAGCGACGAATAAATTTTCTGGGGTACGTGATAGAAGATGGAAGAATTCGACCGTCAATGGAGAAGACCCAAACAGTAAGGAACTATCATGAGCCGAGAGACAAAAAATCGCTTCAACGTTTTTTGGGACTCACTTCATATTTCCGACGTTTTGTGGAGGGTTATGCACTTAAAGCTAAACCATTGAGTGACATGTTGCGAAAGAATTCAGAGTTTATAATGGAAATGGAACAGCGAGGCGCTTTTGAAGTCTTGAAGAACGCGTTAGTCGAATCGCCGGTCCTCAAACTGTTCGATCCGAACGCAGTTACTGAAAGCCATGCCGACGCCAGCAAATTTGAATATGGAGCAGTGCTACTTATACTTATACTTCATGGGGAGACACATGGAAACCATTACGGATTGCAACGTTTTTACGATGACCATGAATAAGAAGGAAGTGCTACTAAGAGTGAAAAGATGGGCTATGTTCCTTCAGGATTATGACTACGAGATTGAACACCAGAGCGGAACTAAGATGCGACATGTAGATGCCTTGAGTAGAATAGGAATGATGGTAGTCAGCACAACAACTCACAAGATTAAGGAAGCACAAAAACAAGAGGATCATTTGAAAGTGGTGGCCGAAGTTCTTAAAAGCCGTCAGTATGAAGACAATTTCATAAAAAATGGTGTCATATGTAAGGATCCCGTACGTGAATTGGTCGTTATACCAACTTCAATGGAAAAAGATGTGATTCGTATGGTACACCGGGAAGGCCACTTCGCAGTACAGAAAAACTTATTGGAACGGATGTATTACATTAAGGATGCTAGAGCAAAAATTATCAGATGCATCAAGAATTGTGTGGAATGCGTTATGTCTGAAAGGAAGCAAGGAAGGCAAGAGGGGTTTTCATCTCCAATAAACAAATCGGGCACTCCCCTGCACACTTATCATATTGACCATATAGGCCCTATGGAGAACACCAAAAAGCTGTATAATCATATTCTAGTAGTAACGGATGCATTTACCAAGTTTGTGTGGTTGTACCCCACCAAGAGCACCATCACTCAAGAGGTAATAACCAACCTGGAAGCACAAGCCGCGATTTTTGGAAATCCGAAGAGAGTGATTTCTGATCGAGGCACCGCGTTTACTTCGCGAATGTTTGAAGATTACTGTAAGGAGAGGGATATTGTACATCTTTTGATTACTACTGGCGTGCCTCGAGGAAATGGGCAAGCAGAACGGGTAAACCGGACACTTGTCCCGTTACTGACGAAAATGTCGATAGAGGACTCAAAATCTTGGTACAAAAATGTTAGTAGAGCGCAACAGTTTTTGAATAGTACACCAAACCGATCAACAAATTCGACTCCGTTTAAGCTTTTGACGGGAGTCGAAATGAATATATGTTCTCTGCCGGACTTGACAGAGATCCCCAATCAAGAGATAGTCGAAGAATTTGAAGAAGATCGTCGTCGTCTAAGAAGTGAAGCCAAGGAGAACATACAAGGAACCCAGCAGGAAACCGGAGGACATTCAACAAGAAAAGGCGAGAGGCAACAACGTATCGCACTAACGATCTTGTCGCCATCAGACGCACGCAGTTTGGTCCTGGACTGAAGATTAAACCCAAATATCTTGGACCTTACAAGGTAGTGAAAGCTTGCCACCACAACCGCTATCAAGTCGAGAAAGTCGGCAGCTATGAGGAGCCGCAACGAACCTCCACTGCCACTGACGGAATGAAATCCTGGACAGGTAACCTTATTCGAGCCGAATAAGACCGTAGGATAGCCGAATGTATGATGTGGACGAATTTCCTTCGAACCACTGGGACGAGACAACGACGAAGACTAACACATGAGAAACGAACAAAGAACATAAGACAATAGACAGAACAAAAACCAGACGACGAACGAAGAACAGTCATTCTTGAGCCATTGAGCAGCGCGGTCGGTTGAGCCATCCCCTTTTTCTTCGTTTTCTGTGCGAAGTCATTTTAAAACCTCATATGTTAAATCCTATAAACGCAATAAATTATAAAAATAAAACGCGTAGTGTTTGTTTTTCTTTCCTCCCTCTTTGTAAAATTGTGTCGGAATAAATCCCACATACATATGTATGTACGTACCAAGTATACCATTGACATAATCGCGGACGAAAAGCAAATAATCTAACATACATCAGGTAGTGTAATCAAAAAGATTAAGGAAGAAGAAAGGCTAGCTTCAATGGCAGTGTGGTAAGTTCGGTGGAGCAATATTACAGAAGGCAGATGGACTTACAAGTTGATCCCAACCATCGATGTCTGGACAAACTGAGTCCACGGGAACTGCAACTAATGAGATAACCTGTCTAAGCTGTCTTTGCTGTATCTATCTATGGACTGTAAAGCACTAAAATTGGTTTTAAGCAGTTCAGTATCAACTGAGGGTAGAGCTTTGATTGTGGACTTTTTGACTTCACTATACGACTTTCACACTACGCTTAGATTTCCGAAGATACCTGCAGTCGAGTCGAATACCAACAATCCACCGAGCAGCTAACTTATCCATAGGAAGCAGCTAGTTTAAGCCCAATATCGCATAAAAATAAAGGAAGGGCAACGTAGCAGGAGTACATCATCTATAGGTTTAGAGACAGAAGAAGCATCGAGAAGGTGTAATAGCTCGACCATTTACTAAATCATCAAAGGGCTAATGTGATCACAGATCAAACCAACATCCGGTGAAAACTGTACAAATCTTTGCTTAATTCTGATAAAGCCCAGTTCATACGCCGAAAGGACAGAGGTGATGATAGAAGTCTTTGATTTCTACTACGGGATTGATGCACAACATAACTTATGTTCCTATTGAAAAAATAATTCACTAATTTGCTAAACGCTTACCTTCTTGTTCTGGCTTATCATCCAAAGTCGCAGATGATGACAATTTGCTCGATGACGAGTAATCATCTGATAGATTTCGACTGGAGAGAATCGACGATCTGCTACTGTCACGATCCCAGTGTCGTGATGGAGTCGGTGATATTGGTGGAAGGCCACTTCGCAGTGAGGAGGTGTTCCGAACCTACACATATATCAACAAATTACTTAGTCAAAATAGGTATTCCTCAAATTGGTTTTGTTTGTTTGTTATTTGCGTTTAGAGAACAAAACAAGTATAGGTATGGATTAAAAAGGAAATCATACAGAGATGAGAAAAGAAATGAACTTTTAAAAGAAATTGAGACACCATTTACAATTATTATTGCTGTGCGCGGCTTTAATGAAAAATAATTGAGTTTTCAAAATCTTCCGATTAGTGTTTTGTGTGAATTGTGTGATTATGTTGTTCTGATTTTCTTTTAATAAAAAATGTTAAGGTTGTGTAGATAAGCAAAGCAAAATGTTACGAGTATGTTTAGTAAAGCAAACTGAAAGAATAAAAATATCGAGTGAAAAAAAGTGTTACAATTTCTAGGATGGAGCTCTACAAAACGCAAACAAAAAGCATGCAAATCGGATAAATAAAATGTTATATGGTATGCGATAATAAGCAAACCCATGACATATTGAAATTACGGAAGTATCCCCATACTTAGGTATTACATATGTACGTACAATTCATAAGCTTCACAGAGAACTTAATAACAAAAATATTGCTAAGAGGAATTATCTTTTATTTCCCCACATATTCACTTGCGAGGGGAGTATCAAACATGCGAATCAGAGATTCCCTTCATTTTTATATTATGTTGTAGGGTAGGTTACCATCAATATCAGGGTAAAATAGTAAGACGCCATTCGCCTTCGATTTCGAGCTTTCGCGAGCATTGCATTTAGAAATACTTTGTGCTGCTTGTCCAAACGATTTGTACCTATCTATATACGTATATGATCGAAAAGGAAGGATCAAGTACGGGTTTTGAAGGTATTAATCATGAAGCTTCAGTGAAAGCTGAAATAACTAATGCGATTACATATTGTATTACATCGTTATCAGAAAAAAAAGAAAAAAAAAATACTTATCGTGTAAGATCCTCCATCAAAAGTGTTATCTTCATCGCTTACTATGGGAGAGGAATTTTACCGCGATATTGAGGGTAATCTACCCTACAACACACATAAAAATTAAAAGAATCTGTGATTTGCATGTTGATACTCCCCTTGTTTATATTAAACAACTTACTTATTTTACTTTACTTCCAGTCAATCCAAACGAGTTTTCGACGTGTCACGTAATGGGCGTAGAGTATGGAGAGTCGTTCACTCTAGGTTATAGAATCAACGCCCTAAATGCAGAAATCCGTTATCAGACTATCAGTGGATATATTATTCATTGAACCTTAGGTCTATAGTGAAATTATTTATCAGTTGAACGTACAAAAGGAAGAGGCGCTATGAACATATATTCGCCCCTCATTCTTAAGAATCACTGAATGGTTTTTATGCGGTAAGTATACTCGTATGATGTAAACAAAGCAGCGTCTGTCCACGATCTAGGACAGAACGTCACTGTTCAAACCTATGGATTACGTATGTAGAAAGTAGTCAAGAGGTTAACTCACCTTCGAGTTAACATACAGTCTACATATGACACCCTAGTAGACATTCGTGGTTTGATTAGCTCTACTACTTCCATTTGAAAAAGCAACTAAGTTGAAGTTGAAAATTGATATTCTACAAAACGCTGATCTTAGTGTTAGGCTTTAAGTAAGAAATCAAAGCATACCTAATTAAGTCATAAATACTGGTACGCTATTAATATTAAGCGCATCCATTCCATATTAACCGTAATGAACTAACATTTATGCTAAGTTACTGCGCAAAAAGTTGTCCACGTAATTTATTTGCAGACATGGACTGGGGCGACATCCAAAATTGTATTGTGGTAATTGCCCTTCACAAGTGTAAAATGGAGAGAGACAGATATCTTCCGGACTTTGCAACCACTTGGAATCACCCGCAATTTTCTCTATCGCACTGTTAAGTTAACTGAGAGGACTGGTGCTGTAAATCCGTCAAAGATCCAGGAGTCCTTGCGCTGTAAGAACTCCACAGGCAATCAATGGAATTCAACCCAGAATCCAACAAAAACATCTGCTAAAGCAAGAAAACTTTGTCCGGGGAAAAATCCATGTCTCGCATTATTAAACAAGTTTGGGACTCAGTACTCACAGCCCAAATAAGATAGAAGTTTTAGGTGCAAAATGTTCACTGTTGAAGAATCATTCAACAGGCAGAATGATAGAGTGTATGCTCGGTCTTCAAAGGAAGCGTCAGAACTCATTCTGAGTCGAGAAGGGGCATCATCCCGCATCTGTGATGGTTTGGTTAGTGGGTCAGCAATAAGGGCGGAAAACTTTCCCAAACAGACGTTCTGAAAAGTGTTGTGAAGGCTCTCAACCAAACATTGTATTCAAAAAAAAAAAAAAAAAAATATTTGGCGCAACAGCTCTTTAAAGTGCCAAGGCCTAGCTCCTCGCAACCACTTATGTTGTGTGCGTTATATTTTTCACACGAATGGAAGGGACCTACAGTTTAATGCCGATTCCGAACGGCGATTTGAGAAGCTTTTTCGACACAACAATACTCTCGGATGTTTGTCAGACGCTCGCGAGAGGTGGGACCGTAAAAAAAACTTTTTGGTGTTTTCTGGGATTCGAACTTGGAACCTCATGCATAGTGATCCGACACACTAACCACTTACGCCACGGCGCCCACTATTCAAACAACCAATGGACTTTTGAACAAGATTCCGCTCCAGCTCACAAGACAAAACAACACAATAGTGAATCAAAAACAATTTACCGGACTTCATATCAATAGACGATTGGCCAGCTAGGTAGTCCAAACCTTAATCTTTTGATCTTATAAGCTGTGGTCCGGTTTAGAGGGCATGTTCCACTCCCTACCTAAATATTGGGTGCACTTTAAGTGCACACTTATCCGAGCATTGGACAACTTTCCTATGCATGATGTGTGTGCTGCGATCAATGAGTGGCCAGCGCGACTCAGGGCTTGTGTGAAAGCAAATGGCGGCCATATTGAATAACTGTTTTGTACACTAAAACTGCGTGCACTAATCACCCTGATTGTTGTTGGGGTTTGTCACTTTTCGACGATTGTCGTATTATTCTTCAAATGTAACACGAATCCATTATTATAGCTTTTTCACTGTGAAAGAGTTGTAATAGTATTCTACACGACAAACAAATTGCTTAGTAATGTTTAACGGTCAGCAGGTCGTAGCTATGAATAAAACGACAATCGTCGAAAAGCGACAAACGCCAACGACAATCAGAGTCAATATTTATGACTTGACTATATATATAGAACTCTTTCGAGAAAAAGGTACTTTGGCGGTCATCGGGTCCCGTATCCAATGGTTGATACTTTTTGGATTAGTATGTTAATAGTGTACAGGACCAAATCAGTCTTAATTGTCTTTTTGTCTATAATTTGCGTGCACTCAATGAATACCCTTAAAATGTTCTACACAGTGCGGGCTTTTGAAAAAGATAGGCAGGGAAAGAAAGATTGCTGGTTCGCAACTCAGATATTAGGTTTCGGAAAAACTTCGGGGGTAGTGTCCAGATAACTGAGGAGATTTATTTTGTTATTTGTCTCTGCTTCTGATTCACTGCATTTTTTTCCCGATCACATGATGTAGTAGACATCCATCATCCAACATAACAAAAATGTTCCAGACATATGACCAACCTACTAACAGTGGTATGCGTTTGCAATAGTGTTATTGCAATTGATCAGGCTGACTCTTTACTAACTATATTTCATGAGAAATAAATAAATAAATTCTTGCTAACATCAGGATTTGAACCAGGAACCATTAGCGTGGTAATCGATGATGTTACCACTACACCATCACCACCATAACACGTAGACTACAAACAGCTATTAGACTAGGTGACCAGCAGAACATCGGTAGGTGTCTGTGGGTGCCTGATTTGGGATATTAACTTGTTTGTACAGGCCCAAACATCCGGTGTCCCCTATTGCTGGGGAGTTCGTTTAAAATAAGATTCGAGAGCATTCTAGAGATACCCAGGAATTCAGGGAAAGGAAAGTGTGCAGGCTCGTGTTTTCGTTTTTAAGTTCTAGCATGTTCTTTTTACCTTTAGTTTAAATTTTCGAACAGTCTTGGAAGTTTAGCTTGGATTCCAAGCGAGTGAATTCATCAGAGTTCGTTTAATATATCCGGTTCGAACATATCCCCAAATGGAGAGCGTGGTAAATCTCCACGATCATAACGTTATGGGTTTATTTAAAATTCGTGTATCATCATTAAACGAATGCGTTAACGAATGCACCATGCCACGCTCCATAAACAGCTTTGGTCATACCGGATGTTTACCATAGCCCTCTTGAACGTTTTTTTTATTTTTTGACGTGTGAAAGTTTTCACGCAATGAAAATAAAAAATGCCTAAAATGAACGCGAGTTACAATTGAGATCCTGAAGTTTCGCATATTATTTGTCCCAAAGAAATTTGAGTAGGGTTCAGTACACTTGTAGGTGGAACCAGTATTATAAGTCCAGCAAACAAGTTTGGGAATGACTAAAGGAAAGCTAAAGTGGGGAAAGCGGCGACACTTGTAGATTCATTTAGTACTGAAGCTAAGAATGTCATAGTTTATAATAGCAATGTGTTAACATAAGGACCACAAGTTTGAAAATATACAAATAAAATTATTATTATGTACTCATAGTCCGTAAAAGTTCAATGAAGATTACTTCGGAGTAATTCATCGTAAATTGTACGCATAAGAAGAATAATTTTCCTACTTCATATGCAAATATGTAGTACATGTGCAAGGTGCAATTGTTCAATTCAGAACTTTCAACACATATAAACGCCTAACAGAGTACATACATAGTCTGATAAAGCAAATTAAATGAGTTAGTCTAAAGTATTGACGAAATGTTGGCAGAGTTTTACAAATTGAAATTCTATTCATGAAAGGGAAGAAAATTGAGTTATTTATTGTAAGCATGCATCTAATGCCAGCGGAGTCGAGTTTTATATTGTCCTTGTCAACAGTAGTTGACAAATGATTGATTAAATGCTCTCCATTCGTAGAGAAAATTCACCAAAAAGCACATTTTATGCAATTTGTTTTATTTCGCTAATTGATAACCAATTAGCACTAGCAGAACCACAGCTCTTGGCGGTACGTACAGTGTGTTTGGCAAAAGCGTGTTGTTTGTAAAAATTAACCCGTTAGTCGCAGACGAGAAGAATTTTTAGTTTCCGTTAGAATTATTCCTCCTCTAATTCTCAGTAAAATTTTACTTCGGTTGTATCTCGTTTTTACAAGTTACAAGAAGTATTCCGTAATGAGTACTCAATATGAAGTTCAGTTTCTTTCACATCAAGGAAACCATCGTACAAAAAATACAGCGCGACCGGCTCAGTTGGTATTGCCACGTTGAAAGAAGAGATCATTTGAACCCTGTTAAAAAGGCAATATCAAATCACATTCCAAAGACATCGCGATGTAGGAAAGGCAGGCCTATAAACGCCTGGATCAGACAAATGCGACGACATCGGCATTTCATTGGCCTCAGTAACCGAGTGATCCAAAATCGGCAGGCCTGCCGATATTTTCTGAGGTCAAATACTCGAACCCCACAGGCGGATCAGTAGAAATGCGGTGAAGTGTGAGGGTTATGATCCCTTATTTTCGGATCATAACCTCGCTGATAAAAGGAAGAAGAAGAAGAATATGAAGTTCAGTTTGAAGCTGTGTTTCTTGTTGCTCATTCGCGAGTTCCAGAATTATCCGTTATAGCTGCAGCAAAATATATCCGAAAGTCAGAGAGGTTTGTGAGGAAATGGGTGAAGCGATTTTGAAAAAAATAACACGGCCTGAGAAAAGCAAGGCAAATGTTATTAGAATAAGGTCTTGAGGTTTCTTTCTTCAGTATTCGCAAAATGATCCGAGAAAAAGATTTTAATTACAAAGCCGTTGTGGCCAGGCCTTCGTTAACCGAAAACACATTAAAAAAGACTTGAGTGGACTGACGGTTATGGTGAGATATGGACTAAACCAAAATTATTTTCACTAACGAGTTTACTTTAGGTCACATGCTCAGTACAATACGGATGTCACAAAATGTACCTTGCTTTCTTAATTGTTCATCGCGATTTTCATTGCCGTTTTCCATTTTGAACATTGTTATTCTTAGTCGTGCTGAATTTTCTGGTGCCATGCAACTCTGCCGCACTGAAAATATTATGAAACTCGATTCAGAAATTCCCTGAAGAATAAAATGGCAATGATCGAAAAACGACAACCGCAATCGGGGTGATTGATTTCTGTTTCTACTTTTTCTACGCTGGTTCTGTCTCTAAATATTTGTCGTTGCCATTATTGTCCTATTCACGAATGGTGATACCAAATTTCTTTGTCAAATTGTCGACTCACCTATGGCGATAAAAATCGTAATGTCACCTTAAACCCCCAAAAGTACGCAAAACTTAAGCATATAAAAACAAAAAAAAAAACATTAACAGCAAATGAAATGAACAGAGAAATGATCTACCATCACCACAGAATCTACATCTACATCTACCATGATTGAAGCAGAGAATGCATGTAGTCTTACGAAAACGAAAATCATAATATAAACAATGTGCTGTAGATTCACCCTATTTACAACTGAAATAAATGAACACCTTCTCCCACTAGTTTAAATAATTTTGTTGTTTTTTTGTTTAATATCCTTTATAAATAAAGAGGTAAAGACAGAAGAAGAGAGGAAAAAAAAAATAGACATTGTTTAAGGACCACTTACACTTTCATCAATGTCAGTTAGTTTATTTGACGGCGACATAGACGCTGGTGGCTTTTTATCATTTAATATCGTTTTCGAAGTCACCGTTGAGAGCGTGGGCGTTGGACAGCTCAACATTGACACGGTAGTGAGCGTTACTTTATCGTACGTTGCACCACTCTTCAGCAGATTTGATGCGCTGCCATTGAGTAGGGCCGCCGTTGGCGTAACTGACGTCTTTCGAAGATTTTTAGGCGAATGCGATGGCGATGATTCGGTGCTACGATTCCTTAGAAGTAGATTATTGCTGGCTATGCTGCCACTACTTGTACTATTGCTGGCGGCTAAATTCGATGTGATGCTGGAGCCTCGGGTGGTGGCGGTACTGCTGCTAGTGGCTGGCGATGCTGAGCGTTCTCGGAGCGGAAGCCTTCTCTCGTAATCATTGGCTGATTGTAAATTGGTGGTGCTATTTCTAGTTGGTAGACGCTTTGCTTCGCTAAGCGTATTGAACTTTTCGATGGACGCCTTAATGCTAAATGTATCGTGGATGATGTCGCGTTTGCGGCCACCCACTAGTGGGAGGGTAGATGATGGAGATGATGTCGCTGTCGCTGTTGTTGATGTGGGTGCCGATGATGAAACTGACGGTGACGAGGAGAGGGTGCTTCCATTTTGATACTTGTACTGATTGATCTTTTCGAAGAGACTCTGATTAGACGTAGATATTATGGAAGATTTTGGCCGTAGTTTTGGTTTGTGCTGTCTTTGTTGGTATTGCTGTTGTTGCTGGCGCTCCGTATCATCGCTATCGATGTACTTGATGTCATCTAACAGTTCCGAATTCGAGTGCAGACAATGCATGTTGTTGTTGGCGGGTATTTTTGTCAGAAACTTGTTGTTCAGGGTCCGATGAATCAAGGGCTTTATCGATGGTTGTTGTTTGTTGTTGGTGGTGCCCGGTAGCTTTCTATTGTCATTGATGGTAGTGACAATGCTACTATTGCTTCCTGCTAATGGTGTACCATTCTCATTGTTGTTGGCATTGTTGCTGCCACCGTTGTGGTTGTTATTGTTGCTGTTATCATTGTTGTTATTAAAATTGTCATCATAACCGTTGTTATTCTCAAACCTCTGCCTCGATCGGTAGACTTGTGAACGCGCCAAATCACATTCGTTTTTTAGGAAATTCTGATCCTTGAAGGCGGAGGTTAGGAAAAATTGTTGATTACCAGCTTTCGCTGCTGTAGATGATTGGTTGTTGGTCGGGTTGGAAGTGGTGTTGTTCGTTGTTATTGTTGTTATTGTGGTAGCGGCGGCGGAGGTGGTGCTGGTTGTGGTAGTGGTGGTAGTGGTGGTTGTAGCTTCAACACTACGTTTTTGCTTTGGGAATTTCAAATTTTTAATATTAGCATCTATCATTTCTAGCTTTTGTTTGAAATTGATTTTTTTTTTTTTTTACAGTTTTTATTTGACTATAGTGGATTTTCTTTTTTTCTTTACGCACAATGCACTCTAGAGTTTTCTTAGTTTTGTATTTATTTTTTACACGACACCGTTTGTTTTTTATGTACAGTAAAAATTAAATATTTATAATTATGGATATATTGTTCACCCTATGATATCTATGCACACACACGTACACACTATGTTTTATGGCGTTACACTATATATTATTCTTATTTTTATTTGTGAGCCATTTACGAATGGTACGTCTAGAACAAAGAAAGAAATTAATAATATGTAAATTCCTTTTAATGAAACGGGTATTTTCTCGTTTTTGTTTTTTTTTTTTTTTTTTTCTATGTAATAAAAAAAAACAAGCAAAAAACAATTGGAAGCATTGCGATGTTTCTACATTCTGCAAATTTTTTTGGAGGGTTTTCTTTTGGTAACTTAACAAAATTATGGCTAGCAAAATAGAAGTTCATCGGGGTTCGATTGAAATGAAACAAAAGAACGGAAATAAATTTGCAATTTGTTGTAGGAACCTTATGAGTGAAAGAAAAATAAGAAAACGAATGATTTCAAATTTCAAGCTGAGAGTGTCTGTATAGTTGGAAGTGTAATGTGTTTGAATATATTCTGTTTTTTTTTTCCGATTTGGAAGGACTTAACATTTATTTGTAGATAGATTCAACACCTCCCCATGTGCTTCCACGGTATTGACAAAGCATTTTCTGGCAGAACCGTATTTCGAATAAAAAGGTTTTACTCGATATGGGTCCATCGCACTACGACGAAGAAGGCGGCAGTGGATTGATCACACCTCACTTATTCCACTTATATAGTCTGGAAGAAGAGTGTGCATGCCTCAAAATAGTATTTGAAACTCGATCGCCGTCTTAGCCACCTATCTCGGCACTGCTACGCTAGCCGATGCTAAAAGTTGGACTGGCCTTCTGCAGGCATGCAATAATAAGGTTCATTTTAATAACACGTTTATTAACGTTCGGGTCTCATATGAGCCAGATTATAATTGTTGTCCTATGCATATTTATAAATCATAAACAAGTGAATTTTATAACATTCCCTGAAAGATAAAACACTGGGCTGTATGCAATGCTAGTACGTAATTGCTTTTACTAGCAAATTCCTAAGAATAAGGTAAAACTCATCTTCTTATTAATACGTGAACACGAAATTTATCGTACGTTTTTTTAGTATTTATTATAAAAGGATGGGGATAAAACTTATACCATTCGAAAGGTACTATGCCATAGATGTGCAGAAAAAAAAAAAAAAATCATGTGTGTATGTTACTGTTAAGGCAGGTAAAATGAAGTGAGCATACACACATGATTTTCCCATACAAAACGCTTAATCAATTAAATGAAAGCATTTTGATCACGTTCATGGATCTATGAGCTTAGATCTTCCCTGCACGGAAGAATATTACAATAAATACATAGCGTTGTTTCTCTCGCTGTTTGTTTATTTCCCCTCGGTCGAATTTCGATCACACGCGATACTAGTATACATAAAAACTTAAGTAAAGTAATTTTTTTCAATTACGCATTTTTTGTAGAAAACGATACAGAACTACGAGTATATACTAAAATAATTAGCAAAAAGTACATAGCGCAGAATAGGAGGAGGAATCAGGGCAATTGGGAAAGAATTGGAGTGAGCTAAGACACGAAACCAGAAAACCTACACGATGGGGCGTAGGCGTAATCGAGACCCCAAGATCCACAAGGAGTAACGAGGAGGAAAAGGACCTAAGTAAGCAACTAATGCGGTAAATTGATTTAAATGCTTATATTGTTAATGATAGAGATCCATTGTGTTACCCCTAGGGAGTAGGGATTAGAATATAACTCCTGTAATAATTTGGAGTTGATTTCGAAAAAGTATTCTTTGCAAGTGAAATACATTTGTAAATATGAAAGATCAAAAATGGAAACGAATATCGTCAAAGAAATTTGATAAGTTCAAACTAACCATGAGTGGGTTACTAGTTTAAATATTGCTACAGAGCAGTCAGGAAGGTGTGTCTGTAGTTAGAGCAAATCTAAAGGGAAAATAGAAATCCACACCCAAAAGCAGAATAATAAACTAAATCGGCAGTCCAAATCAATTATGACAAAATTCAAGGGATCCAGTATTTTGGTCGCTATAACTGATAGGTCCTTACAACCGATATGCATATGTATATACTGTACATACATAACTAGACCGTTGTAAGAAATATGAAAGAAACCGCCAGGTGATGCAGTCTTTCTGAAGGACAACAAATCCAACCTACATTTAATTCGAAAGTCTGATGGTTTCTACACTAGTCCCATGCAGGAGACTTATGATGTCCTGCTCGCACTTTCTAGGTTGCAAAGTAGTGACGCTTGAGCGAAACCTCTTGATCTCGTTCTGAGATCACATGACTTAACTGGAATGTTGCCTGCCGTCTAGTGACAGAAACGACCATAAGATTTTCTTTATTGTCCTTCAAGAACTATTAATAACCCGCTCCTGACTACATACGTGTTATATACAGCAATGCTTAAAAAAGAGGAGATGTCAATCTTACAAAGGCTCTGAAAGGAGTTTTTAGGGCTTGCTTAGCTCATGGGTATTCAATATCTCTTTGGTGCAATGTCAAAGTGCGAGTAGATTTTGTTCCCAAACCAGAAAAGAAGGTTATACTTTGGCGAAAAGTTTTAGACCTATCGTCTGTCCTCATTTATGCTCAGCTTAGAACGCATGGTGGAAAAATACGTGAGATCGGCAGCTTTAAAAATAAATCTTCTGGGTAGACACCAGCACCGCCCATCAGAGTGGTAGATCCGACGGATCTGCCCATTACGACCTTATATATAGGATCGAGAACTATACTCTTAGGCCGGTAATTACCAAGCGCTCTTAAATCGATTTTAATTTTATGAAGCTCTTAGTTTTAAATTTTTTCAACGTATTCACCAAGCACTAATAGGATTGTGTCCATGCTAATTCGAATATGAGAAAAATTAATTTTCGGATTTCCAAATGCGTTCTAAAATGAGTTTCCGAACTCTCTTTCGAACTGGGAGAAATGCCAATGAAAAAGAAAACATTGTATTTTCCTGATTTTAGTCAGAATTAATCACGGCACATTTTATTTTTTTTTTGGTTGGCAGTTCTTTTGACGGAAATGCTGGAGGCATTAAATTCGTCGGCATTTCTTCTTTTGCATTTCGCCAATGCAGCTTGTCCTTTGTTTGGTCTGAGTGACAATTCACAGCTGATTTCGAAAACTTTCGAAATTCCTAAGTTATGAGCACTAATAACTTAAGAGTGGTTGGGACCACTCATACGTCTTATGAGCGCTAATAAATCTGCACTATTATTGGTTGGTGAATAGGTTTATGAAGCTCTTAGTTTAAGATTGGTCGGTGAATACCGGCCTTAGAGTGTTTGTCGACCCCCTGTCGCCTTTGACTGCATGTGTAACTCTGTCAGAAGGTATGGAGTAGATGATACCATAGCGAGATGGATCTATTTCATGCCATCCTGTAGGCTGCTAACTGCTGGGTGTAAATGGAGTAATAAAGTCGCCGTTCAGTTGAGAGATGCTGCCCGCAAGATGGAGTTGTTTCTCTAGTGCTGTTCTCTAGTGTTGTTTCTCTAGTGTTATCGATTAGCTTTTCGCGGAAATAAAATATTTTGAATTTCATATCCAAGCATATACTGACGATATTTGTGTACTGGTATTAGAAATATTTGTGAGCGCGGTCTGCAATCAAATGCAAACTGCATTAGATATACTGGATGACTGATGTATTCGGCACGGACTACCGTCAATCCGAATAAGAGAAAACGTAATAGCCTTGTGCGACCAAAGTTAAAAGGTGTAACTCTCTAACTTGCCACTGATGTTAAATATCTAGGAGTAATCTTAGATAGTAAGCTGCTAGGCACGTTAAGGTGAAATTGACTCAAGGTCTCAGAATTTTCTGGCAGTGTCTAAGAGATTTTGGTAAGGCACACGTGAGGTCTGAGGATTGCTGTGACACACTGGTTGAACATACATATCTATCATCAGACGTTTTCACGTTGGTCAAAACTGGCGCCATGCGCGCTGCTTCTTGTGACGCTCTTAACGTGCTACTCAACCTGCTTCCGCTGGATTTATGTAGCTGTTCAGAAAGAGGCAATGAAATCGATGTGTCGACTCAGAAAAAGCGAAAAAGCGGGTCTGGCAGTAGAGCAATGTGCTTTGTTAATTATGCATATCGATAGCATGAGCCCTGTCTTCATGTTCGATTGAAGATACGAAGTGTATTTCTCCGAGCTGGCTGATTTTTGGGCAATGGGACCGAATTCCCTTGCACTCTGGCAGAATGGCGACTGTCTTCCAGATGGAAGTTTTTCTCATACTCGAAATTGAATAATTGATGAGATGACGAGGTAGAAGTATCAGCATCTGTAGTGACAGCCAGGATGCACTTAAGGCACTTGAGACTCACACAAATCACTCAAAGATGGTTCTAGAATGTAAGAACAGAGTTAACAAGCTTTCCAAATAGAATAAAGTTTATCTTATTTGGGTACCGGGTCATTAGCGGAATTGCAGGCAATGACATTTTTGACGCACTTGTGAAAGAGGGTTCAGGGACTCTTGCTCTAAGTCCAGAACCGATAATCAGTGTTAGTTTTGCAAAAGCCTAGTACTGGATTGACTCTTATGTTAGTTCAGTGAAATTAGACATTGCCGTTCGGAAAAAATCCTGGAAAACAGGATTTTGGTACGAACGTTAAGTGCTGAATGCCACTAAAAATTGTACGGTAGGTCACTAACATTCTTTGTTGTGAATATCTCGTTAATGGTTACATTAACAGAAAACATTTTAATAATCAAATTTATAGCTTAGGAAATTTGCTACCAAAAACATATTATACCTTTTATTCCTAAGAGTTACCGTTTCGAAGATAATTGGATTTACAGACTTGTTACATATATGTTTCTCATGAAATGTGCACTCCTTTCCACACCATCTTAGATGTAGAGTAAGAGGTGCGTTCTTTGTACGTGGTGTCCCCAGTAGGCGTTTGTTTTTGCTTGAGAAATGTTTATTTTGTATCCATGTATTGATCTATTCTGAGTGTTGAATGATTATATCCTAGGATATAACTTGCAAAAGAATTCATCAGAGCTGAACTAATGTCTATAAGGTGCTTATATTTAAGGAAAGATAATGTAGTTTGCATTCTTGCAAAACCACCAAGTGTTTTGTGAAATGTATTAGGCCCTTGCTCTCAATTCGACTATAATGGACTTAAGAACTAGGGTTGGGCTAATTAAACGACATTATGCATGTGGGAATAATTCGGGAAAGATATATTATAGGTATTTTACGCAATTGTATAATATTAAATATATTTGTTTGCCATAAGAAATTAAGTAAATACTAAATAGTAGACCTTTTACTTGTACCGTTAAAATGATTACTACTAGTAATTATTTGAGACTTATGCATACAGCCCAATGGGTCTTTCAGAACCGAGTTCTACAATTTAAATCTTCTTTTGCATGTGTGTATTTATGTACATATGTTTAAAATCGAAATGTAGTTATCATTTACAGAAGCTAGAACTCGTCTATATAAAGAAGAGTATATTTTTTATATAAACATATTTGTTCAATGAGATTCAACAAATGTCTTTGCTTTAAAATTAACAATAAAAATAAATCCAAGGACCTTACTTAGACTGCGAACGAACGATGAGTAACTTTAGCTCTTAGCACAATAAAATTTAGAACTCAATTTACCATACCAGACTTCTCAGTGCAAGTCTTTAAATCCTCCCTCCCCCCCTCTCTTACTCCTTCAAAACTTCAATCCGTTTAGTGGTTAGTGAGAAAAAAATAAATTTAACAACACAATCAACAAACAACAGAAGCTTACAGACTTTGCAATTGCAATTCAAACAACAGTTTCAATGGGCTTGCGCGCAGCGGTGGTTATTGTGCATTCTATTATAGTTTAGATTAGTTCAACGTTTTTCAAAGGCAACATCAATAATACTTTTAAATTAAAAATTAATTTCTCCCAGACAAAGGTGCACATAACAAAGGGGGGAACATAGTTAAAGGAGAACAACAGCTATCAGGACACGCAGGATGTAAATTATATTTTTTTGTTTGTGGTTAGTTCTTTCCAACAACAAAAAAAAAAAACTTCAAACTGAGTTAATTTTTATTTTCTTTTTTTTTTGGGGTTTACCTTGACAGCCAATTGTGCGGTGTCCTTTGTATCCTGAGAACTAGATGAACTAGTAGTAGTAGTAGTAGGAGAGATGCATGATATTTTTAAATCTCTAAGACTATTGCTATCATCCTGCAGGTCATAGCTTACATGCAGCAACAGCTTGTTGGCATTACCGCCATTACTATTGTTCAAATTATGATTGCTATTCGAGTGTGGCACAGACAGATAAGTATCTGTGATTGAGGAGGACGAGATAGATGTAGGAACTTCGCTATTCTCATTAATCGTACCATTTGTTTGTCGACTGTAACGTTTGCTATAACTATTATTTTTACTAATTGAATTGCTACTAGTTTTTTTGTCATTTAATGTCGATGACGAAGTAGCTGCATTAGCTGTTGCTGCTACTGCTGCTGATGCTGCTGCCTCAGACAGTGAGCTGGAACGTGACAATTCACATTTTGGTATATAATGTGCTGGACTATATTTTTCATATATATCCAAAGCAGATGTCGCTACTAATCGTGCTAATGATGATGATGAATATGAGGATGATACTCGGGAATTCCTACTTTTACTACTGCTACGTGGTGATTTTGTGTTGCTGTTGTTGTTGCAATCGTTTTCTGTGCCGATTCTAAGGTCTAAGTCCCTCTGTGGTGGTACCGATTCATTTGAATTTGAATTTGAATTTTTTATTTGCGATTGATCGTCGATGATCGTGGTGGTGGTGGTGGTGATGATGGAGGAGTAGGATGATGACGTGTTGTTGTTGTTGGTTTCAATAATTGGTTTCGTTGTTGTTGTTGTTGTTGTTGTTTTCGAAGAAGGAGAATTCAAATTGGATTTAGATAAAAATGCATTGTTATTAAACTTATTGAAATTGAAATTTGTTGAATGATCACAGTGTGAAGTAAGAGCATTGTGATCAGACGACAATAATTGTTTCTTGTTAGCAGAAGTAGAAGAAAAAAAGGGTTCACTATTACTAGTGGTGGTGGTAGGGGCTCTAAAATTACTCTCATCAAATCTTCTATTACTATGAGCGCCATCGAGAAGCGTTGGCAAGTACGCAAATGTTAATGTTGTTGCTGAGTAGTACTTGGTTGGTATTGTGTTTGCAGCAGCCGCACTATAATTTTTACTATAATTGAGTAATCTATTTGCTAATAATGACGACCGCCGCCGGCTGTTGGTGAAGGTGGTGATTGTGGTGGGTGGTGTTGTATCTTTACTACTTAGTCTATTTGAAAAATATTTACTTACTCCAAATCGACTCGATGATGCTGTTGTATCATTATTTCCGCCGCTCAGGTACGAACTGGGACGATATGACGATAGTGCTGAGGAACCGCCAGTTAAGGCCGATGATGAGGTACTGCTGTAGGTGCTCCTGCCAACCGAGGGATATGCTGATGTACGTGATAGATATGACCCAGTATAGTAGGAGCTATAGGCTGAGGCGGATGGAGTCTTTGTGAGCCCGTTGCTTCGATAGGTTGAACTGTAACCACTTGTGGAAGAAGACGACAGTGTGCCCGATCCTGTTGTTTTGTTTGCTAGGCTCGATGAGTATGTGCCACTGGTTGTTTGCGGAATATACAAACTGCCACTGGTTGTTGACGTAGTTCTTCTAGGCGAAATTACAGGCATATTATGTGTTTAAGTGTGTGATGGTGATTGGAGGACTGTTGTTGTTGTTGTTGTTTAGTCGTGGTTAGTGGTTTTTAGCTTTCTCGGTTTGTGGAAGGCGTTTTGACTAGTTTTTCGAGCTGGATAGGGATATTCCACTTTAGAATATGTTTTTTTTTTTTTATTCTATTGTTTTTCTTATTGCAATGGAGGACTGATTGCAATATTAGATGGATTTCTGGTATTATGTATGTCTTTTGCACATTTGTCAGTTTAGTATTTTGGTTTGTCGTTTGAGTTTGAGAGTATCGGTTGTGGTTTTGAGGTTTTGTTTATTGTAGGTAGGAGTTGAGTTATTGCGGTTTCGTTTTACGTTATTTTTTTAGTAAAAGTCTGAAATGAAAGAAAATAAAATAGATTAGGTTGCCAATTAAGGAATTTGCTTTTTTCTTAAACTATTAATGGAGTTGTAACTAGTAAAGCTATATTGCCTCTTCCTCGCAATCGGAACCATAGAACACAATTCATCTAGATCCTAAGGCCAAACAAAGCTAAAAGGCTGATAAGAGAGATATACATATGTACATACACACATATTTGGCGCAACAGATCATGAAGGGCCTAGACTTAGCTTCTCGCAGCCACTCGTGTTATATTTTTCACACGAATGGAAGGAACCTACAGTTGCCGTGTCTGAAGTGAAATTTTTATTTTGTTTGTTAATCGTTCGCGAGAGATAGGACTGTGAAACGTTTGGTGTTTTCTGGGATTCGAACAATGAACCTCACGCGCAGTGGTCCGACACACTAACCACTGCACCACGGTGTCCAGCAAGCAACGTAGAGAAAAAATATTCTCATTCATAGACGACGTGGTGTCATCACTGCTCTAGAAATGGTTGATTGTATTTACACCACCCTATTTAATAATGCACTTTCTTCTTTGCAATGAAAAACAGCAGTAGTTCACCCCATCACCAAAAGGGAAAATAAAACCACCAATCCGGGGAATCCGATCCCTGACTAAGTGGATTGAGGACAGGAAAATAACCCCGGATAAGCAATTCAGGTTGAACGCGGGGCCTGATACAATACATGTATCACATGTGCCTAAACTGGTAAGCAAGAACCAATGCACGAGTTCCTGGCTAGTTGACTTTGAGAAGGCCTTCGACACCGTATGGTTAAATGAGCAGGCTGTGCAAGTAAACCACTGCTTTACATGCTTTATAGCATGATCACCACTAGGATGTTCATTGTGAAGAATGGCAATGTGACTTCTGCTGGGATGTTTGATATAAAAAAAAACTGTCTGCAATAGTGTGGGATTAATTCGCCGATCCTCTTCAACATTTACACGGGCGTACGCAAACGTCTTGACCGCGTACAGATCAGGACCTAAGATCGACGACATTGCACTGCTCTTCCTATGTGACTTTGATAAGATGAAGGAATACTGCGATGGCTGGAAGATCAACTTCCAGAAGTACCATCATGTTTAGGACGACGTTGTCTGGCGCTTCTAGAGACACCAAAAAGAATTGGCATAAGTTCTCAATCATGGAATAGCATGGGCAGGCACTTGCATGTCGAAGTATACTCAAATACCTTGGGATACCTGATATTAACAAACATACATACATACGAGTATATGTAACATATATCCTGCCCTGGACAGTGCCAAAGTTGCTTTTGCCGTTACAAATAGTAATCAACTTGATGTAAGAATGAAGCCTGAAGGTAATCTGCTACACGGCTCTCATTTGGATGTTATGTGTGGTTTATCGTGGGGATCAAGCTGAAAAATATTCGGGTGTTTGAGAGGACTTGTCTTCGTTTATACAGGACACCAGAGTTAGAGTACATAAAATCTTATCCCAATGAAGTCCTGTACAATAGGGTGAATACGATCAGAGTGGATAATTCCTTGATCAAGATGATTCGAAGGCACATTGCAAGCGCAATGGCCTCGATGAATAGCTTGCGGTTATTACCCCCAATTAGACGAGGGCGCGCTTTAACGGCAGTGTCCCCTCAGAGGCGTTTCTCTATTTCGATCAGAGAGGCTTGATCCAGGACAGATTGGCGGTGCCGCTAATCTTCCACGTCGCCCGATCATGGCCGGCTTACATAGTTTATGTAGTCTTATGTTGCTCATATAGGGATACATATGTATATATATGTATGTATTAAAATAAAAGAAAAAATTGCACAGCACTTGCGTAAAACACAAACTAATAAAAAAATAAATATATAAAATAATAAAGCGGATATTTAATTAAGCAGTTAGAGTTAAGGTAGGTTAAGATTTCTTCTTAAGTATTGGATTGGTAAGGAATTGGATACAAAACACAACCTTGTCACTACTATAGGAAATTAAATAATGGTAGGACCTATTTCGAAATGTTCAGGTATACATCATTTTTTCCATAGTTTAGAGCGATTTAGTCCTAAAATTCGTGGCCTATGAATGCAATCGCAATCTATGTGAATACATTGGTTGCGATAGATCGCTATTGCGCTGGTGTACGTCAAGCTTCGATGCACAAATTTTCAAATCCCTTTTACAGATCTAATTATCTAATTGTTCAAAATGGATTTATTCCTTAAAAAAATTTTAAATTAGAAAAATATATTATTAAAATCGCTCTTATGGAGGCAATTAAAGACATAGTTGAGAGTATAATATTGACATTGCTTTTCTTTAAGAAACATTATTTCTGATCACGGTTTTGAAAGTTTAATTATACCACCTTGATCAAAAAGTTCCCGGAATAAAAACCGTGTGGCGCTCCCATCGTTCCGATTTCTTAGCGTCATAGCTTGACATTTGCAAAAGTTACGTAGCCAAGAGTACATCTATCTCTGTGTGTGGCGATTTTTTACCAGACCAGAATTGTCGGCAGAAAACTCGTGGATTTTGCACCAAGATAACGCACCGTCGCACAGTGCCATCATTATTCGTAATTTTTTGACGAGAAATGCAACAAATACCATCCAACAGCCACCGAATTCACCTGATTTGGCTCCCTGTGACTTCTTTCTGTTCAATCGAGTTAAAAAACCATTACGGGGAACGCGTTTCAGCAGCCGAGAGGAAGTAATGGAAAAATCGCAGGAAGCACTGATGGACATACCGAAAACCGAATATAAAAAATGTTTCGAAGATTGGATCAAGCGCTGGCATAAGTGTGTTGCAGTCGATGGGGATTACTTTGAAGGGGACAATATACAGTGGTAGACATTCGTTTATACGCATTTAATTTTTATTAGTAAATTGAGCAGTATAGGATTATTTTAAAAAATTTAAATTTTCTACATCCATGTTCTTACTACCAGCAGTGTGAGTAATGTTTACCAACAGATATTTTTTTTGTAACGGGACTTTCTGTGTTGTACTGCGCAAGAAGTTAGATCATGTCAAATTCTACTGAGACATTCGTTTATACGCATCTGTGTTTTTGCTGTAAATATAAAGATTTTCTGCGTAAACGATAAGAAATATCGAACTTGTTCGAAGGTAAGTCGAGCAGATTTCTTGAAATATGCGTCAAGGTTTTTTGATTATTAAAAGTTTTCGTAGCCATGGGTAAAGGCAAACAGTTAACTGATTCCGAGCAAGAAAAAATTAAAATTCTGAAGGAAGAGAAATATTCTAACCAACGTATTGCAGAAAGAATTGGTAGAAGCGAAGGCGTAATAAGAAATTTCTTAAAAAAAGGCGAATGCTACGGTGTCAAAGCTCCAACCAGAGGAAATACGAAGCTAACTTTGCGCCAAAAAGGTCAAATTCGTGACGAAGCAACAAAAAATCGCTTATCATCCAGGCAAATTAAGGACAAATTAGATCTCCCCATCACTGTTCGGCATGTTGCACGAGTTTTAAATGCTACACACAACATCAAATGGACGAAACTTAAAAGAAAACCGTTTGACTAAGTGCCACAAAATCAAAAGAATGGAGTTTGCCCGTACGTACATGTCCTGGACCGACGAATGGCGAAATGTAATTTTTTCTGACGAAAAAAAATTTAATTTGGACGGGCCTGACTGCTACAGCTGTTATAGGCATAATTTAAATGAGCATAATGTGGTATGATCGAAACGCAATTTCGGGGGTGGAACTGTTATGGTATGGGGAGCCTTTTCTTACTACGAGACTTCAAGAATGTATACAGAGTTGTTGGAAGACGTTTTAGTGTCTTACTACGAACGCGACCCGGACAGAAACTACATTTTCTAGCAAGACAACGCTTCCATCCACGTTTCTAAAGAATCTAAAGAATGGTTTTCCTCGAAAAACATTGAACTCCTTCAATGGCCAGCATGTGGTTCCGATTGCAACCCTATCGAGAACCTTTGGGGCATACTTGCTGGTAAGGTATATTAAAACGGGAAGCAGTACAACAGTGTGTTGGAGCTGAAAAATGGATTTCGTCGTGCTTGGCTTGAAATCAGCTCCGATATTATACATAACATAATCGAATCTATGCCAACTCGCAGTTTTTTGGTCATAAACAAGGATGGGAGTCACACAAAATATTAAAAAATTTCCATATTTTTTTTGCGAATTTTTTTTTGACATTTGCTTAAGTGCGTATAAACGAATGTCCAACCCAATTTCCATGTTTTTGTAAAAAAAAAAATTAATTTATTATTATCATTTAGGAACTTGCATTTTTTTTTTTGAAAATTCAAAAATAAATAAACAATTTGAAGTTACTTCAAGCAACAATTTTGTTTTTATTATAAAAATAATAGCAAAAATTGGTATGCGTATAAACGAATGTCTACCACTGTAGATTTAGATGTATAAACTTGTATTTTTGATCAAGGTGGTAAGTAGGTAAATTCACGTACTTTCGAATTCAATAAATTAAAACTTAAAAACTTCTAAAACTAAATTTAAGAAGACATTTTTGATTGCAATTTAGCGAACCGATATTAAAAGAATTAATTTGGCGCGAAAAAGGTAATAGGTTTTAATTGTTTCCGGTTTAAACACATTCTGATCAGGTTCTTAACAAGCAACATAGATTTTACTACTCAGTGCAGTATTTCCGAACACTGAGTTTGAAAGTTTTCAAACGAGAACCCTGATACGTTAGCTCTAGGTAAGCAAACAAGAAGTATTTCAAATCCTTCGCCACCACCTTACAATTAGAAAATAAAAATAAAAATTATAACCCAGATGTGTTCTTTTATATTTGTCGAGCAATTTAGTTCAAACATTAACCCATATCTAGTGGAAAAATATATAACTTTAGGAAACGGATTCTTAAAGTAACGCACTTAAAATGTTGATCATAAATATTTCTTCAAATGAACTGATTTACTTCAAACTAAAAACGTGTTACACATAGTCTGCACACAGTTGAAGTATGTATATACCAAAAACTCTTCGTCATTTACAACGTAGTATTTCCTCAATATTTTTATGAATATTATTTGAAAAAAGCATCAACACGATATTTACGGTTTGGCAGGCCCAAGAAAAAAAGAAAGAAAAATTATGTCCACCCATGTTATGAATAAACAAAAATAAAAATGTTCTGTTTATATTCTATAAAAATTCTTCGATGTACCGTGTATTCATTTGGATTTTTTTTCAAAAAATGAAAGGAAAACAGTTTGGTTTTAGAACAAAATAGAAATTTTACTTTTTATTTCACACTTTGATAAGAGATCATGATTTGATTTACGTTAGCAATTTATAATATCAAAACTTGTAATCACACAAATTCTTTGATTTATTATTCAATCACCACAGTATAACGGTCTCATTTTTTCAAGTATGCTTATTCATACAACACACGAAGTTTGTACAAACTATTTTCTTCATCTAATTAAGACCGGACGCAATCACGTTTATCAAAATTTTATCACATAAATTTCGGACAAAAATCGAAAAAAAAGAAGAAACGAACGCTAATCAGCGAATGCGAAAAATACTCAACAACCGCATGATATTCGGCCGACCGTGTTGTATGTGTGCGATATGAACTTCAAAGTTCAAGAGACCGTTTATGTCTGACATTTAATGTGTGCGCAAGGCCCATGCCTCCTTCCCACATTGAACTAATCGTATTAGAATTTAGAACAATAAAAAAATAAAAATAAAAGAAGAGACACCACATACTGTATGTTGTATGTGGGTGTTGCAATGAGGAAGAGGGATTGTTTAGGTTCTTTTTTTTAAGTAAAAAGTTATGTACTGCATAAATTACATCACTTGTCTATACAAACTCAATTATACGCGTACTATTGAGTTGTGGTTTAACAAAAAAGTAACTTTCCTGAAGAATAATCAACCATAATTCAATACCATCCCACCGCCCACTTAAGCTTTGTAGATGCATTCATCTTTTTGTGACGAATCATTTTTATTTCAAAATATAATACAAACAGAGATACATACATAGATACTTTGATCTTAATCAAAATGTTAAAAATAGAATAATTTTCAATACACCGTCGTATGTATCGATATGGATGCCGCGATACTTTCACACATTTGAGAGTGACAACAATGCAGTTAGTATTTACATTTACCAATAATTTGTAAAAAAAAAAAATAGAACATCGCAAATGCGAGTAAGGAGTGCAAGTGTCTCTGACATTGCTTTAAATAGAATAATACACGAAAAAATCAAAATGCATACATTTTGAAACTAATTATGGCCAAACTATTTTTGGTGCAAAAAGAAACTAATACATATGTGCTGGGTTTAGATATTTCTATTATAGAAGAAGCGCAATTTTGCATTTGTTTATCTATTCAATGAAACACGCTGTAATGCGTACGATCAGTTTTTTTTTTTAATTTACAATCGCAATTGTAAGAAAAATAAGAGGGGATCGTAAAACTGTTTACTTCTACAGAATGCTTCCGAAATGAGTTTACTTGTCTACCTAAATACAGTGGCGAACAAAAGTATTTGCACTGAAAAAAGACTGCTATAATTAAGGAAAAAATAAAGCGACAGATAAGCTTTTTCATTTATTTTATTCAACATTATACTGACTTTCAAATTTCGAAAACTCTTCTTACAATAAGGTTGATATGTGTGTTTTTTTTTAATATAAACGTAATTCATCTCTGAAGCATAAACAACTGAGCTTCAAAAACGACTACCTACATCAAAATATTTCTCTCTCTCTCTCTCTATTCATCCTTTCCAACGCCCGCACTGTGTGCAAACATGTTAATGGTATCAATAACCCCTTGAGTGCGCTCAAATTATAAAAAAAAAAAATATTAGCACACTTCATTGGCAACACCTGAAAGCACTCAGTAAATGAAGTATGAGAAAAAAACTATTTAATGGAAAAGTGCCGTTGTTCATTCCGCACACATTTCTTTTAAGTTTTTCCTTACTGTGCTATGTGAAGCTCAACGTTATTATTAATTAACGCATAATGGGCCGAAAAGGACGAGAAACAACCGAAAGCGAAAGAAAAGTTAATTTTAATTTACATGAAAATAATAAGTTATCGTGAAATTGTTTAAATTGTCAATAAAAGTGCGTATACTATTCAAAGTGTCGTTAAAAGGTTTAAAGGTAGTAATAACCTTAGCAATCAGGGAAGAAAAGGTCGGCTGCGAAAGGTCAGTGAAATTTACAAATTTACACTTAAGCTCTCCTTCCGTCTTCCAAATCATTGTAGCGTGTTCCAGGCGGAAATAATGGCGATTTCTTACTTATGTACATCGATACAAGTGTGAACCCCCTAAAGCGAGGTAACAACCAAAGTTAAGTAGCAACCAAAAAATGCTCACAAAACACACCAATAATGGCGATTAAAGAATTCTTATCTTGAGTTAAGAAAAACGTGATATCTGCCAGACATATCCGCATGTTTTCAGACAGCTAATCAGCAATTAAATCGATGGAATCGACCTCTTTAAATTCCTTAGTAGCTCCAGACTGCCGATCGTCTCATAGGGACATTCCAATGTTCCAGTTCCAGGTCGATGAACTCGCCAGAATAGGAACACATATACCCACCCGGCCGGATAAAGGCACTTTAGGTATACCAATCGCTACTCGCAAACTTAATTTTAAGCTGAATGCTGTCGAGAGTACAAATCTTAGGTCGGCAAGTGGATCAACATGTCTAGCGACAAAACAGATTTGGCCGAAGCTGGATCTAAAACGTTCTCAAAATTGCATACCGGCGCTATAATAGTTGTCATCACTGGACACTGTCTAATAAGCAAGCATGCTACAAGGCTAGGCCTTTTTGCGAACGACTTTTATAGAAGCTGCATGGATGAAGAAAATGAAGACACTATTCCTCATTTTTTTGTTTCTGCCCAGCTCTCTCCCATAGAAGGAAGCTTCCCTTAGGAGCCCCCTATTACAACGATTTAGGCGACCTGATAGATATCGATATTAAGACCCTCCTACGCTTCATAACAAGCTCAAAATGGTTTTAGCGAGTAGGTAGAGAGATTTTCTCCCATGATCCACGTGGTATTACAATGGACCTATTATTGGTCTAAGTGTGTTGGCGATTCTCAGCTGGCAGCCACTTGAACCTAACCTAACCTAACCTAAGATCAGTGAAAGGGGAGAAAGAAAAATTGTGCGAATGATTAAAAAGAAACCAAAACCTACATCTTCAGGACTAACTACACACCTTAGAGACTATCTCGCTGTACAAGTACAGCCCATAACAGTACGTAGATTACTGCATAGCGCCGGGTATAGCGCTCGAGTGACAAAAAAAAAAAAAACAAGAGCAGACTGGAGTTCGCAAATGAATTTATGGTAAAGACAACGATTTCTGGTGTCAAGTTTTGTTTGCAGGCGAAAGTAAATTCAATTTATGTATACCGGTCTGAAACTTATAGCTATTATCAAGGCTACATATGAGGGCGGCAAGTGTCACGTCGTGCACAATGGTAAGGTGTCGGACGATTTTGAAGTCCAAAGTGGAGTACGTCAAGGGTGCATACTGTCACCACTACTGTTCTTGGTGGTTATCAGCGATGTACTCCGTGCAGCATTGACGGAAGCTAATTCTGGAATTCGTTGGACTATGACATCTTACCTTAAACACCTAGATTACGCTGACGATGTTTGTCTACTTTCACATCGGATAATGGATCTTCATTTGATGGCCCAAAATCTAGAAGCTGAGGCAAACAAAGTGGGGCTAAAAATAAACACAGCCAAAACAAAAGCCCTGAGTACTTCCAATACCCGCGCTCAACTTAACATTGCCGGAAAGCAAGTCGAGAAAGTTGATAACTTTCTATATCTAGGAAGTGTCGTCTCGGCTAGTCGCGGTGGCACCGAACTGGATGTGTGCAGCAGAATCGGGAAGGCTAAAGCTGCGTTCGGAATGCTGTCCAAAATCTGGAGAAGCAATGTTATTAGCTTAAGAACCAAGCTACGACTGTTCCGCCCCAACGTAGAATCAGTGCTGCTTTATGGGTGCAGTACCTGGAAGGTGGACACCATTAACACACGAAAGCTGCAAGTCTTCGTAAACAAATGCTTAAGAATCATCTTGAGGATTTTTTGGCCGAACCGCATCTCCAACGAACAACTTTATCTGAGAACGGGCCAAGAACCTATAAGCATTACTATACGAAGAAGAAAGTGGCAATGGATTGGACACACCCTACGGCGCGAAGACAACTCCATTGCGAAATACGCCATGCAGTGGAATCCGCTCACCCAGGCAGGCAGAATAGCGGGACGCCCTAGGCAAACGTGGCGCAGAACAGTTGAGGAGGAATCGAGCTCTTTAGGAATGAGTTAGAGGCAGCTCAAACTCGTTGCAGAACTCCGAACACGATGGCGCGCAGGCGTGGTTGACGCCCTATGCCACCCGAGGGGTTAAAGGATATAAGTAAGTAAAGTAAGTATACCGGTCTGATGGCAGAGCTTTGGTTTGCCGAAAGCCGTATACAGAGCTTGAGCCTAAGCATTTGCAAGAAACTGTCAAGCATGGGGGTGGTGGGGTCATGATGTGGGGTTGTATGGCTGGCTTGGAAGTTCGAGAATTGAAATTTATCAAGGGCAATGAGGATAAAATGAGATGCCTCGATATTTTAAAGAATAATTTGAAAAAAAGTGCTGAATCCCTTAGACTTGGGAATAGCTACTACTTCCAACAAAACAACGATCCTAGGCACACTGGTTATATCGTTCGTCAGTGGCTTGTTTTAAACGTCCCCCACCTTATAAGAATCCATCCACAGTCCCCAGATCTAAACCATATCGAACACCTATGGGAAGAGTTGGAGAAACGCATTAGAAAGGTGAACAAGCAAAGCTCAACTTCAAAGTCATATTATAAAAAAAAAATAATATTTTCCATGAACAAAGGTTAACAGAAGTTATTAAAAGAAAAGGTTGTCCTACTAAGTTGCTCGCTATTGTTTGAATAAATACTTAATGTGCCAATACTTTTGTTCACATAATTTAAGACACAGTGAATTACTTTTGTTTAGTTTGTACTCGTATTACGCATATAAAAAATAAATAAATATATGGCGCAACAGCTCTTTAAGTGCCAGGGCCTAGCTTCTCGCAACCACTCATGTTGTGTGCGTTATATTTTTCACATGAATGGAAGGGACCTACAGTTTAGTGCCGAATCCGAACGGCGATTTGAGAAGCTTTTTTCGTGACAACAATACTCTCGGATGTTTGTCAGACGCTCGCGAGAGGTGGGGCCGTGAAAAAAACTTTTGGTGTTTTCTGGGATTCGAACTTGGAACCTCACGCATATACTTGTTGCTTTATTTTTTTCTTAGTCTTGAGTAGATTTTTTCAGGAACTTCTGGTGTGCCAATACTTTTGCTCATCACAGTATATGATCAGAATATCACTTTTGTCTGGCCCATTTCGTAAATGAGTTCAGTTCAGAGGAATAGCGGAATAAGATAGCGACTTCATTAATATTACGAGAATGTATTATTTTCTTATTTGCGACTTTAACTTCTATGGGTATTTTTGCTTGAAAAATAGAAATACCTATCACCGATTTTTTCATACATTTCCGAAGTATAGTGTATAAGGACTACGGAGTGTCTCGTAAATAGATTAAAAACATGAGGGTATATTTGCAGCTAAAGCAATTCGTGTGGTACATGTTATAACCTTTCCAATGAATAGAAAAGCGTAATTGCGTAGCATTTTAATACAGATCAACAGATCAGATGTGAGACGAACAGGGAAAACGTAGAATACGTCTGTGCTGCTCCCTTCTGAACTTACTTACTTACTTAGGTGGCGCTACAGGTCGGGGAGAAACTGGGCTTCAACCAGCAAATCTCTACATTTAACTTGGTCTTTAGTTATTCCCTCCAGTTGCGCACATCAAGTTGGTTTAGGACCCCTTGAACTTGTGCGCGCCACCTACGGCGAGAAGGCCCTCTACTGCGTCGTCCCTCGGGGTGAGATTCGAAGTTCTGCAGGCCGGAGCATTGGTGTCCATTCGCTCTAGCCATCTCAAATGTCCAATATGCAGTTTTTTGAATAGGTCGATGCCGCTGTACAGCTCATATAGTTCGTCTTTGAATTTTCTCCTCTAAAACCCGTCAACGCAAACGGGACCGAATATCTTATGAAGAATTTTTCTCTCAAAGCGACCAAGGATATGTTCATCCGCTTTCAATAAATTCCAGGTTTCAGTGCCGTAAAGCAGGACAGGGATGATCAGGGTATTATATAGAGTCTCCTTAGTTGTTCAAGAGAGGGCTTTACTGTTGAATTGGATTATTAGTTCACAAAACAGCGATTGGCAAGAGTTATTCTTCGCTTGATTTCTGCGTTGGTATCGTTTTCAGAATTTACAGCAGAGCCAAGTCCCTTACTATCTCGAAGTTGTAACTTCTGAACTTCTTTCCCCAATATTTTGAAAATTTGTACAGTATTACACTACAAAAATGGGCGCCGTTTGTTTTGCACTTGAAACATTAAAAAAAAAAACCTCGGGTGGTTATGCTTGCCAACACATAAGTGTAAACAAATAAACGCAATCCAAGGTGCAAACAGTGAATTGTTATGTCATCAACGACAGACAACCGCGTACACAGTCATAATTCTTAAATCACTAAACGGGTTGTAGTCGCTGGCGTGAAATCTCACAAGTGCAAGTGCACTGCGGGAAAAATTACATATTCTCACACGAAGATAGTATATGGAAAAACGTAAACATTGCGTGCTCCAGAGCGACAAACTTATGTAATCTCAAGTGCATTCAACAGTAACCACCGCAAGTTCTATCCACAAAAACACAACATTAATCTACACACTCCCTTCTAGAGATAGATACTAGTATTTACTTAACATGGGTGTTTTATTTGTACCTATTTTCCTAATGTGTCATACGAGGTGCTTTAATATTTTGTAAACAACACATGAAACACAACTGACTGTGCAATCGAAATAAGGAATAGCGTAATGTGTGAGGTAACCCTCAAAACCTTTTAATGATTACAATCGCTAGATACTGCGCAGGTGTCGAACTATAGAACCTAAAGAAATGAAAAAAATGGAAGAAAACAACCTAAACATCTTAGCTGTATGTAGGTGGATGTGTACTCAGTGTTCGTGAATTTATTTCGTTGATCTGTTCTCTGGCTAGAGTGCTTCTACCTTACCATTGACAACGAATGCATTGTGTACACAAGTTCCAAGCATACAACATACGTACATTCTGTCGAACTATAAAGTGTAAAGAATGTACATACATACATATACATTTAGGGGATGATAGCGAAGAAAAGAATTTGAATAGATAGAGTGGGGGTGGGAAACAACAAATTTCCAGTTTTAAACTTGAATGGTTCCAATCAATAAGTTACGTAAGGCTCACCATCTAATATCATTGAACTTAAGCTAACAATAATACATGAATTTATTTACTACATACTAATGAAGTCAGGCGCGAAAACCAGTAATCAAACGACCTTAACGCGAGCATTGTCTAGACTCTCGAGGAGGATGAGTCAGAGCGCGATGAGTGTATATCATTTTACGAATAATGATGATTCAGGCTTTTAATCGAAACGTGTCGTATTCACTGAGTTCGAGGGTCCGCAATATTGTTGTTACTATATTACAATCGAAGACGATGTCGCCTCGGGCTCTGTGCTTTTGTTTGCACAGCTCTGTAAATAAAGGAACGCTTCTACGTGAGGAATACAGAGGTAGAGGGCTTAGGTGAAATTTAGCGAATAAATGGGTTTTGATGAGTTCTCGTATATTTGAGCAGGTTCTCAAAGTGAGATAAATGCATATTTTGAAAAAGACTGAGTGACTAAGAGGTCTTACAGCAAGAGTCTCGGTCGAAAACGAAACAGGAAATGCAGCAGTAGTCACAGTCGGTGCTGAGACTTTGGGAAGGTCACTGTTCTTACTATAACCCAACTATCCTCTCATGGATATTAGGATCCTAACTTCTACGAGCGATATGCCTTGTCCTACGAGACATTTTACATGGATTAAGTAATATACATACATATGCATGTCCTGAAACTTAATATCACCTGAGTGTCAAACCACTGAACAATGTGCACTGTATGTATCTTCTCTTCATTTTCAACTTACGTCATGCAACTCTGTTAAAATGATTAATCCCGTTCTGCGAAAAAATTTTCGAGGTCAAGCTACTCTCTACCTTTCTTGCGTGAGTTTCGTTCAATAGCATGACCAGATATAGCATTTTCGCCCTTTCTCCGGATCAGTCCATTGAAACTTGACGTACTCTCATAAAGCTATTCGTTTCAGATATGGTTTGGCCATAATGCTTGCAATATGTTTCAGACGCACTGATTCATACAAAAATTGCAGATTTTATGTAACAGTGACTATCACTTTCCAGGTGCTCCAGGCCTATTACAGTACCGACTCCAAGTTTGAATCTGTACCACCAAAGTCTTCTTCTTCTTCTTCTTCCTTTCTTTTATCAGCGAGGTTATGATACGAAAATAAGGGATACCCTCCCACTTCACCGCATTTCTACTGATCCGCCTGTGGGGTTCGCCTGTATCTCCAACGTCAACCGAAACAATGCTTTCAAGATACCGAAAATTCTGTACTCTCCCGACCTGTTGTTCAACTATTCTGACTTAAGATATTGAAGGGTTACTAATAAGACTGAGACATTTTAGTTTTGACGGGATTAGTTTTCAATCCTACCAGGTTTGGTTTAAGTCGACGATTCTATGCTAAATCCAGCTAATACCATCAGTGTAGTGGAGGTGTTTGACTTAATTGTGAATTATTGATGTTTAAGAATTCATTGGGGATTCCCATTGACAAATAATATGCAAGTACTTAGCAGTGGCGACTGTATACATACATTCTTGTCGGACATAACCAAATAATGTGTGATGGAAGACAAGAATCAATACATTTCATTTCGACGAGCAGAATTCCAGTCATTGGTATACAATCAATACTTAATCCGACAAGAGATATGGTACACAACAGTTAAGAACAGTCCGCAATCGTTGTTGGTGCCCTTTATCTCAAGACGGATTGCAGGTAATAACGTAGAGTACAAGAAACTTAAGCTGTTTTTCTACGACACCAAAAGTGGGTATGCACATGTAAGTTTGAAAATTTTCATGAGCGAAGGTGAATCTTCTTTAACGCCTAAATATGTAAGTATTCCTACGCGAAAAGAAACAGGACTTATTTGGCTTCTCATTTGATATTTGAATGAAAAAATATTTTCCAAGTGCACACATAGATAAAAAATTAGGAGAAAAATTGTTAGGAATACCATTAATAACTAGATCGTTTGGCATTTAACTTAAAGTGATTGGATTAGGTGGCCTTCGAGCCTAAGATTCTTTGTGAGATACAACACGTTAAGTAAAGCGATTTGACCTTTGGTTCTTTTGGTTTTACATTAGTGGAGATATTTGGACCCGAAGACAAATCTGACAAATATGCAGACTTTACAGGTTGTTAGAGGTGTATTCACCGAAGCGTTTCCTATGAGCTAGGAAAATTAAATTTTATTTACGTATGGGCATCTGAAAGCCACAAGCAGTACAAGTGTAAACATTGAAAACTGGCGACTGGCATGCCAACTTAATATAAATAAATAAATAAATACATAAAGCTACGACCACTTTTTAAGGGGAATTTTTTTTTTTTTGCAAAACTACTGGACTGGGTTAATTCTAAGAAGTAAAGAAGCATACGACCTGAGCCAGCCGAATATTTTTTTTTTGCAAACTTGGAATATTCGCGCATATTGAAAATGTAATTGAATTTATACGAGTAAACTAGAAAAAAAATAACATACTTGCACATATTATATGTTGAACGTTTGTAAATACTTTATGTAAATCATCAGAAAAATCCGTTCAAAAGTAAAAACATGGTTTACAAATTTTTCCAAAACTTATCCTACACAGCTTCCTCTTTAGTTTCGAGCTCAATCGGTCACTAATAAAAGTCCCGATATAGAATTTGCTTTAAATAACTTACTTACTTACTTAGGTGGCGCTACAGTTCGGGGTGAACCTGGGCCTCAACCAACAAGCCTCTCCATTTAGCTCGGTCTTTAGCTAATTGCCTCCAGTTGCGCACTCCAAGTTGGTCGAGGTCCCCTTGAACTTGTGCGCGCCACCTACGGCGATGATTCCCTCTACTGCGTCGTCCCTCGGGATTAGATTCGAAGACTCTGCGGGCCAGAGCGTTGGTGTCCATTCGCTCTATATGTCCTAGCCATCTCAGACGTCCAATACGCAGTTTTTTTGGCTAGGTTGATGTCGCTGTACAGCTTGTATATTTCGTGATTGAATCTTCTCCTCCAAAACCCGTCAACGCAAACGGGACCGAAAATCTTACGAAGAATTTTTCTCTCGAAGCGACCAAGGATATCCTTCATCCTCTTTTAATAAAGTCCATGTTTCAGCGCCGTAAAGCAGGACTGGGATGATCAGGGTCTTATACAGAGTCTCCTTAGTAGTTCGAGATAGGGCTTTACTGTTGAATTGCCTTATAAGCCCAAAAAAGCAGCGATTGGCAAGAGTTATTCTTCGATTGATTTCTGCGCTGATGTTGTTCTCAGAGTTGATAGCAGAGCCAAGGTAGACAAAGTCCCTTACTACCTCGAAGTTATAGCTGCCCACTGTGAAGTTTTGTCCTATTTGTCGGTGTTGGGTTTCCCTTCTTGTTGACAGCATATACTTGGTTTTGCCCTCGTTTATCGCTAAACCCATTTTGGCCGCTTCCGCCTCAATGCTTGCAAACGCACCGGTGACAGCCCGCTGAGTTCTTCCGATAATGTCTATATCATCGGCGTATGCAAGCAGTTGTACATACTTGTAATAGATTGTGCCTCCGGTGTTGGCTTGTGAGTTCCGCACAATCCGTCCAAGTACAATGTTAAAGAAGTCACATGACAGCGCGTCACCTTGTCTAAAACCTTTTTTTGACATCAAAGGTCTCGGTGAGGTCATTACCGACCTTGAATAACTTGTAGCGTTAATTTTGGGGCGAGAACGAAAATATAGATTTCGCATCGAGCTGTGACTTTACAGAGTTCAGACAAGAAGTTTAAAGCAAATCCGTCCTGCCGTTTAGGTTGCAGTTCAAACGGACAGAATTGTGTGACCTACTTTTTCGGTTCTTTCTATAATAGTATAATGCCAAGATTTACAAAAATCTCAAGATTACAATTTTTTGCGAACCCAATACTTAACCTCTACATATATGTAGTTATAAAAGTAAGTAAATAGGATATACTTTCAGCTGACTTATAGGTATTCGAGTAACGCACACATCTGAAATCTATGATGATAGATTACCGTGTTGATAACAACAAAAGGAACATAAAATTATAAAGGGCAACGATAAGCACAAGCATTTAATGGTCACATTAAAAATTCCAAATAATAAAATTAGCACACACCTGTCGACGTTAATGGTGTTATGCTGTGAGGAGAGCAGGTCTAGAAAACCTTTAAGAAATTTATTTCCCTACCGGACAAGTCTACTGTATAAATCTTGGAGTGTTCAAGCAAGAAGAAATATAGGTTAACTGCATTGGATTTGGCATTGGCAGCAGATTCTCTTCTCGACTACCAACCGAACTACAGATGAGATAAATAAATGCCAAAAACTATGTAATTAAGTATATATATCTGATACATAAATAATGGAAGTGATTTGTGCGTTTCCTGGCAAGAGCAAGAATTATAATGAAAAATTTCTGCGAGACAGATTAATAGTTCCAATTCCTCCAATTAGATACTCGATTCTCTATTCCGAAGCTCTCACACGCTATTTGCGATGAGCAGGAGGGGGTGCAAATGTCAATGTAACAAACGAAACAAACCCAAGATGTAAATAGATAGATACAGCTAGTCGTATGTATGTGAATAAACATTCCGCATTGAGATGCTGCTTTGTTGCAAAATAGACATGCTGCAAGCCGTAACATCAGCAGCAGCATGTAATACAAACACTTGCTATCGTAATGTCAGTGCGTGTATTTGTGTATGCGAAAGGCATGGAATCAAGGTCGATGACAACGACCTTAAGCGACATGGTTTCAGTATATAAAATGAGATATCAAAGTATATATAGCTCTCTTGGTGTACGCTGTGTGTTCAATCAGAGATACTAGATACACATATTTCTCTAGTTAGTAGAGTGCATACACATGGTTCGTTCGCTGCCAGTGTTGCCAGTGATAGGGAGTGCACAAGTTCTGATGCTAATCCGTAGGTAGGATTGCGATGCTAATTTTAAGTACAAACGATAAGATGAATAGACATCGCAATGGATTTCCCGCACAGTTTCCTTGGATGAGTAAATCTATTGCATATAAGATAGTCTGTATACGAATCTGGTATTTCTAGAGTCGCGATACGATTTGCTGTGATTTAACTTCTTCGATGGCCCTACACGTAAAATTAATCAACGTAAGCTACAGAGGTAGTGGATGCGCTAAAGTTAATGGGAATCATGAACTGCCCTTCG
The DNA here is from genome assembly GCA_945910035.1 of Brachypalpus laphriformis. NCBI lineage: Eukaryota > Metazoa > Arthropoda > Insecta > Diptera > Syrphidae > Brachypalpus > Brachypalpus laphriformis. Next base: position 10,548,770 of record OX246753.1, on the reverse strand, counting down.
TGAGGTTTCATTCAAGTTCGTAATAAAAGTAAAGCTAGTCCCTGACTTAAGACTCCACCTTCCAAAGAGGCTTCACTGACACATTCGGCATCATTAATTGACAAGATAAATTTTATGTTGGTTATAGATCTGCCCTTAAGGTATCCATCCGTCTAAGACGCATACCCTATCCCTTATCATTGAAGCCACGTCTATTTAAGCGGACATGGGATTGGGTTAATGAAATTTCCCAGTTAAATGCATTTTCTTCGAATTCCAAGAAATTATATGAAATTCTGATTTTTTGAAGAAAATGCTCCCAAAAAGTGGTCATGACCCTATATATTATTTGGACAAATTGTAGCGAAAGATGATCGCTATATCATATACTTCCTTAACACAACCTTTTATTATTTCTTGTAAAAATGTTTAAAAATTTCATTTTTTCTTTATGTGGAATCTTATACTGATTCGGATCCTGAAAAGCTTATACGAAATTTCATCAAATTAACTCAAAATTTAAGACCTAAAAACTTGTGACACACAGACAGACGGACATCGCTTAATCAAATGCTGATACTGAGCATTTACATACATACTACAATATATAGGGTCTATCTACATTATTTCTTTATGTTACAAACTATGCGTCAAACTTAATATACTCTACGACATTGTTTTTCAACTTTTTAACATTCGTGATCATAGAAAGAAAAGGTTTACTGCCAAGATGACCATGGTAGTGGTCTTATGCTGAAGCTGGTGAGATAAAGGTACATGTGTAGATTAAGGTTTGACTTCCAGTTTTGTGTAAATATTTATTGAAATTTTCTTGTGTGGAAAATTTGAAGGTACATTTCCAGTTAAGGTATTGACAAAATCATTTAAAGTAGAATTTCTCTCCGTGACGAATGACATTAAGTTATTGGCAGCACTAATTTTTAACTACGAGTATACAATTAGAATATAAATGAGATACAATTACACAAGCTGATTAAACTGTTCAAATGGAATTTGTATTAAGATTGAGATAAGACCCATAATGGATCTCTAGAAATAGTTTGTTTAAAATTATCTGCAGAAATCAAATCAGAAAATCATTAGCGTTTACGTGTTTCGAATACATATGCATTTGTATATGCTGTGAAAAATTATATACTCAAACCCAAATTTTATTTTTCTTGGAATGGGTAATAAACATTTATTATTGGTTTTGTCCCTCAATATTGCCAGAGATACCAATTCAGAAAAAACCCTTTAATGGTGTAATTATTTTTTTAACACGAATGCTAAGATTTACCTCAAATTCGAACTGTGAAAATATATAAATTCAAGACTTTTATTTAGTAATATTTAATAATTTTGCTATTTCTTTAAAAAAAAAAAATATTTGGCGCAACAGCTCTTAAAGTGCCAGGGCCTAGCTTCTCGCAACCACTCATGTTGTGTGCGTTATATTTTTCACACCCTTACGAGTCCCTGTTTCACAAGGAATATATAATGGTAGCCTTCTTAGATATAGAGGGTGCTTTTAACAATGTCAATGCATCAGCGATTGCAGATGCACTCTCGGACAACTCACTATGCGAATTGATCGATTTACTGCTTAATGGTCGGATCATCAACTCAGAGCTAGGTGGGATGTCTTCTAGAAGATCTGTCAGTAGAGGCACTCCGCAAGGTGGTGTTGTATCTCCTTTCCTTTGGAATTCGGTGGTTAATGAACTATTGACAATACTGGAGGGTGAGGGATGCACGGTGATTGCTTATGCAGATGATATTGCTATAGCAGTCTGAGGAAAGCACCGTAATACTCTAAAAGAGCTACTACAAAACGCTTTAAACAAGTTGACCAGATGGGCGGCTCGGTGTGGGTTGAGTGTAAACCCACATAAAACTGAACTGGTACTCTTCTCAAGGAAATACAAAATTCCGTTCATCGATACTCCCTCTCTTAATGGTATCAGCTTAACTTTCTCTGATAAAGTGAAATATTTGGGTCTTATCCTGGATAGGAAACTAAGCTGGAAACCTAACATTCAAGAAAGAGTCAAGAGAGCTACAGTAGCACTTTTCTCTTGCAAAAAAGCTATTGGAAATAAATGGGGTTTACAGCCTCGAATAACTTACTGGCTATACATCTCGGTCATTAGACCGATACTCACATACGGGGTGATTGTTTGGTGGACAGCCTTAGAAAAAGGTATAAATCGCGACTATCTAAGCAAAGTCCAGCATATAGCTTGTCTGTGCATAAGCGGAGCACTGCGTACAACTCCCTCTGCGGCACTAGATATTATGCTTCATCTGTCACCCCTTGATATATTTAGCAAGCAAATGGCAGCGAATGCAGCCGTTCGCCTTGAAGCTACCCAACAGTGGTCAAGGAAAGAATTTGGCCACGCCTCCATTCTGAATAAATTCACAATCTCTCCCGAAAACACGGACTACACCAACCCTCGTCTAAACTTTGACAAGAACTTAATTGTCACCATCCCTTCCAGATCACTCTGGAATGAAGAGGCTTTCATAGAAGACGACTCGATCCACTTCTACACTGACGGCTCGAAAACGAAAGACGGTGTTGGTGGATGTGTTTTCTCTGGCAGGCTTAATCTTGAGCTTTCCTTCCGTCTACCAGATTATTGTAGCGTGTTCTAGGCGGAACTAATGGATTAAGGAGGTCTTATCTTGGCTAAAGAAAAACGTGATATCCGCCAAGGACATCCGTATCTTTTCAGATAGCCAAGCTGCAATCAAATCCTTGGAATCGATCTCTATAAATTCAGTAGTAGCCCTAGACTGCTATTCGTCTCTTGCGGAGATGTCGGAGCAGTTTAACATTCACCTCTGTTGGGTGCCGGGGCATAGGGATATTCCGGGGAATTGTAAGGCTGACGAACTCGCCAAATTAGGAACAACTGTACCCATCCTTCCAGATAGGGATAATTTAGGTATACCAATCGCTACTTGTAAACTTAAATTCAAGCTAGATGCAATCGAATGAACAAATCTTAGGTGGACAAGTGGTACAACATGTCTAGCGACTAAGCAGATTTGGCACAAGTTGGATCTGAAACGCTCTAAGAAATTGATCTCTCAATCGATTGCATATTGGCTCTATTATAGGTGTTATTACAGGACACTGTCTAATAGGCAAGCATGCAACAAGGCTTGGCGTATTTTCAAATGATTTTTGCAGAAGCTGCATGGACGAAGAAGAGGAAAAAACCATTACTCACCTTCTTTGTGCATGTCCAGCTCTCTCCCATAGAAGGAAGCTTCACCTAGGAGCTTTCAACTTTAACGATTTAGGCGGTCTGATAGATTTAGATATCAGGAGCCTCCTTCTCTTCATCAGAAGCTCTAATTGGTTTTAACGAGTAGGCTGGGATTACATGATCCCCGTGGTACCACAACGGACCTTTATTGGTCTGTGTGTGTTGGCGTAAGCTGGCAGCCACTTCAACCTAACCTAACCTATGTTTTTCACACGACCTACATTTTAGTGCCGTATCCGAACGGCGATTTGAGAACCTTTTTCGTGACAACAATACTCTCGGATGTTTGTCAGACGCTCGCGAGAGGTGGGACCGTGAAAAAAACTCTTTGGTGTTTTCTGGGATTCGAACTTGGAACTTCATGCGTAGTGATCCGACACACTAACCACTTACGCCACGGCGCTATTTCTTATAACATTTAATTTGAATTTCTGGCTTTCCCTGATTATAAACCGGCCTTTCCAGGATACCCCACCGGTTGTCAATTGGATTCATGTTTGGACTTAAAGCTGGCTAACCTAAAGGTTCAATTCCATATTATTGAAATCACGTTATGTCCGTGCTTTATGGATAGGAAGGTTTTCTTGTTTAAATATACCTATACCATCTTTGTCTTAGTCAGTGTTACATTCAATCGACTGACGATGTCGCGCGAGTGTTTGGAATTGGCTCAAACTGATCCAGAACATTTTTGGCCAGATTTGTCATAACAGATGAGCCCTGTGTTAACACTGTACATCTGAGACCAAACAGTAATAAAAAGAGTGAAGAAGATCTGGATTAACAACACCAAAGTAAGCTTAAGTTAAATTATCGACGGAAAGGGTAATGGCATCGGTTTTTCGGGGACTCAAAGAGAATTATCATGGTTGATTACCTTATCAAGGGTCAACAAACTTACTCCGATTAATAATGCGATATTTTGTGCCGGCAGCAAAAAGGACCAAGGACAATACTGAGAAAAAGTTTTTTGTTTTTCACTAGGATAATGCACACCCTCACAGGTCGTGACAATCCATGACTGAAATCCATAACTGCCGCACCCTTCATGGTCGCCTGATCTGACTCCGTATGATTTTCATCTGTTTCCCAGACTAAAAAAAAGATATGAAGAGAGAATAGAGGTTTTCAACGACCGAAGAGCTTGAAGCTGCGGTAAACGTATTTTTCAAAGCCTTAGACAAATATTTTTTTTAACCGGTTTAATGACTTTAGAGACCAGATAAGATAACGCTGAAAAATTAAAGTAATTTGTAAAGTTCCGATTTTGTTTTTTTTTGTCAAGCCGCGATCTTTTCATCCTCTTACATTGGCAAAAACAGCGGTTTACACAAGAGCAAAAAAAATACTGCCTGATATTAATAATAGGGCAAAAATATAAAATACTTAAGAATCATCGCTGTCAGTATTTCGCTACTTTAACCGATTTCAACTTCACAAATGGTCTATCCAAAGATCGCTTAGTTGGTGGCAAGTTAATCACCCTTATCGTAGAATCCGTCGGGAGGGAAGTTTCACACAAATTTGTAGCTCGGCATCATTGAATTCGCCGAAGTGAATCATTCCCTTGTCGGTAATGTATAACCAGTCACTTATAACTGGAAATTTGTTTAAAGAGTGGGAATATTCTTTTATAATTCCCATTTTTAAAAGCTGTTCAATACAAAAAGTCGAAAACTGTCGACCTATATCAAAGCTTTCTGCAATTTCAAAATTGTTCGAAAACATTGTTATGGAAAAAACTTCAGTTCGTGGTTAAGAAAATTATTTATAATAATCTTTGTTCTAGGTAGGTTTACGTACTACTTATTTAACTTTACTAATAATATTTTTGATAGCTTTGAGAATCGTTTAGAAATTGATGTACTCTACACAGATTTTATTATACAAAAGCCTTTGATAGAGTGCATCACACCTTACTTTTAGCCAAGCTAAAATCTTTGGGTTTTGATTTTTCAATGCTAATGTGATTTTTATGATCTGAACTCAAGGGATCATAACCCTTCCACTTCACTGCATTTCTATTGATCCGCCTGAGGGGTTCGTCTATTTGACCGCAAAAAATATCGGCAAGCCTCCCGATTTTTGATCACTTTGTTACTGAGACAAACCAAATGCTGCTGTTGTTGTATTTGTGTGATCCAGGAGTTTTTAGGTCAGCTTTTCTTTCGCGATATCTTTGGAGCGTTCACTATTATTGTATTTCTAACAGGGTTCAAATGATCACTTCTTTCAACATGGCAATACCAACTGAATCCAAAATCACTATCACTATTTTGATGTGATTTTTTAATTAATTAACTAATAGAAGGTAAATGATAAAGATCGGTTGTTGGGCATCACGCATGATAGAAATAACTTCTGGCGTTCCTCAAGGCAGTCATCTGGATCCGTTGCTATTTATTTTATTTGTCAGTGATGTCCACGAAATTTTTCCAATTCTGCAATGTCTTAACGGATTTCGCGGATGCCATAAAATTATTTTCACGTATTAATAATGCTGCTGAATAGATTCGATTCCAGTCAGATATCAATAAGCTCTCGGAATGGTGTAATTATAACGCTTTGGAGCTTAATATTTTGTTTAAAATGTACAATTTTTCAGCATTCATTTTTTTATTTTGTAAACAATTTTAGTCTTCACAGTTTTGATGAAGTGAAAGATCTCGGGGTCATATTTGACAATAAATTGAATTATTCATCGCATTATGATTACACCATTGCCAAGTCTAACTCTATGTTAGGTTTTCTGAAACCTAAGATTTTCGAGATGTGTATTGCCTTAAAGCTACGAGTATATCTCGTTAGTCAGACCATATTTAGAATATACATCTATCGCGAGCTTAGATTGGAGAGTTAAAAAAAAAAACTTCACGAGATATGTATGTCATTTGTAAATTAAATAAGTTTGATGAACTTAATAATTACGACGGAAGGTGTAAATTAATTACAAACCATAAGTTTTAGTTGTAACGCAAGTGCGGTCATGTTTATTCGCTGCGCAATTAATTATCATATAAATTCATCGGCATTTATTCTCTTATAAATGTATATGCTCCCTAAAGGTCTCTTTGGGTGAGAAATTTATTTTCCGCGATAAGGCATAGAACCAATTATGGCAGCAATGACCCAATTACAAGGTGCATATGCACATTTAACAAGCTTTGCAAAAATTGCGTATATTCATTGGTTTTTGATTAAAAAATTACTTGTTTGAAGTAGACTATAAATTGAAAATCTGTAGATGATTCCCGAGTCGCGCAACTAAAAACAGTTGTGTAAAGTCATACTGAGGGTACACACTAAGAGAAAAAAATTTTTTTTACATGATTTCCATCGTGGAAAACTTACGAATCGAACAAATTTGACATTTCTCATCCGCAACCGCAACTATAATAAATCATTGCGGATTTCGTTGTTCCTGATGCAAGACTATTTAGATATCATTTAAATATGTTAGCATAAGCCCATGTGATTGTGCATACATATGTACCTCATGTATTTCTATGTTGCAAACGGTCACCAGAAATTGTAAGAGATAATGGGAATTTTTTTTAACAAAAAGGAAAAAAAGGACAAAAGAAGAGGAAAAACTGTTGTCTGAAAAAGGATCCCGAATAATTTTATGTCATCCACATGTCTTCGTCTGTTTTTTACCAGGCGAATAAATAAATACACAAAAAAACAAAAACATTTTTTTGGTAGCCTTTATTTTTTTTAGTTTATTTTGAGTTCATTTACATATATAAAAAAAAATTACATATAAAAAAACACCTATAAGGACACATCCCCGACGGATTCTACGATACCAAAGTGAAGGGAAAGTGAAGGGAATCTCCGATCCCTCGGATTCCACGATGGGGTCATAGGGGTGATTATTTTTTAAACAAGCAAATATTTATCAATTCCTATAATTTCACAAAAATCGTGAAGAATTGAGACAAGAAAACGTAGACTTAATGATGTACGGTCGAGATGAAATTTCGTCACCAACACAGCAAGAAATTCGCTTTGTCATTCTTTTCGGATTTCGACGTCAACTGAAAATTCAAATGAATTTCAAAGTGCACATGGAATAAATGCACCATTCCTTGTGAATGTTTCCAAGTGGAAACGCACTGGGGAAAAAGTTTCAAACTCAATTCTCTTTCGATTCTATAGTAACTCGGTCACTCAATTTGGTTACAGCAAAAAGCGGGCCGAAACTCAATCCTGTTTCAGTGCGGTCATGTAAACGTGATAAATACACTTATTTACACTGCAGAGAAAACTAGCCAATTTTCTAGCACTCTCAGAGATCAACGAAGTTCGACCACCAGCTTTTTCCAAAATCTTGTCGCCTTGTGATTTCTGGTTGTTTTCAAAAATACTTCTTCTTCTTCTTCTTCCTTTTGTCAGCGAGGTTATGATCCGAAAACAAGGGATCACAACCCTCCCACTTCACCACATTTCTACTGATCCGCCTGTGGGGTTCGCCTATTTGGCCTCAGAAAATATCGGCAGGCCTGCCGATTTTGGATCACTCGGTTACTGAGGCCAAAGAAATACCGATGTCGTCGAATTTGTTTGACCCAGCCGTTTATAGGCCTGCCTTTCCTACATCGCGATGTCTTTGGAACGTGCATAGATATTGCCTTTTTAACAGGGTTCAAATGATCTCTTCCTTGAACGTGACAATACCAGCTGAGCCGGTCGCGCTCTATTTTTTGTACGATGGTTTCCTTGATGTGAAAGCTTCCACGGATCTTCGAACTTCTTATTCGATCAAGCTTTGTCACTCCTGCTGTCATGCGAAGCATCTTCATCTCAGCTGCCGTTAATTTACTCTCATACTTTTTGTACATCGTCCAACATTGTGAACCGTATGTGAGCGCTGGACGCACAACTGCGGTGTAGAGCCTTCCTTTCAACTTAGGAGGCATTTTTCTGTCACAGAAGATAGTGGAGTTTTCTCGCCACTTCATCCACCCTACGCTTACGCGATGATTGATGTCGTCACCGCAAGTTGCTTTGCTATTGATCATAGATCCCAGATATTTGAACTTTTCGCACTTGGGAAGCACTGTTCCATTCTAATAAATGTCTGGAATAGGTCTGAGATCAGAGAACGGGCAGCACAAGTACTCTGTCTTTTTTTAACTAATGCGATACCCATTTCCCTCCAAAACGTCTACCCACACATGAAGTGCTCGTTGCATGGATCCTCACTTATGATGGCTCCATCGTCAGCAAAGAATAACTGATGTACCTCGGGATCCATCACTTTACCTTCAAGCAGATAATCAAGGACTGTAATAAAGAGCAAAGGACTTAAAACGCATCCCTGGTGCACCCCGACTTTGATTGAGAACTCTTCGGTTACTCCAGCGGGGCATCTTACTCTTGTCTTTGCTCCTTCGTACATGTCCATGATCACCTGTACATAGGTTTCTGGAACCCCTCGATGTCTTAGCGCCACCCGTATCAAATCTCGTGGTTGTCTGTCGAATGCCTTTTCAAAGTCAACCAATACAATATGCAAATCCCTTAAGGAATCACGATGTTTTTCCATTATGATCCTTATACTTTGGATTGCATCTGTGGTTGATTTACCCGAGACAAACCCGCACTAATCATCAGATAGCCGTATTATTTTTCGCAGTCGGCCACCTAATGCCCGCTCAACGATCTTCATGGTGTGTGACATCAGCTTGATCGATCGGTCGCTATCACAGTTTCGCGTATCACCCTTCCCTTTGTATACAGGGAGAAGGTAACTTTCCCTCCATTGAATCGGCATTGGATCACCTCTCACGAATTTGGAGAGGAGAATTCTAAGCCATCTGAACCCAACGTCTCCCATCTTTTTCCAGAACTCAGAGGGCATCTCGTCTGGCCCAACCGCTTTTCGTTCTTTGGAGTATTTGACCGCCTCACTAACTTCTTCGACTGTAATGTCGGGTATTTCTTCACAGTTAGGGGTGGCTCTTGAAAAGTATAGCCGGGGAAACTGCTCATTTAAAAGCTCTTCACAATACTGCCGCCACCTCTGCAGAATTTTGTCGTCATCTACAAGAAGCTGGCCATGAGCATTGTTAATGAACTTTGGCGAACGAATCTCCTGAGCATACTTGTTTACCTGTTTTTTGGAAACGACCACAAAATTTGGGAAGGCCCTTCATTTCAAATGAGGAGATAATAACACGATTTTGAAGAGTTTTGAAAGGTGGATCTACCGTTAAAAAAAAAATGCATAGAAATGAATCCTAATGAAATAAATAAAATATGCCGATATACACTATGCTTTTCGAGATATCTAGTCAAAATTTTATTTTTTTTTTCATGAACGTTCTACTACAAATATTAGAGTTTACTTAAGAGTTACTGAGTGAATGATTGTAGCGGGCGATTGGCAGAAAAATGATACTATATACCGCAGTTTGTAATCCTTGAATGCGATCGAAGCGAGTTCGCGCAGCAGTGACTGTCTAAAAAAAAGTAAGTCCATTAACATCTATTTAATCGTTATGATATTCGACAATATGACACCAGGACAACAACCCTAAGCATATGGCAAACATTATAATAGAGTGGCTTGTGTTTGGAGTCCCAAAAGAACTTCAGCGCAAGCTCCAGATATTAATACAGGAATAAACTGGAAAGCATGGTTCGCAAATTTAATATTACAGATCAGTTTGTTGAAAATGGCTCTTTCGAATGCCTGGGCTTCAATTGCCCCTGACGTCACCGAAAATCTAGTCCTTTCCATACCAAGAAGACTTGCAGCAGTCCAGGAATCAAACAGTGGTCCAACAAAAAATTGAATTTATTTTATTTATTATTTTTATTAATAAATTTATCTCCTAATTAACGTGAATTGAGACTTTGTGAGTTCAATTTTTTTTTTTTTTTTTTCTTGTTTTCGTTAAGTTATTGTGAAGAAATGTCTATAAACTCTGGTTTAGCACTTTTCATGGCTATATGTAGACCTTCGTGACTGACTGTACTTTGCCAATTATATACATACACTGCCGTCCATAAGTTTCCGGACAAAATATTTTTTTTTGCAATTATACAATTTATCTATCTGTACAGGACTCTAGTGAACAAAATTCCTTCAAATCCTGTTAGGGTCGATAGTAGAAATTATTACATCTCAAAACAGGTAAAGGGTATTAAGTAAAAGGAGCCTAAAAGAGCAATAAAATAAAACCGCAAACGTCATTAGCGTATCATAAAACCCATCATAAAACGAAAATAATTTGAATTTTTGAATGAAATTTCCCAAAAAAAAAAAAAAACTGCAATTCAGATATTTTTTGGGAGAACGAGGTAACTATAAAAGCACGTTCACGGAGAAGTTGAACGTGTTGGCATTATAACATTGCTTACAGAAGGATATACAGTGCGTGGAGAGAAGCTCAAAGTCGAAAGTGCACGATACCATACGTCGCTTTAAAGAATCATCAATTCTTAAGACGCGGAAAAGGAGCGGGAGGCCCAAATTAACATCAAAACAGGAGGACCAACATGACGGTGATTCAATAATGGTCTGGGGATGTTCTTCCGCCGGTGTTGGAGACCTCATCCGTATCGATGGAATTATGAATAAGGCGAAGTACTGACAAATACAAGAACACACCTTACCATAGATTTTCGAATAATAGGACCTGGATTTGCATTAATGCAAGATAATGATCCGATACATTCTTCCAAGCTTTTCCGAGGATACATAGACCAAGAAGAATTAAAAGGAACACTGAAAAATATACCATAAAATGGTCTGCCCAATCAACTGACCTCAACCCAATAAAGATGCTTGGGATGTACTTGACTAAGAGATTCGAAGACAGCGTCCAACATCGACAGACAAGCTTTAGGAGATCCTTTAAATAGCCTGGAGATCAATTACATTGAAAACTATTAAGAAGTTGATCGATAGAATGCCTAGCTTGAGGAAGAGAGCACCAGGTGGTGCAATTACGAGGTGGATTTTTCGAAGAAAAAGAGGTCTAAATCTATTTTATATCTAAATCTTTTCATTTATTAAGTTCAATAAATTTTGTTCACTTGGCTGCATAAATATAATATTGATGAAGCTAATAACGAGTTTTTATTATTAAAATTAAAAAGTCTAAGAGTTTTATATTAATTTCTCTGATAGAATGGTTTGCCCGGTAACTTATGGACGGCAGTGTAAGTATTTTTTAACGAAATAAGTAAGTTTAAATTAATGTTAATGGATTAACTTTTTTTCCGATACTGTGCTGTCCATTTCTGATACTCCGGTTAGGTTTTATTAACGGTCAAAAATGGGGTCGAAATCTCCGAATTCTCACCACTTTTACATTCGCTACACTACATTGTTACTACTATCCCTATCGGAATTTAAGTAAATGGTCAGCTGGCAACACTTCCGCAGCATAGTGTGGTGTGCCTTGTATTAAGTGCCTGCCAGCTAGCGCTACATGTGTACACAAGTATTACGTGGGTTCTGGTTATCTATAATCAATGTACCAAAGCAAATGCAAAAAATCAATGAAACAGCTCCCTTCCTTCGCGCGACTACACTACACAGCACAACCCAAATGCTTGTGAATCCCGCGGAATTGTCGTCGTTGTCGTTGTCGTTGTCTCCTCCCGTGGTTCTTGTGGTGTGCTCCGATCAAATGCGAATAACAATAAATCTATTTTAAAATTAACATCGTTTTCGAAATCACACTCGCCGTCGCCGCCACCTTTCTCTCACAGAGTTCACAGCTCAGAGAAGCAAAACATAAACTCTAGGCATATACACCTAGGCACCTATATAAGAAAATTTTCCGATTTAGCGAATTTTTTTTTGTATTTTTCTCGCTCAAAAATTTTGTATTTCACTTTCTTGGTGGGTTGAGTGCGCGGTAGTGATCTCCTTTGGGCTAATTTTAGTTTTTTTTTTCTCATTTTCGGCGACGACCAAAGGTAATATGATGGTTGCAGCGATTGTTTGGCTCCGATGGTGGAAAGAAAACCAATAATATACACGAACGAAGCCAAACAATCGATCAAACAAAAAGAAAAGGAAATCGACATCCACAATCCACTCCGGGGCAAGAAGTGTGCCAAAGCACCCGACGACTAATAACGCAAAAATTTCGACAAAAATATTAATAAGTCGAGCAAGACCAACCAGTACCCTTGCAAGTCTCACCGCCAAATAAGAATTTTTTTTTCTCTTTTTCGACTTTTTGCAAAAAAGAACACAGAAATTGGAAAATTAGGTCGCACTTCGTTTCGATGAATTTTTTTAAAAATCTGGGTTTTCGGGGATCGACACGGTGAGGGGCGACGGTAAAAATGATCTGAATTGTTAGGGGACACTTACGTTGGTGTTAATTCGGTTGATATTTTAATTTTTTGTCGGTTTAGCGGAAATTATAGCACAGAAAACTTTGCACTTGAGAAACGTACGTCTCCTCCATTTTTTTCGAACCACACAAATACGAATTTTCTTCGTCGAGAGCGAATCGGATGAAGTTTCTACAACTGACGTATCACGATTTTCCGGCGAATTACTATGACATATCGCCCATTTGAGCTGTCAAAAGAGTGTCGATTTGGGGAAGGATTACATTGAAAACTTATGTGGCTGGCTTTTATAGCAGAAACAATTAGCAGAGCAACAGCAAATAAGGCAACTGGTATGACATAGCAACTGCACGCATCACCTCCATTATTGATCGTTTTTAATAAGATTTTCTTCAGTTGTGTTCCGACCAAAGGAAATCGCGAGGTGGTTGAATTCTACTTTACCGGAAATGTCGAAAATTAAATATTTTTTTTTAGATACCACGTTTATATGCAGAGTTGAAATTGGTTCCAAACCGGTTCCAAATTCATATAAACGCAGATTGAGTCAGAATGGGCTCGACTCGAATCGACTCAGCTAACATTTAGAAAAATGCATGTATACCTGTTTGAGTAGTTGAAGTGACATATTGTCTCTCTGTCTGTGTGATCTCTTTCTTGTTTTTTTTTCTTTGTTGGGGGTGGGAAATTGCTTTATTTTGATTGAGTTCATGGTTAGCTGCGGTAAAGTTGTGTCTTCAGTTATTTCATATTTATTAAATGCAAAAAGTAGAACTAAACAGAACACTAACCCAATCAAAACCAGAGTGTGTGCTATACTCATCTGTCAGTTGTAGAAATAATCAAATCAAAATCTGAACTCGAACCTGACTCGACTCCTTGACTCTGCATTTAAACGTACAAAGATTAGCTCACGCTGAGCATGAATCCTTAATTTTTTTATTTTTTTTTTGCGCTCTGTTACCACAGAGGCGAAAATATATATACCCTGATTTCGTTCCCATCGAATTTTGAGTCATGCTCCAAGTACAAGAGTAAATTTATAAACGTATTCACGTCAAAATTTGCAAGTGCTCATTTTTGCGATCGTTATAGTAAATTCTGGTTTTAAATATGTTTCAATTTAGTTTCACAAAAGAGAATCGGAATTGTGCTAAAAAATGTATTCTTCCTTATGAGTGTAAGCACAGTGAATATGCGCTATATTTTGTAACAGAGTCATGGACTCATTTAACACTTTAAGACGATAAATGTTCTCATTTGGCGTTTTTCTTTTCTAGTTCTGTGCAAAGCCTGAGTTATCATTCAGAGCGCACTCAAAGCGCACTCTATGAGCTCAGAATAAATTGTCCGAGCAGTCTGCACAAAAACTGAGCACGGTCATAGTCACATTTTGACAGTTGGGAAAATAGAGGAAAAAACAATTAAAGTGACGGACGAGGCTTATTGTTCTGGCGTAGAACATAATGCAATTTAAGTAATAAATATCAATTCTATTTATGTATAAACTCTATTTTAAAATTTAAATGGACCAAAAGCATTCTTTGCTTTTTATCTCTTAAAAGTGCCCGGAGGAATAGATAGTCAACTTTCATGTTTTAACAGCTGAGTGCTCAAGTGTGTTTCATAAAAAATTAGAGGGCTTTGAACACTCTCGGTTCAGAGCATGCTTGACGTCTCGAGCTCACTTCAGTGAAAGAAAAAGGAAAAGCGCCCATTGGACGCAAAACTGCAATTTTCGGTCTCGAATATTCCAGGACTCACTCAGTATTGATTTATTTCCATAAAAAGGTACTTTTTGGCAAAAGAAAAAGAGGTAAGGTTCACTGAACACTTTTGCTAATAACAAATACTTTTTGATATCTGAGCCCCGTGCAGGGACGGGTTAAGAATATCACTGCTGCGCTCCCCCCAACAACCAGCGCTTGTCGTAAAAGGCGACTAAGGGGGACAAATCAGATCTAGGCAATATAACACCCAAGTGAGCCTAGCGACACATATACTACCTTCAAAACCCTCCCACAAGTGTGCATGCGAGTCCGTGGGTTGACACGACTGGAGATCACCGGTGTCATAAAAGAAAGATCAAACAATACTAAAACAGGAGCATGGACGTGTCAAACAACAAACACCATCGCAATATGGTGCAAAAAATTGTATGGAGGCGAACCCCACAGGCGGATCAGTAGAAATGCGGTGGCTGTGATCCCTTGTTTTCAGATCATAGCCTCGCTGATAAAAGGAAGAAGAAGAAGAAATACTTTTTGATATCCGTATTTTATCACGAACATGCACGTAACGGCACCGAAGGCAATGAATCAGAAAGGTTAAATCAAAGGCAATATGATTGGTTCTTGGAAGGGCTTCAACGGTTTTTATTTTATTAAACTTAGTTTTAATTTTAATACACACACACAAATTTGTACGAGAGCTCGCACTCTCTCGCAGCATTTTCCAACTCTGCCCTACTATGTCATTTGCTATCATATACCTCGTATTTATAGGTGGCTGAGTCATTTCCAGTCACTTTTCAGCTTTTCATTTCTTCACGCGAAATTGGTAACATTGGGGTTTTCAGATATATGGATTTTGCATGTTCATGATCGAACAGTGGCCTCAGAAATATAGATGACATTTAATCAGTTAATCAGTTGGCTCAGGTAAATTCAGAAGAAAAAATTAATATGGATCGATTTTCACAAAGGCGAATACAAACTAATGCAAACAAATACAGCTAATTTGTAGAATCACTGTTGCTGAAATTCCTTTCAATTTCGATAAAATCGTGGTAAATTTATCATTCCGAATTATTTTAATCATAGATTAACTCTTTTTCGGGTTAATTTCGCATTTAAATCGTACTTTGTCTTCAAAATCGACTGGCTAGCCGGCAGATTTAGCAGTCTATGTGATCTAACGTGCACTATGAATCTTCTTTTTTTTCGTCGTTTATTTTTCCACTCATATACTAACAATCATTTATAGTTCCAATAAACTACCATAATGCACTAAGAATCTGGAAACCTGAATGTACTCATTCAGGAGATACATTCCTTTTCTGGAAAGATGTATTTATTACCCTGTCAAGTTTTCCACACAACTGGACTGGAAAGCTCTAGCGTTTCCACAATTTATTTGTTGTGCCCTCGGTGGTGTTGACACTTAACAGATAGATTTATTTTTCCTGGGGCGTAGTAATATATTATCTCTGGCGCTGCACTACCCCATCGGTGTGTTTGTGTATTATCATTTCTGCTATTATATTAAAAGAAAAACAATCAGTTCCGATTAAAATTGAAAAATAGCGATAAATACTTGCAGATAAGTGGTAAAAATTTATTCATTGTATGTATAATTAAATTTGGCATTACTTGTAAAATCTTCGTCTCTAGGATTCTCATCATGGCAGGCCAAAACCAAAATTCTTTAATTTTCGACGAGTCCAGCGACAGGGAAAGCTTTAAATGTACTGAACAAGAGAGTTACATTTGCGATAATATGCCATTCAACAAGAAAAGGAAAACATTCGACGTAGTACTGATCGCTGAAATGGACAACATACAAGTACACGCCCATAAGATGGTGCTCTCCACATCTAGCGAGTACTTCCAGGTAATGTTCCGAAGTACAATGAAGGAAGCTAAAGCTGATGAAATAAAACTTAAGGAAATCGATGGAAAAACCCTGTCAGCGATCATAGAATTCATGTACACAGCTTCGATAGAGCTTTGCAATGAAACCGTTGAAAGTGTACTGAAAGCAGCAGACCGTTTCCAAGTGTACAACTTGGGAGCCTTGTGCTCTGATTTCATGGGTAAACAACTCGATGAGAGCAACTGCTTGGGCATTGGATTTTTTGCAGAACAACATAATGCTACCACACTCTGTAAGAAAGCAACCGCATTTGCGCTTAAACACTTCGAAACCGTGTGCAAGGAAAGAGAGTTCTTTGATCTAAACAAGGAGCAGTTGATTGCATATATTTCCAGTGATGGTCTTCGCGTATCCTCGGAAGAAAACGTGTTTCTAAGTTTGGTGGCGTGGGTTAATTACAACAAAGACAGTCGGGAGCCACTAATTTTCGATATTTTCAAACACGTACGATTCACTTCGTTGAAGCCGAGATTCATTATCAAGAATCGGCATTCAGTATGCAAAACTGTCGAGTGCTACCAATTGGTCTACAGTTGGCTTGAATGGCACTTATCACCTGAAAGTCGTACTGGATACCCCAGAGCTAGTGTTAAGCCGAGGAAGATAAACAAAAAACTTATTTTTGCACTTGGGAAAGATACAGATCACATGAAAGTTCTGATATTTGATCGAGATTCGAATACATGGTCAATCCCAGATCTGCACTGTCCATCGAAAAATAGGATCAAATATAGATCGATTGCCATAGATAAAAAACTGATCGTCGCTGGTGGCAGAATTGATGGTATCGAAACGAATACCGTTGAATCTTACGACTTTCAAACGAAGAAATGGACCGACTTACCTTCTATGGAAATCGCGCGTAGTCTGCCTGGAATGGCTGAATTGGATGGACATTTATATGCCGTTGGTAGTTGGAATGGGAAGGAATCGAGTTCGGTGGAGAGATATGATTTTGATATAGGTAAATGGCAAGAAGTAGCGCCTTTGCTTACACCACTTACATCCAAGCACGTCCAAGTGGCAGCACTTGATGGACTTTTGTACGTCGTTGGGATGGACACGTTAACCATGGAATGTTATGATCCTAATATCAATCTGTGGACCCGAAAAGCATTTAAGAACGAAAAATCGAAATCTTTTGGGTTTGCTGGAGTTGGCGAATATTTGTATGCAGTGGGTGGTGAATATAATGAAGGAATGAGTAGAACTGTTGAACGTTATCATCCTTCGACGGATACTTGGACGGAGATAAGTTCGTTGAGGCTGGGGCAAAAGCACATGTTGTGTACGGCTTTGAATAATCGACTTATAGCTTGCAGAGGATATGATGGTAGTGATTTTACGGATATAGTCGAAGAGTATAATCCTGAAACCAATGAATGGACAACTTTGGCTCCATTGGTATCGCGTGATTTGAATTCGTACTCCTCATGTCTATTTACAATATAAATTAAATTATATTTATTCGGTTAACATTGATTTGTTCTTTAATTTAACTTCAATATGTATTTGTGCTTGTGGGCGCAGTGGCTAATGGCCCTTCGTCGTCGATTGAGTTTACCTATGGAATTGTGTAATTCAATCGATAGAGAAATAGGTTATTGTGAATAAAAATGTGAATATTCTGAGTACGTCATACTTTGACAGTCGTTGACTATTGTTTTTGTAATTATTTGTATTTAAAGTAATTTTAAGCAATGAGTTCATTCGAGTTGTGGACACAATAAAACTTTCTACCACTCTGCGATTTTGTGCGCATGGGTCGTACCAAACCAGTGTGGGCAACGAGTATTGTCTTGGCCTGGCACAACCCACCATGTCTTAAGTGCTTAAAGAAGTTTTTCAAGTGCTAGAAACGTACATTTGTCCTAAATGGGGATCAAATTTAATATTTAGAAAGTGAAGCACGTCGGCAAGAATAATTCTTTTTTTTTAAGTGGGATAACAGGGTGCCAACTATGCACTTCGCAGCGAATCGCATTTTAGCACTACGCAATTCGCTGGCGAACTGTATCGCACTTCGCTCTACTACATTCGCGCAACTATGTAAGTGCGAACACCATTCGATCGACTTCAAATGCGATAGACATTTTGATGGTGCAAGGGTTGTTGGCAGTGGATTTTCAACTGAAAATGTAAATAAGCGAAAAAGAGTGATTTTTGATACTTTTATTATATTTAGTGCAGAAAACCAAATATTTATTTGAGTAAGCACTTATGAAGACATTGTTTTAATTATTTACTGGTGTTTTAGCAAATTTTTCAAACAAAGTATATTCTTTCCATGACAGTTTGACAGATAAATAAAACGATCGTTGTGCATAGTTGCCATCATCGGCGAATGGAATGAATCGGAAATTATGCGATTCGCGGCGAAGTGAATAGTTAGCCCCCTGGAGTCAAATCCTCTAAAGTGATAGTTGATAGTCAAAGTTGATGATCACACTTTGTTAGCTCACCGTTAAACGATTGCAAAGAATTATTTAAAACTTGGTAGCACCACTTTTCGAAATGTCATATTCCTGTCAGTGCTATCGCCGGTCTCAACTGTTGGTGCCAATGGGCCATAGCACACTGGATGAATGTTACCTCGGGGTAACACCGGGGTATCTTTTACTTCAATCACTCACTGGATGAATAATCGCGGGGTGGTATGACATACTCACTTTTTTGCATCTCGAAATTGAGAACTTATGTGTATATTGGTTTACCCCGATGTTAAACCTAGGTTGAGTTCCAAAACGTCAAAAAAATGCGCATCGTGAACGCATCACTGCCACTGTGGTTCGTTGTTATGATGCTTTCATTTTGCGATGCATCACGATGCTTTGCAGTTTTTGAAGTTTTGAAACGGCTTGTGCAAACAATAAAAATTTTTAAGAAATTAGCGGCGGGAAGGGAAATTCTAGGTCGATCCTCAAAATCGATTGGCGCACCACTCTTTTCTTCCTGTTTTTTGGTGCGAACTAAAATCAAGTCACGTTCTTATTAATATATTTATGTACTAATGTGTCAATTTTTATTTTTAAATTCCAAAGAAAAGATTTTATTAACTAATAACTAAGCTTAAAATAATAAATATATTTGCTTCCATTTTTTTGCGGAATAAAAAAATTGCTGTCAAATTACATCGCATCACAATAAATCATGATGCGTTGTTTGCGCAACGGTTTCTTTCATGATGAGTTTTAGAACGCCATACATCGCATCACTGCTATACATTGACGTTTTGGAACGCTTGACGTTGCAGTACTGCGGTAGTACTGCGATTTGGAACTCAGCCCACCTCATAGCTGGTTGAAGATTTTTCTCTGTTTCATTTCATTTCTTACTGTACACTTCACCTCTCTCTTCCATAAGCGCGGTTTAACCCCGGGGAATTCCTCCAGTGTGCGATGGCCCAATTTGTTCTGATTTGTGTACACAAAAGATTGAAACACAGTAGATTTAGGTTAAATCACGGATGTAAAATAAATAATTGACATATTTGGACAAATTGAAAGAACCATATAAATCATTGTAGGCCTTCCGCACTAGCAATGAAAAAGCAATTGGCGATTATATCTAATTTTATATAAAACCACTCGAATAAGGCGACGAACAACAATACTCTTAACATTAATAGGAGACTCTTGCGACTGCACTTTGACCCATTGGTGCAGCCCAATCAGCACCGACTTGCCCTTGGTAACCTCCACCATCAAGTAAATTTAGCGTTGCAGCCAGTTGAAGAATTTGTGGCTTATGTGAAGCCAGTGTTCCACTTGGTATGCCCAACAATCGCAACCTTTGCCAATCGAACTTTTTTTTTTTTAAATCTAAAAAAAAGCAACAAATATAATATTCATTTGTTGATACTTATATTGGATTTGGAAGTTACGAACTATTTGAGTTATTTCTCAAATTGGATTCTTCAGCACTTGCGTTATAAAATAATTTCACAGTCACCGACTGACCTTCGAGCCGATAGCATCGCTCTCAGTCTATTGGGTTGTTTCTTTTCTGCTGCCAAGCACGTACCTCCCGTTACACCGCGTTCTTTTTTTCCTCTTTCTCTTCGTTTACATTTTTTTAAGTGTAACTGGTTTTTCTATCTATTTCACGCGGGTGTTTTCTCTAACGGGCAAAATGGCCCACGGGCCGAACAGGTACGGGAATCGTTTCAGGGTTCTAGACGAAGACCCTGTCCCCGAAAACCAACCTAACAAAAAACAAAAAACCACCTTGACATCTTTGTACGATTACCCCGAACTTCCAACAAAATCAAACGCAAAAAATCCCAGATTTATTCTTATCTCTCCAAAAAATGTTGAAAAACCCATCTCATCACTCAGCCCTTTCTTGCTTAAGAAAGCGATAGATAACATAAGTAAGGAATACGAACAGATATCTCAACTACGCGATGGAAACTTGCTGATCTTGGTAAAATCACCGAAAATTGCAAACATTTTCCTTAAGGTAAACAATTTTGCCAGTGTGTGCCCCGTTGTAGTGAAGCTTCATGATCGCTTAAATGCATCCAAGGGAATCGCTTATGCCCCATGCCTAATTAATGTACCTGAAACAGAAATCGTTTCAGAAATGAAACCTCAGGGAGTCACGGAAGTGTATAAATTTACAAAAAATGAAAATGGTAAACAAAGAGCAACAGGTCTGATGTTATTTACATTCGACCTTTTCCAAGTGCCCAGATCTGTTGAAATCGGTTTCTATAATACCAAAGTAACGGAATATATCCCCAATCCCATGCGTTGCCGCAATTGCCAGCTTCTTGGCCACACCACCAAGCGCTGTAACGGAGACACAAAATGTGAGTCATGCAACCTACCACCACATTCACCAGACAACTGTGCTCGAATCATGTGCGCCAACTGTTCCCTGCCCCACCCATCGTCCTCGAAAGCGTGCCCCAGCTACAAGCAGGCGATAGAGATCATAATAATAAAAACCACAAAAAAATGCACTATGTCCGAGGCCAAATGCATTTATAAACAACAAAATCCGTCTCAAACGCTTCCCACTTCAGAAACACTCGCCGAAAAAATTAAGCGCAATACACAGATCCAACAAAATGTACCTATTACCCCTCAGCCCAATCTGTCTCATCCTCCACCTCCGCCGATAAGAAATACTACAACGGCAAATACAAGTGCATCATCCAGCTCAAGAGTAAATAGCCCGACAAAAAATCATGTTCTAAACAAACACAACAACACAACTTTACAAAAATCACCCACGCACACCACAATACAATCACCCAAACCATTATTAGCTCTCAAACCACATCATCAAACTCAAACCTGTCCTACACTCATTCCACTTCAACAAACTCAAACATGTCACCCACTCTCTCAAATAACAGATAGATAGATAGATAGATAGATAGATAGATATTTTTATTTCTCAATTAATTGATTCAATACATAAAATGTTTACATTGTAATTACTTAAATTAGAATGAGTAATACTCATACTCAACCCACATCCACTCCAACCACCAGCACTGTCAACTACACCCAAATAGTTACTCACTCACCTATATCAACAGTAACCCAAACACTTCTGAAGAACAATGATTACTATGCAAACACTTCAGATCCAGATGATGAAAACATGTAAGAATAAATCTTATGACCAAGACCATGACTCTGCTGTTCGGGGATTGAATCAACCAGGCTCTTCAGTGGGCATGGTTGCTTCAACATCCGATCCGCAGAGTCAAAGCATTGGACATCCTAATACCACCAACCCAATTTCCTTACAACAAAACGTAAATAATACTACCCAATTTCTGGGAACTTTCATTGCTTTACGCAATAAAAGCTCGTGGAATCAATGCGATTCAAATACGGCTCTCAAACTTTTGCAATGGAATATCAAAGGTTTCGTGAACAACTTTGATGAGCTAAATATTTTAATTAAACAACACAATCCCTGTCTTGTATCTCTCCAAGAGACACACTGCCCATTCAACGTCTCCCCAATAATTCCGAAAGCCTTCACTGGCTACTTCAAAAATTTACCAAATAACACGATATCCAAGCAAGGCATAGTTATCTTGATTAAAAAAAACATTCCACATAAAGTCCTACCTCTCAATTCTAATATTCAAGTACTAGCTGTTGAACTCCAACTTAAAATAAAAGGGCCAGGACCAAACTATCCACAGATTTGACTTGGACAACATCCTTAACCAAGTCGGCTCCCCTGTAATTCTCGGAGGAGACGTTAACGCATGGAGTGTGCTTTGGGGCTCCCCATCCACAAATAAAAAGGGCGCAATTTTGGAAGAATTCCTTCTACAGTCCAACCTAATTCTCCTAAACGATGGATCCCCCACTCATCTCTCAACACACAGTACATTCACCCATATAGACATAAGTTGCTGCTCACCCGAGTTGCTCCCAAAAACCACGTGGAGGATTCTCGATGATCTCCACAACAGTGACCATTTTCCCATACTCATAAAAACTGGGTATACCATCTTGCAGAACACCCCTAACTTAAAGTTCAAAACAGATCTAGCCAATTGGCCAAGCTTCAGGAACAAAATTACTTCCTATTTATCAGATAAAAATCCAACCTCTAACATCAATAAAGAAGCCGCACTGCTGCTAAAAGCAATCCGGACCGCTGCAAATATTTCTATACCTCAAACAAACCCAAAACAGTGTAAACGGGTAGTGCCCTGGTGGAACCCTGAACTAACATCACTTCGGAGAGAAAAAATGATAGCCTTGAAAGAATTTCAAAAACATCCCACCCAAAACAACTTAGTACAATATAAAAAATCAAACGCGAAACTTCGAAGATTGCTTAAAGCAAGCAAAGCAAAAAGTTTTATCGAATTTACGTCCAGTATTAATCCAAATTCTTCCCCTACCAAGATCTGGCAAAACATCCGATGCTTGACGGGAAACCACACCCCACTTACCATCAGCTGCATCAAATCGCCCATTGGCCTGGTTTCAGACCCCCAAAAGATGTGTAACCTTTTCGCCCAAACTTGGTCTGAGTACTCAGATGATATAAATTTTCCAAATGCTTTTAACAATAAAAAAAACCGAGTGCCTCAGAAATCCGCAGTTGCAGCAAGCCAACAACTCCACCGCTCAGCGTATCGATCAACGCATATCTTCTGTTGAATTTGAAACATGTCTTAGCAGAGTTAAAGGAAAAACCCCGGGTAGAGATAGGATATCCTATCCAATGCTAAAAAACTTGCCGCGAGCAACAAAAACAAGACTTATCCAACTGTACAATAGCATACTCGACTCTGTATCATTCCACAAAGTTGGAAAACAGTTTCAACATTCCCAATTCCTAAACCAAACAAGGACAAAACTTTAATCGAAGGATACCGTCCAATCTCCCTTATCTCATGCATGTCGAAAATTCTTGAAAAGATTGTCGCAAAGCGCTTACTTTGGTTTGCCGAAACAAACAACCTCTTCAGTCCAAATCAAGTAGCATTTAAAGCTAATCGTGGGTGCGTCGATGCGCTTCTCCATATCGACTATTACATAACAAAAGCGCTATCGACCAAAAACCATGCCACAATTC
Organism: Brachypalpus laphriformis; assembly: GCA_945910035.1. Taxonomy (NCBI): domain Eukaryota; kingdom Metazoa; phylum Arthropoda; class Insecta; order Diptera; family Syrphidae; genus Brachypalpus; species Brachypalpus laphriformis. The sequence continues at coordinate 10,524,963 of OX246753.1, read as the reverse complement.
TTTCCTTAGATTTTGAAAAAGCGTTTGATAGGATAGGAATTCATATTGTATTGAACAAACTTAAAAAATGGGGCGTTGGCCCAAAAATGTATGGGTACGTCAAATCATTCTTAATTAATAGAAAGTTTTACGTAAAAACAAACAATTGTTTTTCTTCCGCACACCCATTGCACAATGGAATTTCCCAAGGATCACCATTATCGGTAGTTTTATTCCTTATTGCTTTCGACGATATTAGTAACATTTTAACTGGGCACACACTTTTAGATCATTGTTTATATGCGGACGATGTTTATATTCTTTGCAAAACTAATGACTTAAGTAGACTTATTTACAAGCGCCTTGAATGACATCCTAGAGTGGCCGACCATTTCCGGCGCTAAACTATCCGTACAAAAATGTAAAACACTTCATGTTTGTCGCGTCTGTTCACAACCAAGCTTTAACCTAAATAATGTACAAATTGTAAATGTTAGTAACCTAAGAATCCTAGGATTAATTTTTAACAACAAATACAACTGGAAACAACACTGTTTAGAACTTAAGCAATCTCTAGCTGCGAGAACTAATATAGTTACTTACTTAGCCAGTAAAAAGTGTAGAGTACATATTAACACCCTTTCTTACTTAACCAAATTGTTAATTTTAAGTAAAATTGACTATGGGCTATATATCTATGGTAACTGTCCAAAATCGCCTTTACAAATAATCAAACCAGTTTATCATCAGGCAGCTAGAAGAAGTATCAACGCTTTCCGACAACTCCAGTTAAAAATATCTTGGTGGAAGCTGGACTCCCTAGTATTGAAGACCGAAAAGAAACAGTCACATCTAAACTCCTTGCCAGACTGACATTCTCCAAGAGTTCAATTATCGATAACGATTTCAAGCAGTCCATTGGCCACAAATTAAGGAAGCGAATCCCATCGGCAATCAGCATCATCCTGCAAAAAGCTGTACAAATGGAACTTCCAACGAAACGGGCACGGAATCTTATATCATCATATCCTCCATGGTTCATAAACCCAGAGTCGTTTATTATGACTCTAGCTGAACACAAAAAAACAAAAACAAACAATACAGCATATCGTGCATTATTCACCAGCGTTTCATCAGATCTGAAATCGGAAGGATGGAACCTAATTTTCACGGACGGATCAAAGACCATGGTAAATACTTCCTTTGCACTCTCACTTGAAGATGGGTCCATTCTGAGCATTGGCATCCTACCTGAATTTTCCTCGGTTTTTACCGCAAAAGCTTTCGCCATTCTACAAGCTTTAAAAGCAGTCGATTATCGCCACGGCAAACATGTTATTTGTTCCGATAGCCTCTCTGTGCTTAAAGCTATCAACAACCCCAACAACAACTCCGACCTTATTGCCGACATAAGAAATAAAATCATCACGTCTCAAAACAAAACAAAATTAATCTGGACCCCCGGTCATGTTGGAATCCAGGGAAATGAGAATGCTGACTTCGCTGCTAATCTGGCCAAAGACGCACCAGTCTATAACTTTGATATTTTCAGCAAATCAGATCTGAAAAAAGCCGTTCAGAAAATACTAACGAGAAACGAACTAAACGACTGGAGCGTATATCACCACCATTACAAGAAAGTGAACTCCGACAGATCCCACCCCATTTACCCCACAATCTCAAAAGCTAAAATATCCAACTTCGTTCGATTGCGGCTGGGTCACACTTCGGCTACTCATCAGCACCTGCTCAACAAAAACAACCCCCCAGTTTGCCCCTCATGTAACGTTACCATAGATATACCCCATATACTAGTAAACTGCACTAAGCTAAATCCTATAATTAAGAATATTTTTAAGGATACATCAATTTTTGAAATACTTAAGAATCCCAATCCTGTTAATATCGACCAAATCAATAATTTCCTAATAAATGCTAATATAATTGTATAATACTAGACTATCATAGAGCCAATAGTCTCCGCAGCTAGGCTCGTTTTGTTTATATTAACATGTAATTTTAATTACTTGCTAATAAATTATAATAATAATAATAATAATTTCAGAGAGGTAAACATTTTCGTAGCACTTCGCAAAAAGCAGTTCTTCACTAACCGTAAAAAGCAGAATGACTCTATATGGAAGTGACCATTGACATACTATATATGGACTGGTAGTAGCCAACTTCGCATTGATTCCAACATTAGTGCTAGCTCTCCTGGTTCGGAGCGGAAAAAAAAAAAAAAACTCACACTTGTTTGAAATTTCGTTGGATGCAGTTAGGTGTCCAAAGACAGTGTTTTCATTGACTTATTATACAAAAAAATTGATTCGTAATAAATTTACGAATGTTGTGCAGCTTATGGGGCAGTCAAATGCATATATAACGATTTTTTATTTAAATTTTGTTGGTTCCATCTATCAGTAATTATTTGAACTAGCACATTTTGCAGGTGACATCTGTTGCAAACAATGCCTCAACAATTTGAATTTCAACCGGTTTACTTAGCAAATCCAAACAAACCCAAGAGGTGTCTCTACCATTCTATGGAGAAATTCAAGATGGTTGGCAATTTGTTTCCACATTTTTCCGCTCCGAACCAAGAGGGCTAGTCATGTTGGCGTCATTTTTTGGGCAGAGATTTTATGGAACTGGCATTTTACCAGCAGTCCATATATACTATGTCAATGGAAGTGACACCTAAATAGCTGTCACACAAAAACGATCGCACAAATGTGATGATCACGCTGATGGTCACCTTAGAGAGAGCAAAAGGGATGATTGTGATCATCAACAATCAACTATCATCTTAGAGGATTCCAGTCCAGGTGTAATAGGTTTACACAAACTCGCTTCGCGATCAGGATTTGTTTCTATAAATGAAACCAGAAGCTCCATTTTTTTTGTAACCTGCTTAACCCTGTTTTTGAATTCATGATTATTAGTTTTTTTTTAACATATCGCTCATTTACTTGAAGACTGTCATAACTCAAAAAACGCTATATTTGAGTTAATGATGCAGAATTATTCGTTTTATCATGCTTCATATTGTGTAAAAATTTCATATTAATATCTTGTATACTCTCCGCGTTAGAATAAAAAGATGTCTTCTTCTTTCCTTCAAGATGGTAGTCAATTGAAAACTTTAAACGCGTTTTCTGCTAAATCGATTTTTTTGAGTTATAACAGTCTTCAAGTAAATGAGCGATATATATACATTATTTTTATTAAAATGAATTACATTTCACACGCACCAAACTCTTTCACTTTTCTCCAACACAAAGCATCGACCAGAAATTTGCGATCGACTACAAGCGACTGTCAAATCGAAAAATACCAATCACAAAACACAATGCCAAAATCTACAATCGACAGATGTCGCTCATCGATCAATTATCGACACTCGTAATAGGGGCCAATGTGTCGGACACAGGGCGGGTTCAATATTCGAATCCCAAAAAACATAAAAAAGTTTTTCCATGGTCACCACACCACCTCTCGCAAACAATTGACAAAGAACCGAGAGTATTGTTGTCATGGAAAAGCTTCTCAAAAACAAATTAAAAATTGCCCTCGAATACGCCACAGAACTGCAGGTTCCTTTCATTCGTGCGAAAAATATAACGCGCACAAGAGGAGTGGTTCTTACTACCTCGAAGTTATAGCTGCCCACTGTGACGTTTTGTCCAATTCGTCGGTGTTGGTTTTCCCTTCTTGTTGACAGCATATGCTTGGTTTTGCCCTCGTTTATCACAAAACCCATTTTGGCCGCTTCCGCCTCAATGCTTGCAAACGCACCGGTGACAGCCCGCTGAGTTCTTCCGATAATGTCTATATCGTCGGCGTATGCAAGCATTTGTACAGACTTGGAATAGATTGTGCCTCCGGTGTTGGTTTGTGAGTTCCGCATAACTGGCTGAACACAATGCATGCCGCGGCCGCGCCGCGGTAGCGTAGTACGTAGAGCTGTCAAATGGTGTGGCGCTGCACTCACAAAATTCGCCCGCAATGGTGTAGCGCGTAGTAATGTCAAATAATGCCAGCTGATTAAAATTGTGTTTTTCTTTTTGAGTGTTATTGAGATTTGATTATTTTTGTGAGATTATTATGCTATAATAATACAATAAAAATAAATAAATAATTGTGCAGCGCCACAAGTGACAGATAGAGAAATTGGCGACTGTTGAAGACTGTTTTGGTTTTCTATACGATGTTTTCGTGGTGGATTCTTGAACTGAGTTCAGCAGTAGCGCAATAAATTTGAAATATTCGTTACAGTCAAAATGGAAGAGCACGCCGTGGAAAAAACTATTTTGCTAGTGAAAGGAAAATAAATTTATCCATTTCTTATTATTTTTATTGTATTATTATAGCACAATAATCTCACAAAAATAATCAAATCTCAATAACACTCAAAAAGAAAAACACAATTTTAATCAGCTGACATTATTTGACATTACTACGCGCTACACCATTGTGGGCGAATTTTGTGAGTGCAGCGCCACACCATTTGACAGCTCTACGTACTAGGCTACCGCGGCGCGGCCGCGGCATGCATTGTGTTCAGCCAGTTAAAAGTAAACCAACTTCGTACTACACCACTGCTACCGCCACGCCGCAGCTACCTCATTGTGGGCGCTCTAGTGAGTTCCCATATATTTTAACTCTGTGACAGTTCGTACTACGCTACCGCGGCGCGGCCGCTGCATGCATTGTGTTCAGCCAGTAATCCGTTCAAGTACAATAATACAAGTTTGGCAGGGATGTCAAAATTAGACATGGCTCTATAAAGCTCTTCTCTATAGATGCTGTCATAGGCGGCCTTGAAATCGATAAAGAGGTGGTGAGTATCGATTTGGAATTCTTGGAAGTGTGAAGATTTGATCGGTGCTGGACTTTCCTGGCCTGAAACCGCACTGATAGGGTCCAATCAGGCTGTTCATAAAAGGTTTCAGGCGTTCACACAATATCGCAGAAAAGATATTGTATGCGATGTTGAGGAGACTGATGCCTCTATAATAAACGCAGTTGAGGGGGTCTCCTTTCTTGTGGATCGGGCAAACGATGCTGAGATTCCATTCATCAGGCATACACTCGTCTGACCAAATCTTAGAGATGAGTTGGTGTATACGCTCTACCAATTCATCCCCAGCTGCCTTGAAAAGCTCGGCCGGTAAGCCGTCAGGTCCAGCATCCTTGTTGGACTTTAGCTTTGATATTGCTATCCTCACTTCGTTTTGGTCAGGTGGACGGAAATTTTGACTATCATCGTCTATGTTGAATGGTTCATGCTGCCTGACAGCGGGATGTTGATCTTCGTCGCCGTTATACAGTCTGCAGAAGTAGTTTTTCCATATTCTCAGCACCGAATGTGATTCTACTACGAGGTTTCCATTTTCATCTCTACAGGATTCTGTACGGGTATTGCTCCTCTGACACGTTCTTTTTATTTTTTGGTAAAACTTCCGTACATTGTTCCTGGAGTATAAACTCTCGATATTCTCAAACGCGCGCTTCTCATGCTCTTTCTTCTTCTTTTGGAGAAGCCGATGTTCTTCCCGTCTCTTTTGCTCGTTAGGCTCACGAGCAGCTCTCGTTTTCCTTTGCAGCGCCGCTTTGTATGCTTCTTGTTTTGCATGCACTCGCCGGCATTCTTCGTCAAACCAGGGGTTTCGCGGTGGTGGGCGAGCGAGACCCAGCACATCAGTCGCGGCGTTTCTGATAGCATTTTGGCAGCGTTGCCACTGGTCTTCGGCGCTTGATGCTGGCGGCAAACGGGTGATTGGGAGATTTCGGGATACGCGTTCAGCGAAGAGTCTGGCACTCTCTTGCGATTGTAGCTTTTCGACGTTAAATTTTCTCACAGATTGGGATATCCGCATTCGTACCTTGGCTACAACAAGGTAATGATCCGAGTCTATGTTGGCCGCTCGGAAGGTCCGGACATCCAGAATACTGGAGGCATGCCTTGCGTCGATCGCAATATGATTAATTTGGTTGATCGTTACATGATCATTGGACCGCCATGTCTGCTTAAGAATATCGAGATGAGGAAACCATGTGCTTGCTATGGTGACATTTCGCTCCACAGCGAAGTCAATTCGCCTTAGTCCGTTATCAGACGTGGTGTTGTGTAGGCTATGCTTACCGACTGCCCTACCAAAGACGTCCTCCTTTCCTATTTTGGCGTTAAAATCGCCCCATACGATTTTAACGTCGTATTTAGGACATTGCTCATATGTCTTGTCGAGGAGCTCGTAGAAACAATCTTTGGTGGCAGGGTCCTTTTCTTCCGTGGGGGGCATGAACACATATTAGGCTTATGTTAGCGAATTTAGCCTTGATTCGGATAGTCATAATACGCTCGCTCACGTGTCGGAAGCTTAAGACTTCTTGCCTAAGTCTGCCGCGTATGACAAATCCGCATCCGAATAAGCGTTGCCTGTTGCCTCTGTAGCAGTCACCGTAGTAGATGACACAGTTTTTCATCCTCTTTTTGCCCGGCCCATCCCATCGCACTTCCTGGATGGCGGTAATATCTGCTTTATAGCAGTCTAGGGCCTCTGCTAGTTGTTCGGCTGCACGTGGTCTGTAAAGGGACAGAACATTTCACGTACAGATCCGAAGGTCGTTGTCCTTATTTCGTTTGCTGGGGTCGTCATTAGTTTAGTCATCCTTATCCGAGGCTTTTGGTTGTTTCGGAACCATAGATTTTTTACGTGGTAGGGACGGCACAACCACCAACCTGGAGGGCCAGTTCCTTAATTATTCCCCTAGGACGAGGAGCCGGGTACACCGGTGCCAGTAGTCCACTACGGGAGTATGAGCGCTGCCGTTGGCCCATTAAGGGCCAATGTCCTGACCAACATTGGAAATTCCTTACCGACCTGTGATCCGAAAAACGTCAAAGCAGCTCGCGCAAGATATTCACTAAGTTCAACCTAACTGGAACTATAGACGCCACCGTTGACTCCGTCTAGGGAATTCGTCCGCTGCCGCTGGGAACAGGAAGAAGTGCTCTAGTGGGAAAGCACTCTTCCCCCTCTCTCTCATCTGCTGCCGCCAAGAATCCTCCAAACGGGGTTGGTTACCCATTTCTTGGATTAAGGTACTAAGCACCCGGCTGTCACCGCGTGGAGGTTGAGAGTAGGAGTTGGTAGGCCTCAGCTGAGTGAAAACGCTTGTGTTTTCATATGATCGCTTGCTCTAAATAACATTTTTTTTTGGTTTTAAGGGCTTATTACAAGTTTAAGAAGCCAAACTTTCAGAAAGTCGTGGCGCACCAAAGAAAAAATATGTTCTAAAATTCCCATACATTTTTGGACCAGTCTAATGTACATGGTATTGAAGTGTGGTGTGCCAAGTTTTGCAATACTGATTGGGAATATTGATTTTGGGTTACGTTAGGAGTTCGTTAATCATTTGAAAATCGGATTGTAATTCAACAGATGGTCGATGGTGATAATAGGTCTGTTGGCCTACCCTCTCAAAATCGCGAATTTTTACGAAAAAATTATGAATTTTTACGAAATCCTGTTCGAGTACTGAGAATTTTCGTAGTTTTCGACAGAAGTGAGCGCTCTAGAAGTAAGAAATTTACCCATGCTACCAGTTTTAGTACAAGAAATTTCTTTGGGCAGATTTGTGAAATCTGTCAAATCGCTCTATATGTAATTTTCGTTGGCTTGCTCCTTCTCTTTCTTTATTATAGTAGCTTGTTTGGCAACATCCTCGGGCTGATTACCCAGCATCCTTCAATGCGAGAAAACTAATAGATGACGATAAGACTGCAGTTTTTCACACTATAATGACGAATGCTATGATTGTTTATTGTTGTCGGAAGCTCATTTTACATATCCAAGAGTTTGTGTTTGGTTTCATATAATTCTGCTAGGCGAGTGTAATGAAATAAATGGTTGATTGTAATGAATTAAATAATTGTTATACAGATAGTGTTGTGAGGTGAACATTATAGAGATGTTCGATGATAATATAAGAACTGAATTGAACACTAAATTTAAATTATTTATTACAACAGAGTGTATATATACCTTGTCGATATAGTGTTTTTTTTTTTTTTTGCAGTACAAACACTCACCACATCAGCACCGAAAATCTGCCATCTTTTCAATCTGCAGGACACTCACAGAGAAAATGTTCCGTGGTATCGTTACCCTCACCACAATCGTCGCAGACTATAGTGTCACTTACTGCCCGAACAGAATGGTGAATCTGAAGCTGTATTATGAAGCGCTGTCAAAGTAAAATACCCACACATCGAATACTGCGAACACAATGTTTACGCCGTGGCGTAAGTGTTTAGTGTGTCGGATCACTGCGCATGATGTTCCAAGTTCGAATCACAGAAAAACACCAAAAAGTTTTTTCACGGTCCCACCTCTCGCGAGCGTCTGACAAACATCCGAGAGTATTGTTGTCTCGAAAAAGCTTCTCAAATCGCCGTTCGGATACGGCACTAAACTGTAGGTCCCTTCCATTCGTGTGAAAAAAATATAATGCACACAACATGAGTGGTTGCGAGAAGCTAGGCCCTGGCACTCAAAGAGCTGTTGCGCCAAATATTTATTTTATTTATTTAACAAAAAAATATAGCATATCAGTCAATAGGAAAATTAATCAAGCTGATAAAAACGAATAATCACCCCGATTACCGTTGGCGTTGTAAGCTTTTCGACGATTGTCACTTTATTCCTCAGATGTACCATGAAATCGTTTCCATAACTTTTTCAATATGAAAGAATTGTAGTAGTATTCTACAGAACTGAAATATTGTTTAGTAACGTTTAACCGTCACCAGGTCGTAGATATGAATAAAACAACAATCGTCGAAAAGCGTAAAACGCCAACGGTAATCGGGGTGAATATTCTATAGGATTTGAGTAATCCTCACTTTGACAAACTTTTTTTTTTTTCTTTTTGTTTATTTATCCACTTATACACTATTACATATTATATTGTTTAAATAAACCCAAAAACTACAGCAATAATTATAACTTAAAGTATCTGACCTGAAGGGTTCTCAATACTTACAGTATGATTTTTATATACTTGGTATATTTCCATTATTTTTTATTTTATTTTATTTATTTTTTAATGCTACTTTATATTTTGTTTTAAGAAGAAATGTGGAAAAACCTTATACAAATGTTTATTATTTTTATTCAACTAAATTAGAGGGGAAAACAAATAAAACTAACTTATTCTAGGTTAAACCTAACTTAACCTAACTTAATCTACGACAGAACTGGGCCCTGATATGCGATCTCCAGCCCGTCTATACAAAGGATCAGCGAATGACAAATGTCATTCCCCTTTTAACCGGCGAACCAAAAATCACATACCAGGGCCCAGTCCTACTTAACCTAAACATTAACTTCAATCCAGTCGAGCCACCAGTATTTCTCCCGATTAAACCGGTCGGTGTTGAATATATCCCTTTCAGGTATGCTTACGGAGTACCTTAGGACGGCATTTCGATCACCCGAGTCAATAGGCCTATTGAGAATACGTTTATCTGTTGCCCTTCTAGCAACGTGATAGATAATTGGTACGTTCGTTGAGTCCGATAAATAACCGTGTGCATCCAGATGCAAGAATGCCTCAGGTGGTATATATCCACTCTCCATAGTATTTCCGAAATACCCAGGGTTAGGGTAAAATAGACCTGACACAAGTTCGTTCTCTGTAACGTTTGCTGACCGTGCAAAATGATTCCTCACAAGATCCAGAATGAAATTGTCGATTCTGGATACACCGGAAGCATCGAGTAGCCTCTTATTGGAGACATAATGTCGAAAGTCGGAATGTGCGCTTCTGTACATCCGCATACATGCTCGAATACATTTTCTCTCAAATAATCGGAGCTTTTCCATATACGATGGACTTATGGTCCACCATACTGGACTCGCATAAGTCAGGATTGGACGAACGAAAGCTTGGTAACATATGACCTTCACATCGGATCTCAGATAGTTGGAGTAAAAAGGCGTTTGAGGGACATAAATGCTGCCCTTGCCTTTTTTAACTGTGTATTTATATGTTCATTATAGAAAATTTGTCCAAATGGACACCTAGATATTTCACACCAATCTTTGATTCGATGCGAAGACCATTAGAACACGTGATTCGTAAATTTTTCCAGTTGCGTCTCAAATCTGAATTACCGCGTCTTACTGGGGTGCGGAACAGTATAGTTTCACATTTCGCGTGGTTGATCTTAAGCTTCCATTCGGAGCAAAATGTTTGGAGTTTATCAAAATTATTTTGAAGTTCACCTTGAATGCCTTGTATTTTTGAGCCACTTGCATACAGAATAACGTCGTCAGCAAACGCTAGGGAATCATCCAAACCCTGTAGCATTTCGGAAACATACATGTTGAACAGAAGCGGTGCTGTAACTGTACCTTGTGGGAGCCCATTGGTGACATTAAAAACCTTAGTCGTCCTGTATTGTCCATCTGTTACCACGAATTTCTTCTCATACACCATAGATGTAATCATCTTTATAAGATAATGCGGAAATTCATATCTGATAAGTTTATATAAAAGCCCGTCGATCCAAACCGTGTCGAAGGCTTTTTCGATATCCACCAGACAGGGAGCTGTACTTTTTTTGGCGTTAAGATTCCAACTAACGTCAGAAATCAATTTTGTAACAGCGTGCACCGCCGAATGGTTTCTCTTGAACCCAAATTGGTTCCGCGGTATAATCTCCTTTCTTTCGCACACGAACAAAATGGACTTACTAATAACAACTTCATAAACCTTCCCGATATTAGGCAGGAGACTTTTGGCCTAAGTCAATTTGACAAACAAAATGTCCACTATCCACATTTTGCAAGATTCTTTTCTTAGCAGGTTCCACTATACACAAGTTTTACTGTATGTAAAATTTGTTTATTACACAATGTGGAGTATACTTTACAGGCATATTATGATATTCGTGGAGCCACGATTTTTTGATATTTTCTAATAGATTTCGACGTACTGAAATACACAATAACATTTTTTGATATCTCGCTTGGTTTTCAGACAACCGATATTTTAATAAAAACTACCTTCCCGCGATGTTTTTCGGGTATGAAGTACGAGTACATATGAGAAAATTTTATCCTTTTTTATTTTTTTTTTTAACAAGGCGTCGAGATCTTTCAGAATATTTAATCGTCAAAAGGTGAAACCATTGAAATTAGTTTTTTTTATGTACTTCATACTCGAAATGCACCGCGGAAGGTAGTTTCTATGGAAATATCGGTTGTCAAAAATCAATTTTCAAAGTTCAATATCGGGAATATTTATGTAGATACAAATTTAAATACAAATTTTATTTAATATTTTTTGTTCAGTGTGTCGAGGTCTATTAGAAAACATAAAAAAACCGTGGCGCCACGAATATCGAAATCGTGCCTAACATTACGACTTATAGCAACAACTTTGCACGAAAGAAAATAAGTTAATTATGAATTAATTTCCGCATATTCCATATTTTTCGATCACTTTTGCTCGCCATTGTACATTGGCTGGTCATTGCGTGTAAAAGGGTGAATCATTTCCAGCAACTTTCCTGCATTTCAATTTCTCGAAATTTTCTTGTTCGAACGTATTTTTGTGGAAAAATCTAGTTTACGCTGTTACGTTTTCCCTACTGTACTGGAAAGTTCTATTGTCTTCTCAATTCAATTGTTGCGCACTCTCATCTCAGTAATATTACCACTTGACAGATAAATTTGTTTTTCCGTCTATTATCATTTTTGATAAGAGAAACAAATTTCACTTAAAATTTAAAAATAGCGATAAATACTTCCAGATAAGAGGTAAGAATTAATTAATTGCATGTACAATTAAATTTTCATTACTTGTAAGATCTCCGCCTTTTAGAGTTCTTGTCATGGAAGGCCAAAACCAAAATACGTCTCTAAATTTTGTCGGCCCCAGCAATCGGGAAATTCTTAAGCGTGCTGAGCAAGAAGGGTACGTTTCCGATGAAGGGCCATTCCACAAGAAAAGAAAAACATTCGATGTAGTACTGATCGCTGAAACGGACAACATACAAGTACAAGCCCATAAGATGGTGCTCACCGCATCTAGCGAGTACTTCCAAGGAATGTTCCGAAGCGCAATGAAGGAAGCTAAAGCAGATGAAATAAAACTTAAGGAAATCGATGGAAAAACCCTGTCAACAATCATAGAATTCATGTACACAGCTTCGATAGAGCTCTGCAATGAAACCGTTGAACGTGTACTGATAGCAGCAGACCGTTTCCAAGTGTACAATTTGGCAGACTTGTGCTCTAGTTTCATGGGTAAACGACTCGATGACGGTAACTGCTTGGGCATTGCATATTTTGCAGAACAACACAATGCTACCAAACTCTTTAGGAAAGCAACCGCATTTGCACTTCAACACTTCGAAACCGTGTGCAAGGAAAGAGAGTTCTTTGATCTAAACAAGGAGCAGTTGATAGCATATATTTCCAGTGATGGTCTTCGCATATCCTCGGAAGAAAACGTGTTTCTAAGTTTGGTGGCGTGGGTTAAATACGACAAAGTCAATCGGGAGCCACTAATTTTAGATATTTTCAAGCTCGTACATTTTACTTCGTTGAAGCCAAATTTCATCAGCAAGATCATCAAGAGCCGGCATTCACTATCCAAATCGAGTGAGTACTACAAGTTGATCAACAATTGGCTTCAATGGCACTTATTACCCAAAAGTCGTCCGGTATACCCCATAGAGAATGTTACGACGAGGAGGATTGAAAAACTTATTTTTGCAAGTGGATACACCACGAATCATCTGAAAGTTCAGATATATGATCGAGATTCGAATACTTGGTCAATCGAAGCTATGCGTCGTCAACCGAAAAATAGATGTAGATACAGAGCGATTTTCGCAAATGAGAAACTGATCTTCGCTGGTGGTAGAATTCGTGAACTCGAAACAAATACCGTTGTATGTTACGACTTTAAAACAAGAAAATGGTCTGAGTTACCTCCCATGAAATCTGCGCGTAGTGTACCTGGAATGGCTGAATTGGAGGGACAATTATATGTTGTTGGTGGTTCTAATGATTGGGACTGGTTGGAATCGGTAGAGAAATATGATTTCGCTACAGGTAAATGGGAAGAAGTAGAACCTTTGCCTACACCACTTAACTATGTCCAAGTGGCGGTACTTGATGGACTCTTGTACGCCGTTGGGGCGGACGACCCTATCATGGAATGTTATGATCCCGATATCAATCAGTGGACCCGAAAAAAATTTAAGAACGGAAAATCTACATCTTTTGGATTCGCTGCAGTTGGTGAATATTTGTATGCAGTGGGTGGTGAACAATATGAACAACTGTATACAACAGTTGAACGTTATCATCCCTCGACGGATACTTGGACGGAGATAACTTCGTTGAGAGTGGGGCGGACCAATATGAAGTGTGCTGCTTTACATAATCGACTTATAGCTTGCAGAGGATATGATGGTGAAGAGTTCACGGATAAAGTGGAAGAGTATAATCCCAAAACCGGTAAATGGAGAACCTTGGCTCGAATATTCCCACATTGGATAGAATATTGGTCCTCAAGTTTATTTACAATGTAAATTAAAGTATATTCGATAAACAGTGATCTTTTCTTTAATCTCATGAATTTGTGCTTCCTAACAGGAATCAGGGACGCATTGGTATTTTCGTTTCTTATAGTCTGGTTTTTTTTAAATTCCGCTTTTCTGAACAAAACTGGTTGTTTTATTTAAAAAAAAATGCGTTGGTAATTATCTCGAAAAAGGGGCTCCACTTCAAAACTAACCATACAGCCAACAGTGGGTAATATATGTGTATTAATTAAGATTTGTAATGAATTTTTTTAAATGGCAAATTTTGCCAAATAAACGTTAGAAAAAACAAAAAATTCGGTTGGACTCGGTTTAACTCGGTAAAACTAGCACAACTATGTACATATGTAAAAAAAGCCGAGCCGAAGCGGAATTCCAAATAGGTATGGAATCTGGCAGTGCAACTAGGTTTGTATAAAAACAATAGACTGCTTTTCAACTCGACTTTATACACGGGTACAGTCATATGTTAGTGCATTGTGTTTACTTATCCTAACCATCTGAAACTGAAAATGTTCAATTCGGTTTAATGTAATTTAATTATTCGGTTCGTTCCATCGGTTTCGCAAACTCGATTTAGCTGTAACTCTGTTTATCAACTCGAGTTGACACATTAGTAATGTCAACACCTGTTCGGCAGTTTAGTCAAATTCTATAAAGCAATAAAAATAACCAAAATTGAGTTTTAAATGATTAAATTCAAATAAAAAGGCTGGTTTCTGAAAAATTGGATTATAAAAACGGGATTACAAACGCGGGATTTTAAATAATCGGAATCGGAATACCGATACAATAGATCTTTCAGGTCGCAGTGTCGTTACCACGTGGGCGTGGGTTGTACAAGAGGAAAAAAAATAAATAATAATCGCAATTATAGACGACGGGATTTTAAAACTTTTTTTGGGATTAAAAAAAAGTGGGATATCGAGACGCTTCTGGTATTTTCTAAGCGAAACATGGCTCTGGAAATATGCCCGAATTAATTTTTGAAAAAACTCGTTCCGTTCATACACAATTTAGCCATTTTTTTTTCAAGGAAATAAAGCCCAAAATGTCTGCCTTTGTTTTCCACAATTCCCGACATTTTTTCCATTAAAAAAAAAAAAAAAAAAACCCCTTAACGTGGCTTTGTCGTTCCGCTTAAGGTAACTGCGAGTTGTCCTTCAGGCGCCTATACTTAAACAGTACTTGGGTGGCCCGTTTAACGGTTTAAAAAGATTTGACACTATGGACATTCTTCGACTCATACACCGGACTCACATGCAGGTGGTTAGGACGACACTACGCGGCTTGTAACCAATTATGTATATAGAGATGTACTTTTCTGGTCTATTTGCTAAGACAAATACCGTCGTTTTGCGGCGTTCAACTCCCTAGACCCTGTTTAGACGTTAACTGATGAGTGTGCTATGTCGATAGTTTTTGGGTGCGAAGAGTAAGGGGTAAAAAGAAGGACACAGTCATGAAGAAAATATAAAAATTGATATTCACGTTGCACACCCGAAATGTTCCATTCTCTTCAATTTTATAGTTATTAGTTCGATCGTGAAGTAGTGAGGATCGACGGATGATATGGATATTTGCTCTTCAATTTTATAATTATTAGTTCTATCGTGGAGTAGTGAGGAACGAGGGATGATATAGATGTTTGGATGAGAGAACGCTGACCGATACACAATTGTTTCAATTCACTTATTCCATGCCGAAACTTTGGCAGCACTGAGCACTGCAGTGTGTGAACACATGACTGCCCACTGCGCAGTCATAAGTTAACATCTAAAGAGGGTCTTAGTGCATGGCCACACTTTCATGGGAATGACAGTCATTCCGACAGTCAACGTCGTGGCTACACATAAAAAAGGCTTTATTAGAATGAGTGCAATTTTGACAGATGTGGAACGCTGAAATGTAAAACACAACATCATTTTCTTATCTCTTGTGAAGTCGAGTCAGAAGGTTGTGATTTTATGTGAGTCAAAAAGAGAGGGGTTGATTGCACCGAAAATCCACCGAATGTCCACTTCAGAATATAATTCTCCGTGGAAGAATGGGTGTTCTTTTCTCAAAGCGTTTCGTTTTTGACGCACTTTCGAACTTTTTTCCGATCGTCGCAGGGTTCACTCCGTACGGAAGGCTCAAAAATATAATTCTCTGTGGAGGTACATATGTGTGTTCTGTTCTCAAAGCGTTTATCTCCATACATTTTCTTTCTTTTTGCTGATCGTCGAATGGTGAACAGTGTGCGGAAGTCGAAAAATAGAGTGCGAGGAAGATTGAAGGAAAAAGCGAACTAAATCCGTCGGCGTGCTGCACATGCTGGTTATGTTGCTGTTGTTGGGCGGTAGATTCCAAAATATACCGTAATTTTCTAAGTGCCTAGCTACATTACCTTGGGAGTGATTTTGTGTGAGTCAAGAGAGGACAGTTATTAAAATCAAGGACAAATCAGAAATGACGGGAGCAGAAATATGCACCACCTCGAGATTTATGAAAACTACTAAATACATTCCGAAAAAAACATATAAAACCTGGAGTGGAATCCTCTAAGGTGATAGTTGATTGTTGACTATCACAATCATCCCTTTTGCTCTCTCTAAGGTGACCATCAACGTGATCATCACCTTTTTGCGATCGTTTTACGGAGAACTAACAAAGTGTGATCATCAATTTTGACTGTCAAAAGTGTGACTATCAACTATCACCTTAGAGGATTCCACTCCTGGGTACGAATCGCGTCCTCCGTGAACGGATAACTCGTCAGATAATTTGTACGTATGTTGTTGCTAGATCAACCAACAACACAATAAAAATGACATTACTAGTCATACATTGACGGAGGACGCGATCAATGGATGCCAACTTCAATTTCGATTTCTTTTCGAAAAATTGGAGCCCTGTATTGCTAAGGCATTTGTTCGATTGCTGTTTTAGTTACGCGCGATGGGACAAGCAATTACGTTTTGATTGAAAACTAGCAGATCTCCGCGACTTAATAACAGAAGCATCAAACGCCATCGTTATCGCCTGCGTCAAAAAACATATATAGCTATAAATTTGCGGTCCATAAGTAGAAAAGGCAATAAATGCAAGTGTTTATTTTATACTAGCAGATACCCGCAACTTTGTCTGCGTGGTCCACAATAACTTTATGTGGCGGTTAAAGTTAGTGGTGTAAGTAATTTTTAGCTTAAGAATTTAAGATTTGTCCCGCTGTAACTTTCAGCAGTACATATCAGCTTTTCCTTTATCTATCAAGTTTGTACTACCGTCTGTTGTTGAAATGGTGACATTTTAATTTACTTCACATTTTCATGCAACAGTTTGGCATGCGTAGTACTCATTGAGAAATGACTTACACCAGCATGACTTTAACCGCCGCATATGTATGTTTTTAGCTAACAGAAGTCCTGTGTCAAAATGCACAAGTGCATACCATGTGTATAAATTTGCCCCTATAGCTAGGCAAGGAAATAAATCACTTACTTACTTAAAAGGCGCTACAGTTTGGAAATACAGGAAATTAATGAGCAACAGGAAATGAATGGCGCAAAATTATAGTCATCTGATTTTAAAGAATGTTAGTAGCCACTAACTATCATCTCTTTAACTTTAAAGCCGGTACTTAACTTTGAATTGAATTATAAAAAATTGTTAACCTACCTACAACTAGTATCGACCCAAACCCAAAAATTTAAAGTTTGAGAACAAAAACACAGTTTAGGGAACAATGTCGTATATGAATTTCAGCCGTTGATTGGCTGAAATTTGAATTTGAAAATGTGAAAAAGAATGACGGATGACAGATGGTTAAAAACCCACTCTAAAAGTAAAAGGTGTTTTTGGTGGTTTTAAAGTTAGCGCGAGGTGATGACTATAAAGTTGGCTTTATGTCGACTATAAATAGGAAAACGCTAATATTCACTTTGTTACGTGCTAAAATCATTTTAAAGTGTACTTTTTGCGACTATAATTTTGCGCCAATGTGTTTATTTTTGTTATACTGTACCCAAAAGTATGCAAAAAAAAAAATTTCAGTAGCTCTCTAACTTTCCGAATGTATAGTTTCATAATGCCTGGTTTTGTTTGTTATTTTTAATCTCTGTGTTTATTTCTTTTAATATCCTAATCCCCTTAAGGACAATCGTGATCATTCTTATTGGAAATAATGACCAATATCCTAAGGTATAGAACGCCAAAAGATTCATTAAAATATGTACAGTAGTTTCTGCATAATACGCGCCCATCAATTGCCATTGTTATCATTTTATTAATGTATATAATAGGTATAGATTTCGTCCATAAGTAGGCAAAGACATTTTTTTAGTAAACTTCCCAAACTATTGTAATATACTAATAATATATATAATATAATATGGTATAGTTTTAGAAGGCATGGTTTTTTTTTTTTTTTTTTGTCGACCAAAAATATTAACACAAAACCGGCTCAGTATGAGATTCTTGTCGATTATAATGGTGGCTCACCTAGAGCTTTCGGTGGATTATTTAAAGCCACCAGAAGCCTAAAGCCTAAATGTTGAATCGGATGGGGGAAAAAAAAATACAGGAACCGTCTTTACCCATTATCTCGTACGTGGATATATGATGGCCGAAAGTATTCCAGCAGTTTACAGTTTTACTGCTGGAGAAGCTACAAAGAATGACTTCTCTCTGAATCGCAGGTGCTATGGGCACATGCCTTACGTCTGAAATTGAATCTGTCAGGGCTCTCACCAGTACAAGATGTGCCATCAAATTAGATCTGGAATGTAAGTTTAAGACAGCCGGCCTTATGGGACTCATAAAAATACTTCCTGGAAGACATAAATCAGGGTTATCGTGAATAAATTTTCCCTCGGAATTTTTCCTCCGAACAAAAGTTAGAGACCTTCAAAAATGGGGAAAATTTTCATCAGGTAAAAACTAATTATCGCGATTGCGTTGAAAATTCCCCTGAATTTTCATTCATGATACCTATTTCTTTTCAGCGGAATTATTTCCTATTTTTTGAAGATACCCAATTTTTGTTCGGGGGAAAAATTCCGAGGGAAAATTTATTCACGATAACCCTGATTTTGTACAGGATCTGATACGACGATCAGACAATACTGTTTTGGGAGGTTATTTAAGGTGGAAATTGTACATCGCCCAGACTGGTCTGACGACGGACCATCATTGGACCCTAGGAGCATATTATGTATTTATTTTTAATGAAGCCCAAATGGCAGAGCAGTCACCGGTCCATTGTGCTACTTCGATGGAGTAATTGGAAAACGGTCGATGTTACTCGTTTTCCTTTTTATACTCGGGTGACTGATGATTGCTGTTTCCCGCCAGGGCTTGAACCTACACCCATCGGTTAACGAGCACGTATACTACTCACTGTACTATTGCCACCCGCAAACCCTAGTGGGTTTCATCCAAGGGTCGAAAATGGAAACGGGAGTTGATGTTGACGTTGTTGAACCCAACACGAAAATCTCAGTACAAGCTGAGGTCCAAAGGTATGAAAAGCGCTAAAATACACATATTCTCTGAGATCAATTTCCCCACTCAGTTGAATCGAAAAATGGTTAAAGGCTTTTTTAGTGCTTTACAGTTCTTAGCTGGATACAACAAAGCTATACTGGGTTGGGTTCCCGGTTATTAAGGCATTGCAGGCAATGTGTTAGCTAGGACGGGCTCAGCAACTAGATTATTAGGTCCAGAAGCTCTTTTCGGTGTAAGCTAGACAAAGGACATTACAACGATCTAAAAATAAGAACACAAACTTCTTCTAATCCTGGAATGGATATAAAGTCGCAGGACTTTAACAATCTGATTAATTAAACCGTACAGACATTTAAGACCAATGTGTATCGGTACCTTTTACAATAATAGAAACTGAAATAATTCATAAAAATGGTAGTCATAATAACCCATTGGTGCGAGTGGAGTATAAAAAAAATCTTATATGGAAACACACCCGATAAGTGTTGAATTAGGAGGCTAGTAGATTCCTCACTGGCAACTGCGGACTAAGCGGAATTCGTCTCCCGAAACAGAGTGTCAGCTCTGTAGGGAGAAGGAAGAGAACCTCCGAACACGTTTTTTTGCGAATGCCCGACACTATGCTTGGGTCGATTTGATCTTCGTGAACGGGTGACTGGTCACGTAATTTGTATTCGTGTCGATTATAGAATCCGACGGATGCGCTGCGGAGGGAATCTACCCCTTTTTTGAACTGTTTGCTATTATTGAAAACGTCGCTAAGTAAGTTAATAAATGTCGATAAAATATTGCCATTATTGAAAACGCAGTCCATCCGCACTTCATATTTTTGTTCGGTGAAAAAATTCCGAGGGAAAATTTATTCACGATAACCCTGAATATAAATGTTTTAAGTAAAATTTTGCAGTATTTCATTCCGCACAACAAATGTCCGTTTTCTCCAGCAGGTTTGGAAATTTTAATGTGGTTGCCATCCACGCACAAGATTATGCCCGGTATTCTTGATTTTTCATAGAAAAATGCTTCTCGTTTCTCCTCATCTGACATTGCAAGTTTAATTTTTTTTATAATTTGCGCGCAGAGAGAGAGAGAAAAATTGTTGGTGTAGTGGTTCTTGAAGAAGCTCAGTTGTTTATGCTTCAGAGATTCTCCGGGGGTGGCGTCCAGATAACTGGGGAGATTTTTGTTAGTTTTTGTCTTTGCTTCTGATTCACAGTAGTTTTTTCCCGATAACCGCTGTCAAGGGCAAATCACCATCAACAGAGCGAACAATTTTTCCAGCCACATGACCAAGCTACTGCCAGTGTTATGCCTTCGCAGTAGTGTTCACACAAAAGCTTTCGCAATTGATCGGACTGACCTTATATATTTCGTGAGAAATAAATAAATGCTTGCTGACATCAGGATTTGAACCACGAACCATTAGCGTGGCAATTGACGACGTTACCACTACACCATTGCCACCCCATTTTGGACATAAGTGTTGTTCCAAAATATCCATCACCTCTAAAAAGACAACACTGGTTGTTGATTGTGCCATTCAAACGTTGACGTCCTGTCCAGTACCGGTTTAGTAACCACCCTCAGCCGTAAATCTTAAAAATGATACCAGTTTGAATTGAGGTTTAGCGATGAGGATCGTGCTATTGGTGCCAGTTGACTATTTAACACATCTAATACATATTTAAAAGCTTATTTATTAAGTCAAAATAGTTTCACAGATCTAAAGAAAAATAAATCAACAAAATCATTCAATCAATCAATAACATTTTAACTATTGCTTATGGTTTAACTCACTGGGATTCGGTCAAAAGAAAAATGTCTCTTGCCATAGCTCTCACTCTTCTTCGCGTTTCTTTGGAATCACTTTCATTTTCTTCTAAGGGCACAAAAAAAAAAATTCGACACTATCCATTCCACAAAATAGTTACAAATAAGTAAAAAAAATTACAATTCTTTCTATTTGACAATAATCAGCTGATTTCGAAACGTAGACTACGGATCGATAATGCTGGTGATCCGTCGGATTCTATAATGGATTCAGGCTCATAAAGTGAATCACTGCGGATCGGATTCCGCAGTGCATCCGCCGGATTCTATAATCGACATGATTGTGTTGTTGGTAGATCTAGCAACAACATAAAAATTACGTGACTAGTCATTCGTTCATGGAAACAGCGATTCGACTCCTGGGTGAGACGCCATGTCTTCAATAGAGAGTTGCTTGCGCTTTAAAGTTTGGGGACTGCTCTACCAATGTCTTACCCTTCGTAAAGGAGATGGTAAGTATCGTAAACATATAAGTACCTCTGACATAATAGATTTCAGGTATCAGTGTCGGTCATGGGGCAACGTCTAGCTTTAAAAAAAATATACTTTTGGCTCGAAAGGCCGCTTAATTTCGCAATGAATCTCAAAAACAAATTTTCTTTTAGAGTATAAGAATAAAGTAAAATAAACATCGTTATAGTCCCCTTATGTTACTCTATATTTTAGCGTACTTTATAAAATATATCTTATTCGTTTCAGTTTCATGATTGCAAATCAAAGTTTTTTTTTTCAAATTCAAAACAAACAGGAAAAGAGACACACACACACGAGCTTAACGTACAAACAAAGAAATTTACAATTTATTACAATTATATTTCAATAAAACGAATGAAATCACTACTTCAATACAACTTTAAAAAAAAGAAAAACAAAAACTTAATTCTAGAACCAATCAGAAGTAGTAAAACAGTTTTTCAATGTTCCTTCATTTGCACAGATTATAACGGATGAATATATTATAAAAAGTAATTAATTATGTATTAATATTTTTTGATTTTTTTTTTTTTTTTTTTAAATATTTGATAAAATCCAACCGAGAGAACTTCATCATTTGATAACAGAAATATCAGAATATTAAATGGGAATCTCCAAAATATATTTATATATATATAGTTCTTGTTTTTTTTTTAATATATAATATGCAAGTGACACATAGCGCCCAACCTAACAACCTAAGACACGCAGCACGCTCATTCCATATTAACCATTATCACAACATTGACTTGTGGAAAACTTTCGGGGCTCATTGAGTTGGATGTTCGTAGCTGTGCCATTCGATCGGCCAAATCAGCGGCGGTATCACAGGTTCCAGGCGGTATCATCCAGATCGTTTCTGCAAATTAAGTTGTTAGTATAATAATTGGTTGGATTAAACACGCGGTTTTTACCTCCAAAGTACCAGCCGTTTGGAGTACATAGCCTCCACATTATGGCAGGATTCGTGGGTGGTATGTCGGCGACAATGTCACATGTGTCACCAGGTCGTATCACTGGTACCTCAATTCGTCTCGTCTGACTGGGTGACATAAGGTAACAACCAGTGGGCCAGTCTTCGTTGCCGTCATTTAGTAATTTCCATGTCTGTTTTAGATCCGTGGGACGTGATTGTGCGATGATTTTCATTGATGGTAACGTTTGCATATTGCAGAAGTCCAGGAAACAACCGATCGCCGTTTGGAGGTTCCTAAAGGTCAAATTATATTTATTTCAATAATAATATTGGCACTTGACTAATTAAACTACATAAACTGAGCCGTATGTGGTTTGCTCATGAAATTGATCAGTACGCAATTGGTCAATTGTACAAACATCAGTACAGTACAAACACATTGACGCAAATTTAGATACTTCCTAGAAGTTAGATCCTATCGGGATGAGTGAGTTAGAAGTTCATTACTCAGTGGTTTGCCAGAACGTTCGAATCCACTGATAATGGCGATCGAGAGCATGAGGCCGATATAGACGAATAAACTTAATATTATTGGGTTAAGCTGCCTTTGCCAAAATGGTGACCTAACTATTCCGATCCGTTTTTCTGGGGAAGTAAAAGCAAACTTGAAGCGTGAGGTTTCAAGTTCGAATCCCAGAAAACACCAAAAAGTTTTTCACGGTCCACCCACCTCTCGCGAGCGTCTGACAAACATCCGAGAGTATTGTTGTCTCGAAAAAGCTTCTCAAAACAAATTGCCCTTCGGATACGGCACTAAACTGTAGGTCCCTTCCACTCGTGTGAAAAATATAGCGCACACAACATGAGTGGTTGCGAGAAGCTAGTCCCTGGCACTTAGCTGTTGCGCCAAATATTTATTTAAAAGTAAACGAATTGACACCAGAACAGACAAACAACTACGAGGGCAAGGTTAAGAGTTCTCGGCTTGGCGCAGAGATCGCATTCCAATCAGCAAAAAATTATGTTTCCTGCCTGGGTGCACTTCTCATTATTAGTTCGTATGACAAGCTCCAACTTGTTCTCTCAAGTAGCTTGTTTACACGAATTTTTGCAGTAGACGTCTTGCGTGTTTTTCGTTAAAATGGATAAACTTGAATATCGTGCGGTCATAAAATTCTTCGTTTTGGATGGGAAATTCAATATTCATCCAAAGTTGACAAAAGTTTACGGGGACTCTGCTCCTTATATGTCAACCGTTAAAAAGTGGACAGCTGAATTTAAACGTGGTCGCACGTCCCTCGAAGATCATCCACGTGAAGAACGGCCAAAAACCGCAACCACACCCGAAACCATCAAAAAAGTGCATGATATCGTCGTGTTGGACGATAGGCGTGTGAGGATGAGTGAGATAGCTGAGGCTGTATGTATATCGGAAGAGAGGGTGCGAAACATCTTGCACAAAAACTTAGAGATGCGAAAGCTCTGCGCAATATGGGTGCCGCATTTGCTGATTGCCGATCAAGAGCAAATGCGCAAACGATTTTCGCGACAATCTTTGGACCGATTCAATAGGGATCCGACCGATTTTCTGCGGCGATTTGTCACCATGGATGAGACATGGGTCCACCACTACACGCTAGAAACGAAACAGCGGTCGAAACAGTGGGTGGAAGCCGGTGCTTCAGCGCCAAAGAAAGCGAAGTCGATAGCATCTGCCGGAAAAGTCATGGCCAGTGTGTTTTGGGATGCGAAAGGGATCCTGTTAATTGATTACCTTGGGAAAGGCAGAACAATTACAGGCGAATATTACTCCAACCTTCTTGACCAGCTGGCCTGGCTTGAAGAAGAAAAACATCATCTTTCACCAGGACAATGCACCTGTTCACAAGTGTGCGTTGGCGATGGGAAAACTGCGGGATTTGGGGTATGATTTGCTCGGCCATCCCCTCTATTCACCTGATTTGACACCCTCAGACTTTCATCTGTTCCCAAACTTGAAGAAATTTGTTTCTGGGAAGAGCTTTGCATCCAATGCAGAAAATGAGAGGGGCGTAGATGAATATTTTTACAGCCTTCCAGACCCTCACTTCCGAGAAGGAATACTGATGTTGGAGAAACGCTGGACTAAGTGTGTTGAAGTCAAGGGTGACTATGTAGAAAAATAATATCATTTTTTAACTGAAAATCGCAGTCTTTCATTGTCAGGCCGAGAGCTTTTCACCTTGCCCTCGTATTACACAACATTCGACGAACTGACAGATATATTCAGTGGACTGAATAATAAAATTACCTTCGAACTAGACGGCATCCCAAACATTGTACTGAAACATATACCGATCGAAATCATACGGCAATACTGCTCGTTTTTCAATAACTTGTTGAATAACTGCTACTTCCCGAGTTGTTGGAAAACATCTAATTATAGGCCAATCAGCCTATCATTGGAAATGTTTTTGAGGTAGTTATTGGCAAGTCAAGGAAAGGAGATAACTTTGCGGTACCAATTTGGGTTGAAATAATATGGATACTTTGTTGGCATTCGCTGACGATGTCACTTTGTATGTTCACGGCACGAAAATCTAAAAATTCAACAGACTTGAGGAGTTTTACAAAGACTAAGTTAAAAATAAATATATCTAGATGTGTAGCCATACTGTTCCGTAATCCACTGAGTCGCAGTAATTTACGACACAATTGGAAAATCTTTCAAATAAATCGGTTCTCATGGACTTCGCATCGAGTTTAAAACTGTTGTAAAGTAAGTAGGTGTTCATTTGGATCCGTTTTTATACCATAACATATAAACATAGTCCGATCATAAAGTCTGTTACATACACTCTCGGACACCTGATTACCCTCATTAGAAATTTCGACCTTTATCATAATGCAGGGGTAATATTTATTGGGATTCATTTTTAAGACTTTCATTTTCATTTGTTCTCTGCTACCTGATGACAAAAATAAAAAATTTAATTAAGCAAAAAGTAAAACCTCCATTTTCAATTTTTTGCCTATTTTTAACAGGGACACTTGATTACCCTCATCTGTACAAATTTTTTTTTTTCCTTGCTAATATGCATATTGTAGGTTTTTGAGTACAACTTGAAAAAGCCAATTTTCTAAGGATAGATATAAATTTTTTAAATAAATTAATCGAATTTCGTCAAAAGCGTCTTCAATGGCTTTAATAACCCCTTCTCTATATTCGAATTGTCTTTCTTCTGTGTAAACTTTTCGCGACATCCATCCCTTAATCCATTTATTGGATTAAGACCGGGAGATAGAGGTGGGCAATTCAAAACATCCATATTGTTGCTTGTAAAGCAATGCTTTACACGTGCTCTGGGTTGCTGCGTTATCTTGGTGGAAAATACACCATTGGCCTTCGAACACTTCGTGGAAATCGATTGTCTGTATTTCAAGAACATCGGTGCAATCCGCTGAGTTCTGCCGACCTTCTAAAACAACCAGGTCTATTGCGCTATGAAATTAAATTGCAGCCCACACCATGATGGGAACAACATCAGTCTGACAACGTGACAAGAACAACTCTAATTTCTTCAAATCATGACCCTCGGTCTCCACTGACAATAATTCATTGCAAGAAATATGTCAGGCAATTGAAATTTTCAATGGAGACCGCAAATGAAATGACTAATTTCAAGAAATTTTCGGTCTCCATTGGAAATTTCCATTGCTTGACATATTTCTTGCAAAGAATTAATGCCAGTGGAGACCACGGGTGAAAGTAATATTGAAAGCTATCAGGGCAAAAAAATCACGGGTTCCCATTCTTTTTTCAAGCTTAAATGAGTCCGGCAAAATTCCAATCTACGATCTTTATGGTGTTCAAGTAAATGTGACTTTTTCTTTAGTTTTTGCTGTCGGAGATGTGGGCACTCTTCAATTACTCTACGAACTATCCGGACACTGGCCGAAGTTCCAACTTTTTTCTTTATTTTGGCGGTGATATTGGTTAGTAGAAAAATATTATGTCACTCGAAATAACTGCTTGTTACCCTAACATAGGCTTTCTAACGTTGTGGCCATTGGGCTATAGCAGTACGCACGGTTTCCATGGACATCTTTGACGCTGCTGCGATTAATACTTTTTTAAGGTTTTTCAAATTTCTGTGAGGAGTCTTGCAGGCCATGTTCTCCAATTCTGACCACAAACAGTAATCTAGTGGGTTCAGATCGGAACTTCCCGACGGTCAATCTTCTGCTGCTAAAAAACCCGGGGCCACTTCGCCACGAAGCGCATTTTCAGGCGAAATTGCATTTTGGTAGAACGCAATTTGCTAGCGAACACTATCGCACTTCGCTCTACTACATTCGCGCGACTATGTAAATGCGAACGCCATTCGATCGACTTCAAATGCAACAGATATTTTGATGGCACAAGGGTTGTTGGCGGTGGATTTTCAATTGAAAATGTAAATAAATAAAATACAACGAAAAAAGTGATTTCTGATACTTTTGTTGTATTTAGAAAAAAAAACCTTTATTTAAATAAGCACTTATGAAAACATTGTTCCAATTATCCACCGGTGTTTTAGCAAAATTTTGAAACAAAGTATATTCTTTCCATTACCCCGTTTATATGCAGAGTTGGAACTGGTTCCAAACTGGTTCCAAATGCATATAAACGCCTTTCGAGTCCAAATGGGTTCGACTGGACTCGACTCAGCTAACAGAGCTGGGTCGAGTCCGAAAAATGCATGTATACCTGGGTCGAGTGGTTGAACTGACATGTTGTCTCTGTGTGTGTGAGATTTCTTTCTTGTTTTTTTTTTTTTTTTTTGTTCGGGGTGGGAAATCGCTTTGTTTTGATTGAGTTCATGGTTAGCTGCGGGTAAGGTTGTCTGTTCAGTTATTTCATATTTATTAAATCCAAAAAATAGAACTAAATAGAACACTAACACAATCAAAACCAGTGTGTCTGCTATACTCATCTGTCAGATCGACAACATTTGGACTTTTGGACCATTCGACTCGATGTGTAGAAATACTCAGATCGAAATCTGGACTCGAACCTGACTCGACTACTCGACTCTGCATATAAACGGGGTACATGACACTGTCAGATTAATGGAAACGTTTTTGGGAAATTCACGGGAAATATGGAAATATTTTGGAAAGTCGATATTCCAAGCGACGATTGTGCATAGTTGCCATCATCGCTGCGAGGCGAACTGAATGAATCGCAAATTATAAGATTCGCTGCGAAGTGCATAGTTAGCCCCCAAGAATATTGACCCCGAGCCACTCCTGTATGTGGCCTTGTGCGCCGGTCAGAGTACTGGAAAGGGTATTGGTTAAACCCTTCCTAACACATCTTCTTGATAAACCCTTGCACCCGTTTTCACAGAAGTGGAGAGATGTGACACCTTATGAGAGACTCCTCACCAAATCATTAAGGAAGCGGGATGATGCCCACGTTGCACTCTTGGAAAAACTTTTTTCGCTTCCTTTGATGACAAAGCATACATTTTGTCATTTTGTTTGTTAAAAACTTCTTTCACGGTAAACATTTTCTCATCCGTAAACAAAATGTTTTCATAGCCATTTTTCCGCGTACCACAGCAAAAGCCGCTTGCATCTTTCGAGCCTAATTTTCTCAGTTGAACGGTTACAAGATGTCCCGTCGACTGTCGATATGCGTTCATGTGCAGATCATCCCAAAGCAGCCTAGACATGAATCTGGCTGATATATCGAATTCCCTGGACATCATTTACTATTTCCGAATCGGGTTTTCTGCGTATTCGTTCACGCACTGCTTTTACTACCACACTCGTACGGGCGACGCGCGGACGACCAAATCTTGGCTTGTCCTCTACTTCGAATGATTCACCGAAGCGACCAATAGCTCGATAAACGAATATTCACCCTGATTGTCGTTGGCGTTTGTCGCTTTTCGACGATTGTCGTTTTATTTTTCAGATGTAGCACGAATGTAATATTATTCTACACGACAAACAAATTGCTTAAATATGTTTAACGATCAGCAGGTCGTAGCTTTGAACAAAACGACAATCGTCGAAAAGCGACAAACGCCAACGACAATCAGAGTGATTTTCGATATCCCGAGTAGTTGTAATAATTTGGCTAGCACTCTTTCCGCATTTATGCAACGCATTACCGCTATCCGATTTTCTTAAACGCCCCACTCCATGTTAATAAATCGGAAACTGAAACCAAACGACTTCTATTGTTTACAATCACCCTGATTGTCGTTGGCGTTTGTCGCTTTTCGACGATTGTCGTTTTATTCATAGCGACTACCTGCTGACCGTTAAACATTCACCCTTATTGTCGACGACGTCCACGACTGAAAAAAAAACGACGCGTCTGTTTGGCATTGTCGAACACAAATGAACGACTTTTGTCACCTCGACGATCGACAAAACTCGTTTGAAATGTCAAAGAATGTGGATTGCATTTTTCGACGACGATCGTCGCATTGTGTAATTCATTTTGTGACGACAATTGTCGTGGAAAGAGACCATTTTCGTCGTAGAGAATTTTGTGGACGACTGTGTGATTAGTGACAAAGAAAAGCATGTGCATTTAATTTTTAATTAACAAATTGAAGGAAAATGTAGTATTTTTCAGAATGAAGGTCACAAATAAACGACAGTTTCAAGCATTAGTCCGTGAAATGGAAGAAAACAACCCTTTGGCAAAATCCTTTACAAAGGGCCTAACGAAAAGTGATGTAAATCGCAAATGGGATGACATATGCCCTATAAATTCTAAAATACATTTTAAATCTGAAAATAATTGTTATTAAAACAATTGATTAGAATTTATTTATTTCTTCCACTCACTTAACTCCGGGCTAATCCAATGGATTGGATTTTGTTGATTTCTTTCTAATCCTTACAAGCTCTTTTTTCTTATTTTCTTCTTCGTCACTGCTCTCGAAAAACATATCTACACTATTCATTTTTAAATAATTTTTGCAAATCCTTCACCAAGTCACAGAAAAAATACAAATTCGTCGAATCAAATGTCAAAACACATGTGTGGAACGCATGTGGAATGCAAGTGTTCAGAGAGTCGTGTCGTTTTAGTTACGCAATGAGAAATCACAAACGCCTCGACTCGACAGATGTCGCCTGTCGTTTTCGACAGACGACGTCGACAATAAGGGTGAGTGTTCAGAGAGTCGTGTCGTTTTAGTTACGCAATGAGAAATCACAAACGCCTCGACTCGACAGATGTCGTCTGTCGTTTCCGACAGACGACGTCGACAATAAGGGTGATTACTAAGCAATTTGTTTGTCGTGTAGAATACTATTACAACTCTTTCACAGTGAAAAAGTTATGAAAATGCATTTGTGCTACATCTGAAGAATAAAACGACAATCGTCGAAAAACGACAAACGCCAACGACAATCAGGGTGAACGCATGAGATCTGGAAAAAAAATAACAGTTTTGTTCCTACCGGAAGTTTTAAACGATGAGCCCTGGAAATTGTGTAACAGAACTTATGGCAGGGCTAGGTATATATATAAACTCACCATCTTTTTTTGGTCGAAAAAAAGGAAAAATCCATTAAATTCTGCATTTTCGCGGGATATCGAAATGAAGCAAAAAAGGATAATAAAAGGATATCAAATATAAAAAATGTCTGCCGCAAATTCATATTTTATTCGTCAAAAATACTTATACGCTTATACCAACCAATCAACCAACATTATTACAACTTCATTGTCATCGTCATCGCATTGGCGCATTTGGTGCAATTTGAAGGAATAAATCTGGCTTTGTTTTCAAAAAGTGGTAGAACTCTACGCATGAATATTTCAAATTGCATTTCACCGTGAGAATCGCTTTCAATGTGTCGACTCTCGCGAACTTCTGCGTTGAAGATGCATTTTCCTTTCGGTTTCGACATTCATCTTTCTTTAGATTAAAGAAACACAGATGCGAAAAAGTTCACTAAAACTGACGTGCAGCAAGTTCAAAAAAGTGACGCGCACATGAATGATAGTAGTAATGTGTATGGTTTAAGGCTGAACTAAAAGAAAAATGGTTTCGTACGACCACTTCCGAAACAGTGTGAATACAAAGGATTTGTATTGTGCGACCATAATAGCTTTTCGCTTCGTTTCGTTAAGTTTCGTTCACTTTTGATCACTTACGAAAGACCGAATCCATTCGCTCTGTCATACGAAAATTTTACAATTGCATAGCTGTGAATGGCTATGAACCACAAAATTGATCCCGAACACATACGACTATTATGGGCTACTTTTGCTTTAGACAGTACTGAATGAAACTTAACGCAGAATTATGAAATTAGCATCCGATTGCTTTCGACTATTATATTATAATTCAGCCTTTACTCGTTCACTGTGAACGTGTACAATATTCGCCTGCTGTCACCATTCAGTCTAAGAGTGTAATGTTCGCCACATATCAAATTCAAAATATTATATACGTTAGGAAATTTGTATGGAAAAAAGAATTTAGAAAATTTTCGCGGGATAGGTTTTTAGGAGCTGAAAAAAGGAGTATCCCGCGAAAAAAAAGGATAGATGGCAACTTTATATATAGTATATGTATATATTTCTCCGCTGTTTTTCAGTCTATTTGCTACAAATTCAACTAGCAACTCTGCTTTCAGCTAAAATTTTTTTTTCAGAAATACAATCACGCTGGCAGCAGAAAAACTATATAGCCGCAAATATATCGTCCCCAATATGCCAGAAGCATGAATGTGAAAATTTAATTTTTTCAGGTTTCTTAGTTTGTTTGATAAGTCTTTCTGTATTCTATGTTGTATTCGAACTGTGAATGTGCACTCAGTATGGAAACAACAATTTCTTACTATAGGCGTGTTTTTTTGAGAAACCTATACTCACTTTTTCTTGTAATTTACACGCAAAGCAAAAGTGAGTATAAAGTGAATATAGTTTATTCAGTAATCAAAAGTGAACATAGCGCTTGAAGAATCTCAATACCAGGCGGCGCCAAATCACGTTCAGAAAAATTATTTAATTCGTAAAGGTTGGTAGCCATCGATTATTTGACACTAGTATTGGGGTGTGTTTGTAGGTATCTGCTTTTTCCGCAATTCACTGATTGGCTAAAATACATTTATTTTATATAATGCTTATATTTTCACATATTGGAATGAAAACTGAAGGAACTTCAGCTTTTAATAAAATAAATAAGACAAATATTGCATACAGAATAACAGATTATAAAGAAAGTAGGCGAAATTCGTTTTCAATTGTAGATGTTGAATAAAATCAGGCCTATCGGCAATTCCGAGGGAAACAAAATTCCGCCGGAACATTTTTGTTCCCTGGAAAATATTCCTCCTATCGTGAATTTCCATCGGAATTTATTTCCCCCGGAATCAGCAAAATATTTTCGAAGTTTTGTTCGAATATTTTGACAGTTGTCAATCACCGCTGTTTTTATTTTTTTTTTAAATCACACATTTGAAATATTTGTACAAATATTTGTTTTCAGTGAGAAAATTGTGTTTATTTTGGTAAGTAGTAAGACGCGGATTTTATTTATCGTTAGTTTGGTATTGAAAGTGTTCGATTTATTCCAGATTAAAACAAAATTCATGTATAAAATACATAGTCTAGATTTTACATTGCTAGCCGGGGAGTAAGACTGATGAGATATAAATGAACAAAAATTCATAACCAGGAGTTAAATAGACAAGTTCAATGCTTTGAAGCTATCACAAGCGCTGCAAATACAGCCAAAGAGCTGTGATGTTATTGCAATGTCTGTAGTTGGATATTTGGAAGGTTCAATATCGCTTTATTTTACTACCAGAAGATGTTAAGTGCCCCCTCGATCATCGGATCATCCATCGTGACCTATTTTATTTGGTAAACATTTCACTGATTCACTCATGCAACATATGTATCTCAATTATGGCTTCTTCCAAATAGGAATTTCTGTATTCCCTAAAATAGCCTCCTACAGTACCATTTTGGTGTTTTCTATTTTCGTTTTAGGAATAGTTAAGTTTAACTTAATTCAAATAAGTAAATGTTTATTTTAGTATTTTTAAATAAAAGCAATCAATCTTTTTACTTTTAAAATGGCCCGTCCTTTGCGGTTGGTTCACATCAAACCCGTGACGTCCGTATTTTCACTTTCTGCTAAAAAAAAAACAACAAAATTGGCATAAAAAAGGTAACGCTATCCATGAATTGCTGCTTTTGTTTTGGATTCCTCCAGCAAATTGATGAGCGGAAATTCCGGGGGAAATCGCGTTGAAATTCCAGCGGATATTTTGTTCACGATACCAATTTTTTCCGGGGGAAACTTTTTCCCTAGTTCGAAATTCATTGCAGGTACCTATTTTTCGAAAAAGGGAAACATCTCGGGGGGAATTTTATTCACGATAGCCCTGAATGAGTAAATATCCAAAAAAAGAGCGCGGGTAATCTCAAAAGGATATGCGATAGAAAATGTATAGTTACTCAAACACATATTTCCTATGCTTTTCTTTCTCTCTCTTTCTGAATTTCCTTTTTAGTCGGAAAAAAAGCTAGTGTCAAACAGCAAACAGCATTCGTGTGGCAACTAAATTAAATTAGTATTTTTTCTTGATTGCTTACATTTTAACCAACAAATGATTACCGGATGGAAAAATCCAAAACATTTGTAGGTGCAATAAAAATAGGTCCATTAAAGGGACTGTAGACAAAATACTTAAGAAAAACTCGCAAAATTGTTCACAAAACCCCTTCTACCTTCCTACAAAAAAAGAAAAAGGAATTGCTTAGAGCCTGGCTGCATTATCATGGGTCGTATCGCTGAAGCATAAACAACTGAGCTTCAAGAACCACTGCACCAAAAATCTTTCTCTCTCTCTCTATCCATCCTTTCCAACGCCCGCACTGTGTGCAAAACATGTTAAAGGTATTCATAACCCTTTGAGTGCGCGCAAATTATAAAAAAAAAAAAAAAAAAAAAAAAAACGAGAGGGGTAGATTTTATATGGGTAAAAAGAAGCCAGTCATTAAGATAAAGAACAAATCTAAAATGACGGGAACGGAAATATGCACCACTTACAGATTTATGCAATTTAATAATTACTTTAAGAACAGCCATATAAAACCTAATTGCAGACCGGAAAAGAAAGAGAGATACATAGGCATAAGGGTAAATATCGAAATTTTATCCCTGTCTACCAACTACCTACTTAGTTATATGAGAAGAAATAAAGTAGTATTTGGTTTTGAAAATAGCATCACACACACAGAGACAACATATCAGTTCAACCTAGGTATACATGCATTTTTCTAAATCAACCCAGTTCACTCTAAAGGGATCCGATCAGATTCGTTGCAGTGTTTCCGGAAAGTAGCGATTTAACAGTGTATTTCATTTACACAGCTTTCCGGAATAGTATACGGAACGAACGGAGCAAATAGATCAGAAAACGCAAGATATAAATTGCAATCATTTGATGAAATCGCGAGTATTATTTTCTGAAACCTAGTTTACATTTGCATTTACAATTTACAATTTTTATTTTTTTTTTACAACTTTTAGCTTTTTGTATATATATATATATATATATATATATATATATATATAAGTAGGTTTATGCTGGATTTACATTCAATAACATTGTTTTGTATACAAATTTTGAATCAAACTAAATCCGAAAATGTATGACATATTACATTAGGCAAAGCAACAACAAAACAAAATGCAGACAAAATGCCTAAAAAAATCGGAAAATTGTTCACAAAACCCCTTGTACCTACCTAAAAAATATACATAACGGTATTTCTTAAGTTATGTACTGCAATACAGAGCAAGATTTTGTTGTAGACACACTTTAACCTACCTCTCTAGCGGGGGAAAAATTCCGAGGGAAAATTTATTCACGATAACCCTGATTTTGTACAGGATCTGATACGACGATCAGACAATACTGTTTTGGGAGGTTATTTAAGGTGGAAATTGTACATCGCCCAGACTGGTCTGACGACGGACCATCATTGGACCCTAGGAGCATATTATGTATTTATTTTTAATGAAGCCCAAATGGCAGAGCAGTCACCGGTCCATTGTGCTACTTCGATGGAGTAATTGGAAAACGGTCGATGTTACTCGTTTTCCTTTTTATACTCGGGTGACTGATGATTGCTGTTTCCCGCCAGGGCTTGAACCTACACCCATCGGTTAACGAGCACGTATACTACTCACTGTACTATTGCCACCCGCAAACCCTAGTGGGTTTCATCCAAGGGTCGAAAATGGAAACGGGAGTTGATGTTGACGTTGTTGAACCCAACACGAAAATCTCAGTACAAGCTGAGGTCCAAAGGTATGAAAAGCGCTAAAATACACATATTCTCTGAGATCAATTTCCCCACTCAGTTGAATCGAAAAATGGTTAAAGGCTTTTTTAGTGCTTTACAGTTCTTAGCTGGATACAACAAAGCTATACTGGGTTGGGTTCCCGGTTATTAAGGCATTGCAGGCAATGTGTTAGCTAGGACGGGCTCAGCAACTAGATTATTAGGTCCAGAAGCTCTTTTCGGTGTAAGCTAGACAAAGGACATTACAACGATCTAAAAATAAGAACACAAACTTCTTCTAATCCTGGAATGGATATAAAGTCGCAGGACTTTAACAATCTGATTAATTAAACCGTACAGACATTTAAGACCAATGTGTATCGGTACCTTTTACAATAATAGAAACTGAAATAATTCATAAAAATGGTAGTCATAATAACCCATTGGTGCGAGTGGAGTATAAAAAAAATCTTATATGGAAACACACCCGATAAGTGTTGAATTAGGAGGCTAGTAGATTCCTCACTGGCAACTGCGGACTAAGCGGAATTCGTCTCCCGAAACAGAGTGTCAGCTCTGTAGGGAGAAGGAAGAGAACCTCCGAACACGTTTTTTTGCGAATGCCCGACACTATGCTTGGGTCGATTTGATCTTCGTGAACGGGTGACTGGTCACGTAATTTGTATTCGTGTCGATTATAGAATCCGACGGATGCGCTGCGGAGGGAATCTACCCCTTTTTTGAACTGTTTGCTATTATTGAAAACGTCGCTAAGTAAGTTAATAAATGTCGATAAAATATTGCCATTATTGAAAACGCAGTCCATCCGCACTTCATATTTTTGTTCGGTGAAAAAATTCCGAGGGAAAATTTATTCACGATAACCCTGAATATAAATGTTTTAAGTAAAATTTTGCAGTATTTCATTCCGCACAACAAATGTCCGTTTTCTCCAGCAGGTTTGGAAATTTTAATGTGGTTGCCATCCACGCACAAGATTATGCCCGGTATTCTTGATTTTTCATAGAAAAATGCTTCTCGTTTCTCCTCATCTGACATTGCAAGTTTAATTTTTTTTATAATTTGCGCGCAGAGAGAGAGAGAAAAATTGTTGGTGTAGTGGTTCTTGAAGAAGCTCAGTTGTTTATGCTTCAGAGATTCTCCGGGGGTGGCGTCCAGATAACTGGGGAGATTTTTGTTAGTTTTTGTCTTTGCTTCTGATTCACAGTAGTTTTTTCCCGATAACCGCTGTCAAGGGCAAATCACCATCAACAGAGCGAACAATTTTTCCAGCCACATGACCAAGCTACTGCCAGTGTTATGCCTTCGCAGTAGTGTTCACACAAAAGCTTTCGCAATTGATCGGACTGACCTTATATATTTCGTGAGAAATAAATAAATGCTTGCTGACATCAGGATTTGAACCACGAACCATTAGCGTGGCAATTGACGACGTTACCACTACACCATTGCCACCCCATTTTGGACATAAGTGTTGTTCCAAAATATCCATCACCTCTAAAAAGACAACACTGGTTGTTGATTGTGCCATTCAAACGTTGACGTCCTGTCCAGTACCGGTTTAGTAACCACCCTCAGCCGTAAATCTTAAAAATGATACCAGTTTGAATTGAGGTTTAGCGATGAGGATCGTGCTATTGGTGCCAGTTGACTATTTAACACATCTAATACATATTTAAAAGCTTATTTATTAAGTCAAAATAGTTTCACAGATCTAAAGAAAAATAAATCAACAAAATCATTCAATCAATCAATAACATTTTAACTATTGCTTATGGTTTAACTCACTGGGATTCGGTCAAAAGAAAAATGTCTCTTGCCATAGCTCTCACTCTTCTTCGCGTTTCTTTGGAATCACTTTCATTTTCTTCTAAGGGCACAAAAAAAAAAATTCGACACTATCCATTCCACAAAATAGTTACAAATAAGTAAAAAAAATTACAATTCTTTCTATTTGACAATAATCAGCTGATTTCGAAACGTAGACTACGGATCGATAATGCTGGTGATCCGTCGGATTCTATAATGGATTCAGGCTCATAAAGTGAATCACTGCGGATCGGATTCCGCAGTGCATCCGCCGGATTCTATAATCGACATGATTGTGTTGTTGGTAGATCTAGCAACAACATAAAAATTACGTGACTAGTCATTCGTTCATGGAAACAGCGATTCGACTCCTGGGTGAGACGCCATGTCTTCAATAGAGAGTTGCTTGCGCTTTAAAGTTTGGGGACTGCTCTACCAATGTCTTACCCTTCGTAAAGGAGATGGTAAGTATCGTAAACATATAAGTACCTCTGACATAATAGATTTCAGGTATCAGTGTCGGTCATGGGGCAACGTCTAGCTTTAAAAAAAATATACTTTTGGCTCGAAAGGCCGCTTAATTTCGCAATGAATCTCAAAAACAAATTTTCTTTTAGAGTATAAGAATAAAGTAAAATAAACATCGTTATAGTCCCCTTATGTTACTCTATATTTTAGCGTACTTTATAAAATATATCTTATTCGTTTCAGTTTCATGATTGCAAATCAAAGTTTTTTTTTTCAAATTCAAAACAAACAGGAAAAGAGACACACACACACGAGCTTAACGTACAAACAAAGAAATTTACAATTTATTACAATTATATTTCAATAAAACGAATGAAATCACTACTTCAATACAACTTTAAAAAAAAGAAAAACAAAAACTTAATTCTAGAACCAATCAGAAGTAGTAAAACAGTTTTTCAATGTTCCTTCATTTGCACAGATTATAACGGATGAATATATTATAAAAAGTAATTAATTATGTATTAATATTTTTTGATTTTTTTTTTTTTTTTTTTAAATATTTGATAAAATCCAACCGAGAGAACTTCATCATTTGATAACAGAAATATCAGAATATTAAATGGGAATCTCCAAAATATATTTATATATATATAGTTCTTGTTTTTTTTTTAATATATAATATGCAAGTGACACATAGCGCCCAACCTAACAACCTAAGACACGCAGCACGCTCATTCCATATTAACCATTATCACAACATTGACTTGTGGAAAACTTTCGGGGCTCATTGAGTTGGATGTTCGTAGCTGTGCCATTCGATCGGCCAAATCAGCGGCGGTATCACAGGTTCCAGGCGGTATCATCCAGATCGTTTCTGCAAATTAAGTTGTTAGTATAATAATTGGTTGGATTAAACACGCGGTTTT
This sequence comes from Brachypalpus laphriformis, assembly GCA_945910035.1. Taxonomy (NCBI): domain Eukaryota; kingdom Metazoa; phylum Arthropoda; class Insecta; order Diptera; family Syrphidae; genus Brachypalpus; species Brachypalpus laphriformis. The sequence goes on along the minus strand of OX246753.1, from coordinate 10,487,116 downwards.
TACCTCCAAAGTACCAGCCGTTTGGAGTACATAGCCTCCACATTATGGCAGGATTCGTGGGTGGTATGTCGGCGACAATGTCACATGTGTCACCAGGTCGTATCACTGGTACCTCAATTCGTCTCGTCTGACTGGGTGACATAAGGTAACAACCAGTGGGCCAGTCTTCGTTGCCGTCATTTAGTAATTTCCATGTCTGTTTTAGATCCGTGGGACGTGATTGTGCGATGATTTTCATTGATGGTAACGTTTGCATATTGCAGAAGTCCAGGAAACAACCGATCGCCGTTTGGAGGTTCCTAAAGGTCAAATTATATTTATTTCAATAATAATATTGGCACTTGACTAATTAAACTACATAAACTGAGCCGTATGTGGTTTGCTCATGAAATTGATCAGTACGCAATTGGTCAATTGTACAAACATCAGTACAGTACAAACACATTGACGCAAATTTAGATACTTCCTAGAAGTTAGATCCTATCGGGATGAGTGAGTTAGAAGTTCATTACTCAGTGGTTTGCCAGAACGTTCGAATCCACTGATAATGGCGATCGAGAGCATGAGGCCGATATAGACGAATAAACTTAATATTATTGGGTTAAGCTGCCTTTGCCAAAATGGTGACCTAACTATTCCGATCCGTTTTTCTGGGGAAGTAAAAGCAAACTTGAAGCGTGAGGTTTCAAGTTCGAATCCCAGAAAACACCAAAAAGTTTTTCACGGTCCACCCACCTCTCGCGAGCGTCTGACAAACATCCGAGAGTATTGTTGTCTCGAAAAAGCTTCTCAAAACAAATTGCCCTTCGGATACGGCACTAAACTGTAGGTCCCTTCCACTCGTGTGAAAAATATAGCGCACACAACATGAGTGGTTGCGAGAAGCTAGTCCCTGGCACTTAGCTGTTGCGCCAAATATTTATTTAAAAGTAAACGAATTGACACCAGAACAGACAAACAACTACGAGGGCAAGGTTAAGAGTTCTCGGCTTGGCGCAGAGATCGCATTCCAATCAGCAAAAAATTATGTTTCCTGCCTGGGTGCACTTCTCATTATTAGTTCGTATGACAAGCTCCAACTTGTTCTCTCAAGTAGCTTGTTTACACGAATTTTTGCAGTAGACGTCTTGCGTGTTTTTCGTTAAAATGGATAAACTTGAATATCGTGCGGTCATAAAATTCTTCGTTTTGGATGGGAAATTCAATATTCATCCAAAGTTGACAAAAGTTTACGGGGACTCTGCTCCTTATATGTCAACCGTTAAAAAGTGGACAGCTGAATTTAAACGTGGTCGCACGTCCCTCGAAGATCATCCACGTGAAGAACGGCCAAAAACCGCAACCACACCCGAAACCATCAAAAAAGTGCATGATATCGTCGTGTTGGACGATAGGCGTGTGAGGATGAGTGAGATAGCTGAGGCTGTATGTATATCGGAAGAGAGGGTGCGAAACATCTTGCACAAAAACTTAGAGATGCGAAAGCTCTGCGCAATATGGGTGCCGCATTTGCTGATTGCCGATCAAGAGCAAATGCGCAAACGATTTTCGCGACAATCTTTGGACCGATTCAATAGGGATCCGACCGATTTTCTGCGGCGATTTGTCACCATGGATGAGACATGGGTCCACCACTACACGCTAGAAACGAAACAGCGGTCGAAACAGTGGGTGGAAGCCGGTGCTTCAGCGCCAAAGAAAGCGAAGTCGATAGCATCTGCCGGAAAAGTCATGGCCAGTGTGTTTTGGGATGCGAAAGGGATCCTGTTAATTGATTACCTTGGGAAAGGCAGAACAATTACAGGCGAATATTACTCCAACCTTCTTGACCAGCTGGCCTGGCTTGAAGAAGAAAAACATCATCTTTCACCAGGACAATGCACCTGTTCACAAGTGTGCGTTGGCGATGGGAAAACTGCGGGATTTGGGGTATGATTTGCTCGGCCATCCCCTCTATTCACCTGATTTGACACCCTCAGACTTTCATCTGTTCCCAAACTTGAAGAAATTTGTTTCTGGGAAGAGCTTTGCATCCAATGCAGAAAATGAGAGGGGCGTAGATGAATATTTTTACAGCCTTCCAGACCCTCACTTCCGAGAAGGAATACTGATGTTGGAGAAACGCTGGACTAAGTGTGTTGAAGTCAAGGGTGACTATGTAGAAAAATAATATCATTTTTTAACTGAAAATCGCAGTCTTTCATTGTCAGGCCGAGAGCTTTTCACCTTGCCCTCGTATTACACAACATTCGACGAACTGACAGATATATTCAGTGGACTGAATAATAAAATTACCTTCGAACTAGACGGCATCCCAAACATTGTACTGAAACATATACCGATCGAAATCATACGGCAATACTGCTCGTTTTTCAATAACTTGTTGAATAACTGCTACTTCCCGAGTTGTTGGAAAACATCTAATTATAGGCCAATCAGCCTATCATTGGAAATGTTTTTGAGGTAGTTATTGGCAAGTCAAGGAAAGGAGATAACTTTGCGGTACCAATTTGGGTTGAAATAATATGGATACTTTGTTGGCATTCGCTGACGATGTCACTTTGTATGTTCACGGCACGAAAATCTAAAAATTCAACAGACTTGAGGAGTTTTACAAAGACTAAGTTAAAAATAAATATATCTAGATGTGTAGCCATACTGTTCCGTAATCCACTGAGTCGCAGTAATTTACGACACAATTGGAAAATCTTTCAAATAAATCGGTTCTCATGGACTTCGCATCGAGTTTAAAACTGTTGTAAAGTAAGTAGGTGTTCATTTGGATCCGTTTTTATACCATAACATATAAACATAGTCCGATCATAAAGTCTGTTACATACACTCTCGGACACCTGATTACCCTCATTAGAAATTTCGACCTTTATCATAATGCAGGGGTAATATTTATTGGGATTCATTTTTAAGACTTTCATTTTCATTTGTTCTCTGCTACCTGATGACAAAAATAAAAAATTTAATTAAGCAAAAAGTAAAACCTCCATTTTCAATTTTTTGCCTATTTTTAACAGGGACACTTGATTACCCTCATCTGTACAAATTTTTTTTTTTCCTTGCTAATATGCATATTGTAGGTTTTTGAGTACAACTTGAAAAAGCCAATTTTCTAAGGATAGATATAAATTTTTTAAATAAATTAATCGAATTTCGTCAAAAGCGTCTTCAATGGCTTTAATAACCCCTTCTCTATATTCGAATTGTCTTTCTTCTGTGTAAACTTTTCGCGACATCCATCCCTTAATCCATTTATTGGATTAAGACCGGGAGATAGAGGTGGGCAATTCAAAACATCCATATTGTTGCTTGTAAAGCAATGCTTTACACGTGCTCTGGGTTGCTGCGTTATCTTGGTGGAAAATACACCATTGGCCTTCGAACACTTCGTGGAAATCGATTGTCTGTATTTCAAGAACATCGGTGCAATCCGCTGAGTTCTGCCGACCTTCTAAAACAACCAGGTCTATTGCGCTATGAAATTAAATTGCAGCCCACACCATGATGGGAACAACATCAGTCTGACAACGTGACAAGAACAACTCTAATTTCTTCAAATCATGACCCTCGGTCTCCACTGACAATAATTCATTGCAAGAAATATGTCAGGCAATTGAAATTTTCAATGGAGACCGCAAATGAAATGACTAATTTCAAGAAATTTTCGGTCTCCATTGGAAATTTCCATTGCTTGACATATTTCTTGCAAAGAATTAATGCCAGTGGAGACCACGGGTGAAAGTAATATTGAAAGCTATCAGGGCAAAAAAATCACGGGTTCCCATTCTTTTTTCAAGCTTAAATGAGTCCGGCAAAATTCCAATCTACGATCTTTATGGTGTTCAAGTAAATGTGACTTTTTCTTTAGTTTTTGCTGTCGGAGATGTGGGCACTCTTCAATTACTCTACGAACTATCCGGACACTGGCCGAAGTTCCAACTTTTTTCTTTATTTTGGCGGTGATATTGGTTAGTAGAAAAATATTATGTCACTCGAAATAACTGCTTGTTACCCTAACATAGGCTTTCTAACGTTGTGGCCATTGGGCTATAGCAGTACGCACGGTTTCCATGGACATCTTTGACGCTGCTGCGATTAATACTTTTTTAAGGTTTTTCAAATTTCTGTGAGGAGTCTTGCAGGCCATGTTCTCCAATTCTGACCACAAACAGTAATCTAGTGGGTTCAGATCGGAACTTCCCGACGGTCAATCTTCTGCTGCTAAAAAACCCGGGGCCACTTCGCCACGAAGCGCATTTTCAGGCGAAATTGCATTTTGGTAGAACGCAATTTGCTAGCGAACACTATCGCACTTCGCTCTACTACATTCGCGCGACTATGTAAATGCGAACGCCATTCGATCGACTTCAAATGCAACAGATATTTTGATGGCACAAGGGTTGTTGGCGGTGGATTTTCAATTGAAAATGTAAATAAATAAAATACAACGAAAAAAGTGATTTCTGATACTTTTGTTGTATTTAGAAAAAAAAACCTTTATTTAAATAAGCACTTATGAAAACATTGTTCCAATTATCCACCGGTGTTTTAGCAAAATTTTGAAACAAAGTATATTCTTTCCATTACCCCGTTTATATGCAGAGTTGGAACTGGTTCCAAACTGGTTCCAAATGCATATAAACGCCTTTCGAGTCCAAATGGGTTCGACTGGACTCGACTCAGCTAACAGAGCTGGGTCGAGTCCGAAAAATGCATGTATACCTGGGTCGAGTGGTTGAACTGACATGTTGTCTCTGTGTGTGTGAGATTTCTTTCTTGTTTTTTTTTTTTTTTTTTGTTCGGGGTGGGAAATCGCTTTGTTTTGATTGAGTTCATGGTTAGCTGCGGGTAAGGTTGTCTGTTCAGTTATTTCATATTTATTAAATCCAAAAAATAGAACTAAATAGAACACTAACACAATCAAAACCAGTGTGTCTGCTATACTCATCTGTCAGATCGACAACATTTGGACTTTTGGACCATTCGACTCGATGTGTAGAAATACTCAGATCGAAATCTGGACTCGAACCTGACTCGACTACTCGACTCTGCATATAAACGGGGTACATGACACTGTCAGATTAATGGAAACGTTTTTGGGAAATTCACGGGAAATATGGAAATATTTTGGAAAGTCGATATTCCAAGCGACGATTGTGCATAGTTGCCATCATCGCTGCGAGGCGAACTGAATGAATCGCAAATTATAAGATTCGCTGCGAAGTGCATAGTTAGCCCCCAAGAATATTGACCCCGAGCCACTCCTGTATGTGGCCTTGTGCGCCGGTCAGAGTACTGGAAAGGGTATTGGTTAAACCCTTCCTAACACATCTTCTTGATAAACCCTTGCACCCGTTTTCACAGAAGTGGAGAGATGTGACACCTTATGAGAGACTCCTCACCAAATCATTAAGGAAGCGGGATGATGCCCACGTTGCACTCTTGGAAAAACTTTTTTCGCTTCCTTTGATGACAAAGCATACATTTTGTCATTTTGTTTGTTAAAAACTTCTTTCACGGTAAACATTTTCTCATCCGTAAACAAAATGTTTTCATAGCCATTTTTCCGCGTACCACAGCAAAAGCCGCTTGCATCTTTCGAGCCTAATTTTCTCAGTTGAACGGTTACAAGATGTCCCGTCGACTGTCGATATGCGTTCATGTGCAGATCATCCCAAAGCAGCCTAGACATGAATCTGGCTGATATATCGAATTCCCTGGACATCATTTACTATTTCCGAATCGGGTTTTCTGCGTATTCGTTCACGCACTGCTTTTACTACCACACTCGTACGGGCGACGCGCGGACGACCAAATCTTGGCTTGTCCTCTACTTCGAATGATTCACCGAAGCGACCAATAGCTCGATAAACGAATATTCACCCTGATTGTCGTTGGCGTTTGTCGCTTTTCGACGATTGTCGTTTTATTTTTCAGATGTAGCACGAATGTAATATTATTCTACACGACAAACAAATTGCTTAAATATGTTTAACGATCAGCAGGTCGTAGCTTTGAACAAAACGACAATCGTCGAAAAGCGACAAACGCCAACGACAATCAGAGTGATTTTCGATATCCCGAGTAGTTGTAATAATTTGGCTAGCACTCTTTCCGCATTTATGCAACGCATTACCGCTATCCGATTTTCTTAAACGCCCCACTCCATGTTAATAAATCGGAAACTGAAACCAAACGACTTCTATTGTTTACAATCACCCTGATTGTCGTTGGCGTTTGTCGCTTTTCGACGATTGTCGTTTTATTCATAGCGACTACCTGCTGACCGTTAAACATTCACCCTTATTGTCGACGACGTCCACGACTGAAAAAAAAACGACGCGTCTGTTTGGCATTGTCGAACACAAATGAACGACTTTTGTCACCTCGACGATCGACAAAACTCGTTTGAAATGTCAAAGAATGTGGATTGCATTTTTCGACGACGATCGTCGCATTGTGTAATTCATTTTGTGACGACAATTGTCGTGGAAAGAGACCATTTTCGTCGTAGAGAATTTTGTGGACGACTGTGTGATTAGTGACAAAGAAAAGCATGTGCATTTAATTTTTAATTAACAAATTGAAGGAAAATGTAGTATTTTTCAGAATGAAGGTCACAAATAAACGACAGTTTCAAGCATTAGTCCGTGAAATGGAAGAAAACAACCCTTTGGCAAAATCCTTTACAAAGGGCCTAACGAAAAGTGATGTAAATCGCAAATGGGATGACATATGCCCTATAAATTCTAAAATACATTTTAAATCTGAAAATAATTGTTATTAAAACAATTGATTAGAATTTATTTATTTCTTCCACTCACTTAACTCCGGGCTAATCCAATGGATTGGATTTTGTTGATTTCTTTCTAATCCTTACAAGCTCTTTTTTCTTATTTTCTTCTTCGTCACTGCTCTCGAAAAACATATCTACACTATTCATTTTTAAATAATTTTTGCAAATCCTTCACCAAGTCACAGAAAAAATACAAATTCGTCGAATCAAATGTCAAAACACATGTGTGGAACGCATGTGGAATGCAAGTGTTCAGAGAGTCGTGTCGTTTTAGTTACGCAATGAGAAATCACAAACGCCTCGACTCGACAGATGTCGCCTGTCGTTTTCGACAGACGACGTCGACAATAAGGGTGAGTGTTCAGAGAGTCGTGTCGTTTTAGTTACGCAATGAGAAATCACAAACGCCTCGACTCGACAGATGTCGTCTGTCGTTTCCGACAGACGACGTCGACAATAAGGGTGATTACTAAGCAATTTGTTTGTCGTGTAGAATACTATTACAACTCTTTCACAGTGAAAAAGTTATGAAAATGCATTTGTGCTACATCTGAAGAATAAAACGACAATCGTCGAAAAACGACAAACGCCAACGACAATCAGGGTGAACGCATGAGATCTGGAAAAAAAATAACAGTTTTGTTCCTACCGGAAGTTTTAAACGATGAGCCCTGGAAATTGTGTAACAGAACTTATGGCAGGGCTAGGTATATATATAAACTCACCATCTTTTTTTGGTCGAAAAAAAGGAAAAATCCATTAAATTCTGCATTTTCGCGGGATATCGAAATGAAGCAAAAAAGGATAATAAAAGGATATCAAATATAAAAAATGTCTGCCGCAAATTCATATTTTATTCGTCAAAAATACTTATACGCTTATACCAACCAATCAACCAACATTATTACAACTTCATTGTCATCGTCATCGCATTGGCGCATTTGGTGCAATTTGAAGGAATAAATCTGGCTTTGTTTTCAAAAAGTGGTAGAACTCTACGCATGAATATTTCAAATTGCATTTCACCGTGAGAATCGCTTTCAATGTGTCGACTCTCGCGAACTTCTGCGTTGAAGATGCATTTTCCTTTCGGTTTCGACATTCATCTTTCTTTAGATTAAAGAAACACAGATGCGAAAAAGTTCACTAAAACTGACGTGCAGCAAGTTCAAAAAAGTGACGCGCACATGAATGATAGTAGTAATGTGTATGGTTTAAGGCTGAACTAAAAGAAAAATGGTTTCGTACGACCACTTCCGAAACAGTGTGAATACAAAGGATTTGTATTGTGCGACCATAATAGCTTTTCGCTTCGTTTCGTTAAGTTTCGTTCACTTTTGATCACTTACGAAAGACCGAATCCATTCGCTCTGTCATACGAAAATTTTACAATTGCATAGCTGTGAATGGCTATGAACCACAAAATTGATCCCGAACACATACGACTATTATGGGCTACTTTTGCTTTAGACAGTACTGAATGAAACTTAACGCAGAATTATGAAATTAGCATCCGATTGCTTTCGACTATTATATTATAATTCAGCCTTTACTCGTTCACTGTGAACGTGTACAATATTCGCCTGCTGTCACCATTCAGTCTAAGAGTGTAATGTTCGCCACATATCAAATTCAAAATATTATATACGTTAGGAAATTTGTATGGAAAAAAGAATTTAGAAAATTTTCGCGGGATAGGTTTTTAGGAGCTGAAAAAAGGAGTATCCCGCGAAAAAAAAGGATAGATGGCAACTTTATATATAGTATATGTATATATTTCTCCGCTGTTTTTCAGTCTATTTGCTACAAATTCAACTAGCAACTCTGCTTTCAGCTAAAATTTTTTTTTCAGAAATACAATCACGCTGGCAGCAGAAAAACTATATAGCCGCAAATATATCGTCCCCAATATGCCAGAAGCATGAATGTGAAAATTTAATTTTTTCAGGTTTCTTAGTTTGTTTGATAAGTCTTTCTGTATTCTATGTTGTATTCGAACTGTGAATGTGCACTCAGTATGGAAACAACAATTTCTTACTATAGGCGTGTTTTTTTGAGAAACCTATACTCACTTTTTCTTGTAATTTACACGCAAAGCAAAAGTGAGTATAAAGTGAATATAGTTTATTCAGTAATCAAAAGTGAACATAGCGCTTGAAGAATCTCAATACCAGGCGGCGCCAAATCACGTTCAGAAAAATTATTTAATTCGTAAAGGTTGGTAGCCATCGATTATTTGACACTAGTATTGGGGTGTGTTTGTAGGTATCTGCTTTTTCCGCAATTCACTGATTGGCTAAAATACATTTATTTTATATAATGCTTATATTTTCACATATTGGAATGAAAACTGAAGGAACTTCAGCTTTTAATAAAATAAATAAGACAAATATTGCATACAGAATAACAGATTATAAAGAAAGTAGGCGAAATTCGTTTTCAATTGTAGATGTTGAATAAAATCAGGCCTATCGGCAATTCCGAGGGAAACAAAATTCCGCCGGAACATTTTTGTTCCCTGGAAAATATTCCTCCTATCGTGAATTTCCATCGGAATTTATTTCCCCCGGAATCAGCAAAATATTTTCGAAGTTTTGTTCGAATATTTTGACAGTTGTCAATCACCGCTGTTTTTATTTTTTTTTTAAATCACACATTTGAAATATTTGTACAAATATTTGTTTTCAGTGAGAAAATTGTGTTTATTTTGGTAAGTAGTAAGACGCGGATTTTATTTATCGTTAGTTTGGTATTGAAAGTGTTCGATTTATTCCAGATTAAAACAAAATTCATGTATAAAATACATAGTCTAGATTTTACATTGCTAGCCGGGGAGTAAGACTGATGAGATATAAATGAACAAAAATTCATAACCAGGAGTTAAATAGACAAGTTCAATGCTTTGAAGCTATCACAAGCGCTGCAAATACAGCCAAAGAGCTGTGATGTTATTGCAATGTCTGTAGTTGGATATTTGGAAGGTTCAATATCGCTTTATTTTACTACCAGAAGATGTTAAGTGCCCCCTCGATCATCGGATCATCCATCGTGACCTATTTTATTTGGTAAACATTTCACTGATTCACTCATGCAACATATGTATCTCAATTATGGCTTCTTCCAAATAGGAATTTCTGTATTCCCTAAAATAGCCTCCTACAGTACCATTTTGGTGTTTTCTATTTTCGTTTTAGGAATAGTTAAGTTTAACTTAATTCAAATAAGTAAATGTTTATTTTAGTATTTTTAAATAAAAGCAATCAATCTTTTTACTTTTAAAATGGCCCGTCCTTTGCGGTTGGTTCACATCAAACCCGTGACGTCCGTATTTTCACTTTCTGCTAAAAAAAAAACAACAAAATTGGCATAAAAAAGGTAACGCTATCCATGAATTGCTGCTTTTGTTTTGGATTCCTCCAGCAAATTGATGAGCGGAAATTCCGGGGGAAATCGCGTTGAAATTCCAGCGGATATTTTGTTCACGATACCAATTTTTTCCGGGGGAAACTTTTTCCCTAGTTCGAAATTCATTGCAGGTACCTATTTTTCGAAAAAGGGAAACATCTCGGGGGGAATTTTATTCACGATAGCCCTGAATGAGTAAATATCCAAAAAAAGAGCGCGGGTAATCTCAAAAGGATATGCGATAGAAAATGTATAGTTACTCAAACACATATTTCCTATGCTTTTCTTTCTCTCTCTTTCTGAATTTCCTTTTTAGTCGGAAAAAAAGCTAGTGTCAAACAGCAAACAGCATTCGTGTGGCAACTAAATTAAATTAGTATTTTTTCTTGATTGCTTACATTTTAACCAACAAATGATTACCGGATGGAAAAATCCAAAACATTTGTAGGTGCAATAAAAATAGGTCCATTAAAGGGACTGTAGACAAAATACTTAAGAAAAACTCGCAAAATTGTTCACAAAACCCCTTCTACCTTCCTACAAAAAAAGAAAAAGGAATTGCTTAGAGCCTGGCTGCATTATCATGGGTCGTATCGCTGAAGCATAAACAACTGAGCTTCAAGAACCACTGCACCAAAAATCTTTCTCTCTCTCTCTATCCATCCTTTCCAACGCCCGCACTGTGTGCAAAACATGTTAAAGGTATTCATAACCCTTTGAGTGCGCGCAAATTATAAAAAAAAAAAAAAAAAAAAAAAAAACGAGAGGGGTAGATTTTATATGGGTAAAAAGAAGCCAGTCATTAAGATAAAGAACAAATCTAAAATGACGGGAACGGAAATATGCACCACTTACAGATTTATGCAATTTAATAATTACTTTAAGAACAGCCATATAAAACCTAATTGCAGACCGGAAAAGAAAGAGAGATACATAGGCATAAGGGTAAATATCGAAATTTTATCCCTGTCTACCAACTACCTACTTAGTTATATGAGAAGAAATAAAGTAGTATTTGGTTTTGAAAATAGCATCACACACACAGAGACAACATATCAGTTCAACCTAGGTATACATGCATTTTTCTAAATCAACCCAGTTCACTCTAAAGGGATCCGATCAGATTCGTTGCAGTGTTTCCGGAAAGTAGCGATTTAACAGTGTATTTCATTTACACAGCTTTCCGGAATAGTATACGGAACGAACGGAGCAAATAGATCAGAAAACGCAAGATATAAATTGCAATCATTTGATGAAATCGCGAGTATTATTTTCTGAAACCTAGTTTACATTTGCATTTACAATTTACAATTTTTATTTTTTTTTTACAACTTTTAGCTTTTTGTATATATATATATATATATATATATATATATATATATAAGTAGGTTTATGCTGGATTTACATTCAATAACATTGTTTTGTATACAAATTTTGAATCAAACTAAATCCGAAAATGTATGACATATTACATTAGGCAAAGCAACAACAAAACAAAATGCAGACAAAATGCCTAAAAAAATCGGAAAATTGTTCACAAAACCCCTTGTACCTACCTAAAAAATATACATAACGGTATTTCTTAAGTTATGTACTGCAATACAGAGCAAGATTTTGTTGTAGACACACTTTAACCTACCTCTCTAGCGACAAACATTTTTAAACTACCTAGTTAATCAACTTTGCAATAAATTAATTTTTCTATGGGCGATATACGAGTACCTACTTTGTGAACGTAGTGGTAAAATTCGCCATTTTGACATCAAATGCCATGAAACTAAACGCAGGTACCAACTTTTGAAATAAAAAAATAAAGTGAGTATAGAGCGTTTTAGTTCAGTTTATTTTTGTTCTCCCCGTGAACTGGTTCAGTTCATATTTTTACACAGAATGCAAAAACAACAATTGAACCAGTACTTGAGCTGGCTCAATTTTCGTAAACCAGAACTTATATCCCATACCTCACCACTAGATGGCTTTTCGCAAAAAAAAAATTATATGTAAAGCTTGGCAGCTCTGCTGAATGTCAGAAGTAAATCATAGCAAAGACCATATAATACCAAGATAGTGCAACTGGCACTTCAAATTGATGAAAAGTAAAAAGCTCTCCCAGGCACGGGCAGTCGGGAAGAAGAGGTGATCATATTCAGAGAGAGAAAAGCTTTTTCCACTTTTTTCAGATTGTGTGTATATCGCCAACCGAAGCATATGGAACAATTTCTTCGTTGCCGCAGCAACCACTTTAACCTATATGTGTATGATGAGTGGCCGGAGTAGGGATGAATAAATGTAAATAGCACACGATTTTCTTTATTTTTCTGGCTTCTGGTTTGTGGATCTTTATTTTGCGATATACTTTGATTCATGATTTATTTATTTATATATATATATATATATATATATATATATATATATATATGTATTTAATTCTGTGTTTACTAACAGTCCTGAAATAGTTGGCATAAAGGCAATAACTATCGCAAAGTGCAAGGAAAGTACACCTGATTGGTTTTGTTCTGATCGAGGAGCCTTGAGCATAAAATAAAAATTACAGAATTTCTTATTTTAGTTCTACTTCGAAAGCATTGCTCTTGGGCGGTTGAAAAAAATGAACGCAAGTCCAGTAAAAAGGTCCAAATTTTAACCGGCTAGACTGAAAATATATATATATATATAAGTATGGATCGATACAATTTCAACCTGTAAAAAGAAAAACAAATGATACTGCAAGTTCACAGAAAATTAAATCCCATAAGATAATGCATATATGGATATGTACCTATGTACATACATACATACCGCACACAAGAAAATACAAAAACAAAAAAACAAGAACAAAAAGAGTTTCTGTCGATCTTTTTTCCTTTCCTCCTATTATTTTGCGAAAGAGCATTCAATAAGAAAAAAAAATAATATAATAAATAAATATCTTAAAGCTCTGAGAGCGAATGAACTTTTGCGAGCGAAAATATTGTGAAAAGCTTGGGGGTCGTGTTATACGACCCCCCCCCCCCCCCCCCCCCCCCCCCCCCATACAAACATTTCCGAACATTTTTTTTGTATGGCGTGCACTATCTTGTTGTTATATGGTCTTTGATCATAGTTATTTGTTGTATCTTCACTTTCTGACATAAGTATCTACTTACTTACTTACTTATTTAGGTGGCGCTACAGTTCTGGGTGAACCTGGTCCTCAATCAACAAACTTCTTCATTTAGCCCGGTCTTTAGCTAATTGCCTCCAGTTGCGCACTCCAAGTTGGTCGAGGTCCCCTTGAACTTGTGCGCCCCACCTACGGCGAGGAGGCCCACTACTGCGTCGACTCTCGGGGTTAGATTCTAAGACTCTGCGGGCCGGAGCGTTGGTGTCCATTTGCTCTACATGTCCTAGCCATCTCAGACGTCCTATACGCAGTTTTTTGACTAGGTCGATGTCGCTGTACAGGGGCCTTATTTTGTATTGCGTTCCTATGGCAAATGTATTGTATACAAACTCAATTTCCAAGTAATTTAAGTGACGTTTGATAGATGATTTGACAATCTAACTTTCGCAAATGTTTGATTTTGAATTGGAAGAACTTACACCCAATCCGAGAACCATACAAAATACCAATTCATTTTAGAATCGGATTACATTTCTGAATGGCAATCCGAATCCGAAAGCAGTACAACATAAGGCTCGTATAGTTCGTTATTGAATCTTCTCCTCCAAAACCCGTCAACGCAAACGGGACCGAAAATCTTACGAAGAATTTTTCTCTCGAAGAGACCAAGAAATCATCAGGTAGCAGAGAACAAGTGAAAATGAAAGTTTTAAAAATCGATCAGAAGAAATATTACCGCTGCATTATGACTTAGGTTGTGGTTATGTCTACTAGCCCTAGCAAGCACGAGCTCGCGCCTTAAAATTGAACTCATTTTGTCAGGCCATTGTGGTTATGTAAGATCATTTTACAAGCGCAAGCAAGCGCGAGTTCTCAGTAGCTCGCGCTTTTAAATTTTCTGCAGTGAACTCAATTTCATTTGCAAGCGCGAGCTTAGTCGAAAAGTGCTACCAACCGAGAATAGACAAATTAATAAGTGAAGTGCAAAAACGGTGTTGTCTGTGGGACATGCGAACAAAAGAATACAGCTGAAATCATTTCTACAAAATTACTTGTTCCTTCTTGAATAGATAACCGTATTTTATTTAATACGTATTCGAATGTGGAAGGACTCATTCGGTAATATTGGAAAAACAGATCTCCATCTTCCTTAAGCATTTTGTACAAGTGGTGATATTCACTTAATTGAGACCGCAATACGTTTATAGGATGGATACGCTGTTTTTTTCTTTTTCAAAATGTGTATCTCAACCACGCACTTCTGTTAAAAAAATTTCTTCGCCTAAAAAAAGCGACATGTTCTGCACTTCACTGAAACCAAACAGAAAATGAAGCGTTAACTAGCTAAAGCTAAATGTCGCTGTACAGCTCGTATAGCTCGTTATTGAATCTTCTCCTCCAAAACCCGTCAACGCAAACGGGACCGAATATCTTACGATGAATTTTTCTCTCGAAGCGACCAAAGATATCTTCATCCTTTTTTGATAAAGTCTATGTCTCAGTGCCATAAAGCAGGGGTCGAATCGCGTCCTCCGTGTACGGATAAAACGTCACGTAATTTATGTGTTGTTGCTAGATCTACCAACAACACAATACAAATTACGTTACTAGTCATCCGCTGACGGAGGACGCGATTCGACCCCAGGACTGGGATGATCAGAGTCTTATACAGAGTCTCTCTAAAAAAACAGCGATTGGCAAGAGTTATTCTTGCGGTGATGTTGTTTTTAGAGTTTATAGCAGAGCCAAGGTAGACAAAGTCCCTTACTACCTCGAAGTATACAGTTCACACAACCAATACACAATTAAGTTGTGTATCATAATAGGTCTGTGCACATTTTTTAAGTCACAAAAAAATAAATAGTGAATATTTATATGAATGAATAAGTCAGATTTAATAATAAAGAAGTTTTGTATACGGTGGAATGTATTAGGGGAACATTCTATGAAAAATTCTTTGCGACTTTTTTGCAATGTTTACAATTTTTTGCCAAAAACGAAAACACGTAGACACACACATTTCATAAATGGCATGTGGAAATTTCTTACTCTGTCCTGAGGTCTCACTTTTATGAAAAAGTACGGGAACAGACCACAACCAGGAGGCCAAACCAAAAATTTGCTGTTGTCTGGAATTGACAGATGGTAGACGAACTGGTTGTCTCAAAGTTGAGATCGATAATACTAATTCTGTACTCACAATTAAACTACAACTGAAGATGTGTTCTATAATAGGGGCATAAGTACAGAGCGAAAAATAAATTCACCGACAAAATTTCCGAATGACAGCTCCAATGAGTTTTTTGAAAATGGAAAATCGAGGTTTCTTAACACGTCCTTTCATTCTCAAAAACTAGATCTATTACGCGCGAAAATTGAAGAGATCTCTGGGTGCCAGCACAATTATTTCGTCGTTTAACATTGTACTAGCAGTGCGAGATGAAAGCCAAGTTTTTCGTTCCAAATTCTGTTGCGGTAAATTTGTATAGGCATTTTCGTTTCGCAGTGTTTTTTGTTAAAAACGGAGTAAATACTGTTGTTACGAGCTTGAGCTTCCAATACGCGTATGCTCCGTTTTTATTCATGAAATTTACCTCTTGTACAGAACCCAGAGTGAAGTTTTTTCACGGTCCCACCTCTCGCGAGCGTCTGAGAAACATCCGAGAGGATTGTTGTCACGAAAAAGCTTCTCAAATCTCCGTTCGGATTCGGCATTAAACTGTAGGTCCCTTCCATTCGTGTGAAAAATATAACGCACACAACATGAGTGGTTGCGAGAAGCTAGGCCCTGGCACTTTAAAGAGCTGTTGCGCCAAATATTTATTTATTTTTTACAGAACCCAGAGAATAATTGTATCAATATTTAGCACGTGAAAAGCACGCTTCACATTTGCAAAGCGACCTTTGAATAAGATAGATAACCTTAATCTACACTCGATGCAAAGCACATAAAAACGCATCTCAATTTCGTCTAACATAGGCATATACACTAATGGTGTTAAGGTACAGAACGATTTTTGATCACCTCTACGAGTGCCATCTCACTAACAACAATGACGCTGCAATTTCAATGCAAAACGCGCTCATTATGACGACCACCCCGCTGATACCCTCGATAGTGATAGATATAAAGAATCCAGCAAACTATGTGATAAGCCGATAACTTACCAATTGCTCATCTCAAGGAAGAACCTCGCCGATTCCTTGTTCATTTGATTGTTCATCAAAGTCTGGAATTGATTGACAAGGTCTTCGTGATCCGTTGTGCCCAGACAACTAAACTGCTGCAGCAAACACGAATCGATGTCGACCTCGGTTGAAGCTGGCGCTGGTGGCGGTGCTTCTATCGCCGCAATCGCCGGTCTCCTGACCAACTCCTGCATCGGTGCTGTTGTATCGCTGAAACCGTTCATCGGAAACGGTTGCACGGTAGGGAATAACAACGGTGGCTGCTGCTGCTGCTGTTGCTGCGGCTGGTCCTCCTGAGATTGCGGCTGTTGCGGTTGCTGCTGCTGCTGCTGCGGTTGGGGGTCATAGGTCTCACTTATGTCCATTTTGTAGCTCACGTTGAAAGGAAGAACTTCGCTTATCTGACGGATCTGGTAAATAATTAGAACGACTCACTAGACAAAGAGATTTCGCACTCACTTGCAGTACTTTTTCTTTATCTAGTCTGAGAGAACGAAATCACCTATCAAACGCGGACTCGAAGAGTTCTAGTTCCGTATTGTTGCCTCGCTCTGGCGCTGGCGATGGCCCTTAGTCGGGTCGGGTGACCAAACAAAAATAATTTAAATAAACAAAAAGAAAACGAACGGAATTCAGATTTCACCACAACGGAGTTTCTTAATTGCTTGGTTCTGGCTTTCGTTGTTCGGAACGAAGAAGGAGCACTTCCTCGAGAAGGAAACGTTAGTTATTTTTATTAGCTACTCGTTGAAACTGACACTTCGGGGCCTGGTCGTGCTTTTTGGTGGATTTTCAGCTCTGTTATTGACATTTCTTGTGATGTTCGCTTGTGAATGATACTCGTCCATTTTGTTATTGTTTAGCTTTCGGCTGCCTATGCTTGGCTCTTTCCAGTGCATAGAATTTTATTTGAGGATTTCATTTGGATGATGGTGTTGGCTGCAATCTGAAATAGAGGTACATTCACGGTAAAAGTACCGAATGCTTATACAATTGTACTGTGAGAAAGTAATGAAAAGAAGTGTGAGGAGTGTGAGAAATCGGAAATTTCGTTAGTATTTTGATTATTTACCTCAAATTGCTTGGATTGCTTTAAAACATTGCAATTCTTGCACAAATGACAAACGTTGATTCTTTCCGAAACACAGAGGTACTTTTAAAGGTTGCGACTCTTCACGAATGTCTTTTTTGACATTCCTTTTTATTTCATGCTGCCAAGTAAAAAATTCGGTTGTTATCTAGTAGCTTGTGCATAGACTGTGTTTAAACATTGTAATTCTTGGTTGCGATTCATTTGTTTGTTACTCGTTTGTTTGAGCTTTTAGAAGAGAAATGTATGTGGTGGCTTCCTTCAACGTATAAAAGCAGTCATACTTGTTTTGTTTCGTTGCAGTTCGCATTAAAAATAATTTATTTGAGAAAATGGATAAGGATATTGCTGAGTGCAACGAAGCAGACGACATGAAACATATTGTACCTTGAACCGAAAAAAACATCACAAACTAAAATCTAAATAGACATCGTAAGACAAAATTACTCGTAAGTCCGCTATTATGCAGACCATACACGATTCAATTCAATCATCAACTCAGTCAAATCACAGTGAAATCAACCCGTGTGTGGCTTTGTCAATTGATCAGTTTGATGGTTGACGAGTTGGTTGAACTGTGCGTGGGCAAGTCATTTGACCAGCTGCCAAATTTAGAAATTTGCAGTAGATATTCATTGTCAAATTGTCTCCACATGAGCTCGTCGTGTTTTTTTTACGTTGCGTCGTACCACTTCCAAAAAAATAATAATATTTTTGACATATGAAGCAAGGTCTTTCAATTCAGTTGATGTAGTGTGTGGCCAAGTATCAATTCAGTTGACAACTCAGTTTACAATCGAATTGAATTGTGTATTGGCTGCTTTACACGCAGACTTTTGAGTCATGACTCTTTTCTCTGTTTTATTTTGAAATTTCATTCTGTGAGGCTTTGCGCTATTACGCGTTGATTCTTTTCCATGACTCTAATTTGACAGCTTTCTTTTATTTTTTCTTTAGTCATGAAGTGCTTAGAGCTTTATAAAAAAATATTTTTAACATTTGGCTGTAAAATGTATGGATACCGACAGCAGTATGGAGACATGCAGAAATATATTGTGAATACATTTGACTTCATTTATTCCGTACTTTTTACGTCTACGTTCTACAGGTAACGAATAGAAATGAAGAAAAATAGAAAAAATAACGAACAAGGAAAAACAAAAACGTCAAAAAGAGTCACCGAAATTCAACCCACGACTCCCCGGGTTGCTGTTTTTCTATCTCATCTGTTTTCTCTTTTGCACTTGTGTGATTTCAAAAGAGTCACCGTGTAATAGCGGACTAAACGACGAGCATAGCACTGAAAGGAAATGCAAAAAGTGAATAAAAAAAAAAATATTTGGCGCAACAGTTCTTTAAGTGCCAGAGCCTAGCTTCTCGTAACCACTCATGTTGTGTGCATAATATTTTTCACATGCATGGAAGGGACTTACAGTTTAGAGCCGAATCTGAACGCCGATTTGAGACGTTTTTTTCAAGACAACAATACTCTCGGATGTTTGTCAGACGCTCGCCAGAGGTGGGACCGTGGAAAAACTTTTTGATGTTTTCTGGGATTCGAACTTGGAACCTCACGCGCAGTGATCCGACACACTAACTTACGCCACGGCACCCACGAAAAGTGAATGTGCCAACGAAAAACACAAAGAAGAAAGGCCGATATGTCTGCAACACGAGCAGCCCCTGCGATTCTGTCTTCCCCGGCCATCACATACGTTTCTCTTCTAAAAGCTCAAACAATTGATTGACACACAAACGAATCGCAGGCAGGAGTTACAACGTTTAAAGGCAGTCTAGGTCAACTTTCAGGCGGCTTAGATCGTGAGAGATGGCTTAAAATCAATGTTTTTCGTATATTATACATATAATAGGTCCATTCGCGTACATAATTTAAAATGCTTTGAGGTGCTCTAAACTGCTCAAAGAGTATTCGGACATGACAGATAAAGAGAAAACTTGATAAGTAACGAGTAGCGAGCATTTCCCCTCTGTGCTTAAATGTGCTCGAAGAAATCCTGATAATGGAATCAGTCGATTGTCAAATGAGTGAAAAAGTTTTTGATTCCATTTCAAAAAGTCAATAGACGAAAAAGAGGTGCTAGGTATCTTGAAGAAAATGCTGTGATATGTGAATCTTGTTCTTCTTCCTTTTTCAGCGAGGTTATAATCCGAAAATAAGGGATCATAACCCTCCCACTTCACCGCACTTCTACTGATCCGCCTGTGGGGTTCGCTTATTTGACCTCTGAAAATATCGACTGGCCTGCCGATTTTGGATCACTCGGTTACTGAGGCCAATGAAATGCCGATGTCGTCGCATTTGTCTGATCCAGGCCTTTCATACATCGCGACGTCTTTGGAACGTGTATTGATATTACCTTTTTAACAGGGTTCAAATGATCTCTTCTTTGAACGTGGCAATACCAGCTGTGCGGGTCGTGCTCTATCTTTTGTACGATGGTTTCCTTGACGTGAAAGCTTCCATGGATCTTCGAACTCCTTATTCGATCAAGCTTTGTCACTCCTGCTGTCATGCGAAGCATCTTGATCTCAGCTGCCGTTAATTTACTCTCATACTTTTTGTACATCGTCCAACATTGTGAACCGTATGTGAGCGCTGGACGCACAACTGCGGTGTAGAGCCTTGCCTTCAACTTAGGTGGCATTTTTCTATCACAGAAGATAGCGGAGTTTTCTCGCCACTTCATCCACCCTACGCTTACGCGATGATTGATGTTGTCATTATAAGTTGCTTTGCTATTGATCATAAATCCAAGATATTTGAACTTTTCGCACTTGGAAAGCACTGTTCCATTCAAATAAATGTCTGGAATAGGCCTGAGTGGATCAGAGAATGGGCAGCACAAGTACTCTGTCTTTTTGAACTAATGCGATACCCATTTCCCTCCAGAACGTCCACCCACACATCAAGTGCTCGTTGCAGGGATGATGGATCCTCACTTATGATGGCTCCATCGTCAGCAAAGAATAACTGATGTATCTTGGGGCCCATCACTTTACCTTCAAGTAGATAATCAAGGCCTATAATAAAGAGCAAAGGACTTAAAACGCTTCCCTGCTGCACCCCGTCTTTGATTGGGAACGCTTTGGTTACTCCAGCGGGGCATCTTACTCTTATTTTTGCTCCTTCGTACATGTCCATGATCATCTGTACATAGGTTTCTGGAACCCCTCGACGTCATAGCGCCACCCATATCAGATCTCGTGGTTGTCTGTCGAATGCCTTTTCAAAGTCAACCAGTACAGTATGCAAATCCTTTAAGGAATCACGATGTTTTTCCATTATGATCCTTATATTTTGGATTGCATCTGTGGTTGATTTACCCGCGACAAACCCGCACTGATTATCAGATAGCCGTATTATTATTTCAGTCACATCTGGACCCGACGTCTCCCATTTTTTTCCAAAACTCAGAGGGCATCTCGTCTGGCCCAACCGCTTTTCGTTTTTTGGAGTATTTGACCGCCTTACTAACTTTTTCGACTGTGATGTCGGGTATTTCTTCACAGTTATGGGTGGCTCTTGGAAAGTATAGCCGGGGAAACTGTTAGTTTAAAAGTTCTTCACAATACTGCCGCCACCTCTGCAGAATTTTCTCGTCCTCCACAAGAAGCTGGCCATGAGCATTGTTAATGAACTTTGGCGAACGAATCTCCTGAGCATTCCTCCTTCTTTGGGCGGCTATTTTAAAGATGGTGACGCTCTTGTTCATATTGTGTCTTCGCAGCTCCTGGATAGCCTGGTTTGCATCAGCAACCGGGGAAGATATTTTCTCCAGCTCCCGATACAGGCCTTCCGTACTCTCTGCTTGAAGCTGGGCGCACTTCTTCTTCGACTTTTTCTTGCAACATCTGTATTCCATTTCGAGGCGAGCTTTTTCTTCACTATTATTTGAGGGGCACTTTGACCAAGCTTTGAAAGCCACTTTCTTGCCATTTATCACCTTCTTAGCTTCATCACTCCACCACCATGTTTCTCTGGCGTGTTAATGGTGGCCTTTTGAGCTCCTAGCAGTGATTTGGCCTTCTTTAAGCAAGTTCGTTGTAGGGAATCCCACATATTTTGTGCTCTGCACTCTTCATTCTCAGCTCCGTTGATGGTGTGAGAGAGGTAATTTTTCATCACGAAAAGAAAAGCCTCGCCTTTTTCTTTATCCAGATTGTACCACTTGGTATTCTCAGAGACCCTTGTTTGATTGCTTTTCTTTGGTGTCTTCCTAAAAATAATATGTTCTCTCAAACCATTTCTTTTTAACTTAGTATGAATTTGTTGGTTTTCACACGAGTTTAATCTGTTCGTTATATTTTTTTTAATGATAGTTGGCTGGAAATAGCTCGCTTTTCATTCGCGTACTTTGGCTTAGATTTTCCACTGCTGAGATTTTTTACTCTCATCATGTTATATTTGATAATTGGTTAGTTTTTGGCTCGGAAAGTGCACGAACGGACCTAATATAATACATATAATGTCACTCTAATAAGAAATCCTTGTCACTCCACTTTTGAAGGGAAATTTCTGAAGCATAAACAACTAAGCTTCAAGAACCACTACACCAAAAATCTTTCTCTCTCTCTCTCTCTATCCTTTCTAACGCCCGCACTGTGTGTAAACATGTTACAGGTATTCATAATCCTTTGAATGCGCGCAAATTATATATAAAAAAAAATAAAAAATTTAACTGCCATATGATAGATTCTATGGTCATGAAATTTGGGTAATGACCGAAAGAATAAGATCGCGGATTCAAGTTGCCGAAATGAGGTTCCTTCGCGGTGTTGCTGGAATAACTCATAGGGATCGAGTGCGCAACACCAGAGTACGAGAGGCGCTCAATGTTGAGCAGCTACTTCTCCGAACGGAACGATCTATGCTTCGATGGTTTGGTCACGTAGTGCGTATGCCCCCAGACCGGCTTCCAAGATGTGCTGTGGTGGTCGTGCCATCAGGTAGGCGACCCCGTGGTAGGCCTAGAAATAGATGGTTGGACCAAGTCAGACATCTCTCCTGGAGCCGTCTAGGGATTCCTCCTGATGAGTTGGAGTCAATGGAGGAGGATCGAGAAGGATGGAGAGTCCACCTAAGCATCCTACCCCCGCGACCCTCATGAAGGATTAGCGGGCCATTTGAAAATGTATGTATGTATGTATGATAGATATTAACGAATCACACGGTTACATCATGCATGTGGTTTATTGTTGAGTACTTCAGACTTTGATCTTATGCTAAATACAAGGAATTAAAAACTAAATAAGGAAAAAGAAAATAAATATTTGGCGCAACAGCTCTTTAAGTGCCAGGGCCTAGCTTCTCGCGACCACTCATGTTGTGTGCGTTATATTTTTCACACGAATGGAAGGGACCTACAGTTTAGTGCCGAATCTGAACGGCGATTTGAGAAGCTTTTTTCGAGGCAACAATACCCTCGGATGTTTTCTGGGATTCGAACTTGGAACCTCATGCGTAGTGATCCGACACACTAACCACTTACGCCACGACGCCCCTTAATAACGAAAGAATTAGAAAAATATTATGCTAAAATATTCCTCTTTGTAAATGCCGGACATGGATTTTCGATAAGAACTCTTTTTTTTACAAACGTTAATTTTTGGAAGCAATTAATGATTGGAGGCAAACCCCTGGTGGCGATGTTTAGAAGTGATTTAGTACCATAGAATTTGCCAGCTCATGCACAATTACATGGAAAACGAGTAAGGGCATAGAAACGGATTTAAAATATTATACACTTACGAATATTTTGGAAACAAATTCGGCATCTTTTTACAGATAGAGTAAATTGTTTCTACAAAAGATATTCGGTCTGTTGTAGGAGCTGTTTTTTGTTTTCATGTTATGGAAATCGATCAAGTGAAATATGATTAATCAACGCACCGTGCTCCTCAATGTAATTTCTACAGAAAAAATGTAAAAATTTGTTCAAGCAATTGCTATTGACCCTTCAAATGGGAAAACCACCAACATCAGGGCATACGATGCAGAGCAATGTAGACAAAGGGTGCATTTCCCACTCAGAAACATTCCACGAAATCGAAACGGAGAAGGTTAAAATGGACCAAGAAAATTTCAATTGTTTTAAGTGCTTTCAGAAAAACGTGTTTTTCATTTAAACAAAAAATGTAAACAGATACAAATTATAATTAAATGTTTAGAAATTGTATAAGGTCAATGTTTGTCTATATTTTTAAACCAAATTCAAAATCACTTCCGTATGTGTTTTTTTACTTCGAATCCTGTAAATACTTTACACGTTTTCTTGTTAAGTAAATACTTTAATTTCCAATCCACACATTTAGTTTAATACTTTCGTTAAGGTATATTCAAGGCTTGTTAATTTAACAGATTTTCAAAATTTGTTTAGATATTCGGCCATAGGATTCTATTAATTCTGGCCGTCTCTCTTATACTTCGCTCCCCTACCTAAAAGTCTGAATGTGAATTCTGAAATTCGTGAGCTAAATCTCTGATATAAAATCGTAGTTAAAATTCTGACCTCACAATTTTTTTTTTTTTTATAATATGCGCGCGCCGAAGATATTATTAATAACCTTATACTGACGCTCAGGGCACGGGCGGATAGGAAAAGGGGGGAGAGGAACGAAGGAGATACCGGTTTGCGTTGGCTTTAAATGTTTGAAGGTTGTAATGATTAGGAAATACAGAGCCAGGTAGATCATTCCACAAACGTGTTGCTCGGCTTATAAACGAATCCCTATATTTGACAGTACGTCCGAAGTTGGGCTTGAGGGTGAACTGATGTGCATTCGAAGCGTGACGCGTATTGCAGGTGAATTTTTGAAGGTGGGGAATGCAACAGGCTATTTCGCTGGAGCATTTTTTTTTTTATAGAAAAAGCGATAAAATAGGGAAACTTTAATGTTGAATTATTGTTTTCTAAAAACAGCTCTAATAATTTTGTCTAACGCCATATTTCCTTAAAAAGAAGCTTTTTTTAGTAAACATACAGTTAAGTTGGCGATCATGAATATTTATATCAAGTTTAAGGACCAATTTATTGATTGGTATAGATTTGCAGAAATTAAAAATGCATATTCAGATATTTTTTTAATTACCATCACTTTGCTAAAAATGTATATCGATTTACGCTTTACGAAAACAAAATTTAAATTTTTAAAGCTAGAACGATAAACATGAAAACGAAATATATTATAAATGGCAACGGTTGACATTAGTAAAGTAGAACTGAGAGTTTGGTATTATTGCTTGTCAGTTTATCAGGTTAGCCATGCGGAAAATGTAAAATAAAGTAGGAAAACATTATCAACATCAACATTACTGATTAGTGATTATGTTTTCAGGGCTTCTAACAATTTTTGTAACATTTTGGCAGATAATTTGTTTAGAGTCACTATTTTTCTATTTGAATTCACAACAATGCAATAAAACAAAGCAATCTAGTACGCCAGATAAAAATACAAACATTTTAAATGTGCCCCTACACTGAGTAGTCAGAAAACTCAGTGTTAACGTTATTAGATCTAAGATATTGGTCACATTATAAATTCTAGGCAATGTGAGCAACCATTTTATAGAAGATTTTAGGTCAGATTTCATAGATTTTGACTTCACTACTTAGTAAGGAAGTATGTCATCAACACACATTTACACACATATACATGACGAAAAATGGTAAAGCCCAGGTAAGACTTTGAGATGGAACAACATTTCCTATTGTCTACTGTTCGGCAGTTAAGCTGTTTAAGGGTGGCGATGGTGTAGTGGTAACTTCTTCGATTGCCACGCTAATGGTGCAGTTCGCGCAACAGCCCATGAAGGGTATAGGCTTAGCTCCTCGCAACTACTCGTGTTGTGTGCGTTATATTTTTCGCTCGAATTTAGTTTTGTGCCGTAGTCTAAGGGCAATTTTCATTTTGTTTTTGAGAAGGTTTTTCATGACAACAATACTCTCGGATGTTTGTCAAACGTTGGTGAGTAGTGGGATCGTTCAAAA
The DNA here is from genome assembly GCA_945910035.1 of Brachypalpus laphriformis. Classification (NCBI taxonomy): domain Eukaryota; kingdom Metazoa; phylum Arthropoda; class Insecta; order Diptera; family Syrphidae; genus Brachypalpus; species Brachypalpus laphriformis. Next base: position 10,461,512 of record OX246753.1, on the reverse strand, counting down.
ACTTTTCGGTGCTTTCTGGGATTCGAGCATTGACCCTCACACGCATTGGCCCAACACACTAACCAAGAAAATATATTTCCTTCGCAGAATTTGGCAAAAAATATCTACTGTTACAGCTATAAGAATATATAACGCGATGATAAGACCGCATTTCCAATATTGTTCAACAATACTATATATTTTAATGGAAGGAGATTTAACAAGGCTACAGAGGCTCAAAAAAAAGTCATGAGGATAATTCTTCTTCTTAGGACTAACCCTCTTTAAGGCTTCAATGGCTAAGTATTAGGCAGCAAAGCAAACTAAACGTGTTAGTGTTTGTTTTTAAAATGACAAACTATCTTTTCAACTATTTAGGGTATATAAGTGAAAGTCAGCCATATAATCTTAGGGGTGGTCAACATGTTCGATTAGAACTTAAATCATCCACGCGTGCGCAGAATACTTTAATGTTCAAAGGTTTGAAACTGTTTAATTGTATCCCGAATGAAATAAAGAACTTAAACAGTTTGAAGAAATTTAAAGAAGAATTAGTGAAATTTTTAAAATCGGACAATTGAATTATATGGTATAAAACGAAAACCGAGAAGCTAAATGGCATATATTGCCAAATTTATGAACCGGTAGCTTGCTAACGTGCACGCAAGTGAGTACCCTCGTGCGGTTGGGAAGGGAAGGTAGCGGGGTTCGAAATATAACCACTGCGCAATGATCATGAAATCTTGACGTCAGCAAGCATCTATTTATTTTTCATCAAATATATTAAGTCAGTATTAAATACGAAAGCTTGTATGAAAACTACTGCGAAGGCAAAACACTGGCAGTAAGTTAGTCACACGGCTGGAAAAATTGTTCGCTCTATTGGATGATTAATATATCATGACCAGCGTTGCCACTTCTATCCAGAGTAATGTAGCATACTGATAATAAAAATGTAGCATTTGAAAAAAAAATGTAGCATAAGAAAATTTTTCGTTAATTTTCTTTATTTTTGTGTTATTACAGATAGCATTCAGTTTAAACATTAAATAACAAACAACATAAGAAAAGCCATTAACATAAAGAAGTTATCATAAAAGAAAAATAGTAAATTCATTTAGAAATCACAAATCTATAAAATTGAATAAATAATACTAGGAATTCATTAATAAAACAAAAAATTAAATGAAAAAATAAAAGCTAATTCAATACATATTCAATTGCACAGAGAAGTAAGTATCTCTTATATTAAATAAAAGGAGAATACTAATAAGACGAGCAAACATTTGTACTTCATTTGAATGTATTTGCAATCGAGAAATTTTAAATTTAAACAAAACCTTGACAATCCCTCAGAAGGATCAAATATTGCCTCACCTTTTAATAGCTCTTTAGCCAGTAAAATTGAGTCCACAGTTTCTGAACTTAGCCGATTTCTCAGATCGTCTTTTATTATGCTTAATTCAGAAAACTTTCGTTCAGGGCAAGCACTGCTGTGGGAAAGTCAACAGAAATTTAGCATATAATTAGCCAAGGATCTAAGTACCTAACTATTTGTGTCTTAGAGTTTTTTAAATCAAATCTTTGATGTAGCTGCTTGCATAATTCAATATAAACTTTTATTGCATTTGACTTTACAATATCTATTAAGTTTGAGTTTATTTTAGATGATTGTGCACATACTTTAAATTGCATACCGGTATAACAATTTACCGATTGTAAATGATAAAAATTATTTTTAAATCGATATCTATATTTAAATGAGGTGGGCTTAATAAAATTTTTATATATTTCGATTAATAAATTTGTTATTTCTTTATTTAATAAATGTATTTATATCTTTTCTGTTTGAAAACATTTATTCAAATCGTTAAGTTTTTTTTAATAAATTAATAATAAAAAATCGTTAATAAGCTTTTCATTTTCGTCCTCAAATGATGCCAATGTGAAATAGTGAAACAAGGAACTCCATTGTTCTAGCACTCTATTTATTACGGCTTCCAAAAACAGCCAATGTGTTGTTACATGCCACAATAATGTATGCCCCTGACAGTTGAAATTTTCTTGAAAGTCTTTGAACTGGCCTTCTCGCTTGGGGCTATGTGCAAATGGGCATATGTAGCTTTAATGCAATTTACAACACTGGCACCACGAGATCTTATATGGGTGGCGCTAAGATATCGAGGGGTTCCAGAAAGATGATCAGATGATCATGGACATGTATATGAAAGAGCAAAGACTAGAGTAAGATGCCCCGCTTTTAGGTCCTTTGCTCTTTATTACAGTCCGTGACTATCTGCTTGAAAGTAAAGTGACGGACCACAAGATACATCAATTATTCTTTGCTGACGATGGAGCCATCATAAGTGTGGATCCTACATCCCTGCAACGAGCTCTTCATGTGTGGGTGGAGGTTTTGGAGGTAAATTGGTATCGCATTAGTTCACAAAAAACCGAGTACTTGTGCTGCCCGTTCTCTGATCTGCTCATGCCTATTATAGATATTTATTTGAATGGAACAGTGCTTCCCAAGTGCGGAGAGTTCAAATAGCTGGGACCTATGATCAATAGCAAAGCAACCTTTGATGAAGACATCAAAGGAAGGGTCTACACTGCAGTTGTGCATCCAGCGCTCACATACGGTTCACGATGTTGGACGATGTACAAAAAGTATGAAAGTAAATTAACGGCAGCTGAGATGAAGATGCTTCGCATGACAGCAGGATCGAATAAGAAGTTCGAAGATCTGTGGAAGCCTTCACATCAAGGAAGCCATCGTATAAAAGATGGAGCGCAACCGCTCAGCTGGTATTGCCAAGTTCAAAGAAGAGATCATTTGAACCCTGCTGAAACGGCAATATCAATTAACATTCCAAAGACATAGCGAGGCAGGAGAAGGAGGCCTATAAACGACTGGATCACACAAGTGCGACGACATCGACATTTCATTGGCATGTCATATCCGAAATCGACAGGTCTGCCGATATTTTCTGAGGTCAAATAGGCGAACCCCACAGGCGGATCAGTAGAAATGCGGTGAAGTGGAAGGGTTATGATACCTTGTTTTCGGACCATAACCTCGTTGAAAAAGGAAGAAGATGAAGAAAAGAAGCAAAATCAAAAACAAAAAAACAAATAAAAAATTAGGTAGATGCTTCAGAAATATGTAGCATAATGAGGGAAAGATGTAACATGTAGCATGGTTCTCCAAAATGTAGCAGTTTTGCTACATATGTCGCAAAAGTGACAACGCTGATCATGACCTCAGATGATTGGGAAACAAATACTGCGAATGAGAAGCAAACACGTCAGAAATAACAAAAACCTCTCCAGTTATCAGGACATCACCCCCCGAATCTTTCTAAAACATGTCATCTCAATTTTACACCACACACTAATCTTTTTCTCTCTCTATCCATCGTTTCCAACACTCGTACTTTGCAGAAAAAAAAAAACATTTAAAGGGTATTCATATAACCCCTTGAGTACTCGCAAATTAAAAAGAAAAAAAAAAAACTAAGAATATAGTAAGAATTTTTTTAAAAAACAAAATTAATAGACAGCCTTAACGTTACGTTAACGCAACGTAATATTAAAGTAATTTAGTAAATAATCAAAACTCAAATCGCGCTGATTGGCAACTCGGCGCTGTGCTGTCAAAAAAGCTGAACTAGATACATTCAATTCCACATTTCTTTAGAAACTCGTCCTTTGTCTTTATTTTCTGAATTAAAATAATAACAACAATAATAATATATTGTATATTATCGACGATTTAACGAAATAATTGCTGCGCAAATATTTTTCGAAATCCAACCGACCGACTGCCATTGCGAGCGAGCGGAAACTGCTCTCCAAATCCAGCGAGTAAATTTACCACCGAAGACGAACATCGAGTAACTTTGTTCTTTACTTTTGAAAATGCGTAAGCAATATAATATATTCGTTACGCAAAATATGTATTCAAATTGCAAAATTTCACCCAAACAGGTCGGAAAACTGTTCTTTTAAAAGAGGAAAGCGACAAAGTCTCGCAATTAATTTGGTGCGTCAGACACCGACCAGCGCTGTTCAATTACAAATTAGCTCCACAGGAGCGACGAAGGATCGACGTTGTCAAAGGCTGGCAGGACGTTGCCGACGAACTTGGTGGTATGTTCAGATTGTTTGCGTTATTTAGCTCTAGAAATTATTTCAACGGGTAGCTGAGCAGATGGGTGGGCTAGTTGGTAGTGGAGTTATAAAGCTAAAGAAATTGTAAATAAGAAGAAAGGGGCTTTCAAAGCTTGGTCAAAGTACCCCTCTAATAATAGAGACGAAAAGGCGATGTTGGAAATCATCGTTTCAAGCAATTGTTAATTTTTGACCTTCTGCCACTCCTCTTCATTTTATTTTCCATTGTAAGATGACTTTAAGTAATTGTTAATTGTTGTTCTTAACTACACGACTTAAGTACTCTATTTTTTGCCTTTTAATTTGGTACATTCGCTTCCTTTTGCAACCCACTCTTCTTAATACTTCCATGTTCGTAATCCTGTCAACTCAGAAGAGACGCAGCATTCTTCTGTATACCCACATTTCAAAGACCTCTAATTTCTTAATCAGTTCCTGGTTTAACGTCCATGTTCTCTACACCGTATAACAAGGCCGACCAAAAATACCATTTAACAAGTCGGGTGTTTATGTTTAGAACAATTTCTCTACTAGCCTTTTTCAGTTTCCATAAATTTCGTTTCGCTAGTTCTATTTTGCTTTGTATTTTTTTTTTGATGCGATTTGGATTACTAGTGATCATTTTTCTTAGGTTTTTGATTTGTTTTTTTTCCACTCATACACCAAGATAATTTACTTACTTACTTAGGTGGCGCTACAGTTCGGGGTGAACCTGGGCCTCAACCAACAAGCCTCTCCATTTAGCTCGGTCTTTAGCTAATTGCCTCCAGTTGCGCACTCCAAGTTGGTCGAGGTCCCCTTGAACTTGTGCGCGCCACCTACGGCGATAATTCCCTCTACTGCGTCGTCCCTCGGGGTTAGATTCGAAGACTCTGCGGGCCGGAGCGTTGGTGTCCATTCGCTCTACATGTCCTAGCCATCTCAGACGTCCAATACGCAGTTTTTTGACTAGGTCGATGTCGCTGTACAGCTCGTATAGTTCGTGATTGAATCTTCTCCTCCAAAACCCGTCAACGCAAACGGGACCGAAAATCTTACGAAGAATTTTTCTCTCGAAGCGACCAAGGATATCTTCATCCTCTTTTAATAAAGTCCATGTTTCAGCGCCGTAAAGCAGGACTGGGATGATCAAGGTCTTATATAGAGTCTCCTTAGTTGCTCGAGAGAGGGCTTTACTGTTGAATTGCCTTATAAGCCCAAAAAAACAGCGATTGGCAAGAGTTATTCTTCGATTGATTTCTGCGCTGATTTTGTTTGCTGAATTTATAGCAGAGCCAAGGTAGACAAAGTCCCTTACTACCTCGAAGTTATAGCTGCCCACGGTGACGTTTTGTCCAATTCGTCGATGTTGGTTATCCCTTCTAGTTGACAGCATATACTTGGTTTTGCCCTCGTTTATCGCCAAACCCATTTTGGCCGCTTCCGCCTCAATGCTTGCAAAAGCACCGGTGACAGCCCGCTGAGATCTTCCGATAATGTCTATATCGTCGGCGTATGCAAGCAGTTGTACAGACTTGTAATAGATTGTGCCTCCGGTGTTGGCTTGTGAGTTCCGCACAATCCGTTCAAGTACAATATTGAAGAAGTCACATGACAGCGCGTCACCTTGTCTAAAGCCTTTTTTGACATCAAAGGTCTCGGTGAGGTCATTACCGACCTTGATGGAGCAGCGAGCGTTCTCCATCGTCAGCCTGCACAGGCGGACAAGTTTGGCAGGGATGTCAAAACTAGACATGGCTCTATAAAGCTCTTCTCTATAGATGCTGTCATAGGCGGCCTTGAAATCGATAAAGAGGTGGTGAGTATCGATTTGGAATTCTTGGGTTTTCTCCAGGATCTGCCGAAGTGTGAAGATTTGATCGATGGTGGACTTTCCTGGCCTGAAACCGCACTGATAGGGTCCAATCAGGCTGTTGATAAAAGGTTTCAGGCGTTCACACAATATCGCAGAAAAGATCTTGTACGCGATGTTGAGGAGACTGATGCCTCTATAATTGGCGCAGTTGAGGGGGTCTCCTTTCTTGTGGATCGGGCAAACGATGCTGAGATTCCATTCATCAGGCATACACTCCTCTGACCAAATATTAGAAATGAGTTGGTGTATGCACTCTACCAATTCATCCCCAGCTGCCTTGAAAAGTTCGGCCGGTAAACCGTCAGGTCCAGCAGCCTTGTTCGATTTTAGCTTGGATATTGCTATCCTCACTTCGTTTTGGTCAGGTGGACGGAAATTTTGACTATCATCGTCCATGTTGAATGGTTCATTCTGCCTGACAGCGGGATGTTGGTCTTCGTCGCCGTTATACAGTCTGCAGAAGTAGTTTTTCCATATTCTCAGCACCGACTGTGATTCTACTACGAGGTTTCCATTCTCATCTCTACAGGTTTCTGTACGGGTATTACTTCTCTGACACGTTCTTTTTACCTTTTGGTAAAACTTCCGTACATTGTTCCTGGAGTATAGACTCTCGATATTCTCAAACGCGCGCTTCTCATGCTCTTTCTTCTTCTTTTGGAGAAGCCGATGTTCTTCCCGTCTCTTTTGGTCATAGAGCTCACGAGCAGCTCTCGTCTTCCTTTGCAGCGCCGCTTTGTATGCCTCTTGTTTTGCTGCATGCACTCGCCGGCATTCTTCGTCAAACCAGGGGTTTCGCGGTGGTGGTCGAGCGAAACCCAGCACATCAGTCGCGGCGTTTCTGATGGCATGTTGGCAGCGTTGCCACTGGTCTTCGGTACTTGATGCTGGCGGCAAAGGGGTGATTGAGAGATTTCGGGATACGCGTTCAGCGAAGAGTCTGGCGGTCTCTTGCGATTGTAGCTTTTCGACGTTAAATTTTCTCACAGTGATTCTTCTTTGTTGCTCAGATTGGGATATCCGCATTCGTACCTTGGCTACAACAAGGTAATGATCCGAGTCTATGTTGGCCGCTCGGAAGGTCCGGACATCCAGAATACTGGAGGCATGCCTTGCGTCGATCGCAATATGATCAATTTGGTTGATCGTGACATGATCATTGGACCGCCATGTCTGCTTATGAATGTCGAGATGAGGAAACCATGTGCTTGCTATGGTGACATTTCGCTCCACAGCGAAATCAATTAGCCTTAGTCCGTTATCAGACGTGGTGTCGTGTAGGCTATGCTTACCGACTGCTCTACCGAAGACGTCCTCCTTTCCTATTTTGGCGTTAATACGATCCAATACGATCTTAACGTCATATTTAGGACATTGCTCGTATGTTTTGTCGAGGAGCTCGTAGAAACACTCTTTGGTGGCAGGGTCCTTTTCTTCTGTGGGGGCATGAACACATATTAGGCTTATGTTAGCGAATTTAGTCTTGATCCGGATAGTCATAATACGCTCGCTCACGTGTCGGAAGCTTAAGACTTCTTGCCTAAGTCTGCCGCGTATGACAAATCCGCATCCGAATAAGCGTTGCCTGTTGCCTCTGTAGCAATCACCGTAGTAGATGTCACAGTTTTTCATCTTCTTTTTGCCTGGCCCATCCCATCGCACTTCCTGGATGGCGGTAATATCTGCTTTATAGCAGTCTAGGGCCTCTGCTAGTTGTTCGGCTGCACGTGGTCTGTAAAGGGACAGAACGTTCCACGTACAGATCCGAAGGTCGTTGTCCTTATTTCGTTTGCTGGGGTCGTCATTAGTTGGGTCATCCTTATCCGAGGCTTTTGGTTGTTTCGGAACCATGCGTTTTTTACGTGGTAGGGAAGTTACCCCGACGGCACAACCCCCAACCTGGAGGGCCAGTTCCTTAATTATTCCCCTAGGACGAGGGGCCGGGTACACCGGTGCCAGTAGTCCACTACGGAAGTATGAGCGCTGCCGTTGGCCCATTAAGGGCTCCTCCGCCACCATCTCTATTCCAATGTCCTGACCAACATTGGAAATTCCTTACCGACCTGTGATCCGAATACGTCGAAGCAGCTCGCGCAAGGTATTCACTAAGTTCAACCTAACTGGAACTATAGACGCCACCGTTGACTCCGTCTAGGGAATTCGTCCGCTGCCGCCTGGAACAGGAAGAAGTGCTCTAGTGAGAAAAGCACTCTTCCCCCCCTCTCTCATCTGCTGCCACCAAGAATCCGCCAAACGGGGTTGGTTACCCATTTCTTGGATTAAGGTACTAGGCACCCGGCTGTCACCGCGTGGAGGTTGAGAGTAGGAGTTGGTAGGCCTCAGCTGAGTGAAAACGCTTGTGTTTTCATATGATCGCATGCACTACCGTTTGACAACCTAGATAATTTATAGATCCAATAAACTTAAAACTACACTATCATAATGCCTTAAAGTAGCTAACCTCAATATTTATATTATGATTTTTTTAAAACTTAATTCGTTCGTTTTATTTCAGTCGATATTTTTTCTTTAAAACATTTTTTTTTTATTTCACTTGTGTTTTTCATAAAATTAATCTAAAAACTAAACTTTTTTTTTCATTCATTTTCATTTTCAATGGCCCGCTAATCCTTCATGAGGGTCGCGGGGGTAGGATGCTCAGGTGGACTCTCCATCCTTCTCGATCCTCCGCCATTGACTCCAATTCATCAGGGGCAATCCCTAAGCGGCTCCAGGAGAGATGTTGGACTTGATCCAACCATCTATTTCTAGGCCTTCTTCGAAGTCGCCTACCTGATGGCACGGCAACCATGGCGCGTCTTGGAAGCCGGTCTGGGGGCATACGCACTACGTGACCAAACCATCGAAGCATAGATCGTTCCGTTCGGAGAAGTAGCTGCTCAACGTTGAGCGCTCGCGTACTCTGCTGTTACGCACTCGATCCCTACGAGTTATTCCAACAACACCGCGAAGGAACCTCATTTCGGCAGCTTGTATCCGCGATCTTATTCTTTCGGTCACTACCCAAATTTCATGACCATAGGTGAGAGTTGGAACATACACCGAGTTAAAAACCGATAGCTTAGCTTGAACACTAAGTTCGGCCTTCCTTATAACAGATTGGCCAAGCTCTCTCAAAATTGATCCAGCCTGACCAATTCTACAGGATAACTCGGCATTGCTCCTCCCATCACTCGTGAATAAAACCCCGAGGTACTTAAACTTCTCCACCTGCTTCAGTGGGACTCCACTAACATGCAGAGTGCACTGAATGGGTTTTTTTGGAAACGACCATTACTTCCGATTTGTTCACGTTGATCTTCATTCCAGCACCATCACAACGTCCACAGTGAAAGGTATTGATTTAACACCGTTTATCCAAACACAGCTTCTACAGTTTGTATATAAAGACTGAATCGCCCTTAACAGGGACCCAGCAATCCCATACTCCTGCAGAACACTCCAGAGTTTGCCTCGAGGAACCCTATCATATACTTTTTCCAAATCCACAAAACAAGTGTAGACAGGTTTGGCATATTCCCAGGCCTTCTCAAGAACCATTCTGAGAGTGAACAACTGGTCGGTTGTGCTTCTACCGGGACGAAAACCGCACTACTCATCCCCCTAACTGGCCACAACCACAGCTCTGGAACGCTTTTCTAGCACCTTAGCGAAGACTTTTCCAGGGAGACTTAAAAGAGATATACCCTATAGTTGGCGCAATCTCTTTTGTCCCCTTTTTTAAAAAGAGGAACTATCACCCCCATTTGCCAATCACCAGGTGTTTTACCGCATTCCCAGGCCACTTTAATTACACGCGTGAGCCATTGAACTCTCTCTTTACCTAAAGCCTTGAGCATTTCTGGCCGAATTTCATCCACACCAACAGATTTGCCAACTTTTAGCGCCTTGATCGCCAAAGTTACTTCCTCTACCGTAGGACTACTTTCCGCCCAACTCTCGACCGTAGGTCTGTCATCTTCGGTGCCCTGTTCGGGATTGAGCAATTCTGAAAAGTGTTCGCTCCATCTGCGTAAGATGTCCTCCTCATTGGAAAGAAGTCTACCGTCTTTGGATTTGACTCCTTCAACGATATTCAACGTCGGCGGACGGTCTGCCAGAACATCTTATTTGCAGATCTGTGGTCGCGTTCCAATTTCTCGCCAAACTCCTTCCAAGACTGTTCTTTCGCTGTTTTCACAGCTAATTTGCAAGTTCTTCGTGCCTCAGTGTACCGATTTCGAGAATCGGAGTTCCTCAAGTGAATCCACACCTTAAAGGCTCTCTTCTTCTCTCTGATGGCTTCTTGAACTCCGGGCGTTTTAAACCAAGCAGTTCTTTTCTCACCACCAGCCGCCACACCAAGCCACTTCACTCCACAAACATCTCCCGCAGAGGCAATAACCGCTGTTGAAAACAGTTGCCATTCTTCCTCTACATTTGATGGAACAGTTGGACTTCGTTCAAACCTCTCAGATATTTGCCGCGCAAATGTCTCCCGTATCTCATCGTCCTGTAACCTCTCCCATCGTATGCGTGTAACCATCCTTGGTTTACGCTTTGGTAGGGGAGGCACTCTCTCGCTAAGATACAATTTGCACAGCACTAAGTGATGATCAGTTGACAGTTCGGCCCCTCTCAACATCACAAACCATTCTCTTCAGACACGATGGTACCACAAAGAAATCGATCAGCGACTTCTGCTGAAGACTCTGACGGTACCACGTGTATTTGTGAATGTCTTTGTGCGGAAAGATAGTGTTCATGATGGATAAGCCATTTTCACAACAAAAATCCAACAACCTCTCTCCGTTCGCGTTTTCATCAGGATCACCGTTCCTCCCAATCACACTCCCCTATGTCATAACATCTACACCCACATGAGCATTGAAGTCACCCATCATGACAAAAGAATCCATATCTGCAACCTTTTCAAGGGCAACATCAACTTCATCTAAGAAAGCTGCGTACTCTGACTGAAGGTTCGGTGCATACACCTGCACCAATGCCAGAGTTGATCTTTCAAGCTTAAGCTTTAAGATCGCAATTCTCCCTCCTAATGGTATCCACTCCAATACTCTGTCTGTCAACCTGGGACTTGTGAGTATCCCCACTCCCGCCCGAGCAGACATTGAGGGTGCGACTCCTGACAGGAAGAGCTTCCATCCACCCGAAAGGTCCACAGTTTTAGAACCTCTCTGTTTTGTTGAAGAGACGCCAACAAGCTCAAGATCCTTCCCTGTGAGCGATGAGACGTTCCATGTGCCTATCCTAAGTCGATGCCGTTGTCGAATCTCAGAGAGTCCATCTGTGCCCCTATCGGTGCACAGCGCGCTCACCCCTTGACCTCCGTAACGGTTCGCGAGACCATTGACAGGAAGCTCGTAGCCATTTCGTGTTTGACCCGGCCGGCTGTCGAGGGTGACAAGCCGACCATCAGACGCTCGCATCCTGACACCCTTCAGGCCTGGCTCCAAAGGATGCCCTGGCTTACCAGGCTTGGCAATATCCGAGGCCGGTCGTCTTCTTCTTGTCATCATGGGGTGTGCGCTTTGTTAGCCGTGACTGGATTGTATGGATGGGAATAACTATTAAAGTTACCCCATCCGCACATCCCAGTCACGTTGCCCGCCCCCCACCACGAGGAGGTCAGCTGCCAAGGGGGCAAAAAAAAAAAAAAAAATACTTAAAAAAGTAAAACTACCTTAAGCTAAAACGTGGGCTTGACCATGATATGTGATTTCCAAACCACCTATGAGAAGACCAATCAAAAGATAGTTAAACCATTAAATCGACCGTTCAGTGGTATGCCAAAAATCACATATCAAGGTCCGCCCCTACTTAGCCTAAACGCTGGACTCAACCTAGTCGAGCCGTTAATATCTCTCCCTATTCAACCTGTCGTCGTTAACTGAATCTCGCTCAGGTATGCTTACGCACTCAATTCAGCATTTCCTTCTCCTGAGTCCATCGCCTCGAATAGGATACATTTATCTGCCGCCCTTCTACCAAGATGGTAAACCCTTTCTTTATAAGCTCCGCCATGTTGCTGGTGTTTTTTTGTGAACGCTGTGAACTTTGTTTTTTTGCAGCGTTGATCTTAATTCCATTTTTACTTTTAAGCCTGCTCATCATGTTGCTGAGATCACACATATCATCTGCATACCTTATATTATAATATTTTATATTATTTCCACCAACAATAAGATCTGCTCTGAGTACATGTTGAATAGTACATAGTGATAAGATACAGCCTTGCATTTCAGTTTCGCCTGACTCTCCTCCTTCAATATCTACTTTTGTTTCCTGGTTTCAGTACAAGTTTATTCTGCTCTCATTCTTCTTCTTCTTCTTCCTTTTTCAGCGAGGTTATGATCCGAAAATAAGGGATCACAACCTTCCCACTCCACCACGTTTCTACCGATCCGCCTATTTGACCTCAGAAAATATCGGCAGGCGTGTCGATTTTGGATCACTTGGTTACTGAGGCCAATGAAATGCCGATGTCGTTGCATTTGTCTGATCCAGGCATTTATAGGCCTGCTTTTCCTATTCTGCTCTCATTCTTGTCTTTATTTATGATTATAACGATCTTCACAATTTTTTTTATGTTGTACCCTTTTATAATCAAGAAAGCATGCGCAGACCTCCTCGTTCACCCTTTCATTTTCATTTTAAATGCTTTCTTATTGGTAAATTCAGGATGTCTTACGTGATAAAAAAAAAAAAAAAAAAAACTAGTTTGATTAACTTAACTATCTTATTGTAACTTACTGGTCCTATGCGGGTGCTCTAAGCTAATCTTGACTCTTAACCTATGTTTTTCGACGTAACCTAACGAAATTTATTTATTTATACTTAACTAATTAAAGAATTAAGAAAAATATTTTTATTTATAAAAAAAACTTAGTAAATTGACTTCGTTCACCCTTACGCATATTTGAATGATCATACTAAGGAAAAACACCATCTCTCTGTACTTGTAGAGATACTCCCGGAAGCATCTGTGCCCGATAGAAATTGTGTTAGGTAGTAGTTTACCTCCCCATGCTTTCCGCTAATCCATTCATCAACTTCGGGGATCAATTTGTATGTCCATCGCCCTTTGGTTGTCATGCTCCACCTATGTTGGCATTCTCCTTTTATAGCTTCTATAGCTGTTGTTCCGACATCGTGTTCGTTTTCACGTAGGGCCGCAGTCTTCTTCGCGTCTAGATCGATAGGCATTCGGCCTAATATTACGCTTATCGCATCCGCTGATACGGTTCTAAAGGCGCAGCATACCCTTAGAGAAGCGATTCTATGCGCCGAGTTCATCGTTCTAATGTATGACTTACGATGCGTCGCGGATGCCCATATTGGGGCCGCATACAAGAGTATTGACCTACTCACGGTTGTTAAGAGATTTCTGATTGGCTGCCTTGGTCCCCCAATATTTGGCGTTAGTCGGCATAGTGCCGCTACTGCCCGGGAGGCCTTCTCGCCTGCGTACATTAGGTGGCTCCTGAAGCTGAGTCTGTGGTCTAGCAACATTGCTAGGTACTTGATGTACGGCTTCTATTCGATAGTTTGCTCACCGAGCTGTATGGTGAGGTGCTCCACTTTTTTACGGCTGCTTATGAACCTTCTTCTTTAGATTGAAGCCATTGTGAATCATGCTGAATCTTCCCAGTTCCCTTCATTGTTGGTTAAGGTATTGATTTTTACTTACATATAAACACAAGACTGTGAATTATTTACATCTAAAGGGCACTAAGGACAGTAATTAACAGTCATAGACGCATTTGTAAATATTCCATTTTAGCATTCATTTAATTTGTTTTCCCGATACATATTATTTAGATTTGCAATATTCACATGTAACTTAAAATCTATATTACACTCATTAATTACGAGTACATGTTACTACAAGTAAAATTTCATCCTGCATTTCACAGGTAGATTCACAGCTGAAGAATGTCGAAAAAAATGGAAAAACCTCCGGGATACTTACCATCAGTATCGCCTACGCAAGTCGAAGTACAAGGGCTGCCTGGAAAAGTGGCGGTATAAGGAAGACATGGCATTCCTAGCTGACATTTACCAGCCGAAGCTGAAGTCAGAACGCAGTAAATACGCTTCGGCGAATAGTGTCCCCTATCAGATCAATGAGGTAAAAATCTCTTCGATTTCCTCCATGATAGAAGTAGACGAGTCCTCAGATGGCTCTTTCCAAAATATAGAAGAACAAACCTTAATAGATGATGATTACGATGATGACATTGAGCATGAGATCGATATTGATGAAGTTAAGTTCTGTAATGTGAATGCCGTGGGCGAGATGAAAGCAAAAAAGCTTACTGAGGAAGAAGCATATAGTGAAGTTTTCCTCTACGAAGAAGGCGACACGAATACGATATCAGTTGATATTTTGGACCAGCCGGATGATGGTGACCAAAAATCCAACGTTATGGGCAGTGTTCTAGAGAACTCCAATACCGAAGGCACGGAAAAGGTTCACTTAATTATCGGCAACAAGACGGATGAATTGGATTTGTTCTTCCAATTTCTAAAAACAAAGATACAGAAGCTACCACCCGTCGATATAACATCAATTCAGATTGAGTTTTTGAACGCCGTGTTAAGGAGAGAATCCGCCAATGCCGAAAAAAGTTAAGTTCAAAAACACTATGCCAATAAATATTAGTTTTGTAAGAATATACGAAGTTTATTCTTTTACCATGGATGAGCGTTCAAAGGGTGGACAAAAGCAATCTAAGATAGCACTAGATTCGACATATTATGCAATGTATACCAACTCGTCTTACACGTACGCAGTGAACCTCGACAGGTGATTGGACTCCAACCCACATAGACGATTGTTTGTGGCGTGAGGAAGCAGGAGTGGAATCCTCTAAGGTGATAGTTGATTGTTGACGATCACAATCAACCCTTTTTCTCTTTTTAAGGTGACCATCAGCGTGATCATCACCTTTTTGCGATCGTTTTTGTGTGGCTTTGCGATCGTTTTACGGAGAGCTATCAAAGTGTGATCATCAATTTTGACTGTCAAAAGTGTGACTATCAACTATCAACTATCACCTATCACCTTAGAGGATTCCACTCCAGAAAGTTAGGGAGGGTAAGGGCACTTTATATACTACTTCGACACATGCGAAGCTTAGGTCATTGAGGATTACCAAGACTGAGTCAGGTATTTGAAAAATGAATGGTGGCTGATGAACCCTAAATGAGTGTACATATAGCCGAAGCGGGCTAATCGTATCGGTTAAATGGAACCCTCCTGATTGTGACGTCGTGGTAACATCTTAAAAAAAAAATATATATATATTTGGTATCCGAAGGGCGATTTGAGAAGCTTTTTCGTGACAACAATACTTTCGGATGTTTGTCTTTGCGAGAAATAGGACCGTGAATAAACGTTTTAGTGTTTTCTGGGATTCGAACATGGAACCTCACGCGCAGTGATCCGACACACTAACCACTTGCGCCACGGCGCCCACGGTAACATCTTTAGCACATAGAAAAATGTTTGTTGTGAAAGATCGATAAAACTGGCAATATAACTTGAAACGTTTGAGTATCTATGCATACAACAAAACTGCATACGACCTTGCATATTACCAATGGACATATTTTAATCCTCAGTGCCCTTCTGGCAAACGCCGTGTAAAGACGTGTGACAGCAATAGTGCGAGTGAAAAGAACATTGTTTACTTTCGAAGTGTCAAATCACTAGCCCCACGCGTTTTCCATACAAACTGTTTCTAAATAACCCCAGCCCTACAAAATAAAAATACGAATTTTTTGCCTTAAATACCATCATGAAAGGGGGCACGGATCCCCCTGATCAAAACCGGTTTAAAGATCTTGACCCAGAGTTCTCTTTAAACCGGAGTAAAAAAGTCAAACGCAAATGCGCGGATGATTGCTTCCCATCTCTCCCTGCCAAAGCCAACAATGATGATAACATCCCACGCTACCTGGTAGTATCAGGCTTAGAACAAAATGGGGATAATATCAAACAATTAGCCTCCTACAATCCCTTCCAAATAAATCGTTTGGAATATATCTCCAAGGATATCCTAGAGGTTAAGGCCATGCGGTCTGGCGATCTCTTGGTTAAAGTCTCTAACCTCAACACGGCGGAAAAATTCATAAAAGCCAAACTAGTAGACTCAATCCCAGTAAAGATTACATCCCACATTGGACTTAACTCCGTGAAAGTCAGAATCTATTCCAGACACATAGTAGATATTCCCGAAGAAGAGCTTTTGAATGAACTAAGGAAGTATAATGTTTTGGAGGTTAGGAAAATTGTAAAGAAGGAAAACAATATTCTTGTGCCAACCGGCGCTGCAATCATCACCTTCGACGTTATTCGCCGACCAAAAGACATTAAGATAGGATGGGTCAACTGTAAAGTGGAAGAATACGTCCCCAACCCAATGAGATGTATATCTTGCCAAAGGTTAGGACATACCAAAAACAGGTGTACTAACTCGGTGCTTTGCAAAGAATGCTGCATACCTCCACCGCATGATGAATGCCTACGAGTATACTGCATTAACTGCAAGGGGGAAAGCCACCCCTCGTACGACCCTACTTGCCCTACATTCTTAAAGTATAAATCAGTGAATAAAATTCAAGCCGATCGTCGTTGTACCATACGCGAAGCCTGGCAAATCTATAATGACAATCCCACCCTTCACCACCTACCGGCTCCTAAAAAACGTCAAGAAGCAACAATGGCTGACATAATTAAAGGTCGTATTTTATCAAAGAAAGACGTCTCAAATCAACCTACTTCTTCTCATCCTAAGATGCCTTACCCCACAAGTCGCCCAGAACCCCCGCATAGCTCTCCATCGCACCAAAGCTCTACCCACACTTCTTCAACGTCCACCGAAGTAAATATTGCACCTCGTACTAAACAACAACACAATAATACCACCGCTCTCACTCAAATCGATCAAACATCAAACACATTTTCATACGAATCCACCACTAATAGAAACTTACAGCTAAACAATACAACCGCCACCCCTACCAAAAATTGTCAGAGCAATTCAAGCTCTGGAAATGAAGAAATGGATCTGGATGTATCATCCAGTGATCACGTCTCTATTTCGAACATCTCACCCTCAAGTATAGCACAAATAATTGGAATTACAACCACCAACGACACCCAAAATACAACGCCTAATAATACACAATGACCCTTTTAATAAAAAATTGCCTCATTCTCCAATGGAACCTGCAAGGTTTCTGCAACAACAAACATGCACTCGAAACATTAATAGCTAAGTACAACCCAGACATCATAGTTCTACAAGAAACACATATCATATCAAAAACTCTAAAATACTTTAAAATAAAAAATTATAAAACAAAACAATATTCCAACAACCTCCCACAGAACATCCGCCTCCAGTTTACTCCACCAAACACTTGAGATTCCAGGGAGAATACCCCTATATATTACAAATATATATAAGGAAAGGGAGGTTGTAGTCTCCACTAAAAACACCTTTACAGCGATAGATGTCACGCTAGCCTCGCCTGATTTGGCTCCGATTCTTCACTGGGAAGTCGCGTCCTGTGGGGTAAGTAGAGATCACATACCCATTATTATTCGTGGTCCCTATCGGGGACCCACAAAAAAATTTACAGCACGTTTTAAAGAAGAAACTGCAAACTGGAATTCGTTTAAAACAAAAGCATGCGCTCTATCGGCAGCTTCACCCATCTCACAAAACATAAACCAAGAAGCCTCGAAAATAAAGAAAATCATAAGAACAGCAGCATCAAGAAGTGTACCAGTAACCAAAATAAGCCACCGGAATCCGAACCCCATCTGGTTCACCGAAGTACTTGCTAAGCTGGTAAGAGAAAAAAATAAAGCATGGAAAAGATTACGTCAGAGCCCAACAACTACAAACTGTCTGACGTACAGGAAAATAAGTGAAAGAGTTCGTAGGGAATCCATTCAAGCTAAAAGAATATCGTGGGAGAATTTTGTTAATTCAATGGACCCATCTATTGACTCCAAAATGTTATGGGGGAGAATAAGATCTCTTCAAGGTAATTACCCTCTCCAAACTTTCCCGTTTATGATTTCAGATAACACAGTACAAACTGATCCCGAAATCATCGCCAATAGCTTCGCGGACAAGTGGAAAATGTACAGTGCTGATAGCTCGTACCCAAGGAATATACTTGAAGAAAAAATAAACTTTAACTTAGACGACCTAACTTTCTGCGGAAACTATCCACATTACTTGGCGGAAGAAATAACGATATTGGAGCTTAAGATGACGCTTCGCACGGCAAAAGGAACAACACCAGGTGAAGATAAGATATCCTACATGATGGTAAAATCATGCAGAGACCCCCTTAAATTAAGAATATGTTCGTTATACAATAAAATTCTTAGCACAGGAAACTTCTCACACGATTGAAAACGGGCCCAACTCAGACCAATACCCAAAAAAGCTGCAAATTGTCATAACTACGGTGAATACCGTCCCATCTCTATCCTCCCAGTTCTCTCAAAGATTTTTGAAAAAATCCTTGCACGACGAATTGGATGGTTTATTGAAGATAAAATCTCCACCGGGCAACACGCCTTCAGACCCAACAGAGGGGTTCACTCGCTCATCCACCTTCTAGAGCACAAAATCAGTCAAAACCTTTCGGCCTCCAAACATAGCGTTCTAATTTCCGCAGATCTGGAAAAAGCATTCGACCGAGTTACAGCTATCTCCATTGTTCGTCAACTCCACTCAGAAGAGAGCTCAGAGTATTAGGAGTTACCTTCACGGGTAACCTAAAATGGAACCTACAAACAAAACTTATTGTAGAGAAGCTGAGATTACGCAATAATGTATTAAAAATGATCTGCTCACGAAAAAAGGGACCCCATATAGAAACAGCACTGCGCATTACAAAAACGTTAGTTGAAGGAACACTTCAACATGGCATAACAGTCTACATGTGGACTGCAAAGAAAAATACAAAAAACATTGATATCGCTATCAACCAATGCTACCGTGCAGCTACAGGTGCCTTAATGGCCACCCCGATTGATGCTTTAAGGACTGAAGCGGGATATAAGCCTTTTCTAAATATGGCTAAAAGAAGAGCCGTAAATTTGGGTTCTAAAGCGGTGTCAGATACAAAGCATCCCTTACACAAGGCAATAAAACATGCACCTACAGAACGAAACACCAGACGGAGTATTATTTCGGCACTCAAAAATATTGCTCACATCCTACCTACTCACCCTACACCCACGGACGAAACTGCATCAAACCCTATTCATATACCACCCTGGAAAAGAAGCCTCCTCCAAATAGACACTAGCCTGGCACAATACAAAAAGGAATCAACTCCCAAAAGCATTTTCAAAAGATTACACAATCAGATGATAGAGTCCATCAACACAAATAGAATTCTATATACTGATGGATCATTCGCCGAAAATATCACGTCATATGCCGTAGTAGAAATGCTGTCCACGGGGCAAACGATAATCCTTTATCAAGGGATGCTTCCGGGTACGGCGGGAAACTATGTAGCTGAATTAATAGGGATTACAAAGGCAATTAAGTTATCCTCCAACAGGTCAGAAAGGACTCTTATTTGCACCGACAACCTTGGTATTCTGTATGGGCTTAAAAGCGCGACCAACAAATGTCCCTCCTTAGAGGCAATCAGAAGGGAACTTAATGACAACATCGTACTAGCTTGGGTACCCGGGCACACCAGAATCCCAGGCAATGAAGCAGCAGACCTGGCAGCAAAGCAAGCAGCTAATCTCCCTCTGGTAATCGACACACCAAATTGTCAGCAGCTGATACGAAGAAATTGGGCAGCAATGGAAAAATTTGAACTGGGTAGGCTTTGGGAAAACAGCACAAGTTTTCTTCGAACCCACCTTCCCCTTAATTTACGTATTCCATATAATAGCAAATTCACAAGGCAGGAGTGCATCAGTCTCTTTCGGATGAGAGTTGGAAAAACCCTATTTTCTACCAGGCATCTCTTTAATCAAGCTGCGCAAGAAGAATGCGATGAATGTAACACAGTGCTATCAGTCCAGCACATGCTAGTGGACTGTCCAAAATCGAGACTAACTGGCAGTACCCAAGAATTGGCCAACCTCTTAAACCCAGTAAACGTACAATCAATAAAAAATATAAAAATTGCTACATCTGTGCATGGCAAACTTAACCAAATTTAAATATAAAAAAAAAGAGATGAAAAATAGAGAACCATAGTTACTTATTAATCTATAAATATATATATATAAAACATATATAGGTATAAAATAATATTATAAAAGATCTCTTTACAAAAACGGCATTACATGGCCTTGTTGCCCAAATGCCTTCCCACTTAAGAGTTTGTAAATTTATTTTATAAGCTTCTTTGTAAATAAATAAATAAATAAATATTTTAATCCGGGTTTCTCTATTTGTACAGTCTATGTGGGTTGGGCTAATCTTATGTATCATCTCAATATACTACCATGAAGCTAGCTTACTTACCAAAATAACGTAACAACGGATTCACCGATTTCATTCCTTGGAGTGTTTATCGTCAAAAAAGTAGTCATAGATCATTTTCGAACGTTTTCCTGAAGCTGTTCAAAAATCTGTATCTACCTCCATGCAGTACAAGGCAGAAGTTGGTGATTGATCTTCTTACTTCTGCGTGAGCTACAGCTTATATCTACTTCGAAGAAGAACAATAGCTAAGTGAAACGCTTATAATATGAGGAACTAATCTTATGGCACCAGCAGTTAAAAAAAAAGAACTAGCTACCTCACCGCTGCATTTGATAAGGATGACTTTAATGAAGTGGCAGACTAGATGATATTTCAGCAGATATGGCATCATGGTAATTAAGAGATGAGCGACAGAACACTGCTCCATTGGTGAGGTATCCATGAATAGGTATCAATGATATAAAAAGTTAGGTTATATACCGACTTGTGTTCTAACAAAATAGCAGCGATTGATAATGAATGTTTGCCAGTTGAGTATCTGCTCTCAGTAGTGATTCATGTACTCTTAAGACGAAAACTCAAACAAAGTTCCTCTTTTACTAGTGTACCCTCTCGTCGTAAAGGCTACTTATAAGGATGACAGGCCAGATGCATAGAACAAATGGTAAATAGGGTTTGTACAGACTTATAATTCAACTGTGCTTCCTAAAAATTGACACTACAATCTACCATATATCATTACTTTATTAAACTACAAAATCTTATCAACACAAGACGGCAAGTAATATTCGTAGTCACAGGAGCCAACAGACTTGTCTTAGACATGCATGTGCCTACAAAATATGCACTATCTTACGTGAAACACAATAATATCGTCGCCCCGAAGAGCCATCTCTTATTTCTTGTATTTATCGATAGTTGCCAGTAGTTTGTCCGCCTCATCTGAAGTTTTCACACGCAACAGCATCGACGTGGGCTTGTCCGTCTCTGGTGTTGGAATACAAACCATCATGACATTGTTCTTACCCATACGCTGAGTGGGTATCGAGTCGTTTAGAATCAAATTAACTAGGATGTTGCCCAGATTGGTGTCCGCTCTTACTAGCAGCTGCATTTTCTCAGAGTCCTTTACGGGCTTAAGAAAGAGTGTTCCTACACCGCGGTCGGCAAAGGTTTCACCACTCTTAACGAATACCTTACAGCGATGCGAGTAGATGCTGTCCTCTTCGACGACAGCTTTGAATTCAACCTTTGGCGGTTCATCATTCTCACCATCGCCATTCTCTTTGTCGGTGGAAGGCTCTGCAGCCGGTGGCGGAGGTGCAATGTTGCCAAAGGAGAAGGGCTTTGTTCCGGAGAAACTAAAGCCGGTGCTGCTGGATGTAGTGAATCCAGACGATGATGCCGGTGCTGTGGTTGTGCTATCGTTCCTGAGTCCAAAACTGAAACCGGTGTTGGAGCCTGATGAAGTAGTCTTCACGTCTGATTTCTGAGAAGATGAGCTTCCAAATATTGACGATTTTTGTGGTTCAACGGCAGCGATGGTGCTGTCTGTTTTGTTGTTCCCAAAGGAGAATGTTGTAGATGGGACTGGAGTGGCCGAGAACTTAAATCCACTCAACGCCTGTGATTGTTTGTTGCCCTCAGGCTTTGCAGGCGACGGGGTACCCTCATTCTTCTCGATTTCGGCCAAGTATTTATCGTAGTCATTGAATATGGGCGACAACAGACAGAGGGGATTTTTGTCAACGTGTGTCTTGATCCAGCTAGACACAGCCTGGTTGAGACCCTTTAGCTTGGCGTAGTAGGTGCTAGACTTTGAGAAGCTATAATTGTTGTTATTTGTGGAAAGAACTGTACCGTCTTTTGGTTTGTCTGCCTTCGGATCCGATGCAGGCGGCGTGAACTTTGTTAAAAACGAAAACATGCTGGCAGGCTTTGGTTCCTCGGAGATTTTTTCCAGCTCTCTGAAAGCCGTTGACGCAGTGGTAGATCCGGATGAGAAAGATGTTGCGGTCGATGCGGTAGAGGTTGTTTTACCAAAACCTTTGCCGAAAATTAGAAAATAAGGACAAGGCTGACGGGTTTTACTTTAATTTCATGTACTTACCAGCGAAGCCGCTGAAGACGCTCTTAACGGGCGCATCGGCATCGTCACCAGGAGTGGTAGCACTTGCACCGGCAAGTTTCCTCCGTGCTTTCCGTATGACACGGGTTTTGAGCTCGTCCTCCGGCGCCGTCTGGAATGTACCCATCTTCTCGGGCTCGCTTTCGCGATCCCAATTGTCGTGGTTCAAGTCGGAGGTTGCTCGACGCTTTGCTGACATGTTTTCCATTCAGAGTATAATTTTTATCTGTGAAGTTCCCAAATCAATTTTTGCACTCCGTTTAGGTGGCGCAACAGAAAATGCGTTTTTCCCCGCAAACACTATAGTATAAGAAAATGTCAAAAACGTGTTTTCAAAAATTTACAGCCGGCGAATAGTTTGGGTGTGTTCGTTGTGTGATAACAGTTGGGTTTGTTTGGTTTAAGGTTTCGATGCGGTGTGGTTCTACTCTGTCAAAATATAAGTGTACCTTCAAATTGTTTTTACATGTAACCGTAGGAAAAGTGAATTAGTTTTCAGAAGACAAAGACATATAAAGCATTTTATTATTAAGTATTACTCGCGGAGGTCAAGAATATAATTCTAACCTAAAACCATTAAAAAGCTAAATTTACTGAAAAAAATTGTTATAATAACCAATAAGTAACATCAAATAAAATAAAAACAACCAAAATAACTCAAAATAATCGACAAAATTAGTTCTTTATACGCATTAAGTTTCTTTTCCTCGATTTTCATTTGCATTGGTATTCCATCCAAATGGAATCCACATTATAAAGAAACGTTAAAAAGATTGTTTATTTCAGTGAATTTAAGTGAATGAATTGATATATGTATTTTGTAAGTGAAACTATGTGCATTTGCCTGATGAAAATCGAAAACGTTAAAAGATTAAAGAAAAACGTGCAAACCCATCTGACTTCGCAGATACACAGCAACTTGTATTTGTTACGTCTCTGTCAACATTTTTCTTACAGAAAGTGTTAGCATTTTCTGTGGCCACAAAGTAAACTGCCTAAGTCGATTTTTACAGATTGTCAAAGAACAAGTTTAAAGTTCTCGTTTTTCCAGAAAACGTATGGGAATTTGGAATTTTAGTCTTGTTCCTTAGCCTATAACTCGGTAAGGATAACAGGTAATAAGGTAAAAATTTGGTAGCGTAATTTGGTAGACTTAGGCGGTTTTACCTTGTGGCCACAGAAGTATTGGAAATCGGAGCCACTTTTTCTGGTCTTAAAACTACCAAATTGTACAATTTGCTTATAATGAATTAATAAATTAATGAATGCTATATCATTGACGTCCGCGAACTTGTAAAGTGAAGTGAGGATGTTTCGATGTTATAATTGCTGCAGTATATTGTGTTGTTGCACCTTATGGTGGAGGTACTGGCTTGAGGATGATTTATGTGAAACCAAATAAATAAACATCTCTTCAGAATGTTCGCAAAGTATATGGCCTCAAGCTATAATCGCTTAAATCGGGTTGTGACAGAACTGACTTAAAGATAACAGAAAATGCTCCAATATTTGAAGTTTATGACATGCATTTTTTACTTTTCCGTTTGCAGTAGTTTCCGAGTTGTAGGTAAAGAAACAGGACTAAAGTAGTAAAATCCCATACGTTTTCGGAAAAAGGGAAGATTTCAACCTCGTTTTCTGAGAAATTCTGAAAGTCGATTAGAGCGGTTATCGCTTGAAGCCACAGTAGAAAACAGTTTATTAAAAGTGGAAGTGGTCAATTTCAGTTTTTTTTTTCAAACACAACTAGCGCTCTTTTTTTACAACGAAAAAATGACAAGAATTGTATCACTACAGCAAGAGAAAAAAAATTTAATAAATTTGTTTCCATGTTCGAATCCCAGATAACAACAAAGCGGTTTTCATGGCCCGACCTCTCGTGAATGTTTGACAAACAGCTAAGAGTATTTTTCTGAAAACAAATTGCCTTTCGGATACGGCACTAAACCGCAGGTCCCTTCCATTCGTGTGAAAAAATATAACGCACACAACACGTGTGGTGGCGAGATGGTAGGCCCAGATATTTATAATATATATATCTTTTTTTTTAATTTTCAAATATTCAATTCTCATTAATCGCACTTCTTTAATTCTCTTTTCAATTAGATAGATTGTGTGTGTCCATTTGTTGGTTGGTTTATCAAATACAAGAACATCAAAGTACTAGATTTATAGACTAATGAAAAAGACTGGGGATTTAATATGGAACCAACTGCTGATGATTTTTTTTTTCTTCTGATGATATTGACAGTTGTGGTGCTTCCAGATCCACATTTAATTTGTCTATAAAACGGTGTGAATAGTACTTTTGTGGATGCTACAATATTATGTCATATTATAATATATTATGACTGGTGGGAAGTAGAAAAACATGACCATCTTATTTTGGAGGAATGCATTTTTTGTCTTCTATGATTTCTATTATTTTGAAACAGGTAATTTTTTCCAACAGTTTTCGTGAACAACTGAGTAGGCTTATAGGATAGGATGGTAGGAAGAAATTCCTGTAACTACTTTGTTTGGTTTGAGTATTGGGACAATTCTTGCAACTTTTCACATGGGTGGAAAATACCCTATTAAGAGACAAGACTGTAACGAAAAGCTTAGGAATGTAATGCAATTGTTGTGTCCTTTTTTATGTAGGTACTTGGTTAAATATTGCATAATATCTGACAGTTTTCTTAGTGTGTAATTCTTTCGTTAAATTCTTTACAGAAGATGAAAGTGTACTGGAAGAATGTGAAAAGTGATCAATAAAAGTGTTGTATATTTTATCATTGTTTTTAGCAACTAATTTCTGTAGATTCATTGTTAGCGAAGTCTTGCTTAATGTTCAACAGGAAGATAATAGCTATCTATATCTGGTATATATCCCAAAGATATGGAGAGAAGTTAAAGTTGTCTTTATACCCAAAGCGGGTAAATGCTCTCATACTAACCCAAAAGATTTCAGACCTATTAGTATATCATCTTTCCTCTTAAAAACATTAAAACAACTGATTGATATCCACTTACGCAACAGTATTGATAAGAAACTACTGCCGGCGGCCCAACATTCATATTGCAAAGGTAAATCAGTGGAGATGGCATTACACTCACTAGTGCGTAATATCGAGTATTCCCTGTTTCATAAAAATTATACAATGGTTGCTTTTTTGGGTACAGACGACGCTTTCAGCAATGTCAATACATCAGCGATAGCTGTAACACTATCAGACCTGAGGGTCGACAGCTCACTTTTCGACTTGATTAATCTATTGCTTATTGGTCGGATTATCAACTCTACGCTGGGTGGAACGTCCAGTAGAAGATCTGTCAATAGAGGCATTCCGCAAGGAGATGTTCTATCCCCTCTTTTGTGGAATTTGGTGGTCAATGAACTATTAATAATCATGGAAGGCGAGGGTTGCATGGCGATCGCTTATGCAGCTGATGTTGCTTTGGCTGTCTCGAGAAAACACCTAAATACTCTAAAAGAACTTCTACAAAATACTTTAAATAAGCTAGCTAATTGGGCTGTTTAGTGTGATGTGGGTGTGAACCCCCATAAAACTAAACTAGTACTTTTCTCCAGGAAAAATAAAATTCCGTTAGTCGACCCTCCTTCTCTCAAAAGTATCAGCTTAACTTTCTCTAACAAAGCAAAATATTTGGGTCTTATCTTGGATGAGAAATTAAGCTAGAAACCTAACATTCTAGAAAGAGTCAAGTAGCACTTTTCTGTTTCAAAAAAGCTACTGGGAATAGGTGGGGTTTGCAACCTCGAATAACTCACTGGCTCTACATCTCGGTCATCAGACCGATCCTAACATACGGGTTGATTGTCTGGTGGACAGCATTAGATAAAGCTACTAATCGCGACTATCTAAGCAAAGTCCAGCCTACAGCTTGTCTGTGCATATGTAGAGCACTACGTATAACTCACTCTGCGGCACTGAACATCATGGTTTATCTGATACCCCTTGATATGTGATATTTAGCAAGCAAATGAGAGCGAATGCAGCCGATCGCCTTGAAGCTTTCAGTGGTCAAAAAAGAGTTTGGCTATGCTTCCATTCTGAATAAATTCAAAATCTCTCCTGAATGATGCATTTTTAGAAGATGAGTCGATTCACTTCTATACCGACTGTTTGAAAACTAAGGACGGAGTTGGTGGAGGTGTTTTCTCTGACAGGCTTAACCTTAAGCTCTCCTTCCGTCTACCAAATCACTGTAGCGTGTTCCAGGCGGTATCTATGGCGATTCAAGAAGACTTATCTTGGCTTAAGAAAAACACGATGTCTGCATCTTTTCCGACAGCCAAGCAGCAATAAAATCCTTGGAATCGACCTCTACAAATTCATTTGTAGCTTTAGACTACCGATCGTCTTTCGAGGAGATTGCAGAGCAGTCCAATATTCACCTGTGTTGGGTGCCCGGGCATAGAGACATTCCAGGCAATTGTAAGGCCGATGAACTCGCCAAAATAGGAACAACTATACCCATCCTGCCGGATAAAGGCACCTTAAATATACCAATCGCTACTCGCAAACCTAAATTTTAGCTGGATGCTATCGAGAATACAAATCTTAGGTGGACAAGTGGATCAACATGTTTAGCGACAAAACAGATTTGGCCAAACCTTGATATAAAACATATCGACACTACAATAGGTGTCATCATTGGGCACTGTCTAATAGACAAGCATGCTACAAGGCGGGGCCTCTTTACAAACGATTTTTGTAAAAGCTGCATGGATGAAGAAGAGGAAGAAACTATTCCTTACCTTCTTTGTTTCTGCCCAGGATTCTCCCGAAAAAGGAAGCTTCACTTAGGAGCCTTCTAGTACAACGATATAGGCGGTCTGATAGACACAGATATTAAGAGCATCTTACGCTTCATAAGAAGCTCAAAATGGTTTAACGAGTAGGTAGAGAGAAACTTCCCCCTATGATCCACGTAGTATCTCAATGGACCTATTCTTGGCCTAAGTGTGTTGGCGATTCTCAGCTGGCAGCCACTTCAACCTAATCTAGTCTAACCTAAGGACTTATAAGGATCATTCAATGATTTGGATCGAATCAAAGAATATAGCTGATGGTTGTCTGAATTGCCCCAGCACGATACATCGAGGTTAGCTAACACAGTCCCGTGCGCAGTCGTACGTAATCAGCGCTTGGATCTTGTGAACATCGCAACACAAGCCACATAATCATTACGATACTATCAACTATCACCTCCATAAAGTGCTTTTACTCTTTATCTATTTATACTGTAAAAGAATACTTGTTAAGCATACGAAACACAATGATACAATTTATACCATAAATAAAATTAAATACTAACTACACTCGGCATGGCCAAGAGTGTTTATGTACATATCTTTCACTAAGTTATGCTACATTTTTAGCATATTGGTAAAGCAAGATTGAGTTTTTCATATTTCCTCCGCTCTACATAACTTATACCTCTAAACTAAACTCTCTTCTTGAGACGGGCAGCAACACAGAACAACTAAATAAGTTAAACACTAAAGGTAAGTTTAATAAATTCAATTTGAAGTGATAACAATAGCCGGTTATTCAGGCTGTGATAGTTTTGAATTTCTGAATTTCTTGAGTCCAGGGCAGTGGCTTAATTTCTTACTGTATATTAGATAGATTGAGAATCAGCAAAAGAACAAGATCGTGAACATTTCGCAAACTTGATGTGGTGATTTCATTTAGAAAAGGGGATAAACAGGAAGTGTTAAAAGATACACACCTATTTGACAACGAGTAGTGCCTTATGGAAAGGAAGCAAAGAATATAAATACTTTAATGGGAGTTGGACAGGAATAAATGAGAAGCGGCGTCGCTTAAAACGTTCAATTTAAAGACTTCGACTGATCTTGGAGATATTTTGGTACTCCTGCAGGCCTTACATAATCGTATTGCATATGTGAATGGCGGTTATATTCTGGTTCTATCTGATAAACTATCGGTCGTTGTAGATTTTACGAGCCCGATCTCATGTTTTCATATGCTAATGAGCTGTCTCGAGGCAGACACGTTCTTTAATAACTAGCGACGCTCACTCCATTCAATTGGTCAGTGATATTCTTATTCTGATAATATCCAAATGCGTTGCTCTATTGATCGCTTGCTCATGGTCATGATTCCAAAAAAATAGATGGCCTCGAAATAGCTATACCTCTAAATATCTTAATTTTTAATTTTTCTATTTCTCCCACTTTTTGCTTCTTTTTTTTTGGAGCAAAAAGGGAGTGAACTGTTCTACTTTTACTTTAGCAACTTTTACCGGAAGAACCCACATAAAACACACCAAAGATTGATAGCCCCAAGACTGGTTTAATCTAGTCTTCAAAAGAAGGCTTATGGTTTTATGTAAATTAATTGGGCGGTCTATCTTCACACGAGCCTTCGCGAAATCATTCAAGAGTTAAAAGCGATAATAGTGAATTGAAATTAGTCAATTGGGGCCCAAAGGACATGAACATTTCGAAAAGCGGGTTGGAAATAAAAAAAAGCTCGAAATAGCCATGGACACGTGTTAATCAGGAATGTTAGTGTTTATGGGATATTTTGAAAACAGGAAAGACTATGTTTTGATGTTATTTCGTTTTGTTTTCAATTTTTATTTTGTTTGTTTTTAATTGATTCATCACGTGTAGCATTGATACAAGTTACGAGAGACACATTTGTGCAAAGTTTTACTACCTTTTTGCTTCGGCGACATTTGATTTGATAGATTGGAGGATTTTCAATTTTGTAAAATATTGCATCTAGTAAAACAAAGCGAAATAGGAAACCAGTCATGCTACTCGTGCCGCGCATAATGTATAAGCTTGCCATATAATTTGTGTGTGGGGCCCTTTCATTAAGAAAATTATAAAATATCTAAAAATAAAGAAATAAAAATAAAATAAACAAAATTAATGTAAATGTATGGAGGTGTGGACATCGTAGAGTCTAATGGCAGAAATATCTGAGAATTTTAGGAGTTTATAAAGGTCAGGAATTTGGCTATAAATGCTAAATGCTCGTTGGAAAGTCTTTAACCGTATCTTGCACTTAGATCTATCTCTAGTTAGATTCTACTTCTGATTTTATTGAAGCAGCTCTTATTATAGTCCTTGAAAGCGGGTGATAGTAAGTAGTCACTTTCCTAATGGCCATATTATTCACTCCGGGTGTAAAGCAGGTTAAAGTGAATTTTAAACCCGACCATTTAATCCGCATTTTTTAAACCCATGTTCATAATATTCACTCAAAAACATGCATTAACTTACTTACTTACTTAGATGGCGCTACAGTCCGGGGTGGACCTGGGCCTCAGCCAACAAACCTCTCCAGCCAGCTGCCTCCAGTTGCACATGCCAAGTTGGTTGAGGTCCC
Organism: Brachypalpus laphriformis; assembly: GCA_945910035.1. Classification (NCBI taxonomy): domain Eukaryota; kingdom Metazoa; phylum Arthropoda; class Insecta; order Diptera; family Syrphidae; genus Brachypalpus; species Brachypalpus laphriformis. The sequence continues at coordinate 10,431,488 of OX246753.1, read as the reverse complement.
CCTCCACTTGTTGGCGCCACCTACCGCGAGGTCGTCCTCTACTGCGCGGTCCGTCCGGGGTGGATTCGAAGACTTTCTTAGCGGGAAGGTTGGCCTCCATCCGCTCTAAATGACCCAGCCATCTTAGTCGCTGTATGTGAACTCTTCTGGCTAAGTCGATATCCTTGTACAGGTCGTATAGTTCGGCATTGTGCCTTCTTCTCCACTCACCGTCTATGCAGACGGGACCAAAGATCGCTCGAAATAACCAAGGGCATCCTCATCCGGTTTTGTCAAAGCCCATGCCTCTGCGCCATACAGCAGGACTGGGATGATTAATGTCTTATAAAGAATTACCTTAGTAGTTTGAGATAGGGCTTTGCTACTCAATTGCCGTTTTAGCCCATAGAAACAACGATTGGCAAGAGTAATTCTCCGTGTGATCTCTCCACTGATGTCATTTGCGGAGCTGACCATAGAGCCTAGGTAGACAAAATCCTTTACTACCTCAAAATTGTATCTGTCTATTGTGGCGTTCTGCCCAAGACGCCGATGTTGGGTGTCCTTTTTTGTAGACAGCATATATTTTGTTTTGCTTTCATTGACCGCTAGACCCATCATTGCTGCCTCGTTCTCAATACTCGTAAATGCCCCATTGACGGCCCGCTGAGTTCTTCCGATTATGTCAATGTCATCGGCATAAGCGAGTAGTTGTACAGACTTGAAGGAGATTGTACCTCCGGGGTTGGCTTGTGAGTTTCGTACAATTCTGTCAAGTACAATGTTAAAGAGATCGCATGATAGCGCGTCGCCTTGTCTAAGACCTTTCCTGACATCGAACGGTTCGGTGATGTTCTTACCGACTTTGATGGAGCAGCGAGAGTTCTCCATCGTCATTCTGCACAAACGGACGAGCTTGGCAGGGATGCCAAGACTAGACATGGCTCTGTATAACTCGTCTCTATACACGCTATCATAGGCAACTTTGAAATCGATGAAAAGGTGGTGCGTATCGATTTTATATTCATGGGTTTTTTCCAAGATCTGCCGTAGTGTGAATATTTGGTCAATGGTGGACTTTCCAGGCCTGAAACCGCACTGATAAGGACCTATCAGGTTGTTGACGATCGGTTTTAGGCGTTCACATAGTACGGCAGACAGGATCTTATATGCGATATTTAGGAGACTTATACCTCTGTAGTTGGCGCAGTTCAAAGGGTCTCCTTTCTTCAGGATCGGGCAAATTATGCTGAGGTTCTATTCATCGGGCATACTTTCGTCCGACCAGATTTTACAGATGAGCTGGTGCATGCTCCTTACCAACTCATCTCCTCCTGCCTTGAAAATTTCAGCGGCAAGGCCATCGGCTCCAGCAGCCTTGGTGGGTTTTGAGTTTAGATATCGCTATCCTCACTTCATTCTGATCGGGTTGACGGGAATCTTGACTGCCATCGTCACTGTTGAATGGCTCATTCTGCCTGACAGCGAAATATTGGTCATCATCGCCGTTTAACAGTCTGCAGAAGTGTTCCTTCCATATTCTCAGCACCGACTGCGATTCTACTACTTTGTTGCCATTTTCGTCCCTGCAGGCTTCTGTTCTGGCTTTGAAACCCTGGCATGGTCTTTATACCCTTTGGTAAAATTTTCGAACATTATTCCTGCAATAGTCTCTCAATCTCCTCGATCGAGCGCTTCTCATGTTCCTTTTTCTTCTTTCTGAGAAGTCGATGTTCCTCTTTTCTCCTACGCACGTAGAGCTCGTAAGCAGCTCTAGTCCTTTTATGCAGCGCCGCTTTGTACGCCTCTTGTTTAGCTGCATGTGCTTGCCGGCATTCCTCATCAAATCAGGAGTTTCGTTGTGGTGGCCGAGAGAAACCCAGTACATCAGAGGCGGCATCTCTGATGGCTTGTTGGCAACGCTGCCACTGGTCTTCCGCATTTGCTGCTGGCAGCATAGGACTTAGATTGAGATTAGAAGAAACACGATCGGCAAAGGTTCTGGCGGTCTCTTGCGATTGTAGCTTTTCGACGTCAAATTTCCTCACAGTATTTCGTTGATTTCGCTCCGTTGTGGATATCCGCATCCGTACCTTGGCTACAACTAGGTAATGATCCGAGTCCACGTTGGCTCCTCGGAAAGTCCGGACACCTAGAATACTGGAAGAGTGCCTTGCGTCGATCGCAATGTGATTGATTTGGTTGACAGTTTTTCGATCAAAGGAAAGCCATGTTCCTTTGTGAATGTCGAGACGTGGGAACCGCGTACTAGCTACGACAAAGTTTCGCCCCGCTGCAAAGTCGATTAGCCTGAGTCCGTTGTCGGATGTGATGTCGTGCAGGCTGTGCTTTCCGACCACGCTACTAAAGACGTCCTCTCTTCCTAGCTTTGCGTTAAAATCACCTAGGATAATTTTAACGTCGTGGCTAGGGCATTGCTCATACGTCTTGTCCAAGAGCTGGTAGAAGTCGTCCTTTGTCGCGTCGTCCTTCTGCTCATGAGGGGCGTGAACGCATATTAGGCTAATGTTGGCAAATTTAGCCTTGATACGGATAGTCATAAGGCGCTCGTTCACATGCCGGAAACTCAAGACTTCTTGCCTAAGTCTGCCTCCAATGACAAATCCGCACCCGAATAGACGCTGTCCTTTTTGTTTGTAGCAATCGCCGTAGTAGATGTCGCAGTTTTTCATACTCCTTTTGCCCGGCCATCCCATCGCACTTCTTGGATGGCGGTAATGTCTGCTTTGAGACACTCTAGGGCCTCCGCAAGTTGTTCGGCTGCACGTGGTTTGTAGAGGGACCTAACATTCCATATGCAGACACGAAGATCGTTGTCCTTTTTACGTTTGCATGGGTCGTCAACAGTAAGATCATCCGTATCCGAGGCTGTTGGTTGCTTCGTAACCAAAGGTTTTTTACGTGGTAGGGAAGTTAACCCGACGGCACAACCCCCAACCTGGAGGGCCAGATCCTTTTTTTTTTGTACCCCTAGGACAAGAGGCCGGATACACCGATGTCAGTAACCCACTTCGGGGATATGAGCGCTGCCGTTGGCCCATTAAGGGTTCATCCGCCACCATCTCTTTTTCAATACCCTGACGTAGTATTGAAAATCCTTACAGACCTCAGCTCCAAATATGTTGAAGTAGCTCCGGTAAGGTATCCGCTGGTCTGTAGACGTCACCGTTGATTCCATCGAGAGAATTCATCCGCCGCACGTCCTCCTTATGAGAAGCTCTTGCTAGACTTCTGAGACGCATATTTCAGCCAATCAGGTCAACAAGAGATGCCTCGTCCGGTTAGACATATGCGCGCTGAAGTTCACCCAGATGTGCTTACGCAGGTCTGAGTGTTCAGCTGCACATATATCGTCAGACTCAGCATACGCTCATCGTTAGTTCACTATCAGATATCCAGCGGGCACCGCGAGGAGGTGATGATGCGATTTTGCCCACCAAACATGCATTAAACCCGGTGGATTAAAGATGCATTTAACTCGGATTTAAAACAGTTTAAACTCAAATTTCACGTAAAATTACATTTGACATGTGTTTACCATTTTTGTTGGCCTTGTTGATTGTACTCTTCGTGCATGTCACTCGAAATTAATTTAAAAGTGAGAAAATTTAATTTGAAATTGATGTGATTTGTATTAATTTATTTGTTTGTGTGTATTAATGCAATGCGACGTCTATCACCATCCAATTCCTGTCCAATTAACGAATGTAGCCGCCAAAATGACACTTTTTTTCAGCCGCAAATACTTGCGGAAATCCACTCCATAGTAATTGTCGACGCAAGCCCGCTCATGCATTCGATACATTCGACGAGAAGGAGGGTGGTTCACCATCTGCTGTTCTATCAGCTCTTCCAGAAATTCGTCTTCTGACGATGATCGAGTCTTGTTCGGAATCCCTAGAATTGCTCATTAAAACGCACTTCACGGGGTGTACGACCGTACCACGCAGCAGTACTAATAATAACAATCACAGCGAATCGGTCCTCACTGCGGATTTGGTAACAGAGGATAGAATAGAATGGTCAATTAGATCGTTCTCCCACTTTAAATCCCCAGGACTTGATGGAATTATACCGATCATGCTGCAAAAAACTGCACCAATAATTATCCCAGTACTCGAAAGCTATTTGCTAGTAGTCTTAAATAATGTCACATACCAAGAACATGGAGGGAGATAAATGTGGTTTTTGTACCCAAGGCGGGAAAGGCTAGTCACACCACCGCGAAGGACTTCAAGCCAATAAGCCTTAACTCTTTCATCCTGAAAACACTTGAAAGATTGCTCGATATTTACATACGCAATAGAATACGTCCGGGGGACTTATCCCCAGCCCAACACTCATACACAAAGGGTAAATGTGTGGAAACTGTCCTACATCATGTTGTCGGCTCTATAGAAAAATAACTTAAAGATAAAGAGTTCACCCTAGCTGCATTTTTGGACATTGAAGGAGCCTTCAATAACGTAAATACCGAAGCGGTTAAAAGAACTCTAAGAAACCTAGACATCAACATCAGTCTAATTAACTGGATTGTTAGCATGCTCGAGGAAAGACACATAACCACCGAACTTAAGGGTTCAAAGCTCGAAGCATACGCCTCTAGGGGCACCCGTCAAGGCGGGGTAATCTCCCCACTGCTTTGGCTCATTGTTCTTAATGAGGCACTACAGCAACTAAGGTACAGTGGCGTCAGAGCTACAGTTTACGCGGTACGCGGATGACGTTGTGCTGCTTGCAATAGGTAAATTCGTGCCTACCCTTAGCGAACAACTTGACGGAGCCCTAAATACTTTTAACATATGGGCCAGGAACTGCGGTCTAAAGAATAATCCCCGAAAAACCGAACTAGTACTTTTTACGAACAAAAGAAAAATACCAGAGTAAATTATAAATTATGAAATTATGGTATCCCACTCAGATTGTCCGATAGCGCAAAATACCTGGGCCTCATTCTGGACAAAAAGCTCAATTGGAGATTAAATATAGAGGAAAGAATTAGGAAAGCAACAATAGCCATTTACTTATGTAGTAGAATTTTTGGTAGAACCTGGGGACGGTCCCGCAAAATCATACTATAGATATATACGGCTATAGTTAGACCCATACTGACTTACGGCAATCTAGCATGGTGGTCACCTGTCAATAAAACCACCAACTTAAAAGCAATCACCAAAGTCCAAAGACTAGCGTGTATTGGCACTACCAGTGCAATGAGGACAACCCCAATCGCAGGACTCGAGGCTATTCTCAACCTGCTACCGCTAGACATCATCATCACGCCAGAAGCCATTAATGCTATGAGAATTAGCCAGTCGGCAAACTGGAAACCAAATAGAATAGGTCACTCGATGATCCTACTTGATTACTTTGGCACCGGGCACAACACTCTGCGGTACCACTTGAAGAAACTACGCCTGGTGGAGGAGGAACTCTGTAGTGGCTGTGGCGACGAGGAAGTTTTTGAGGACACTACGCACTTCCTGTGCCACTGTCCGAGTCTTCAACACTCCAGGAAAAAGTTCCTTGGTAAATATTTCTTCCAGGATCTCGAGGAGCTCTTCAGCGTTTCGACAGGAAAGATGCTGAACTTCATCAAATCATCAGGGTGGTTTGTATGCAGAAACGAAGTAAGTGATTGAGTTTTGTATAATTTTTGCCGGTTTTTCACTAGGCCCTGCTAGTCCACATACCTAACCTAACCTAGATAAATGAGAATATTTAATGATACAGTTGACGTTATTAATCGATAATATGACAATCAGAGGACCGAGATAGCTACTTTGAGGGACTCCTGGGGCGGGTATAATCGGGTTACATACGGGGATAGAAAGACAACTTTATATTGCCGTTCTTTGGCATATGATTTAAATTATGCAATGAAACCCGATTGAAAGCCAGGAATTCTAAGTTTAAAGAGAACTATTTTATGCTAAGTTTTGTCGAAGGTCGGTGGCAATAATGTCGACTTCTTTGTCACATTCCATCGCGCATAAGGTACTGGGTACGAATTCCGTTATGTTAGTAGTTGCTGATCTTCCCTTAAGAAATCCGTACTGGTTGGGTGAAAAGATGCCCTTGCAATGGAAGAACATTGTGTAGTAGACAATGCTTTCAAAGAGCTTAGGTATACAGGAAAGTTTAGCAATGGGCCGGTAGTTTGAGATTTCACTCTTGGGACCTTTTTTATGAAAGGGTGCAATGTAAGAACTTTTCCAAAGTATGTGCATATGTGTATGTATGTGTATGCAATAGGACTGAGATACAAAGTTGGAAGAAAGCTGTCAGGGGTTGGGCCAATTGTTCATACATTGTTTTAGAACTATGCGGGGTAGGCCATCAGGACCAGCAGAATATCCGCATTTGAGTTTATTAATCTTCTATCTTACGAGTTACCCGGTTATATCGACAGAGACTAATGAGGTTTGGATGGAGCTATTCATGTAGGAGAAATAATAATGATCAATTTCTGAGGTCTGGTTGCTATACGATTAATTAAAGATTGGATACTTACCTGCATATGTATATACTATCCACACAGTGCCTAGAGGTACCGACTTTGTCATCGTCAATGGACAACAACAGAGAACTTACACGTGAATCATCATTTACCTTAACCACTTTCACAGTTTAAGCCTAGTACACTGATCAAGAGAAAGAGGGATATGCATCAAGCTTCCAAAAAAAGCTAACTTGATGGAGTGTGGAAACTGGAGATGTATGTGTTTTGTCGGCCATAGTGAAGGTAATAGCTAGAATAGATAGAATAAAAGGGCATTTAGATAATTTGAATCGAGATGCTATCTAGTTAGCCTTGCGTAAAATAGACATCCCAGAAAACTCTTAACTATTACGAAAGCTACACATAAGGGGGTTAGGTTATGTTTTGCACAATGGTAAGGTGTCGGAGGACCTTGGAGTTCAACGCGGAGTATAACAGAGGTGCATACTTTCACCGCTGTTGTTCGTAGTGGTCATCAATGATGTACTTCGAGCAGCACTGACTGAAGGAAACCACGAAATCAAATCGACTATGGCATCTTATCTTGAACACCTGACTACGCTGACGATTTTTGCTTACTTTCACATAACATGATACCCCTGCATTTAATGGACTAGGTAAGGAAAGACTAGGTAAGGAAAGACTAGGTAAGGAAAGTGGGGCTAAAGAAATAAAACGAGGAGAAATTATTATTAAGGGCATAGTAACGTCCAAATTAAAAAATTTACAAAGAATAGGGTAACTATCCAGACGGATTGTTACTTTTACATATAGGTTTTATAAATACTGTTTGATACTATGTTTCAGTGACTGATTTTTCGACTTGGATTCGCGAAATAAGTGTTTGCCGTAGACAAACAGAAAATTGTTAAATCGCGGCATCACCTACGTGTGGACTTGCTGTATTGATGTTATCGTAGGTACACTATCGGTGAACGTTTATTGATTTCGACTACAAGCAAAATGTATGTGTAACCGAACATCCGCACTTGTGCAAACAAAGTAAATAAATCTGAAAAGTAATGGAATACCATTTTCTAATATTTTGTAAATAGAATGAATTTTATAGTGTTTTGCATACATCCGATGGCTTATAAATTGAACAGGGCGAGCTTAAAAATATACTTTCCTTAAAAAACAATTAATTAACTTCTGTCATAGCGCAGGACTGTCAGAGGAATTCACTATTAGACTAATAAGCGCAAAACCTAAGTCACCTAGTAAGGTCTAGCCAGGGACTTGGAATCCGAACGTATCCTTTCTGTATGTAGACTTCAGTTGACACCTAACGAACTGTGGCAGGTCTTATGCTTAAGCAAGGTTTCACCTATGACAAAGCGATTGATGTGTTGGTTTAACTACGAGTATATGTAAATTATCTTTTATTTTAAATATGTACATGGCCAAGTGCATTATCAGAAATCCAATAATATAATCTACCAAACGAAAAAAAAACATATGTGTATGTACTCATATGCATATGTATATTCTGTATTATTCTTTTGCATACTTATGCAATATGTGCTGTCATTTATTCTTAGTGAAGTCAATTAGTTTTAAGCCAGTGTGGTTTTAAGAAGAAATCTTAGAGGTCAAATGTCAGGTAAAACGCGTTAGTCACTCAAACCTGAAATGTGCCATCAGAGATATGATAATAAATTACACTGGAGCTAAAGTACCAACCAGTAGCTCAAATGTCAAATTAACTTTAGAAGACCCGCTCCTGTTATTTAGTTTTGCTTGTTTTCTCCTTTAATTAGGCAATATTTTTTCTTAAATCATTTTTTCAACTCTTTCTTTGTTAATAAGTTACAGGTTAATATACATAGTATTTGTTTTTCAAATGAAGAAGTTCATCGTTCTTTGACTGTTATGTAATCTTAACCGTTAGGAATAAATAAACTTACCACGCAAGATATAAAATGAAGCTTAAGTCAAGATTTACTCTTATCGCTGCCAAAATCTTTTTAAATTTATATGTAGGTTGTAAGTATTTCTTTTATAGATAACAGGTTTTAAAGACCAGTTAAAAATGGAATTACATAGCTTTAAAATAAAAAAAAATAAAAATACGCTCTCGACTTGCAACTGCTTAAAATAGTCCAAACACCGTGTTAAGCTGTTAAATATTCCAAAGCGATAAACACCGAAGAGTTAAATTTTAATCCATTCATTTACTAATTATTTTTTGTATTAATAATAATCACCGTCGTGATATTTAACAAGACACGTGCTTACATAATTTACGTGATCCTCTAAGGCACAAGTGAGCTTCGAAGATTATAACAACTATAATGTCCAAAAGATCATGCATAATTCATAAAAGAATTTCTTTGTGACATTAGAGATCACTTTGATGATCGGCCTTAAAAAGAGATCTACGTGCAAAACCTGTTTTGTCCAATCTCCAGAAACAATGGTTCGGCATCAAGTCTCTCGAAACAACAGTAGACATCATGTCTAAGAGTGGTAGCGATGACAGTGTCACTTAGTGTCTTTGACTTTGTGTGGTTTAATTTTATTATACCACCTCTTAACATTTACCACGAACTCTTCGAAGTTAACAAGAAGTCATAACGCTGCAGCACTTCTTTGTTTCACCAGCGAGTTCAATGAATTTTTTAATGCGTAACGTAAAAATCACCCAACCCAAAAAATGAAAGCATGAAAACAAAATCTAAATGTCGACGTTCTGGTGAGAGAACAAACAATTACGAGTAAATATCTGTCCCACATATCGTGGGTCAAGATACGAGTACATTTCAAAACCAGACAAAACTTTATTGACTTTGGCGCAGTAACCTTTAAAATTAATTAATTTTGACCTTATCTCATTAAGTGTTTTATTATTGATTTTATTCCTTGATAAATGCATCGTAAACTTTTTTTGAGCTCTAAATACACATTACAAGCCAAGCCAGACCGATATCTTAAGAGTAAATTACCGTGCCAAACGTCTTCTTTTCATATTCTCTCATTTGGAGATCGTACTGTGAATGATAATTTGAAATTAATTATTTCTTTGCCACGCGAATCGGATTCCTGTGCCCTTAACTGCCTTTATGTCTACATGAGGCCAGCAACCATTATCACAGGCCGGTTTTTTCGAAAATAAACTTGCGCCATAATTTATTTAATTTCGTGATGAATGATATTCGATTGTTTCATGCTTTGTGCAGCAGCAAATGCGTATTAATCAATTGAATATGACAAAGATGCTTCTGGAGAACATCAATATAAATTAGATTGTAAGACGTACTAATTTAATAAATTTGGAAAGAATATCATTTACATTCCAGGTAAATTATGAATCTTTTTATTAGTTAGTCACCCTTGGGCAGGTTTTTGTAGAATCAAGGTCAATGTATGGAAATTTGGTTACAAAAAGTAAAAGTAAATGAAATAAGTCCAATAGATCAAAGTGCAGAAAATTATAAAATTCTCCTTAAAATGTGAGAATTTTAATATTTGCCTGATTCGGGGAGACCTAGCTTTATTACCAGGTATGTTTTTTTTAATCTTATATATCCTTATGAAAAGATATGTGTGTTTAATACTGAAGCAGTGATAACTTAAATGGGCTTACGTTGTCCGGTATATATAAAAATAAATGCATCCATATCGATTTTTTCATATGTTGTCAATAACTTGCAAGGAAATGTCATAAATGGCTACATCACTCTTTTTAAAGCCGCCATTAAACATCAACAAGAGGACCTAAATTTACAACTCACGAAAAAGTTTTTACGATTGAAATAAAGCTACGTACTCATATTTCAGTGTTTGCCTACGTTCACTAGACGCCATACTTGGGCTTCACTTAGGATATGTCACTCCAACACACTTAGACGAGAGATACATACATAGGTCCTTTGTGATACCACATACGTATAAATCATGTAATCTCTACCAATCTCATTAGAATCATTTTGAACATTTGATGAAGTGCCTTCTAATATCTATGTTTACTAGATCGCCTAAATCGTTGTCGTAGAAAGCTCCCAAGTGAAGCTTTCTTCTGTGGGAGAGAGCTGTACATGTACAAAGAAGGTGATGAATGGTTTCTTCCTCTTCTTTGTCCACACAGCTTCTGCAAAAATTGTTTGATAATATATGGCAAGCCTTGTTGCATGCTGTACCCAGTAATGACACCTATCGTAGCGCCAATATGGATGCTATTGAGAGAAATCAAATTCTTAGAGCGTTTTAGATCTAGTCCAGCTTTGTCGCTAGACATGTTTTTCCACTTGTCGACCTAAGATTTATTCTTTCGAGTAAGTACCGATCGGTATATCTAGAGTATCCTTATTTAGAAGGATGGGTATAGTTTTTCCTATTCTGGCGACACAGGTGAATATTGAACTGCTCCGCCAACTCATTGAGAGACGATCGGCAATCTAGAGCTACTGATGAATTTATAGATATCGATTCCAAGGATTTGATTGCTGCTTGGCTCTGAAAAGATGCGAATACCTTTAGTGGATATCACGTTTTTCTTTAGCCAAGATAAGTCTTCCTTAATCACCATTATTTCCACTTAGAAGGCGCTACAATGATTTGGAAGACAGAAGGAGATGTTTAGATATAAGAAAACACACCCTGTCCTTGGTTTTTGAGCCATCGCTTTTAAAATGAATCGACTCTTCTTCTTCTGAGAATACTTCTTCCTCCCAAAATGGGCTGGATGGAATGGTGACATTAAAGTTTTTATAAAAGTTAAGACACGGCGTAGTCCGTGTTTTCGGGAGAAATTTTGAATTTATTCAGAATGGAGGCATGGCCAAATTCTTTTCTTGACCACTGTTACGTTCCTTCACGGCAAACGGCTGCTGTGACGTCTACCCCTCGACATCTTTGATTGCTAAAGATGTCGAGGGGTAATAGATGACACAGAATGTCCAGTGCTGCAATGGGAGTTGAACGCAGTGCTCCGCTTATGCACAAACAAGCTGATCGTTGGACTCTACTTAGACTATCGCGGTTTATGGCGCAAGAAAGAATTGCTGATGTCAAAACAGTGACAAACAGCAGTGGTTACTGCAATCTCAACAAACAGACTTATCAGGAAGAATTCTTTTTCTGGGTAGAATAGACAGCATTTACAATAACTTCGAGCGCAGAGAAATGCTGAACTGCGTTGCAGGAACTAATATATGATTGTTTAGTATTATTTATTTGCTGAAGTCATAGCTTCAGGTGAAAAATCCAACGGTAGTCCGAAGTTATCATATTATATAAAAAATGATCTGGCAAAAGCTTCTACAGCCGAGAATTCATCAGATAGAATCACAGCATAAGCGCCACTCGCACAAGCAATGGAGTTATGTAACGCTCGATGCAGTATGTAGTCCCTACAGACCAAGTATCGCCAAGATCAGTCTAAGTCATTAAATAGAATATTTTAAGTAACGCCGCTAGGTCTTCCTCAATTACACCAGTCGCACTCACATAAAAGAATCGAATCATGATTAAAGAAATTAGCATTAATTTTCTGTATTTCCCTCTTCTCGTCTGCTATCACTAGCAGTCGGTGGGCACATGTATACCTTTACACACTTCTTGTTTATCTCCCTTTAAAGAAAAAAAAAAAAAAAAAAAAACCAAACCAAAAGAAACCCGAGCAAGAAACGCGCGATTTTTGAATTAATTCACCTCGTCTTGTTTGCCAAATTTTCAGAAGTTGGTTCTTAGTCTAACCACCGATTCACAGAGTGGAGAGTGGTAATATAAGCCGCTGCTTTTCTCTCGGCGAATTCAGAAGGTTAGATCTCTCACCACAGGAATAACCGGCCGTTGTGACCGTGACCGTGAATTTCAAACGCGAAAACGTTACCACATCAGAATGAATTTATTAAATGTAACTTTAGTGCTTAGTTGTTCGGTGTTATTGTTGGTCTTTGCGAAAGGTTATCCTCCGAAGAGGTTGTCGTGGTGTGACTCGGATTTATGCCCCTCCGGGGGGCGGCACATTGCTTGCAATAACGATGGTGTAAGTGTGAAAAAATTCGTTTCACACAGTATTATGATAAATTCGTCCATTTGTAGAGCTTCAGTTATCGATGTCAGCCAGACTCGGTTGTACTTAACATGAAACCCTTCAAACGGCAGGTTTTACATGAGCACAACAAGCGGCGAAACTTCATTGCACTAGGCTTGCTGCCAGGATATTATCCGGCCGCTAGGATGGCAACCATGGTAATTTTTTAATTAGCGATAAATGACGGTATTTTGCCTCATATGGAGCAAATGTGGAAAGATGAATTTATATTTGTTTGATCGATACGTTATCTGTCGTGTGGACATATCAGAGTGTCACTAAATTAGCATAATCATTGGCTAAAATAGAAAAAGTCAGAAACTTGTTCCACCACTTGCTTCGTGTGTATAAACAGTAATTTATTAACGATTTGTTTATTTTTCACTATTCGCCGACGTCTGTAGAAGTGGGATGATGAGCTAGCGTACCTGGCACTGCTAAACCTGAAGACATGCATTCTTGACCATGACGACTGTTACAATACTTACCGTTATCGAAATGCTGGTCAATGTTTGTACGGATTGTATTCGGAGCGGTCCTATGTCAATATGACCAATCTCTTGGAGCAGGCTGTTGGAGGCTGGTTCAGTGAATACAATTTGATTGACAATAGCTACATCAAGAGATTTCGTGTGGAGAGCCATTTGTAAGTTTTTCTTTTTTTTTTGTGTTTTGTATTCTCTAACGGCTTCCTTTGACAGTAAGGAGTATGGGCACTTTGCGGAAATGATAGTCGATCGTAACACACACGTGGGTTGCGCTGCAATCCGATTTACAAGACCCGATTATAAACACTATTACATTGTTAATATTGCTTGCAATTATGCTTCGATATATGCGCTGGATACGCCTGTGTATAAAGCTGGTTGGCCAACATCAAAATGTCGAACTGGAGGTAATCCATATTATCCTGGATTGTGTTCATTAAAAGAGAGATTTAACCCAAATTATACATAGTGCTAATATATCATATATAGAATCAGGAAAAAAACCCAGGAATGTTTGCATAATGTTCTATGACTGAAAATTTGAATGACGTTGAAATAAGTTTGTAGGAATTTTTTTTTACTTTTAAGTTAAAAAAAAAAAGTATTATTTGAAATAGACAAATGAATTGTTCCGATTTAGAGGAACGTTAGTTAATAAAACTTACTAAGAATAATGTTATTGATCAGTGTTTTTAGTTTGTAACATGTTCTTTCTCAGAGTTATTTTGAACCACTGCGATGGATCGTCTAAAAAGAATTCACCTCAAACCAGAACTGTACCCATTCTATTTATTATTATTATTTTTTTTTTTTTTTATCTTAAAGCTTCGTTTTTTAATAAGATGAATTAAAATGGCCTAAGGCATTTTATTGCTTATTAGTTTTCTCCCTTTCGCTAATGTCAAGTTAATACAAGAAGTAAGAGCAAACTGAATTACTTTTATGTATAGTTTCGTAATTATTAAAGGTACTCCAATAAAATCTTTAACCATCAATTGTAGAAAATTTGTCGTTAAATTAAAGCTAGTGCCTACATTCAATACAAGCCACTAAATTTTGGCCAATTGCTTAAAATTAATACAGTTTCGGAGCCGGTTAAATTTTGACATTTAGAATTTGCAACCATTCAAAAATTTAGCCACTGACTAACATTTAACCACGAATTAACACAAGGCCTGAATTTAAGAGAAAACATTAATCCGCATCAATAGTAAATACGATTTTCAAGGTTGGCATCTTTAATATTTTTATGTGGTTCATCCGGTTTTTTCGACTTGGGTCAAATTATTTATTCCTAATGAAATTATATTATAGAATAAATTTGCAGGTCATCGACATTGGCACCCTCACTCTATTTGTAACTGTAAACCTGTACGACAAGTTTTCGATGCATGCAAAACCTAGTTTATTATGCGGTGACATCCTCAGTGTGGGTTCTATAGCTCTAACATACCCTGTATTATATTTGGTGACAAACGCGTAATTTAAATAAGTCCGAGCACTACTTACAAGCTTTGTAAAGCTTTTTAAGTTAAAGTTGTTACAGCTACCCTGGAAGGAAAATACGTTAGTAATTTATAAAAAGCAAGTAAATCTATGACCACTCACAATAGTTGGTTTCCTTGTTTGTTGTTGTTGTCGTAGCAGCTGTATAGCTGAGGTCAACAACCCTTGCTCGAGTTGTTGTACTCGAGTTGTTAAAGCTGTTCCGGTGCGTGAAACCGATTGTCCTGGGAGTCGTTGTGCTTATCCCGAGAGTTCCTGGTGAGAGAACAAACCATTCCCCATTGATTTACGACAAGATGTACTCCTCCCCGGCGAAATTCGAGTGGCGATCCTACTAGACCGCAGTCCGTCGGTTGTCCTCAAATCCTGGCCTGTTTTTTTGAGGCTAAACGACTGCGTGGTGGTTGGAAGGGACAGCCGATTTTCTCCCGAGTTGGTCACATGAAAAGAAAAATAGAAAATTAGCAATAAATAAAAATAACAAAATACAAATTGTACTTACACATAAAATCCCTTTAGTTCGTTTGTCAGTTTTTTTTTTATTTTAACAGTTGTCTTCGGCCACTCTACACTGTCAGACAAATTTAATTTAGACCAGTTTAAACTGTTCTAAGCCCAGCCAAAAACCAACTATGAAAGATGGGGTAAGAAAGGGATGTTGGTAGTTTTTTTTTATTTTTTTTTTTGCCTTTTCTATTTAGCGGCTAAATTCAAAAATCGGACCATAGTAAATCCGTATGGGTAGTGGGATTTTCGGTCGACGTTGCGGGTCTAGTATAGACCCATAGAGAAGCACGGCATTCTTCTTCCAGTGGTGAAAGGCATTACATGTCTCCATAAATTTAAATTTAAGTTATATCTGTTAAAGTGCAGTGAAGTATAAGTATAAAGACCTTCTGTAAAGAAGGCAGTGAAGAATAAGTAAAAGGAGAGAATATTTTTTTTTTTGATTCTATGATATAGTGCCCCCCCAACAGAAGGACGAGAAGAAAAAAAATAATTGTATTCAAACAAATCTGTTTTAAGGGGTTAGTGGTGTGCTTTTAGTGATTATTCTATTTTTTTTAAATGCATCCTTGATTAGGCTCTGTATAAACTCAACAATGCGGTCATAGACTCTTGTGAGCCCAAGTCGTGGCCGCCAATATTTTTTTTTTACATTGCCAAACATCATAAAATATACCTACGTATGTACACACGTACTTATATGCGTGCATAAGTACACACATAAAAGAAACACGAAAAATTCACCTGTACTTCAAAGTGGGCGCTCATAATTAACAGAAATCCACTACTCCTGAGAAGCCCCCGCCCGAAGAAGGGATCATTTGACCGAGAAGGTCATAGTGCCTCCCATATACATATACATATAGATATATTTAACATGTGTATATCATATATAAGATACCGCCGTTTATAGATACTCTTACCAAAGAGGCGTTAAATTTATAAAAAAAAATAATAACAAATTATTAGAAGTGTTCATACATATTGAATGTCATTATATATGTATATATTTATTTTTGTTCATAATTCCTTTGTCTTGCATTAGTGAGGTGAACCATAGTGAGAATAAAATTTTAAGCTTTGTTTTGTAAAAATTTTGTTTCCCCGTCCGTATTTTCTCGCGTTTAGTATAGTTTTTAAGTGCACAAAAACAGATACCTAAATAGAGCTCCATTTTACTACCATCAAGCCCATGACAGCTTGATGGCTTCTTAAAGTGAAGTTTTCAGGGGGTGCGGTAGGGTAACTAAAGCCCTTTCAGTTATGGTGGAGTGACCTAGCAGCAGCACCTGTCCGATTGGGAAGTACTATATAATGGCCGCAGGACTTCGTGGTTGGAGGGCAAAGGCCAACGCTGCCACATCATCTGCAGCGCCCTCAGTGTGGTGAACGTCCGTCCGTTCAATGGTGAAAAAAAAAATAAGTAAGTAGAATTTGGCATGATAAATGTTGTTTGTAGTAGGTTTGGTCGTGCTACGGGGGAAAGAACCACCCCATTTCCGGCGAGTTAAGCTGTGCATCGTAAGCATGCCACGTCCCTCGTAGCCGACACTCTTTTCCTTTTCCGTCCCATCCCATCCTTAAGTCCCATCCACATCCTAGTTTCCTGTCCCTTTTCAAATCCCAACTCCCATAACCATCCCTCAGTCCTATTACAAAGTAACACTTACACGTAACAATTTGAAGTAAGGTATATGTATGTCAAGAATCGAAGGTTCGCATTAAGATATGAGCAAAATAAGCTCTGAGCCCTCAACAATACCACCTTATTATGATTCCAAGAAAGATACTATTATATTCTATTTCCCAAAGCAAAAACGTAGTTGTCACCCAATATTTACTAAAGTCGCCTTACCTGGCTACATACTGCATACTGAATTTTATTATAGGATGATCACCAAATCAGAATTGTTTATAAATCTAAATAAATAATTCTTGTCACAATTTAACCTAGTTTTCGATATCGTTAGTAGAAGATTATGTTTCTTTTGTTTGTTTGATTGTAGCATTCTTATGTACAGGCAACAAATAATTTACCCATATCATATTTTCAAATTAAACAGCCTGCACTAGTCATAACGAAAATCACTGTATTGTCTATCGAAGCCCTTGTGGTTTGATCGTTCGTTCGAAACTACTAAATCAATCTCATGTTAGCTCCCTAGCCGTACCAGTTGATCATTGTCTATTCGTTATGATCGTATTACTAATCGATGCAGCGGCCTCATGTTAGATATTAAATTACTATAATTAGTTAAACACACAATATATTTTAAGCATTGATTAACACATTTAGCCTAATCTCCAAGAAGATGTCGTTTTTAATTTCCATTCAACATCGCTACACTGAGGCTAGTTAATGGATAACAAAAAGCCGGTGAATGAGATGATGGCGGGTACATTACTCAGATAGATGACTACAGGTGTAAACATTGACAATTTTCCCGCCAAAAGGCTAATAAACCGTTTAGCCAAGACAAGTTGTTTCGGTTAAATTCTAAGACAAGTTTTATCACAAATTAGATAACGTGGCATACAGTTGACGAGCTTGTTGGAGGTATAAACGACTTAGAGTCGAATTGACACGCTTGTTGGGGATATATAGCGAACTTTAAGTTTATTTTAGGAAAAAGTTGCTAAACAGGAATAACACTTTTCTAAGAATGAATTTATAGAAAGCTGTTGACAACATATGGAACTTGATCAACTACTTCCCAATTATTAATTCAATTTAATGAATAAAACCACAAAAAATTATGGAAATATGGGGTTAGGGAGGGAACTATTTTGATGGTTATTTTCAAAAGCCTAGATCTATGGAACAGTATTTAACATAATTATTAGATTCAAGGAGAGATTAATTGCTGTTTTAGTTGCTATGATGTTGTTGCAACAAATGATGTCAATCATTCATACCGAAAATTGGCAAGGAGGACTATTCACTCCCCAAGAGTTTCAGACCAATAAGTCTCACCTCCTTCTTACTGAAAAGTATTGAGAAACGTGGCGCAGAACAGTTGAGAAAGAATCGAGGTCTTTAGGAATGAGTTGGAGGCAGCTCAAACGCGTTGCAGAACTTCGAACAAGATGGCGTGCAGGCGTGGTTGACGCCCTATGCCCCCCCCGAGGGGTTAAATGATCTAAGAGAGAAGAAAAAGTTGCTTTGAAGATGCATTATTAACGTGGCCAGAACTGAATTCGCCCTTGATAGGAAAGAATACGCAATGGGCATTTTCGTTGACATTGAGAATGCTTTTGACAACGCGACTTTTGACTGCATGTGCCAGACAACACGGGGTAGATGAAACATTAGTCTTCTTCTTCTTCCTTTTATCAGCGAGGTTATGATCCGAAAACAAGGGATCACAACCCTCCCACTTCACCGCATTTCTACTGATCCGCCTGTGGGGTTCGCCTATTTGACCTCAGAAAATATCGGCAGGCCTGCCGATTTTGGATCACTCGGTTACTGAGGCCAATGAAATGCCGATGTCGTCGCATTTGTCTGATCCAGGTGTTTATAGGCCTGCCTTTCCTACATCGCGATGTCTTCGGAACGTGCATAGATATTGCCTTTTTAACATGGTTCAAATGATCTCTTCTTTGAACGTGGCAATACCAGCTGAGCCGGTCGCGCTCTAATTTTTGTACGATGGTTTCCTTGATGTGAAAGCTTCCACGGATCTTCGAACTTCTTATTCGATCAAGCTTGGTCACTCCTGCTGTCATGCGAAACATCTTCATCTCAGCTGCCGTTTATTACTCTCATACTTTTTGTACATCGTCCAGCGCTGGACGTACAACTGCGGTGTAGAGCCTTCCTTTCAACTTAGGGGGCATTTTTCTGTCACAGAAGATAGCGGAATTTTCTCGCCACTTCATCCACCCTACGCTTACACGATGATTGATGTCGTCATCACAAGTTGCTTTGCTATTGATCATAGATCCCAGATATTTGAACTTTTCGCACTTGGGAAGCACTGTTCCATTCAAATAAATGTCTGGAATAGGCCTGAATGGATCAGAGAACGGGCAGCACAAGTACTCTGTCTTTTTTGAACTAATGCGATACCCATTTCCCTCCAAAACGTCCACCCACACATCAAGTGCTCGTTGCAGGGATGTAGGATCTTCACTTATGATGGCTCCATCGTCAGCAAAGAATAACTGATGTACCTTGGGGTCCATCACTTTACCTTCAAGCAGATAATCAAGGACTGTAATAAAGAGCAAAGGACTTAAAACGCTTCCCTGGTGCACCCCGACTTTGATTGGGAACTCTTCGGTTACTCCAGCGGGGCATCTTACTCTAGTCTTTGCTCCTTCGTACATGTCCATGATCATCTGCACATAGGTTTCTGGAACCCCTCGATGTCTTAGCGCCACCCATCTCGTGGTTGTCTGTCGAATGCCTTTTCAAAGTCAACCAATACAATATGCAAATCCCTTAAGGAATCTCGATGTTTTTCCATTATGATCCTTATACTTTGGATTGCATCTGTGGTTGATTTACCCGAGACAAACCCGCACTGATCATCAGATAGCCGTATTATTTTTCGCAGTCGGCCACCTAATTCCCGCTCAACGATCTTCATGGTGTGTGACATCAGCTTGATCGAACGGTAGCTATCACAGTTTCGCGTATCACCCTTCCCTTTGTATACAGGGAGAAGGTAACTTTCCCTCCATTGATTTGGCATTGGATCACCTCTCACGAATTTTGAGATGAGAATTCTGAGCCATCTGAACCCGACGTATCCCATCTTTTTCCAGAACTCAGAGGGCATCTCATCTGGCCCAACCGCTTTTCGTTTTTTGGAGTATTTGACCGCCTCACTAACTTCTTCGACTGTAATGTCGGGTATTTCTTCACAGTTAGGGGTGGCACTTGGAAAGTATAGCCGGGGAAACTGTTCGTTTAAAAGCTCTTCACAATACTGCCGCCACCTCTGCAGAATTTTGTCGTCATCCACAAGAAGCTGGCCAGGAGCATTGCTAATGAACTTTGGCGAACGAATCTCCTGAGCATTCCTCCTTCTTTGGGCGGCTATTTTGAAGATAGTAGCGCTCTTGCTCATATTGTGTCGTTAGATGAAACGATTCTAATGAATAGAACTTTGGTAGTGGATACGGATTGTGGCCGATATGCTATGACAGGGGTAACCGGGGGCTATCCGCAAGGTGGCGTTCTGTCTCCACTGCTATGGTGCTAGGTGGTCAACTCTCTGTTGAACACTCTACATAGTTCTAACGTGTACGCTAAGGCATATGCGGATGATATTGCTGTACTTTCTGTCGGGCCGTTCCTGGCGATTGTCTGTGCTAACGCGCAGGCGGCGATGAATGGTGCACTAGGAGTTGGCTTTCGGTAAATCCTTTTAAAATTGAAGTTGTTCTCTTCACGAGAAGGAAGAGTCTGACAGGTCTGACTCAGCCTGTGCTAAAAGGCATCATTATCCACATTTCCAATGAAGCCAAATATCTAGGAGTGATTCTAAATAAAAAACTTCATTGGTCTAAACACGCCGAGTCGAAAGCATCCAAGGCGCTCTCAGTTTTCTGGTAGTGTAAGCGTGCTTTTGGCAAGACATGTGGCTTATCACGGAATAAGGTTCTCTGGATCTATACGGCTATAAGACCATTCTTGGCATATGCGTGTAAATATGTGGTTGCACGGGAGCTTTTCCGAGTACGTCTGGCTTTGCTCTAGGTGCTTTGC
Source organism: Brachypalpus laphriformis (assembly GCA_945910035.1). Taxonomy (NCBI): domain Eukaryota; kingdom Metazoa; phylum Arthropoda; class Insecta; order Diptera; family Syrphidae; genus Brachypalpus; species Brachypalpus laphriformis. The sequence goes on along the minus strand of OX246753.1, from coordinate 10,410,729 downwards.
TGAACTTATCTTCTCTTGATACTTATATCATGGGCTGCACTTTCAAACCCATCCATCGGCTTAGGCAGGGTGGTTTTTGGTATACTCCACATTGGAATTTTGATGAACTTGCGCGACACTTATCATACGACTCCGGTCTCATGGATATGCCGTCTGATGCAATGACAACAGAACTTCAGCTGATGCGCAAATTCAGAGTCGACTTTCCTTTTGTTCAGGACTGGCTTTAGCCAGAGTCTGAGCCCGAAATGGAATGCAGTCGTATTTTCCCGGACGGCACAAAAACCAGTTAAGTGCCGCGTCTTCGTGGAAGACGAAAACATTAAATTAAAACAACATTAGATGGAAAGGCCGTAGTATTTGTGTCCGCAGTGATGGTTAGGCTGCGCTTAAGGTCTTGCTTAACCCTTTAACCACTTCCAAAATAGTTCGTGAAAGCAAGCAAGCAGGCAACTCGGTCGCAAGGCTGAATTCTCTGACTCCTATCTGGCTCTCAGGTCGCACTGGGATCCTAGGAAATGAGATTTACGATGAGATTGCTAAACAAGGATCAGAGTTTGTTTTCTCAGGTTCCAAACACACGTTCGGTCTCTTTGCGTCCTTGGTTAGGGCTACCATTGACAATTGGGTCTCTCACGAACACAATTTTGTGTGGCATAACTCTTTAGTACATAGTTTGACTAAACGAATGCTCCCGGACTTCTATAAGAAATCAGCGGCATTCTTGCTGCATCTCAGCAGAAAAAACGGAAGACATCTTATTGCCGTCTTGGCAGGCCACTTCGCTTTCGCCAAGTACCTTAACGTTTTGAGCTTAAGTGACATTATAATCTGCGATGCTTGTGGAGAGAGCGACGACACTGCGGATCATTATCTCTACAAGTGTCTGGCATTTGCTCGTATCAGGTGCAAGATTGTCGGTGCTGATGTGGTGAGTGTTGGCATTTTAAGCTCTTCATGACTGAAGTGCTTGCTTGGCTTTCTTAGAAAGACAAGAAAATTCCAATAAAATGGTAAACCAGGGGTGGAATCGGCTAAGTTGATATTTGACTGTTGACTGTTGTCCTGCGTAAGTTCATTATCAAAGTTGAGTCAATTAAGTGGCAAAAAATAGTGTTTACATCCTTAAAACTATTCAGCTCATGTAGGGATGACTTGGCCGCCAATCTCACATAATAAAAAGTATTTTTTTAAGTACATAGAATAAAAATAATATCAATTACATAGGTACATATATGAATTCCAATATCACTATTAATTGCTTTTGGCATTGAGCTCCAGCTTCAACTCATTTGCCACTTTCGCTATCTCCAGCCCCAATTTCCTAATCTTGAGCTCTTCATTGCTAGTTCTTTTCGCTTGAGTCCTTGAAGAAGAAGAAATAAATCAAATTGTAATTTCTAAACAATTTTTTTATCATCAATTCTATGTACTTACATATTATTTATTTTCAACAAGTCTCACACAAACACAATACGAAAAATAATTTATGTTTTTATATACACAGCAGTTAATCGGGTTTGCTCTTTAATAGTACAATGGTGCAGTTGCTCCGTCGATCGTTTCCTATCCGACAAAATAAAGCTTACTGCCGAAAACACATGTGCACATTTCTGTATTTCTGCTTTGGAAGGCTATAAAAGGTATTAAAGAACCTCAAATTCAAGCCGCCCCAATTAGGAAAAATCAAGACGAATGGGCCAGGCATGATAAAGAGAAAGCGCAAGTTTTTGCCACCCACCTGCAAGAAACTTTCAAACCGTTGGGTGGACAAGCTCTTATTCAAAATATAAATACGTCATATATAGACAATAGCGTAATAAGAAATGCAACACTTACCGAAATTAAGGAAGAAATAAAGAAACTTAAACCAAAGAAGGCTCCTGGATACGACCTAATTACGGGAGAGGTTCTTAAACCACTACCAAGAAAAGCTCTAATTAAGCTTCTGTTTATTATAAGAGCCGCGCTTAGACTAGAATATGTTCCCAGTCAATGGAAAGTCGCCGAAGTTATAATGGTCCTTAAGCCCGGAAAACCGCCGAATGAAAAAACGTCCTATAGACCGATTTCGCTTCTTCCAATTATATCCAAAGTGTTCGAGAGAATATTAATTAAGCGAATACAGGCGGTAATAGAAGAAGGGCATCTCATTTCGGATCACCAATTCGGATTCAGAAGTAAGCGTTCTACAGTTGAACAAGTACATCGAATAACACATGTAATCGAAAAGTCACTTGAAGAAAAAAAGATTTGTTCAAGCGTATTCCTTGACGTCTCTCAAGACTTTGACAAGGTCTGGCACGAAGGCTTAAAGTTTAAATTACGACAAGTTCTGCCAGAGCACCTATATAATATTTTGAAGAACTACCTCATGAATAGACTATTCCGCGTCAAATGTGGAAACGAATATTCAGATTTTAAGGAAATAATGGCTGGAGTGCCGGAAGGAAGCGTTCTTGGCCCGGTTTTATGTCTATTACACACTCGTGATATACCGCAAGTAGAAGGCACTGTGCTAGCTACATTTGCCGACGACATTGCTATCTTGGCAGTAGGTAAAACGGTCCTAGATACTATAGAAAAACTGCATGATCTACAGCCGCTTAAGTCATAACCTGCAGGGAAATAACTACTTCCGCGATGAATACAGTATACCGGAAATAGCGACTGTGTTTAAATTACGGAGAGAGCTTCTAAAGCTTAATTATATTCCACACAGAGCAGACCTACCAGTGCTATGCAACTTTTGCAACTTGGCAGAAAGAGAAGATGTCATACATTTTGTTGGGAAGTGTCCAGTTTTAAGCGAAATTAGGAGACATATCTTTGGAAGTAAAGTTCTGTCGGTGGATCAAGTTTCTATGCTTCTGAACGAACCAAACGTATTTAAGCTAACCCAGTACTGCAAAATTGCTTTAAATTATCGTGAAAGGATCATTAATGAAGATTTCTAAAATCGCTTAAAATAAAAGAAATACACAAATATACATACATATTTTAGTCAATTTTTAATTTTGAATTTATTTAATGTTGTCAATCAGGCAGACGGCAACGCCATGTTTATTGATTTTTTGTTAAAACTTTGTATTAATAGTGAAGTACATACTAAATAAAATCTATCTATCTATCTATCTATCTATCTATCTACTATAGAAAAACTGCAAGAAGCTTGGGATAGAGTAAATGAATGGACAAAGGTTTGGCGAATCGCAATCAACGAGACCAAATCTGTTCATGTAAATTTTACTAATAAGAGAGTAAATAATTCTCCGATCTTTTCAAACTCGGTTCAATTTCCGTTTGCAAACGAGGCTAAGTATCTTGGAATGACACTTGTTACAAAGCTGAAATGGAAAACATATGTAAAGAAAAAACGCAAAGAACTAGATAATAAATATAGAGAAGTGTATTGGTTACTTGGAAAATATTCCAAGCTTAATATAGAGAACAAACTGCTTTTATATAAGCAAGTGCTAAAGCCTGTATGGACATATGGTATACAACTCTGGGGTTGTACCAAAATAAGTAATATTAAAATTTTACAAACTTTTGAAAACAAAGTGCTAAGACGTATTGTAAATGCGCCATGGTATATCAGAAATAGCGATATCCACAGAGATCTTGGCATTAAAACAATCGAAGACGAAATCAAAAACTACGCGAGAAAACATAAAAGTCGACTAGAAAGTCACATTAATATTACAGTCCTCCAAGTTTTGGATGAAAAAAACTTACTACGCCGTCTACAAAGAATAAAAAACCTTTAGACCTAGCGCGTTAAGTAACCGCGTCTAAACTGCGGAGCTAGCAGGGACTTCTAATGGGAAGGTACCTGCAAAACGTCATTATTTCGTGAAACGAAAACTACTTGATAAGTCGAATACTTAGTTGTAGTAAAAAAATAAAAACAAGTCTGTTTTGAAGGGAGGTTTTTTAGTGAGTAAGAATCCCACACTACTATCAGCACGCGCTGTCGATCCTCATAGTGTCTTGTTGAAGATTTTCACCTACCCTCGGAAAAAAAAAAAAAAAATTCTGTATTCATCAAAATTAGAATACTAGATTAACACACTAAAGCGGCCTGTTAAGATACCAATATGCAGTATTTTCTGCTGAGAGACAGCAAGAATCTCGTTGATTTTTTACAGAAATTCGGAAGCATTCGTTTAGTCAACCTGCATCCTGCAGAGGCATATCACACACAATTGTGTTCGTAAGAAACCTGATCGTCAATGGAAACCCTAACCGAGGACTCAGGAACATCCAACGCAGGCTCGGGCCTGAGAAATCCTACTCCGAGCATTGCCCAGCAATCTCATCGGAGATCTCATCCACCAAGATCCCATTGTGACCTGGGACCCAAATAAGAGTCAGAAAATTTAGCGACCTTGCCATCGAGTTCCAAGAATTTTTACATTCACGAACTATTCTGGAAGTGGCTATGGGGTGGAACAAGGACTTAAGCGCAGTCTGACTGTCACTGCAGATGCAAATATTTCGATCCTTCCACCCCTTTCTTACATTATAGTTCATGATAATTAGGTTTGCATAAGTTTCCACTTGGGAAACAGATGCATGTTTGCCTAACAAGAAGTAAAACCTAATGCTACGAGTATCATCTTCCACGAAAACACCAGTAAGAGTACGTACGTATTGTAGATTTTTAAGAGCTAAAAAAAATTGGATGAGTTCTGATACCCAAGGGTGTTTGCTTATATCATTGCGAACCTTGCTCTATTACGAAATGATAATAAAATAAGAGAAAAAGAAAGTAAAAATCATTGCAAACTACTGGAAGTTATCTTTTTGGGTTTTGAAATTCAAACAAACATGAAAAGAAACGTATGCCAATCAAATTTAACTGGGACATCAATCCCAATAAGAATGGAAATCAATGTGGTTTTCATGTTCAATTGGGCACTCAAAATTTGAAATCTAAGATGAAAATTTGAAATTCCCAATAGAGAACCACATTAATAAACATCGTAATAAAAAACTTGGCAGCACAGACACCTCAATGGTACTGAGCAATCAGTTGTTTGGAGTAAAAAATAATAATACAGAAAACTCAAAAATTTAAGCAACTTGAATGTATGTAAATAATTAGTTGTATTTCATTAGAATCGCGCTATCGTGTTTACAGTCAACTTGTTGATATTAAATGGCGTCCTTAGAAAATATAGGGGCTGCAGTTCCGAAATGCTCATTTCCTATGAGGTTTCCTCGGTTAGTGAGAATGCTACCGACCGTTGGTATATTTATTTTTACTATAACTTTGTTTTTATGGGCTGATTTTGATGAAACTTCTTTCAATTAAGTAATTAGTACACTTTTTGTCTATACATCGCAATCATAATTAAAGAATTCGAAGAAGTATATATTGTATATATTGCTACCATTTTCTATAGCCTTTTTCAAACTTTGGGAGCGGGTTATGTGTCACTGAGAAGCGAGCGCCAATTTTTTTTTTTTGTTTTGCACTTTTGAGGTGAGCACAAGGTATTCTATTAAGATTGTCGAAATTTCTGGTAACGTAAATTATAGCCTAAATTTGTGCTCTTCTGAGGCACAAAAACACCTACTGCTTGCTGAATGAGCACATATTTTGTTATTAAAATTCTTTGTTTTATTATTTACACTGCATCGGTAAACAGCACACCGCATTTTCTTAATTTAGATTGCTTAAAAACACTGAAGAACAATCAAAACCACAACCACTGTACTGTAAACAAACTAACCGACTTAACATTGGGGTCACAATGGCGGTCCATTATAAAATTCTGACAGATGCTCAGTATAATAACTAGCTGAACACAATGGTGAAGCTGAAGCTGAAGTACGTCGCGCTGTCAAAGTTAAATACACACACATCCAATACTGCGAACACAATGTGAAGCTGAAACTTGCCGCTGAAGTAGAAGTGGAGTTAACTTCAGCTTCACTGCAGCGCGCTTTTTTGACATTTCCATATTTCCATACAAAACAACAACAAAAAAAAAAAAGATGTGGCACATCAATAAATAGAGAAATCAATTAATCAAATAAAAAGGAACAATATTCTATGTGATTTGAGTAATCCTCACTAAAAAAAATACAGAAAAAGTCCAAGGTGTGCAAAAAAAAAATTTCGAAGCATTTGGATTACCAACAACAAACACCCGTACAGCGCTTCACCATTGTGTTCGTATTCAGCTTCATCTGTGCGCGATAGCGTATGATGGCGTATAGCTTCAGCTTCACCATTGTGTTCGGCCAGTAAACTAGAGGGCGCAGAACCCATTTGTTTTTTGCGGGATCGCTTTTGGCGTTAGACACCCAACATACTTTTCCGGGCAATTTTAGTTTTTTTTTTAAATTTCAATGAGGAAAACAAAATAGTATTTTTAATTCAATCGTCTGAGAATATCACCCAAGCAAGTCGTGTTTTCTTTTCAAATAAACGAAATATTTCGTATTTTCGAATAAATTAACTTTTTAAATTTTAATCTGTTCACTTGCATTTCTTTTGTTGATAGCGAGGCGGCGATCACAGCGCCGTCGACCCGCTACACGCTGCCGCTTCAAGCGCCGTCTCACTATCAAAAATGGAAAGCAAATATCACAACATAGGAAATATCTTCAGCAATTTATTCGCAATGAAAAACTCTCGCAGGGAAACCAAAAACCCACAAACGCAAACAACAAAACACGAGCGAGGTTACTTAATCACAATAAAACAAAACGAAATACTTGAAGAATCTTAATTGGGGATCATTGTTGAAATTTCGGTTAAAATTCTTGAGGATCAAGACCGCTTAAGATGAACATTTTTGGTCAGCTAGCTCTACAGTAAAATCGGTGATTTCTTTTCTTGAAACGAAAATTTCTTCTTGAAAAGGAGTGAACTGCTTGGATGAATTTTTAAAGTCGACTGAATTTTTCTGCGAAAGTACAAGGACTACTTGATTCGTTCCACCTTCTTGCCATCGAGAGTCGAACGCATAACGTGTCAACGTCACCGATGACAAACGCCAATGACGTCAACCGCCACATGTTTTTATGTTATGATATTGGTACCGCTTCGGTAGTTTGACTTTTTTTTTTCGCTGAAAGAAAATGGAGGATGAGGAGAAAAGGTAAATAGGCAAACAATGCAAATATTTTCTGGGTAAATACTGACTGGGATGATCAGAGTCTTATATAGAATCTCCTTAGTTGTTCGAGATAGGGCTTTACTATTGAATTGCCTTATTAGCCCAGATTTGTACGCTGGTGTCATTGTCAGAATTATTGTTTCCAAAACCCCAATTTTATCACTAAGAGTGACGAAAATTTGGAGCAGGAACAATCGCTCTCTTGGAATTATGTAGCCTTCTTATGAGCTTCTTTATTTTCTATCAGATATCCCATGCTTACTATATTGCTGATATGAATTTGTTCAGAATATCAGAGTTGTGAACTCTAATAGGCCGTACGAGAAGTTATAAGATTTCTTAGATAGTTTAAAATGACTTTTAATATGGCGTAAAATAGGTGCTAGCATATATACACAAAATGAAAATTTCCCTCGTTGCCAGCGTACCACTAAGCGGAATTGTTTTCCACAATTCTTTCTTTTATTGTTCGAACACAATGGTAGAGCTGAAGCTATAGTAAGAAGCGCTGTCAAAAAAATCGTACACTGATGTAGCTGAGTACGAATACAATGGTGAAGCGCTGCACGGGTGTTGTTGTTGGTAATCCAAATGCTACGGAAATTTATTTCCACACATCGGTTTTTTTTTATCTATTTTTATAGTGAGGATTACTCAAACCCCATAGAATAGTGTTCCTTTTACTAGCTCGATTAATTTTTCTGTTGACTGAACTTTTTTTTTTGAAGTTAACTCCACTTCTACTTCAGCTTCACATTGCGTTCACAGTATTGAATGTGTGTGTAATTTACTCTGACAGCGCTTAATACTACAGCTTCAGCTTCACCACTGTGTTCTGGCAGTTATGTTGAAGTAAATTGTTCGCTCGAGCAACAGCAGCATACCTACCGTGATTTAAATGTCAAAGCTAATTTCAGAAACCCCAGAGCCTCTAAAACCGTCATTAGTGTTCCCCCTACACGAGCATTGAAACTTCAAATCGAACAGTGCTAACCTATTTTTGACATTTGCACTTTGTAGCGTGTTGTTAGAACTTGGCTCGAGGACTTTTTCTGTGTTGTGTGTGCATGTTCGTATTTTCATTGATTTTCATGGCTTTCCCTGCGCTAAGTGCTCAACAAGGTATAAAAAAAAGAAAAAAACTTAACATCTTTACTTGTATACATGTGTTCAATTGACAGAAACAAACAGGAAAATCCTAGAAGATTTGCAAATTAAGAAGCAGCTTCTACAGAAAGGCGTATCACCAGTTGTTGCGAGCGCAATCTCTGGAATCAGCCCTGTTCCAGGTCCGAATCCGGTGCCACAAATGAGTCAACCGGTGAGTAAATTTATCGGCCTCCTTATACATTATAATTCTAATAGTGCAACTCCCACAGCAACTGATTCCTAGTACGGAATTCAGTCAGAATCCAGCGATCCGCGCAGCCCCTTTCAACATTTCTAACGCGCCGACGTTTGGCTTCTTTGTGCCGCAGGATTCCTTGTATGGAAACAGTTTTCTGCCCGTTCTGCCGCGTCTTGATCCACCCAGTACTCCTCAAAAGTAACAGCAAGCCTCCTCGTCCGCCTTCCCAGAAAGTTTAGCCATCAAATGGCGCGAATGAAGTTGAAGAAGTTGGAGGAGTACCTGCAGGGTGTAGATGGATTCGAGAAACCTAAACTTTGCCTGGAGCAGTATCCCACCCCGCCGCACATAGCCAGCTGTATGATTTACAATATTCAGGCGAAGTACGACGATATTGAGGGTAAAGTTGTCGGCGACCTGGGTTGTGGCTGTGGGATGCTTAGTATAGGTTCTTTTCTGTTGGGCGCGCAGTTGACGATTGGCTTTGAATTGGATGACAGTGCTATTGAGGTAAGCTTGCAGTCGGTACTATATTTGCGGGGAGTGTACGTTTGGTTGGATTTGTAGGTTTTTCGTTCAAATGTGACGGAAATGGAGCTGCCAGCCGTCGACTGTGTTCAGTCGAATGTATTGCATTTACAGAGGTATTCCAGATGGAGTAATGCATTTGATACTGTGATAATGAACCCCCCCTTTGGTACGAAGAACAATGCCGGAATGGATATGTGCTTTTTAGAAACTGGTGTAGATCTCGCCTCAAATGCCGTCTATTCCCTCCATAAAACATCAACTAGGTAAGTTATGTGTAAGAAATGACACGAATGCGTGTAGAACGAATGGCCAGAATGAGTCTTTTGCCTTCCAACCTCTTAGCTCTTACTTTTCTAAAAAAAACTATAGCATCAGGCCATTATGCATAAAGTGTCGGTTTTACTCATCCTCCATCGGATAGAAGAAGTATTGCGTCAGAAGTATATTGGGTCTTGTTCTATGCATCGGATTTTGTTTAAACGAATCACCATACGCTGTCTATTCTCAACCTGGGGGTCATGATTGCGCAGTCTTGGGCGTAAAGCCACATGATGTATACCTGTTACATTTTTATTTTATTTTTTAAATGTCCAACATCGTTATTTAAAGTGTGAGAAACCAAGCAATTGAGAGAAAGGAAAGGCTGCAGGGTAGAATTGAAGAGGTAACGTGCGCGTTCGATTTGATTTTTTGCAGTTCAAATGACTTCGGAAATATTGACGAAGGCAAGCTATTCAACATTCTTGTTATGCGACTAAGAAATGCTCTTCTGAACTTAACTGGGCAACCGAAACCAATTTCTAAAGCGGACGCATGGGCGGGACAAAACTATATATTTCATCCAAACACTTGTGGCGGAAGTATTGATATATGTATGTATGTAGGAGCGCTAGACACCCAACATTTAAGCGAAGAAATCTGACTATTAATAGATTGATCGCCGATCAGCTCTAAACCTTTACGCTGTAAACGGTCTCAAGTATAGTAAAGCACGTGCCGAGAGCTTCCGCCTTAACATACGAGTAAAATTCAAGTTTCGGATGAATGCAAACTTTATAGATCGTAGCCAAGTCTGTAAGAGTGAAAAAACGTGTAATCTTCTGAGGAATCCGAGGCATCTAGATCCACCTTTCGCAGCTTCAAGCATCTGCTTATTCCAGCGAATGCCTGGGCTAACATGCATAACAAGCATGGACAAGTATCGCTGTGACTCTAAAGCTTGGGTCCTTCAACGCGGTGTCGTTAATGAATGGGCGAATTTAGGAGTGCTGTCATCTGCGAAGTACTTGCGAGTAGTAGATAGAAGGTCGTTGAGATAAATCAAAAAAAAGGTCGGAGATAGCCCATGGCCCTGGTATTGATTGAACTTGTTTAGGAGGGCACAATGCCACACTCTATCGAAAACTTTAGATATGCATGTATGTCAATAGCATCTACTCTGTATTCACCATGACTATGAATGCACTTTGTCCTATTTTCCGACAGATAGATTATTAAGTGCCCCGTGAACTATTATTGCCTGGAACCATATAAGGTGGTGACTGATAATGCTTTCCATGACCTTGGAATTAAAGTATAATCGATCGGTAGTTGGAAGGGGAGGTATTGTTGCCCTTTTAACGAATAGATTGAACGTGAATGAGTTGCTAGCCCGTTTGTAGAGACTCCAGTTTTCTTCAGAAGCTGATTGAAGCAAAACACAAAATCCTATTCCTTCTACTGGACGGCAATTACACAAGTCGGATTAAACCACTGTCCTTTTCTGTGTTTTAGGATTACTGTTTTACTCCAAACTTATGAGAAGTGATCTAATACCGAACCAATGGAGGGAAAGTTCGATCAAGCTTAAAACACACAAGCTCAGTGTCACACACCATGAAGATCTTAGAGTGGGTATTAGGTATGACTGGCGGAAAGACTGCGAAATATGATTCGGCTATCTTATGACCAGTGCGGGTTTATCGCGGGTAAATCAAACACAGATGCAATCCAAAGTATAAGGACCATAATAGAAGAGCACAATGATTCATTAAATGATATGCTTATTGTATTGGTTTACTTTGAAAAGGCATTCGAAAGACAACCACGAGATCTGATATAGGTGCCCCGCTGGAGTATCCGAAGATTTCCCAATCAAAATCGGGGTGCACCAGGGAAGCGTCTTAAGTCATTTGCTCTTTATTGCAGTCCTTGACTACTTGCTTGAAGGTGAAGTGATGGTCCCCAAAGTACAACAGTTATTCTTTGCTAAACGATGGACCCATCATAAGTGAGGATCCTTCGTCCCTGCAACGAGCACTTGATGTGTGGGTGGACGTTTTGGAAGGAAATAGGTACCGCTTTCGTCCAAAAAAAAGGACCGAGTACTTTCCCTGGGGGAGCAAAACTGTAGCTGAGTATTTGTCCGGAAGTGAGGTTAAAAACAGGTCTAGAGTGTTTTGACCGTAGCTGGCAACATCAGGAATGTGTGTGGCATTGTCTAGTATCTGAGTAAGGTGATTTAACTCGGCAAAAGATCTCAATGTATTGACGTACAGGTGTTGTTAGTCTAAATTAGGGAAGCCAACTATTATTATGGACATTAACATCTGCAACAACTATTTCACTTGTGGGACTGCGAAAAATAATACTAGTTATACATTAGACCCAGAAATTTCGTCGAGATGGTAAAATATCCAATCAGTTTAGTTTAGTTTATTCAATTTATTTGGCTTAGTAACCATTTCTTAAAAAATACATACATTTTAGCAACTTTTTACATTTGGATATTTACATTTAAAGTTCAGTTAATGAGATAATTTAAACGGTTAATTGACATTATTTTTAGAATATTCATAAATAGTTCTTTTAAAAGTATTCAGATTAGTTATGTTTCTTATAATTTCAGGAAGCATGCTGAAAGTTTGTAGTCCATTATACAGAATACTTCTCTGTGCTCGTACTGTCCTCTTCCTCTGTATGTTGAATTCCGTTGAGTTTCGTAGATTGTAGTTTATTGGTCTACTTTGGGGTAGGTTAGACGTCAGATATTGTGGACACAAATTGTTTTTGATTTTAAAGACTAGGATCATAGTCATAGTGTAAAGTCTTTGGTTTATGTTAAGCCAGTTCAAAGAATTTATTAATGACGATATTGGGGTGTATCTATCACATTTTAGTATAGTTCGCATAGCTCTGTTTTGGAGTTTTTGGAGTCTAGTTTTTTGAGTGACATTACATAAGAACAACAGACTGGCACAATGTTCAAAATGGCCCTTTACGATTACATTATACACTTTTACTGCACTTGTTTTGGATATATTTTTTCTCAGTTTTCTTAAGACATGTAATTTTTTGGACACTTTCTTACAAACATGCAGCATATCCTAAGCTTGAACTTTGGTAGAGAAGGTCAAAGTGAATTGTATGCTTTTCTAAATTAAATTTAAAACAGAAGTGCTGAAAGCAGGAGTCGTCAGAGTTACCTTATTGAAGCTGCAGCTGAAAGCTCTTTCAATTTTTTTTTTTACATAGATTACGAAACCTCTATGGGGCACAAATAATGGCGCCTGCTATGGCAAAATTAGTGGAATCTCAAATCAATCAATCAATCGTCAGTGCATGCGATTACATGAAAACATAAAGTTCTTACTTAGCATAGGACTACCAACTCCTACTCTCCACATCCACGTTGGCAACCGCTGGGTGCCTAGCACCTTGATCGGAGATTGGGTAACCAACCCCTTTGGAAGGCCTTGGGAGCAGCAGACGAGAAAGGGGAAGAGTGTTATCTTGCTAGAGCACCTTTTCTTGTTCCAGACGGCATTGGACGAATTCCCTAGGTGGAGTCAACGGTTGCATCTACAGTTCCAGTTAGGTTGAGCTTAGTGAACACCTTGCACGAACTGCTTCAACATATTCGGTCGCAGGTCGGTAAGGAATTTCCAAAGTTAGTCAGGACCTTGGAATAGAGATGGTGTCGGAGGAGTCCTTAATGAGCCAACTGCAGCGCTCATACTCCCAAGAGGACTACTGGCACTGGTGCATTTGGGGTTGTGCCATCGGTGTAACTTTCCTACCACGTAAATACACCTTGGTTCCGAAACAACCAAAAGCTTTGAATGAACATGCTTCAAATGTTGACGACCCCAGCAAATGAAATAAGGACAACGACCTTCAGATCTGTACGCGAAATGTTGAAACCCTACGTAGGCTGTCCGATAAGTCAGTGACTTTGAAATGAAATACGTGTTTTTTTTCTCAAAATTGAATTTATTTTTCAACGTAGTCTCCTTTCAGTGCGATGCACTTTTCTCGACGATATTCCAACTTGTTCAACCCTTCCAAATTATATGATTTCTCAAACCCTGCAAAATAGAAGTTTGTTGCATCGATAATTTCTTGTTTAAATCCTAGCCTGTAGGCAGTTCATATCGCAATTCAACTAATTTTGTTGTTGCTACTGCGGACGAATGCATTATCTTGATGAAACGGCACGTTTTTCTTCTTCAAATGGGACGTTTTTCCATCATCTCTGCATTAAATTTATCTAATAAATTGGCATAGTACTGTCCGGTGATCGTTTTTCCCTTTTCCAAATAGTCAACGAAGATTACGCCGTGGGAATCCCAGAATACCGTTGCCATGACTTTTCCGGCCAACGGAACCATTTTTGCCTTTTTTGGAACACGTTCGCATGCAGAAGTCCACTATTTTTATTGTTCCTTTTCTGGCGTGTAGTGGTGTATACAGTATTCATCAACTGTTACGAAACGCTGTAAAAATTCACTTGAATTGCGCTTGAAGTGTCTCAAACTCTGTTTTGATATCTTCACCCGAATCCGTTTTTGGTCCACTATCAGCAAACGCACCCATCTTGCCGATAGTTTTTTCATGCCCAAATGGTCATGAAGTATTCGAATGACGGTATCATTTCGAATTGCTACAATCTCAGATATCTCACGAATCTTGACCCGGCGATCGTCCAACATAATATCGTGGATTTTGTTGACCATTTCTTCCATTGTGACGTCATTTGGACGTCCTGGGCGCTCAACGTCTTTTGTGCTCGCACGACCGCAACGAATTTTGGTGAACCACTTGCGTACCATTCCATGCGAGGGGCAGAGTCACCATATAATTATTTAAGTCTGTCTTCAGTCTCTTTAATGGTATTACCGCGAAAAAAGTAGTGCTTTATTAAAACACGAAACTCACTTTTTCATTTTGGCCAAATCTCAGAAACCAAAGTTCTTTCGATCACTGTAAAAAGCTAAGTGTTTGACAGATCTATTTGATTTGTTGGTCTATGCCGAGAAAGAAACAACGATGTCAGAAAAAAATCGTCTATGCGATCCGAGCGCCATCTTGCATCAAAGTCACTGACTTATCGAACAGCCCTCGTAACAGACCATGTGCCGCAGAACAAATTTTCTCCACTCCCACTTTTAGCACAGCGCTTCATTTGTACTACACCTCACTGCCACGTTGCGCAGCGACCGATCCCTCGACTGTTGTTCCCGATTCCTTTTCCGTTGTTTTTTTTTTCTCCGTATCGCGGAGACGAGGTACATACATTACATACCATATATCTTCATATATATAAATCTAAGTGACAAAATGCGTTTGTGTCCCTCTACCGCCCGTAATTTTCAACCAATTTACTTGTTTTTTTTTTTTTTTTTTAATATAGATAATTACGGTACAAAGGTGATAGGCAAAAACGTACAGACTTAGCCCCAGGCGCCTGCCTGACAGTTGTTGTATATAACGAGTAACGTGGACAATTTTGGCTTCCAAAGCGTCAATCGTCGTTGTCGGCATAAGCCAGCGACTTAAGGCTTTACTCACAAGAAATAATCTTGGTAGCCAATCCTTTCGTGAAATTATGTTATCGCCGAACTGCTTTGCCAATAACTCTTTGGTTTGTAGTATGGCAAATTGCGCCATCCTGTTGAACCTATATGTCTTCCAGTTCGATGTCACGCAAATTTGGAAACAAATAATCGCTAATTATCGTTCGGTAACGGGCTCCATTGACGGTAACGAAAGCATTAGTTTCTTGTGGGCTAACTTTACTTCAAACGCGACAATTTTGTTTGTTTACATACACATTAAGCCAGAAATGCGCCTCGCCGCTGAAGCAAATTTTGCGATACAAAGAAAAACGATCTACTTGCAACTGATTAAGGACCCAAGTACTGAAATCACAGCGTAAATGATGGTCATTTGGCTTCAATTCTTGCACCAATAGAATCTTGTAAGTGCAAGATTTCGCAAAATCGTCCACATAGTCGACGGACAAAGCCCAATTTCCTAAGCACGGCGATGAATTGATAAATTTGAGTCGTCAGCTACGCTAACCTCTACAGCGGCAATATTTTCTTCAAAACGCACAGTTTACAATCTGGTTGATGGGTGGATGTCCAATAGAGTGAGTTGGGTGCGAAAACTTATCAATAACACGAATTGCGCGTTCACTTGACCGATTGTATTCACCATTAAACGGATGAAGTGCTCTGTAAAAATGTCGATTTAAGCTCTGATTTTGGAAATAAATTTCCACAATTTGACAGCGTTGTAACGGTGTAAGCATTTTCATAATGATTTACGATAGCACAAGTGTCATTTATTTCGAACGCGAAAAATGACTCACATTTGACAGTTTGTTCCTATTGATAAAGAACGACAGTCTAAAAAATGCACTTTAGAAGGACAACACCAGTTTGACCTAGTTTGACATCACCTGGCAGGGCATTGATTACTTCAACAATATAAAGAGAAAATAGAATAGGGGTCAAGATACATCCCTGCGGTACACCGGTTTCTGTCCCAAAGCGTTCAAACAGAAGGCTTCCATTCCACATTGTAGTTTAAGTGTTCGAGATTAAATCAGGGCTATCGTGAATACATTTTCCTTCGGAATTTTTACCCCCAGCAAAAATTAAATATCTTCAAAAAAAGGGAAATAATTCGACGGAAAAGAAATAGGTATCAGGAATGACAATTTAGGAGAATTTTCAACGCAATCACGATATTTAATTTTTGTTCGGGGAAAAAATTCCGAAGGAAAAATAATTAACGATAGCCCTGATTGTCTATATACCCCGTCGATGATCACTTAACTGAAAGCCCTAGCGAAAAAAAATTGCAGAGCAACGAATCCCTGTTGACAGTATCAAAAGCAGAGAAAGCATACCATTTTTTTTATCAACAGTCGAGAAAACCAGCAGTAAAACCTGCCTCAAAATTGCGGAGAAGATTGGAGAACGCATTAATCGGTGGTATAATATTTAAGTGAAGAAGAATGAATGGTTGAAATGCCTCTATAATTTTCGGGTAGGCTTCTGCCTACTCTCAATAGCTCTAATAAGTGTGATTTTTGAAAGCACCGTTCACCGACCCATTATCATTCTCTCTTATCTCTACTAACACAAACACCCCTATCAGTTCAAGTTTCATTTCTAAAACCTTTAATTACCAATATGTCTCTTTCTTCAGGGAATACATAACAAAAAAGGCGAAAGAGTGGAGCGTTAAAGGTGAAGTTGTGGCCGAACTCAGGTACAACATCGACTCCATCTACAAATTTCATAAAAAACGATCTGTGGACATTGAGGTGGACTTTTGGAGGTTTGACGTTACAAATAAACAATAAGTTTTAATTTTTTTTAATCAATGCAATAAAATAAAATCTTTTATGTTAAAAAAAAAAGTGTGTTTCTCTTAATCATAGCTTAAACCTGAAATACAACACCTTGCGCACAGGCCAACTCTCCGGAATGATTCACTGTAATAGTCGCTCTCCTGCAATACTGTTTCCATGCATCTGACCCCGATTCTCGTCCGCCACCGGTATGTTTCTCACCACCGAATGCACCACCAATTTCAGCACCATTTGTTGTTGTATTAATGTTGACAATTCCACAGTCAGAGCCATGCGGTCCAATCCATTGGAACATCTTCGAAACGTCTTTTGTGAAAATTGCGGACGATAAGCCCTGATCGACTTCGTTATTCCACGCAATTGCTTCATCCAGTGATTTCGATTTCAAGACATAGACGATGGGAGCGAATGTTTCCTTATGCACCATGGGCGAGTCATGCCGAAGGCCAGTAATAATTGTCGGTTCAACGAAGAATCCAGGACGATTGATTGGTTTACCACCGAAGGAAATCTTGCCACCGGCTTTTACTGCCTCACTGACAGTGGCATTAAAATTCTCGACATTCTGCTGGGAGTGTACTGGTCCAAAGAGGATGTTGGCATCCAATGGATGACCAATTTTGTTCATAACTAATTCGTATTTGCTGGTCAACTGTTGCACGAAAGTATCGTAAAGTTTTTCATGTACAATGATACGTCTGGTGGTGGTACATCTTTGGCCAGATGTACCAATGCAGCCGAAGAGAGCGGCATCTATGGCCATGTTCAAGTCTGCATCGTCATTAATAAGGAGAGCGTTATTACCACCCAACTCGAGAATGGATTTTCCGAAACGCCTTTGAACATCTACACCTACAGCACGACCAGTTTCGCAACTACCAGTGAAAGAGACTAGGTTAACCCTTTGATCCTGCACCAGACTCTTGCCAACATCAGCACCTCCTTGACAGAGTGTGACTATTTGTGGGAAATTGTTGCGCTTCAGTACTTCGGTGACGATTCTTGCTGTAGCCACTGACACTAGCGAAGTGGATGGTGCTCCCTTCCAGACTACACTATTGCCCGTCGCCTAAAAAAAAAAAAAAATTCCCTTGACTTTGCTTTGCGTACCCAAGATATTCAACTTACCAAAGCTATAGCAGCATTCCATCCGAACACAGCATTAGGAAAGTTATACGCTGATATAACACCCACCAGACCCAAAGGCCGCCAAGCTTCCAATATCGTGTGCTTGCCACGTTCCGAATTGATCATTTGTCCCGAATAAATTCTGGACAGACCAACGGCATAGTCGCAGATATCAATAAACTCTTGCACCTCACCTTGACCCTCACTATAAACCTTGCCTACTTCCAAGCTTACAAGCTTCCCCAAGGGTTCCTTGTACTTCCTTAGTTCATCACCAATCTGACGAATTATATCACCTCTAACCGGTGCAGGTACATTGCACCACTCCCTATAGGCGTGTGCGGCAAATCCAATCGTTTCTTGCATCTCTCCAATGGTTCCCATTCGAACTTCAGCGATAACTTCTCCAGTTCCAGGGTCAATTGAACGCACTGACTCACCAGATCCTTTCCATGTACCATTATACACTCCAGGATTGGTTCTGTCCAAGCCGATGTCCTTCAGGAATGAATACTCAGGAGTGTCTATCAGATAAGAAGTACTACGCACAGATGAACTAGTGTGCACACCAGCCACCAGTTGACTTTGCTTCAGCATAAACCTACTAAATTGCCTGATCTGGGCCATGATTCTCTGAAAAAAAAAGAACAATATCAACAACCACTTATGTCCTTTGGCACGTACCTATGTTGCGCGTCGAAAAAAAAAAAAAAACATCCCATGACTTGATAAGGCGATAATTTAAACAACTCGCAGTTATCTCTGGCATTTAAAAAGTCATCCTGATTTATTTATAGAGATGTTATCGATATTAAATGTGTATTTACTTACGTTAGCCTTCAAAACTGCACGCTCCACACAACCTATACAACCCAAGTGCAAAGTGAAACTAAACTGAAGCCGGTTTCAAATATAATATTCTGTGATGGTAAGCTACGCTAATCAGTCTCCCCAACAGAGTTTATCATTAAAAAAAAAAACAAGAAAACAAACTGATTAGAAAATCTCTTTGATAACAACAACTGCACAGGGACTTGGCTACTTTAGGGTATAAATATACGCCTTGGTGAAGCGCTAATTCACAAATAAGCCGAACAAGCAAAAATATCGAATGAAGATAACGATAATCTTGTTACTTGATTAAATCTTCATACACTAGTCTGCGACATTGATAAGCCGCCCTGTGGGGCGTTTAATAGTTAGCCGAATTAAATTCGTATTTTTAGTTAAAGCTACTCTACTGATAACACTTTTGAAAAGAACAAACGGAGATACTACACGGAATGGGTAATTGAATGAAGTAGCACCCTATCTCATTTGCTTTATTTGTGTTGAATTATTGAAGAAATTACGAAGGGGTATAGATGCAGTGTTGATTGTGGATGAAGTTACAATACATAGCAAGCATAGTGATGATTATAGACAGCTCAACTAGTAGTTCTTCAGCTGCTATGAGTCGGGTTGATGTTATTGGGTTAGAAGACATTGTAACTGGAGCTCCGGCGAGTGAATTGCGGCGTCTGGTGGGCGCACAGCTAGTACATCTCCAAAGTATTCTTCTTCTTCCTTTTATCAGCGAGGTTATGATCCGAAAATAAGGGTTCACAACCCTCCTACCTCACCGCATTTCTACTGATCCGCCTGTGGGGTTCGCCTATTTGACCTCAGAAAATATCGGCATGCCTCCCCATTTTGGATCACTCGGTTACTGAGGCCAATGAAATGCCGATGTCATCGCATTTGTGTGCGCCAGGCGTTTCTAGGCCTGCCTCTCGATGTCTTTGGAACGTTCATTGATATTGCCTTTTAAACAGGGTTCAAATGATCTACTTTTTTTAATGTCGCGATACCAGCTGAGCCGGTTGCGCTGTATTTTTTGTAAGATTGTTTCCTTGACGTGAAGGCTTCCACCGATCTTCGAACTTCTTAATCGATCAAGCTTTGCCACTCCTGTTGTCATACGAAGCATCTTCATCTTGGCTGCCGTTAATTTACTCTCATACTTTTTGTACATCGTCCAACATTGTGAACCGTATATGAGCGCTGGACGCACAACTGCGGTGTAGAGCCTTCTTTTCAACCCAGTTGTATAAACCAATTAAATTTAAAGGTTTCATACATGAAATTGATAAAATGTTGATGTCTTCTGGAAGTGCTCATGAAACAGCAGATGGTAAACTACCGTCCTCTTCGTCGAATGTATGGAATACATAAGGGGGCTTGTGTCGACAATTACCATGAAGTGGATTTCCGTAAGTATTTTCGGCTGAAAAAAAGGGCATTTTGGCGGCATTAAGACTTTCTGACTTTCAAATTAATTTCAAGCAACACATATAGCGAATACAATCAACACGAATAAATGTTTAGATTTTCGGGTTAAAAAATAATGCGATTAATCGGTCTGAAAAAGCTGTCAGGGCGATGTGTGGCGTGTTTAGCAATCGATCAGAAGCAGCAGATGATTCGGAGCGTGTCATGGCGTTGTTTCAGCGCAATCCAACAGATTTTTTGCGTCGTTTCGTGACAATTAATGAAACATGGATCCATTCACCCCGATTACCGTTGCCGTTTTTCGACGATTGTCGTTTTATCTGCTGACTGATATACATTACTGAGCAATTTTTTGTCATGTAGAATACTATTACAACAAGAAAAATTATGAAAATGGATACGTGGTAAATCTGAGGATTAATGGGACAATCGTCGAAAAGCTAAAACGGTCAACGGTGATCGGGGTGATTATTATATACCGCAGTTCAATAGACAGTATTTAGGGATGTTGCAAGTGTATGAAAGCCGACTGAAGCGCCCAAAGACGCAAAGTTCGGCCGGCAAGGTTATGGCCTGTATGCAATCGCCAGACGTCAACCATTCGTATGTCAGTAACGTGATTGAGATTCACTCTAACGTTGAAAACGAACGGATCGAATCTCCCCATGCATTTGACATCCGCAGCTATTTCATTTTGGATTTAGTTGTTGTGAGTATGAAATCATACGTTGCTTCTGGTAGTTCCGTAATATTTTCTGTTTTTGCTCTTAACTGAGAGCGCCTTCTTCTGTCTGAAGATGATATACGTATTTCATTAAGAAAAATTGCAACGCTATCCATTTTCACACAAATTTAATTTTTTTTGTTTTGAATTGAATTTTCACAGCACATATGTGTTTCAAACGATCTGTCACAATAGAACTTCCTAATCAACAATA
Source organism: Brachypalpus laphriformis (assembly GCA_945910035.1). Classification (NCBI taxonomy): domain Eukaryota; kingdom Metazoa; phylum Arthropoda; class Insecta; order Diptera; family Syrphidae; genus Brachypalpus; species Brachypalpus laphriformis. The sequence goes on along the minus strand of OX246753.1, from coordinate 10,389,732 downwards.
CTGGTCGGTAAGGAAGAATATCCGACGAATACCACCATCATTTGTCTTACTATATGGACTGCTAGTGAAATTTCAGTTCCATACAATCTCTGCACAAAATATAACGCCATCATAACTAGCCCTCTTGGTTCAAAGCGGAAAAATGTCTTGAATTTCTCCATAGAATGGTAGAGACACCTCTTGTGTTTGTCTGGATTTGCTAATTAAAACGGTTGAAGTTCAAATTGTTTAGGCATTGTTTGCAGCAGATGTCACCTAGAAAATGTGCTAGTTCAAATAATGACCGATAGATTGAACCAACAAAATTTGAATTAAAAATTGTTATACGAGGGATGGTCGATAAGTCAGTGACTTTGATGCAAGATTGTGCTCGGATCGCATAGACGATTTTTTTCGGTCATTTTTGTTTCTTTCGGCATAAATAAAAAAAAATCAAATACCCCTTGATCAAAAAGTTCCATCCATTCCATCGTCCCGATTTGAGTTCTGTTTTCTTTGTTAAGTTGGTACATCTGTTGTTGATATTCCCTCTAAATCTTAGCGTCATAGCTTGACATTTGCAAAAGTTACGTAGCCAAGAGTACATCTATCTCTGTATGTGTTTGCGATTTTTTACCAGACCAGAATTGTGGGCAGAAAACTCCTGGATTTTGCACCATGATAACGCACCGTCGCACAGTGCCATCATTATTCGTAATTTTTTGACGAGAAATGCAACAAATACCATCTAACAGCCACCGAATTCACCTGATTTGGCTCCCTGTGACTTCTTTCTGTTCAATCGAGTTAAAAAACCATTACGGGGAACGCGTTTCAGCAGCCGAGAGGAAGTAATGGATAAATCGCAGGAAGCACTGATGGACATACCGAAAACCGAATATAAAAAATATTTCGAAGATTGGATCAAGCGCTGGCATAAGTGTGTTGCATTCATATAGATTTAGATGAATAAACTTGTATTTTTAATTTTCTGAATAAATTCCGGGAACTTTTTGATCAAGGTGGTAGATCTGTTAAACACTTAGCTTTTTGCAATGATCGAAAGAACTTTGGTTTGTGAGATATGGCCAAATTAGAAAAAAGTGAGTTTCGTGTTTTAATAAAGCACTACTTTTTGCGCCGTAAAAAAGACTTAAGACACACTTAAAAAATATTCACCCCTATCGTGGAATCCGTCGGAATTGAGTTTCACTTCACCTATTCGATTCCCTTTCACTTTCTACTGCTATCGTGGAATCCGCCGAGAACGTCTCCCTATCGACAGGCATTGATGAAAGGTAGTTTCACTGTCAAACAGCTGTCTTTTATTTGTCAATAAAAATTTGTGTAGCTACATACGTTTCGTAAAAGGAAAATTTCTTTAAAAAGTGATTAAAATAAAAATAAGGCACACAAATGGACAGGATAGCTGTTCTGGAAGCAGAAGAGGAAGAAGATGAACAGTTTTCCCAGAGAAGAGTACGATAGAGGTCAATAGCAACAGTGGATGATTTCATGGAACTTCCAGATGAAATGTATGTTTCTACAAACAATATTTTTTATTTATTTCTGATTTAAATAAAGTTCAATATTGCATAGGTTTATCAAAAATGTTCGGCTTAGTAAAGCAGTTGTAGTTTTCTTCCTGTAATTTATATGTAAACAAAAATTGTTTGTACAAAGAAGACGATGTGCAGCAGCCAAGCCAGAAATCCGCAATGATTTTGATGCGGATGAGAAATGTCATTTTGTTCGGGAAAAATCCGATTCGAATGTTTTCCACGATACAGTGGAACTGATTCACATTACCCACACGGGGAACTGTTCACTTTGCGGATTTGACGATGCCGACGGATTCCACGATAGGGGTGATTATGGAGAATCTGCTCCCTCGCATGGAATGACCCACAAGTGGTTCACTGAATTTCGTTGCGGTCATACGAGCACAAAAGACGCTGAGCACCCAGGACGTCCAAATGACGCCACAACGGAAGAAATGGTCAACAAAATCCATGATATTGTGTCGGAAGATCGCCGGGTCAAAGTTGATAGCTGAGATAGCTGAGATTTTAGCAATTTCAAATGATACCGTCATTCGAATCCTGCATGACTATTAAAAAAAAAAATATATTTGGGGCAACAGCTCTTTAAGTGCCAGGACCTAGGTTCTCGCAACCACTCATGTTGTGTGCGCTATATTTTTCACACAAATGGAAGGGAACTGCAGTTTTGTGCCGTATCCGAAGGGCAATTTGTTTTGAGAAGGTTTTTCGAGACAACAAAACTCTCGGATGTTTATCAGACGTTCGCGAGAGGTTAGACCGTGAAAAAAACTTTTTGGTGTTTTCTGGGATTTGAACTTGGAACCTCACGCGCAGTGGTCTGACACACTAACCACTTACGCCCACCACTCGTCCGTAAGATCATTTGGGCATGAAAAAATTATCGGCAAGATGGGTGCCGCATTTGTCGACGGTGGACCAAAAACTGAACCGGGTGAATATTTCAAAACAGAGTTTGAAACTCTTCAAGCGCAATTCAAGTGAATTTTTACGGCGTTTCATAACAGCTGCTGAATCCTTGATACACAACTACACACCAGAAATGACACACTAACCACTTATGCCACGGCCCCCACCACTCGCCCGCATGACCATTTGGGCACGAAATCTTTATTAACATCTTTTACAATAAGCTTACAGCCATTAACAGTAAAAGTTATAAATTACTTTGCATTGAGTTTAACGAATTTTTACATTTAAAATTCAGAATGATATAGGTATTATGGAAAATAGATACAATATAAAAATTAAGTGAATACAAAAATTATGCTATTACAAATTGTCGGCCAGATATCTGAAAACTTCTTTCTCAAATTGTTTGGTGCCATGGAGTCTTCTAATGTTTAGCGGAAAGGAATTCAAATTTCTGATAGCACAAAACAACGTTCAGAGGTAGTACATGAGAACCTTGGTTGAAAACTTGAGAACGCGTTTTATTCATAATGATTTTGTTTAATGTTTTAAATGTGCAAAATTTCAAGTAATTATAAAAACTGCATCCTAGTATGTTTTTTGTGTAAGCGGAAACATGGTCAAACCGTTTTAAATTGTACACATATCGGATTATGTTGTTGAAAGCTACAGTGAGCCTTCTTTTTGTTTCCGCACTATGACTACAAAAAATTTCGCATCCGTAAGTTATGATCGGCATAATCAAAGTTTTGGCTAGTTTTAATTTGATAGGCTGAGGTGTAAAATGCTTAGATAATGATAAATTACGCAAGCATGCATATATTTTAGCAATGACTAAGCGATTATGATAGTCCCAGCTGAGCGTGGAGATGAACCATATACCTAAGTTTTTTGCTTTTTCCACGTATTCAATGATATCATTTCCAAGATGTAAAACAGGAAAATAAGATTTATCCAACTCTCTTTTATAAACAACTAAACACTTTGATTTTTTGGGATTGAGACATACATAGATTATTTTGTTCAGACCATCGTTTAATATTATTAAGGTCACTGTTCAGTTTACATGCCCCATCCTCTATCATCCCAAGTTTGCAGCTCAAGTAGATTTGAAGATCATCGGCATATATATGCTGTGATGAGTTCTCAACAACCGATGGAAGGTCATTCACAAACATCATAAATAACAACGGACCGAGGATGGATCCTTGCGGGTCACCTGACTTTAATTCAAGGAAACCCGATGGGTATCTTCCATCAACAACTGCTTGTGTTCTACCAATAAGGTAAGGCAAAACCAAACTGGCAGCAGAGTTTGAAAACCGAAAAAATTCCTCAATTTAGAAATTAATATTTTGTGATCAACTGTATCAAATGCCTTTGAAAAATCTATTAGGCAGAGGAATGACACTGAGTCAAAATCTATAGAATTTCTTAGGTCGTCTGTGACTTTAAGAAGAGCGGAGATACAGCTGTGTTGTTTCCTAAAACCTGACTGATGACAATTCAAGAGATTATTAGTATTAACAAAACGTAAAATCTGTTCATGAAGAGCTTTTTGAAGTACCTTTGAGAGAAACGGAAGAATAGAGATAGGCCTGAATTCAGCTGGCGATAGCCGCGTAGCAGGCTTTTTCACAATAGGCTTGACCTTGGCAATTTTCCATACCAAAGGAAAAGAACTGGTCTGAATTATGTTGTTGAAAATATGAGTTATTGTTGGTAATATACCATATGTGGGAAAATTATTTTTAGGAATGTAGGGTGTACCTCATCAAAGCCTGAAGCACTAGATTTAATACCCAGAACAGCTCTTACAACCTCATATTCATCAACTCTATTAAACTGGAAACTGTTACTGTCCTCAACCTGAGATACAGATGGCATCGGAGTCAGTAACGCACGGTGAACTTTGAGCTTTAACAAAAGGAAGCTTTAAGGAAGTTAAGATCAGCGTCTCCAAGGTTTTCATGTCTTTTCCGACCAACGCCTAACTCGCGAATATTATTCCAAAGTGTTTTGACGGGTAAATTTGGATTAAGTCGATGATAAAATCCCTAAATTCGTAAGAGGAGAGTGTTTTTTGCATTTGGATATCGAAAGTAGCAAATATCATATCATGCTTAGAAAACATAGGGACCGATAGTTGAGTGTATAAAAGAGTATTTTCAGGATTATTGACAAGAAATATATCTAACAAAGTAGCTGAAGAACTGGTGAAAAAGTGTGTAGGATTCTGTGTATGGATTGAAAATAAGCCGAAGGCGTTAGCTCTTTCAATAAATAGCTGTGTTTGATTTTCTTTGGATAAAAGATCACAGTTGAAGTCGCCACACAAGATGATTTTTGTGTATGAAGTTGAATAGTGTTCGAGGGTTGTATAAAACTCCGATAAATCAATGTTTTTGTTAGCCCTATAAACCACACCAATTAAGCATTTACTTAATCCACTAAGAATTTCAACCAAGCAATATTCAATGTTACAGTTCTCATCTGACCCAACGACATATTTGAAATTGATACAATTTAGAATATAGATTGCAATACCAACTCCCAACCGATCATTCCTATCACTGCGTAGTAATTTGTAGCCCTTTAAATCATAAAATACATCCGGAATACTAGTCTGGAACCATGTTTCCGATACACATATAATGCCAATACCGGAATTCTCAAACAAATGTCTAAACTCGTCTATTTTTGGAAGAAGGCTTTGCGCATTGATATGACATATTTTAAGCCCATTACACTGTTTACAAAGGACGTTTCAAATAACACGCAGGTTGTTGTTTGTGCTATCAAATCCAGAAATATCATTTTGATTAATCATATTCGAAAAATAAAAAGTAAAATTTTCCCCACCCGCATAGAGAATACATAACACGTAAAAAGAAAGGAGAGTAATCAGACATTTGGCCAAGGTACATATAAAAATTAATTAAGATTGAGAGTAGATAAAGAAAGAAAAAAGAAAACAAACACAACATTTTATGCAGCTTACTAATTGTGATCATCTTCATCATTCGTTGTCTTGTTTCTATCAGCAGCAATTGAGTTCAAGCTATCTAGAGATGTGGTCAAAAGCGTTTCTCCTTGCCCAGTATCCCCGCTACCGCTGACTCGTACGTAGACTCTTCCATTTCGTGTATAAACACTGGAAAGCTTTTTGCCGCGCTTTAACAGGAGAGCTTTACGCAGAATTAGATGGTTGCTTGACGTGAGGCATTCGTTTACGAATATGAGACTGTCAGATGCTAAACCGATTTTTTTTGTTTTCAGTCCAGCGTTGACGAATCGCTTTTAGAAGCAAGATTTTATCGGCGGTCGAAGAAAATTTGATCATGATTGTAGTGTTGTTATTTTCAGGTTTTCCTCTGGGCGCAACACGAAAAATGTTTTGCAGTACAGGGGCCTTATTTTGTACTGCGTTTCTATAGCAAATGTATACAAACTCAATTTCCAAGTAACTTAAGTGACGTTTGATAGATGTTTTGACAATCTAACTTTCGGAAATATTTGATTTTGAGTTGGAAGCACGTACACCCAATCCGAGAACCATACAAAATACCAATTCATTTTAGAATCGGATTACATTTCCGAATGGCAATCCGAATCCGAAAGCAGTACAAAATAAGGCCCCTGGTGTCGGAGTGCATTTGACAGAGTCGCAGAGTTTATTGAATAAATCGTGTAAATTTTCAATAATAGTTTTAGGAATTCCACGAATAGTTGCATTTGCCGATATTTTCTCGCCTTCTAACTCTTCAATTCGCTGGTGCAGTAACAGCTGATGAATCGTGGATACACCACTACACGCCAGAAATGGAGGATGAATCAAAACAGTGGACTTCTGCAGGCGAACGTGTTCCAAAAAAGGCAAAAACGGTTCCGTCGGCCGGAAAAGTCATTACAACGGTTTTCTGGAATTCATTGACTATTTGAAAAAGGGAAAAACGAACACCGGACAGTACTATGCAGATTTAAAAGATAAATTTAATGCAGAATTGATGGAAAAACGGTCCATTTGAAGAAGAAAAAAGAGCTATTTCATGACGATATTGGTTCATTCGTCCGCAGTAGCAAAAGCAAAATTAGCTGAATTGCGATATGAACTGCTTCCTCATCCACCCTATTCTCCAGATTTGGCTCCGTACGATTATTTCTTGTTTCCTAATATGAAGAAATGGCTCGGCTGAGAAAGATTTTTATCGAATAAAGAAATGATCGATGCAACAAATGTCTATTTTGCAGGGTTTGAGAAATCATATTTTTTGGAAGGGTTGAAAAAGTCGGGGATTAAAATTCTCTCAGAGAGAGGCTAAATTACGAAAAAGTAAGGGAACGCGTTGAACAACAAAAGATGCCCAAACTAGCCCAAAGAAAATTCTTGTACTAAAATTCGCAGCATGGGAACATTTTTTACTCTCTCGAGAGCGATCTCTTCTGTGAAAAACTACAAAAATTCTCCGTACTCGAATAGGTTTTCGTAAAAAATCCTTACTTTTCGTAAAATTCGCTGTTTTGCGAGGATACGCGAACGGACCTACTGTCTTTGCACACCCAACTGCATCCAACGAAATTTCAAACAAGTGTGAGTTTCCACTCCGAACCAAGAGAGCTAGGGTTAATGTTGGAACCAACGCGAAGTTAGCTACTAGCAGTCCATATATAGTATGTCAATGTAACCTTGTTTATACTCGTACATATATTGCTGAATTATATTTTAATCGTCGGTGTTTTACTTATAAGTCCCATATATATATATTAATACGTCAAAAATCGAAAATAGAAAAAAATCATCGGTGAATAAATAGATATCGCGATTGCTTAAAAACACTTTAAAAAACATGAAAAATAAAAGAGATGCAAATATGTTAAGTGTGAGCATGATTAGTGACGCATTGTACAGTATTGGTCCCAAATTGTGTAAAATTATAAATAAATCCTTGACGAATGGGGTATTTCTGGGTATATGGAAAGAATCTATTGTAATGCCAGTTGAAAAATCAAAAAATCCCACAAAACCATCTGATTTTCGCCCAATTAATATGCTACCCAATGAAGCCAAAGTTTTGGAAAAAGTTGTCCAACAGCAGCTTCAGAAGTATATGGAGGACAATCAGTTATTTGCGGAGTGTCAATCAGGCTTCAGGGGCGGCCATAGCTGTGAGTCGCTGCTAAAGTAGCAAGATTGGAAGACAGAGGTTCATTCAAAAAAGAAAATTGTTGCTGTTTTCATCGACTTGAGGCGAGCGTTTGAAACAATCGACAGGCGAATCCTACTAGATAAGCTGGATAAGTACGGCGTTAAAGAAACCGAGTTGAGATGGTTTGAGCCTTACCTGCAAGGGCGTACGCAAAGAACAAAAGTGGATGATGCAATATCAGATTCAATAAATGTAATCCTAGGTGTACCGCAAGGATCAGTTTTAGGCGCATTATTATTTTTAATTTATGTTAACGAAATGCCAAATGTTGTTCAATATTCTCGCTTGCAACTTTTTGCAGATGATGGTCTTTTATATGTTTCGTGTAATGATATAAATGAATGTATTGAGAAAATTAACCACGATTTAAAAAAATTGGATAAATGGTTTCAAATGAACAAATTAAGCTTAAACGTGAGTAAAACGAAATGTATGTTTATAAACGGACAATCTAATATTGATATATTAATTAATAATGAAAAAGTCGAAAATGTTAACGAAATCAAATATCTAGGAATTATAATTGATACAAATTTAAACTTTAATAGCCACATTGAGTATATATCAAAAAAAATAAGTAAAAAAATTAGCTTCTTTGGAAGAATACGGAAAAGAATGTCGATAATAAGTGCAATAAATGTATTTAATACGATAATTAAGCTACATTTCGAATATTGCTCGACAATTATATATTTAGCAAATAACACAATGTTAGATAGACTACAAAAATTCCAAAATAAAGCTATGCGAAGTATATTAAAATGCCATTGGCTAACTCCGATTGTTAATATGTTAAGTGTATTGAAATGGTTAAGTGTAAAATAAAGAACAATTATGAATGTACTAATTTTTGTATTTAAAATGAAAAATGAATTGTTACCCAGTTATTTATGTAATAAAATATTATATGTTAGTAATGTACACAATTATAATGTGCGCAATAGAAATAATTTCCGTCTTCCATTTTTTAGAACCCAAAAAGCACAAAATACAGTTTTTTATAAAGGTTTTAAAATGTTTAATGAACTACCTGATGAATTGAAGCTAGAGAGTCAGATAATAAGGTTTAAGAAAAATATTATCACATATGTAAAAATGAAGTTTGATTAGAGTATATTTTTATTTTATTTTATTTATTTATTTATGTAATTATCTTGTATTAGAATAGCTAAATATTGCTAAATAAACAAATTGAATTGAATTGAATTGAAAAATTCCCTTGAATTGTCATTCATGATACTCATTTCTTTTCCGGGGAATCATATCCACTTTTTTTTAAAGAAACCTAATTTTTGTTTGGCGAAAAAAATCCGAGGGAAAATTTATTCACGATAACCCTTAGTATGTCAATGCCCACGATAGCGTTTTAATGTTCACGCGAATCGAATAGGTGAAGGGAAACTCAGATCCGACGGATTCCACGATAGGGGTGATTGATCGTCTATTTGAACAAAGGAGAAACTATAACTGACGAGTATTGTTTACTTTTCTTGACATCGGGAAAAAACCAGCGCATTTGATGAAAACAAAGCTCATTGACAACGCATCGGTGCACTTATCCATAAAAGCGATTGGTTTCTTTGGGTTACGAATTGCTTTCCTACACACCGTATTGTCCAGATCTGCCCACCCAGCGACTACTATTTGTTTCTTAACTTGAATAGATGGCTCCAGCGAAAGACATTTTTCACTTCAATGACGAGGTCAAATAGTATTATTCCAAGGGTATCAATGTTAGAGGACGGTTAGAAGAAGTGCATTTTGCTGCAAGGAGATTATGTTGAAGAATAAAATTGATTTCACAAAAGTTGGTTTTTTCACCCCATTAATACATAATTAAAACCTCAAAAATAAAATGTTTGTCTTAAAAATTCTTTATTTAAAAAAGTATTTCTTCGTTACAAAAAAATATTAAATATAATTTCTTTCACTTTTTGTTTCTTTTTTAAAATGTTAAATCAATTTTACTATACACAGTCATAACACACTTAATTGTTCTTTTTTTTTAAGGCTTTTTGTTTGGTTTTTATGTATTTAAATATTACTTTGATTCCCTACATGCGTGTAACATGAGCGCCTTTCGTGTCATACATTTTATTATATCAAGTCGTATAACAATCAATATTATAACTTAAATTAGATTTCTTTATTACTTTTAAACTAATCAAAACCTTAAAACCATACCGGATGTGTTCCTTTCGCGCATGCATCGCATCCGCGAAAGTTATCTAATGCAAACCAATTAAAAGAAAATAATAAACAAAAATTGCACTTTATGTAAAGGATGAATATGCGAACAGAATATAAACAACTTCCCCGGGGAAATAAAATTAGATATGCTTTTGCGAGTGTCATTTAACTAAAATATATTAAAACCTCCTCAAATTTGTAACTTTTGACTTCTTTTGTAAACAGAGTCGACGTGATTAAGATTGTGTGAATTTTTTTTTTTTTTGTTAGATTACAACGAGGAATGCTGTTCTAAGGAAAATCGCTCGGAACTCTTCTCTTTGTCGAGAAAGGCAAATGGCGGGCGGATACAGCAGCAGACAGGATATGATTTTGTGTTGGCGGGTGGGTTTTTCTATTTTTAGCTCCACACATCGGCTGAATATCTCTTTTGTGCTTCCATCTTCTTCAGATACTGTGTTGCGTCTGCCTCAGACATACCACCTTTGGTTGTGATAACTTTTATCAAAATGTTTCGTACATCCACAGCCATGTTTTTAGCGTCACTGTAATAAGAAAAAGAAAAATAAAAAAATTGATTTTAATGAGATGATAAAATACCACCTTAAAGAAAACAAATTACATGTAATAAAATATGTGCGATAGGACAGGTAGTCGAAAGGTTGTTTGATTCAATCTCAAGACTGTTTTTCCATCGCATGTTTAATATTGCACGGCTTGGGAAATAGGCCATGTGATTGAATATCATGACCCATTGTGTTTTCATGCATTTAATACCGATTTTAGACAGGGTAGTACTTGTATCTGAAGCTTGAATGTAAAGAGACATTTATATTATTTTATTTTCAACTTGGTATACATTTTCTCGAGCTGGTTTAAAGACAACCATAATCTTTTTCTTCTTCCTTTTATCAGCGAGGTTATGATCCGAAAACAAGGGATCACAACCCTCCCACTTCACCGCATTTCTACTGATCCGCCTGTGGGGTTCGCCTTAGGGACAACCATAATATGTTATGCTAACTATAGGGTTTTGATTTAGAAATAATTTTTTTTCTAAAAACTATATTAACGCGACGAACTTTCGGTAAATGCAACTATTTGCTATTATTTCGGTTTGCGAAAAACTTTTTTCGACTGATTAAAAATTGATTTTCGAATAAAAAGCACATATGGTATTCTACGATATAGTGATTTCATTTGCAAGTCGTTAGTAGTTTGCGAATCGCTGTTTGATGAATTTCATCATCTTTTACATGTCCAGATATGCTGCTCAAGATATCTGGCAGGCACAATCGACTATTGATGCCATTGTAGTGGTGAAACAAGATAAAACAATTATATTGAGCCTAAAGAAGACTGCGCTGAAAACTAAAAGTAAACTTCCGAGTTTGTTTCCTTAGTCAACTTAGCTGCCAACTTTCCAATCCACCCTCGTAGATTCCAAACATGTGCTCAATTGAAAGCAGCTAATAAAAACAAGCAGAAATGAGACCCTTGTTCACACCTGACTGGGAGTAGAATCCCTTGGTCTTGACGACCCAAACTATTTGGCTGTTTAAAAATACGAGTACAATTTTCGTTCCGGTATATCTAATAAAGATTAATCCGTCTGCTTCCAAACAAATAATAGAATTAACACTTTTTTAAAATTGGAACATGATTGAAAAGAGAAGCTTTGTCAATGAAACAGGAATAAGTGACTTGCATACGCAATTTAACTTTTGTGGATTTACTTAATATGTATACCAAGTTACAAAATATTATAACTAACTACCCCTTTAGTCATTAATAGGTTAAGGAATTTATTTGAATGTACAACGGGACAGGTAGTGAAGAAACCATTGATTGAGACTCCTTCACTGTTTTTCCATTCCGATTCACTATAGCACGGCTTGGGAAATAGGCAAAAATTATATACTTCCTACCTATTATGAATTCATGCATGAGGTTGTATGTGTATCTACCCTGTTTAACTAACGGTATACAAATAAGGACGCGTAACGAAACGACACGATAAGATTAGATAACTTAACTTAAGAGAACCCCCACTGTCATTTGCTTTTGATCTTTCATTAAAAATAGTTGAAATCATATACGAATTCCGAAAAGCTAAGTCGTGTGCCGTTTCGTTTTGTGTCGTCAGGTGCGCATCAACTTTAAGTTTCTGTATTTTGGAGACAGATAGTGAAGCAGTCCATATAAGATAACCACAGCACTATTTGACCATTCATTTTACTCTAGCATGACTGAGAAATCGATTCATATGGATTTAATGATCAATTGAGTTTGCATGCTTTACTAGAAGGTTACTGGGAGAAAGTTTGCAATATTTTATTGATTGTGCAACGGGACAGGTGGTGAAACCATCATTGATTGGGATGTCTTCATTGTTTTTCCTTTGCGTAATTTTTTATCGCATGGCTTGGGAAACAAGTCAAAATGGTATCCATTGACCTATTATGAATGCATGCGTAGTTTGAGAAATAATGCTCAAAGTGCGACTGGAATGGCTTTCCGTTTTAATTTTATCGACATTGCCTCGACAAAGAAAATATTCCCATTGTCGTCTTTCTTCATTGCGGAGGAACAACTATCAAATTTCCTCGTCGCTGTAAATATGAACTTGATGATTCTGTCTCATCGAACTAGTGATTATTTGAACAGCAAACGTCTGCCTTGTATCACTCTTAAAAAATTTCGAATTGCATTTTCTTTCAGCAGTAATTTAAGTACAAGAAAAGTTATGTACAACGAGACAGGTAGTAACGAGATTATTAATAAAAAACCCCGCCACTGTTTTCCCGTCATAGATTACTCTCGCATGCCTTGGGAAATCAGCCATCAGTGAGTGAAGTGACCAATTATGAATACATGCGTGTCGTTACTACCGCATCAATTCTTCGAAACTTACCCACAAATATAAAAGTGTCCCTTGTTTTCTCCTATCACATTCCATATCAAGTCGGAATCTTTCTCCAGCAAATGTGTTACGTAAATCTTCTCTTTCTGGTCTCGTGAGAATGCTGATTTAAGTGTGAGTGTGCCCTTAGAAACAAATTCTTCTAGTTCCTGTAAAAAAAAAACAAAAAAAAAAAACGATGACATTAAGTCTTATTGTGATGCCAACTAATGTCAGTATTCACACTCACCTCCTGATAGATATAGTCTTCACTCCTCTTTCTGCATCCAAAGTACAAAATTGTATCACCAATCACCTTGCCCTCGTCACGAAGGAACTGTCTCTCCTGAATGAATCCTCGGAATGGTGCCAAACCAGTGCCGGGTCCAACCATGATAACTGGAATTTCTGGCTTGGTGGGCAGACGGAACTGGCTCTTCCTTATGAACACCGGCACTTTAGGTAGTTCACCGTCTTTCGGAAGTTTCTCCTTCAAGTATGTGGTGGCGACACCTTTGTTCACACGTCCCGTTGGCGTTTCATATTGCACTAGGACAGCTGTTACGTGAACTGTCGTTGGATATAGCTATATGGGAAGATATTGTTAAGCTACGTTTATACATACATACAACATTTATTTTATAGCTTTAAACTGTGTGATGGGAAAAAAAAAACGAAGCACTTTTTCCAAGCAAAATGATTTTTCTTCAAGCAGTTTCTTATTTTGAAGTCGCGATATGAGTAATATTGCATTTTCTTTGCTTGATTTTCATGTGTAAGACAGCCTTTAAAATAGATGAACCTCCTGCACAACTAAGAAAGTCTTCTGATGTGACAATAACCACAGCTGAACTAACATAATACTTTTTAGGTCGCTCCCGCTTTTTATCATTCAAATAGTTTTCTATGTCTTTAACCAAATCGTTGCTATAAGTGGTTCTGTCATGTCCTAGGTCGCCAGAGTTTGCCATTCGTACCTGTTTTTTGATAGCACACAACCAACTAGCATCTCAGCCAGTCAAAAACATTTTTTTCATAATTCTGTTAGCGAACTGGAAATTAGCAAAAGATGTACGTTACACAAATTTTCGTCAGTTGCTGGTTTATCAGTATAAGCCATTGAATTTACATAGCCCTACAGGAAACGGGTGTAGGCCAAGATCTTTGCACAAAATGTCCACGTAGTGGATGAACAGAGAATCAATTGCTGCGACCGACGACAAGTTGAAAAATTTGGATCTTCTTGCATACTATCATTTATATCGGCGATATTCACCTGGAACGCGCATTTAGAAATTACCAATAAAACTACTAGGACGATGTTCATGTACCAACATGTATACGGTAAAACTTTAAGACTAAAACCCAAATACTTGTCCTACAAGGCCCATAAAGCCCATGATAACCTACGTAGCAATAGCATCGTGGCCAAAGTCCCTACAGGCCAAGAAACCATAACAATTATGGACAATACACCGTTTGGTTTGTGTGGGTATTACGAGGGCAATGAAAACTTGTCCAACCGCAGCTCTTTGAGCTACATGCTTAAGAGTTAATTTCTCCAAAAATTGTAGTAATAAGCTATCGTCAACTTTGGAAAAATAAATGTTTCGTGGTATCACCAAACTTCCAGGTCTGGTACGCGGATGGTTCAAAACTGGAAGAGAGTAGTACTGGCGCTGGTGTCTCTTGATCCAGGTTCCATGTGGGTGGTCGCGTAGGGATTGTCACCTTCCATCTTTCAAGTCGAAACGCTATTGAACTTCTCAAATGTATGTGTACGCGACTGCTTGAGAAGGACCAATGGTGCCTGAATCTTCATTCTTTCAGGGAGCCACACTCAGGGCCCTTTAAATCCTACACGGCAGGATAAAAGCTTGTTTGGAATTGTCTCAAATTCATTATGAACGTAGCATCTAAGAATAATGTCATCCTAACCTGCAGTCGCCCACTTATTGGTTCCGAATTATACTTTGGCGTTCAGCCAAGCCATACTCATTTTAAAAGCACTGGAAAGTAGATACTGGTCACTGGACTAAAACAGGCAAATATGTTAAAATCGTATAGAACTTAACAGAGAAGAACTGATGATCTTAACCGGATATCTAGCACGACCTTACCCGCTTAGGTACCATCTGAACAAGATGGATCTATCTGGATCAGATACATGTCGAGTTTTCGGAAAGCAAAAAGAAACGGCAGAACATATTCTTTGAAATTGTCATGCGGCAGCTAAAAATAGAATACTCCACTTGTCCCAGCATACAATGAGTCCAGCCGCTATTTGGAAAAGAGAAAACCTATAAATTTATTGCAGAATCCCTAGGGCAATCGGAAAATTTCGTCACGCGGAGGAACTAGATCGACGACAAAACAGAGAATCAGTAGATAAGTGATGTTATCGAAAGACCAGTTTAGGTTTTCACTGCTCATTGCTGACATATCAATGTTTCTTCCGGCACAATTCGTTGTCGATTGGTAGATGCCAATCTAACTCGCAGAGTAACCCGAAAGAAAATCATTGATATGAGAAAAATATTCGTTGAAACTTAAACGTACATGGTATGGAACAGATGGAGAAAATAATGGCGCAATGTTCTATTGAACGATGAAACCAAATTTAGTTTGTTCTCCAGTGATTCCGGGAGAAACGCTAGTTAGCCTAAAGGAAAATACCACGCAAGAAGCTGTAAAATATGACGCAGGCAACATCATCGTATGGGGACGTTTCTCTTAGAGTGATTCGTTCTCATCTTTGGAATAAAGCATTTATAAGAGTGGCTACAACGGATTACATGACGCCATATTTAGACTTTACAAGGCCTTTCTCTACCGCCTACCCTAGCAGGGAAGATTGGAAAAGCGGTCATATACCTAATGCCGAATCTATAGCCATCTACACGGATGGTTCAAAAATGCGCACTGGTGTAGGATCAGGTA
Source organism: Brachypalpus laphriformis (assembly GCA_945910035.1). Taxonomy (NCBI): domain Eukaryota; kingdom Metazoa; phylum Arthropoda; class Insecta; order Diptera; family Syrphidae; genus Brachypalpus; species Brachypalpus laphriformis. The sequence goes on along the minus strand of OX246753.1, from coordinate 10,374,040 downwards.
TCTTCTCCGACCCTCTAGGTGTATCAATATCCATACGACTTCCAGACCACAGCAGTGTTTTCCAAGCAGAGGTCTTAGCAGTGGCAACAGCCGCCCGTGAGTCTGCGATAAGGGCAATACCGCCAGAAGGTATCACCATCTTTATCGACAGCCAGGCAGCTATAAAAGCGATTACTGCCATAGAAATTAAATCGAAGCTTGTGAAGTGTTGTCGAGAAGAGCTCAGGGTTCTTGGAGCACAGCACAAGGTATCGCTCTGTTGGGTCCCTGGACACGAGGGTATCCCAGGCAATGAGAAAGCCGACGAGCTGGCGAGAATCGGCTCAGCAGCCCCAACAGAACAAGTTGACCCCCCTGTGTGTATCCCGCCTTGCACACTCAAGCTCGCTGCAGGGAATAAAGCCACTGAGGAGGCGAACACAAGATGGAACTCCATGGAAACTTGCGCCATCACTAGGAAGCTATGGCCATCTTTCGACAAAGCAAAGACCGAGAGAATCATCCGTAAAGACAGGAAATCCCTTTCCACCCTCGTGGGCATCATCACGGGACACAACACTCTGCGGTACCACTTGAAGAAACTACGCCTGACGGAGGAGGAACTCTGCAGAGGCTGTGGTGACGAGGAAGTTTTTGAGGACACAACCCACTTCCTGTGCCACTGCCCGAGTCTTCAGCATTCCAGGAAAAAGTTCCTTGGTAAATTCTTCTTCCAGGATCTCGAGGAACTCTCCGGCGTTTCAACGGAAAAGATGTTGAACTTCATCAAATCATCGGGGTGGTTTGTATGCAGAAATGAAGTAAGTGACTGAGTAGTTTTTAGTTTCATTGGGTAAGGGATCACTTTTTCCCCCATGGGTACCACAATGGGTCATCGCTGACCTGAGTGTGGCAGAGAGCGTCGCTCCCTGCCAGCCCACATACCTAACCTAACCTAAGAGTGGCTACACAGGCTACCAATGCATAGGATTATATAAAATTGCTAAAGTGGTTAACCACTAATAATTTTGTTTTATAGCAGAACATGAACACATCTATTATTTTGTCTATTTAGGCTTTGTATTGAAAAAGTAATTCCCACACCAGCAGTGTAGCTATATTCGCCTGAATCTATGCTTTGCTTTAGTTTTTTTTTTTTTTTTAGAATCATTTATCAACAGAGGAGATTTCAATATTAAATGCAATCTTATTCCTGAACTTACCTTAGCAGATGATGAAATGGAGTAGTATCGCGGCTGTAACCTTGGCAGCAACTCGCACACATGGTCGATTGGCGGTCTACACGTCTTGATGTCCTCCAGGATGTGTACAATATTTCTACACGCGTCTTGAATCCAAGACTGGTATTTGGCCTTGCCTTCAGGCGTAATTGATGCCATACTTCTCAGCAGCTCCTTGTCCTTCTCATCTGTGCAGTATTCCGCCAACTCCTTCAGGATGTGCGTCCTGGGAATGGCTGTAATCTCCAAGTAGTGCGTCAGCGCTGTCCTATACGTCGTCGGACAGGGGAACGGATGCTTCTTGCTGCTGTCCGTGTCAGTGTTGATCAACGAGAATACCGTGTCCAAGTTGGCACTACAAAGCTCGCCCAGCTTCTCAACTAACTCTTTGTTGTTGATTGGGTACATAGCCACGTGATCACCGGCGTCGTAGCGCATCTTCGACCCATCAATATCCAATTCAATGTGCATGCACGATCGGCCGCCGGCTTTGTGTAACTCCCTGTTCACCTTGATGCTCGCCAAGAATGGATTCTTCGCGTCGAACGGTGGTCTTTGGTTTTGCAGCGAATGCAGGCGGGCTATCTCTCCAGTATAGACGCGGTCTGGTTGCACCTCAGGCTGTTCCAGCAGCCTGTACTGGCGGATCAACACCTCTTCACCACCGCCCTCAATGCCATAGAAATCGCAGACTGTTGGCCAGAATCGATCTTTCCAGGTGATGAAGTCGTCTTCAATGCTGCCGGAAGCAAGACTCATTACCTATCTATTCTACATACATTTGAACACAAAAAGGGCATACTTAGCATCATCATCGCCAAGTCCCAGCTCAAACACCCTCGTGGCGCCGAGTTCTTCCAGCCTCTTGTCCACATAGATGGCGACCTTGTTGTAGTGCTCATAGGTCTTGTTCCCCAAGCCGAATACCTGCAAAGAGAAACCGTAATAGTTAGCACATTTCCGTGTCCTTACCTCCACCCTTACCCTTGACTTAATTCTATTAATAATACTCAAGTGCAGCCGCTCTGCAGAAGGGGTTATGAGATGCGAATAGCTTCGCCGAAAAAAAATTCTACTAAACATTACTTTCTGACTAGATTACAAGTATTTATACAGATTATCTTATTAAGAGGGCATACATCTAAATGAAAATACGGTGTTTATTGAAATTTTACATTTGAACTGACCTGTTAATAGTAAATTAAGCCAATTAGCACAGAAATATTGAACACGTTTATCGTTTTCACACACCACTTATGCCAGTATTAAATTGCATCACACGTGCTTGAGCACAGACTACATAATGGAAAATGGCGATTTAGAACAGCGTGGTTTTTCTCCCAGCACATCATGAAAAACGTGGTGAATAAAAAGAATTGTAGTAGAATGGCGAACACTAGCAATTGTTTTAAGCTTTTAACGCAAGGCAAAACGTAAGATAGTAGCAGTTTTAGCAGTGGTGAGAATTCGGGAATTTCGTACTGAATCCGCGCGCTGAAAAAACATGACAAATATAATACTCTCCAGCAGAGAAAAAAAAAAATTGGGCAGAGCGCTACTTTCAGAAGTCTAGAATTGGCATTATTTATCTCAAATTGCTTGGTACATTGACATACTACATATGGACTAGTAGCCCACTTCGCGTTGGTTCCAACATTAACGCTAGCTCCCTTGGTTCGGAGTGAAAAAAAAATGGAAACTCACACTTGATTGAAATTTCGTTGGATGCAGTTGGGTGTGCAAAGAAAAAAAAGTTGATTCGTAATATATATTCGAATATTGTGCAATTTATGAGACAGTAAAATGCATATATGTATAACGATTTTTTATTCAAATTTCATTGGTTCCGCCTATCGGTAATTATTTGAACTGGCGCATTTTCGAGGTGACATCTGCTGCAAACAATGCCTCAATAATTTGAATTCCAACGTTTTACTTAGCAAATCTACAAAAACCCAAGATGGCATTTTGTTTCCACATTTTTCCGCTTCGAACCAAGAGGGCGTCATTTTATGGGCAGAGATTGTATGGAACTGACATCTCACTAGCAGTCCATATATATTATGTCAATCGCTTGGTAGCTTTCAGTAGTTATGGTGTCACCCTAATGTCTTTTTCCATTGGCAAAAATGAGTACTCTTTCTGTGTTCCGAACAGAAAAAGCACTCCCAAACATGTTCCATTGTGCTGTTCTGGGAGTGTTTTTCTGTTCCGGATTTCATTTAGGAGTGCTCTCATAATGCACTCACTCATATAAACTCGTACATCGGACTACTTGTCAAAGTCATGTGGTACAAGACGCATTCTTTTGTTTCTTTTATTTACTCAGTTGAGATAAGTCGGTAGAAAGCAGTTTTACATATGCTGATTTAAATAATAATTGATTATTAATAACATAATTATAAAATCATGATGGAATTGATTATGTCATTTTTCATTGGGCAAAAAGGAGCCATTTGTTGTTTTGTTTGTTTGTGAAAAAGATAAAGAGGAAATGTAACTTTTCATCAACACATGCACAACTAAGCAGAAGACGATTTCACATGTTCCATTGGAATAAAAAAGGTTTGAAACCAATGGAAAACGACATAGGTAATAAGAAATCCTTGTTACTCCACTTTTGAGGGGAAATTACATTTCAAACGGCCATGCAATTAAAATAATAATAATTAATCTTTCAGCAAAGAAAACGCTGAAATGACACATAAGTGACAGGATTTATCAATTAGTACTTTTTAGTACACACTCTGGCAGACATTTATCATAATGTGTTTGAGAATCGCATAGGGCGTGTTCGTGAAGTGATAAAATGAAAAATTGCTGTGAAAACTGAAACGATAACTTATTGATCACTTCAGAGATCGGGAATTGAGTCCCTGGTTAGCAAAAAATTAGGAAAAAAATTTTGTAAAACCGCAGTGATGTTTCCCTAAGACATTTCACCGTATACAACTGTTAAATCTTCATTATTTAACCCATTTATTATCAGTGATGCGTCCCGCATACGCAAAAATGATGCGCATTGTATCATTGGGAAGAAATGGATTAACTTATTCATTCACATATGTATTCACATATTTACTATTTATTTTTTTCTCATATATTTTTCTGACGTTTGAAAAGAGGGCATTTCCTTTGCTCAACCTGTTCCGGGACTTGTTTGAACATTTGTCTCTCTCTGACAAATTTTTACCCCCATTCCTTGAAATGTGACAAGCTGCGAATTTTTGTGCAGAAAGTACGGTAAAAGACCTGATGTATGGGAAATGAGATAGTTAGCATTTTACATTTTTCCGAATTGAGCTAACTCTGCTATAGTGAAAACATACAGAGTATCATATTATTGATATTCAAAGTATAATGCAGTTTTTTTTGTTCTGTGAGGAAAAAATGACAGAAGATCGTAATAATCAGTCGTCGGATAAGCATGGAAGAACTTATCTTCCGAATTGATAAATAACGATTTTTAGTTCTTCATCAAATTATTGGTTTATGGCACGGAAAATAACAAACTTTCCTATTAAATGCTGCCCGCTAAAGTTTTACTCATGTCAGTTTGGCATTACACAACATTTTTAACTCACTACAAACAGCTTAAGGCTGTGTTTACAGCCAAGCGTATTCGCCTCACGCGACGAGAAACGATTCGCTGTTATCGATCAATTACATGCGTACATATGGATGTGTTGAGCGACTGCGAGCTACGAAAAAAATACAATCAAAATATTTTGATCCAGTTTAGCGAATCGCGCGTATGTAATGGACATATTTATTGAACTTGCGCGTGAAAATCAATATTTGTGGGATCTCCGCCGTTCTGATTACCACAAAATGCGGATTGGAGGATAAGTAACGAAGTTATTTAAGAGATTATTTAGTACATATTATTACATTACAGTGTATATACATACAATAATATACAAAAAGTATGAGAGTAAATTAACGGCAGCTGAGATGAAGATGCTTCGCATGAGAGCAGGAGTAACAAAACTTGATCAAATAAGAAGTTTGAAGATCCATGGAAGCATTCACGTCAAAGAAACCATCTTACGAAAAATAGAGCGCGACCGGCTCAGTTGGTACTGCCACGTTCAAAGAAGAGATCATTTGAACCCTGTTAAAAAGGCAATATCAATGAACGTTCCAAAGACATCGCGAAGCAGAGGAGGCAGGCCTATAAACGCCTGGATCACACAAATGCAACGACACCAACATTCGATTGGCCTTAGTAACCCAGTGATCAAAATCGGGAGGCTTCCCGATATTTTCTGTAGTCAAATAGGCGCACAGGCGGATCAGTAGAAATGCAATGAGTGAAGTGGAAGTGTTATGATCTCTGGTTTTCGGATCATAAGCTCGCCGAAATAGGAAGAAGAAGAAGAGGTGCATATACAATACAATAAATATTATTACATATTAAGCTCCAAGATTTCATACTATTTTATTTAGCGAGCATGTTGTTCACCTTACCATATCTCAAAACACGTATGAAACTTGGCAAAATCGCTCTGTCATATACACTCGATCGCTTCCGATTTCGCTGGTAGCGATGTCGGTTGCGATCGCTCTAAAAGCCATCGCGTCGCGTGACGCGAATAGGCTTCGTCATAAACACAGCCTAAACTGTTTGATCAATATTGAAACCGGGTTGAAAATGATTCATTTAAGTGTTTTTTTTTTTAAATTCTTCTTTTTCCTATTTCGACGAGGTTATGATCTAAACTTAAGCGATGAGGGTTCTTGGTCTTAAGCGGATTAACTGCTGTAAAAATGCGGTTCGTCGCAATTATTTTTCTTTCAATCACAATAACTACTATAACAATTTCAGGATTCTATTTTCCAAATTATCCTTTGGAATCGGGAATGGGTGTTTGCGGTTGAAATATAAGGGTAGGTATGCTAACAGGTAACTGTAGACTCAAGGAACATCTCAGGAAACTGGGAATAAAAAAAAAAAAAAAACGGGCACTGCAGATTCTGTAGGGACCTCGAAGAAACACCAGCATACCTAATCAAGGAATGTGAAGCACTAAAAATTCACAAAAGAAGATATCACCTAAGGGGGCATTTTTTAAGAGCTGGATCTACATTCTCCGGATTCAGTTTAGATACTTCGGTTCACCAAAGCAGTTGTACTAAAGCAGTACCCCATCGACTAGAACTATAGCTTAGGAGGCGCAATAGGTCTATTTAGGTCGCAGTGCACTTGCACCCCATACACATTAATCTACATCTAATAGGCATCATCATTATTCAATTTTAATACTTTGTAGTTTAGAGAACGGAAAATATAATTTTTTTTTTCACGAACAGTACAAGGAAATAATTGCAGCGATTCGGTTAAAAAAAATTCAGAGCCTATATTCACTCTCCACGGAAAAACTGAAACTGAAATTTGAAAAACAAAGACGTTTTTTTTTAATATTACTTTACTTTCAACGCAGATGTATCTAACTTCTTTATTCATTTTTCAATAAAAACAAAGATCAGTTGCGAACTAGGCCTTCGAAATTATACAGAATAGAACTGCGCAGCTTGATAAGTTTTATGATTCATGTTACTACAATACAAAAAAAAAGAAAGAAAACGATCGCACAGTAGAGACAATTTAATTGCCAATTGAGAGTTCAGCTTAAGAGATAACAACTATAAAAGATGAAATAATAATCAAAATGGTCATAAAAACAAAAAACAAAAAAAAAGCTAAGAAGTGGTCTCATTTGAAAGATTAAAGAAGAGGCTTGTTCTAAAATCATCACACCCGTTCAAAGTACTAGCCGATAACACTGCAACTGTGTCTACTACCTGTCTGATCAAAGTGTAAAATTCAGCCAGCTCTACTATAACTTGGCATTGTTGAACTATGACATGCCAAGCCGGATGTATGAATACTATAAGGGGTTCAAATACAAACTTGCAAAGGAAAATACTTCATATTTTTAAGCTGATAAACAAAGTGATAACAATACTGTTATTCATCGAGACGACCTTTAGAAGAGACGAAAACGGAACATGGACGATCTGCATTTTCAGAGTTTTGTAGACCAAGCACGTGCATATCATTGAACCGGCTGAGGTTATCAGCAAAACCAAGACAATTAAGGCCCGAGTAGAAGGTTAGCTGCTGTAGATGCTGAATTAAAATACTTATAAAAAAAAATATTTCCATTGAATCGCTAATTGTCCATATTGCCTTATTTAATCACTGTTGGCCTTAGGAGATGGGTATTTTTTACTTTCACCTTCTTGGTACTACAAGCATTTGCAAATGGTGATTGGTTGTGTTATTGCGTGGTTAGTTAACAGTGAAAGTTCAAATTATTTTGTATTCCTTAGAAAAAGATTATCACGCATTCAACAATTGTACATTCGACTCTAGTCTCTATAATTGAGTTTACAGTACGATAACCTCTACACTATACCACTAAACAATTTAGTTTTTTTTTATAGAACGTGCAAATTGTGGGGCGTGTTTCTATACAACGTCGGTTTAAAACAAAATGTTGCTCAAAGCAATCTTATTATGGATGGGGGTGTATATTTGAACTTGTAATCTAAGATCTAAGTTCTTTGAACATGGTGATCCGCCGATTGCAGGTTCAATTTAATTTAAGTTCAACATTCTTTTCTTCCTTTTAATTTCTTTCGTAATTTTATAAAGAGTATAATTTATTGTTTTTTTTTTTTCAAAAGGAGAAAATGCTCGAAGAAAAGTGCTCATTTTGAAATACAAAACCTTCACGAGAAAACTTATATCAAAAATAAGGTTCATGTAAAAAATAAAATAAGAACCATTCCTCTAGTATTTCCTCCTTCGAGTACTTTGGGGTGCGTTGCTGAAAGAAAAAGGGAAAACTGCATGCAATTCCTATATTTTCACATAAATAAATATATATACGCCTGGTTTGTTGTCTTCGGTACAATGGGCTACTTCTTTGGTAAATTCTTTCTGAAGGAACAAAAGAAGCAGGTGGAATCAGAAGTCGTAGGCGTGATGGGTTAATACAAAATTTGACCCCGGTCTTCACAGAGCTATGTATGGCGATTTTCGGGATAGATGAAGCTAAACTATTTTTTTTACAACTAGATCATTATATAATTGAGAAACTAACTGACATGTATCGTCCTACAACTGAATCAATTGCTGAGAAATGAAAGACATCATGTATGTAGATCTTTTGCCGGAAAAAAAGAAAGAAAGAAAGACGTAAAAATACTGGAGATACACATTACGAGAAGGTCAGACTTGTCGACGTTTCCTAAGGAAAAATATATTACTTTTCTCCGAACCCATCATCCGCAAAGTACTCACATTCCATATAACAGCCGGTTCACAAGAGAAGAGTGTATCAAACTGTTTCGTATAAGAGTCGAGAAAACCCCATTCAGTAACCAGGCAGCGGCAGAAAAATGTGAAGAGTGTGGAACAGTGATCTCTGTATAGCACACATTCGTGGACTGTCCAAGGTCTAGTCAAATTCAAGATAGAACAGAAGTAGTAAAAAAGCTGGTTGATCTCCTGAACCCAGCAAATGGTCAGTCAATAAAGAATGTTAAAATTGCAACTTCTTCTTCTTCCTTTTATCAGCGAGGCTATGATCCGAAAACAAGGGATCACAGCCCTCCCACTTCACCGCATTTCTACTGATCCGCCTGTGGGGTTCGCCTATTTGACCTCAGAAATGTTAAAATTGCAACATTCTCTCATAACAATTTTTCGCGATATTTAAAACTTACATTAATTAGATGTATATACATATGTACATACCTATAGATACCTAATTCAATTTTAATTTAAAAATAAGGCTCTGATATTTATCTTACAAAGACGGCATCATATGGCCTTTGAAGCCCGAATGCCTTTCTTATAGAGTTTATAAATTGACTTTGTAAACTTCTTGTAAATAAAATAAAATAAATAAATAATGATTTGCACAAACTGGTTAAGGATTACGTTGGCTGTAAATGTTTGTTAAATAATACTGAGGTTCAGCCTTGCACTAGATTATTTGCAGTGCTAACTAAACAGTCATTTTAATTATTTAATATAAGGCCATATGACGACAACGCAGTGTGATAGACCGATAATACTTATGCCTATCAACATGTTAAATATCGTAAACAAAATCTGTTTGCTTAGAACGAGATACGAACTTCTGAACACCATAATTTTGCAATGGAAAAACTAGACTAGACACATCATATGAAGAGGAGTGTTTGCAGCTCGACAAAACTGAACGAAGATGGAAATCGCGATAGAACTGCTTTTAATAAACCAATATTTTTATTATAATAATATAATGGATTTGAATTCAACAAATACTCGTAGATGAACATCACTCGTAACGAAATTCCAGAATATCTCGTTTAGAAGCTGCTCCATATAACTTTTGACGGCATTATCTTTTCTCCGAGGCCCAATTGTTTTATGCCTGATCATTATTGTGGTCACAAATTTTATACCTAGCATTATTTACCAGTAACCAATGTGAGTTGCACTCCAAGTTTGCTTAATGATTCATTCTTCAACTATCATAGATATTAGTTTGTTTGTCGAATTGAGTAACAAACAGTTTAAGCTCTTCAAATTGTTTTCTTTTTTTACTATTTCGGCGAACTCTGATTCATTTGTTGTGCTGATTTTAACGAAATTTGAAATGCTGAATGAGGAAAGTGCCAACAGCACACTTAGAGACATTTTGCGTTTTTTTGATATAGCTTGAAAAACAATCCCCTTGTTCAGTGTGTAACTTTTTGGTGTTTGTGTTCTCCCCTAACTATTAGTGAAAGCCATATAAACAAGAACATAGTGCACGTCATAAGAAAATATTTACGGACATTTTTGTATGAGGGGTCCTATAACACAACCCCCAAGCTTTTTAGGCTCTCAAAATTTCATTCGCTTTCAGAGCTTTAACGTATTTGTTGATTTTTTTTTTTCCTTATTGAATTTTATTCACATATTCCTACACATTTCCAAAAATAATAGAAGGGATAGAAAAAGACGAACAGAAGCTTGCCCATATGTCGGGTGGCGAAAAGGGGATATACACACAATCCGAAAAAAAGAGAAAAAGAAAAAAGCTTTCCAATTGTTTAGCACACATTAATTAATGCTAGTTGTATGTGCTAAACAGTTTGATTCTATGAAGCCTGACCACGGGCATACATTCTTCCACTGCAGTCTTTAAAGATGCGTGGAAGATTATAAGTCACAGCTGCTTTTAGCAGCTCAAACCATTATAGACTCGGCATTCATCGACAAAAAAAAATAAAAAATGCGTGAAAACATTATGTGATGAATCCAGCCACCAAATCAGGGCGAAACGCTGTTTTGAGAAAAGGCCACTAAATTTGTTATAATTTTGAAAAAGCGTTTAGTGTTTATATCCTGTTTCCGATCGCCCGTGCCTATGAGAGCTCTTAACTTTTCATCATAATTATTATGGTTTGTGCGATTAGGTTATTGCACATAGCCGTTTTCACAGATAGGTAACATTGGTGACGTTTTAATACGTAAAAACTTTGATCTTCAAAGCTCATATTTAATTTCTTTTTTGTTGATCACGGTCAACGTTTTCATGACCAGTAAACTTGAAATAATGATAAAGCCAAATACGGCTCTTTTTAAGAGTTTAAACATGGACACAATGGAGCAGAAGCAACCAGAAACATTAGCACATTATTTGGAAAAAGCACAGCTAGTGAACGAACAACTATGCGTTGCGTTGGTTTGACAAATTTCGTTCAGAGGATGTAAGGCTTGAAAATGAGCGTGGTGGTCTGAAGCGGCCATAGACGACGAGGAGCTAAGGGTTTTGATGGAATCCAATGGACGTCAAACTGTGAGAGATATTGCAGAACAACTAGTCGTCTACTATTCAACAGTTACTTAGGATTTGAAAGCAATTGGTAAAGTGAAAAAGCTGGATAAATATATACGTATTCCGCACGAGTTGACGGGACGCGCCGAATGAAAGTTTGCTTTTCTCGGCTTGTTCGAAACGAGAAAGCTTCATTTTTGCATTGTAACGTGTGATGAAAATGGATTCTCTATGATAATCATCAACGATTTGCGCAGTGCCTTGACACTGATGAAGTACGAAGACACATGATAAAGCCAAGTCTTCACCTAAAAAAGGCCCGGTGAAAACCCGGTGAAACAATAAATGCAGCGAATTATTCCTTGGAACTGCGACATGAGCATGAGAAATTGAGGGTTAACTGACATGATAACGCGAGGTCACACGTATCACATACAACCGTGCAAAGTTGCACCAACTGCAGTACGAAACTCTACCTAATTATTTATCTGCACAGTCGTTGGGCGCGGACGACTTAAGTTTACTCTAGAGAACCCTTTCTATGTACTTACTGCATAATTCAAGCCAGACATATCAGCATCCCCATTCGATATCCATTCGTGGAATTCCATGGCATTGTCTGTGGGATCGCCTTCACCGTATGTTGCTAAACAGAAGACAGCCAATGAATTTGGAATATCTTTCAATTTTAAAAGTTCTTCCTGTAAACAAATAAAAAAAAAAAAAAACTCATTAGATCAGACCGTATATATCCAACTTTTGTGCTATATTTTCTTACCATATCACATTCTTCGGGATCAGCGACCATTCCCTTCATTTGATATCGGATACCTTCTTTAGCCAATCGACCAGCAAATTCTTCAGCAGTACCAGTCTGTGAGCCATAAAAGACAACTAAACTACGACCAGATGTTTTCAGTTTCTTTATGAACGAGTTCTCCGATGCAACTGCTGTTGTTACTGTTGTTGGTCTATTTTGTGGTATAAATGTGGTTAGCCAACATTGATTTGGATGAAGAAGAGGGATTATATTGACTTACTGTATAGAATATGATCGAATTGGTTCTTCTTCTTTCTTTTTGTTTTTTAGAAAATACCAGGCACCACCAACCATTAGAATTGCTAGCAGAATGATATCTAGTGTTCCAAGGAATGGTTCATCACCAGTTGGGATAGCAGCATCAATTTCGATTTCTTTTTCCATTTTTACTGTAATAGAAAAGAAAAATATGATTAGTGGTTGTGTTCCTGATCGTTAAATGAATAGAAATAGAATCTGCACGCGATTACAACTTGCGACTGATTGAGGCTGAATGTAATGTAATTGTCTAGTAAGCATAGATCTGTAAACAGAGAATGATCGACGATGAGATGTGGTTACATCATCATAGGTCGATTATGATAGCATTATAGAGCATTATATAGGCTTTACGAATCCCATAATTGAATCCACGTATTCGATAAAAAACCTCTATGATTATAGGTATAAAACTCAATGTACCTATGTTTGTATCTATGCTATGGACTCCAAAATCTTCGGTATTGGCCTGTAAAGTTAGGTAAAAATCGATCCAGCAGTTTGCCCACAACTGCATTCTGAGCGAGACAAAGCGCAGCAACGCACGCTGGGTACCCGCTAGTTAGAAATATAATATATCTTGTGATATAACAAAAATGCCAGAAGAACTTTTTTTTTACAAATTATATGTACATAGCATCTACTTGGATTAATTTTAAGCATTGAAATATTGGGTTGACCAATAAATTCCCTCTGTTTATCGTTAGTGTTCCCGTTAACTTTGAATGACGCCGTTTGTAAATGTTGCTCGAGCTTGCAGTTTTTTCTCCTTTAAATACACATCGCAGTGCATATGTGAAAGAAAATTCATAGCGATCGGTTGTTACGCATTTGGTAAACTTTTGAAAATGAAGGCAAATAAGGAGTATTATCGGCATATTATGCTCTTTTATTTTCGGAAAGGAAAAAACGCTGCACAAATGTTATGATTTGTCCCGTTCTGGACGACCGGTTGAGATTGATGGGGACCAAATTAAAGCTGTAGTTGAAAATAATGCATGCTACACAAACAGGCACGTATGTAACTGATATATTGGATATATTGAACTCAAGCGTAGGAAATCACTTGCGTAAACTGCAATTCGTAAATCGATACGATATTTGGCTGGCGCACAATTTGAGTAAACAAAATTTATTGGATAGTGTCTCCATCAGCGATTCTCTGCAGAAACGCAACGGAAGTGAACAATTTTTAAGACGGATGATAACGGGCGATACTTTACAATAACGTGGAATGGAAAAGATCATGGAGCAAAAGAGGCGACCCACCTTTAGGCATTCCAAAAGCTGGTCTTCACCCTAAGAAGGTTATGCTCTGTATTTGGTGGGATTGGATGGGAATTGTGTATTATGAGCTTCTTCCGCATAACCAAACCATTGATTCCGATAAATACTGCCCTCAATTGGATAAACTGAAGGATGTAATCACCGAAAAATGGCCGGAACTGGCTAACCGGAAGGGCATCGTGTTCCATCAAGACAAGGATAGACCGCATGTCTCTTTGCAGAATCGGACGGCAGAAGTTGGTGCAGTTTGGATGAGATATTTTACCTCACCCGCCGTATTCACCTTGCACCTTCTGATTACCGTTTATGCCGATCCCTGCAGAACTCACTTAATGGAAATAATTTAGTCTCGCTGGAAGCTTGTAAAATCCACTTGGAGCGATTCTTCGCTAATAAAAATCAAACGTACTACGAAAGGGGCAATTTGAAATTGCCCGAAAGATGTAGAAAATAATGGTGCATATATAACTGATTCAAGTTTTTCCTAACAATAAATATTTAATCTTTCATTCCGCCTAAAAAACAGAGGGAACTTATTGGCCAACCCAATACATAATATGTGTACAGGTAGATAGTATGTAGCGTAAATGCTTGGATATATGCATAACACCAGAAACTCTAACTCAAACTAACAGACAAAATATGCAAGCATGAATCATTTTTAATACGAGTACGTGTTGACTGATGATACTTATAATTTCAAGTAATAAAAAGTACCGAATATCTTTGAAAAATAAAGGAAAACCACTCAAAATACATGGTAGGTTGGGTAGTGTTTTTTTTTTTTTTTCTTGTGCTAGGAGGTAAAGAACATTCAATAGAAGAAACTGAGTCCACATTCAGTAACAGTGTGATCCCCTATAAACTGGGCTTAGGTATCGTTTGCCTATTTATCTGAGTTTTACTCATTGAATTGTACAACGCAAGTTGGAATGAGAGATAGGAGAGTTATTTTTGGTCTTTTGATTTGATTTTCAGGTGATATTGAGTTGTAGTACATGTTTACTCCAAGGGTTGCGTCCGCACTATTCGGGGAGAATTTGCTGTGATTTTTGCAATCAATTGTGATTTCTACTACACATTTGTTTCTAGTACGTGTTGAATTATTTTAGCTGATGAACGCATATGATCGCATCATTTATTTTACTTACTAGAAAACTCAAATGGATATGGTTGGTATCTGAGCCAATAACCTACCACTCAAAAATCTAACGCAGTACCACTACGCCATGCCACCCTTAAGCCGCTTTTGCTAATGTCTTGCCCTCGCGTTCTTTTCTTTCTGTATGTTTGTTTTCACAAGCAAATTTCCATATTCCTCCTCAGTATGGTTCACGTAGTACTGACGTTTCACTCAGGCATTCTTGCCACAACGCAAGCTGCGTCACTAGAAATAGTGCTCGTGGCCCTCCTTTGTTGGCCATGATACGCGTTGGTGCAGCACTCGCATTGCCACATTTCCAATTCACATATTTACTTAAACGAGAGCCTCGAATATAGTACATACTTAATGTGTGGTTTAGACGTTATTGCATTATGATGTAATTTTTATTCTATATTTTTTAACCGGCACACCGGTTCCAGGGTTAACCCAAAGAAATACCCTAAACTTTGGGAAGTGATACTTTATTGTCTAAGATATTTTATTCTAAAGAGTGCTTAGAATTCTTCCTTCTTTCTATGTTTTGTTGAAAAGTTGGGTAAGAGCAATAGTTCTACATGGTTCAGAAAATCTGTGTTCAAGAATGTATTTTTAAATTCTGATTTACCAAAATTCTGTTAATAATAAAAAGTAATGTTTTAAATCTCAATTGCACGCAACCTTAATCGACATTGACATTAGGTTTCATTAAATAGATCAAGTCAAATTGCAGCCGAGCTAGTCATGCGTTGCAGTAATTGATTAAGTCATTCAATGTATAACTTGATAAACTTCATCCGTTAACTATTTATAGCACCTTAAATTCATTTTATAGTAGCACAAGTTAATGCTCAATTGAAATAAACAAGTAGTGAATAATGTGCTAGAGTCACTTGCGTCAAACACAACATTGTACATACAGTAATTTAAATTCGTCAACTTTCCTGGCCATTCCATTTGTATGATTCCGAGTTCACGAACCGGACAAAATAAGAGAGGCATTCGATTAGAAAATAGTTTCTATTCTTGTGTTAAGCAAAATGAAACTTAATTATTTCTATTGACTAACGATGCCGATGGAGTAAAATCTTCTTTCAACGTGTGAGGCAAGTGTTATTCAGGCAATAGGTTTGAGAATTCATCATGCCATTAACCATAACCAGATGTCAAGGAAAAAAGTACGACAAGCATCCTTATATTGTCTGGGATGTCCCTTCAGTATGCTTCACAGTTTGTATGACGTATAACCTTCCTCCAGCTTTTCGTCTCACATACTACAAGTTATCGGAGCAGAAGTTAAACTTACTCTTCTCGAACGAAATGACGTACCTCTCGTCCTCAGAGTCTAAAAAACTTAAACTTTTCAGCGTACTGTAATTGTAAGGCCGCCTTCTCGCGCAACTAGTGCCTAACGATTTCCGTACTAGTTTCAATGTCATGGAATAGCGAAATTTCAGACCGAATATGGATGCCATTCTTGAACCGGTTTCTTAAACTAACTTGTCGAACACCGTGCATTTCGCCGACGTCTTTTTTTTTCTGACGATCTAAAGTCTTTGTTGTATGTATGTACTTAAAAACGTATCATAGACCCTTTAGTCAGAACATTTGAGAAAATTCCATTCCGCTTGCTGCTATAATAAAAGTATACCTACATAACCTAAGTTTAATGACCGCTGCTGTACATATAATTACATTTTATTGAGGAAAATAATCGCACCGTTAAAAATTAAGAAAATCTTGTGCTGAAAACGACAGTTCTAATTAAATGGATACTAGACACATCATTACAATTATTCAAATCATCATTTAATTCAATCGTTCTCTTAAGCAAGTAGAAATAGGTTACTTACATCGGTATTAACCGTTCACTGCTCTGCTGGGCGTGCATAATATTGTGGGCGCCGTGGCGTAAGTGGTTAGTGTGTCGGATCACTACGCATGAGGTTCCAAGTTCGAATCCCAGAAAATACCAAAAAGTTTTTTCACGGTCCCACCTCTCGCGAGCGTCTGACAAACATCCGAGAGTATTGTTGTCATGAAAAAGCTTCTCAAACCGCCGTTCGGATTCGGCATTAAACTGTAGGTCCCTTCCATTCGTGTGAAAAAATATAACGCACACAACATGAGTGGTTGCGAGAAGCTAGGCCCTGGCACTTTAAAGAGCTGTTGCGCCAAATATTTGTATTTGTAATATGTTTGTTATTGGTTGAAGCTTACAACTATAACCATTACATTTTTTTTTGTTATAAAATGTGACTACTTAGGTAAATAAACGTATTGAAAAAATTATGGAAATAAAAAATCTAATGTTTGGACACCACCCACGAAATCTAACTCCACTTCAGTTTCAAACCATTAAATCAAAAAATGTTATTTTTTACCTCTTCTATTAATTTTAAATTCGCAAACTCCTTGCAAACGTACCAGTGACAGCAAGCTGTATTCTTCCAATAATAATCCAATAATCTTCAGTGTATACAAACAGTTCTACGGACTTTTTATAGATTGCCTCTGGTGTGGGATTGTAAGTTCCGCACAATCCGTTCAAGTCCAATATTAAAGAAGTCACATGACAGCGCGTCACCTCTTCGAAAACCTTTTTTGACTTCAAAGGTCTCGGTGAGGTCATTACCAACCTTGATGGTGCAGCGAGCGTTCTCCATCGCCATCCTGCACAAACGGACAAGTTTGGCAGGGATGTCAAAAGTAGACATGGCTCTATATAGCTCTTCTCTATAGATGCTGTCATAGGCGGCCTTGAAATGCATATATGAGATGATGAGTATCGATTTGGACTTCTTGAATTTTCTCCAGGATCTGCTGAAGTGTGAAGATTTGATCGATGGTGGACTTTCCTGGCCTGAAACCGCACTAATAGGGACCAATCACGCTGTTGATAAAAGGTTAAAGGCGTCACACAATAACGCAGAAAAGAAGATGCGATGTTAAGGAGACTGATGCCAATGAAGTCTTTGAAGTCATTGAATTCGCCTTACCATTGACGTCTTAGTAACTAATCATTTAGATCAGAACTAACTGGATCAGTCTTTTAGTCAAGATAAAGCTTGATGTCAAAAGAAAGTAACTGGTTGCTTCGGTTTCTTTGCAATCATTTGTATTCATTGGAGTCAGTGAAGCTGACCCGCCCGTGCCCTGAGAACCAGTATAAGGGTATTAATAATCCCTTTGGCACGCGCAAATTATAAAAAAAAAAAAAGCTATTGAAGTACATGAAGTGACCTACTATACAATTGAACTTTATTTTATGTTATATAAACATAATGATTATTTTGTTCAGTATGTTTGTTTCCGAAAAAAGAAAATTGTGAATGGACTTCAATGACTTCAGCGGCTTCAATAAATGCAAACCAATCAAAAAAGATTTCATTCTTTTGACCTCAAACATTTCATATGAACTTTATAGATAAATATAAGCATCTAAACTTCGGACCGGAAATATAAGCCTGAATCATTCCACTAGCAAATAACCAGCATATTTGAATAACTCAGCATGACCGGCAAATCCACTTACCTACTCTCATCTCCCGAAACACGAAATATTTACACAATATGATAACAAATACGATAGGATTAAAGCAAATACCCCAATCGCTAATGCAATAAATTAACTTTAACACTTTTGGATTGCCTCAAAAATTGCATTCAAGCCAGCAACTTAAAGAGCAAAAACTAATTAAAATATATTCACGATTCAAAGTAAAACCTTGGCACGTTCCAATAATTCCTAACATTCTTATCAAAGGCTTTTAACAAAAAAAAAAAACATTTTTTTTTTTTTTACTTAATCATCCCTCTTCCATAACCAGTAAAACCAGCGATAGGTGACAATCCAAAACTCGCCAAAGGTGACAACGCAAAACTCAGTTCCACAGAAACAACACATGTTGCCTACAAATTCGTTTATACAGATTAGCATATTGAAAAGATCAATGTAGTACTTTCTATGTTTTCATTGAGATAAGATAAAACGATTTAAAACGGCTTAAATAACTTGTAATTTGATTACGAGTATTAGTTTTTATTTATTCAAAAAACAATGACAATGCAAAGACCAGGCTATGTACCACAAACTATATAAAACGTATGTTCATTTCGTACGCTACTTACGAGTACACTTATCAGTCAATGTCACTGGTCACACTGACAAAGTCTAGCTATACTGTCTAACAA
This sequence comes from Brachypalpus laphriformis, assembly GCA_945910035.1. Lineage (NCBI taxonomy): Eukaryota > Metazoa > Arthropoda > Insecta > Diptera > Syrphidae > Brachypalpus > Brachypalpus laphriformis. Next base: position 10,355,296 of record OX246753.1, on the reverse strand, counting down.
ACACACTTGATAATCTGATTATTGGGTTAGTTAAATTAAATTTAAAGCCGTATACGTTTCGTCAAGCGATTTGGCGGGTACGACCTCCTGACCGCGTATAGTGTAGTCTACACCCATTTTGATGGCTGTTCGTGCTTCCTCCATCGCTCTCACTTGCACTCGCAATAGGTTCTACTACTCACTCGCTCTCTAGCTCAAACTGTTTATGGATTTTGAATTTTCGAACAACGTACAAAGTCCTTTAGAATTCCAAAAGATCTGTTTAGCATTTTGTCCCGAAATGTTAATCGAGAACAACGTGACCGATATTGTTCGATACTCCATAGGAAGGGATGATATATACGATCTAGGTGAGAGACCTACTTCAGATCGGTTCGGTTTGGGAGAAGTGACTGTTTGCATTACGGAGCGAACCCTTTGACGTATCACCAAAAGTAGTTTTAGAACTTGGCATAAGCCCACGTCATGCTAGACAGTGTGTAGTGGTCAAGCAAAGCCAAATAAATAAATATTTAAACAAAGAAATGCAAATGATTGGTGGTGTGTGCTGGATTCTATTCTGTTGCTGTTCGTCAGTTCGTCAATCGCTTACACCATGCTTAGTATTTATTTATACGGCTAAAGCCGCGCAAAAAATTAAACGAAAAAGATAGGAAAACAAAGGAAAAAAGTCACGTACGAAAGTTGCTTGTATATAGTGGCCTGACGTAGTAGTAAGGCGAATTTGGTAGGGTACTATGGGTTTAATGCGTAAATTGTTAGCATTCGGTTGAACTTAAAGGTGGAGATATTAAACTGAGAGAAGTATAAGAATAATAGTGCTTGTTAAACAGAACTTTCGAGTGAAATTGAAATTAAACTGTAACCCTGGACATTAACTCGAGCTTTAGGATAGTTTTATAAGTTTAATATTAAAGATATAAAGGTTGCTATGAGAGGTCTAAACAAACATTATGTTGTGTGGAGACTCACTCGGAAACAACATAACACACTTATTGTATAAACAAAATAGTGTGATACGAAAGCAGAACTTTGACATTACATTGAAAAAAGATAAGACTTACCTACAGACAGATGAGTGGGCTCGTCAACAAAATTTGCCACGTGCCTATGCTTTTTTTGCTGCGTTTTTTTTTTTTGAATGTGTGTCCAATGTTTTTGGGGACACATTGGAAAGTGAATGGATAATGGCTAAAACACAATAGGGCGTTAGGTCACTCAAGCGTCAATGGGCTTTTAAGTTGTGTTAAGCGCGAGCAGCGCATTTTCAAAACGAAATGGCGGTCGGACGCGCTCGGAAGTTAGAATTATGACAGAATATAATTCCTGCTACTTAAAATTTCACAGACATAAGTTGGGGAAGAAAGAAGAGTGGGGATATATTCTCATTATTATTATTATCATCGGTATTATTAAAAAATCCCAACAAAATAATTGTATTTTTTCACGCACTTAAGGCATCCTGTGGCCACAAGGTAAAACCGCCTAAGTCGAGTTAAGGATGCCAGAAGATGCTATTATATACTATACTATTCGAAGTGTATGCTACCAACATTTAACCTCATTACCTGTTATCGTTACCGAGTTATAGACAAAAGAACAAGACTAAAATTTCAAATTCCCATACGTTTCGGGAAAAACGAAAGCTTTAAGCTCGTTTTTTGAGCGGTTTTACCTTGTGGCCACAGATATAACAGTAAGAAAAATGAGACCGTAACATCTTTTTGCGAAGAAATGTAAAGAATAGCTGTCTAGTAAAGATTCAGATTGCGTTTGCACTTAGAGTTGCAACCTTAAACTAAGTATGCAATACATACGATAAATCAAACCACCATACTTGGCAAACCAATTCATCAGGAAGTATCTCTCAATACCCACTGTTGCCTACATGCTGTATATTTTAAATCCATTTGGTCTTTGGTTGGAATCAACGGTGACTTATATATTTTCAATGTATTACAATATTTAGCGTACATTTATTACGAGCAACTTTGACATATTTGCATTTCAAATCGAGCTTTTATTGAACCGAACTACTGAACAGTTTAATGGTGGCTCACTCATATCTGAGTTGAGTTTCTGAAGTGCGACCGTTAGATGTATAGCAAGACCAGGATATCCTTAAACTCTTTTGTAGATACCGACTCGTAAGCGATTGCAGTTTTTTTGTGGTGCTTATCACTCTTGACATTTGCGTCAGTTAAAAATGTGTATTATATTAAGACCAACTTGCAAATAAGCACAGTTCAGCATTTACTCAATTTTGACATACAGTGAGCATTAATGAGTGTGCGAAACAGACGCGCATTTTTACACACATATTTACATATATTTACATACTTATATTAAGATGTTACTTACATAATGCATAATTTATTATTACCCAGAAAGCATGTACATATGTCTACATATGTCTACATATGTATACTTATATATACGAATGTTCTTGTCTTTCTGTGTACGTATCATACGGAAACTACTGCACGGATTTTGATGAAACTTGGCATAGTGATAGCTTATATCCTAGGTCAACATTTAGGGTACATTTTATCCCAGTAAATGGAAGGATTCATACAAGATATTCAAAATCGATCTAGACATATAATAAAATTGTAAGTGTAAAAGTGTTTTAACACTTATCACACAAAAACTAATATGTACACGAAATTGAACGGGGTTTCCGCAGTTGCATTGTCTAGAGTTTAACTTTTAAAATCATATATGGTATGTATGTATGTCTTATCGTGATTCGCCATCCAGCTTCAGAATTAAATTAATTTTTTCTTGATCATGATCTCGAATCCGTACTTAGTGGAGGTAATCATTTTTTTTATTCCCCTTTCGCTATCTCTTCGCAATCTTTAAGAGCAGAGCCGACTGGCTGACAGATGAGGATTGTACTCTTCGTGTTTTTTTATTCTTCGGTTTCCTTTTCTGCTATACCTGTTTGACGGGTTGTGTGTTAGGTGCGTGTTTGTGTGTGCTCTGGTGGGGATTCCTACTGGAGATGTTATAATTCAGTTTACATATTTTCAGTATTGTTGTATTCAGTTGGAAATTGTATTTTAATAAGTATTGTAAGTGAATGTGCGTCAACTAAAATGGGATGAAGCAAGGCGAGCACAGGTCAGCTTATGCACAATAAATTTTAACATACGGATGGGGCGTTTTTAAGTTTCCGGAATGAGTAAGTAAGTCATTAGTGAGGGTACTTTATTGAGACGTAACGAGTTACTTATTATTAGTATAAATAGCAAGTTTTTTTTTTTTAATTGAGCCATTAGACACCATAGACAACGAAGAAGCACCGTCCTACCAACTTGCTGACAACCAGTACTACCGAGGATAGTCGGATATAACCTTTTTATAAATCTCTAATTAAAACCTCCACTTATAAATACAGTGGACTCTCCCTAAGTCGAACTCTCCCTAAGTCGAATTTCTCTCTAACTCGAATTTTTTCGCCATATTTTAGCATTCCCCTCAATTTTCCATACAAAAGCATCCTCTAAGTCAAACTCCCTCTAAGTCGAAACTCCCTCTAACTCGAACAAATCATGGTATCCCGTGAAAATTCGACTTAGGGGGAGTCCACTGTATATCTATATTTAGAAAAACTTCATGTACTAGATTAAGTAAACAATAATAATATTTTTGTAAAAATTTTAATATAAATATCAGATGAAATACGTTGGGCCCCTGTTGTTGAGCCAACATTTAATTATTAGTTATAAGTCAGTTCTAAGTCAATTTGTATATAGAACAAAACATTAAGTAAAAATCTTAATCGTAATCGAGCTATTGTTTTTGAACTATCGTCGGGAAGAAAGTGTAGAATATGGAGAACATCGAGTACCGGGCTGTTATAGAGTTCCTCGCCAAACAAGAAAAGTCGGCTCAAACCATAATAGAAGAGGTGACATCCGTTAACGGGGACTCTTGTTCGGGTAAAACCATGATTTACAAGTGGCACCGTTTTTTTAAACAAGGATGGGACTCACTTGAAGACGACCCACGACCAGGACGGCCGATCGAAGTGACCACTCCGGAAATTGTTCAAAAAGTCGAAAAAATAATATTGGAAGATGCGTCTCCATAACCGTAGAATACTACGCTTCAGTCCTAGAGTGGTTGAAAGAAGCCATCAAAGAAAAAAGAAGGCGAAAATTAACCAAAGGTATCCTCCTTCTGCACGACAACGCGCCTTCCCACAAGTGTTGTGTTGCGTTGGTTGCCCTGCACAAGGTGGGCTTCGATATTTTGGATCATCCACCCTACAGCCCTGACCTGGCTCCCAGCGATTATTATCTTTTCCCAAAATTGAAAAAGGAACTTCGTGGGAAAAAGTTTACAAGCAATGAAGGAGTTAAGGACGCAGTTTCGGCTTACTTTTCCGACAAAGACAAAACATTTTTTTAGAAGGTCACTAATTAAAACATCAGAAAAATGTATTACGGTAGCAGGTGAATATATTGAAAAAGAAAAATAAATTTGCATTTTCATTTTCACTTCTTACCTCCATTCCGTGAACTTTAAATCGCCCCCTCGTATGTATATACAACACTGTATCAGGAAGTCTGCTATATACACCGCAGACTCTTAGCCTGAAATGTTTGAATACATAATTTACTTAGTAAATTAGATTGTATCGTTGCTATGATTTTGAAGACAGGTGTCTGGAGAAATTCCAAACGATATGAAACGGCGCTTGGTACGGGAGTAGAACTTTTCTCCACCACACATGGGATAAGAATTACTACGAGATTTACTCGATTAAATTCGACATAAGAAGCTATAAAAGTTATTTTTTTTAAACCAATCCTTTACCTTCATTTTTATTAAATTTATTAAATTATTTACTTGTACTGTTACAGTGTAAGAGATAAGCTGGTCTAATGTAAGAAAATTTAACCTAAACAAATGAAATGAAATAACCTCGTGAAACAATTAAGAACAACTCATTCTGTAGTACAATACATACAATAACTATTTAAAAAATCAAGATATACTCGTAATCTTTGTCTGGCTGATTTCCGCGTTCAATAAAGAACTACCTTCATCATTTCTGCCTTGGCTCATAACTAGATTATATCTACAATATTATACTCCTTTCTTGTCCTCACTGTATAGTCAATATATTTTATTACGTTTTAAATATTATTCTTATATTCTATGATGTAATCCCTGTATCGGTATTATCTACCTTAAAGTAACATTCAGAGAACATGATACAAATTAGTGGCGCGCAATGTCAAGTTTAAATGATTGTATGAACATTGACCGATAATGAACTTGAAATATGCTGATCTCATAATAATGGTGTCACCTGCCGGTCTTAATTAAAAGTAGAAAAATTATATCAATTACATACACACGATACATTAAATTGAAATTAATAATTCAAATGTCCGTGACAGCTATATAATTATTTTGGCTTTAAGAATCTGTATATGTACTGCGTACAGTATGTAACAATGTTAGTAAAATTGTTAACTTCAGTTAAATACAAGACATGTCTATATTTGTACACCAATATTTTCAAGAAAACTTTAGACTGATTTTGATTTGATTTGACTTAAGCTACGATTTCACTGTTTGACAGAATGTCAAACGTTTGATGCTTTTCAATCTCAAACAATGTCAGACAATGTAATCGTCAACTTTTTCATGTCAAACGTTTGACAGCAAAAAAAAAGAATTCAACTTTTTGTCGAACAATGTAATCGGGTGAAAAGTGATTGTGTCAAACAGTTTGAGACCATTTCACAGCGTTTGGAATTTTATGAAAAACGAAAGTGTCAAATGGGTCAAATGATCGGGAAGTTGAGACCAGAACTCTGTAATATTGGTAACTGTAAAAGCTGAAAGTATGGAAAAGTGACCACAGAATTAGGCGACAATGGCAGGCAATGGCAGGGTCGTATATCTTGTTTTTCAATGACCAGAGTAATATGGAAGCGTAAATATTTTAATTGCTCACGTGCCACCCGTACACAATTGCGATAAAATACCGGTTCTTCATCATGCAATACTCGTAACAATGTTGCATAAAATCTTTCCTTTTCGCTTCTTGGAAATGTCCTTTACTATGAGGCTTTCGTGTCAGCTGCTTGACGCGAGGGTATTAATAAGTATGTATGCCTTCTCTAGCATAAAAGCTGTTAGCATCAACCCCAGAGGATGTTACTTATTTCTTTTGAATTATTTAAAAAAATTAATCATTTTGAATATGTGAAATGAATTTGTGAAATGACTACCACAAATTTTTAAATAATGTGAAATTTTTATATGGCAAACAATGTAAAGAAGCTTTAAACCGTTTGACGCTAGTGTTTGACATCGTCTGACACCAAATAAAAATCTGACCCGCAGTCTTTGGACGCGTAGCGTCAAACGATTATTTGACTCGAATTGAAACGTTTAACATTGTGTCGTCCAACAGTGGAGTCGTAGCCTTAGGATAATATTATGTTCGTCATAAATTAAATACGAACAAAAATAAATGCTTTTGTTTTTAATACATGAAAGCAAATTCGTATTCGTGCACAAATACGAAATTTTTCACGGTTGAGCAGTCATTTTAGCTTTAGAGTCCCAGACTATTGGGAAAGTTATTGATTTGTATCTAACAGTAGGACACATTTGTACTCGTGCACTACTGCTTACTATATATTTTAAAACTACGTATATTATATGTATTTTCAAAAGGAACAAACAACATATTCGTAATGAAATGGTCCCAAAAGTTGTAATTTGCTTTTGACAAAGTAGGTGAATAAACAAACTTTAACATGATCATGTTGAAAGACGTAGATGTCAGGAAAACATTGCTTATTAGTCCAAGTGACTAGATCGCAATAAGGCTGGCTCCTCCCCACCCTGCGATGAAAAGCCAAGATGGCGTTACCGCAGGGAAAACGTACAAAAAAAATATAAAGTGTTCGTTTACTTTGCATGAATCTTGTTTATTTTCTATTCGTGCTATTGAGTACAAACGTTATATTCGAATATTTGTTTAATCTGATATTCGATAATATTGAACACATTTCCTTACCCCCGTGAGGTTCATTATATCAGAGCTACACTGAATATCCTAAAGACCTTATGTCCTAAGTGAAAAATCGTCTAAATGATAGAACAGTGCTCCCAGGCAGACCGACAGACACAAAAGGTTTGCCATTAAAAGGTGGTGACTTGCGCAGTCACTTCTCGTTGTTTCATTCGAAATTATTTACTACTATGTAGCCAATTGCACCAGTGTATGGCATACTAAACGAGGCCCAAGCAGGGTGTCAGAAAAAAACTATTCCAAAGGGGAAAAACAAACTATATGCGTTCTTTGTGGTTTACAAAGAAGCATTTGACTCCATTGACAGAAAATCGCTTTACTACAAGCTTAGTAATCGGGAAGTGTCGACAAAAGTGTAGTGTGTCGGATCACTACGCATGAGGTTCCAAGTCCTATCCTAGAAAATACCAAAAAAGTTTTTTACGGTCCCACCTCTCGCGAGCGTCTGACAAACATCCGAGAGTATTGTTGTCACGAAAAATCTTCTCAAATCGCCGTTCGGATTCGGCATTAAACTGTAGGTCCCTTCCATTCGTGTGAAAAATATAACGCACACAACATGAGTGGTTGCGAGAAGCTAGGCACTGGCACTTTAAAGAGCTGTTGCGCCAAATATTTGTTTTTGTTTGTTTGTCGACAAAAGTGCTTAAGGTAATACAAAGTCTCTACGAGACGAATAAAACAGCAGTCTGGGTTGGAAAAAATATGTCTCACTGGTTTGAATCGTTCTCAGGTGTTAAGCAGGGTTGCCTTATGAGTCCCCTACTGTTTTCATCATTTCTAGATGATCTACCAGGAGGAATCGAGTTCACTGGGTTTAGAATAAACCTTCTTATGTACGCAAACGACATCATCCTGCCGGAAACCCCAATATCGATGCAACTGATGATCCACAAATTACAGCTGTATTGCAGTCTATGGAACTTGAATGTCAGAATGGAGAATAGCTGAAGCATAAACAACTGAGCTTCAAGAACCACAACACCAAAATCTTTCTCTCTCTCTATCCATCCTTTCCAACGCCCGCACTGTGTGTAAGCATGTTAAAGGTATTCATAACCCTTTGAGTGCGCGCAAATTATAAAAAAAAAAAAAAAAAAAAAAAAAAAAAAAAAAAAAATTGCCAAAAAGTCAAAAATAATGGTATTCCGAAATGGGACGGGTCGCTTGGCAAGAGATGAAAAGTGTTTTTTTTTTTCAGAATGAAGAACTTGAGATAGTAAACGACTATAAATATCTTGGAGTCATCTTAACCTATCGACTGACGTTCAAAAAGCATTTATAGGAGAAACTTAAAGAAGCTAAAATGAGCAATAAACTGCAATTGGAAGGGCGTACTTTACAAAAAGAACATTGCCCTGAGCACAAAATACAAAATCTACAAAGCGGTGGTGAGGTCGATCATGTGCTATGCGGTTCAAGTATGGGGAATCCGTCAATATGAGGAAGTAGAAAAACTGTTGAGGTATTTTGTAAAAATAATTTTCAGACTACCCGAAAACTCCCCAAACTATCTATATGATCCAGCTCGAGACTGGATTGCCTCCCTTGTATATTTTTACACTAAGACTACATTTTCTACATATCCTGAAAGCAATGTCGCTACCTAATCAACGCCTACCTCATATAGTTGCAAAGCACCTTGTTCATCGTAAACTGAAGTTCTTCAGGGAATGGATTAGAATATGCAGCGAACATGATGTCTTGTTGGGAGAAGATAATGCAGCACCGTGGAGGGAAAGCATACAGGATTTGCTCATAAAAATAGATCTATATATTAGGGACAATTTTTAAGCCAAAGCGGAGGAAAGCCAAGCCCCCATACTCTGGAATGCTCTTTGTGTAATCTACGAGTTAGAGAAGACATTCATCACTTCATCGGAATATGTCCCATCCTAAAGGAGATACGAGGGCAAGGTGAAAAGTTGACTTTCCCTTGACTTCAACACATTTAGTCCAGCGTTTCTCCAACATCAGTATTCCTTCTCGGAAGTGAGAGTCTGGAAGGCTGTGCAAATATTGATCTACGGCCCTCTCAACTTCTGCATTGGATGCGAAGCGCTTCCCAGAAACAAATTTCTTCAAGTTTGGGAACAGATGGAAGTCTGAGGGTGCCAAATCAGGTGAATAGGGGCGATGGTCGAGCAAATCGTACCCCAAATCCCGCAGTTTTCCCATCGCCAACGCACACTTGTGTACAGGTGCATTGTCCTGGTGAAAGATGATTTTTTTTCTTCTTCAAGCCAGGCCTGTTCTCGCGAATTTCGGCATCCAGGTGGTCAAGAAAGTTGGAGTAATATTCGCCTGTAATTGTTCTGCCTTTCTCAAGGTAATCAATTAACAGGATCCCTTTCGCATCCCAAAACACACTGGCCATGACCTTTCCGGCAAATGCGATCGACTTCGCTTTCTTTGGCGCTGAACCACCGGTTTCCACCCACTGCTTCGACTGCTGTTTCGTTTCTGGCGTGTAGTGGTGGACCCATGTCTCATCCATGGTGACAAATCGCCGCACAAAATAGGTCGGATCCCTATTGAATCGGTCCAAAGATTGCCGTGAAAATCGTTTGCGCATTTGCTTTTAATCGGCATTCAGCAAATGCGGCACCCATCTTGCGCAGAGCTTTCGCATCCCTAAGTTTTTGTGCAAGATGTTTCGCACTCTCTCTTCCAATATACACACAGCCTCAGCTATCTCACTCACCTTCACTCGCCTCACACGATATCATGTCCTTTTTCGATGATTTCGGGTGTGGTTGCGGTTTTTGGCCGTCCTTCACGTGGGTCATTTTCGAGGGACGTGCGACCACGTTTAAATTCAGCTGCCCACTTTTTAACGGTTGACATGGAAGGAGCAGAGTCCCCGTAAACTTTTGTCAGCTTTGGATGAATTTCCTTAGGGGTTAACCCATCCAAAACGAAGAATTTTATGACCGCACGATATTCAAGTTTATCCATTTTAACGGAAAACACGCAAGACATCTACTGCAAAAATTCGTGTAAACAAACTACTTGAGAGAACAAGTTGAAACTTGTCATACGAACTAATGAGAAGTGCACCCAGGCAGGAAACATAAATTTTTGCTGACTGGAACGCTATCTCTGCGTCAGGCCGATAACTTTTTACCTCGCCCTCGTAAGAAGAGCACATTGGCAGGAAAACGAGTTACCGACAAACAAGATTAATGCTATTCTAAATGGTCAAAACTGGAAAGTTTTGTACAGTTACCTAAGGATTGCTGTAAAGTACCGCAAACAGATATTAGATGAAAGCTTTTAAATGAAATTGTACCTTTAAATTAGTTTAGGTATTACAATTAGATTATAAATTATAAAAGTTAAATCTCTCTTTTCTGGCTGATAAATGCTAATGTCAAAATTTGTGAAATTACAAACATTTGCTATAAGTTCTTTTTATCGTAAAATAAAATCACAATGCTACTAAATAAATAAATAAATATTTGGTGCTCTCGGATGTTTGTCAGACGCTCGCGAGAGGTGGGACCGTGAAAAAACTTTTTGGTGTTTTGTAGGATTCGAACTTGGAACCTCATGCGTAGTGATCCGACACACTAACCACTTTCGCCACGGCGCTCACAATGCTACTACTTCTACTATTAAAACAGCTTGCACTTGAATTAAATAAATTTGATTGTATGTTAAGGTGTCTACCTTATGATATATTATGAGATTAAATTTGAAAAATCATGTCGTTTAAATGACTACCCATACTAATGTTACAGTACAACATCTGTCAAAAAATAGACCCGCCAATCGTAAAACAAACAAATTTACGGGATATTGAAATCCAGCGTTCAATTTGGGACTCTCTTTATATTGAAGGTTCTAGAGCTCTGAAATGGCAAAATATCAATGCATTGACGGTATTGCTTTTTAAAATAAATCTTCAACAAACAGATAGTATATTCATTGCCTTCAAAAATCTATATAACATTGCTATTTCATTATAAAAAAAAAAACCTTTAAGTTTAAGGCAGAATAAAAGTATCGCTATCGCAATTACATACTCGTACAGTGCACGAAATAAGTATAGCGTACAAAAGAACATGATCTCTTTTTTGGAAATTTAATAACTTTACTTTGCTTTTAAACTGTAAGTTAGGTTTATATATGCATGAATGAATGAAAAAAAATTATTTTTTGCATTTGACGCTTTGTTCATGTACCGTTATCTGGCATTTTCTTGAACATTTTTCTGGCGTAGAACGAAATAAATAAAGCGTACAACGCGTTTGACTGCCGTTATTGAAGGGTATTTTGCTGATAATTCTTTTAAATTGTTAAAAAGTTTTTAGTGGTAAGTGATCCTATTAATTATGTAATAAGTGCTTCATTAAGGTGAAGATATAATCAGTTTTAGGACGTCATTCTTAAGAATGCCACGACTTCCAGCATTGACTATTGAAGAACGCGCTCAAATGATGGCTTACAGAGACTGTGGAAAGACAATTAGGGAAATCGCTGTAAAACTAAACCGAAATAAAAAGACCATTTGCAATTTTCTAAAAGATAGCGAAAATTATGACAAAAGAAGACGATCCGGGCGGCCATCCATGACTAACAGCAGGGACATCCGGGCAATAAAACATTTGGCAGTCAATAAAAACATAAGTCCATCTTAAATAAGGCTCAAATTATCTCTTCCGGTAACAACAAGCAGAGTTCGACAGATACTTAAAAAGGATGACAATCTGAAGTACCAAAAAAGGGCACATGAACCTAAGCTTTTGACACGCCACAGGGCAAAAAAGTTGGAATTCGCATTTTAGGAAGAGAAACGGAAATTCATCACTTTTAGTGATGAGAAAAAATTTTATATGGATGGGCCTGATGGCTGCCAAAAGTATTGGAGGGATCTAAGAACTGAGCGAGAAACTCGTTATTCGCGTAATTTCCAGGGAGGCTCACTTATGGTATGGGCTGTATTTAGCTACCATGGATAGTCTTCAATGTGCCCTATCTCCCATAAGATGAATTTAGAAAAGTATGTCGAACTCTTGGACGATGTTCTGATTCATTTTGAAGAAAATATTTTGGGGGATAATTGGACTTTTCAGCAGGAAAATGCAACCATACACAGCGCCGCACTTACGAAAGATTTCTTAAAATCAAGGAAAATACCATTAATGGAGTGGCCGGCCATTAGTCTTGATCTTAACCCAATCGAAAATCTTTGGGGCATCTTGTGGTCGTCAATTTGACACTTTACTGCAGCTCCGCATCGCGATTAACGAGGAGTGTACAAAAATCGACCTTTTAACATTAAATAATTTAATTGACTTAATGCGTCGTTGCATGAATTATGTTATTCAAAAGAATGGAGATCATATTGATTATTAAAAATTAAAGCTTTGGTTTTTTATTAATAAAAACATTGTTTTTTCAAGTTGTACGCTTTAATTATTTCGTTTGAACTAAATCGCAATGTTTTTTTTTTGTGTCAAGTTTTTGATAAATCTTTAAACTTAATGTTTTATTATATTGCTTTGTTGCTATTAAGTTTATAAAAAAAAATTAAATGAAAAATAAATATATGAAAATGAGTTACATTTCAATATGTCTTGTACGCTATATTTATTTCGTGCACTGTAGTCAGAAAAAGGAATCATTTGCTGTAGAAGTCATTGGTTTATTTACATTTTTGCAATAAATAGAACTATTGTGCTGCTTGTTTGAAGGCCTCAGTCTATATTGATTTAAAGATAAAATACACTTCAAATGTTTGCGATAGTAAAGCGCTTTATACACACGACAATTTCAAAACTAATCCGTAGGGACCAATTTGCTCATGTGTAAGGTAAATTTACACAATTTTCGGCACACACGACCCAATTTCCTGGGTCTCAACAAATTGCTCCTCATAGATTGGCTGTAAAATTGACGTTTAAGAGTTGCATATATGCGCAATAAAATACGAGTAGATATACTTACAATTGGATGACACTATTAGACAATCGTCAAACAGACACAATTAATCAAGTGGCAAAGTAAACTTACATCACCCACTCTAACTGAGGCGATCGTTGTAATAATAATAAAAAATTCAAAATGATTACATGGAGTGCAGTTACATTGTATTTATTTTGAAACGTATTTTTATGAAACAATTTTAAATGTTTCCGTTTCACCTTGAAACGACCGTGTTTGCCGCTAATTGTCTCGTTTATTATTTCAACACACACGCACATGGAACGGTCAAAGGTTTTGCCTGAATTTCATGCGTTATGGTCAGTAAAACCCAACAAAGTTCAAAAGGTTTATTTATAAAAAAAAAAAATAAATAAATAAATTTAACTTAATTATGGCGTGCCTTGTTCTAATGTACACTTTTTATCCTTCGACTCTTTACAGTCGGTAATCTAAGATTCGTATTCACCTTCAGCTTGGACTTGTTTAGAGTAACTTTGAACTTGGATTGATAGACTATCGAGACGTATGTACATACCATATACATATCTATACTCGTAAACAAAAAGTTCTCTCAAGCTACATAGTACGACTTGCCATTCGTGTCTATATTCAATAGCAGCGCAAGGCGAGCTGTTATGACATCGAAAAGTAGTTTTTGCACGTAATAACAGCCAGTGATCATAGAAACCAGTTTGTGGTTCCCAGTAATAAGAGTGCGATTAAAAAGAAAACATTTCATCGCACAAATACATAGTTTTCAGCTTCACGCGGTTGCGTAATGGCATGTAATTACGTGCATGGAGCTTTTCTATCCAGCTTGCTTCCTATTTTCAATCTGTAATCTATCACTCATTCAAAATATTTACAATTCAACAAATTAGAATTTATACATGTTTTCGTTTTCTAAATGGAGGTGGATGGGAGCTTGTCAATGTTTACGCAACCAGTTTCGATTTTTTTTTTTTTTTGCACGAAAATGGAATTTTTTTTTCTAACACAGCGAGCAGGTTCCTCTTTTATTGTGGTCTTTCTTTGGTAGTACTGTCTAGAAAAATAAAGAAAACATATAGGAAGACTACAATACATGGGGTTTCCTTTAAATGGTTGAAGTGTCAGGGTATTTTTTTGATATCCTATACACACTTAAAAAAAAAAAAAAAATGTGCGAAATGAGATGACGGACATATATCAGCTAATGTTTTTTTTTTATTGGTGAGCAGATGAACCTCTCTGGCACTGTGGTCTCTTGGAAAGTCATATTGTGCCGACCCCTTGGAAGTTTATTAGATTCACCGGGTGTATCGCAGCAAGGCCAAGGGTCCACTTTCTCACTTGGATAAGAGCGGGACGTTCTATGATCACATGGAGATGTCTCGTCGTCCTGCAACCATAGTCTACAGATAGGGTCCAATGCTATATTAAGTTTGTGAAGATGCTTCTTTAGGAGGCAGTGACCACTGGCGGCACTGATTATAATTCTAAGATGATTTCCGCCCAGATTTACTAGAAACTTAGATTTTTTTAGTAATAGGACGGGGAGCATTTCTGGCTTGAGGTGTCAGTTCAGATCGGGTTAGACTTGGTTTGGACCTGTGTCATGGTGTAATCATTGAAAAGACCCTTGCTCACACCACAGAAGAGTTAAAGGCTAGTGAAAGGGTTCCTGCACTAGTCTCGGCCAAAGACTGAGGAAATGTAGAATGACCATGTTTTTTTTAGCAAGTTTGATGGCAAAGATTTCTGCCTAAAATATTGAGTATTTGCCAAAGGTTTACTGAGCGTTCGGACGCTGTTTTAATCACCGAATATTTCAGATCCAAATCCGCAGTCCATATTCGAACAGTTCATGCACCACACTAGATCAGGGAGCGAATCACCGCATCCTTGAACTAATAACTGGTTACATAATTTGTATTGTGTTGTTGGTAGATCTAGCAACAACAAGCAGACAATATGGTAATTCGACCCAAGGTTCTGATGGGCAGGATAGGACGGAGTTTCTTGTTCTTGGAACTATGTCGTCCAATAGCATAGTTAATTCATTGCTTGCTCTAGAGAGTTGAGAAGGCTAAGATGACCGTAGCGATGGTGTCTAGACAGAACATTTTTCATGTGATAGAGCCTGTGTAGACTAAGTTTGGCCAACGTTTCTATACGAACTTGTACATGGGTGAGAACCAGGATACAATTAAGAGCTGCGGTGAGGATAGAGCGAAGACAATCCGTCATACAGATTGTAGGCAGACTGCTGTAACTTCAGTGTAGGTCTTACGATCAAGGCGTACATTTGTAGACTTAATCCCTAGTTCCTACCACAGATTCGGTGACATATCCATAAAGCCTTTTCGGTCCTGCCGATGGTACGATCTATATGAGGGTTCCAAAACAATTTACTGTCTGGGATAACCCCTAGGGACTTTGCTTCTAACGAGAAGTTAATAGATTCGTCATAAAGCGAAGGGCGAATAATAAGGTCAAAATTCCTTCTCTTGGTAAAAGACACAACCGTTGTCTTTTTGGGGTTTACATAGACACCTTGCCTACTGCACCATCTCTGTACTATATTAAAAGCATGTCGCATCACCTTTGAAAGCTTACCTTCACCTTTCAGTAACACCAGTAAGCTGTTTATGACGAGACCATATGAAAGATAATACTCAGCCTTGATAATACTCTGTACTATGTTAAAAACATGTCGCATCACCTTTGAAAACTTTCCTTCACATTTCAGTTACACCAGTAAGCTGTTTATGACGAGAGACCATATAAGAGATAATACTTAGCCTGAGGGCATCCACAAGATGTAAACACTGAGATTTCTAAATCGTCAATGCTGGTGTTTATCACTTTACTATTCACCAATGACATAATCTAGTTACACCTAATCGGGGATAGGTTCATACTCATATTACTGAGGGCACGTTCAGTGAATTTGTATGCGGTGTGGTTGAATGCCCCTTCAATGTCTAGAAAGGCTACAAAACAATTTTTTTTTTTGTTGGGGGAAGCTTCTATTTTGATTACCCATTCATTGAGAGCTGACTCAGCAGAATTACCTAGCTGATATGAGTGTTATAAGTCGCACAGAGGGAACAAGAAATAACCTTTTCCCTAATATGATTGTCTATTATTTTTTCCATGAATTTTAAGATGAAATGACATAAGGCTGATAGAGCGGAAAGATTTTGGACTAGAGTCCGACTATCTAACAACTTTGGGGACATATTTGACAATCATTTTGCGGTATGATGTCGATAAGTATTCAATGGCTAGACTGCAGCTAAACAATTTGGACAGGGTGGGAGGATTTTCATGAAATACTACTGATATACACTGCTAGAGACTGTACTAGAATGCGAGTGATCGGTCTGGAGGCTTCTAAGACCAACAACAGGAAACAGGTTTTAATGAAAACTGAAAGTCCTTCTTTCTCTAGATGTTAATAAACTGCTTGATGATTATGTTTCAATGTTCAACTAATGCCATTAAACAGAAGTCTTCAATGTATTTGCACCCATTCGTGGAATGGCACATAGAGGTATCAGATGTGCATGAGAGAAGTTGAATAATATTTTGAAATTATACCTCGATAATGAATAGACCTCACGATGGAACAACCAAAGTAACAATGGATCAGTCACACTAAAAAAAAAGAGACGAGTTATACAATCAACATGTTAACTAGCGATTTCTATAGAAAACTATTGCAACGTCCGAGCTATACACATATAATACATACATGGTTGATTTAATATTAAACTATGATCAAAGTGCGTGGGGGACATGTGCGTATGTTTTGAAGAAATGTGGAGGACCTACCTACGTACATATGTTACACTGATCGAATAAATTATTGGCAAACGTAAATTTTTCTTTAACACAAAATTCCGATATTATTAACAGAAAATGAATAATCAGTATCAACAAATTTGTCATATTTAAACTGTGAAAGACTGTCGGAAAATTGCACAAAGAAAAGAAGTACAGCAGGTTTCATCACTAATGCTCTGCCAACTTAGGAGCAAACGAAATAGTGTTCTCTTGTTCACTCCCCATATTCTAAAGACTTCATCACTACACCTTTGGTGCTTTCCTCGACAATGTACTTTCAATAACGTTAAAACTAAAGCGGTCAAATTATATTGTTACACACTCGTTGCAACTGGCGCTAATAAGATAGTATGCGAGTGATTAGTAAGAATGCTAAAAAATTACATTATCACATCAAAACTAGGAGAATGCACAAAGAAAGTATCTAAGACAAGAGGAACTCCGAACTTCTCTGGTTACTAGTTATAAACAAATCTTGGTGAAATTGGAAAATTCAGCCCTGAAAGTCGTCGCCTATGCCAACGATGTAGTGCGTATGGTACAAGTAATGCAATCTGGACTGAACGATTTTAACAAGTGTGCAAAGTCGTGTGATGTAGGAGTAAATCCACGGAAAACGGAAGTAGTTTATTCCGGACTACGTACTGCAGACGCTTGAAGGCTCTGTACTCAATTTTGTATATTGTTACGCAAAGTATCTCGGCCTGAGCCTTAATAGTAAATTGAACTAGAATCGAAATCTAGAAGAAAGAGTGAAAAATGCATCTGTTACTTTGTATACCTGCAGCAGAATCTGTGGCAAAAAGTGGGAACCCTATGCAGCATGCAAAATTTAAAACTGACAGTTCCTAATAAAGGTACAAAGGGCATCATGTCTAGCCACAGCAGGTGCTTTAAGATCAAGCCCAACTGCGGGATTAGAGACAATTTTACATATACTATCCATAGATAGATATTGCACCGAAAAATGCTGTTCGCTTTAATGCCACCAATTGCTGGACAGCTAGAACATATGGTTACAACTCAATATTCAACTCGACTCATATGTCGGTGATGACTACGTGATCCCCTATTATGGATTTCAATCGAAATTACTTGGTAAAATTACCCAGTAGGTACAATGCTTACAATATATACAAAATACAAATATTTGGCCCAACAGCTCTTTAAAGTGCCAGGGCCTAGCTTCTCGCAACCACTCATGTTGTGTGCGTTATATTTTTCACACGAATGGAAGGGACAGTTTAATGCCGAATCCGAACGGCAATTTGAGAAGCCTTTTCGTGACCACAATACTCTCGGATGTTTGTCAGACGCTCGCGAGAGGTGGGACCGTGAAAACTTTTCGGTGTTTTCTGGGATTCGAACTTGGAACCTCATGCGTAGTGATCCGACACACTAACCACTTACGCCACGGCGCCCACAATTATAATTGCAATTTATACGGACAGGTAAAATATGGACAAATATGGAAATGTGTTTATGCAAAAAATAGACATATCCACATCCATAAGATTCCTGAATTTACGCAGTGTATTTGCAAGCTGAGATTCTAGCCATATACGATGCAGCTCAAATGGCAAGCGTATTGGACATATCACAGGAAGGATATCTCCATTTACGTTGACAGCTAAGCCGCCATTGAGGCCCTGGCAACCACTAAGCAGCGCGTGAGGTTCCGAGTTCGAATCCCAGAAAAACACCAAGGTCCCACCTCTCGCAAGCGTATTGGACATATCACAGGAAGGATATCTCCATTTACGTTAATAGCTAAGCCGCCATTAAGGCCCTGGCAACCACCTCAGCTGCGAGTGAGGTTCCGAGTTCGAATCCCAGAAAAACACCAAGGTCCCACGTTATTTTAATAAATAATTTAATAATTTGCAGCACGTTTGTAGGAGGTTGTGTAGTCCCGGACGTTGAGAAGGTATAGCTTTCAAGGTTAGTTTGCTCTATCAACTTCATCGCTTTAACACTACTTGCAGCACTTATTTAGCCACCTTAGCTCTGGTAGGGGATAGCTATTCAATGAGAACAACTTCTTCAGTATTTGAAATTAATCTGTTTTATAATTAAAATGATTTCCTCTTTATACAATATTTTTGCTTACTTAATAATTTGTTAATTACTTAAGGTATATTGGATATGAGTGACAACAACAGAAAATTGTTTAGTTCGCAATAATATATGATACAATAAGAATTAAAAAATGTTTATGCTAAACTACTTGTGGGAAACATAGAATTGTTTACTTGGTTACTTGATTGAAGTGCAATGGTTATGTGCAATACGAGTGCATTCTGCAGTGACCCTGTACATTGATTGTACAGGAGGACACTGCACACTTTCTATGTGATCATTTGGTACACCCTTCTTTGAAGAATTAGACGAACTTGCAAAAATACCCATCTCTATGATCGTGAATTCACCTATGCTGGGTGCCGGGCCATAGAGACATTCCAGGTAACTGCAGGGCTGACGACCTCGCCAGACAGGGTACCACTCTAAGGATTTTGCCTGAAAGGCAAGCCCTGGGTATGCCCCTCGCTACATGTAAGTATCTACTAAAGCTGAACGATTTTAGCACGACCAACCTCAGATGGGGGAACGGCTCAACGTGTCACATTTCCAGACAGCTGTCCTAAGCTGGATCAAAAACGTAGTGCCGATCTGATCAAGTTAAAGCGTACACAAATCAGGTGCGTTGTCGGTGTTCTCACTGGGCACTGTCTTATAGGCCAACACGCCAAAAGACTTGGTCTCTTCTCCAACGACTTCTGCAGAAGCTGTAGGGACGAGGAGGAGGAGGAAACCATCCTTCACCTCCTATGCACATGTCCAACCCTGTCGCATAAAAGAATGCTCCATCTAGGGTCCCCCTTCCTTGCCGACCTCTGCGATCTGGCGTCATTGGATGTCATGAGCATCCATCGCTTTGTCAAAAGCTCCGGTTGGTTTTGTTAGTCCCTGAGTGGCCTAATGGTTTGATCCATGGTATCACAAAGGACCTTCACTGGTCTAAGTGTGTCTGCACTCTCGTGTGGACAGCCAACCTAACCTAACCTAACCTATGATCGTGAATTTCTGAAATAAATCCGGTTGGACAAGGTTTCTATTCGAGACGGATACAAACACAACAAACAGTCAAGACTATGTATATCATATAAAGCAATCAATTTCTCTTTCTCTCTTTTCAGGTGTATGAGGTATCGCTAAGTGATTCCTCTTTTCTGGGAATAGAGACCAATAAACATAGTCCTATCACACTTTCTAGGGCTTTAAAAATATTCGCCGACAAGTAACTCAAAATTGTGACCTGTTAAAAGCACTTCTACTAGCTTGCCGAAAATTCTAAATTTTTCAAATTCCTTCAATAGTGTGAACAAATGTACTTCAATCCAAACTATTGAATTACTTTAACTGTTCACTTGCCGTCTTAATCACACTTCAAATAACGCTCGTAAACTGTTATTCTTAATAGTAAATATACAGAGTTTCTTAATGTGAACAGTGATGTGTTACAAGATTCCGTATTTGACCCATTACTCTGCAAACTTTTTTATTTTCTCCGAAAAGCTCAATTTGAGCATCTTCTTTGCCTAACGGAAATAATGGCGATTAAGAAAGTTTTGCCCTTGCTGGAATCTGTTCTAATGTCAGCTATAATATCATTTTCACGGACAGTCAAGTGATAATTAAGCCCTTGGAATCATGTTCATGTTCACTAATGCCATAGGTCAATCTAAATTAAAATTCTTAGTTAAAGACATGTATTTAAACACACGTGTCATGTGCACATGTGTATGTCTTCATAACACATGTAATTACAGCTAGAAAAATAATTAGAAAAAAATTATCCATCGCTCTTTTAGCCCGGATGTACTTAAGCATACCAGAACGTTGTTATTCTATAGCTGGAAATATCGTAATTTTTTAAAGGGCTTCGTTACTCCAAACAAATATGAAATTGTTTATCAAATCAGAAAAGCATGAGCAAAATTAGATGCTCCAAGATTGCTCCAAAAATTAACATGATGACAATGAAATAGGTCAACCTTTTGTTATGAATTATTTGTTAAATTTATCAAATGTACATTGCGCTGTGGCGCAGTGGTTAGTGTGTAAGACCACTGCGGATGAGGTTCAATGTTCAAATCCCAGAAAACACAAAAAGTTAGTTTACGGTTCTACCTCTCCGCGAGCGTCTGACAAACATCCGAGAGTATTGTTGTCATGAAAAATCTTCTCAAAAACCAAATAAAAATTGCCCTTCGGATACGGGCCCTTCCATTTGTGCGAAAAATATAGCTCACACAGCACTATTGGTTGCGAGAAGTTAGGTCTAGGCTCTTCATGGGCTGTTGCGCTAAATATATATGTGCGTACATTGCGAAATTCATTTTCTCCATTAATAACATTTCCTTCTACAACTTCATAGTTTATTAGATCGAATCGTGGTAAATAAATACATCGTGGGCAGGTGTAATTGATAAACGGCCCGAAGAACACGTGCTAATTCACGCAAATGACAAAAACATGTGCAGTCCATATATTCGTATGCACGTGAAATGATGAGCTCTACTCTATGTAGATTACGGGTCGTCTCTCATGAAGATGGCAGAGTAATTCAACATTCAACCAAGCTAGCTTGAACTAGTGATACGAGGTGGCGCAATTCTCACAAATGGCATCTTTTGTCATCGCGATATTGACAGTTGTGTAGTAAACAGATGCGAAAAACACGACGGTAAACAATGGAACTCTTCAAGAACGTGGAATAATTGTGTTAATTTTTTTTGCGAAATAATTCATCAAAGATAAGAACACAACGTGAATTTCGTCGAAAATATCCCCACATTTCGGCCCCGACTGGTCGCATAATTCAACGCCGGCCGCATGTCTCGAAGAGACTGGTTCAACATGAGATAAGGCAAGTGCTGGCAGACCAAGAACAACCCCATTGGCGGGGATCTTTTACGCGAGGATATGGAATAGTGTCTCCAAAAACATCAATCAGCCGACGGGCCACGTAATTCGGCATTTCCAGGCGGTCTCTGCAGCGCATTTTGGTGAAAGACTTGAAGATGTTTCCTTATGAAATTCAGGTGGAGTTCGTGTATCAGTTTCACCAACAAGTCCATCTGGAATACAGCCAACGCATCAAAAACTTCAACCATGAGAGGTCGATTTTCGTTCACAATTAATCTCTCCTGATATGTCAACAAGCAAAATACCCACTTCAGGTACACTGAAAACCTCCGTGTTATTCAAGAATCGTCTTTACATCCACTAAAAGTTACTGTATGGTGCGACGTCTGTGCTGAAAGGGTGATTGGTCTCTACAAAATCATGTTACGTGACTTTGAATTGGGGTTGGAGGACATGTGGACAGTGCCACTTAGTGAAGGACACTTTTTCAGGTCATGTTATCTTTTGGTTTAATGGTTTCCATTGGGCTGCAAGACCACCTGATCTGACCATTCCGGACTTATTCTTTGAGGTAATTTGAAGTCATTGGTTTATGTGAACAAGCCACAGACTCTCGCAGCGCTCAACGACAAGAAATAGAGATCATAATACAATAAAACGGATTCACATTTACATTAACTCTGGAGGCTTAATCGAATTGGGTCATTACTTTTACGCCATCTTGTAGATCCCGTGGTATCACAATGGACCTCCTCTGGTCTAAGTGTGTCTGTATATAGGTATAGACCACCAACCTGACCTAACCTAACGTTGGCATTGCCGTCAATAAAACATTATTCGCATCTGAATATATAAAAGTAATGTTAATGATAATTGAAGTCGAAGGTCGTATTAAGGTGTTGCAGAATAGCTTCTAGGGTCCAGCTAAGACGTACTATATAGACACTCTAACACTGTGCTTTGAGAGTTCTATTTCAGATTTTAAAACTTCTTCTCTAGCAGCCAAATCTGTGATTACAGATGATTCTTTCTGCACAACAAAGGCTTTCCAGAATCCGGCACGTAAATATATAAACAAACGTAATAACATTCCGATTCTAGCCACTGAAAGAAATGCCAGGCATGATTGATTGAATTATTGTAACACGGAACAATGTTTTGCCATCCGCACACGTGCCCCTCTTATTTATAAAAGGCCTTAACTATCATTACTATAGTCTATCATCTAGGAGTACGCCGTTCGTCAACGACTGCATATCGTTAGAGGAAGTAGGATACAAAAAAAAATCGATTCATTTCAATGTTACATCTCTAGATAAAGCAAAGACAACTATGATTATAGCACGCTCTGCTATTCAGAATAAAAAAAAAATTAATTATCTTATCACCAACTACTACCATAATCACTTAATGAGAAGTGCTATTTTATCGTTGTTATCACGAAGAGGGAAAAAAATGTTCAAAGGCTTAGAATCATACCTACTTAGATAAGAGAAAACAGATTCTATTTCAGGACTAGCAAGTTAAAATGTAAAACAAATCAGCATTAGCAACGCATTTCCATTTTTAATCAAGCAATTCGAATTCTATTCGCATGAACTCCACAATGACGATTAGGAAAGATTATTCATATCGACAAATGGATGTCTACTACTTGATATGATTAAGAATTTAAGAAGAGTCATGTACTAAAATTGTATTACGAGTATATGTATATGTAGTAATTGTTTCACAAGACTAGACTCAGACTAATTAAATCACAATCATCTTCGTCGTTCACCTCAACCTACCAACCCATATAACAATACATATATGAAATTTCAATAGAAACGATGACAACCTTGACCTTTGTTTCGTTAATTTACAAAATACACGTAAATTGAGGAAACCTTTGTATGAGAGGCGGTGCTGTGTTTGCCTTTTGAATTGCAAACTCGGAACGAAATATACAAAGAGACGAAATAATAAATTATCATCCGACTTACCTAAGAGATGGGGGGGAAACTCGATATAATGTTATCCAAAGATACAATAACCAGCTGGGTTGCAATATGTGGTCGATGATTTTTTTTTGTTTTGTTAGCCGCACATGAGAAAATTAAACTTTAATTGACGAAGACGATGACGGACGACGTGGACAACACAATAATTGTGTGTGTTGTATCGCGTAAGACTATAATCAAAATTAAAAAAAAAAAAAAAAGAAACTAATCACGGAATGGCAAGTTTGAGAGAAGCAGAAGCAAAAGCAGGAGATTTCACGTCAAACCTACTTGGAAACGCACCAACGACTGACCGTCGTGCACGATTAGATAGTCCATAGACTGATGGGTATACTGTTCGGTTTTTTTGCAGCTCGCGCGTGATAAGTAGTAATCAGTGAAACAACACGAATGAGTATATAAATATATAAGTAAGAGTATATAGCGCTAGGTGATTACAATTTTAGGACTGCGCTTGTGCGTTGCCTCTACGTCAGACTCCACAAGTTGCTCGCGGACGGAATGATGAAATGCGACTGAATCGTAAGAAGCTACTGGTGTGGTGAGTGGTGCTAGCTAGTGAATGAATGTCCGCTTTCGTCTCTCTTTCTCATCGTTACACACATACAAACAGGTTTCAATACTTTTTTCTTCTTTTGTCCAATCCAGTGCTCCATCACTACACATGGTGGTGCACTTCGTTGTCCAACTCGTCTAAGATGGGTGATTTTGCACTTTTTTTCTTTTCTCTTTTTCCTGACAAGTGTACATATACCGGTACTGATCAGTGATCAATAATTACTCTCCTTCGATAACTTAACCATGTTTCGAGATGTCTACCGCCGGGTAATCTAGTTACCAAAACATCATCACAAGCACATTAATTCGTCCGAAATTGTTGTTCTAGCAGGAGGTTTTTATTTCCAGAGTTCAACCAGAATAGAATTCAAGTCCATAGTCTGACAAGACTCTGTTGAAATCATGGACTGTATTGGCTATGTTGTATATGTATACATATGGTGTGAAAACTACCAGCTGGTCTATCCATTGACCCTCGGACGCCTACGTGATAGTTTAATTGAATTTTTTATTTTATTTTTTTGCTTTACACATTGCAATAGGTATGGATACCTGTTTAGGGAGTTTTATGACTTAATGTTATTACGTTGGAACTAGAAAAGGAATCGTGGTGTTTGTGCCAAAATGGATTCAATAATTAGAACCATTTACTATGTATGGCAGTTGGTTAGAATATGTGAATGATATGATTCTTCATAAGAAAGTTGCACATGGTATCTAACTGAGAGGACTCTAGTCATTCTTGACTTTATTAAAATTGGAATGAAATGATTAACTCTCTGCATAACATAATACATCTACTTCTTTCGTTATTTTACAAAACTACGAGAAATATAAGGCAGGCGTTTCCGTTTTCAGAGTTCCAGCAAAACCAGGTTCGAAAGAACTGATAAATGGTCATAGTTTATGTCAATAAAAATTCTAGGATATGTATCGGACTACCTAGTACAGATGAAATTATTGCCAACAAAAAAAAATAAAAAATAAAAAATAAAAAATAAAAAAATAAAAAAATATTGCCGTGATAAAATCATTTAAAACAACCAAGGTGACAGGGCTTAACAGCATTCCTTCGAAGTTCCATAAAGCTTCATCAACATACGCCGACCTTCTCCCATTAATAGAGAAAACTTGGAACAACGAAACCTCCTCCGAGAGATTGGTTGCCTTTGACAGCCCCCCAAAAGGCAGTCTAAAGTTGGATACAGACCCACGTACGTGGTATTACGACCAACACTGCAGGTGTGAATGATAAAACAGGCGAAGAAAAACCTTATAGGTAGACCAAATATGTGGCTGTTTGATTTTTCATCGGACATTTTATAACATATTATTATAATATAATTATATTATATTATTTTTAGGTCTCTATCCAGTTTAACAAAATGTGAAAAGGGTAGACTTTTTCTTTGCTTTATTTCGAGAAAGATTTTACTAAGAGCGGCGACTCTAGCGAAGCGAAGAAAACTACACATTGATTTTCATATACAGTGAACCGCAAATGTATTCGTAATTTTATTCTATCTAGCTTTTAGGTGATATTAGGGGTGGCAATGGAGTAGTGGTAACGTCGTCAATTGCCATGCTAATGGTTCATGGTTCAAATCCTGCCGTCAGCAAGCATTTATTTATTTCTCATGAAATATATAGTCAGTCCGATCAATTGCGAAAGCTTGTGTGAACACTACTGCAAAGACATAACACTGGCAGTAGCTCGGTTCATTCCGTTGGATGATTGAATATGCCTATGACGTCGGGGGGTCGCGGAAAAAATACTGTGAATCAGATCCAAAGACAAAAAATAACAAAAATCTCCCCAGTTATCTGGACGCCACCCACGGAGTTTCTCTGAAGCATAAACAACTGAGCTTCAAACACCAAATCTTTCTCTCTCTATCTATCCTTTCCAACGCCCGCACTGTGTATAAGCATGTTAAGGGTACTCATAACCCCTTGAGTGCGTACAAAATATAAAAAAAAAAAATATATATGGTATATATCTATGGCGACAAGGCAAAACAACTTAAGTCGAGTTAAGACAAAATTGAGTAAAGGATGCAAGAAGTTGATGTTGCCCTTGAAAAGGTTGCAGATATGGATTCTTTTTTCCTGATGGGTGACTTCAATGCTCATGTGGGTGTAGATGTTATGACATGGGGGAGCGTGATTGGGAGGAACGCTGATCCTGATCAAAACGCGAACGGAGAGAGGTTGTTGGATTTTTGTTGTGAAAATGGCTTATCCATCATGAACACTATCTTTTCGCACAAAGACATTCACAAATACACGTGGTACCGTCAGAGTCTTCAGCAGAAGTCGCTGATCGATTTCTTTGTGGTACCATCGTGTCTGAAGAGAATGGTTTGTGATGTTCGCGTATTGAGAGGGGCCGAACTGTCAACTGATCATCACTTAGTGCTGTGCAAATTGTATCTTAGCGAGAGAGTGCCTCCCCTACCAAAGCGTAAACCAAGGATGGTTACACGCATACGATTGGAGAGGTTACAGGACGATGAGATACGGGAGACATTTGCGCGGCAAATATCTGAGAGGTTTGAACGAATTCCAACTGTTCCATCAAATGTAGAGGAAGAATGGCAACTGTTTTCAACAGCGGTTATTGCCTCTGCGGGAGATGTTTGTGGAGCGGCTTGTGGTGAGAAAAGAACTGCTTGGTTTAAAACGCCTGGAGTTCAAGAAGCCATCAGAGAGAAGAAGAGAGCCTTTAAGGTGTGAATTCACTTGGGGAACTCCGATTCTGGAAATCGGTACACTGAGGCGCGAAGAACTTGCAAATTAGCTGTGAAAACAGCGAAAGAACAGTCTTGGAAGGAGTTTGGCGAGAAATTGGAACGTGACCACAGATCTGCAAATAAGATGTTCTGGTAGACCGTCCGCCGACTCAGAGGAAAAAAGTTGAATATCGTTGAAGGAGTTAAATCCAAAGACGGTAGACTTCTTTCCAATGAGGAGGACATCTTACGCAGATGGAGCGAGCACTTTTCAGAATTGCTCAATCCCGAACAGGGCACCGAAGATGACAGACCTATGGTCGAAAGTTGGGCGGAAAGTAGTCCTACGGTAGAGGAAGTAACTTTGGCGATCAAAGCGCTAAAAGTTGACAAATCTGCTGGTGTGGATGAAATTCGGCCAGAAATGCTCAAGGCTTTAGGTAAAGAGGGAGTTCAATGGCTCTCGCGTGTCATTCAAGTGGCCTGGGAATGCTGTGAAACACCTGGTGATTGGCAAATGGGGGTGATAGTTCCTCTTTTTTAAAAAGGGGACAAAAGAGATTGCGCCAACTATAGGGGTATATCTGTTTTAAGTCTCCCTGGAAAAGTCTTCGCTAAGGTGCTAGAAAAGCGTTCCAGAGCTGTGGTTAAGGACAGTTTGAGGGATGAGCAGTGCGGTTTTCGTCCCGGTAGAAGCACAACCGACCAGTTGTTCACTCTCAGAATGGTTCTTGAAAAGGCCTGGGAGTATGCTAAACATGTCTACACTAGTTTTGTGGATTTGGAAAAAGCATATGATAGGGTTCCTCGAGGGAACCTCTGGAGTGTTCTGCAGGAGTATGGGAATCGCCCTGTTAAGGGCGATTCAGTCTTTATATACAAACTGTAGAAGCTGTGTTCGGATAAACGGTGTTAAATCAATACCTTTCACTGTGGGCGTTGGACTCCACCAGGGGTGCGTTTTGTCACCTCTCCTCTTCATTGTATATATGGATTGGATGTTACAGCGCAGCCGTGGCGGGGAATGTTTCAAAGTGGGAGATCTAAGGATTAGTCATCTGCTCTTTGCGGATGATTTGGCCATCCTTTGGTCCTCTTAAACCGAACTTCAGCGCGCACTCGAAAGGTTTGTAGCCGTTTGTGATGATGCTGGAATGGAGATCAACGTGAACAATTTGGAAGTAATGTTCGTTTCCAAAAAAACCCATTCAGTTAGTGGAGTCCCACTGAAGCAGGTGGAGAAGTTTAAGTATCTCGGGGTTTTATTCACGAGTGATGGGAGGAGCAATGCCGAGTTATCCTGTAGAATTGGTCAGGCTGGATCAATTTTGAAAGAGCTTGGCCAATCTGTTATAAGGAAGGCCGAACTTAGTGTTCAAGCTAAGCTATCGGTTTTTAACTCGGTGTATGTTCCAACTCTCACCTATGTTCATGAAATAGGGGTAGTGACCGAAAGAATAAGATCGCGGATACAAGCTGCCGAAATGAGGTTCCTCCGCGGTGTTGTTGGGATAACTCGTAGGGACTACGCGAGGCGCTCAATGTTGAGCAGCTACTTCTCCGAACGGAACGATCTATGCTTCGATGGTTTGGTCACGTAGTGCGTATGCCCCCAGACCGGCTTCCAAGACGCGCCATGGTTACCGTGTCATCAGGTAGGCGACTTCGCGGAAGGCCTAGAAATAGATGGTTGGACCAAGTCCGACATCTCTCCTGGAGCCGCTTAGGGACTCCTCCTGATGGATTGGAGTCAATGGCGGAGGCTCGAGAAGGATGGAGAGTCCACCTGAGCATCCTACCCCCGCGACCCTCATGAAGGATTAGCGGGCCATTGAAAATGAATGAATGAATGAATGAATGAAACGCTTAAAAATGGAAGCAACTTTCGTGATATACGCCAAGTGAATAAGAATCCTGAAATTAGAGCACCAAAAAAAGTTGATGACCTGATTGAAGTAGGTAATTCCAAAGTAAGTCCTGACTGTGCAAAAAGCGAACCATAAGTACGAATATAAAAATAGAGTAGCATTTGTAAATAGCCGGAAGCGGATTCATTTTGCTTAGATGTACCTAAACAAAGACAAAGGATTCTGCAAAACAGTTCTATTTTCGGACGAAACGAAATTCAGCATAATGCGACGAGGTGGACAGGTTATTGTATACAGAAGAAGCTTTGCCCAAAAAACATGGCTGGCACTGTAAAACATGGTGGTAGTTCGGCGACTGTTGGGGTGTATGGCGGCATCTGGAACTGGCACAATGCAATTTGTTGATGGTATTATGGGTCAATACTATTATAGAAATATTCTAACGGATAACGTGACCATGAAATTTATCGTACGTTTTTTAGTATTTATTACAAAAGGAGGAGGATGCCAATTATATCAATCCAAAGATACTGTGCCATAGATGTGCATAAAAATAAAATCATGTGTGTATGTTACCGTTAAGTCAGGTAAAATAAAGTGAACATACACACGTGATTTCCCATACAAAAAGCTTTAGCCAATTAAATGAAAGCATTTTGCACGGGAGAATATTACAAAAAAAAAAGTTATGCAAACAAATACATAGCGTTGTTTCTCTCGCTTTTTGTTTATTTCCCCTCGGCTGAGGGGAATTAGGCTGAGAAATTAGGGAACTCAAAATGTTGTTCGTTTAGTGCTAAATAGACTGAAGGAGGTTCTAAGACAGTGGGGGTATCCGACGAAATACTGAAATCAAAATGATAGATTCGTTACTATAGAGGGGCGTTTTTAAGTTCGCGGAATGAATAGGTAGGTGATTAGTGAGGGCAGTTTACTCAGACGTGACTCATTATAAGTATAA
Source organism: Brachypalpus laphriformis (assembly GCA_945910035.1). Lineage (NCBI taxonomy): Eukaryota > Metazoa > Arthropoda > Insecta > Diptera > Syrphidae > Brachypalpus > Brachypalpus laphriformis. Next base: position 10,325,414 of record OX246753.1, on the reverse strand, counting down.
ATAGTAAGTTTTGTTTTAATCGAGCCATTAGTTTTTGAACTATCGTCGACCAAGCAACTCAATCGGGAAGAAAGTGTAGAATATGGAGAAACTTATATCCTGTAACCACTCGAGGGGCATAGGGCGTCAACCACGCCTGCGCGCCATCGTGTTCGGAGTTCTGCAACGCGTTTGAGCTGCCTCCAACTCATTCCTAAAGAGCTCGATTCCTCCTCAACTGTTCTGCGCCACGTTTGCCTAGGGCGTCCCGCTATTCTGCCTGCCTGGGTGAGCGGATTCCACTCCATAGCGTATTTCGCAATGGAGTTGTCCTCGCGCCGTAGGGTGTGTCCAATCCATTGCCACTTTCTTCTTCGTATAGTAATGCTTATAGGTTCTTGACCCGTTCTCAGATAAAGTTGTTCGTTGGAGATGCGGTTCGGCCAAAAAATCCTCAAGATGATTCTTAAGCATTTGTTTACGAAGACTTGCAGCTTGCATGTGTTAATGGTGTCCACCTTCCAGATACTGCACCCATAAAGCAGCACTGATTCTACGTTGGAGCGGAACAGTCGTAGCTTGGTTCTTAAGCTAATAACATTGCTTCTCCAGATTTTGACAGCATTCCGAACGCAGCTTTAGCCTTCCCGATTCTGCTGCACACATCCAGTTCGGTGCCACCGCGATTAGCTGAGACGACACTTCCTAAATATAGAAAGTTATCAACTTTCTCGACTTGCTTTCCGGCAATGTTAAGTTGAGCGTGGGTATTGGAAGTACTCAGGGCTTTTGTTTTGGCTGTGTTTATTTTTAGCCCCACTTTGTTTGCCCCAGCTTCTAGATTTTGGGCCATCAAATGAAGATCCATTATCCGATGTGAAAGTAGACAAACATCTTCAGCGTAATCTAGGTGTTTAAGGTAAGATGACATAGTCCAACGAATTCCATAATTAGCTTCCGTCAATGCTGCACGGAGTACATGGCTGATAACCACCAAGAACAATAGTGGGGACAGTATGCACCCTTGACGTACTCCACTTTGGACTTCAAAGTCCTCCGACGCCTTACCATTATGCACGACGTGACACTTGCCGCCCTCATATGTAGCCTTGATAATAGCTATACGCTTTTCTGGAATGCCTCTCCTGCGCAAGGCCAACCAGATAGCATCTCGATTCAAGCTGTCGAAAGCCTTCTCGAAGTCGATAAACAGTAAATGTAGCGGAGACCTATACTCAACGCATTGTTCGATTATGATCCGTATGGTGTTTATGTGGTCGATGCAGGAGGATCCAGCGCGAAAGCCTGCCTGTTCGACATCGAGAATTGAATCTAAATGTTCTTTAATTCGTTCTAGAATTATTCTAGCTATTATTTTGGCTACAGCTGGAAGAACACATATACCTCTCCAGTTACCGCACTCCATGAAGTTACCCTTCTTTGGAAGCTTAATGATCATCCCCCTTTTCCACTCCTGTGGAAATTGTTCACTATCCCAAGCTCTCCGTATTAGCGGATGCAGCAAATCTGCCGATGTATTTGGCGCCGCTTGAAATAGCTGGGCAGGGATGCCATCAATATGGAGAAAATCGAGTAAATTCTCGCGCATTTTTGGACCTCTGTAGTGAAGACAGGGATGGAGTCTTGAGTCGAATTGCTACTGGGGAACGAAACTTGGGTTCACCGTTATGAGCCTGAATTCAAACAAGACTCTATGCATGCACAAGGCACACCACCACCCAAAAAGTTGAAGGTGTCACAATCTGCTGGAAAAATCATGGCGACCGTTTCTTAGGATTCAGAAGGGATCCTGTTGGTAGATTATAAAGACAAAGGCGTCTCCATAACCGAAGAATACTACGCTTCAATCATAGAGCAGCTGAAAGAAGCCACCAAAGAAAAAAGAAGGGGAAAATTAACCAAAGGTGTCCTCCTTTTGCACGACAACGCGCCTGTTCACAAGAGTCGTGATGCGTTGGCTGCCCTGTGGGCTTCGATATTTTGGATCACCCACCCTACACCCCTGACTTGCCTCCCAGCGGTTTTTATCTTTTTCCAAAATTCAAAAAGGAACTTTGTAGGAGGAAGTTTTTAAGTGATGTAGAAGGGAATAATGCAGTTTCGGCTTATTTTAGAAGGTATGCATAAACAAATTGAAAGTCCGGCAAAATGTATTAGGGTAGCAGGTGAATGTATTGGAAAAGAAAAATAAATTTGCATTTTTATTCACTTCTTACCCCCCATTCCGCGACCTTAAAAAACCGTCCTCGTAGCCTAAGTTAGAACTGAAATCATCTTTACGAATACTTTTGCGTTATGCATCTACATACTACCTTGATCAAAAAGTTCCCGGAATAAAAACCGTGTGGCGCTGCCATCGTTCCGATTTGAGTTCTGTTTTCTTTGTTAAGTTGGTACATCTGTTGTTGATATTCCCTCTAAATCTTAGCATCATAGCTTGACATTTGCAAAAGGTACGTAGCCAAGAGTACATATATCTCTGTGTGTGTTGGCGATTTTTTAGAAATGGATTTAAATTTGCAACAACGAACTTGTATTAAATTTTGCGTAAAAAACGGATTTAATTGTGCGCGAACGTTGGAAATGTTGGAAAAGTGTTTCGGCAACGATTCTCTAAAGAAAACGGTGGTTTACCAGTGGCTCGAGCGGTTCAAAAGTAGTCGTGAGTCAATCGAAGTTGATGAACGCAGTGGCAGACGTTTTCAGTCAAAAAAGAAAGCAATGCTCACGGTTTTCATGCATTACAACGGTGTAGTGCATCATGAATTTTTGCCAGAAGGCCAGACAGTAAACAAAGAGTATTATTTGGGCGTTATGAGAGGTTTGCGTGAAGCAATTCGCCGAAAGAGACCAGAATTGAGGGCAGAAAACTCGTGGATTTTGCACCATGATAACGTACCGTCGCACAGTGCCATTATTATTCGTAATTTTTTGACGAGAAATGCAACAAATACCATCCAACAGCCACCGAATTCACCTGATTTGGCTCCCTGTGACTTCTTTCTGTTCAATCGAGTTAAAAAAACATTACGGAGAACGCGTTTCAGCAACTGAGAGGAAGTAATGGAAAAATCGCAGGAAGCACTGATGGACATACCGAAAACCGAATATAAAAAATGTTTCGAAGATTGGATCAAGCGCTGGAATAAGTGTGTTGCAGTCAATGGGGATTACTTTGAAGGGGACAATATAGATTTAGATGAATAAACTTGTATTTTTAATTTTCTGAATAAATTCCGGGAACTTTTTGATCAAGGTGGTACTATGTCAGAGCGCGTCCCAACGCCACATTGTGGTTTTTCTTAAATCTTTACAAGCATCCTGTCCTAATGGTTTTGCTGTTCAAGGCTGCAGGAGATAACCTGGTAGAGTACATACAACCAACTCATCTGTAAGATATGGTCAGACGAAAGCATCTCCGATGGTTGGAACCTTATTACAACAATAAATGAAGTAAATGTTTGCAAAAAAAATGTATTTGGCGTTTCCTCTGTAATTAGAGTGTGCACGAAGACTTTTCTGATTGACTGTATCCACCCATTCCTTAAGAGAAAATTAACGAAAACCTAAATAAGACTTCTATTACGTTTACCTTATTGTACCCAATTAGAATTGAATGTTGTGTCAGCAGATTGAGAATCACAGGCTTCCCATTTGTTTGTCCACAAAATAATCAACTAATGTAGTGGAATTTTCGAGTAAGAATGGCTACACCATTGCCTTAAGGTCTAATGCCTGCAGAGAACCTGTAACAGAAGATGAACGATCAAGACCAATACTCACACAGCATTAGTCACGGATAAAAGAATAATTTCAAAACCCAGTAATGTGCTTGCGAATCACTTTGTGTAGAGCGCGATAAGCAATTGCTGCGTGTTGTGCCGCTAAATTCACCGGAATTCTTTTATCGATGGCACGACGGTGAGGTCTAAACACGTTTATCTGTGAAATACGTGTGGGCTTGGTTACACGCTTATGAAATCGACAACAAAACCCCTGCAATCGCAAATGTACACTCGTGTATCAGATGGAATACAAGTTGATTTCCACATTGCTGCCTTGCCCTTGCCAGTGGATCGGTCGTCTCCTCCAATTGGGCGACACGAGCACCTACAGCAGATATGTATATCAAAAGTGAAACTTACCACGGGTGTTCTTTCCGAGTCACTGATTAACTTCTTTGGAAGACTTTGCCTCCAGCAACGCAAGTTCCAAGCGGAGGTAAATTTAGAACGCACTCACTGGGCGGGGATTTTAGTTCGTACGGGTGACGTCAATTAGAATTCAAGGCATTAATCACAATTTCAAGTGCACACAATACACATTATTCAATTCGTTGGAGAATAAATTATTTTTAGCCGACGACCGTACAGTCAAGCACAAGTGCCATCAAACACTTCACTTCAGATTCAGAGACGAACACGAATCGAATAGTTGCGCACAGATGAAGTAACTTGTCAAATTGACAAGTGTGGTGGATTGAGATGCAACAAGTCCACCGAGATTTATGGTGAATTTGGCGGAATGTCTGATGATTGTGAATTATTGGATGACCATTCACAATGCGCAGAAATCAGAAATACCGGGTGTCCGCCGGGAAGGTATACTACTTTGTTTGTTTATAATTTTTGATTAAATGAAAGAGAATGGATCTTATATTGATAAATGTTTTATTTAATGTCGGCAATTATGTATGGAATACAATATCAGGTAAATGTCCACCTCTGCTAGTCTCACAAATGCGCGCCCTTTTGAGCACATTTTTCATTACATTCTCACACATTTCACGCGGTATTTCATTAATTTCATCACGAATATTTTGTTTGAGTTGCTCAAGCGTTTCTGGTTTGTTGGCATAAACCTTGCTTTTCAGATATCCCCACAAAAAGAAGTCAGGAGCAGTCAAATCAGGCGACCGTGGAGGCCAATCAACATCATCATTTTTTGAAATAACTTGTTGTGGAAAGAGGTCTCGCAGTAATTCAATTGTAATCCTGGCTGTATGCGATGTGGCACCGTCTTGTTGATACCACATGTTAATCAAGCCCAAAGCATGCAGTTGTGGCGTTAAAAAGTTTTCAATCATGTTCTTTGAAGACCAAGCTCCTGAGCACGGCGTCGAATTGAGGTTGATGGATTGTTTTGTACACTTCCTTGAACAGCAGTAATGTTTTCAGCCCATCTTGCAGTACGTTGTGGCCCATGCTTGGGCCTATCACCTACAGACCCTCTTCCTTCGAAATCATTCACTACACGATAAATAGTGCGTTTTGTTGGCACGTTGTTTCTCCCAAAAATTTCACGTAACTTTCTCATCGTCACAGTAATCGATGATTGATTTTGATAAAATGTTTTAACGATTAAAACACGTTGGTTTATCGAATAATTTTCCATAATAAATTTGCCACGTGTCTACTTCACGACTGCCAAATATGAACTGTCAAGACTAATGTTTACCAAAATGGCGGCAAAACAAAGTAGTATACGTTCCCGGCGGACACCCTGTATCTGTTGGCGTGCTTAAATTTTTAAAGCAATTATCATACTTTAGATCTGGGAGTAAAAACGAGTTTTTACTCCTGTTATTAGTTTCATACGAAATCAAAATCGGAAACCAAGTTCAAAACGAACGGATGTGATGAATTTCGGTTGTATTGTTGAATTCGAAAAGAGTTGTCAAATGGATGATTTTTTTCTTTAGAATGTTGTAAAAAGTATTTCAGAACAAAGATTTTAATGGATAAAACGTATATTTACTTTCAGGATTATTTGACTTTACTTAACGAAAACGCACTTAAATATTTTGTGGGTGAAATTGAGCAACTTTTACCTCCAACAGAGAGTACTAATTCAATTTTACACAACTTCGAAATCAGCCGCTCGTGTTCGTTTTTCCCCAGGAAAAGGGCTATCAAAACGAGGAGATAGAAATAATTTGGAGACAGCAATGCAAGAAACAACATTAAGATAAGTTTTGAAATTTACCAGAACAGAAAACTGTGGTATTTTTGTGTGTTATCTCCAACATTGTTGCTGACGCACTGAACGCGGCCACTGCATTGCGCTCATCCACTGATGTCGTCGTACATCGTTAATTTCCCATCCCATCGCTCGCTGCTCGTCAAATGTCAAATTCAAACATCTAGGCAAATAACGAATTTTCTTAGATTTCAAACTGGCGTCGGCGGAGAAGGACAACAGGCAAAATACTTAATTTTTAGGTATTATATTTCATGTATAGTATTTGATTGCTTATTTTAATAAATAATTTTTAGTTTCATTGTCAGTACACTAAAGACAGTGTTTTATTTGACGGCGGCGAAATCAACATTTCTAAAAATTAAAGAAAGAATATCGGTGAAATCCAAGAAAAGAAAAATGAGTGATCAAGCAGCAGATTGTGCTGCCTGCGACAGGCCAAACAGCGAAGAGGATATGGTACAGTGTGGAAGGTGCCCGAAGTGGTTCCACTACAGCTGCGCTGACGTTGATGCTTCGGTCAAAAAGATGGAATGGGCGTGCAAAGAGTGCACAGATCCTGATTTGACCATACGAAATGAAGCACAATGCCAGGAAGCTGATAGAGGGGTGTGCAAGTCAACTCCCACTGCAACCCAATCGCGGCGAACGGTCAACCATGGCGATGCAGGTCCTGAAAAGGCTAGTACCAGCATTCGGTCAACAACAACACGCAGAAGCAGAATAAAATTGGAATTGCTTCACTTGGAGGAGCAAAGAAAATTAAATGCAATGTTTCAAGAGCAGCGTCAGAAGCAGGAAGAAGAGTATCTGCGCAAGAAGTTCGAGATTATGGCGCGTGAAGACGAGGACGAAGCGCCAAGCATTGATGGAAGTTTGGCAAGGAGCCGAACATTGGACTGGGTTACAAAAACACAGCCAGAAGTCCCAAACAAGGTCCGGTCGGACGCTAAGGCAAAACAAATGGAGTGGCGTTTTGAAAAGTTGCCTCAAAAGGAAGAAGAGGTTGTTTTTCTTGACCAGCGCCAGATTTCAGCGCGGCCGGTCGTCGGAAAGGAGCTTCCTGTGTTTAACGGAAAACCGGAGGAGTGGCCGCTTTTCATAAGTAGCTACGAGAACACAACCAAGCTATGTGGGTTTTCTAACGCTGAAAATTTGGCGCGCCTGCAAAAGGCTATCAAGGGTGACGCATTGGTCTTGCTGGACCAACTCGTGATGTCTTCAGATGTTCCGGAGGCCATCAATACTCTTCGAATGCTTTATGGACGCCCACAGTACGTCGTACAAATGCTGTTGAAGAAAATACGAGCAGAGCCTCTACCGAAAATTGAAAGATTGGACACAATCATAAAGTATGCTCTCTCGGTGCGTAGTCTACACAGTACGATTGTGGCATCGGGGTTGTCAAATCATCTAAATGACGCGACACTGCTGACGGAACTTGTAGAAAGGCTCCCGGCCCAAATAAAACACAATTGGGGCATGGAATGTGGTACTTTTGAGTCCGATTTAACGCAATTCAGTGAGTGGCTGTATAAAATAGCAGAAGGAGCAAGTTCAGTTACAACATTCGTACCAGCAGAGAAGCGTAACCTATTTCCAGATAGGCGAAACGATAAGCGGTCAGCGCATATACATGCCGCTCACTCCGAAGACAGGATGAAAGCGAACGTGATTCCACCAAACAACAAACGAGGCGGTTGCTATTCCTGCGGCAAGAGCACAAACTGGTGGAGTGTGAAAAATTTAAGCAGCTCTCTCTGGAAAAGCGGAGGGAATTGACGGAAAGCCGTAGTATCTGCGAGATGTGTTTGGGGCATTCCAAGAAATTTAAATGCGGGAATGGACGTGCTTGCAGTGTGAGTGGGTGTGTAGGGAAACATCACACACTTCTTCATAGTTGGCCAAAATACCTTCAGCAGCCAGCTACAGCACCAGTGCAAGCACAAACAGCTGGAAATCTATCTGCTCATCAACATGCCAAGGATAGGCATACGTTCTTCGGTATACTTCCAGTCACATTGTATGGTAATGGCAAATCGCTGGAAACATTTGCCTTTCTGGATAATGGCTCCTCTCTGACGTTGGTAGATGAGAGCGTAGCTAACAGTTTGGGTCTCAGTGGGGTCACTAAGCCACTGTGTCTCAAATGGACTTCGGACACGATTCGATTAGAGGAAGATTCCAAGGTCGTCCCCATGGAGATTTCGGCAAGCAGCGACGATCTTAAAGGGAGGAAGTATTAGCTCAGAGATGTGCGGACAATTAAAAACCTGGCTCTGCCTTTGCAGTCAGTAGATATGCAACAGTTGCAGAAGAAGTACTCCCACTTGGGAGGATGCGAAGTGCGGGATACTTATTGGCTTGAGCAATCAAAAGCTGTTACTTGGACGAAGGGTCAGAGAAGGGAATTGGAGTGATCCAGTGGCGATTTTGACTAGACTCGGGTGGTGTGTCAGCGGAGGCAACGTCGAAGAGACCAAGGTGAACGGAATGTATCATGTTTACGAAGCTTGTGAATGTGATAAAGATTTGCACGAAATGATTCGGCAACATTTCGTTTTGGAGGATCACGAAATCGACAAGAAGCACATCGAGTCGGCTGAGGAGCTACGAGCAAAAAAAATCCTGAAGGCATCTGTGAAAAGGAAAGGCGACTCATTCTGTGCTGGGTTGTTGTGGCGATATGATGACTTTGTTTTACCAGATAGTTATCCGATGGCACTTAAGCGATTAAAGTGCTTGGAGAAAAAGATGGCAGCTGACCCGTCCTTGCTAGAAGCTGTCAACGGACAAATCAACAATCTTTTGACAAAGGGCTATGTCAGAAGGCTTACTCCGGAGGAATTGAAGGAACATCATCCGAAGACTTGGTATCTACCCATTTTTATTGTGAAAAACCCCAACAAGCCTGGGAAGGTGCGGCTGGTTTGGGACGCAGCAGCCAGCACACAGGGGGTGTCATTAAATAACATGCTACTGAAGGGTCCAGATGCGCTGCGAGTTTTGGTGGAGCTTCTTCACAATTTCCGAGCAAGGCCGGTAGTCGTAATTGCTGATATAGAAGAGATGTTTCTGCAGAAGCGATTGTCAACAACCATTATGTGGACGACTGGTTGGATAGTTTTGACGACGATGATAAAGCTATTCAGCTGGCACAAGAGGTAAAGTTTGTTCACTCCAAGGGTGGATTCAACATATGAAACTGGGTTTCGAACTCCAAGAAGTTCCTGAAGGCTCTTGGACAACCTGAATGTGAAGGAAAGACGATTCAGGATAACTCGGACGAGATGAAGAGTACCACAAAGATTTTGGGACTGTGGTGGAATACCGAAAAGGACATCTTTACTTTCTCGCTTCGGTTCAACAAGGCTCATGAGGATGTTTTGAACGGACAGCGAGTGCCAACGAAGCGTGAGCTCTTGAGGGTCCTTATGTCCATTTACGACCCTCTCGGATTTTTGTCATTCTACCTCGTAAGACTCAAGGTGTTGCTGCAGGAGGTCTGGAGGTCAGCCATTGAATGGGACGAGTTGATTCCGCAGTACTTGGAATGCAAGTGGGAAGATTGGCGCCACCTCTTGCCGAAAGTGGAGAATGTCGAGATCCAGAGATGCTACCTACCTCAGGGATTCGGCAAGGAGGTGTCAATCCAACTTCACATTTTTGTGGACGCCAGTGAGGATGCGATGGCGGCTGTGGCATATCTTCGCTACCAGTATGGAAGTTCGGTGGATTGTACGTTGGTTTGCGCCAAGAGCAAGGTGGCTCCATTAAAACCACTGTCAATACCCAAGATGGAGCTGCAAGCAGCCTTAATTGGATCCCGGCTAGCAAACAGCATTGAAAAAAGCCATAAAATCAAGATCGAGAAAAGATTCCTGTGGACCGATTCCAGGAACGTTTTATCCTGGCTGAGGGTAGATGCCAAGAAGTTTAAACCATTCGTCATGTTCCGCATCGTTGAGATTCTGGACAACACCAAGAGGGAAGAATGGAGATGGGTGCCAACCAAAATGAATGTTGCTGATGAAGCCACCAAGTGGGCGAAGCTGCCAACCTTTGGTAAGAATGACCGATGGTTCAAGGGTCCAGACTTCTTATACGATGATGAAGACGGGTGGCCCAACACAGCAGTGGACAAGCAACTTCAAACAGAAGAGTTGAGAGCACAGTTTCTACTGCTCACAGATGTCATTCTGGATAGACCACTCATAGACGTTCATCGATTTGCAACATGGAAGCGTCTGCATCGTTCGATGGCCTGGGTAGTTCGAGCTTGCAACATCTGGACACACCAAAGAAGTGGACTTTGGGATAGCTGGGCGATATTGACAGCAGAGGAGCTTCAGCACGCGGAGGTGATGATTATTCAGTTGGCACAGCAAGATAGATATGGTGATGAGTTGGCATTACTGAAGAACGGAAAGTTATTGCCTAAGTCCAGCCAGCTGTACAAATTGTCACCATATCTAGACAATAACGGGGTGCTGAGAATAAGAGGTCGGATTGACAGCGCATGGTTCGTAAATGAGGATACCAAACGACCTATCATCTTGCCAAGGGATCATTACGTGAGTGTTTTGGTAGTAAGAGATTATCATAGCAAGTTTCACCACCGTTGTCAAGAGACAGTGGTTAATGAAGTACGGCAAAGGTTTTGGGTGCCTCGGCTGAGGACGCTTGTCAGATCAGTGCGTTTGGAATGTAAAAAGTGCCGAATAGACAAGGTGGTTCCAGAAGTTCCTGAGATGGCTCCATTACCAGAGGCAAGGTTGGCAGCTTATGTAAGGCCATTTACATTCACTGGCGTCGATTACTTTGGCCCGATTTTAGTAAAAAATGGAAGGAAGACCGAAAAGCGATGGGGAGTACTCTTTACATGTCTGACCATAAGGGCAATACACTTGGAGATGGCGCACAATTTAACATCGGACTCGTGTATAATGTGCGTACGCAGATTCATGTCAAGGCGCGGAACCCCTCGTGAAATTTACTCCGATAATGGCACAAACCTAAAGGGAGCCGAAAAGGAACTAAGGGAAGCTTTTCACCAAATGAATAAGGACGTCATCCAGATTACGTTCACCAGCGCTGAAACGCGATGGTATTTTAATCCGCCAGCTGCTCCACACATGGGAGGCTGCTGGGAGAGACTGATAGGTTCAGTCAAAAGCGTGTTAAAGGAGGTTACTCGGAACCAACGGCTGGAGGATGAGTCGCTACGATCCTTTCTAATCGAAGTCGAAGGAATCATTAATGCGCGGCCTCTTACACATGTGTCAGTGGAAGCTGACGATGAAGAAGCATTAACTCCAAACCACTTCCTGCTTGGATCGTCGAGTGGCAGTAAGCCTCCAGGAGAGTTCACAGACCAGGATCTTCTTCTTCGAAAGAACTGGAGAATCAGCCAGCGGTTATCACACATGTTTTGGCGGCGTTGGGTGCGAGAATATTTACCTACTCTAACGCGAAGGACTAAATGGTTTGAGCAGGTAAGAAATATTGCGGAAGGCGACGTGGTGATCATTGTCGACGAAAACCTACAAAGGGGTTCTTGGCCAAAAGGCATTGTGGTCAGCACGATAAATAGCAAAGACGGGCAGATAAGAAGAGCTACGGTTAGGACTGCGAGCGGAGTTTATGATCGACCAGTGGCAAGGCTAGCAGTACTGGACGTCAGCAAGTCAAGTGAAGGTGAAGCAGCTACAGAGGCAGCCGCCTCACCGAGGGGGAGAAATGTTGCTGACGCACTGAACGCGGCTACTGCATTGCGCTCATCCACTGATGTCGTCGTACATCGTTAATTTCCCATCCCATCGCTCGCTGCTCGTCAAATGTCAAATTCAAACATCTAGGCAAATAACGAATTTTCTTAGATTTCAAACTGGCGTCGTCGGAGAAGGACAACAGGCAAAATACTTAATTTTTAGGTATTATATTTCATGTATAGTATTTGATTGCTTATTTTAATAAATAATTTTTAGTTTCATTGTCAGTACACTAAAGACAGTGTTTTATTTGACGGCGGCGAAATCAACAAACATTATAACAAAACATAAAGTGACTATTTGTATTTATTCTTCCACATAAAACTTAGATTCATTTTCACCAACAAAAGTAAATAAAAATAAGCGAGAAGCTTTTCGAGACAACAATACTCTCGGATGTTTGTCAGACGTTCGCGAGAGGTAGGACCATGAAAAATCTTTTTGGCGTTTTCTGGGATTCGAACTCGAAACCTCACGCCACGGCCGGCGCCCACTTTTCACCAACAAAACCACACCCAAATTGAAAACGTAATTCTTTTGCAGTTTACAATTCCGCTCGTTTGTCAGCACAACCTTGAATTCGTTTCGAGACAAAAAAAATGCGGAATTAATGGCACCAAAAAATCGATAACGTACGAATTCATATTCGAACGAAATTCAGCACATGGGTGTATAATACATACTCGTATATTCTGATCCTTTCTGTTCGGAAGGAAAACGTTGAAATTTTTCGTCTATGCATTAAAATCTTAATTTCGTTTTCGTTCGTTAACTGAAATAAAACAACGGTGGCTAGATTTTACTTTAGCAGAAATGTCAAAAACCAAATTTATTTTTTTTCTTAACCCGAGGAAAAATTCGGACGGAAAATTTATTCACGATAACCCTGATTGTATTCTTCATATTCTGAATGAATTGCAACTCAAATCTTCGAAAAGCAAGTATTTTAAAAGCATTAAAATAGTATGTCTGTCCGCGTACTTTCCCAAAACAGATAATTTTCAGGGAATTTTTATTAAATCCTGATCGAGTACGGAGAAATTTCATTATTTTCGTAGAGGAGAGCTGACAAGAGAGTTAGAAATTTCCCCATGCTGCGAATTTTAGCCCAAGAAATTTCTTTGTGAAATCTGTCAAATCGGTCAAACTATATCTGTCATTTTTTGTTTGCTTGTTCCCTCTCTTTCTTTCTTTCGCGTACAATTGGGTTTGAGATTTGACGTTTAAAAAGTGGGCAACTTTTGTGGTTCAACGCGTTCGTTTACTTTTTTCGTAATTTTTCCTCTCTCTGAGAGAATTTTACTCCCACTCTTTGAAATTGGACAAACTGCAAAAAACTGCAAAATTGGACCCCCATTCTTCAACTCGTATACGGCAGCCGAATCCGACCATGGTCACAATGAGTTATAACAAAGTCGTATTTTAGGAACACACTCGTACGTAATTTTTAATTTTTTAATTTAAAATAATAGACATACGAACTGCTAGTGAAATGTCAGTTCCATATAATCTCTGCCCCAAAAATGACACGAACGTCTTGGTTCGAAGCAGAAAAATGAATATCTCCATAGAATGGTAGAGACACCTCTTGGGTTTGTGTGGAGTTTGTGGGGTTTGTGGTAAGTAAATCGGTTGAAAATAAAATCATTAAGGTATTGTCTGCAGCAGATGTCACCTCGAAAATGTACTAGTTCAAATAATTACCGATAGACAGAACCAACAAAATTTGAATAAAAAATCGTTACGTATGCATTTGCCCCATAAATTGTACAATATTCGTATATTTATTACGAATCAATTTTTTATGTAATATGTCAATGTAAACAATGTCTTTGCACACCCAACTGCATCCAACGAAATTCGGCATAAGTGTGAGTTTAGATTTGTTTCCGCTTCTAACTAAGAGAGCTAACGCTAATGTTGGAACCAACGCGAAGTTGGATACTAGCAGTCTATATATAGTACGTCAATGTTTAATATAATTAAATGCATCGCCATGCATACGACACCTGTCAAAAACTACGTACGAGTGTGTTCGTAAAATACGACCTTCCAATAACTAAATTGTCGGGTTCGACTGTCGTATACGAGTTTAAGCATTGGGGTGAATCTTAAATCGGACCCTTATAGGTGAGCTCGCTCTTCAATTGCACTTTTTAATTGCTTCAAAATCGTGCACCGTCTTTTAGTAGAGCGCTATAGGTTAGGTTAGGTTAGAGTGGCATGCTGCAGAATGCAGCCTCACTAAGGCCAGAGTAGGGGAGAAGGGGCACCTTTGAACATGTGGTACCTCTGAACAGCACTAATAAAACAAAAATAAACAAACTAAATAAACAAAACTCCCCAAGGTCAAGATTATTCGAGCAATTTTTCTACAAGGCAAGTAGTACCACCGCTGAAGTAGACATGCTGAAGAAATATTTAATTCGAAGCTCAAGAATGAATTATGGATTAACATACGTTCAAGCTCGAACATTAGCATTTCAATAAGCCACCCTTCTAAAAAAAAATGTCCCGATATTTGGACTGATAACAGACAAGCTGGGAGGGAAGCTTCAACAAGCACAATATCGAAGAATTTCAAACCAATTATCAGAGAGCACTTGGTGAGTTTAATTTTACCCCCGACCGAATATTGAACCTAGATGAAACAGTGGTGACTACAGTGGTCCAAGCCCCAAACGTAATTGCACAAAAAGAGCAAAAACAAGTTGGACAGTTCGTTTCTGCTGAAAGAGGACAGTTGATAACTATGTGCGCAATTGTCAATGCAGTTGGTAATACAATTCCTCCAGTATTTATTTTCCCGCGAGCTAGATATCATGATAGTATGTAGTAGCCATTGCCCCCCTTTTCACTTGATTTTTGTAGGCGAAAAAGAGAACAACAAAGCGGAAAATGTAAGTTGTTTGAAAGCAAAAAAGTGCAAATCAATTATACATAATTTTATTTCAGGAGCAAAACTCTAAATAAGCAACAGTGATATTTAGTTAAACAAAATGATTGAAAAACCGGATATTGCTAGGGGATTTGTAAAAGAAAATGGAGAGAAAGTGTACGAAAGAGGGACAGGAGGTGGACCAAACAGAACGCAAAAGTTATCGCCAACAGAAGAAGCCATATTCCAATTGATTGGAATAAATGCACCTGTGAAGGGAGTAAGCTCATCACAGTCCTTTGGATTGCCTCCCCCCGAAAAAAAAAGACGAGAGGAAAATACTATTTCCAAAATTTCAGTGGACGAAATTGTATTTAATACAATAGAAATTGGGACACGTTCACCTACTGCTCATCTTTCTTCTTCTTCCTTTTATCAGCGAGGTTATGATCCGAAATCAAGGGATCATAACCCTTCCACTTTACCGCATTTCTACTGATCCGGCTGTGGGGTTCGCCGTTCACCTACTGCTTATATTTTTCAAATAGAAGAAATACCTCCTAATAGCAGTGACCAGCAAACGCCGAAAAAGAGGAAGGCAACTCCAAAGGATTGGAATTATCTCTTAAACTCCTTCGAATTGCTAGTTCTTCTTTTCTTTCTTCTTCTTGACATAATATTTGTAGCGCTATAGAGTTCATTTTTATTTTTATTTTATTACATACTTACTTTTTAATTTGTTTGATGTTACTTTTTGCACCCACATTTGTTTCTTAACTTCTTTATTTGCCTACTGTCAAAGCACCAGAATCTATGTTCGAAATGTCACAGCTGATTCGAAGTGAAATTTTGTTCACGTGAAATTCACAATAGCTAAAAAAAATCCGGGCGAACAAAAATTTCCACGTGGAATATTTTTCGGGTGAAACTCACAATAAGGCTGATGATCTTCCGGGTATTGCTAATACCGCTTATATTGCTGCATTTACACATAAAAATATAGTTTCAGGGTTTGCGAAGCCAGGCATTTACCGTTTTTCAAGAACTGCACTTACGGACGAAGATTTTGAGTGCGCGGGGGTCACAAATAGAGAACTAGAAGTTCCAGTTGAGCCAAGTATAAATACCGAAGCACGTGAAGCACCACAAGATGTTGAACCCTTATTATGTTCTGCAAATAATGAATCAGATGTTCAGTATTCAAATATAGATGATCGCGATACTTTCAAAGAAAATGTTGCTTCACCTGAAATCGCTAGGCCTTTCCCGAAAGCTGGTCCAAGACAAAATAGAAATCGAGGAAGAAAGAAGGGAAAATCACGGATTTTGACAGAAACACCAGATAAAAATGAACTTGAGACTGCCCACAAGGAACGTCAGAAGCGCTTAAAAAAATCAGCACTCTTCTAACAAGCGTTTAAAGCTAGATCAAAGCACTAAATGGGCAAACAAATCTAAAAAGCCAAAGGAATCGAGTTCGGCCTCAAACGAGAGTGGTTCCTATTCGGTGAATGATGACACTGATCTAGATTTCAACATTGCTGATGACTTATCCATTGAACAAGTTGATGCAGAGCACGAAGACGAAGCATGTATTGATTTAAGTTACGACCATTTAAATCCAGGCAACGTCAGCTAGAAGAAACCAGGTTCCTATAGCTTTTTCTATCCTGACATAGAAGACAAGTGGTCTGTTAGTGGCATAGAAATAAAAGCTAAGCGCCCACCACCAATTAATCCTCCAGGAACATCGAGGACAGTTACGATGATGACTTTTGCTTTTGACTTCTCTAAATTTCAGATAGGTTAATGAGGCTTGCTTAGACTTGCTTATGTAAAAACTTGTTTGTTTCGTTTTATGCTATATTTATATGTTATAAATAATGTTATCTGTGAATTATAGTTTGTGTACCTATTTTAAGTTTTTTGTTTATGTTATATACTTACTAACATATGTCCTGTATCCCTTGTGGGTCCTAGGGCCTCTACTACGCCTACGCGCCATCGTGTACGGTTTCTGGCAATGTGTCTGAGTTCTCCCCAACTTTTCCCTAACTGCCGTGCCTCCTTCTCGACTATTCCGCGTCATGTTCTCCTCGGATCACCAGGTCTTCTGCCATCCTGAGTTAGAGGGTTCCATTGCATAGCATGGTTCGCTATGGAACTGTCACCCTTTCGGAACGTGTGACCAATCCACTGCTACTTCCGCCGTTGGATGGTTGTGCCTATTGGTTCCTGACCCGTTCTCTCGTAAAGGTGTTCGTTAGAGATACGATTGGGCCAGGAAATCCTTAAGATATTGCGCAGGTACCTATCAACAAATGTTTGCAGCTTTCTGGTGATAGTAGTGGTCACTCTCCACGTACTGGAACCATATAGCAGCACGGATTAAACGTTGGAGCGGAACAGTCTTATTTTGGTGCTCAAACTGATTGCATTGCTTCGCCATATTTTGAACAACATCCCGAACGCGGGCTTTGCTTTGGCGATCCTGTTGGCTATATCCAGTTCGGTTCCACCATCGGTCGACACAATACTCCCAAGATACTGGAAATCCTCTACTCTCTCTACCGGTTGTCCAGCAATGCATATTTAAGCCGATGAGTTAGTTCCAAAGCTGATAATTTTAGTTTTTGCCGTATTAATTTTCAGCCCGACGACGCCTGCCTCCCTCTCCACATCTGCTGTCATTTGGTGGAGGTCCATAATTCTGTGGGAGAGTAAGCATACATCGTCAGCGTAGTCAAGATGTTGAGATGTAAGTGTCCAGTTTCCGCACTCCATTAAATTTCCTTTCTTAGGAAGCTTGACGATCACTCCCTTTTTCCCCTTGTTAGGAAAGCTCTCAGCTTCCCAAGCTCTCTCTATAAGTTGAAGCAGAAGATCAGCCGATGTTGTGGGCGCTGCTCGTAAGAGCTCTGCGGGTATACCGTCAAGTCCTACCGCCTTGTTGGTTTTGAGTGCCTTGATCGCGGTACTGATCTCATCTTTACTGGGAGTCGTGGTGCGTATTCGGGAGCTTCTCACCTCGGGCATCTCAGTCTGATTTGGGAGCATGTCGCTAGCGAATACACGGTTCAAAACCGTAGCAAAATGCTCTTTCCATCTCTTGAGCTGGTCCTCATCCGAAATGAGCAAGGAGCAGTCTAGGTTTTTCACTGGGTGTTGGCTGGAGCTGCGACCACCTGTCAGCTCTTTCGTGATTCTTTAGACGGTCCTGCTGTCGCACCTCCGTGCAGCTTCTTCTGCTTCTGTAGTCAGCGCGTTGATGTAGTTGCGCTTGTCACGTCGCACGTTACGTTGAACTTCTCTCACCTTCTTGCGATATAGGGACTCTAGCTCGTTTCTCCCTGCTGCTGGGGTAGCTGCAACGAGAGCTTTCAGCTGTTTTCGTTCGTCAATCCGTCTTCAGGTATCCTCGGAAAGCCACGCCCTATGCCTTCCCTGCGATCGGCCGATAATTCCTTCAGCACCAGATGTAAAAACATTTTTCACAGCACACCAATGGTCTTGGATGGTTGCGGGCATTGAGCTGCTGATTGCTTTCGCACCTTGCGAAAGGTGCTCCCTTAATTGTTGGCGCACTGAGGGATCACTAAGTTTATCGATGTTGAACCTTGGCATTCTTGTGTTGTCGTGGGATCTTCGAACTGCAGCAGTGCGTAGTTGGAGAGTAGCTATCATAAGATGGTGATCACGTACTATCCCCACATCTGCCCCTCGTCTGTTTCGGACGTCCAGGAGACTACTTCTTAAGCGGCGGCTGATAGCAAAATGGTCAATTTGGTTGGAGGCTACTTGCCTGTCATTGGAACCCCAGCTGACTTTGTGGCAGGTCTTGTGCTCAAACATGGTGCCACCTATCACAAGGCGGTTGGCATTGCAGAAATCCACAAACCTTTCGCCGTTGTCATTGCGGTTGCCTAGTCCATGCTTCCGGATTACATGTTTGAGCCCTCCGTTGTCGTTGCCTACCTTCAAATCTCCCATCACTATGACAATGTCTCCATTTGGTGTTGTGTTGAAGACGACGCTTAAGAGATTGTAGAAGCTCTCCTTTTCGTCCTCAGACGAACTATTCGTTGGGGCGTAACACTATATGATGGTGACGCGTCGTACTCTAGTGCGGAATCTGGCCGCCAAAATCCTATCACCATGAGGCCCTTGCGTGCTGTTGTTGTTAGCAGTAGTCCGACTCCATATTCCCGCGGACTTCCGGATGGTCTTCCAGAATAGAGTAGTACAGTGCTACGCTTTGTAGACTGGTACTCGCCCGCTTCTAATCATCTTACTTCACTTACCCCCAAAATGTCCAGTTTATATCGCATGAGTTCGTTTTCTAATTGGAGGAATCTGGCATTGTAAGGACCTTCGCTTCACGAGTCGAGGAGCGTCTTTATATTCCAGAAACCTATCTTTGTCCGGGTATAATAGCCGAAAGTCGTCAACATGTGATCATTCCTTATCGGAGGCATAGTGTCGGTTTCTGTAGCGGCCAATATTCGGTAACGCAGGTTGCTGGCCCACGTTACCAGCCTAAAATCAAGGCCCTAGACAACCCGCACTTACAATTTTAGCCTACACGTATAAGGGTTTATACGTATAGTTGCCCGGGACCACCACTAGGAGGTAAGGTAAGCATTTCATCACGAAATTGATTGTTGCGCTACTGGCCCAAGCCAAGTTTTGGGCAGTCAGTAGTTTCCCGATCAATCGCAATGCAGGTCCCAAACTAATGACTTTCGGATCAAAGGACTTATTAGAATCTGTGTCTGAGTCTGAGTCTGTGGCTTCGATCTCATCTTCAGCAACTAAATCTATGGAACAGCGTGGTTGAGGTGATGTTTTGGGGGAAATGTACATTATTTTGCGTTGCCACAAATACATAGGCACAAATCGGGTAAATGAAAAAGCGAGATTGCTGTCAATGGATTTTTCTATTGAATGTGTCAATTCTCTTCCAATTTGCAAAAAGGGCCATAAAAGGGTAATATTTTTCGAAAAGGGTCAAATTTCCATGATTTTCAAGAAGGGGGGTACAGGGGTTCGTGCCATCAAAAAAGGGTCAATTTGACCCCAAAGGGTCCCAAAGGTAACCCTGGGTGTGATGCTAGGCAGCTGTGTCCAGTTTTTAATCTTATCAGTGCAACTGCTTCCTTCCTTGGTGCATGAGATATTTTGGGGTAAAGTCATGTATGTTTTCGTAGCATTTCCCTGCAATTGCTGCTTGTTTGTTGTTGTTGGTTTCTTTGTGCATAAGATGTGTTTTTATTCGATACAGTCTGCTTATCAGTGGCATCGTTTCTGGGGTTCTGCTTATGATGTTGGCTCCCTTCTTGGCTAGTTTGTCTGCTGTTTCGTTTCTCAGTATGTCGACATGGGCTGGTATCCACTGTAGTTTGACGCAGTGTCCTCTTTGTTGTAGGAAGTGATGTGTTCGTCGGATGTTTCTTGTAGTTTGTGTTTCGTTTTGGCTGTTGTAGCTAATCAATGATTGGAGAGCGGATTTTGGGTCCGAAAGGATAACGACATTTTTTGAAGATTCCTGTCTATGAAGAATTTGCTCAAGGGCATATTCTATGGCTGACTTTATATATTTTATAAGAACTAAATAAATGCTTGCTGACATCAGAATTTGAACCATGAACCATTAGCGTGGCAATTGACGATGTTACCACTACACCATGTCACAAATTAAAACGCATCAGCTCATTCAGATGAATTATTTTTTAATTTACCAAAAAAAAAAAAAATATTTTTAAAAAAAGAGAAATTGCAAAAATTTTAAATTATTACAACACAGAATAAGAATATAACAGCTACTTAAAACTTATACCATAATTATTACGTTATTTCCTCTTCTCGTTTTTTCTTTTATATAATATATATTTTTTTATATATATATTTCATTATAATTAGTTTCCTTATTTTTTATTTCGTAATTATCTTTTCTCAGTATATTACTTCTTTTTATATATTACAAAATACATTATGCTTAAGAAAAGAAAGAGTTAAAAATCAAATTACATTTTCATTTGTCCCTATATTTTCACTTGTTGGCATTATAAAAAGAGAGTGACATGGACAGAATAATATTACAAATAATAATAATAAAAAATAAAAAAAAAATGTTTAATCAAAATGACACTTTTATTTTCTTCTTTATGCTACGTTAAAATTAGAAAAAAATATATGTATATTTAAAATAATAATTAGTATAGCTAAATTGCTTAATTATATTTAAATGTACAAAAGAATTCTATACACAATGTTTTTTTTTTGTTTTGTTTTTAGTTTTTCCATTATTTCAACAATTTTCTTTTAAATACGTATTTTTATTTAATTACAATTTGAAGTTTTATTGTTTACAAATTTTCACTCTCTTTGTTTTAAACAAATAGAAAAATAATATTTAACAATTATTAAAAAATTTGGCCGCAATTTATTAATGTTTCTTTTT
This sequence comes from Brachypalpus laphriformis, assembly GCA_945910035.1. Taxonomy (NCBI): domain Eukaryota; kingdom Metazoa; phylum Arthropoda; class Insecta; order Diptera; family Syrphidae; genus Brachypalpus; species Brachypalpus laphriformis. The sequence continues at coordinate 10,304,326 of OX246753.1, read as the reverse complement.
TTTTATGTTAAATAAACGTGTGAAATTTTTATTTCGAAAATTACATCGAAATATACAAAGAAAAAAAGTTTCCATTTAATATAATAATTTAAATACAAAACGGTTCATTCAGGTGGTACGTATGTTTATAAAAAAAAATAACACTTTTCTTTTTAAATTGTAAAATAACATATATATGTATATATATTGTATTTTTGAATGCATTGCATTCGAGTCAAATTTAAATTAATTTATTGAAAAAGAAAACTTGCATTTTATACTTAAAAGTTAATCGGTTTTCTTTTAAATCTTTATTTGTTGTTTTTCTTTGATTAAACATTTAATCAAAAAGCAATATCAACAACATGCACAGGTTAGGGGATTTATTTTTTGTTTCATTTAATGTTGTCTGTTGAGTTTTTTTTTTTCTCTCTTTTAATTGTGTGTGTTTATTTGTGGAGAAGAAATAAAAGAGTATGTATATATATATTTTTTTTTATGAAAACAGTAAAAAGTTATTTAATTGTAAAACTTTAGAAAGGAAATTAAAAGTACTTTAAGTATAAAACTAATAATACTCTCTAAAATCTAGCGTTGTGATTTCTAAATATATATATGTATTTAAATCCTTTTCTTTTTTTTTTCTTTTATATATATATTTTCAATTTATTTATATATATATTTCATTTATTTTCATGTAGGCACTATTTTTGGAAAATTCCTTTTTCAATTTATTTTTCTTATTTTTTTATTTTTATTTTTTTTGCTCTGAAACTCTTTTGTTTTTTTATTTCCTTTAATAAAATTATTTATTTTATTAAACGGTGGATTGATTCAAGTGATTAGATGAGAACTTGGAATTATGTTCTTTTTTTTTACTAATAAAGTTGGATATGTTTTTTGGTTTGATTTGTATACTTTTTGCTTAACGATTTTTTTATTGATGAGATCAGTTGTTTTATATTTTAATTAAAAAAAATTATATTATTTGGGACTTGAATAAGGTTGTAATCGTAAGGAAATATTAAGGTTGAGTGGAGTTCTTTTTAGAATAAAAAAAAAAAAAAAAAACATAAAATTTCAGTGATAAAACGATCATATACAAAAAAAATTAATAAATAAATAATTTAAAGGTTTAATATATAACAAAACTATTCGTTTAGCTAAAAAGAAATCTAAAACGTGCATATTACTATTGTGTGTGTAAAAGAAAGGCATCCTCTCCGAATTGTCTTGCCATTTTATTTGCCCTGCAGTTTCTAAATGAAGTTCATCAGGGGCCCTACTCTGTATTTCGTTCCGATAGTCAATCCTATTCGAAATTGCTTTTTGTTTTGCTTTTGAATTAGTACTAAATTCAAATTAATTTATTTCTCAAGATAGGAATGTACATTAAGATTTAATCTTTTATAGTACGAATAACCAAGGTAGATATTTAGAATTCAGAAATTTAAATTATAAAAAATGGATTTAAGATGAATTGTATTAATAAAAAACAAATTGCATATGTACACTGCCGGCCATAAGTTTGGAATCACCATATAATTTTTGTGTTTTTCGTATTTTTTTGGTGTTAAAAATGAAAATGAAAGATACCAAATCAATTTTTTATTAAAAATGTTATTTTTTTTTTCAATTAAGCATTGAGGCTTCAAAATTGCATAGAAAATAACAAAATAATACATGTTTTACTCAGACCTTCTTTTCATCAAAATACCCGCCATTTGCTTTTATGACCGCTGCACATAGTCTGGGCATTCTATTTATAAGTTTTTCGATTGTTTCGATAGAAATGGCATTCCATGCTTCATTAAGAAGGTTCCAAAAATTATCTTTGGACGTTGGGCATGTTTGACGGACCTGCTGATCGAGCTCTTCCCATAATAGCTCTATTGGGTTTAAATTTGGAAACTGTGCTGGCCAAACCATATTCCGGACCAAATTTTCTGCCTCTTAAGCAGCCAAGAACCGTCTGCATAATTTGGAGCTGTGTTTGGGATCATTGTCCTGCTGCAAAACGAAGTTTCTTCCAATCAATCGCAGTCCTAATGGTATGGTGTTGTGCTCCAGAATTTCTTTATATCCTTCCTTATTAAAAATTCCTTCGATGCGAATGATATCTCCGACTCCAAGAGAACAAAAACATCCCCACACCATGATGGAACCAGCTCCGTGCTTTACAGTAGGCACAGCACAGTTTTGTCGCATTTTTCATGGTCCGATCGCCTCACATGCATTCGTCTTTTTGAGCGGAAGACCTTATATTTTGACTCGTCAGTCCATAGCACCTTGCTCCAGTCCTCCATCGTCCAGTTTTTATGCTCTTTGGCCCACAGCAATCTTTTAGCTCGATTTTCTGACCTGAGCAAAGGCTTTCTGCCTTTTAAGCCTGTTTCAACCAATGTCCTTTTCACAGTAGTTAGAGAAACAGGCTTTTCTCGACTGCTATTCAGCTCTGACCGTATTTCAGGAGCTGTCAAACGTCGACTCCTCTTGGAAATTCTTCTGAGCTTTCTTTCCCCTCTTTTTGTCGTTATTTTTGGTCTACCTGATCTTTTACGATCCGACAAACTACCGGTTTTCTGAAAACGCTGAACAGTGTACTGCACTCCCTTATATGAAACTTTAACTTTTTCGGCAATAGTTCTCAGAGTATCACCCTGCTTATGAAAAGCTATAATCACAGCTCTCTTATCGGCGCTCAATTGCTTTCCTCTTGTCATCATTTTTTTTTTATTGCCGTGTGAATACAGAGTAAAACTTGTCAGAGTTCTGCCTCACATTTATACCCGGAAATTTTTTATTTTTTTTTAAATTAGGAACGAAACTGTAGAAAATACTTAAAAAAGCACAATTAGAAAAAAATTTTGAAATAAATTAATTTAATGAGATGGAAGAATAATTTTATCGCCATAGTAGGCTGAAAATATTTTTTTCCAAATTTGGGCTTAATCAAATTAATCCAATTTTATTTTACTTAGTTGGGCCTACAGAAATATATGGCATATACATTTTAAAGCTACTTTATAGACAAGATTCTTGACATCAACGATATTTTTGTTAAATTCATATTTACTTCAAAAACTCGAAAAAAGCATAAAATTACTAGGTGATTCCAAACTTATGGCCGGCAGAGTACATTAAAAAACGAAATAAATAAAAATTAAATTAAACAAGAGATAGAGCAAAAAGTATTGAGAAAGTTAAAGTTCAGAAAATATAAGTTCAAGATTGCATCGAAAAATGTAGGAGGATTGCATTCTTAAAGCTTGCTGCATTTGAAATACCCCTTAAGTGGAAGGGCAGTGAATTCCATAATCTAGTGACGTGAACGAAAAATAGACGAGAGGAATTTAAATATTTAGAACGCGGTTGAATTAAGGTTAAGGATCTGGCTGAACGAGCGAACTTTAGTTTGTCAAACAAATATGACGGAGATTTACTATTAATGATTCTGTGTAAAAATATGCAGTTTCTATCGTTGATGTACTGTTTCAGGGTGCAACCCAGGAAGTCTCTAGAGTATTCAGAAATGTGGTCATGCCTACGAATGCCATAAACATATCGTACCGCATCGTTGTACGCAACTTGACTGAGACAATGAATCAAGGTTACCGTACACAACTTCAGCATAGGTTATGATTGGTAAGACCAGAGTTTTAATTAGTCTTCGCCTTGTCTCAGTTGGGGTAAAATTAGTACTCAACCAAAGTTTGCGTAGACATCCATAGACACGACCAATAACACTATTGATATGATTACATCCCGATAAGTTCCGATTTATTCTGAATCCGAGGCTGCTAACAGATTCAGCAAGCTACAGTTTACTGTGGGATAGCCATACGTCGGGCACAAGACCAAGGCTAAAAGTTTTGTTAGAGATGGGTATAATTTGACATTTTGCGGGATTTAAGAGTAACCCATTTACCAGTGACCAGGTATGTACTTCATGCAAGTCCTCGTTCAGCAAAGAAGCAAGTTCCACTGCACAACTCAAAGGGCGGGCTAGGTATAGCTGAACGTCGTCCGCATATAGGTGTATGGAAGAATGTTTACATACGGACGGCAAGTCATTGATAAATATACAAAACAAAATTGGCCCAAGAATTGATCCCTGAGGCACACCTTGCTGAATAGGTCTTAGCGCCGACGAATTTTCACCCACAACAACTCTTTGTGACCTGTTGGAAAGAAAACTTTTTAATAGCTTTACTGCTCTCTCACTGAAATCGAAAAAATGTTGTAGCTTCCAGCAGAGGATTTTATGATTGACTTGGTCAAAGGCCTTAGAGAAGTCAAGCAAACAGAGAAGCGTGACATAACCTTTGTCATAGACTTGTCTTATGTCCTCTAATACGTTAACCATAGCTGTAGAACAGCTATGATTTGGTCTGAATCCAGATAGGAAGGGACTCAATAGGAGATTGAGAGACAAGTGCCTCAGTATCTGCTTAGCTATAATTTTCTCCAGGACCTTTGATAAGCACGGTAAAATGCTAATGGGCCTGAAGTCACTTACAGCAGTTGCATTCGGTTTCTTAGCAATGGGAATGACTCTTGCGATTTTCCAGGACTGTGGAAAAGTTGAGCTCATAATACAAAAATTTATAATATGGGTTAAGTTGCTGACGATTAGAGGTAATATTAGCTTAATAAAGCGAATTGGTACCCCATCCTCCCCAGCGGAATTTGACTTAATAGCTGCGACACAGCCAATAACGTCGTTTTCCGTTACCACTTCAAAATCGGACAGTCTGGGTATAGATGACTCAGAGTATGCAGCGAAGTCAAAGCCATCTACTTCCGCAGTGGTACTCAAGAAATGCTTATTAAGATCATCCGGATCAAATTCGCACTTTCCATTGTTTTTCTTCTCAGAGACTCCAATTTGACGCAAATTACTCCAAAGCTTCTTAGGTGGTAGAGAAGCACTCAATTTTTTAGGCATAATAGTTCATTTTCGCAGAACGTGTGTAAGAGGTTGCAGTGTTTCGCGCCACTTTATAAGCACTCCAATTCTGTTATTTTGAACGCGTACAGTTTTGGTAGGAACGAATTGATTATATAAGTGGGAAACAAGACATTGAAAATTATCCAATATCTGATTTGCATCAATACCAAGCCTACAGAGATCCCACGGAGCTGAGACTGTCGCAAGTTGGAGAGCGTCATGGTCAATAGAGCAAAACTCCTTAAATGTGAATGAAATCGGGATAGCAGAATGAGAGAAATTAATATCGTACGTACAGAAAAGCAGGTCGTGATCAGAGATGTAATCAAGCGAGAGCTGATCAAAGACTAAGTCAGAAGAGGGATCGGACACAACAGCAAGATCAAGAAGGCTAGGATTGCAGCCCTTGGCAAAGCGTGTTGGGTATCTGTTGATGATCTGAAGTCCTAATGACGAGACCATATCTTTGATTTGAAAGGCACGTGAATCTGTTTTAAGCAGATCAGCATTGAAGTCCCCACAGATTATTATATGCTCATAAAGAGCGGAAAAAAATGGTTGTGGGGAATGAGTTCTGTGAGGGTAATAAACACATGAGACCATGCATTTAGTGATACCATCGTGCATTTCCATAATTATATGCTCTGTAACACTTTCGAAATGTAAAAAATACTACTAGACGCTTTTTGCACTTAAAGATTTTTTTTTTGTCGAGTCTCGATTTATTTCATTTGAGATCTATCAAATAAACAAACCAAAACAAATACAAATATAGGTAGGTGAAAGTCGAAAAAGGAAAGATTGTGATTTTTAAAGAAAGAATTTAATATAAAGAAAAGAAAATGAATTCTGTTGCACTTTGGATGGACGAAGAACATAGTGAAGAACGGATTGAGAGAAAAATTATACGGAACAAATCAATCAACTGGATCCCGCATTGGTGGCCCTTCTACATTTAAATCGGACGCAAGCCTTTTCCACAAATTATTGATGTTTACTTCGAATCAGCAGTTTTTATTTGTCCTTTGGCCAAATCTGGATGTGCACGCATGAATTCTACCAAAATCTCAAATTGTTTTTGTTTTGTATGCCAACTTTAGTTTGAAGATTACCTGTAAATTAGAATTTGTTTGCCTAAAGTGTTATTATCACTAAGATTTTCTTAAAAAACTTGCATTTTAAGGTACTTTTAAATCGTTCCGTTGTTGCATTTGTTGTAGAAACAAATTGTCCGTACTTCAATGCTTTTAACATTAGGAAACGAATTGCCAGGTACCAAATAACACTTTCGAAATTGTAAATCCGATAGTAGATTTAATTCCGCTTTCGAAATAGAGAGTACAAAATATTCGTTTTCGGAAAATTTCACTTTCGAAACGAAATACAGAGTAGGGCACCAGTTCTTCAATACGGATGTACTCTCATAGTCGCTTAATATGTCACTTAAATGGCTAATCACAGTAGACATTTTTACCTTTCACCTAATTATTTTGCGACGAAACTATGAGAATTAGAGTTCCTAGTACATCTTCCTGAGCTCATAATTCGATTCTCAACTGCAGAAGTCTTAATCTGGAGGCTTATATCAGTTAATCAACGTCAAAATGGTGAATATTAACCTTCGTATTACATATATGGCGCAAAAGCCCATGGACGGCCTAGGCCTAGCTTCTCGCAACAACTCGTGTTGTGTGCATTATATTTTTCACATGAATGAAAGGGAACTACAGTTTTGTGTCGTATCCAAAGGGCAATTTTCATTTTGTTTTTGAGAAGCTTTATCGTGACAACAATACTCTCGAATGTTTGTCAAATGTTCGCGAGAGGTGGGACCGTGAAAAAACTTTTTGGTGTTTTTTGGGATTGGAACATTGAAACTTACGCGCAATGGTACGACACACTAACCACTGGACCACGGCACCCACAGCTTCATATTACACAACCTAATACATATGAGGTCAGGGAAAAAAGAGAAAGGATTACGTTTGTCGATTCGATTTGGTAGTATAGCGAAGATGTTAATTGCATAGAGAACTGCTTTCTGCTACAAGGTTCCCAAATGAATTATTTAAAACAAGGTCGAGTACGCTAAGACCAAGACATTCTGAAAGAACAAAGCTTAAGAGGATATTGCACTGGTCAAGTGGGGTACTTAAGAGCCTGACAGCATTTGTGTAGGAACTGATGAGAATAGTTTGCTTAAGAAAGATGAGCAAATTTACTTAAAACATTTTAAGTAATCATTCTTTCCAAAACTTTTTAAGTGCGACCCAAAGTATGTACGAACAATTTAAATACGGTCTACCGCAAGAGTCTGTATTCGTCCATTTACTCTTTAACCTGCATATTCACTATATGCACGAAAAGCTGTTCAGGAAATGATAATATACAAGGACCCTGGTACTAACCCCATTGTATGAAAACTTCGATGCTGCCGAAGATATTTTCACTCAATCCTTCGAAGTTATATTATAAATATGTACATATATGCTTATGAATAGAAGAATTAAGTCGAGCTTAATAAAGATTTACATGATTTTACTGCGCCGCAAGAAAAAAGCTACACCTGGTGCGATAAACTAGATGATTTTACACCTCTGACTTATATCTCCTAGCGAGAACGTGAGTAAAGAGGTGTTATTGCAGGAATTATGTTGGAAAGCGGTACTAGAAAGTAGTCAAAATAAACAGAGGTAGGGTCCGAACAGAAGCATACATTGAGACCGGTTATTGAACGGTAATGGCAAAGCAGTGTCCGCAATTGGCCTGTTTCTTTCGACAGGGCAATGAAAGCTTTCCAAATTTACACGGTTGCAAAAAATAACCTAGAGTTAAATAAACTAGTAGTAAAGAGACTCTTACCAACAAATATAACAACTGCAGACCATGTATGTCAGTCGAGCCAGATTATTCTTATCGACATTGTTGCTAAAGCTGGGAGACCGCCGAAGACTACACCTCGTCAGGGGAAAACCAAATTCTTCTATGTCAATTTTTTTGGAAAATGAGTTAATAATGCTGTTTTACTAATTTGAGGACTCTTTCCGAATCTGAAATTTGTTTTGGTGTATTTTATTCTGTTTATCAGATAATCTATACCCCATTTGTTCTCAGAGCCACATTTTTAAAGGGAAACTCATTCCAAATTGTTCGAAGAGACATGATTGTATTGAATACAGCAATATTTTATGCACCTTCAAGATTCAATAAAAAATCCAAAATGCTTTAAGTGCAGTTAACAGTGTCACTTAGACCAATTGGGGATTACATACGATTCGTAAGGTCATTTAGTTCTAAGTGACAAAGAAATCTCCTTTGGTCTATTTCAAACCAGTGCACTGTTGAATTTGTTCTATGTCCATGTTATTTTTTAGGAGGATGTACAGTTGTATGGGAATGGGTTCTATCTCCATTTTTGTGTTTTTTTGTTTTTAAAATTATTTAAAAATAGTAGAAAAATATTTATAAAGTAATTTTTCTTATTTAAAAAAAAAAAAATGGTAAGAGAACTTAAAAAAATTACATGAGCAATCAACGAGCCAAGAAATGTGGCTATAATTCAATTTAAAACCGAAAAATCATCCCCTGTACAATTTTGTTTTTGTGACTTAGACCAATTATGCTTTCCGCTGACGATGTAGTCTGTGTAGACACAATGGTCAAGTTCTGTATGCCTCTGTCTGACTATGAGATACATATGCACTTAATTATAACCTTCGACTTAATCTATTCTATTCTTAAAGAACTTATCTGCATCCAAGTATTCGTCGAAGAATAATTCAACTATTTTACTTATTCTTCCATTATATTTACCTTACAATGAAAATAACTCATGCCAAAGACTAAGAAACACATTTTCTTCCGAAGATACGTAGTCGGCCCTGGAAGTTAATGTATTTAACAGCTTCTTGTTTGGATCGAATAACTTCTTCTCTATGCACGCTTCTTACAGAGTGCGGTAGTATTATGTTACCCAAGCAGTTCAGTGCAACGAATCGGTTATTAAGGTGTTCATTCGGAAGAGGCCTACATCTGTTAGCTCACCTATGACGACGACCACTGCGAGGCTCAATCGAAGCCGTCTGCATAGTCTTATGGATTTCCCTAGACACGAAAGCGAAGTGATAATCAAGCCAACATATAGTCTGTTGTATTTTGACGATTGTTATTGTATTTATTTCGGCGTTCTGTCACATTCGAGAAGACATAGTCGAATTTTCTTGTGCCTGTAGCTCTAAAGTGTTCAAAAGGATATGGAAATCTATACAGAAAAAGATTGACAAAGCAGTCAAATGGTGATATTGAGTATTTAGTATTGAAATGTCTAACTTTGTCTAGCTAATGCTATATAATTCTTCAAATCTGGTCAAAAGTCAAGCTGAATGCAGAATCTTGATTCCTCATACTTCCATCAATCGAAGGCTCGTGAACTGTAAAACACTGACAGTAGTCGAGGCAATCAACGGAAAAAGAAAACCCATCGGACGAAGCCATTTTCCCTTTTTAGTGATTCTTTTTGTGGCTGGGGGCTTGGTCAATATTCACTTCTATAGAAAGTATTGAGCGCACGGTGTGAAGCTGCTTCAATACGAGCATTCCGCCTTAAGTAACGGTGGCCCATCATCTCTGGATGCTACTTTAGCACTTTAGAGAGTGGTATGTATAGTGTTAAAGAATAAAAGAGAAAACAAAATTCTCTACACTACCTTACACAACATGAAATACATGATGTAGGATCCTTTCCTACAAACAAAATCATTAAATAAAAATCTTAACAAATAATTGGACGGGTTTACACTTAAAATAAAAGCTAGCTCTCCCTCAACACCTAATGCATACCTAACACACCACCGCATTCAAGTCTCAAATAAGCTACACATATTCAAAAAGTAAACCAAAAAACAAAACCAAAAAAGAAAAATATAAAAACCTAAACATTTCGTGAACTAAATTTCGGATAAAATATACAAAAAGAAAACAAAAAAAAAAAAAAAAAGACTAATTCCAAATCTAATTCCGACCACAATTCCCTCTTCTCATCAAATCACAGCTCTCATCGTGGCGTAAAGACTCTGCCGCTACCGTTGCCGCCGTTACCACCCTCGATTGCACAATTCCCGACGAGGTCAGTGGCGTCGTCGCGGTTATCGTCATCCCACCTTTACCGATGCTACTCAAATTCAATGCGTCCTCGTGTAAACAACTCACCACGGCATTATTCTCCTCCCCACCGTACTCGGTGGGTAGTTTTAGAAAATGCAACGGTGATGACGACACTAAGGATGTCTTACCACCAAAGGACGACATTTGTATTGAGGAGGATGCTGCATCAATAATAATGCTGTTACTACCACTACCATGTGTCGTAGTATTACTATCAATTAAATTTAAATTATTGTTGTTGCTGTTGTTGTTATGGTTTAAAGTTACATTTAGATTTACACTATTTTCGTTACTAAGATTATTATTGTTTTTTGACCCCGTTGCTTCCATGTCCTGTGATAAATTACAAGAGATTTGAACTTTATCCTTAATCGTACTATTACTATCGTTATTCCTAGCACTATTTATATTACTACTAATCCTACTAATTAAATTACTATGATATCCTCCGGATGATAATATTGTTGCTGATGATATTGATGATACGGATGCGGATGCGACGGATGGCATCGATGGGTGCAGCAGCAGCGGCGGTGGTGGCGATGATGTTGATGGTGATTGGGGCGATGATTTGATTGATGTTGAATACTTTAATGCGGATTGTTGTTGTTGTTCATCAGTTGTGGTGATTGTTGCTATTGTGCTATCTACAATTTGTGGTGTCATTACCACTGCTGGGGGTTTTGCCATTGCAACCGCTGTCACAGTCACAGGTGATGGCATTATTGCCATATAACTGTTGTTACTATTCAGGTTCATAGTCTCATTGTTGTTATTGTTGTTATTTCTATTACTGCTGGTATTATTGTGGCTTAGGCTTAAATTATTGTTCTCATTAAGATTGCTGCTGGCCAAAGGTAGAAGCTCATGCTATTCCTTTATCAATCGATAAATATGATGTGTTGCACCACTATTTTGGGCAGCCACTTCAAACACGTACGCTATGCACAGGAGGGTTTCTTGTGTGTCTCGTGATGCAATTACCTAAAAGGAAATTAAAACCAAATATTAGCCAATTATACATCATATAAAGCGCTAACGCGAATTTATTAAAAAAAAAAAAAAAAACAATAAACATTGCATACTTTTTGGTGCATAAATTACATTGTATTTTAATATAAAATTTGGAGACATCGAATCTAAAAATTTAGATAATTAGGATGAATTGTGTGATGAAATAAGTTTATATTTATTTTATACCATTCGATGTAAGGTTTACTACCATTCGATCAAGCTGATGTCACACACCATGAAGATCGTTGAGCAGGTATTAGGTGGCCGACTGCGAAATATAATACGGCTATCTGATTATCAGTGCAGGTTTGTCTCGTGTAAACCAACCACAGATGCAATCTAAAGTACGAATATAAGGATCATATAAGGAAAAACATCGTGATTCCTTAAAGTATTTGCATATTCTATTGGTTGACTTTGAAGACATTCGGCAGACAACCACGAGATCTGATATGGGTAGCGCTAAGACATCGAGGGGTTCCAGAAACCTATGTACAGATGATGATGGACATGAACGAAGAAACAAAGACAAGAGTAAGATGCCCTGCTGGAGTACCCGAAGAGTTCCCAATCAAAGTCGGGGTGCACCAGAGGCGTCTTAAGTCATTTGTTCTTTATTATAGTCCTCGACTATCTGCTTGAAGGTGAAGTGACGCACCCCAAGGTATATCAATTATTCTTTGCTGACGATGGAGCCATCATGAGTGAATATCCTACTTCCCTGCAACGAGCACATGATGTGTGGGTGGACGCCCTGGAGGGAAATGGGTATCGCATTAGTTCAAAAAACACAGAGTACCTGTGCTGCCCGTTCTCTGATCCACTTAGGCCTATTGCATACATTTATTTGAATGGAACAGTGCTTCCCATGTGCGAAAGTTCAAATATCTGGGATCTATGATCAATAGCACAGCAACCTGTGATGACGACTTCAATCATCACGCAAGCGTAGGGTGGATGACGAGGGGAGAAAACTCGCCTATCTTCTATGACAGAAAAATGCACCTAAGTTGAAAGGAAGGCTCTACACCACAGTTGTGCATCCAGCGCTCACATACGGTTCACAATGTTGGACAATGTACAAAAAGTATGAGCGTAAATAAACGGCAGCTGAAATGAAGATGCTACGCATGACAGCACGCGTGACAGAGCTTGATCGAATAAGAAGTTCGAAGATCCGTGGAAGCCTTCACGTCAAGGAAACCATCTTACGAAAGATAGAGTACGACTGGCTCAGCTGGTATTGCCACGTTTAAAGAAGAGATCATTTGAACTCTGTTGAAAAGGCAATATCAATGCACGTTCCAAAGACATCGCGATGTAGGAAAGGCAGGCCTATAAACGCCTGGATCAGACAAATGCGATGACATCGGCATTTCATTGCCCTCAGTAACCAAGTGATCCAAAATCGGGAGGCCTGCCGATATTTTTTGAAGTCAAATAGGCGAACCCCACAGGCGGATCAGTAGAAATGCAGTGAAGTGTGAGCCTCGCCGAAATAGGAAGAAGAAGTCAATTTATTCCAGGACAATAACTCTCCAGAGACACATAATAGAATATTGTAGAGAGATGCGTTACCTGATTCTGTACAGAGTCGCACAAGGCTGAATACATATTGGCACTAAAAGCATAGCAATAGGAAGAGCAAAGCGGCTCGGCGCCACATAACACTGCCCATTTGTTCAGCTGTCTGTCGCACCCACCCCAACACTAATACCAAGATCCTTATGGAAAAAGGATTTTTTGCTTGATTTTCTATAAGAATAAATCGTGCCCCCAAAAGGTGGACTAAGTGTATATCGAAGCACTTAGAGGATTATCGCTACAGAAATTGGTTAACGGATTAACAGCTTTCGTAGCATATAAAGTTTGCAAGGATCTATAGACATCTCAACCTGACGAAAAAAGTGACAGAAACTGAGTAATACCAGAACATTTTATAGTTTCAAAAAGCGGTGGTATGTTATAGTACACGTATGCACATATAGTGAGCCTATGAAGTAGTTAGTTCGTTAAGGTCAGAACATTAGGTTATTGCATTTGTTGGTTACATTTCGTAGTTTGTAGCGGCCAACACTTTGGGCTATGTTAGCACTTCTTGTGTGATTGCTTGAATTTATTTATTTTCTATTTTTGGGTTTATTAAGGACGGCATGATAGGGTATGCTAAGATTAGTTCCTGGTGAAATGTGTAATCAAAAATGCGCACAAAATGTTTTGAATCTAAATACAATATGCTATGTAACAAACCTGTAATATTGTAAAATTCTCCAGGACACTGTTCATCATATATCGCTCAGGTAGGTTCTTTAGTTTTTGTATAAAGTTGATCATATACTCGCACATCGGTGATTTTTGTATGCGATAGACAAAACGGCCATTCTCAAGTCGTGAGTATTCTGTTTCAACCTTTTCCACAACCTGATTGCCAAACGAGCACACTTTCGTTGAGCAGATAAGGACGACATTTTCATTGCTTTCATACCTGAAAGAGGAAACATTTAAATTACATACGGAACTAAGAAAAAAAAAAAGTTGAATCTTACTGGCTAGTCACACCATAGAAAACACCCGCTTCTCCTGAAATTTCCGTATTCAGATCCGCCCAGCATTTTACCAAATAGAAGGCATTTTGTGGGCCTTTCTCATAGAGATCCTTCAGACCGCCACTCTTCTCAGGGAATTTGTCAGATATTTGTCGAATGTCAACAGACTAGAAGGAAAACACAAGTTTATAAAGAAACTTTGAATGATCATGAGTCGAACTTACCTCTAGCAGTGGGTCTGTATAGGACGGTTTGCCTCCAAGCTGTACAAAAAGGTGCCGGTGATACTGAAAATCAGAAAAAAAAATCTCATTTCTTTTCTAAGGACGGGAGGACTTATGACTCGACTTACAATCTCATCTCTTTGGATTTCCATGAACGCGGAGAATTCTAACAAACGAAATTTGTGCGTCGCTATCGCTCTGCCCTCCCATGGCGGCTGGGCTGGTGGAAGACCTGCTTCTATTTCACCAGACACAGCTGTGGATGGTTTACCGGCGGGATATGGTGGTTGTGCAAATGGCTTTATGCTGGAAAGATATTCTCTACTTAATTAATTCATTTACTATTCAAGGTTTCCTTTGAGTTTGTGGTATATAAACTTACTCTTGTGAGGTGCTCGGCTGTAGTCCCGGTTGCCAGAATTGCTAGAAAGGTCACAAAAGAAAATGGAGATACGTTAATTTTCATTATTTTTTTTAAATATAGGAATGCAGATAGGAAATCCGAAAAATGATATGAAATAAGATTTAAATTTTAGCCTGACTTGTTACTGGACAAACTATGATAGAGTGCAGTCAGTAGATGTTATAGTTATTCATAGCAATCTTAAGCATTTATTACAAGATAAGTGTGGTACGTGATTTAAGCATTAGCCTACCCAAAAATATATTCCTAGAACTCAGAGAATACTAGGTCTGCGCACATTTTCTCAATTGCGCTTAACAATGATCCGAAATTTATGAGCTATATAGATTGAGGGAGCATGCCTAAGTTTGGTCCTCAAAGAAAAAAAAAATAAAAATAAGACAGTAATGTTTTTATTCCTATTCGTCCTTGCTGGAGATGTAGACCTTGAAGAAATATTGTGATCATATTGTCTCTACCAGTGTTTTAATATGTTTTCTTGTTTTTACGTCTTCGAGGCAGAGAAGCTTATGCGTATTTTCTTAAGATGGTACTTGAGGGAGCAATAACCGTCAAGAAAGCTCGTTTGTTCTTCTTTTTCCAAAGAATTTAATGAATCTCTTCAGTGGTCATTAAGTGGATGTGTTTGCTCTTGGATCTTTATTTTTATGATTTGCGCACGCCAAACGGCTGGTGGGTAGACCATAGAAGGGTTAAATGCTAGTGAAAGTAAATCTTAACTTGCAATTTCGACAATGATCACGTCCATGGGCCTAGGGGCTGAGATTTAAGTTCACAAGTTGCTTCAGAGTATTCAGACAGTTTCATGCAAACTTGATCTCCTAGCGCGGCCTTTCTGTTTGAGAATAGGCTTATGTGTGATCCTTGGCATGAAGTTCATTTTGATATAAATTGATGTTGTAATTAAGGGTTTTTTTTTTTTGTTTTAATTCTCAAATGTACAGAAGCATGCTGAACAGGGTAGTTCACATAAGAATCTTTATTGAATCTTAAGATGGAAGGCCGCTCTTTTGTAGGCTTTCAGATAATATAATCTGTCGATAGTCAACGATTCATAGTTCATTAGAGTGTGACATATCAGCATTTCTAACAAGGGAAGGCATGGCGGTAGCTTTCAGACCCATAGACGTCTTACTAACCAAAAGCGGATAATCGTCATCATCCATGTATTTCAGCAGGTGCCCATTGTATTTGATAATATTGAAAACCAGCAACATTACATACATATGTATGTATACAATACATTTGGCGCATGAAGTGCCTAGCTTCTCGCAACCACTCGTATTCTGTGCGTTATATTCTTCGCAGGAATGCAAGCGACCTACAGTTTTGCGTCGTATCCGAAGGCCAATTTATATTTTGAGAAGCTTTCTCATGACAATAATACTCTCGGATTTTTGTAAGACTTTCGCGAGAGGTGAAAGAATGTTTGGTGTTTTCTGGTATTCGAACATTTTACCTCACGCGTAGTAGTTCGACACACTAGCCACTGCGCCCACACCAGCAAAATTTGGCGATTATATAATACACCAGCATTTTCATGTATAGAACTGAAAACAGCCACCATTCAAAGGAACCAGAGATATATCACACAACAGATGCCTCGATAGAGCTTGTAATAAGGGAGACCAAAATACCTAGGTATGCCCTATGGTAGAGATGCCAGACATAGATCACCAAAACGGTTTTTTAAGTAGACTACGCTCCACAGTAGATTCAATAAAAGTGGCGAACCCGCTCAAAATGTAATACACGATAGAAGATGGAGTAGGGTTATACGACCTTGAAATCGAAAAGAAAGTCACATATCTCAAAGAACTAACAGAAATCCAGAGACTTGTTTGCAAAGCATCCACTGGTGCCATAAGAACCACCCCGACCGCAGCCCTTGAAACAATTCTCGCACTGATTCCACTGGACTTATACTGTAACAACCCTGATTCCGCAGTGATCGCACAACACACCCGAAGCCGAAGGTATCTGTCAAAATTGACATTATGAGAAAAGTAGGAAGCCGACTCTTCACCATTTTTCGACTTGGCACGCGGTATCGAGAGGACATAACAAAGAAGCAAGAATTTTGAAATTTATTTCCTATTTTTTTCCATATTTCCGAACTGAAATTCAATAAAGAGTAATTTCAGAATTGAAAGTTAAAATACAGGAACTTTGTTTAAATTCATTTACATAGTTGCCTAAGTGTGGCAATATATACGTTAAGAAATCAGTCGCGATGAGTGCCCTATGCCTCAAAGAATCCAACTTGTGGAGAAGAGGTCACATGAGCCACCGTACTATTGTAAGGTGGGCTCACCTGGACGCCACCACAGACTATCTTCCGCCATCCCCCGACTTCAGCCTAAATGTTAGAACGGTCATCCCTTCAAGGGAACACTGGACAGACGGTGGGGCCATGAATCCGTATAGTATTTCTAACTTCACTGACGGGTCCAAAACAAATGAAGCAGTGGGTTCGGGCATATACTCAGCAGAACCCAATATTGCAATATAACTAAGACTTCCGAACCACGGGAGTGTGTTCCAAGCGGAAGTCCTAGAGATAGCTGAGGCGGCACGAGAACTTTCCGCGAAGCTTGTTACTAGAAAAGAGATTGACATTTACATAGATAGTCAAGCTGCTATAAAAGCCATCTCATCCGCGGTAATCAAATCAAAGCTAAAAAAACGCTGCCACGAGGAGCTTAAAACGCTCACCGATAGCCACCATGTTACACTCTGGTGGGTCCCAGGACACAAAGGAATTCCAATGAACGAAATGGCAAACGAACTAGCAAGAAAGGGATTCGAACAAGATCTATCACTGGTCCATAACTCAGTTTTTCCTCCCCCAGAATTTGTTAAATCAAACATAGCACTTGACTTCAAATGACTGGCAGACGAAAGATGGAGAGCACTCCCAGCATGCCGCGTCTCCAGAAGCATCTGAACAAAACACGACAATATGAAAACCAAGCTCATCCTCAGCTCGTAACTTGGAGCTTTTCATAGGAATCATTACCGGCCACAACCTATTGGCGGCCCACCGAATAAGAATGCGACTAAGTACAGATGAACTTTGCAGAGGCTGTGGCAACACAGACGCAGAAGAGGATACGGATAACTTTCTATGCAAATGCCCCAGTCTCTGCAACACCAGAAGGACGGCCTCGGAGAGTACTTCTTAAATCATCTGGGCGATCTCTCTGATAAGCCACCAACCACCATCTTGAAATTCATAACTTCTTTTATTTAATTTAATTAATTAGCTTAATACAAGCTTTAAAGAACTTAAATCTAATTTACAATGTGTACTTAAAAGCTAGTTAAAATTTACAAATATCAAGACCTGAGTGAGGAAGGGGAGTAAAGGCAGTTTCTAAGGGTGTTTTTACTGCACTGGAAATCAAAAAGGTTCTGACAGTCATTAGCAGAACGAAGCATTCGAGACATAGGCTCATTGCAGCCGTAGTTTGTACGGTGAAACTTGAGGCAGAAGAGAGGTACTGATCTCAGAAAACGTGGGTTGGTGCTGAGTGAAATGGTTTGGAGCAGCATAGGACAATCAATATTGCCTGTTAATAGTTGATGTACAAATAGTATATCGGCAACTTTTCTACGCTTTGCAAGCGACTGAATGTTCAACAAGTTTAACCGATGCTCATAAGGAGGTAGGTTTAATCTGTCAGGCCACGGGAGTCCGCGTAGAGCAAAACGGATGAACCTCCGTTGGACACACTCAATTCGATGTAAATGTGTATCGTGATAGGGAGACCAGACTTGACTGGCATATTCAAGAATTGGTCTTACAAATGTGAAGTACAGCGATTGCGTGACGTAAGGATTTGAGAATTCCTTGGACCAACGTTTCACATAACCTAGCGCAGAATTAGCCCTGCTAATAATATTGTCAATATGGCTACGAAAATTAAGCTCACTGTCACATATGACGCCCAAATCACGGAGAAAAGTGACAGTGGGAACAGGCTCGTCGCAAATCGCATACGTGCTGGGGTCTGTCGGAAGACGCTTCCGGGAA
The DNA here is from genome assembly GCA_945910035.1 of Brachypalpus laphriformis. NCBI lineage: Eukaryota > Metazoa > Arthropoda > Insecta > Diptera > Syrphidae > Brachypalpus > Brachypalpus laphriformis. The sequence goes on along the minus strand of OX246753.1, from coordinate 10,285,989 downwards.
TAAGTAATAGCTTGGCATTTGTTGACATTCAACTCAAGACAGTTTTTATTACACCAAGTAGAAAAGCTATTCAAGTCAGTTTGAAGAGCACGGGAGTCAGTGGGTGAGGAGATGTGTGTAAAAATTTTTATGTCGTCCGTATAAACTGATAGGCGGGAATATTTAATTATGCCATCAACATCATTAATTGACAAAATGAAAATCAGGGGACCAAGATGGCTACCGTGGGGGACTCCAGAGGGGGGCATAAATGGATCGGATACAAATGATCTAAAAAGGACTTCATATTTACGTTCATGAAGGTAGGATTTGATCCACGCGATATACCCAGGCGGAAAGCCGAGAGCTTTGAGTTTAAAAAATACAATTGCGTGCGAAATTTTATCGAAGGCTTTGCTGAAATCGGTAGCAACGACATCACCTTCCTTGCCATCTTCCAATGCGCACAGGGTGCTGGATACGAATTGGGTTAGGTTTGTGGTTGTAGACCTTCCCTTTAAAAAACCATGTTGGTGAGGGGAAAATATAGATTTACAATGGAAAAACATTGCATCGTAAACAATACTTTCGAATAGTTTGGGTATGCAGGAGAGTTTAGCTATAGGACGATAGTTCGAGATTTCGTTTTTTGGACCTTTCTTATGAAGGGGAATAATATAAGAGCTTTTCCAAAGCAAAGGAAAGACGCTTTGAGAGAGAGACAGTTGGAACAGAGTCGTAAGGGGTAGAGCTAAGGTGTTTACACATTTTTTTAAAACTACGGCAGGTATACCGTCCGGGCCAGTGGAGTAATCGCATTTAAGTCTTTCGATCTTTTCTATCACGAGAGCCACTGTTATGTCAATTGAAGTTAAAGATGTCTGGGGACAATCTCTCATGTAAGAGAAGTAAGAATAGTCGGGCTCTGATGTGTGGTTGGAGAAAGATTGACTAAAGAAATGAGCAAATAAATTTGCTATTATTTTAGGATCGCTCGACGATGTATTGGAGAATGTCAGAGTCGAAGGGTAGCTGTCTGACTTTTTTTTGGTATTAATAAAATGAAAAAATCGTTTGGGGTCAGCGATAATGTCAGATTGCATACGGTCAATATATGCGTTATAAAGGAAATCACAGAGTTCGGAAAAATGCGTATGTACAAGAAAGTAATTGAAGAAGTTGAAATCAGAGCGACATTCGAGGTAGATGCGCCAGGAGGCCGCTCCAACACCACAGAACTTTAGCTCATTTGTTTCTTTTTTATAAATTTTCAGTGTTTCAGCCAGAAGTTTCCACGTCAGGGGAGAACAATGGATCCTTTTAAGATCCGAGTGCAGGCTGCACCAGTTCGATACAGCTAACCTCTTGAACCTAACCTAACCTAACTAGAGTCACAGCAAGCACTCGAAAAATTATAAGCGAGTACTAATGTAAACTACTTAAAATAGGACGGACTATTTCAGGAGTAGGTTATCATTTTTCAATAGAATACCGACAAAGACCTTAAGGAATACAAGGTCCCCGACAGCGTACCACAGGGTTATGTGCTACGTCCAATATTATGTACGACACATTCCATTATTTTCAATAATTGACTCGCCATTGGCGTTATTTCTAAACGTTTGGTAGGATTGAAACAGATTATTAATTCAACAATAGGCGTTTTTCTTTTTTAGCTCAGACACATCAGAGCTCTGAATTCGTTTTTCTTTTTTCGTTCAGAGCATGCTCTGAGCGCACTCTATCAGCTCTGGATTAATTGACCGAGCGTTCAGAGCAAAATCCTGAGCACAATCGTTTTTTTCGACAGGAGAGGACGAAGAAAAAAAAAAAATGCAAAACAATTGAAATGGCGGACGAAATTTGTTGTTCTGGTGCAGAAAGTAAATATAACATAAAAAATAACTATCAATAGATATTAGGGGGGTTCACATTCTCAAATATGCTTGACAAGCATGGCTTGATGATGTTTGATGGATTGAAGCCATTTTCCGTTCACATTTGTCAAACAGGCTGTCAAACATCAGTTCTCTTTAGAATTTTCTTTCTTTTCTTTGATGCGCACAGGTTGACAACTTTTTTAGAATGAAATTTCCTCCTGGTTTGACAAGAATGCGTTCATATTCTCAAACATGTGTGTCAAGCAAGCAAAATATCAAAATATTTTGATATCCATCCAACATGCTTGTCAAACTGTTTGATGGAGCGTTCACATTTTCAAATTCGAGTCAAACAAACCATCATATCATCATATCAAGCATATTTGAGAATGTGAACCCCCCTATTCTATTCCTATTTTGACAGCTCAAGCTCTAATTACTAATCAAATGACTCAGAGTGCTTAATTGTGTTTCATAAACAAATCTGAACGCTCTGAGCACGCTTGGTGCAGAGCACGTTCAGAGCGCGCTCGATGTGCTCGAGCTCTATTCAGTGCTCTGCTCTGAACAAAAAAAGAAAAACGCCTAATAAGGGTTAATCGGCAGTTGCCTACTACGGGTAGACTGACACTGTTGGCATACAAAACACCATTCATCAATAGTAGGAAGGAAATAGAAACAATCCTAGGATAACGTTTAAATCGGTCATCAAATACCTAGGCGTCAGTATATCATAAACATGAGACTCTAATTCAAAGAGCAACACACGAGGGCCAATATTAAGAAAACCCGGTGAACATATTAATTTACAGTTTAAACATGTGTTGGCTGGTTTTAGATCAACATGCCACTTCACGGTTCTGTATCAGATCAGACCATTAAAATATAAAAAAAAATATACATTTTGAAAGCGCCATCAAAACACTCGATCTAGCAGGTACGATTGCGCGGACATTGGTAAAAGCGTCACGAGATTTTGACAAAAAAAAAGTTTGTCATATAAAACTTTGGCCCCCTTTTTGCGTTGTTATTAATCTGACATCGCGATGCGGCCTTAAAGTCGAATAGCTGTGATCGCAAAAGCCTGATCTATCGGTTGGGTGCTCCATGTCGATGCCTATAAAATCGAGTAATCCAACAGACCTTTTCCAACAAGGTCGTGTATTGCAAACGTCCGTTGTGCCACCAAGACGTCAAGCGAATAATGGTTCGAAATCCCAACATAAACCAGGCGACTATTTTAAATGTCATACTCAATTCGCTAAGTGACATTACCTCAAAAGTGGAATCCCACTTTTCAATATGACTATAAAAGTTATTTACGATCGACAGATGAGTTTGCTTTAAATCAAAATAATGCATTAAGATCTACTTTTGTCGTAAAGTGGTTTTAATATAATGACAGACGTCATCATTTGCTATAAAAATGCTATAAATCACTAAAAGCAACATAAAACTGATGAACTCTAAATATAATATCAAGCATTATCACCAGAATATGTATATCATTCGGTGGATCCCAACCAGCAACAACTATCACCAATCGACAATGAACTTTGACAGTTAGTTAGTTTTGCTAACAATTATAAAATACAACGGTGTTTTTGGTTAGAAACATTGATCTGTTAGTACAGTAAGGGCCAAAATGATTCGATTAAACATAAATAATATTAATTAAATAACAAATAATGCGCTGGCGAAATATAATACATAATTTTTGAGCATAAATACGAGTAGGAGCGAGCTTTGCTTTTACTTAAAATTTATTATCATCTTGCCAAAGAGAAAGAAACTTAAGAGCCCTATTACTATTTGCGGTTTTTTTTTTTTATAATTTGCACGCGCTGCAGATAGAAGTAAAATTTAGGCAATTTTGTGTATTTTCTAAAGCGGACAACTAAAAATGTTCTTGTTTGATTTGGCGAATGAAAAATAGAAAACAAAGATTCGTTACTTTGGATGGACTGTCATTTTCCAGTTTTTCAATCATAATACTGGCGAATAGTTCGCGAATGATAATAGGGCTCTGAATGTCAATGTCAAAAACAATTTCCCAACAACAACAAATTCGATAGCATTTTTTTAATGGTGTATGTGTTTGTGTGTAGTAAAAATGTTGGATGCTGCATTTCTTTTATTATAATGAGTAATATTATGGCGAAGGCGGCGTATTGCATAGCACTTATGGTGTGACTCGTTTTACTCTTGCAGATCACTTTTAAGATTAATGAAACATTACAGGTAAAAACGAATTATACAATTTTTTATTTTTTTTTTTATTCTTCTTACACCAGGGTACAACGGCGGATGGTGCAGTGGATGGTGAAGATGATGCGGATGGAGTTGTGACTGCTGCAATTGATGTTGCTGTTGTTGTTGTTCAAGTTGCGCTAACGTTGGTAATTGCGGGAGCTGCTGATGCGGGTGATGTTGGGCGGATGCTGCTGATTGTTGGAGAGCTGCCAGGCTCTTGGCAGCTGTAACGGAGACAATTTGAGCACTTGACATACTGGACATTGTTTGAAGAGCTTTCTCTTTACCGCTGCTACCACCTAAATGATCCTAGAAAAAGTGGAGGAAGGAACGGGACGTGGTTGTGGTTTTGATTGAGTGTTTGAACTTTTTTGACAATATTTTTTTTTTTTGGATTTTAACTGAGATTATTTGATGTTTGTTTGTGTGATTATTGTCCTTGAAAATGTTTAATCTTTAATTTTTTGTTTTGATGAATTTGCAAGACGGTTCATTGGATAAATGTTCTTTGAGATGATGTTTGTAAGTAGTGATGATGAAGAGGTTATGATGATGTGTGAGTGATGGTACTATGAGGTGATGAACCTATCGGATCTACATAATATAGACAGATACCAATTGTAAAACCATACATAGTTAAAGTTAAAAAAAGTGGGAATGGCGGCGTAAAGTTGTAGATTAAATTGGTGTATGGATGGGCTTTTGAAAAGTACGTAGTAAGTAGTAAGCTTTTGAAAAGCACGGTATTTTCTGAACAAAATGTCATTCCGGAATATTTTACTGAAAAGACTCTCAGGAAGTTAAGAATCTTCTCCAGGTGAAGGGTAGAGAGATATTCTATTGCGTTTATGGTTTCTAACACGAAAGAGTTTTGATATTCCTTTCGAATGTGCTAATAGGTGTCGTAATATTAGCGGCATAGTCTGTAGACTTCAATGGGAATCTTCATTTCGTGTGCAAAGAAGCATGTTTTCTTACACGTGGTTTACTCTGTTTCTTTGAATTTAGAAAGCAAGAGGTTGGCATTGGTGTAATCATTAATAGGTGGTGTCAAAAACCTAGTGGAGTTGAAAAATGCATAAAAAAACTCAGTGCTGTCGCCTGCCTCTAAAGCTGGATACTACCGTGTCTAAACTAAAAATGAGTCTCCGTAGGCTCGTCAATTCTTGGTTAACATTTGGGCGTTCCCGCCACTTGCTTGAGTTTACTTGACCGTGTTCAGCTTCAAGCTTTAGATTGATCCATAATCAGTCAAATTCCATCGCTCAAACATCGCCGAAATGTTGGACGATTAGTGCTCCGTTATCGGTACTTCTACCACAAATGTTCGGATAAAATATATAGTTGTGTCCATCCGTGTGTTTAATCGAAATACTCGTGAAGCATTTTCCGCACAAGCGTTCACTTTAGAACCTTCCTTCGGGCGTATCGTTAAGTTCAGGAGATCAACTTTAATGTGAAATGACTTGCCGTCCGCAGTATTTCCGAACGCATATGATTAAAAAAATTTATAACTAAAGCACATCGTCACCTCACTCTACTTCTATCCATTCCTTAATGTTCTCTTTCTTTTCAGTCAATCACTGGGTTTCTAAGCTTTGGAGAACAACGTTCTAAGCGCTGGTGAACATTAAAAAAAAAAAAGATCCCAAATCAAATTCCAAAAAACAGTCTACATTGGGATAGCTACATTTCTAAGATAACTACCTATCCAACTTTGGAGATTATGCTTGTCCTCGGTTAGTTTATTCCAAGCACTGCAAAGGCTAAATTAACCCCTGAAGGAAATAGCTAGTCAAATATCTTTGCACTCTTAGAAAATTCAATATTTTAATCAAGGATAGAGATTCGATTGAGTCCATTATGATGACATTGAGACCCAAGATGAGTAATTTCGTTTCTGCCAAAACAGGACACTGACAAAAGACTGCTCTGTCATGTCCTTCCATTTTCATCGAAAAACATCTTTCTTCTATACTCACGACCTGTACACAAAATACTTAGTTCTTCTGTAAGAAACCAAACTATATTCCTCTTATAAATAAAACCATAGGAAGGTTGATCCAACACATAATTTTTACTAAGCTAAGTTTAGTCTTAGAGTCTAGTCACAGAGACTATAAGTGCAATTTCCAATTTGGCTCTTTCAGAGAAGTTTACCTATATAGGCCTAATACTAACGATAGACATCACCATGAAGAAAGATATGCGATGGAGTACTATCTCGTAATAAAATTAAATGACTCAGTCATACACCACCTAAAGCAACCCAACACGTACTCGATAAAAAATACTAGATATCAAAAGTGAAAGGAAAAATCACAGCAAATTCTCCCTAACTAGTTTCGACACCACCCATGAAGTAAGCATGTGCTGAAACCAAAATCAAAAATAGTTCATTCCTATTTCCAACTTTTGTCATGCAGATGCATTATAAGAGTCAGATTAAAAAATAAAATCGGGTGGTTTGAAAATTCTCGGATCAGCAATAATCTAATCTTTTAGATAATGAGAAATCGAAAAATCTGATAATTTTGGGTGATTTGAATTTAGATATTTTAGAAAACAGCGATTTTTGTTCTACTTATTTATCTTTACTGGCTTCTCATGGGTTTGCCTCGTTAATTAACGAACCAACTAGATTGATTTCGGGTAAATGCTTAGACCATATATATGTCCGGTTTTCTCATATTTCCCTAAATTCTTGTGAAAAGTGCATTTTCGATCTGATTATCACTGACCACGCAATGACCGGTTTATTGGTGGACATCTCTATGGCTAAAAAAAGAGTAGATTCTAGTTCTCATAACATGGTTACTAAAATTGACTTCGCTAAACTCCAAACATCTCCCTGTTTTGAGCTTTGGGAAGATGTTTACTCAGAAAACAGTGCTTCCAATTCGTACGACCCTTTCATAGGAACTCTTTCTAAGCACATTGAGATTTCTACCAACAAGGTATTTTCAATAAAACCATTAAAGAGGCTAAAGCCTTGGATTTCCACCTCTTTATTAAAAAAAAGTTATTCATAAGAATAAGCTCAGAATAAAGTGTGCAGCACATCCACAGAATCGCCATTTAAAAAAAAGATATAAGAAACTGTGTTCTATTGAATAAATCCTCTTCAAAAAGGTCTTTTAATATCAATGTTGACAATTCAGTAATTTCGGATAAGAAAGTCATAGCCGATAAATTTAATAACTACTTTGCTACTATTGCTGAATCCTTGAAGCCCCATCCAACCTTGCCTATTTGTAGACTATGTAGTTGCTTGAATAATGTAAGAGAATCTTCTCAGAAAAGTTCTTTTTGTTTGATTCTATAACAGGTTTTGAGCTCTTAAAAATTATTGGTACCTTAAAAAATTCTAACTCTAGAGGTTTTGATGGCGTATCAAATCGTTTGATAAAAAATATTGCGTGTTTCATAGTAGATGTATTAGCACATATCTTTAATAAAAGTATTTTGTCAGGGGAGTTTTCTAAAGCGCTTAAAAGCGCAGATATCATGCCACTTTTTAAAAAAGGGGCGGCTGAGGATATAAGCAATTACAGACCCATCTCGCTTCTTCCTTCGTTTAGCAAAATTTTTGAAAAAGCAGTGAAAAATAGAGTTGTTTTATTTTTAAATAATACTAACTTTTTCAGTTCAGCCCAATATGGTTTTCAAAAAGGTAAATCTACGGAAAAAGCTCTTTTACATTTCTGTTCGCAAATACTTAATAACCTAGATGGTAAAAAGTTAACAGCTGGGCTTTTTGTAGATATTGCCAAAGCTTTTGACATGGTTGACCATGAAATCTTGCTGGGAAAGCTTGATAAAGCTGGTTTTCGAGGTTTCATGTCGGACTGGTTTAAATCTTATCTGTGCTGTATAAATTGTAACGAAAATCGTTTTCGAATCGAGAAAGTTGATAACTTTAAATATTTAGGGCTCATCATTGACTCTAAGATGTGTTTTGCTAGCCACACTGATGCTTTGAGACAATATTTTCGTGCTACTCTGAGAAATTTGGTTTACTTGCGTAGTGTTTGCTCTCCTAACCTTTTAAAAATAATTTATTACGGTATCTTCGACTCCAAATTGCAGTATGGAATTTGTTGCTGGGGAGGAGTTTATTTCAACAAAATTGAGCCTTTACTGATTTTACAAAAACATATTATAAGAAAACTTTGCGGAAAAAATCGTATGCATCATAGTTTTCCATTATTTCAAGATTTGAAAATTCTACCTGTACGTCATTTGTACTGTTTTAAGGTACTAAAGATATTTTTTATCAGATCAGGCAATCTAAATTTTAGAATACTTGACAATCATAATTTACGTGGTAATATCATGAATTTTGTCACTGTGCCTAATTTTAGAACCACAGCTTTTCGAAATTTCTACACTGTGGCTTCATGTCGCTTATTTAACATGCTTCCGCTTTCAATCAGGACACTAAGGCTACCAGCTGTGTTTGCAAGGCATCTAAAACATTGGCTGTTAAGTATAAATCCAGTTAATATGGAATCGCTTCTTAGTGTTCAAGCATAGGCATTTCTGGTATTCTGGTGAAATGAATTTTCCTTTTCGTTGTTTTTATAGTTTTTTTCTTGATTGAATTTTTTCTGGTTTGATAATTTCATTTAAATTTGTACTCTTCTTCAATCTGTCCTGCTTTAATATAGATTTCATTTTTTTAATTGCATTTTCTTTTCGTCGTTAGTGTTAGCTACACTTAAGGGTTACCCCACCCATTATTAAAATATATATTTGTTAAGCCTTTTGAAGTGGCATTTAATTCTATTTTTTTTCTTTTAAATATAAAATGTCTTTATTATTTCTCTACTCATTCTAATTTAAGTAATTACAATGTAAACATTTTATGTATTCAATTAATTAATTGAGAAATAAAAATATCTAATCTAATCTAATTTAAATCGGATCGTTCAAAATATTTTGTAAATTCAGAGAATTTTCTATACATTTGTGAGAGTATGTGATTTTGATGAATTCTACAATAATAAGCAAACTGCTCAGTCGGTTGTCGATATATCGAATCGAGCGTACCTTCACTGAATCCATTTTCCTGTTTAGATCAGCCCCAGGGTCGACTAAGGTTTTTGGGCAACTCTTGGATGTGTCAAAAAAGCCTGGGATTTCTATTTCTCAAAAAACGTATTGCAGCTGTCATACGTATATTTTGCTAATGTGAATTTATTTTTTGCTCAGAACTTATCATTATCAATTGTTTACCGAATAGATTGTTATGAATTTAAACATAATTCAAGCCAGAAAAAAAACTAGTCTAATTTATCCGCGATATCGAAGATAAATGATTAACCACAAATGGCACATATGGTTTGACCGATTTATCAAAAAACACTGTTTTCTGTTTTCAAGTGACGCCAGGTTTCTCAAAAAACGTTTCAAAGCGATTTTGGAGCGAAACCCGAGTGCCCCGTGCACTCAAAAAACAGACCTATTCAGGGTTATCGGGAATAAATTTTCCCTCGGAATTTTGCCCCCGAACAAATATTAGGTACCTTCAAAAATAGGGAATAAATTCATCGGGGAAAAATTAAATATCGCGATTGCGTTGAAAATTCTCCTGAATTGTGATTCATGATCCCTATTTCTTTTTCGCGGAATTGATTCCTCTTTTTTGAAGACACCTAATTTTTGTTCGGGGGAAAAATTCCGAGGGAAAATTTATTCACGATAACCCTGATTATGTTAGCTGTCACTAGTTTTTGATTGTTGAATTGACAGAAAATAGCCAACCAACATCTACGAGTAAGCAAATAGAAAAATGCTAAATAAAAGTCTTTGTTTTCAGATTTCGTGGAAAATCTATCTTCAAATTGAAAATATCTATCACAACAACCTACCTACCGCAAAGTTCTCTAACTTCTGGCATAACTTTCTTTAATTTTTTTCTTCTTTTAAAAAAATATTTCCACTCACTTTCTCAAAAACAATAGAAACATTCTCCAAACTAACCCCTTTGCTAGTATATAATTCAAAAAACTGTTCACAAAACCACAATATTGCACAAGTGCTGCACATGAACTCGTAGAAAAGGTGGTTAGCAATGTGAAATTCTCTCTCTATTTCTCTCTCTCTCTCGCTCTATCACCATGCATTCGAAACAATCAAAGAAAATTCCTTTGAACGTCGTTTGAGGTTTCGTCCTAACCACCTTTCGGCAAAAGGCAAGAGGTAAAACGACAAATAAAAAGTAAAAATACAAGCACTCTTTGTGCCAGTTTTGCGCTATTTTGTACCGTATAGTTATCCTCGCAACTTAGTCCATTTGTAGTTGCGATGTTTGCGTTCCTAAAACCTATTTCCTTCGAATCAAACGCAACTTAAAGTTCAAATGCAATCACATTTATCGGGGCAAATAGAACGACGAAATAACTTTACTTTCAAATGTACAAAAAAAAAAAAAAATCGAAATTGTTTCCGTGAAGGACAAAACTTTTCCTTCAACTACAGTTACTAATGGCAAGTAGTTTGTTATACCCTTTTACGGTATTTTTTCGTTCTTCTTGAGTTGAAGATTTTTTCTAACCAATGTAAATTCTTGACATTTTGGAGTATGTACAAGTTTATTAACTTAATTCGACAAGTGCTGACAAATTTAATAGCCAATTTTTAGTGGCATTTAAAATGGATCTTATAGTGTTGGCAGTATCGAAAGTAACAATAAGACCCTGTTTTGATGGTTATTCTCGACTACGTGGTAGGCAGTCATGTCGTATGTACATACTGTAGTGCTCACTCCTGCACTACTACTTGATAAAGTTTAGAGGGGGATACGTGAATTGAAACACTTCTGTGTCGGACACCATTCTCTCATCCAAATATTCATATCATCCAAAATTAGTGAAAAGAAAAAACTTATTAGATTGTACGAGTATTCCCACATCTGTCTGCCATAGTTTCAATCAAATTTGACAGCAGCACAATTTTCGGCAACAGTGTCATTTTCCGAGAGTGATTTCCGAGCCAAAATAGTCGCAGAAATTAACGGGGCTCTCGTAAATAATTTTTCATATAAAATTTGACAGGTCCTTTACGTGATGATAAATTTATACTGTTTACGTGGTTTACGAGGGTTTTGCGAGTTTAAGTGAATACCCCTAATATAAGACAGCCTTAACTAGCAAGTATCTGTTCTGGATCCTTCTGCGTTGATCACATTAACGCCCTAATCGACCTACAGACGATCAACTTGGTTGTCTATGTCAATATCAAACAAAAAAAACACAAATATTTGGCGCAATAGCTCTTTAAAGTGCCAGGGCCTAGCTTCTCGCAACCACTCATGTTGTGTGCGTTATATTTTTCATACGAATGGAAGGGACCTACAGTTTAATGCCGACTCCGAACGGCGATTTGAGAAGCTTTTTCGTGACAACAATACTCTCAATATCAAATACTTTTGATTTTACTCCAACTGCTGGACCAACACGAAATTTAAGGTGTAAAGTGTGAAATACACGATACAACTGTTGTACCAACGGTTTGACAGCTTTGGTGTTGTATACGATAATTGTATCATGTGTATCCACACAACCCTCCGTTGTACCGATATCGTATAGTTGCACGGTCTTGACTGACTGCTGTCACATGCACAGATTGTATGGAAATTATATGGCGTGTATGTGTAAAATGACTGGTTGCACGTAAATCGTACGCAGATTGTATAATGTGTGTTCTGCATACAACAATTGGGCTGATGTCGGTACAACACAAGTCGCTACGACGGTTGTATCGTGAATTTCCCGCTTAAACCTATAGACGACCGACATCGACACCAATAGGGCATGTTGACAACTTGGTTGAAAACCAAGTTGCTTGTCTGAAGGTCGCTTTACTACCGGAACTCTGTAAGTGTAGCGGTAGCAGTAGCAGTAGTACAAGCTGTTAAATGGTGTGGCGCTACACTCAGAAAATTAGCCCAAAGTGGTGTAGCGTTGATTGAAATTGTTTTTATTAAAAACTGTTTGTTTAAAGATAAAGTTTTGCTTATTAAAACTAATATTACACATATTATGCCATAAATTTCACCGAATTCATCTATTTTTAATGAACTCAATAAATTTTGTTATATCGCATCACAGTTGTCCATTTCTACAGTTGTAGTAGGCCGTCAAACTTGCAACGCTACAAAAGTTAAAAGTTGACCATCCCTTACTACCGCTGCAGCGACACGCTACTGCTACAGCTGCCCATTGTGTTCGCAGTATTGAGTTTGTGTGTAGTCTACTTTTGACAGCTCGTACTAGTGCTAGTACTACCGCTACAGCTAGACCATTGTGTTCGGGTAGTTACGCATTATCATCGAACAGTGCGTCGAGTATAGATCTCCGCTACACCTGCTGTTCATTGATTTCGAAAAAGCATTCGAATGTCTGAACAGAGAGTTTATATGCTGTGTCTTACGTACGAGAAGCATTCCGAACAAATTGGCTGCATGTCACGTGATGCATGGGGGTAGGTTGTCGAAAGAATTTTAAATTCTAAACGGCGCATTTGGCAAGGTTGTATACTATCATCACTACTCTTTTCCGTGGTGATTAGTAATGTTTTGTAAAACACTCTGTCGTCAAGATTTGGCGGGATTCAGTGAAGCCTTAAAACCTATCTCAAACACCTCGGACTATGATGACGATGGACTTGCACCAAATGCAAATGCAAATCTTCGAAAAAACTGAAATCTTATGTCTCCCCACGAATTCATCAACAACGCATATCAGCAAGTATCATCTCGATTGACGTTAGCAGCAGCATATCCAAAGCTAAAGCTGCATACGGTACGTTGTTTTAAATATGGAGAAGCAGTGCAATCAGCGTAAAGGCCAGCCTGTGACTGTTCCGCTCTAACGTGAAATCTGTGGTGTAATTTTGTGACCGTCAATAGGTGTGTTTTGGTGGGAATTATGCAAAGCAAAGTAAAAGCTTCTCACCAATACGGTTCCTAGTCAATCTGGATTTAAAGTTTTTTTTTAATATTTGAAGATTGGTGCACCTACTCGCTATCAGCCTGACAAAAAATTCTCTTCGGCGCCCTCTGAAATTAAGTGTTATAAACTATATAACCCAACTCACTTCTAACTGAACGTAAAAGCTAAAGTAGTGACCAGTCATTTTTTGTTGTTGTACTCCGTGCTAAATTTTACTTAACTGAGTAGCGACGTCTCACCAAAACACGCCCACTGTCACAAAAAGCTACAAATTTCTGTTAATCGCTATTTAAGAAACATATTAATAGTAATCTGGCCAAACTTAAGGACGAAAAGTGTACTGCACCGACAAGCCGTGCAATGGAATCCGCTAACACAGGAAGAGTGAATACAGGGATGTTTTCGTATTATGTGCTTATACGTAGATAGGACATAATACGAAAACACTAAACCCACTTTAGACTATCCAAAATGCTTATGACGCCCCGTGGGACCTGTCAAAGATTGCTTTTATGATCGTCTGAATGCACTCTTAGAGCGACATCTCTTAAGATTTCACGCAATAGAACGCATATGACTTTTTGGTTATTTGATTGAATTCTAATGACATCGTGGGCGTCATACCAAAACGGTTTTGGTTTCCATCTCTACTTTATTTAAGTTTTTAAAAATACATTTTCGTTATTCTTGTATAATTTTGAGAAGATTTTTTGAAACAATGGGGTTTAAGAATTGAATATGTAAATTTTTCGTTAATACACATTTTATTTCTCAGATTGTATGAATAATATCTGGAGAAAAAATAATGAAGAGAGTCACCGCTTGAATGTCTTTGTTAACAAGGCCAAACAACAACAAACCTCGAATGTTTTGGAGTGCTGAAAATCCGAGGTCCATTCACCAGCATCAATTGCACTCCATTTTATGTACGGTATTGTGTGACATTATATCTGAGAGGACCATTGGGACTTCATTTTTCGAAAATTAAGGTGAACTTGTAGTCACGGTTACTGGAAAGCGGTATCGGTTTGAACATGTTTTACGTCCTGCTGTTGAAAACAGAAACTCAAGGCCAAAATTTTCGCAGAATTCCAGCGCTTAAACGAGAAACTTTGAGAAATTTTACGACAAAAAAGCCGTAAATGCCGGTCAATTAGTTGACACAGCACGACGGGGCTTTTCAACGCCTCAGTCAGAATCTTTGAAAACGTTACGAAAAAAACCGTAAATGGCAGTCATCAATGAGACAGCCGAAGGGACTTTTAGACAGATCTAAGTTTCGATTGTGTATCTTGATTTCATTTATTAATGCTTTGGTATTTTCTAGAACTCAGTCCTTTCAATTGAATTACCGGTTTCATTACTCAGTTATTATTCTTGACCTCTCTTTGGTGTTTAATAGCGTAATTGGAAATGACTGACGAAGCCACTTGTGACATTTCCAGCAAGTTATCGATAACACACGAAAAATCCCTCATTCTTATACATTTACATATACAATATTTTTCGATTTTTTTAAATTAAGTTAAAAAAAAAATAAATAAATAGCCTACTAAGAATAAAAAATTTCTTAACAACAAAACAAAAATTGCTCGTTATAATATAAAACAAAATTAAATAAAAATTTACAAAAAAAATTAAAATACTTTATTAGGCTCGTTTCACACATATTCGGCATCGGATATACGGCGCCGGATACACGGAGTTTTGTAGTTTTCACACATATTCAATGCCATGTACATGGTTCCGTGTATCCGGTTCAAAGTGTACAGAACTCAATGAGAGCGTTCACACTTATCCGGCATCTAAAATTCGTTTAAATATTATTTTGTAACATACTCGTACTCGTAATAGGCAAGTCGATCTGATGCCGGACGAATAGTCTGAAAGCTCCTCTTTAGTTCTGTACATTTTCGGCATCCGGTGACGGATAGAGCTGGAATTTGTCCGACAGAAAAAAAAAAAAACGCCGTGCATCGGGCATTTATGTTGCATATCCAGTACCGGACAAGTGTGCACATTCTCATTTAGTTACATACACTTTGAATCGGATATTACCGTTACCGAATATGTGTGAAACGGGCCTAAGGATTGGGTTTTTTTTTTATTTTAGATGGTTGATGAATTAAATGATTTAGTAAAGAAGGTTTTTTTTATTTCGAAATTATAAAATGAGAAAAGCATGAAACAAACAAATTCAACTATATCCCTTTTTTAACTTTTTTTTTCAAATTGCAACTACAAGAGTTAAAGAGGAAAAAAAAATAACGAAAAAGAAATTCTCTTTTTGACAATTTCAATTTTAATATACTTCACTTACAACTTTGAGTTTAGCCTGGATTTCCCGGAGTTTCCGTCTGGCCAGCACCTGAATATGTGAGCTGACTTGCTTTCGTGTTCTCGTTTTTCCTGTGCGAAGTTTAATGTATCGTGCTATGAGTTCATTTCGTCCTGCAATTAGACAAAAGTATGATGGAAATATAAGCTCAATTAGTTTTGCCAAGTGTAATTAACTAAAGGGAATACGTATAACGTAGTGAGGTATTTTTGAATTGATTTTTAAATTATATGAATTGAATTGCCAGGACATATGCAAAGAATTTATTTAAAGTTCGTATATATAATAAACCCTCCACAGGATGCATTGTAAATTTCATTTTTTTTTTTTTAACTAAATGAGACCGCCATAAACAGAGAAACAGAAGATTTATTATCAAAGAAGAAAATCAGCTCCGCCTCTCAACTACTTGTATCCTGCCCCGAAGTGGAATCAATAGATGTCCTTTGAGAAGACATATATCATTCTCTGCTATTAAATCATTTTTTTTTTGTTTGTGTCTTCTTTCTTCTTGAGTTTATGTGCGTGTGTGTTTACCAAATCAACTTGGAGGTCATATTTTCTTAGATGTGTCCTGTGCTGGCACTATTTCGGTGAATGTGATATCATACATACTAATAGGCGTTCACAGGATATTGTCTTTTCCCACAGGCTTCACAGAAGATTAATGAGTGGTTGGCTTCCTTTCCATGTCCTTATCAATTACACGCAGCCACACACATATTGATATGAGTAGTAATATCTAAATATCAGCGTAGTTTCTTCGAATATAATCAATTATCCTGGAATGCAATAAAAATTGTTTCCGAAGGACATTGAGGGTTTAATTACATTTTTTTTTTTCTTCTTTGTTTTGCTTCTTTGCTATTATTAATTTTATAAATCGATCGATGGTAATGGAAGAAGAGGAGCATCGCTTTAAGACACAACTTTAATCGTATAGTAGTCTGGTATTATATTATCCTTTTTGTGTTGCCTTGGCAATAAAACGAAGAAAAAAAAAAGAAAAAAAACTCATCACAAATAAAAGGAACAAATTAAGAAAAAATAATAAAACCGACGACAAGCTCGAAGGAAGAGGAGAGATGTAGAAGGAAATTGAAAGTGATGATGTGATGACGTGTAAAGGATAATAAAATGGGGAAAGATTAAAGGACCCCCAAGGAGCAGTGTCTGCTGAAGCCAGGCGCTTATTGTAGCTGACAGTGAATACACCATTTTCTTCTTCATTGCCGTCGTTCTAGCGCTGACAGAGATAAAAAGAGAAAGAGAGAGAGAGAGTTTAAATTAAAATGAGAAAGTTTTTATCCTTTTTTTTTCTTGACTTTTTTTTTTGTTGAAAAGGACAATAAAAAAGGACAAGCGAAAAATAATGGGACAAGGAAGGATAAGCATGGGGAAGAATTTCAGTAGCGCGGGTGATGAGGGCGTGGGGAGCATTTTATAACACGTTTAACCTTAAGACATAGGAACAACATCAGCAGCAAGCAACAGACTTTTAGTCAAATAAAGCGCACAATGAGCGTGGAGGATACTTGTATGAACGGGTGGAGATTGGGGGGGCTTTTTGGGGATGCGCATCCTTTTTTCTTGTATTATCTGTCATCCGTGTTTTATTTTTCCGTTGTGATATTCTTTTGAAATTGTGTGAATTTTTTTTTTCTTTTTTCACTTGAACTTTATTTGATTTCACTATTTTCATGACACACACACACTCACGTACACAATAAATGAAGAATCCTTGGAAATTAAATTATCTGTAAGCAATGAAAAGGCTTTGGGACATTGTTGAAAGCGCGCTACAGGTAGGACGAGTTGCTTTAATATGTTGAAGTGAGAAAAAAATTGTTGATTTGTCAGTGGAAGAGAAAAGAACTGGATGCGGGTCAGCACTCAAATACAAGTGAAGCAATGAAGATCTTTTGGGCAATGGCCTAGAGAATACTTGAGGCATGAGTTTAACTAGCAATGGAAGTGTTGTAGTGACGATAGAGGCATCCGTTTTGGATATGTCTGAAAGGTTTTTGAACCCTAATGGCACAGATTTGTTACAGAACCTTGTGAAAGAGGTGGTGGGTAGAAACCGGACCGGTTTACTATTGACAAAAGAAACGGGGAAGCCGATAAAAAATAAGTCGATCAGCTCCCCTTCTTAAAAGGGTCTCTCTTATGCTACGCAAGCTTGGAGACTATCCTTTGTAACTCCACAATTCAGTGAAATTTGAAAAACGAACTCAAACACTCGTTTTATTCATTAAATTCATATCTGCCAGCAGAGAGCGTACTCGATGTCGTTTCTCAAACAGAACTCGAATGGTTTGTAGCCGTTTGTAGCGATTCTGCAATGTAGGTAAGCATGAAGAAATCGGAAGCAATGGTCGTTCCTAGAATACCCATTCAGTGCACTCTGCATGTTAGTGGACTCCCTCTGAAGCAGGTGGACTTATCCACCTTAAGTATATCGGAGTCTTATTCACGAGTGATGGAAAGAGCAACGCTGGGTTATCCTGTAGAACTAGTCGGGCTGGATCAATTTTGAGAGAGCTTAATTGCTATTATCAAAGCTACATACGACGGATCCAAATGTCACGTTCTGTACTGCGAAAGGTTGTCTGAAGAAATTGTTATCCAAAGTGGGGTAACACAAGGCTATGTTCTTTCACCAATACTATTCCTATTGCTGATTAGCGATGTACTATGAGTAGCTTTGTCGACGGGAAACGGAGGAGTTCGATGGACTCTTACATCCCAATTGAAACATCTTGACAATGTATGGTTACTCTCTCACAGAATTATGGACCTCCACCAAATGACAGCAGATGTGGAGAGGGAGGCAGGCGTCGTCGGGCTTAAAATTAATACGGCAAAAACTCTAATTCAGCCTTGGAACAAACTCATCGGCTCAAATGTGCATTGCTGGACAACTGGTAAAGAGAGTAGAGGATTTTCAGTATCTTGGGAGTATTCAGGGTTATCGTGAATAAATTTTTCCTCGGAATTTTTCTTCAGAATAAAAATTAGGTATCTTAAAAAAAGAGAAAATAATTCCGCGGAATATAAATAGGTACCATGAATAACAATTCAGGAGAAATTTCAACGCAATCGTGATATTTAATTTTTCCTCGATGAATTTTGTCCCTATTTTTGAAGGAACCTAATAATTATTGGGGGGGAAAATTCCTGATTCCATGATTGTCTCGACCGATGGTGGAACCGACAGGATCATCAAAGCAAAATCCGCGATCGGGATGTTGTCCAAAATATGGCGAAGCAATGCAATCAGTTTAAACACCAAGCCAAGACTGGTCAGCTCCAACGTTGAATTTGTGCTGTTATATGGATGCAGAACGAGGAGAGTGACCATTACTACGAGTATCACTAGAAAGTTGCAAATGTACGTTAACAGGTCCCTGCGCAACATTTTAAGGATTTTCTTGCTTAACGGTATCCCTAACAAACACCTCTATCAGAGAACGGGTTAGGAACCAATAGGCACAACCATCCAACAACGGAAGTGGCAGTGGATTGGTCACATGCTATGGAATCAAACCCTTTAACTCAGGATGGCAGAATTTCTGGCGGTCCGAGGAGGACGTTGCGCAGAATAGTCAAGAAGGGGGCACGGCAGTTGAAAAAAAGTTGGGGAGAGCTGAGGCACATTGCCACAAACCGTACACGGTGGCGCGGCGTACACGTAGCAGAGGCCGTAGGACCCACAAGTGGATACAGGACATAAGTATGTTACTCATGCCTAATACAATTTGACCCTTAGAACTCGAATTGTTCAGAAGAAATGAGTTTCCATTCTAAGAATTCCACTACTTACCATTCCATTGCCGCCTCTTTGTGACAATTTCTTCCGTCGTCTAGAAATAACTGATATCCTGAGGATAATTGATGATTCAGGCTTAAAGGCTACCTCTTAAAAAAGAATAATATCTCTAACTACAATGCTTCAGTATAAGTGAAATATTTCACGCTAAAAAAGCTGAGTGGAAAAAAAAAAATAAATAACGCATCCACAACTCAAATGACCTTAACACGACCCTCGTACTTGATCTGTAGCGAGTCGATTTATAAGCGACAAACAGATAACAAAGTGAATTCATTTCAAATCTTCCATAGAACTCCTCTAAACAAAAGACAAATCCAAAACAAAAGGAATACACAAACAAATTCCATCCTTCACCCACATCAACTACAAAAAATAAAACAAAACACCATCAGTTATTAAAAAAAAAAACAATTAATTTATTTATAATAAAACAAAAGTCAGATAAAGAGGATATCATCAAGATATAGACCCCAGGATAATGAATAAAAGAAAAAAAAAAACACAAATTAAAATGTAATATAGAAGGAAAGCAACAAAGAGAAGAACTCGGTCCATTTTAGCAAAAAGGAACGATAACACCACAGTTGGAGCACAACAAACTTCATATATTCCCACACACAAAACAATATCCTTCACAAGACGAAAAGTAGTATGATGTGAAGGCGAATATAGATGCTTCACAGCACAATGCGCATAATATAATTTGCGTTAGAACTTTTGTCAGAGTGAGAGAGATACGACGAGAATAGGACGAAAAAGGCGAGTTATGTATATCCTAGCACCCAGCTAGACATAGATTTCAGGACTAAAAAAAGAAAGAACTTCTTCTCTTCTATCTAAGGCCAAAAGTTTAAATTTTTATTTAAATCTAACTACGAGTGTCTGTCTGTATGTAGGTGGGCAGCAACTACACGAAATGGTCAGAGAAAGATCCATCCAACACCGAAAAGACCTTCTTCTTCCTTTTTTTTTTTCGCTTTTGTGTCCCGTCGGCAATAGTGCGGGATAAAGTCAAAGTAGGTGGGTGGAATGATTCTTCTTGGAATGATTTTGAATATAAATTCTATTTACATTTCTATATCGAAATGGGTGTATACGTAATCTCTGCTCTGCCCGATTATATAAGAAGCAGGAGCACGTTTGATATTTTATACTATGTGCAAAGGACGATGACGGCGACAACAACGACTACGACGTCGAGGACGATGGAAGCTAAAGCTAACGCTAAAGCGAGTTGCTTATGCTGCCGCTGCTGTTGGCTGTGCCAGCAACCCTACGGCTCTAAAACACGCTTCGTACACTCACTAATTGCACATTCTTGGCATAGTTTCAGTTCTAACCGAATCCAAACCAGTTTTCCCCCAGTCCTCCAAATTCGAACCGAATCCAACAACGTTCTGTGAAAGTTCTCTCCACCACCCACTTTTGCACCCTTCTTTTGTGTTTTCCTCTGTGTCTTACACATTTCCAAGTGGTGTGCAGTTTGCTGTTGTTCTCGTCGTCGTCGTCGTCGTCGTCCTCATCATCATCATCGTCCTTCGGATGGTACACTCTGTCGTCGTCGTCGTCATCGTGGCAGTCACTGTCGTTCCGTTTTAGCATACAGAAGGCAAGCATAAATAAAATAATACCCTCCCCCCACACAACATGCTTTCTGCCTCTCTCTTCCCAGTTATGTGTGTGTGTGTGTGCGTGCATTTGTATCCTGGAAAGGATAGTTTAGAACTTAGTTCAGTCGACAGCAAGGAGAGTCAAAGGACTCTTTTTTTCTTTTTGTCTGTTACGTTGGGGGTTGTTAAATTTTTTTTTCTATTTTTCTTTTTCCATGAAAATTATGCAGCAGAGTCCTTTCTCTCGGGGCCTGCCTCCCTGGCTCACTTTATAAAATTCAATTGTCATATGGAGTGAACAGATTCCTTGTTGGAGGCCAAACGTTGCAGCACCAGAGTCCTAAAGTCAAAGTCATGCTTCCAATGTGTACGTGTTCATATTGAGATTGACCCCTTGGAGTCTTTTGATCGCTACTAGCCCTAGGAAAGGAGGCTCAACAGAATTTCTAATTATGAATCCCTTTTTAGAAGAAAAACATATAAAGGGTGACCAGATAGCAATGATACATTTTCCAATTGTTATGATTCAGCAGCTGTCAAAAGTTACCAATGACATCCAGCTGTCAAAATATTCAGTAAGGTTTGCCATTTCATCATAGATCTTTCCACGCTGCCGAACGTGCGGAAAGTATTAAAAAATATTATCAAAATTCCGGCTCAGTTGTAAATACGCAACGTGAATTTCGTCGTGAGGTCGGTCGTCATCATGGCTTCAGTGTGCAGGCAATTCGTCGCACCGTGGAAAAGTTTGAGCGTGAGTACACTCTTTTGGACCTTAAGCCACCAACCAGACAGAGATTGGTGCGAAATGAAGAAAACATAGACGCCGTAGCGGCCAGTATCGAAGAAGACCCAGAAATGTCGATCAGCTGAATTGGGCAACGCCAGACAGTCAACCCGGCTTATTTTGCGGTGCGATGTGGGCCTCCATTCATATAAGATTGTGCTGACGAAAGATTTGAAGTCGAACGACCATAGACAACGCCATGATTTCGCTAATTGGCCGCTGGAAATGTTGGCCGGAGATCCGGATTTTGTCCAACAAATTATGTTCTCGGACGAGGCCCATTTTTGGCTCAGCGGCTATGTCAAGAGGCAAAATTGCCGTTATTGGAGCGAACACAATCCACAAGTGCTCGACCAAGCATCAATGCATCCACAAAGATTGACTGTTTGGTGCGGTTTATGGCATGGCGGCATCATCGGATCTTATTTCTTTTGAAATGAGGAAGGAGACACCGTTACCGTCGATGGTCACTGGTATAGAGCAATGCTAACCGACATTCTGCGCCCAGAGCTCGAGAACATCAATATATCCAAGCTGTGGTTCCAACAAGACGGCACTTCATGCCATACAAGCGGAGAAACGCTCTAAGTTATGAAGGAGACATTTGGCAACTGGGTCATCTCACGGCGAGCGTTCATCAATTGGCCGCCATGATCATGTGACTTGACACCACTCGATTATTTTCTCTGGGGCTACGTCAAGTCCTTAGTCTACGCTAACAAGCCAACCAACTTTGGACAAGCTCGAGGCCAACATTTGAGACGCTATTGCCAGAATAACGCCGTACATATTGGACCGAGTCATCAAAAATTGGACCGACCGCTTAAAGCACTGCCAGCGAAGCCGAGGCGGCCATTTAAATGATGTGCTATTAGACACATAATAGCATGAATGTAGCTTCAAAATAAAGCTAGAATCAATTTTATACCTCACACCGTTGTTGTTTTATTTCATTTTTTTTCCTATCGTTCTTATCTGGTCACCCTGTAGATTTATGTAGATATGTAGATATAGTAGCCACTATGAATTGCTGTCAAAACAACTTGAGAAGGTTTGAAGTCCGATGGCAAACCCATTGTCATTTCAAAGTGATGTGGCTATACCTTAAGGAAAATTTCTGCTTTTTAGAGATTCCCTTTATTCGCACGTGGGTACCCGTTACCGTTGTCAATTGAGAGGCAGATTTATCGAACTAAAAGTGATGAATATGCCAAAGAAAGTCGTACAAATATTATGACACACACAATAGGGCACGTTGTTTAAACAATGTGCGACTAAGGATTCATGAGCTAAATATGTTCATTGAAGTCGCATGTTGAAATAAATGAACCGAAAGTGATGAAATAAATTCTGAATTTATATCCTTAGGTTATGTTAGGAAGGGTTAACCAAGGGGAGACTACTGCGCATCAAAGTTTTCCAAATAATTCTTAGTTATCGTAGTACAAAATGTATTTCAAGAATATGAATTTGTCCTAAACGAAGGTAAAGAAAGTGGGTTGTACCTTTACACCCTTTCTTATTACAGAAACCTCTACAGACATAATTTCTGCTAAGCTTTAGCAAGTTGGGGTACCAGGGGACTCCCCAGGGAGGCGTTATCTCACTCCTCCTCTGGGTTCTAGTCATCGATGGGATACTTAAAGAACTAAGCAATATAGGTATAAGCGTCACTGCTTACGCGGATGACGTGGTGATTTTAGTTCAGGGTAAGTTCCTTGATACAATAAGTGAAATGATGGAATCAGCTCTTAATAGTCTCGAAAAATGGGCTAGAGGGTGAGGACTACACGTCAACCCGGATAAAACTGAATTGGTACTCTTCAGTAGAAAATATAAGATACCACCCTTCAAACTGCCTAAGCTAGCAGGGGTGGAGCTTTCCCTTTCGGATCGCGCCAGATATCTTGGTATAAGGCTGGATAGGAAACTAAATTGGAAACTTAACATACAGGAACGAGTCCGCAAAGCATATAATGCTCTCTTCATCTGTAAGCGGACCGCGGGGAAAAAATGGGGCCTGACGCCCGCAATGATGCACTGGCTATACATCAAGGTAGTCAGACCCATCCTTACGTACGGGGCTCTTGTGTGGTGGAAGGCAACGAATACGAAAAACACACGGGATATGTTGGCCATGGTACAAAGATCAGCCTGCATTGCCATCACAGGTGCTCTACGCACAACACCTACGGCTGCACTCGAGATCTTCCTGTATCTCTTACCATTAGACCTACAAATTAAATTTCAAGCGGGCAACAGTGCGCTTCGGCTCACTAACGTTGGTCTCTTCAGGACTAATAACATAGGACACAGCTCCATTCTCAAGGAATCTTTTCCTGGAATCCCTGTCGAATCGGACGATATACTTGGCACCTTAGACTTCGACACACCATACGAAGTACTGTATCCTATTAGAGAGGACTGGCAAAGGAAGACAGTCTCTGTCCATAACGAGATTGCAATATACACAGATGGTTCTAAGACCAGTGAGGGCACGGGGTCAGGTATTTACTCGAGAGATACGAACCTACAGGTGGCCCTGAGACTTCCGGACACATGCAGTGTGTTCCAAGCAGAGGTTCTAGCTGTACTTAAAGCTGCGGAATTACTTGAGATGGGATCAATATCCGATAAGAATATCGCCATCTACATTGACAGTCAGGCTGCGCTAAAGGCGCTAGAGTCTTACGTCACCAAATCTGAGTTAAACAGGAATTGCCGCACAATGCTTAGGGCATTATGTACGCAGAACCGAGTCAGATTATGTTGGGTACCTGGACACTGCGAAGGCAACGAGCAAGCCGATGCGCTGGCTAAAAGAGGAGCGGGGCTCCCACGTATCGTAGTATTAAACCACCAGGGTGCGTGGCTAAGGGAATTATCCGGGATAAAATCATTGACACGGCTAATCTAAGATGGTCAAACTTAGATGGTCACATGGTGTCTAAGGCCTTGTGGCCTGTGTTAGATCGCAGAAAATCAGGGGAGATAAGTAACTTAGATAGATCGAGGATAAGAACAGCGATAGGAATACTCTCTGGCCACTGTCTCCTAAGGAAGCATGCCATGAGACTAGGGTTATCCGATACGGATGTCTCAGAGGATATAACTCATATACTCTGTGAATGTCAAGGAATTGACAGGATAAGGCTAAAGTACCTGGGTAGATACTTCTTCGATAAGTTGGAGGAGGTGAGGTCCTTAAACCATATCAAGGATCTCTTCAGATTTTGTAGCGAGATTAATTGCTTGGAGGATTGGGTTTAGGTCTTTTGCCGTGAAGGTTTCCTAGGGATCGCGATGGGCCCACTTTGGTGCCTAGTGTTTTATGACAACCTCATAACCCTACCTAACCTAACCTAGCTAGTTGGGGGCATGTAGTACTTTTTGTGAAAATGTTCCAGCTGGACATTTTTTTTATCAATTATATAATATTTCTGTACATTGAACTGAGGCTTAAATGCAATTGAAATACATACATATGTATATTCTCATAGAATAAAAGGTAAATATACATAATGACATATGTAGGTGTATTACGTTTAAAATTCTAAAGAAATTAGTTTTGTGTCGCTATATTTGCGCCCACAAACTTTGTTGTACGGTTGGCAGTTCTGTTTTTTTTTTTTGTCAGATGTTATTATAATACATGGTGATATTGCATATCGGCGCTACAATAGGTGTCATCACTGGTCTAATAGACAAGCATGCTACAAGGCTGGGCCTTTTTGCGAACGATTTTTGTAGAAGCTGCATGAAGAAGAGGAAGAAACGGTTCCTCACCTTCTTTGTTTCTGCTCAACTCTCTCCTGTAGAAGGATGCTTCACCTAGAGTCCCCTATAACAACAAAATAGGCGACCTGAAGAACATCAACATTAAGAGCATTAAGAGTGGTTTAGCGAGCAGGTAGAGAGAAACTTTTTCCCATGATCCACGTGTTATCACAATGGACCTATTATTGGTCTAAGTGTGTTGGCGATTCTCAGCTGGTAGCCACTTCAACCTAACCTAACCTAACCTATATACACACTCGTAGAACTGCTACAATTAGTCAATATGGAACGCTACACTTAGTTACTTAAGTAGCGCTACAGTTCGAGGTGAACCTGGGCCTCAACCAACAAACCTCTCTATTTAGCTTGGCCTTAAGCTAATTACCTCCAGTTGTTGTACTTCAAGTTGGTTGGGCTTCCCTTGAACTTGTGCGCGACACCTACGGCGAGGAGGCCCTCTACTGCGTCCTCAATCTGTGTTAGATTCGATCAAGCTTTGTCAATCCTGCTGTCATGCGAAGCATCTTCATCTCAGCTGCCGTTAATTTACTTTCATACTTTTTGTACATTGTCCAACATTGTGAACCGTATGTGAGCGCTGGACACACAACTGCGGTGTAGAGCCTTCCTTTCAACTTAGGTGCATTTTTCGGTCACAGAAGATAGCAGAGCTCTCTCGCCACTTCATCCACCCTAGTATTACGCGATGATTGAAGTCGCCATCACAGGTTGCTTTGCTATTGATCATAGATCCCAGATATTTGAACTTTTGGCACTTGGGAAGCACTGTTCCATTCAAATAAATGTCTGGAATAGACCTGAGTGGATCAGAGAACGGGCAGCACAAGTACTTTTTTGAACTAATGCGATGCCCATTTCCCCTTCAAAACGTCCACCCACAAATCATGTACCTTGGGGGGATAGTCAAGGACTGTAATAAAGAGCAAAGGACTTAAGACGCTTCCCTGGTGCAGTCCGACTTTGATTGGAAACTCTTCGGTTACTCCAGCGGGGCATATGTACATATGTTTCTGGAACATCTCGATGTCTTAGCGCCACCCATATCAGATCTCGTGGCTGTCTGTCGAATGCCATTTCAAAGTCAACCAATAC
Source organism: Brachypalpus laphriformis (assembly GCA_945910035.1). NCBI lineage: Eukaryota > Metazoa > Arthropoda > Insecta > Diptera > Syrphidae > Brachypalpus > Brachypalpus laphriformis. The sequence goes on along the minus strand of OX246753.1, from coordinate 10,259,460 downwards.
AACCAATACAATACGCAAATCCTTTAAGGAATCACGATGTTTTTCCATTATGATCCTTATACTTTGAATTGTGGTTGATTTACCCGCGACAAAACCTAGCCATCTCAAACGTCCAATACGCAGTTTTTTGACTAGGTCGATGTCGCTGTACAGCTCGTATAGTTCGTGACAGTGACGCGCTATCATGCGATCTCTTAAACATAATACTTGAAAGAATTGTACGAAACTTGCAAGCCAACATCGGAGGTACAATCTTTTACAAGTCCGTACAACTACTCGCTTACGCCAATGACATTGACATAATCAGAAGAATTCAGCAGGCGGTCAGTGGGGCATTTGCGAGCATTAAGTTCGAGGCAGCAAAGATGGGTTTAGCGGTCAATGAAAGTAAAACCAAATATATTCTGTCTACAAAAAAGGACACCCAACTTCAGCGTCTTGGACAGAACGCCACAAAAGACATATATTATTTTGAGGTAGTAAATGACTTTGTCTACTTAACTCTATGGTGAGCTCTGCAAATGACACAAGTGGGGAGATTGAACAAAGAATTACTCTAGACAATCGCTCTTTTTATGGGCTAAGAAGGCAGTTGAGTAACAAAGCCCTATCTCGAACTATATAAGGTAACTCTGTATAAGACATTAATCATCCCAGTCCTGCTGTATCGGGCAGAGACATGGACTTTGTCAAAACCGGATGAGGACACCCTTGGCATCTTTGAGAGAAAAGTCCTTCGAGTGATCTTTGATTGACTAACCGAAAGAGCTTACATACAGCGACTAAGATGACGACGACCTCGCGGTAGGTACCGCAAACAAGTGGAAGGGGACCTGTACCAACTTTGTGCGCGCAACTGAATGCAGCTCACTCGTAACCGAGCTGGCTGGAGAGGTTGGCTGGCTGAGGCCCAGGTCCAGCCTGGACTGTAGAACCACCTAAGCAAGTAAGTGAGTAACAGGAGTAGTCGTTAATCTTTTTTCGTTACAACTTACTATTTCAATTTCACACACCCTTGTCCTTATTCATTAGTCAACAAATGAGTTTAGTTTGCCTCCCTTTATGTAATTAAACGTGAATTCCGCATTAAAAATCGACCGTATGTGACAATTAAATTGATTTACACGGTTGATTGCAAATTGCACTTACATATTATACATATGTACATCTGCCACGGTGTGTGTGTGTTTACAGAAAATGAAAAACACTAACACAGGTTGGGACCCAAATCATCAGATCCAAAGAAGCAATCAAATACTTAGGAGTAATGCTCGACAATAGACTGCGGTTTAAACAGCATGTTGATTATTCGAGCAAAAAAGCGTCACGACTTCAGGCAGCACTCTCAAGGATAATGCCCAACATTGGAGGACCTGGATACGCTAGGAGGATCCTACTATCCAGAGTTGTCAGCTCAGTCCTTCTTTATGCGGCTCCGGTTTGGGCGGGGGCTCTCGCGACCAAAGAAACAAGGAGGAAACTTACATCAGCCTACAGACTCTGCGCTATAAGGACCATCAGTGGTTTTAGAACTATCTCTGACGAAGCAGCCTTTGTCATAGCAGGAATGGTTCCTATCGACATCCTCGCGAACGAGATGCAGAGAATCTACAATCGGAGACGCTCGAGCCACCAAGAGGCTAGCGAAAGAAGAAGGGTTATAGAAGAAGAAAAAGCAGCTTCAAGAGCTGTGTGGCAAGATCGATGGGATAATGCGGTTAAAGGCAGATGGACCTATAAATTAATCCCCACCATCGACATTTGGATAAACCGAGCACATGGGAACTGCACCTACCACCTCACGCAGTTCCTGTCTGGCCATGGAGGTTATCGCAAATATCTTTACCGGTTTGGACACGATAGCTCTCCGTTGTGTCCAGAATGTCCAGACCAGGAGGAAGATACGGAGCATGCAGTCTTCTACTGTAGGCGATTTGAAAACTGGAGAAACGAACTTCCCAGTCCCCCATTCCTCATAGATCATATGGTACAATCTGAGGAAAAATGGATGGAAATTTGCGCGTTTATTACGCATGTGCAAATGCAGCTTCGAATTCAAGAACGAATACGTCGAGAAGCAGAAAGTACAGCATAAATTGCTAACCAGCCCCGCGAAGTAATACCTAACGGCAGTCCCGCGGGGAGAGTGGTAGAAGTGTGAAGGGTGTGTGTTTAGTACGTAGGCGTATTCCTGAAATCGATTACTCAGGTTTGCGAATCGTGCATGCTAGTAGCACTCGGGCTATTAGTATCTATGAAGATTACACATCCCTGGCGCAACCTAAAAAAAAAAAAAAAAAAAAACTAACACTTAATAAGTAAAAATTACTTGCTTGTCTTTAGGTCAAATGCCACAGCAAAAAAGAAAAATCCCTCTTCCACATTCTTAACCTTATGCCAACTAACGAAGTAAGAGTTGTTCTTCTTTTCTAGACAAAATACCCGTTTAAGAAACGAAACCACCCTAAGAGGATTTTCTATGCACTTTTCATTACAAAAGCAAAGGGAAAACCTTTTTCATTTCTTTACTTTCTTTTGCAGTCGGGCATAGTTGATCCAATAAGATGTTCGATACGAACTTATGACAGAGACTTTAAAGAGGGTGATGAGTACTTATTCATCATTACTGTCAGTGGCTGTCAAAAGTTACAAAGCGAAAAGAGACAAAAAACCAAAGCACACACATGTACATGCCAATCGATAAAAAAAAGACATACAGAAAAGTTTCGATCCATTTAGAACGAATCATATGATACCCTATTTCTTATCTTTTGACTTAGCCACATAAAAAAATGTGGGAGTGGCATAGTGGAGAACTTGGTCCACAAATTGCTCTTATTATTCAAACTTTAAATCAAATTCTTGTTATTGTAAGAAAACGCCCCAAAAAGTAGGCGTGGCCTTATATAATGTATATATAAGTGAATTATAGAGACCAATATCATCTAGATTTGCAAAGAAATATTCATTGATCATGGTCCAGAAACAATCTTCAATGACCGTAAGGATATGTGTGAAACGGTCCTAAGGCGCAGCAACGCACGCCGAGTATTCACTAGTATTAAATAAAAAGACCTGACAAACATTAAGTAAAACAAATCTTAAATATTCTGTAGACCTATTGAATGAAAAATGACCTAGAGGTAATCGTCTCGTAAGCGTAATCCGCTACACATAAATAGTGCAAGAGCGAATCGAGAAGGAGACCATATTGAGAATTATCAAAGAGGGCATCGGGAAAGGGACATGCATCGCTAGCAAAGAGCGAGTAACCATATCTAAATCGGTGCCACTTTTGGACTAGCTCGGAGACGATATGTTTAAGAGATACTGCTATGAAAGACAATTTAACTCCAAGCTGAGCAACAAAAGAGATTGGAGTAGTGAGTCCAAATCAAACAGCACACAATTAAATTGTACACAGATGGCCCAGGACTAGATATTCAGAATCGCTGGGAAAATTTCCAGGTATTTTTCAAGCAGAAGGTCACGGGATCGAAAGATGCGCGCAATTCAACCTAGACAGGAAATACAGCGGGCAGGACATCGCAATACCAAGCCGCTATCGAAGCACTAACCTCGCACGAGATCAGATCCAAACTGGTATGAGAATGCCTCACGAGGATCAATAGACTGGGAGAGTCAAATAAAGTAACTCATTACTGAGTACCATGATATGCAGGAGTGGAAGGGAACGAAGCAGCTGATGAACTAACAAGAAACGGATCAAACACGCCGTTCGTTGGACCAGAACCCTTTTGTGGGATAGGGCCCCACAAAATACGAGAAGAAAACAGAAAGAGGACAAATGGGTCAAGCATTGGGATGATATCCCCCAATTATGACCGACAAAAGAACTTCTGGGGAAATACAACCAGAAAAGAAGCAGAACCTGCCTAGGAGTTAGCAAGAATCGACTTCGCATCTTGACGGTCATATTAACGGGTCACTACAGACTCAAGGAGCACCTTAGGAATCTGGAAATAGAGGGAGACGGACACAGCAGATTCTGCAGGGACTTCGCAGAAACACCAGCGCACAGGAAGAAATCACCTAGATGCCTATCTCTTATCAGAGACAGATCTAACTTCGCTGGATCCACTTAAGATACTCCGGTTAATAAAACCAGCTTGACTGGAGGAAGTGCTCTAGACCGAGTATATCATCGACTAGAGCCTTGATTTGGGGGCACAATAGATCTGCCAAAGGTCGAAGTGCACTTGCACCTCTAACACCTATACTCGTATATTTATCTATCTACTAAATCAAGCAGCACCAAATTACGATATTTGAAGCTTGATCTCTTAAGCGGCAATCGATTTTCAGTATCTTATTGCTTGAATACGGATGCGATCGATTTTATTACGTTTACCTTTAAGTTCCATTACAAGTGTAATCAAATTTATCACATTAAGCTGGAGAGGTATTTGCGATCTTTCTGCGGTCTACAAAATAATAGCAAAAGTTGTGCTGGATGGAATCAAAGAAGATCTTGATGCAACTCACGATGTCGAACAAGCAGGTTTCCTCTGGCGTCGACCACATAAACACCTCTCAGATCATTTTAGAGCAATGCGTCGAGTATAGATCTCCGCTTAAGCTGCTATTTATTGACTTCGAGAAGGCCTTCGACAGTATAAATCGGGAAAGGCATCCCCGCAAAGCTTGTAGCTATAACGGCAAACTACGGGGGTTCAAAATGTTACGTGTTACACAAGGAGTCGGAGTCGGCATTAAACTGTAGGTCCCTTCCATTCGTGTGAAAAATATAACGCACACAACATGAGTGGTTGCGAGAAGCTAGGCCCTGGCACTTTAAAGAGCTGTTGCGCCAAATATTTGTTTGTTTTTGTTACACAAAAGGTAAGGTGTCTAGCGATTTTAAAGTCCAAAGTGGCGTGCGACAAGGTTGCGTTCCACTTTGCCCTTACTGTTTCTAGTGGAGATCAGTGATGTTCTCCGTAGAACCCTAACGTCAAATAACGGCGGCATACAGTGGATAATGACATCTCATCTTAAGCACCTACGCTGACGACTTGCTTGCTTTCCCACAGAATACTGGACCTACATAAAATGGTCCACAGTCTGGAAACTGAGGCAAACAAAGTGAGGCTGAAGATAAATATGGCCAAAACAAAAGCTCTTAGCCTTACAGATACCACCGTTCAATTAAACATTGCTGAACAGCAGGTCGAAAAAGTTGACCGCTTTCCTTACCTATGAAGTATTGTCTCGACCAAAGGTGGCACCGAACTTGTAACGAAGCGTTACACTTTTTATCGCCTCCACTGTAGTTCACGTTCACGGCCGCTACTGTCCATAGCTGGTGTAGTGTAAACAACAACATCTGGCGATAATCACGCCATGCGAACATGACCACTTCTCTCAATCTCATTGGCTAAGTGGTTTGCAAAAGTGAATTGCATCCACTTTTATAATTCGCATTAGCTTTTTGCAGAAAATTTCATAAGGCGGAGATTGAGAGATGTGGTCGTCAGAGTTCCTCACTCAGTGGTTTAGTACCAATTTAGTGTACTTGTGAGTCAACTCTCCGACGTGGTGATACCACAGGAATTTTTTCACCGTTTGTCTCCGGACTTGGACGATTTATAAATCGGATCTGCTGCTGACCACAGCCGATCCGATCGTAAGCTTTTGGGCTCACCCTCCTCAAGAATAAGCCATTGCCGGTCCTGTACTTAATCCTCGAGTTGGAGGATCCGATCCGATCCGATAGGAGTATACCGCGCTGTTGAAAGATAAGTGCCTGCCTTAAGCAAGTACTGCCAAGTGACTGCCACGAGCAGTTGCTGCCAAGTGATGCCGCAAGGTGTTGCTGCCCAAGTGACGGCCCCTAAGACGTTGCTGCCAAGTGACTGCCACGAGCAGTTGCTGCCCAGGTGACGTCGCAAGACATTGCTGCCAAGTGACTGCCACAAGCAGTTGCTGCCCAAGTGACTGCCACGAGCAGTTGCTGCTTAGTGACGCCGCAAGGTGTTGCTGCCAAGTGATTGCCACAAGCAGTTGCTGCCCAAGTGACGGCCATAAGCCGTTGCTGCCAAGTGACTGCCACGAGCAGTTGCTGCCCAAGTGACGTCGCAAGACGTTGCTGCCAAGTGACTGCCACAAGCAGTTGCTGCCCAAGAGACTGCCACGAGCAGTTGCTGCCAAGTGACGCCACAAGGTGTTGCTGCCAAGTGACTGCCACAAGGAGTTGCTGCCCAAGTGACGGCCATAAGCCGTTGCTGCCAAGTGACTGCCACGAGCAGTTCTGCCTAAGTGACGCCGCAAGGTGTTGCTGCCAAGTGACTGCCACAAGCAGTTGCTGCCCAAGTGACGGCCCTAAGCCGTTGCTGCTCAAGTGTCCAGCACCAGCGGACGCTTACCAGTAGAGTAGTCAGTAAGTTAGCAAGTAAGAAAGAACGGCCAACGTAGGTATCCAATAATTGTTAAGTAGAAGAAAATTGTTAAGGTTAGCTTACACCGGGCCTCATAAGAACATAGATTGAAATAGGAATCAACTCATTGTTAAGTAGCTCAATATTGTTAAGGCCAGCTAAACTGAACATTCATTGCGGTGTTAAATAAATAAGTTACCTCTTTACCCAAAGTTTCGGGTGTTTCTTTGGGAGACCCTGGGTCCGACGAGCGAGACCTCTGCCTTCGGAAAACACCCTCACAAACTTGATGTGGAAAACAGGATTAGCAAAGCGAAGGCTGCGTTCGGAATGCTATCTTAGATCTGTAGATGCAATGTTTGCAGCACCAAAACCAAGCTGCGACTGTTTCGCTCAAATGTCGAGTCAGTATTACTGTGCGGGAGTAGTACGTGGAAGATGTGCTCCAGTGTTATTTGTAAGCTGCAGACTTTCGTCAATAGATATCTACGCAACATCTTTAGAATTTTCTGGCCTAATGGTATCTCAAACCAACAGATCCATATGAGAACAGGTCAAGAACCTTGGGACATCACTATACGATAGAGAAACTGTCAGTGGATGGTCACACCTTGCGACGCACGCGAAGAAAGTTCAATGCCATGCAATGGATGCAATGGAATCTGCTTACCCAACTACGCAGAATAGCGGAGCATCCAAGAGACACGTTGCGCAGAACAGTTGAGAAGGAATCTCGGACTTTGGGGATGAGCTGGAGAGAGTTGAAACGTGTTGCAGTACACGGTTGGGCGCAGGCGTTGTTGACACCCTATGCCCCCAAGGGGTGACAGGACATAACAAGTAAGTAAGTAATATTATAGAAAAGTATACTGCTAGGCGAGTATGTGAAATTTGTATGGGGAAACATGAGACTTCATTTCTTTTTTTTGCCGAAGATCATAATTGTCCATCTTTGAAACTCAAACCGATCATCCAATAAACATTTTTTTTTATGTTTCTGTTTCCTTTTGAGAAATCAAAAATTTGATTTATGCTACAACTTTTAGCATCTGGAGTCATAGTGTGCAGTTACACGACACGGAGAGATTGAAGAAACGTTTAACAGCCATCATTGAAGAGTTCACGACTACCCGAAGGAATTGAACACAAAAAGTACATTTGACGGCGCGTATAAATATCTGCGATATGCTCATTAAATGCGAACGTTTTTGAAGCGACTGATAACTGGTGATGAGAAGTAGATTCTTTACAACAACGTGGTGCGCAAAACGTCTTGCTCCCGACGTGATGATTTGCTCCAAAAGCAGGCATTCATTAGAGGAAGGATTATACTCTCAGTGTAGTGGGATTTTAAAGATGTCGTGTTTTTCATTACAAAATTTTCTTTCATTGTAGGTAAGTCTAAATCCAAGGTTTGTATCATATTTCAGCCATTAGTAGCTGAAGTCATTTATAAAGATTTTTCTAAGCCCTGATGCCCAAGGCCAAACTTTTTGTCACACCATCAATAACCACACTTTTCTAAACTATTACCACCTTAAAACTTTTTCCTCCATTAATAGCTGAACAAAATAAAAACCCTTTAACCATCTAAATTACATGACGACATATTGTCAAAAATTCCATCGATAAAAAAGAAAAAACCTCGCTGAATATTTCAGTTATAAAAGGTTGACTCTTAGTACTCCCTCCCCGCGTGCATTATCCCTGCTGACAAGCAGTCACTGAACTGGTAAAGTTTCTCTCCCTTTGCTCGCCAACATAATTCACCGAACTATAAAAGGAATACACACGGTGTGCACATTTTTGAAATGTTCATCTTTTATCACTTTCGAAAATTTTGATTTTCCTGTAAGGCCCCGCCTGATACCCGAGCGAAGAGGTGTCAGTGTCAGAGCAGGGAGCACACTCTCCACACTTTGGTGGTAGAAAAATTAATAAAAAAAACCCCAAAAATGTCAACCCCCGTTGTCGCATCACCATTTAATTGCACACCATGCGCGAACTTTTATGCAGAGCTTGATGATGACACCCCAGCATCGCATCGTATGCATGCACTTTGTGTCATCAGGCAAGCCAAAGTTTCCATCATTTTCATCGAGTTTTTTTTTTGCGCTACAACTAGTTCTGGGTCAAAGGGTTAATCAGCTCTAATTTCATCGCGCGTTGCGTTTGGTGGAAGTGAGATGGTGCTGGTGGTGCTTTACCCCCGCGTCGACGGCGCACAGCAGTGTGTTCTGGTCGATGTTGTTTTATGAGTCAACTTCAACATGCTAAGTTTCTAGATGGATGGACGGTTGGATGATGACGGTTGGTTAGTTGGCTCTGATAGTTGCACATACATGAGGTTTCATGGATGGTTTCTGTCATCATATTGGAAAATTTAATATACATATGTGGACAAAAAGGCGGCTATATAGGTAGTGAGCGTTTCGATGACAAGCGGCTTATGGTTGGGTGTCTACATGTCTGTTTTGGACTCTCGTTGTGGGGGGCGTAAATGCGGATTCTGCATATGAGCTTAAAAACGATGAATGGTCTGATCATCTATTCTAGGGTGGAAGACTATTGAACGATTTTATTTTTGCACTAAGAACTGGAATTGAGTGAAAAGTTTGTGAGCAAACAAGCACTGCTTAGGGAATTAGTTAATATTGGACTTAATAAAGGTTATTCATGCACTTTGCGGGTAGTTTTATGAGAATTTCAATAAAAAAAAAATGCGGTATCTTATAGAATAGAAAATCGAATAGAGAGTGAGCAACTTACTCTCTCAAGTAAGGAAAATGTTTATTTCTGACACAGCTTTCCCTTTTCCTGCGAAATTTCCATAAATTTACTCGAGAGTACGAACAAACTCGCTATAAGGGAACTGCCGGAAAACATAGCAGGGTATCCCAATCTGTCAAACCTGGCGTTCAGGCAACTAGTGCCCAATCAAACAATTTTTAATTGTAATGCCGTCAGCCCTAGACTAAGTATTTTATCGTTAGATGCTATTGCTTATAATGTAGCAGGCTTAGGAAACAAGTTTATTTTTAATGATTTTTTCGAATATATTAGTCAGTATGATATTTTCTTCTTATTTGAAACCTTTGTAGAAAAAAAATATGGATAGGTTTGAACGTCACCTAAGTAATTTCGCACTACACTGGATACCAGCAGCAGGAATATTTTCTCACGGAAGAGCGAGTGGAGGGTGCCTATATGGTATTAAAAAGCACACATATAATAATTTAAGATGTCGTTTTATTAATGAGTTCAACAGAACTTTTGTTGAAATAACTTCGGATACTATGAAACTGTTTATAATCCCAGTCTATATAAATTGCAACAAATGGATGGAAGATTTTAAGAGCTTATACGACTTTTTATTAGAATTCGGAGAATAGAACGTAATGATTATGGGAAATTGTAACGCGAGAATAGGGAGTTCGCAGCTTTTGGAAGTGGAACCCGAGCTGTTACCACAGTCCGTAAACGCAACCAGGTGTGCCACAGATAACATAATTGATAGAAATGGCAGAAAATTTATTGAAATGCGTGAGTCAGTTGGTCTAAGGGTTTTGAATGGTCGTTCCAAAAGCGACGTGAAAGGTAATTTAACGTTTCTCAGAGGTATTGCTTGCTCGACAATAGATTACTGCCTGGTGCGTGGAAAATGGCTGAAGTTTGTTGCCGATCTCAATATTAACGAACGGATTTACTCTGATCATCTACCATTGTCAGTTATGATGTCCTTTGATATATGCACTGAATCTGCAGCTCTGGAATTACGCTTATAACCTAAACTTCAATGGAAGGAAAGCTACTCGCTTAGTTATAAACAACATCTGAATCGTAGTCTCAGGGAAATAGATGATAGCGAAATTAACTCAAGTCGTGGTGCAGATGCTTTAGTTTCTTGTATTACGCTTGCTGCGAGAGGTTTCCACCCTAGAGCAAATCTAAAAAAAAAGCAAATGTGGTATGACTGGGAGCGTGTTGCAGCGAGGAAAAAGTCTTTCGCCTGTCTACGTTTAGTCCGACAAACAAACAGTAACGTTGCAAAAGACATGTATCGGCAGGCTAACAAGGCATACAAAGACGTCTGCAAGGATAAACAAACAATATTTTTTCAACAGCTGACGAGAACATTTGATGGCGCCAAAGATAGTCGCACATTTTGGAAGATTGACAAAGCACTTAATGGTATGTCGTTCACGCGAGGCATCCAAGTGGAACTGTCTGCATTAGCGGATCATTTTAAACAGTTGCTAAACCCGCCATGCAATGCGCTTCAGCTAAATTATGCCCTTCCTCTCGTAACAAACAGTTCTTTAGACCGACCAATTACAGTCCAAGACCTTACCAAAGTTCTACACATATGCAATGCAAATAAAGCTCCTGGTGAAGACCGTATGCCGTATGAATTCTTTAAGTCTGCGTCAGTAGAATTCTTAGAAAAGCTCACTCAAGTATATAACTACATATTTGTCTCAGGAGAAGTGCCCGAATGCTTTAGAAAGTGTATAATACTTCCGTTATTCAAAAAAGGCGATGTGTCTGACCCAGCGAATTACAGAGGAATTTCTTTTATGAATTCAATAATGAAAATATTTACTGGGATTATCCTAGACCGTTTGACGGATTGGGTGCGAGAAAATGATCTTCTAAGCGAATTCCAAGCGGGGTTCAGAAAAGGTTACTCCACAGTAGACAACATACCGGTCATACCTTGATAAATGCAAAAATATGTATGCGTTCTTTGTTGATTTCAAGGCAGCCTTCGACACTATTGACAGAAACGCACTGTTCTACAAGCTGAGTAACTTAGGGATATCTTCAAAGGTCCTAAGGGTCATACAAAGTCTTTATGAAGATAATAAAGCAGCTGTTTGGGATGGCCACAACCTGTTCAACTGGTTTAAGTCTCAAATGGGAGTGAAGCAAGGTTGTCTCATGAGTCCACTTCTATTTTCAATATTTCTGGATGATCTTGTGACCTTTTTAACAGGTGGAATTGTGTTCGACGGACTCCAAATAAAGCCGCTTTTATACGCAGATGATATCGTCATGCCATCAGAAACTCCAATGATGTTGCAGATGATGATAAATAAGCTCCAAAACTACTGCAATTTATGGAACCTGAAAGTGAACAGCGCTAAGTCCAAAGAAATGGTTTTTAGAAACGGGTTTGGACGATACTCAAGGCAAGAAAGATGGACTTGGAAAAACCAGGAACTTGAAGTCGTTAAGGAGTATAGATATCTCGGAGTTTTAATTACATCTCGAGTATCCTTCAAGACCCACCTGGGAGAAAAACTAAAGGAGGCGAAAAAGGCAATAAATTGCAGTTGGCGGGGATTCCTTGGTAGGAAAAACGTTCCATCGAGCAGCAAATTTAAGGTTTTCGAAGCGGCTATGAGGTCAATCATGTGCTATGCTGCACAAGTTTGGGGTATATTCGAGTACGAAGAGGTTGAAAAACTTTTAAGATATATCTTAAAACAAATCTTTAGATTACCCGAAAACACACCGACATACATGTTGCACCTTGAAACCTGTTTATCTCCTCTCTACATCTTTACATTAAGATTGCACTTTCTTTACATTCTCTACGTACAGCGGAAGCTGCCATTCTTTAACGAGTGGTCGAGGCTTAGCGGCGAACATAGTATGCAGCTAACGCACTATAATGCAGAATCTTGGCGACGTTCTCTGAACCAGCTGTTATCCGTTATTGAAGAGTCTACCCGTGCGAAGTTTAGATTGAAAGCGCAACAAAGTGAGACCAGGTGTACGTATCCCTTACTCAACCATGATCTGGCTGCGAAAAATTATTTCCACGATCGGTTCAGCGTTGATGTAATCTCTATCATCTTTAAGGCGAGAGGCGAACTACTTCGGCTGAACTTCAGGCCTCATATAAGCGACGGGAATGAGCAATGCAGCCTATGCAACCTTCGAACAAAGGAAGACGTTTTTCATTTTATTGGAGCTTGCCCAATATTGAAAGAAATCAGACGGGCGTACTGGGGTAAAGAGGCGCTATCAATGGCTGAATTCATCAGAACTCTAGATGGTGAGGACCGGAACGTGCTAGCTAGCTATCTTAAAGCTGCATTAAAATACCGGCAGCAAATAATGAACGAAGCATTTTAAATCACTACATTTGCATAAAACTTTAGTCTAATTCTCTCTTTTCTTCGGCTGACGGCAATGGCCAAAGTCTTTTATTGTAAATTGTTGTAAAAAAAATTTAATAAATAATAAATTTACTTTACTACTACTACTACTACTAAAGAGGAGTAAAAAATGTAGCTCGATTTTGTGGGAGTTTACATATAAACTTTACTCGCGAGTAAATTGAAATTTAGATTTTTTAGTTGAGGTATTGTATTATCAGTAATCACGGGTTCATCGATACACGAAACAACGTTTTATGAATCCAATCCAAAAAGCTTTTGAGCAGTGAAGCGTCTTCGCAGGCTTCGAAACCCTTTGACAAAAAAAGGGTCAAGAGACACTCAACAGCTTTATGAACAAGGACGAATGGACGTAAAACCTGCTCAATAGAAAGAACAAAGAGAGGTTAAACAAATAGAGAGGGCTACACCGACGGGTATACATGGCAGAGAAAGGAGAGAGGAACATCAGAATAAACACGCAGGCGGTGTTAAAAATCTTAAGAGACCACTTCTACAGAATGTTAAACGGCGATGAAAGGCAAAGTCCCGCTGTTAGGTAGTCTGAACGTCCCAACACGGGTGAGACTCAAGTCAAATAAAGCTGCTGGTGCAGGCAGGATAAAAGGAGTAAAAGTAGAAGATTACTTAGTAGGGAGCATTCACCAACCCCCTCTGCAAAAACTACTGAGGAGAAAAGAACCTGTTTATCGATTTCAAGGCCGACAAAACTCATTTGCCTTTGCAGGATGGCGATGGAGAACGTTCGATGCTCCGTCAAAATCAGCAGGATACCACCGGAACCTTCAATACTACCAGAGACCTTAGACAAGGTGACAGTCATGCAGCCTTTTCCCTTTGCATTGGGAAAAAACATACGCAAGCACTGTAACTATTTGATAGAACGAAACGAGCAGTCACTGATGCCTCCAAAACTGAGTCGAAGGCAGCCAAGATTTGTCTGGTTTAAAACAAAGTATAACGAGGCATGTCGGTTAAGCCTCAGCTTCATCCCACTGTTGTTTTTTTTTTTTTTTTTATTATTAATCGGCACACAATATTTACCAGGGATTTGTTTTGGTTTAAAATCGTACTGTAAATGGTTATGCATTGCATATTACAATCATCGCTTCACAGGCATACACCATACCAGAGCATTACCTTCAGACAGGTGACCGTCAGAATTGAAGGTTTTACATCGGCATACGCGAGTATTTTGACACATCGTACCTCTGACGTTTGTTTAGGAATTTTATACAATCCTTTCAAAATTACATGTCCTTCGCCTTGTTTTAGATTTTTTTTACATCAAAGCTCGAGATCCTCCTTAGTGTTGGCAGGGATGACAGAACTAGACATAGTCCTGTATAGCTCGTCTATATAAACGCAGTCATAGACGACTTTTAAATGGATGAAAGTATCGAATTGAAGCTCCTGATTTTTCTCGAAGATTTGCTGATTCAGGGATGATATCCGTAGACTGATATAAACCAATCAAGTTGCTGACAATAGACTTTGGGTACTCACAAAATATAGCCGATCATATACGCGATATATAGGAGACGAGTTTCCCTGTAATTGGAGCAGATTAGGGGGTCTCCGTCTTTAATGATGGGATAAATGACGTTGAGATTTGTATATGCTTCTCTTAACCAAGCCAAGGGAAGGCTGCTTCAAAGACTTTGGTAAATATGCTATTAGCTCCAGAGGCTTTATTGACCTTAAGTGCTATCCTCATCTCGCAATGGTGGGGTGGACAGCGTCTAGATTGAATGATTCATTCCACCTGACAGCAAAATATTGATTCCACAGAAATTTTATTTCCTTCCTTTGGCTCCAAAATTCCTGACAAGAGTTTGTTGATTTCGTCATGTTTCGCAAAAAATAAAATAGATACTTGACGCGACAGCTCCTTTAAGTGCCAGGGCCTAGCTTCTCGCAACAACTCTTGTTGTGTGCGTTATATTTTTCACACGAATGGCAAGGACCTACAGTTTAGTGCCGTATTCGAAGGCCAATTTGGTTTTTCGAAATAACAATACTCTCGGATGTTTGTCAGACGTTGGCGCGAGGTGGGACCGTAAAAAAACTTTTTGGTGTTTTCTGGGATTCGAACGTGGAACCTCATGCGCAGTGGTCCGATATGCTAACCACTTACGTCACGGCGCCATGTTTCGCACCTTGACTGCAACTATGTCGTAGTTTTGGTAAAAAAGTTTTCTCCACGTCCCAATAGGGCGGCGAAATGACCAAATGTTTCTTTTCAGATTAAAACTGCTTCAGAGCAAATACAGATTGCAACTAAATGATATTGGATGTTTTTTTTTTTTACAAAAATGCTGTAAAAAGGGAGAATATTGTAATTGCTTATAATAAAGTTGTTTGGTAAGACCCATATCCGATGGTTTTAAACTGGCGCACCACCTTGCCCTAACGTAAGTCAAACGACGGTTTCGAATAAAGTCGTCAGACCTGTTTACGAGAATTTCTTCTTAGCAGCTCGCTTTGTAGGAAAGCACAAAGGCACTTTAAGCCTGTAGGACCGAGAAACGACGATTGTTACATTCCTAGTCTCACCTGGAGCTGAAAATCTGTCTAGTCACTTCCCTTTGACACCTACAATGAAACTATTGTACTTTTATGCAACTGATGCGCATCTATTTCACCTATTTCCGGCTTATCTATGAGCCCTGAATACTGGCCTCTCTAACACTCGGTCAAAAGAGTACCTTATGCCATCCTACCCCCGTAAGCAATGCATCACACTTCGTCATAAATAATTCCAACATTAAGTATCACAATCCCCCATCATTTTCCTGACCCACTTCCTTCCACCAATAACACTCAACAAATCAACAGAACTTCCCCCCAAACACAGCACAAACGTCAGCAAAATTTCCTCCGTGTCGTACACACATATCGAGAGACCGCCATCGACCTAAACACCACCACATAACACGACCAAGTACATGCGAGGGGGGGAAAACTGGAATCAACAGCAGAACAACTCCCTACAACCAGCTGCAACCCCCTCCCCGCGGTAAGGAAAGGCGATGAAAAACTCTTGCTCTTGCACAATGAATAAATTTCCCTGCCGTCACCACTATCAACCACCACAGGCGGAAAGTATTTGTGCGATAATCCCGGTAAATCCTTCGCCTCAGGACTACTACTACTCTCTCTCTGCTCTGCTCTGTTCTGGCAGCTTGTTACTACAGAGAGGAGTCGAGTTGTGTGTTTGGTGTGGCTTTAGGGAAATCCCGCCAAATAAATAAAATTCATCCCCTTCAAGTGTTTCACAATAATGTTTACGTCGTCCTTCGTCCTTGCAGGCGCATATACACACACCGTTCTATGCCAAAAGACAAAAGCTTCGAATGTCGACAGGCATTTGCTAAACTCTGAAGGCGGTGGAGGTGGAGCAGACACACACATACACACAGAGAGATGAGGAGGCCAAAGACCAGCAGGCCTGTAATTTATGTTCCCAGGATATTGTTTTCTCTGCTTTTTGGAAAGTAATTAATTTCACCATGTGACAACAAAGATGCTTGGCCTTCTTCGTTCTCCTCATCCTTTTGCTTCGTACTCCTCCTTCAGTTAAGTGGAATTGAAGTGAATGTTGGCTTTGTTTCTATTTATGCTCGTTCGGGTAGTGATGGTGGTGGTGTTTTAGTCTAAATTTCCAAAATTGAAACTGTTGAGTGTTGAAGCGAAGGATATATGAGGATTAAGGGATTTCGCCCAAAAGTTCCTTTCTCTAAATTCAAAATTGTTTCATCTTCTTCGTTGAGAAGAGATGCTCTGTGTGTCCTTCGCTTTGGACAACCAATGAAACGTGGGCCTTCTACAGCCATCGAGAATAATGACAAGGATAATACAGGCAGCCAGATATACATGCTCTGTTGTATGGCCCTGTGTGCATCCCTTTGCGATTTGCAATCTGAGAGCGCATTGTCTAGTTGGAGTATTTTGCTGGCAAATATGCGATGTTCTTCTCGTCTTTGAGACGAGAGAATGGACACAGCCACACGACACAAGGATACGTGTGACTACCCTAGATTAATTTTCCATGTCAGAGGGAAAGTAATAATTTTGCTGATTTTATTAAATATGTGCGTCTGTTTGCCTCAAAAGCGTGTGTGTGCATTACAAATTTTCGGGAATTCCTTGAATGGAGTTGCTCAGGGACGACGCAATAAGAGGAGGAGTGTGTGGTGGGGTTGAGAAGACTTCCAAATTGAAGTTGCAAATTCCAAAGCAAGTGCACGTACATATATGCTTTTTAGTGGTCGTGTACACATATGTTTTGTTGTGGTCAGGTGAGTGAACGTTGATGTATAGTACGAGCAGGTTCCAAGAAAGGTATTTCTAGTGTACGCAATAATTCAGAGTTGCAAATTGATTTTATTAAAAACCGTACTTGGTATGAGAAGCCAATGGGCGGGCCAAGAATAATAGAGCTGAAAGATGTGGAATTAACAATCGGAATTGTATTCATCAGATAATGTTTAGGGAAAATTGTTTACTTTGGGGGCTTAGGACAACTGTGGAATCTTCTGAGATACGATGAATCCATGTAATGGAAGAAATACAGTTCCAATGTGAGTGGGATACCATACCTCAGTTGGCTTATAAAATGTATTTCACTATTTCGTTTCAAAAGGACCTTTTGATATGGAATGGATTGATCATTTATGGAACAGATTTCAGCTCTGAACAAGTAGTCCACTTCGGCGGGTCTTACGAGTAGTAATCTTTCTTTTTCTGAAAGAGGATGTAGGGTAAGTCTACAGCTGCGTGAACGAAGTATATGAAGCTTTGAGAAGACATCTGCTTCTCCAGTGAGTCAAACTTTTGTTTCGTATATCCAGGGGTTTAAATAAAAATTATTTCAATTATCACACCACAGTGATACTATTATAACAATACAATTATTGATTCTTCTTAGAGCTTAATGTTAATAAATGCATCTCCGGCGAACTTCTCCCACCACCACCTAGGGTCTACTTCATTCGTGAGGTGCCTATACCCTGTCACATCAGCACGCGATTTGAGCGTCATCTACGACAACGAATTCAAATTTTTCGATCACACATTGGCAAAGTCATAAGTAGAGCCAATTCAGCACTTGGCTGTGTGAAACACTGGTCAAAGAGTTCTCTGATTCATACGTAACAAAATCGATCGATCTCTCTTTCGTAAGACCCCTTCTCGAGTATGTGATTCAAGTATGGTCTCCGCATTCTGCTGCCCATACCAAGAGAATGGAGTACAGCGCAGATCATTTGCTTCGCCTTACGCGGTCCTATGTGGATCGTCTTAGACTGATTAATCTTCAGTCATTGGAAAAATGTAATGATGTTGCCAACATACTTTCTACTCATCAGCTGTTATCTATTTTTTATTTTTTATTTTTTTGTCGGGATAGGAAACACTCGACTGGAGCACTCAGAAAAAACTGGTCCATTGTACTGCCAGAGAGCAAACCCTGATTTACCCATTTTATTGGAATTTCCTTGACTTCCGAAGAAAGCCAAGCAAGCACTTCAGTGATTAGGAGTTTACAGTACCCGCACTCACCACATCCGCACCGAAGATCTGCCACCTGATACGAGCAAAGGCCGGACACTCACAGAGATAATGTTCCGCGGTGTCGTCGCTTTCTCCACAAGCGTCGCAGATTGTAGTGTCACTTAAGCCTAACATGTTAAGGTGCTTGGCAAAAGCGAAGTAGCCTGTCAAGACGCCGATAAGTTGTCTACAGTCTTTTCTGCTGAGAGACAGCAAGAATGCCGCTGATTTCTTACAGACGTCCGGGAGCATGCGTTTAGTCAACCTGCAACCTGGAGAGTCATGCCACACACAATTGTGCTCGTGAGAGACCCAATCGTCAATGGAAGCCCTAACCGAAGACGCTGGAAGACCCAACGCGGGTTCGGGACCTGAAAAAGTCTCATCCGAGCCTTGTCTAGCAATCTCATCGGAGATCTCGTTCCCCAAGATCCCAGAGAATTCAGCCTTGCGACCGAGTTCAAAGAGTTTTTGGTTTCACGAACTATTTTGGAAGTGATTAAAGACTTAAGCAAGGCCTTAAGCGCGGCCTGACTGTCACTACAGACACAAATGCTACGTCCCTTCCACCTGTTCTTCACAACATAGTTCATGGCCATTAGGATTGCATAAGTTTCCGCTTGGAAAACAGACGCATATTTGCCTAACGAGAAGTGAAGTCTAGTGCTGTCGACTTCCACGAAGACCCCAGCGCCAGACCCAGAGAAACTTTCTCTGTCAAAGGTTGTTGTCATCGATTGTTTAACACTAATATCCACAATACTAGTCACCGATGGCAACAACCTTCGCAGAAAATTTCAGCGCTTTATTGAGAGAGAGAGAGAGTAAAGGTAGAATTAGAGTCTGAGTTCCTCAGATATTTCTCGAAAATTGAACATCATATTGAGTCACTGGATAGAAGTCAATATTTGGTTCGCCAACGCCAGGTTTTGATTCATTACAACCGATTTACTAACCGTTTACAAACTCTTAAGTATCTGTCTAAATGTGGCATAGTACGCAGGACACTTAACTAAACCCACCCGTACGATAATCCCCCCATAGCACACTAGACACTTATCTGCCATGCCTGCCATAAAACTATTCGCATTCAGTTTTGTGTCAAAATTTATGACTTCGTTTTGTCTTCCTCTATTCAATTCTAGGCTGACCCACAATCCAGCAATCGTCTTAATCTGTAATCTTCATCTCGGCGTGGGTGCAATTCACATCAAATAAAATATTCTACAATAGGACTTTCCTGCGTGACAAATTTGTTTAAACAAATTATACAGCATTTCTGTGTGCGGCTGTATGCTTATCCAAACCCCCCTCCATCGCCACCTTGCCTAAGATAAAACAAATGCAAAACAATCTTTCCACAAACTGTGAGAATATATTACACAGATAAAAGTTGCACGAAAAATAATCAAAGTAAATCTAAGTACTTGTGGCGCGCAGCAGCAGAGGAAATGTGTAGGCGTCACATGCACACAAGAGGAGGCGTCTCTTATAGATTTAGATTCAATGGAACACATTCGTCGCGTCGGTCGTAGCGCAGAAAAAAATCCGTGGTAGGCCAATTATGTTGCAAACCCTGGGCAATGGAACGCTCGCAGTCTATGTACTCCTTGAAGTAGCTTGCAGTATCTAGCGGCGACACCTACATACGATCCTCATCGTCGTCGTCGTCGATCGTCTAACCAGGAACCACCGCTGGCCGCATGACGGAATCTCTTGTATCGTTTTAGTAATTGCCAACTTCGCTTCAATTGAGAGTGAGTGAGCGCGGGTGAATGGTAGTGATGATGATTTATGACTAGCGATCGCTTGTCACGACGACGACGACGACGACGACGAACGATGATGACGATTCTCTGTCTTAGATACTGAATCAGCTACTGGAATTACGTTTTTCGGTTTCGACTTCCACCAAGTGAGATTTAGCGAATGGATGTGGATGAATGAGCACGTGACGCGAAACGCCTACAACGCCAACAATCAGTTAAGTAATGAAGGCAATTTGGACCATTGATGGGTTTTGGGGGTAGGAACACTTACTTTATAGATAGAAAGAGGAGGCTAGGAGCAAGCACTTACCATACATTTTTCCCTCGTCGGACAGGATGATTTTTCTCCGGCCGCATGGTGGGTATATTGTTAAGGCTTCTTGAAAACTCTGTTCGATGTCAGGACTCCAGACACCTTCGGCATCGGCTGATGAGAGATCTTTTTCGTCCTGGGGAAATAAATAAGAATATTTAATATATCATAACACATTTCGCTAGTTCTTAGTTTATTTTTAAATTTATTCATTATGCTTGTGTAGTAGTTTCATCTTAATCCATTGACTGACAAATGTGTTCTGGAGTAAAGGTAGGCTACGTAATATACGAAGCTCCAAAAGATTTATTGCGTATGAAATAAAGTGGGGAGTCAAGGGTGTTAGAAATGTCAAAAGAAGAAGAAATGTCAAAACAAAAACTTAAGAAAAATGTATCCCTCTTAACTTTCAAGTATTTAATAACGAATACTGCAGTAAACCAAGCTAAGAAATGGTCTCCATCAAGGGTCCCTTCCGGCTCCTATATTCTTTAATTTAAGAGTACATACTTCTTCTTCCTATACCAGCAAGGTTTTGATCTGAACTGAAGGGATCATAACCCTTCCGTTTCACTACATTTTTACTGATCCGCCTGTTTGACCTACATACAGTGGTGGAAAGCTAATTAGAAACAAACAATTTTTTTTTTAACTAAAATCGTATTGTTCATCACTTAATAAATTCATAAAAAAAAGTGATAAAAATGGAACAAAATTAAAGAAAATAAAGGAATTTTAGTAATATACACATTCAAGGGAGGAATTATAATTAGTAAAAAAACAAAGTGGGTACAAAATAATGAATAAAAATACAATGAAATAAATAATTTGAAAAAAAAAACCAATATTTGGTAGGATAACCTCTCTTCTCAAATACAGCTAGGCATCGTCTTGGCAAACTAGCTACCAAGTTCTGGCATCTCTTTAGAGGAATGTTTTGGCTGCATTTGTTGCTTTTTTCGAAGCCAAACTTCTTTTGACATCGGCCTAAAGGTTCTCAATATAAAACCAAACCACAATAAATTGAGCTCGGGACTTTGCGCTGGCCAACTCAAAACATTTATTTTATTCTCCTTAAACCAACTCTTCACAAGCCATGAAGTGTGTTTGAGATCATTGTCCTGCTGAAATATAAACGTTACCGGTAAATATTCAAATGAATATGGCTCCATATGGTTTTGCAGAATGTCCCTGTACACATGTCGATCTATACCTCTACAGATTCGGACAATAGGACCAACGCCATACCAGGAAAATGCACCCCACACCATCACGCTTCCTCCACCATGTTTAATGGTCTTAATGGTATACTTAGGGTCTAGTTCTTTATGTGGGGGCCGTCGGACATAGCGTTTACCATCAGAACCAAACATGTTGAACTTCGATTCGTCGCTCCAGAGTACTCTTTTCCAAAATAAGAGCGGTTTTTGTGCATGCTCTTTTGCAAATTGTAACCGACGTTTCATATTTTTTAGCGAAACGTTAGGCTTTTTGCGGGTAATGCAACCCCGCAATCCCACTACTAGGAGACGATTCCTTATGGTTCTCGGTGTTATCTGCGCACTCAATTGGGAGGATACAGTCAAATGGTTGGCCTTGCTGGTCAAAAAAGGATTCGCCTTACTCAACCGACAAATAAGTCTATCCTCTTTAGCCGTCGTTTTTTTAGCCCTTTGTTTTCTTTTGGGATTCTCAAAACGCCCTGTTTCAGTGTACACCTTAATAGCACCGTAGATCATCTTTTTGGAGCATAATAATTCTGATGCAATAGCATCCATAGAGGCTCCCGGCAGTACTTTTGCACAATCAGTTTCCACATTTCTGGTGTACAGCTTTTGCTTTTTCCCATTTTTTCCTAAATAATAAATTAAATTTATATAAGGATTCTAAAAATACGAAACCAGATTAATTTACCCAAATATTCTTATATTTTCTCAGTAATTTTCTACTTGTTTCTAATTATTTTTTCACAAATTTTACACCATTGATGGAACGACGCTAAGCTTTTGTAAAATATATCCTTATGGGCATACATGAATGATCAACACAAAAGGGAATAAGTGGCAGACAGTTGGCACCAACGAGTATTTTACCGGTGCTAAAATCTTGGGATAAATGTGGCAAATATCGCGAAGAAAAGAAAAAAAAATATATTTTGTTTTCATTAATTAGTTTTCCACCACCTGTACATGTATTCATTTAATTTAATTTACATATTGTACATACTGGTATACATTTAATGCCGATCTTCCAGAAAATGCTATTACGTTGACGAATCGTGCCTGAGCGCACATAGTACTTAACTTTCCAACGCCGAGGCCGTTCTTACTGAAGACTTCTCTGCACTTGGAGAATTCTTCATAAAGAGGAGACTTTGCCCAAACAAAACCGATTCTGTATGCCTTCATCGGTACAATAAAATCCAAGCTGAAGGAATAGCTTTTTTTTAACTTACGTCTAGGTATTAGTCCCTTGAGTGCAACTGCATGACTGCAGGATGTAATTTGAAAGGGACAGACCGAGAGAAAGAAATGGGTGTAGTGGTTTGAAACTATGGTGGTATTAAGTTTCAGAAAAACTCCGGGGGTTACGTCCAGATGACTGAGAAGAATTGTTTTGTTATTTTTTTTTTGCTTTGTGATTCACAGTATTTTTTATTTTTATTTATTTTTTTCGCCCACATGATTTCATTTATGTCAATCATCAATCAGTATGATCAATTTTTTCAGTCACTACTGCCAGTGTTACGTCTTTGCAGTACTATTTACATAAGTCATTACATTTTCAGAGAGAAGAAGCTACACACTGATCCTCCGTGTGGTGCAGAATACGGTGCAATATATTTCTCAACAAAATACAGTAGGCGAGCCTACCTAGGTACATGCTTTGAGTTTTTGGTCATGACGTGCTTGTAACTAATCGGATTAACTTGGGTGTACTCGTATAAGAACATTTTCGATAAGCTAGCAGCTTTTAGCCGAGGTCCATTGCGGTTATATACGTTCACCAAAATTGTTTCTTTTATTGATTAGTGACGATCTATGCGCTGCGCTATCTTGAACTTTAGCTTACATTGTACCTTAAAAGCTAAGCTGCAACAAAAAGCTTACTGGATCGACCTGACACAAGACTTCTGTATTTAGATGCAACCTTTGTTTAGTACCGGTATTTCGAAAAAAAAAAATATATTCTGAGAGTTTGATATATCATGTCATCTTCATCGTGTCTTGCAATACAACCTTGACAATGCTCTGACAGTTTAAAATGGCTGATAAAAGAAAGGCTAGAGAGACTGTAGGTCTCAGGTAAACTGTAAGATTTTCCTTTTCTAGAAAATGATCACGAACTGCTTCAGATTGATTGACATTTCCCCTGCAATATACGATTCCTTCTGTACACAGCTCCTTATTCAATCCGATTTTTTTTTCCTTTAAGAAGTAAAAAAAAAAAAAACTTTACTTACGTCACTCATATCTCCGACGTCTAAATTTTTGGCATCCGCCATACTGCCATTTGTGTCTGCCGGTCCCAATGGACCTGGGGGACCGGCACTTACTGGTGTCCACCGCGACGTTATGGTGCCGGCTCCAACAATACCGTCTGTAATAAAAAAAAGAAAGAAAAACATGTAAAAAAAATATCGTTACGTCTGCTAAAAGAAAGACAGTTGACAGCTGATGCTTTCAAATATTTTCAAACTCAAACTAATATTTATTGCAAAGGGAAAAAGTTTGTTTGTTTGTTTATAACTCTTTGGTTTGAAAATCATTTAAACCATTGGGATGGAACCTTTACTACCATATCAGGCATTATCTCCAAAGATACATGGGCTACGTTTCATCAAACTTTATTAAAAGGGATTTACACAGTGATGATCAAAGAGAAGAAGGCCACACGACTTCTGTTGCTTTCGCTATATACAAATCAAAGCGATATAAGCAAGAATTGTTGCTGATATTTTTTATTTAAGAGCTTTAAGACCTCACAACCCTAATGTTCTGTTTAAAGTATCGTATGTCACGGGATTGGTATCTGGAAAAAGAAAAAGGCGAGGGTTTTGTTCTCGTGATGAAAATTACCTCTCTCACATCCTCAACGGAGCCGAGGATGAAGATTGCAGAACACAAAATATGTGGGATTCTCTACAGCGAACTTGCTTAACCCTTTCGGTACTTCGGTTTTAGGGTTGTAAGGGTAAAAAATATATTTTTTTCTTTATTGAAATAATTCATGAAATTTGGGGTCTCCATTGGAAATTTCAATTGCTTGACATATTTCTTGCAATGAATTATTGCCAGTGGAGACGAGGGGTAAGGAAGTTAGAAATGAGAAGAAAGCGGCTTTCAAAGCTTGGTCAAAGTGCCGCTCTAATAATAGAGACGAAAAAGCTCGCCTCGAAGTGGAATACAGAGAATACAGAGGGCCTATATCGGGAGCTGGAGAAAATATCTTCCCTTCTTCTTTTGAATGTACAGTTTCCCCGGCTATACTTTTCAAGAGCCCTCCATAACTGTGAAGAAATACCTGACATTACAGTCGAAGAAGTTAGTGAGGCGGTCGAATACTCCAAGCTGATGTCACACACCATGAAGATCGTCGAGCGGGTATTAGGTGGCCGACTGTGAAAAATAATATGGCTGTCTTATGATCAGTGCGGGTTTGTCCCACCAAGTATAAGAACCATAATGGAAAAACATCGTGATTCCTTAAAGGATTTGCATATTGTATTGGTTGACTTTGAAAAGGCATTCGACAGACAACCACGAGATCTGATATGGGTGGCGCTAAGACATCAAGGGGTTCCAGAAACCTATGTACCTATGATCATGCACATGTACGAAAGACAAGAGAGTAAGATGCCCGGCTGGAGTAACCGAAGAGTTTAAAAAGTCGGGGTGCTCTTTATTACAGTACTTGACTATCTGCTTGAAGGTAAAGTGACGGACCCCAAGGTACATCAATTATTTTTTGCTGACGATAGAGCCATCACAAGTGAGGATCCTACATCCCTGCAACGAGCACTTGATTTGTGGGTGGACGTTTTGGAGGGAAATGGGTATCGCATTAGTTCAAAAAAGACAGAGTACTTATGCCGCCCGTTCTCTGATCTACTCAGGCCTATTCCAGATATTTATTTGATTGGAACAATGCTTCTCAAGTGCGAAAAGTTCAAATATCTGGGATCTATGATCAATAGCAAAGCAACCTCAGTGTTAAGCTCTAATTTGTATTTTCACCTGCAAACAAGGACATTTTCTTTTTTTTTTGTTTATATGATTGGGTATCTTAGTAATGTGCGTATCTTCAGCCACTCAGCCGTAAGAAACCGATCTCATATCCCCAAAGCGTAGTACTGAAAAGGAAATTAATTTCCAAAAAAAAAAATTTTACACGCGCGCGTTTTCTCAAATTCAAACCACTTTACCCGGTAAAGTATTCAACATCCTGCTCCACCCAGACGAAAACATCAAGAATCGAACTGTGAAAAGGGTTAAGTGCTAAATAACAACCCGGCCACATCGCGAAGGTGTGTGTAATACGAATAAAATAACTCCAAAGAGTAGGTATGGTGTGCTGAGACTACTCCGTTGTTACACAGGGCGGTTCTGTTGTGGTTGAATACAGCACAAATGCGAATTTGATAAATTTTTTGTCGTCTTTTCATTTCTCCTCCCCTAGCTATGACTTTAAGATACTTTTCTACATAAAGATACAGACTACTTTGCGCGTAGGTGTTTTTGGGCGCGATTCCATCCAAACAAAACTACCAACGACGAATAGAAGCGTATCTTTGATATGCTCAGTGAACGAAAGGCTTCCATTACAATTTCCTTCATCACAGAAAATGCAGAGAATTTTACGGGAGACAAAGTGAAGTCCCTTGGATATCTCAATGTGTGGTGGAATATTAAATGTGATTAATACTCCGTTTGGTTTGGAGCAACGACGACGACGACGAACTCTCAACAGTTTAGGCAAAAGGAGTAAAATAGTGGGTGAAGCACTACACATCACCTCAAACATTGTCTGTCGGTTGATGTTTAATACGTATCTATCTATTATGTAATAGAATGTGGGAGTACAAATATTTCAAAGAACGATGAAATCAAATATTGCACGAGAATTATTCAACATAGATTCCTTGAATTTCTAGTTACAAGGAGCAAAATAAGTAATTTTTATTTTTATAAATATTAAGAGTATTTTGGAGGAACCTTACAGAAATATGCTAGTGGATGAGTTCCATTATGCCATTTGCCAAATATGTGCTATTCAGGCTTCGAGTAATTTTGGCCTAGTGCTGTATTCAAAATATGGCGAATATTTAAGAGGATACATAAATTGATAGTTGAAAAGGTGAGAGGGAATGTACTTGAACTTCAAAAAGAAGTTCCTAGCACAGAAAGACACAAGCGTGGTGAATGGATAAATGATATGCGGGTTCTAGAACGCCAGATTCCTCTAAATTGATAGAGAGAAAGAGAGCTTGTAAGCTTGACGTAATGGGATTGAGCGGAGTAAGATGAAGAATACTGATGCGCAATGCGTAATACCGTACTGCTTTATTCCGGAAACCCATCCCGACGAGACTCCTGATAACATAAAAGGCATACAGAGGACTTATCTCCGGAATCTCATCACAAATCCCCGTGTGATCTGGGACCCACATAAGATTCAGACAAATTTTCCTCCCATCGAATTTAAAAAGTTTTTACATTCACAAACTATTCTGGATGTGGTTAAAGGAATGAGCAGGGCCTTAAGCGCAGTCTGACTGTTTCTAAAGACTGGAGTGACTCCAGTTGCGCACTCAAGTTGATTGAAGTCCCCTTGAACTTATGCGCGCCACCTACGGCTAGGAGGCTGTCTACTGCGTCGTACCTCCAGGTTAGATTCGAAGACTCTGCGGGCCGGAACGTAAGACAGCTTATCCATGAGACTGAGTCGTAGGGTAAGTGTTACGCAAGGTCATTAAAACCCCAGTGTGGATATAAGAAAAAACCATCCGGCCTAGGACGATAAATATAGTAGCTTCGATAGTATAGCTCATGATATACTCGTAAGTACCAAGAGGAGGTAAGCAACAGTACATCTAGAGCAGAACCAGGTGTACTCGAGAAAGCTCACATGGTACCCCGACAGGCCGTTGTCAAATGTTTACATGAAAGACCAACTTAAATTCGACCTTATTCGGCTATGAGCCACATGCCTTACCAAAACCACACTTACACCGTCAGAAAACAGATAGCGCCTTGGATGTTTTGACTCGACATGCTGAGACCAGACTCACTCCAAGATATTTAGCTTCATTTCAAATACGAATAGTGGCGCCCTTTAGTACTGGCTAAGTCAGTCCGGTCAAGATTATCCTTCTTGTAAAAAGAACAAACACAGTTTTGAGCGGATTTATCGAAAGTGCATTCCTAGTGCACCATTCATCGATCATGTGTAGGGCTACCTACGAGTTAACACAGATAGTCGCTAGGCATAGCCCGACATCATCTGCGTATGTCTGATTGTAGGTGTTACAATTATTTAAACCGTTCTACAGAGAGTCGACCACCATGCAGCATAACAGTGTAATCTTACGAACAACCCCTGTTGACCTCTGTCTTAACATATCCGCCACAATCCGTATTCATAATCAAAGTTTTTTTTCATTAGCATTGTTTTGATCGAAAGTACTAATGTTGCGTCTACCCCGTGTATTCTGGTAGAGTCACACATACAGCCAAATGTCGAACGCACCCTCAATGTTGATAAAGTCCTTGCTTATATACATATATAATTCGACGGGAATTCCACCAGGTACCCCCATCTTTTAATTTATTTAAGGCACCAACCACTTCTAGGAGCCGATTGGTGAGTACAAAGTGCCACAGGACCACATGATTCAACAACTCCTTAAAGTACTTGAATGGAAAGGCAAAATGGCTATTCTTTCTTTTGCATAACGCGTTGTATGCGCTTAATGCAAGTGTCACGAAGACCGCACTCGAGTTGATCATTGTTCTTCAAATGAGTTGTCACACAGTATCCAGTACTTGACAATCAATGTATCTCCCAATGCATGTTAGTCCTATAAAACTGTCAATTTAATATGACTTAACCCTAGATCTTTATTCCTCCTATCCATTATTTAATTTCCGACATCAAAGTCACTCACTAAGTGAGGA
The DNA here is from genome assembly GCA_945910035.1 of Brachypalpus laphriformis. NCBI lineage: Eukaryota > Metazoa > Arthropoda > Insecta > Diptera > Syrphidae > Brachypalpus > Brachypalpus laphriformis. Next base: position 10,231,062 of record OX246753.1, on the reverse strand, counting down.
GGTCTTCTCCGTGGAGGTGTCCCCTCACCCTCTCTCTTTGTATTACTCAATTTGAATTTAAATAATTAACCACACTGAACAACAGCGAATAAAATTCCATGGAAATGAATTATCATCAATTTTGTTCATGTTTCTCGCTCGCCCTTCGTCAACTAAGAATTGTCAACCGCCCAAAGGAATGGCCACTACTCCGAGACTTCATAAAGACATCACCAGCACCCAGCACCCAACACAAAATGCTGCATTATTACTCGAATAATTCTTCTCCTGTTCTTCCTTTTGTTTTCTATCACTTCCAACTCAACTCTTCACTCTTGTGCTGTCTAATGAATAAATAATGCCACCACCATGGACATGGAGTAGGAGTAGGAGTAGGAGTAGAGCTTGACGTGCGTTTTAATTCATTTCATCATTTAGACCCCTGAGCAGGAACGACTCTACCTTCCTCACATATGCTCATAAATCAAATGTCCTCGAGGAATGTGTGTACTCTTGGTGATGAGGTTGTATTCAGTACTCAGGGAAAATGCAGTAAATAATAAAGTTTTGCCTTTCGGGTTGAAGTGTGTGCATGTATGGGTGTGCTGCGTTTGTCCGTCAGCTTTTTGTAATATATCGTCATTCTTCTTCTTCTCGTTGTTGTTGTTGTTGTTTGTCGGAGGCTACTGGTTCTACTTCGGGTGGTTCTTCATCATCATCTTTGACGATGGACTTTCCTTCTCTGCCTGTCATGGAAGATTGTACAGAAGGTGCAACTTGATGTGTCGCAAGTCGCCAAGAGAATACTGCCTGTCAGGGTGAAGAAGAAAATTTGTGTGCGGTAGCTAGGTTGCGATGATGGACTTTCATGATACATTGACGGTGTCAAGTTGAGTGGTTTTTTTTAAATCGCTTTGATGAACTCTTAACATTTTTAGTGAGAAGTCATCATAAATTATACGATTCTCATCAAATTTGAATAGATACCTGTTTTTGACTCACTTCTTGTTCTGAGTTAGATCGAGCGGCTACATCCGCATGTTCATGAATGAATATCGCGGTCTGAGTCCTAATAGATTACCGACTTCGTGGATGACATCGCAGCCGTGGTGCCAAATTCCTAGAAGAAGTAGAACTCTTCTGTATTCAGACAATAAAGTGTTGGCTCCTTCTCTCTAGATTCCGACTTGATCATAAAACCGAGGTTTTACTACTCAGATGTGGAAAAGAACGCGAAACGATCACTATTTTAGAGAATCGGAGAGCACGGGTCACCTCATCAAATGCATAACGTGATGATTGATGCTCGACTATTACCACGCTTTCAAAAAGTAATCAAAAACCTTCGATAAGCTCTCAGGTCACGGGGGGGTCACAAGTTATATGGCGCATAAATATGGTCAAACGCAGCGCTAAGCCTTCGCACGCTAAAGCTCGGCAGTGCATTTAGAACGGTTTCCCACGACGTCATACTTATCGCATCTTCAATACTGCCTCGCAGATGAAACGAAAAGACTATTAAGCGAGCGAGTACAAAATAATCAGATAGACACCCATAGAAGAAAATGAAGAAAACACAATTCACCACCTTTTCCAAAAATAATACATCTTCTGTTCCCCAGCTTTAAACGTGTCATAGTAAACTCTCGAGTAACATAGCATGACCACATATTCCTAAATCGCAAAATCAGCTTCCATGAAGTAGAGTTACCTTTTGAGAACAAAGAAGTACTTTACACCGCCGCAACTACTGCTTGCTTGTATAAAGCACAAGTAATACCGGGGCTTGAGTACTACTTTCATGTTTGGAGCTCGGCTCCAAAACAATATTTTAATCTACTTGACAGCATCCAGAGGCGAGCAGTTCGCTTAATAGAAGATCCAGCACTTACATCGAACCTTCAATCGTTGGCTCACCGAAGGCAGGTGACAGATTCATGCCTGTTCTAGAGATACTACCATGGCAGATGTTCGGAAGAGCTCAACAGAATGATCCCTACTAGGCAGCCCAATAACACACACAACTATTTCCAGAAAACTTTAATCTGCACCAATTTAAACGCAAAAAAAAAAAAAAAAAACCGTATCTCGGAGAAACGAACAGACTGGTCCTTATTGCCCTCGCTGCGACATTGTTTTGGAGAATGTGGAACAAGTGTTTTTTCAATGCCCACGTTCCGACAACGAGAGAATGATACTGCGGAACAAATTCGGTGAATGGCCGACTGCTTCTCCGCCTAGAATGCATACGTAACGCGATTCTTAGCAGTCAATAGCGAAACAGTGACTGCTTTACACCGACCGTTGTGAAATAATATCTTATGGTGGGTCAGGGACGGAATATTTATATTCGGTCCGCGAATGCTCAATGGAGGTCTTTTTAGCCTGTTAGAATCCGGCACCACTGATGCAGTCCGGGTCATCGAAGCCTATGCAAGGTCCCCACCTGCATACGTAAAAAAAAAAAAAAACCTGATAGATCTATTGATCTTCCGATGGAAGTCAAAAATATTTTTAGATTAAACCACCTATGTCCACCCAGTTTTTCTAGAAAGTTATTATTCTCGTCTTTAGCTCAACCTCTGATTCAATATGCCTTACTCACTGTTCTTTTACGTTTTGTGTGACCTAGGATGTCTAAAGAATGCCAGAGCATTTGAAACTTTAGAAGGATGAACCCGAGACATAGTAGATAAAGAAAGTTTTCGACTTTATTGATCTGCTGTTCAGCAATTTTAGATCTACGGCAGTGGACTTTGAGAGGCTCAGGGTTTTGTACTTGCTTTATCTACCAATCTACCGCGTACAATTTGGTGAAAATCCATAAGCCAGAGAGATCGGGCAAACATCATCAAAAGCAATGCCTAGGCGCGCCAATTTTGCCTACCACTTGGATGAGCGAAGTATATAGCCTTGTCGTTCCACTGCAAAGTCCTCTGAGACACTTATGCAAAAGGTGACATTTGACAGGTTACTGTTTGAACATTGAAACCCCGCATCGCACTTTGTACGTGTCCGTGATCGCCTGGTGACCGGTACTTGAAAACCTCAAGCTTCTAGGGAAAGTGCAAACACCTTCATACAAATGGAACAGTGGTGCGCTAAAACCACGCCTTCCATAGCTTTGGAAAAAAACGCTTTCAGTGTTGCTCCTAAATATATTCACCAAACAGATGGCTGCTAGTGCGGCCATATGTCTGAAAGCCTCCTCCTAATGGTTTCCAAGCTATACCTGGTGACCGGTACTTGAAAACCTCAAGCTTCTAGGGAAAGTGCAAACACCTTCATACAAATGGAACAGTGGTGCGCTAAAACCACGCTTTCCATAGCTTTGGAAAAAAACGCTTTCAGTGTTGCTCCTAAATATATTCACCAAACAGATGGCTGCTAGTGCGGCCATATGTCTGAAAGCCTCCTCCTAATGGTTTCCAAGCTATACGAACACTCCAGCGGCAATAAAGTCCCTGAAATCGTTCTCATTTACTTCAAAGGTCGCTCTAGTTGCCGTTCGTCTCTCATGGAAATGACATACGCTAGGTGTCAGTCGACAGACATTACTAATAACTGTCAAACTTGGTACTACTCTAAATACAATATCTTACCGGATACTCTCTATGCCTTTCGCTGCGTGTACACTTTTACTTAAGCTGAACGCTATCAGCAAGACCAATAGCAAATGGGAGGTTGCCACATACGTATAGACAGATCTGGCCTATGCTGAAACACATGGTTTGATCTTGCTAAAGTGATCAGATAGCAGCCAATAGGCCTATAAACTAAAAGGTTATATCTCTTTTCAAACGATTTGTACAAGAGCTGCAGAGATAAAAAGGAGGAAGAAATCATCCTACAGTTCCTTTACAAATGTCTACAAATGTGCGAAAACTACGTTTGCTTAAAGTCCCCTACACAATATTTTACTCACAAACTAGTCGCCCTCCATCAATCAGAATCACTAAACGTCAAATGAACAGAGAAAAAGCAAAATCCGGTAACGCGAAATTGATCGTCAAACAGATATGTTATAATTTTGACATAAGCTACTCGTACCGACACAGATCGAACAATATGAACACCATGTAATTACATCCAGTGCTACTGTTTAACTTTTTACGATCTCCTGGATAAGCACAGCACACACATGAAATGCTTGTTATCCATCGGCTACTACTAATGACGGCACACTTGTCGAACACGGTCTAATCAGTTTCATAACCATTTGACAGCAGTTATGAATAAGTGATGCAGTTGTCGAGTAATGACAAGATAATTAGACCGGGTGTCCTTTAGCTGGATACAACGGAACTGACTTTCTTCAAATATATTATAGTTACAAGCACTCATGAGTAATGGAATTTTTTTCTTTTTTTTATCAGAAACACTCCTCGTCAGTGTTGAAAAAAAAAAGAAAAGAAGTGAATCACTCGCAAACTGCACCGTAAAGTGAATTAACTATGCCTATTTGATTTCATGTGGCTTTGGCAGCACAGTCAGTAAAACTCTGGCAAGAAAAAACACGACGCCCACTAAAAAAGTGCACACGCTTGTAAAAAACTACACAACAGGATCAAAAAAAAAAGGAATAGTGCGCCAAATCATTGACATTGTGTGTAGCATCCCAGACTGCATCAGAACACCGTCATCATCATGAACCAGAACCCACCAGGGCTGTGATGAGGATGCGGATGCGGATTCAGATGCAACAACGTGCATCGATGGAGTAAAGTAAATAATTCACATAACCCACAAAAATGGCAAACACAGACCAACACTAGTAGCTACGAGTATCATCAATCTCAGATGTATCTAACGTTGAACGTGGGATAGGATGTGTCGGTAGGGATGGGTGGGTTAGGCTGGATTTAGATGCGAAATGCGAAAATCTCTGCTCTATCTAGTTGCACACACGAACTTGGAGTGCATATGTGTGGTATTATCCTGAGACCTCAAACTCTGGCACACACTGTTCACAGAGCGTTTCACTACTGGCTGCTGAGTTGAGGACTAAATTTTTGCATCTTTCCGGGAGGATGATGGTGTGCATTGGGATTGTGCGGCGGCGTTGGCGGCATAGCCCAGTTTGGTTACTGCGGACGTGAAGCATTTCAAATTACTCTAATTTCAATTCGGGGAATTCGTAGAGGTGTTGAAATCGAGTCGAGAGTTGAATAGTTTTCGCGTATTTTTTATTTCCTTGTTTGCTAGAAGGATGTATTTTAGGTTTTTTTTTTTGTTCTGCGTTGCTGCGGGTTGATTTGAAATGTTTTAGTGGCATGCGTGTGAAGTGAACTGCACAATAGATGCTATGTGGTTGACGCGGAGACAAATCAAATCAGATACAGTAGTTGAGTGCGCTGCATGGTTGTCGATAGGTGGCTTTAGGAGTACTTTGATAATTTGATTTATACGATACAAGTGTTTATGCGATGTTCGAGTGTCATTAATCAAGAAAGATTCTATTAAGCACTTAAATGAGTTCTTTGACACAATGTCTTAAAGGGGTCAGGAAGTTACTACCTTCCTAAGAAAAAAAAAAAAAAAAAAATTATTAAATGCTACATTCAAAGCTAATTAAAACGGAATTAGAAATGCGATACAGAGAGGCATTATTCATGACAACATTTTTGTTGAAAGCACCACAGAAACAGACGCCATATGTCCTGGCAACAGCAGCAGTGTTGCAATTGTTTTTTTATAGCATTCTTAGATAAAGAAGGCACCTTTTTAGCAACGTCAACATATTAGCAATTACACATCCACTATCAGGTCTGAAGGTAGATAGTTCGCTAAACGTTATTACTGCATTTCCGTAGAAGACTATAGGGCTTTGACATCGCTCAGTGGAACACTTCCATTGCCGAGATGACAAATGCGATGTGTTCACCACTCGGTAATCGAGGTTCTAATTGCGTTTTGATGATTTTTATTAATTTGTATTTCCCAATTAATTATCAATCAACAAATCAGCCGTACCAATCATCCTTACTGACAGAATATCAAATTGCGCACCAGATAGTTCTACTGCTTACTAGTTAGATTATCGACTCAAACATGGGTGGAACATCTACTATTATAGAAGATTCGTCAGTAGAGGTACCTCGAGAGTACAATATTATTTACAAAAATGATCATGGAGCAGAGAACTAAAGGGGTAATATCCGAGGATGAAGGGAATCTTCAAGATCATTCCACAAAAAATCGGTACCATCACTGTTTCTTATTCCTATCTGATATGGGGACTCTTACCAGGTCAAGGGGTCCATGCTACTGTAGAGTTTAACTATACAAACTAGGACAAATTGGGACAAATAAACAAATATTTGACGCAACAGTTCTTTAAAGTGACAGGGCCTAGCTTCTCGCAACCACTCATGTTGTGTGCGCTATATTTTTAACACGAATGGAAGGGACCTACAGTTTAATGCCGAATCCGAACGGCGATTTGAGAAGCTTTTTCGTGACAACAATACTCTTGAATGTTTGTCAGACGCTCGCGAGAGGTGGGACCGTGAAAAAACTTTTTGATGTTTTCTGGGATTCGAACTTGGAACCTCATGCGTAGTGATCCGACACACTAAGCACTTGCGCCACGGCGACCTCAAATTGGGAGCTGAACCAAAAATTATGCAACAGGATTCAATCGCCATTAACTTATCAAAGCGATCATGCAGAGTTTTATGAAATTAATCTATAAGTAAAGAGCCTTTCTTATTTAACAGTTCGCACTTAGCACTCACTGATGTCTACTATAGGCATAACTCGTTGCTTATGCAAGAACAACAATTTTAGGTGCAACAAGACTATAAACACGGTTAACTTACTACGCGCATACCTACGCATAAGAATAACAAGAAAACTGTTCTCTGTTCCTTTCTTTTGGCACATTCGCTAAAATACACTAGACCTCGTATGAATGATCTACCCATGCCGACAGAAAATGTTAAGGGAACTAAAGGACTTGTGTAAAACTGCGCTGAGAAACCTGTAATTCATCCGGGTGGTTCTAAATCAGCGATATTTCTTTATACAGGTTCCTTTTATAATTTAATAATGAGAGCAGTCAAGGGGCTATGAATGCTCTTAAAATGGTTTTGCACAATGCGGGTGTTGGAAAGGATATAGATAGAAAAAAAGTGGTTTGAAACTCAGTTGCTAGATTTCAGAACTTTGGGGGTGGTCTTCATATAACTGGGAAAATTTGTTTTGTTATTTTTTCCTTTGCTTCTAATTCACAGTATTTTTTACCCAACCACCTGATGTCATAGGCATATCAATCACAAATCCTATACAAATGAACATAATAAATCGAACTGATTGACTTTGTGAGCACTGAATGATACCCTAAGGTATGTTTATCTCCCAAAATGCAAAATATAAGCTTCCGGCGGACTAAGACGATATCTATATGGCTCTATGACCCTATGGCAGAAACATTAAAAGTTGAGTACTTTGTTAAGGCGAAACTGTTCTTAAACGACACAGCTTTTCGAGTCACCCAGACACAGCCCAATCTCGTGATTTAATGGTGACATTACATTGTACCCACGCCTCATAAGGAATAAACATTTTTCTTCTTTCGTTAACCAATTTCCCGACCACATTACTAAATCTAACCTAGTAGAGTCATAACAATATAAAGAGAACGTTTCGCGTTACCACAATGTTGAGTATCTTCCTGATATGCGCGTCTTCTTACCACCAACCAACCACCACGGCTCTGGAAGTCATTAGTCATTCAGTATGCGTATCACCACGATGCGGTGTGAGCGACCGAGTGACGCCTCTGCAAATCGCAAAAGAATTGCAAAAGAATGGCAAACGAACAACAAAAATAGAAAAAAAAAAAACACAACAACCTCAGAAATATAATCATAAACATTTTCCTTATTCGAAACGAAATGGAGTGAGAACGTACGTCGTCTTCCTTGTTTGACACCTAACAGACTTTAGGAGACCACTCTTCCCATAGAAACGACAACTAATTACGCCCGACTCCTTGACTCCGAGAAATAACAATGATGATGACCTTTTTGGAAAGTGCATCCGACCACCACACCGCAGATATAGACACTTCATCCTCATTTGGTTTGGAGATCATTAGACTGAGAGAGTGAGTTCAAGAGTCTACCTGATGAGGGTAATCATGCAACTACGACCGACAACGACGACGACAAGCCTACGTTACAGGTGTAACACCATTTATATCGAAATATGAAATGTATTTATAATTGCGCTGTCGCGTAAACCCATCAATGTTTGATGACTCGGTACAGACACGGTACGCGGTGGTGGTGCTATACGTGCTACGAGTAGTATCTGCTGCTAGCACCCAGACACAACGACAAAAGCCAGTTCCTCGCACATTTTGAATACAAAGTCAACAGATGTGAGTAATGAGCTATTTATTTACTCAAGTTGGCTGGATAGGTGGCAAATGGGCTGTTGTTGTATTGTTGAAGGGTAAGGGGCTTGAGGTCGTTTTACCTTTTCCCTCATTAGTGTTCAACTTAAGTTGGGTTTTTGTTTGGTTGTCGGTTCATCTTTTAATGCACTTATTTGCTGTTGATGGTTCATCGAATGTATGATATAACGGGGAATCGAAAGACCGGAATGGCGAGAACAAGTGAAATTTGTTGTATCTCCTTACATTTAACCGATTCCGGTTTGGCCTATCATAGTTCATCTGACTGTCATTCATAGATGGTCGATTAGCTATTTTTTATGTGGTAAAGCACTTAACGAGAGGCTGTGATCCATACTCCATGAAAGATGCAATTCCGATTGTTGAAACTTGTCCATTAATAGACTTCCATAGCTGAATTAGTTGAAAGATATGTTTGATGTGACATATCGAACGACAACTGCAAGTTTGGCTTGCATTTCATATGAACTGCGAGCTTGTAAATTTGAGGAATGTATGGGTAAATCTTAAAATTCAGGTTAAAACCACGTATTTCGGTTCTGTGGAAACGTACTTTTATGTTTAAACTGTCAAATTCTATTATACATCTCTTGCTTATGAAACTCAATAACTTTCGAATTGCACTCTCTCATTAAGCAAACTACAAATGTATAGAGAAGAGAAATCTGGATTAGGTTAGATTAGGTTTAAGTGTCAGTCTGCATTAGAACTAGACTTGCTTAGACCAATATAGGTCCATTCTGAAATCACAAGGATCTGTTTATCTCCCGAACTACCCGAAGAACCAACGGAAGTTTATAAGTGAGGCACCTGATGATAATGTTGCAAATGCGTCGAGGTTATTCAAAAAGTCTTGTTCCTCGATTTCACCCTGGAATGTCACCCAAATAAAGTGAATTTCGAATTGTTCATCCACCTCGTTAAGAGATAAGCGGCAGTCAGGAGAGGTTTTTGAATTGAAGATGGCATACTTCAGGGGCTTAGTTAAAGTGTGGTTAAAGCCTGGCTGTCGGTACAAATGGTAATATCCCGCTAGATATCACATTATACATCCGCCAAGATAAGGGCTTTTTGATCGGCATTATCTCTGCCTGGAAAACACTACAGTGGCTAAGGTTTATCAAGAATTGTAATTTCAAAAAATGTTTATAATAAAGTAAATTTTGAATCTCTCAGTAACTGAGAATGGGGAAGAAGATGCTTATGTTTCTTTGGAGTCTTTGGAGAAAACACCTCCTCCCACTCCAGATTCTGTTCTAGAGCCATTTGTGTAGAGGTACATGTATATAGAATCCTTTTAATCCAAAGTTTTTGACGAGTAGGAGTTGTGGTAGAATGTGCCTTGAGGGAGGAATTCTACCTTACTGGCAATAAGACTAGTGGATTGTCCAGTAAAGTAGCTCCTTTAATACCAGGTTCCAAATAAGATGTGAAAGGACACCACCTTGTGGTGACAGAAGATTTGGGTTGATGTTGCAGCGAATATGGATATCAATCATTATCTCTAGGATTAAAAAAAAAATTAAGATAGGCTTATTGGTCTGACATCTTTGGATTAACGTGCGAGCTTTCGCTTGCCTTTGGTATGAAGATTACTTTGACTTCACTCCATAGCGAAATACAACCAGCCTTTGAACATGACACTGAGCCAAAGGAGGATAAGGTACACAGTTTCCTGATTTTTGGCGGATATAATATCATCCAGTCTTGTTGACTTAAATGGTTCTACGACTATTCTAAGAATTTTACTATTAGTGATAAGGTGACTTGAGCTGCTGGACGTAGAAGACGAATGGAATCTAAAACCAAAATATAGTAATTTGAATCTGTATTTAGAAAATTTAAAGTTTTCAAAAATATTTCACTTTTTTTTCTACACCTTTTTTATATTTCACTTTCTTATACCATATGCTTCATTACTTATTCACCATTCACATACTATACATGGACTGCTAGTAGCCAACTTGGCGTTTGTTCCAACATTAGCGCTAGCTCTCTTGGTTCGGAGCAGAATAAAATGGAAACTCACACTTGTTTAAAATTTCGTTGAATGCAGTTGGGTGAACAAAGACAGTGTTTTCATTGACATATTACTTAAAAAATTGATTCGTAATAAATATACGAGTACTGTGCAACTTATATGCATATATAACGATTTTTATTTATATTTTTTTGTTTCCATCTATCAGTAATTATTTGAAATAGCACATTTGGCAGGTGACATCTGTTGTAAACAATGCCTCAACAATTTGAATTTCAACCGTTTTACTTAGCAAATACAAACAAACCCAAGGTGTCTCTACCATTCTATGGAGAAATTCAAGATGGTTGGCAATTTGTTTCCACATTTTACCGCGAGGGCTAGTTATGTTGGCGTCATTTTTTGAGCATCGATTGTATGGAACTGACATTTTAGTAGCAGTCCATATATAGTATGTCAATGTTATTAACATAAGTATTTCTAGAAAAAAAGCGCAACTTCTGTATAGCCAAGACATATTCATATAAATTGAATTAATGAAGCCAAAAACATTCAAGTTAGTACAATACTAGCAGTAAAATATTGCATTCCAGAAAATGTTTACGAGAAAACAATTTGTATGGAGAACTGTACGTATTATAGTTCAGAGAAACGCTGGGTTCATCTGGATACATGTGCAACGGCCAGGGCGCTAAGCCGTTCTACAGCAAGAAAACCTCGCTGGTAAAACTTAATCGTTATAACGCACGGGTCATTTCTGGCATAATTACTGGACATTATGCCATTGGCGTTCACGCGGAGCGACTCGGTGTGCTGCATAATGACTATTGCAGAAGCTGCAGGGACAAAGAAGAAATTGAATCTGTTCGATACCTGTTGTGTGATTGTCCTGCCATATCCGTCAGAAGAATGAGGACTCTTGGTAGTTACTTCTTCTCGGAGCTGGAGGACTTAAGCAATATTGAGCTGATGGACCTCCTTATCCGATTGAAACACAAACAACTCGATTTCAATTCTAAGGCATTGTAAACACTTTGCAAAAAGAGTCATTAAAATGAGTGTAGTTTGGCATAAGTTATTGCAAACATAGGAAGGTTATAATTGATTATTACGATATGTGATGGAATGCGAAATTTTAAGACAATAAAGGTTAGCGGGGCCTAATTATCAACTCAAGCTGCTGCATCAAGGTCGGTAATGACCCCTTTGATGTCAAAAAAGGATTTAGACAAGGTGACACTCTGACATGCGATTTCTTCAATATCGTACTTGAAAGTATTGTGCGCAACTCACAAGCCAACGTAACAGGTACAATATTTCAAAAGTCTGTACAATTATTCGCCTACGCGGACGACATTGACATAATTGGGAGTAGAGAGCGTGTTGTCAATGGTGCGTTCGTGAGTATTGAAACAAAAGCGGCAAAAATGGGTTTAACGGCGAACGAGGCCAAAACAAAGTACATGCTGTCAACAAAGAAAAGGCAGTCAACATCGACAGAATGTTAAGATAGCTAGTCACAACTTTGAGGTAGTTAAGGACTTTGTCTACCTGAGCTCCGCTCCAAACTCGAGTAACGACATCAGCACGGACATCAAACGAAGAATCAATCTTGCCAAACGATGTTTCTTTGCGCTAAGAAGGCAGTAAGCCCTCTCTCGAACGACTAAGGTAACCATGTACAAGACAATAATCATCCCAGTCCTGCTATATGGCGCTGATGCATGAACCCTATCGGAATCGGAGGAAGATACTCTTAGCTACTTTGAGGGAAAGGTTCTTTGAGTGATTTATGGACCCGTCTGCATAGACGAAGAATTGAGGAGAAGATATAATTAAGAACTTTATGGGCTGTACAGAGATACCGACCTAGCTGGAAGAGTACTCATACAGCGTTTGGTAGTACAATGGACCAGTTGCGTCTGAGTGCTCCAGTTGAGCGTTTCCTATCCCGACAAAAAAAAAAAAAAAAAAAAAAACGCATACAGCGACTGAGATGGCTAGGACATTTAGACCGGATGGACATAAACAACCTCGTCCCAAAAAGTCTTTAGATGCATTCACGAGGGACAATGTCCTGTCCTATCTGAAACGAAATCTTTGCATAAGCGACAGTTTAGTGCCGTATCTATTTGGTTTGTTTTGTAAGAATTTTTGGGTTGCTACTTAACTTTTGTTTTACCTCACTTTAGGGGGTTTACACTTATATTGATTTCACTATTAAGGAATTCGGTCAACCTATGAGGTGTGAGATATCAGACCGCCGAAGGGTATTTTGTTTTGAGAAGCTTTCTCGTGACAACAATACTCTAGGATGTTTGTCAGACGTTCGCGGGAGGTGGGAGGGTGAACAAACTTGTTGGTGTTTTCTGGGATTCAAACATGGAACCTCATGCGCAGTGATCCGACGACATTAACCACTTGCGTCGATATCACCACGACACCCACCCAGTTTATCTATATCTCTAATAAAGCATAAACAACCACTACACCAAAATCTTTCTCTCTCTCTCTTGAACTATCCTTTCCCACGCCAGCACTGTGTATATACGAGTACATGTTATCTTCTCTTATATATAAAACTAAGTGGCAAAATGCTAGAAAACAAGCAAAGCGGTGTTACGGTAGACCCAGTCTCCCAAGTCTTCTCTATAATTCTTGCGAAACCTGAGGAGCAAACGAAGGTCAACAAAGTCATATTTGATAAATTGAGCAAGCTCGAGTTAAAACCTCGCCAAAAAAGAACTCCCATATGAATATGAATCAGTTACTAAAAATTTTAACATGGAACGCAAACGGCCTTCTACAAAAAAAACGCCGAATTAGAAGTATTCTTACGGAATGACAACATGGACATTTGCTTGATCTCTGAAACTCATTTGACAAAGGAATCCAGAGTAAAAATAAAAGGGTATCGTGCTACGCATACCACCCTTCCGGAAGAGCTTGAGGCGGATCCTCCTTATTCATTAAAGACTGCATTGAGCACTCCATAAATACGACGATTGAAATCGATAAGTTAAGAATAGGCACTCGTAGTTCAACATCGCGTCCATTTATTATCCTCCGCGATGCACGTTTAGAAGTAACGACTTCGTACGTCTCCTTGACTCACTTGGACCGAATTTCATTATAGGTGGCGAATTCAACGCAAAACACACCTTTTGGGGTTCCAGATCCAATTCACGGAAAGGCAGACTTCTGTACGAAGCCGGTATGCAATTCGGGGTTGATTTCTTTTTGACGGGGAAACCGACGTATTGGCCCTCTGATACAGCAAAAACACCGGACCTAATAGACTTCTTCGTAGCAAAAGGAGTATCTTCAAATTTTGAGAAAGTAGAGGAAAGCTTTGATCTCTCCTCAGATCACTCGCCGGTAATCTTGACAATAAGTGACCGACTAATGACAGTAGAAGGTGTGCCTAGATTAACTAACAAAAAAACTAACTGGCGCGACTTTAGAACTGATTGCGAAGAAAATATTGTCTTAAATGTATCGCTCAAAACACCCTTCGAAATAGAAGATGAACTCGGCAAATTTATTGAATCAATACAAAATGCCGCGTGGAAAAATACACCTTTAAGGAGGAAAGAAGTCCCATGCAATGAAGCTTATTATCCGCCGGAAATAAAAGAACTTATTCGAGAAAAGAGGAGAGCACGCAAAATATGGCAACAAACTCGCGCTCCCCAGCATAAAACCCACTCGAATTTCCTATGCAATAAGCTTAAAAAAGCGATCCAAGACCTAAAAAACCGAGAGACTTCAGCTTATCTTGAAGGTTTAACCGCCGAAAAAACCACTAATTACTCGCTCTGGAAAGCTGTCAAAAGAATTAAAAAACCCTAAATACATTCGCCACCGATAAGAAAAAACAACGACGAATGGGCAAAAGGTGACAAAGAAAAAGCGGATCTATTTGCCGAGCACTTAGAAGAGACTCTTAAGCCATTTGATGGAGAAACATTGGTAGACGATTTTACCGGTACGACTACGACATCTGACAACCTTAGAATAAAAAGTGTGTCATTTATAGAACTTGCCAGACAATAAAAATCCTGAAAAATAAAAAAGCTCCTGGCTATGATTTAATAACCGGACAAATCCTCAAGGAATTACCAAAAAAGGCACTATTAAAATTGCTTTATTTAATAAATGCTTCTTTTAGATTATTATACGTTCCAAATCAACGGAAAGTCGCAGAAGTCATAATGGTTCCGAAACCGGGGAAATCTCCAAATGAAAAAAAATCGTACAGACCGATATCGCTACTACCAATAATATCGAAGGTATTTGAAAAACTCCTTCTGAAACGGATTCTTCCGGTTATTGAAGAGAGACGCCTAATACCTGACCACCAATTCGGGTTCAGAATCAAGCATTCCACAATTGACCAGGTTTATAGAATAACCGACGAAATTGAAAAAGCCCTGGAGGAGAAAAAGATTTGTTCTAGCGCTTTTCTTGACGTATCTCAAGCCTTCGACAGGGTTTGGCACGATGGATTGAATTATAAGCTAAGACGAATCCTTCTGGAGCAACTTCATAAGATCTTAGAATCATACCTTAAAAACAGACTTTTTCGCGTCAAGCACGGAACTGAAACTTTAGAATTCTGATTTTAAAGAAATCGCTGCCGGAGTTCCGCAAGGAAGTGTCCTTGGGCCTATCTTATTCTTGCTGTACACTCGGGACATACCACAAACTGAAGGCACTATTGTAGCTACGTTCGCGGACGATACGGCTATTCTGGCAACGGAAAGTTCAATCGAGTCAGCAACCATAAAACTCCAACGAGCCTTGGATAAAATCTGTGAGTGGACAAAAACTGGGCGCATTTTTCTTAACGAGACCAAATCGACGCATGTTAACTTCACTAACAAGAAAATAATGAACCTTCCCGTTTTCATTAACTCGGTACAAATACCGCATGCAAACGAAGCTAAATATCTGGGAATGACACTAGACGCGAAACTTAAATGGAAACCTCACGTTAAAAAGAAACGTGACGAAGTCGAAAATTGACTTAGAGAAATGTATTGGCTAATTGAAAGATATTCCAAACTAAGCGTATATAACAAACTGCGTCTGTATAAGCAAGTGCTTAAACCCGTGTGAACGTACGGTATACAACTCTGGGGTTGTATCAAACCAAGCAATAGGAATCTCATACAATCATTCCAAAATAAAATTATAAGAATAATCGTGAACGCTCCCTGGTATATCAGAAACAATGATATCCACAGAGACTTAGGGATAGCTACCGTGGAGGACGAAATAAAAAACTTCGCTCGCAAGCTTCGTATTCGTCTTCATGGCCATTGCAACTATGCCATACTCCAAACTTTGGATGTGACAAATCTTACGCGCCGACTTCAAAGAACGAAACCGTTCGAATTAGCGCAATAAGACAAAAAGCCGCATGTCATGACGGTTTCAGCAGGTGCTTTTATTGAAAATCTACCTGCCTCACGCGAATATTCTCTTCTGAAGCTTAAACTACTTGATAAGGTCTAACTTAGTCGTAGTAAACAAAACGAAGGGAAGGGTGTTTTTAGTCAGTAGAAATCTGACACTACTATGAGTACAGGGTCTCATAGTGTCTCATGAAGATTTTCACCTACCCACGAAAAAAAAAAAAAAAAATGCGTTTGTGTCCGTCTACCGCCCGTAATATCCAACCAATTTAGTTGTTTTTTTAAATGTAGCTAATTACGGTACAAAGGTAATAGGCAAAAAAAAAAAATTACAAAAACATACAGACTTAGCCCCAGGCGCCTGCCGGACAGTTTTTTTTTTTTTTTTTGTTAGGCGCAGCAACGCACGCCGAGTGCCAGCTAGTAATTTATAATTTAAGGGTATTCATAACTCCTAACTGTTGCAGGGTCTTTAATTCTAGACAATAGGTTCCCAGCATAGAGGCCTTTTTCTTGACATGTGCCAAACAGAAAACAACTTTTTCGCTCTAGGATCTAAGATCCTAGGAGAACTAAGGAAATACTGCACTCACTTTGCACTTCTCTGGAAACGTACTCGTACTTGCTGCTAATTGCTTCCAGTTTCGTATTCCAATTTGATCGAAGTCCCTTTCGAATTGGAAGTATGTTAGTTAGAGCAACATTTTGACGTTAACTGAGCTAGGGATCCAACACCATAGCTGAATTAGAGTCACTAGAATTGCAAACATATTAGTATGTACATATTCTAACAATGGTGGCAATCATTCTCTAGCGTCTTTCAATTCCATCTCCTTTTTGTATTCAACACCACTTCTGCCCTTTAAAGCTTTTTTTTTTTGCCCAAAGTTTGTTAGTCAACTATCAATTCTATCAGAAATTTCAATTTGACATTCCAAACCATACTTACGCGGCATTAATTTCTGGTAACAACTTTATTTTTTCAAAATCATTTGTCCACCTCATGTCTAGCCCAAAGCTTTAGAGAACCAAAGAACTCTTCCTAGTCATGAGAAGGAACGTGTCCAACATACAAATACAAAGCGTCAGACCCAGTAAATGCATGTGCGTGCATTAATTTTATAATACAACCTCTTAGTTATTATAAAGTTAACATAACAAATAACATAACTCATTCCGACGAGGTCTACACACAATGAATCTACCAAACAGTGACGTTGTCAATACGTGCCAGCAGCGCGATACGCATTGAATATCTATGCGTGCTCAACCGTACCAAACATTAGAATACGCACAAGCTCGTCCATACATACTCGTATGAATGGAAAACAAAAAAATAAAAATTATAATCAATTTGTACCCCAGGTAGAACCCTGAGGGACTCTTTTGAATGTGTGTAGCTCTCGATAGTGGTGACCTATTGAAGCGTAAATTCGAGTGGATTATCGCGCGTTACCCTCCCATCATCCCTTAAACGGTGAAATGCGGTATGTTTCTGCATTTTTTATTTTTTAACAAAACTGCCTCTACCATGTGAAAACAGACAACTGTTAGAGAGGAGGACAAAGTGGCACTTGAAATAGGTGCTTTCACCACTTGACGAAGTTTTAATAAGCCATTCACCATTTGTCCTTGCAATGGAGAAGCGGAAATATCTCCTCTCGTATCTGTTTGCGATGTTTTATGTAATAGAATAGGTAGTAGTAGTAGTAGTAGTGTAGTGCCATTAGTGAAGGATGAAAACTGACCGGGGAGTTGAAGTACTCTACTACTCATTTGAATAGGGGTCACCCTTGAGATAATAATCTCTACAACACAATACAATTGATTGTTTGTGCAAATGATGATTTTTTTTTTTCTTCAGTAAGATGATGAGACGGGCAAGTAGGAAGAACTCGTGTTCTTGTTTGGCACGTGCCACATTCAGTGACGCAAATATGACGAGGATTAGGGATGATGACGAACCAGCTGCATGATACGGTGGTTCAAGTGGGGGGTTCAACTTTCATCAAATAGTTCCTGTGGCGTATAAATGAAACTGAAACATTTTATTTGTTTTTACTTTGCAATAAGCAAAATGTAATACACGTGACCACGCCTTAAATGTTGAGACTACCTATTTTAGTTTTCACACACCGACTTATAGTAGTTTTTGGTTGTAACTAGTTTCTCTTGTTCAAACTTCAAGGATCTGAAGTTATCAAAGCTTCGCAATTTTTCACTAATCACTTTGCAATCATTTTTATTAATTAAAAAAAGTTTTAAAATTGAGTTGCAATCAAATGGTAGTAAAATTTAAATAGAAATAGTGATAGAGTTTACAAAAGGTTTGCAAAGTCAAAAGTCCTACGTGTTACGTTGCAAAGGTATAGAACCTTGACCATTTTGCGACTAAACGAAGTAAGCAGTTCTGCATGATTTATTCACTGTATGATGGGACTCTTAGTAACAATCTCGAAATCTAAATGTTGTAGATCCTTTAATTCCTCGCAAAAAAGAGTGAAAATTGACTTTGCTAGACTAAAAAATAATTTATGCCATGAATCTTGGGTAGACGTTTATGCTTGTAGCAATTCATCGACCGCTTATTCATTCTTCATTGATCCGCTTAAAAAGCATATTTTTTCTTGTTCTTCATTTTTGCCCTCCAATAAGTTGATTAAAAGACTTAAACCTTGGATATCTAGATTACTATTAAACAAAGTTATAGGAAAAAATAAGCTCAGAATAAAGTACAATAAGTATCCTGACAGCCAGGGTCTAAAAAGGAAGTATAAGAAACTGTGTGTTGAACTAAAAAAAGATATTCCTATTTGCCGCGATAACTATTACCGTGCTCAATTCAGCTCTGCACAGGGTAATTTGAAAAATGAATGGCGAGTAGTAAATAGCTTACTGAATAAATCCACTGTTTCTAAAAAACCCACTGTTTTACGTGTTGATGACTCTAAAGTGCATGACAAACTCGCTTTGCTGATGCTTTTAATTGTTATTTTGCCAATGCTGGCTGCAGTCTTCTACCGTGTCCTGTCCAATCGATTTGTTGTACTTGTGCTGAACCGTTGTATAGTAGTAGTTTTGTTTTTCAGCCCATAACTTCTTTTGAAATCTTGAAAGCTATTGGTACGTTACCTAATTCGACTTCGTGCGGAGCCGATGGTATTTACAATTGTGTAATTAAAAAAATTTCATGTTTTATAGTGGATGTCTTGGCAAATGTTTTTAATCGTTGTGTGTTTCGGGGGTCTTCCCCGAATCTCAAATGTGCAGATGTGATTCCTTTACTCAAAAAAGGTTTCGCTGCGGAAATTGGAAACTATAGGCCCATCTCACTTCTTTCTGGTTTTAGCAAAATTTTTGAAAAACTAATGAAAAATAGAATAATGAGTTTTTTAGATAAAACAAGCTTTTTCAATCCAGTTCAATTTGGTTTTCTCAAAGGCAAATCGTCCGAAGATGCGCTTTTACAATTTTTCTCTCAAATAATATCACACCTCGATGGAAAAAAATGTACGGCTGGTTTGTTTATTGACATTACCAAGGCATTCGACATGGTCAACCACAATTTCTTGTTGAGAAAACTAGAGAAAGCTGGGTTTCGTGGATTCATGCTTCACTGGTTTAGGTCGTATCTTGAAAATAGGTCGCAAAGAGTGAAGATAGATGATATAAGGAGCGAAATAAGGTTCTTCAAGCTGGGTGTTCCTTAGGGCTCTGTGCTAAGCCCAGTTTTATTTTTGGTCTATATCAATTCACTCTTTGCTCTTAATTTCAAGGGCTCACCAACTGCTTTTGCTGATGACGTTGGTTTCACTTATGGCTTAAACAGTCCTTTGGACCTAGTTTCTGACGTTAATTGGGACCTAAGCTTATTGAGACACTGGTTCGCTGAACATAATTTCGTAATAAGCTCAAAAACTAAGATAATGTTCTTCAGCTTATCTTCCGCGTAGAATTTGGAAGCAAATGTGTACTTCCATGCACCTGAGTGTCTTAGATTTAAACTGTCTAATTGCTATTGTTCGTCTGGTTTTTCCTCTCCCTCTTTTTGTTCTAATCTAACCTGTAGTGATAAATGCTTTCTAGTAGAGAGAGTAGACGAATTTAAATATTTGGGGCTTACCCTTGATTCTAGGATGAGTTTTGCGAATCACGCTGATACTTTGAAAAAGTATTTCCGATGCACCCTTCGACATTTTTACTATTGACGTAACGTTTGCTCTACCAAGCTTTTAAAAACAATTTATTATGGTATATTCCATTCCAAGTTACAATATGAATTGGGGGGGTGTGTATCGTAATAAAATACAACCACTGTTGATTTTGCATATGTCCTAAGAAAAATTTGTCAAAAATCTGGTAGACATTCTAGCTTTCCTTTGTTCTGTGCCCTGACAATTCTTCCTGTTCGTCACTTGTATTGTTATAAGGTATTAAAAATATTCTTTATGAAGTGTGGTAATCGTAATTTTCGTTTAATTTCTTGTTATAATCTTCGCGGAAACTTTTCTAACATTTTATCTGTACCCAATTTCCGTACCACTGCATACCGTACCTAATTTTTTTTCTATTTTGTCTTATAGACTATTTAATGAACTCCCTCAATCTATCAGGACAATTACAATACCTGGAATGTTCTTAAAATACGTAAAAATGTGGCTCTTCAGCTTTGATTATGCTACGTTAGAATCTTGTATTTCTGATGTTTTGGTCTAATCTTTGTTTTTAGTCTTTGTTTTCATTCTTTCCTTCTTTTATGATTTTTTATAATTATTTTTTTTTTTTCATTGAAATATTTTTGTATGTTTATAGTTCATTTTTTATTTTGTTCTTAATTTATAATTCTAAAAGGGTCACCCCACCCATACATTTTATTTTGTATTGTTTTAGCCAATTGAATATGGCATTCAACTCTATTTTTTACTTTTTATAAATACTGAATGTTCAACCTTTCTTATATTATGTTTCTAAGAACTTGAATTTTTTTTATTTGAATGTTTCATGAATTTATAAGAAATAAGTACAATCTAATCTAAGAAAAAAAAAATTACTTTGAGGCATTACAGGGACATATCCTCGATCATACTTGATTAAAATGCCTTTCAACTTTACACTGAACACTTTGCAATTACAATATTACGAAAACTACATTCTACAAATTGAATTAAAACATTTTGTAATAAAAGTTAAGAAAAAATATATACAAAGTGCCAAATGAAAAGCTGCTTCAGAAAATATCCAGAGATACCTCATGTTGACCTGATTGGCTAAAATGAAAGGTGCGCCTGAAAAATCTAACATGACCCCTGAGAAGGGGGACGCGTGGCATCTTGATGGATATCCTATATAAGCGACTTGAACATATTTACGGACCACATGTTTATTTGGATTTTCAAGCCTGAGTCAGAGTGTTGAAGGACAGATGGTGGCGGATGAATACTGAATGTGCCAATAGCATTTCTCATATCTCCAAAATGGGTTCCTGATATCGGTGCAACTGACCATTCGTCCTGGAAGTTGAAAACAAGGATCTAGCTCTCCAGGTTGAGGGTTATGCCGTTAGAGTCGGGGGTAAAAAAGGTATAGTTATGAAGTAGTTAGCAATTACACTTCTTGGATAAAAATAATCATTTAAGTTTTTTTTTATTTTTATTATTAAAAAAGGAAACCCAAATCCCAGAACACTCAGACTCTCCGGTCCATTGTACTACCAGACAATAACCTTTCTTTGGTGCAGTGGTTGGAAAAACTTCGATGTAATTCGTTTATACATTTCGTCCTTTATACTAGGGTGGCTGATGATTGCTGTTTTCCGCTGGGGCTTGAACCTTCACACATCGGTTAACGAGCAAACACACTACCCACTACACCATTGCCACTAAAAAAAAATTATACTGTTGACGAATATTTGTTGTACGAACGAAATATTGTGACGACGGTTAACGTCGACCACCGTAAGAGACCACCAGAGCCTTTGGCAGACGAGTGTATTTTTAATTTTCGATATCTCGCGAAAATAAATGCTGACAAACACAAGCCGCAAAGTACAAAGTGGCGCTACATACAAACTCCAGAGCCTTAATGACCCGAAAAAGTTGATTTGTTGCTAACCTGATTCACACCCTGACAGAACTTGGAGAGATACCGTCTTCTCTTCTTCTTCCTTTTATCAACGAGGTTATGATCCGAAAATAAGGGATCACAACCCTCCCACTTCACCGCATTTCTACTGATCCGCCTGTGGGGTCCGCCTATTTGACCTCAGAAAATATCGGCAGGCCCGCCGACTTTGGATCACTCGGTTACTGAGGCCAATGAAATGCCGATGTCGTCGCATTTGTCTGATCCAGGCGTTTATAGGCCTACCTTTCCTACCACGCGATGTTTTTGGAACGTGCATTGATATTGCCTTTTTAACAGGGTTCAAATGATCTCTTCTTTGAGCGTGGCAATACCAGCTGAGCCGGTCGCCCTTTATTTTTTGTGCGATGGTTTCCTTGATGTGAAAGCTTCCACGGATCTTCGAACTTCTTATTCGATCAAGCTTTGTCACTCCTGCTGTCATGCGAAGCATCTTCATCTCAGCTGCCGTTAATTTACTCTCATACGTTTTGTACATCGTCCAACACTGTGAACCGTATGTGAGCGCTGGATGCACAACTGCGGTGTAGAGCCTTCCTTTCAACTTAGGGGACATTTTTCTGTCACAGAAGATAGCGGAATTTTCTCGCCACTTCATCCACCCTACGCTTACACGATGATTGATGTCGTCATCACTTTGCTATTGATCATAGACGCCAGATATTTGAACTTTTCGCACTTGGGAAGCACTGTTCCATTCAAATAAATGTCTGGAATAGGCCTGAGTGAATCAGAGAACGGACAGCACAAGTACTCGGTCTTTTTTCAACTAATGCGATACCCTCCAAAATGTCCACTCACACATCAAGTGCTCATTGTAGGGATCAAGGATCCTCACTTATGATGGCTCCATCGTCAGCAAAGAACAACTGATGTACCTTGGGGTCCATCACTTTACCTTCAAGCAGATAATCAAGGACTGTAATAAAGAGCAAAGGACTTAAAACGCTTCCCTGGTGCACCCCGACTTTGATTGGAACTCTTCGGTTACTCCAGCGGGGTATCTTACTCTTGTCTTTGCCCCTTCGTACATGTCCATGATCATCTGTACATAGGTTTCTGGAACCCCTCGATGTCTTAGCGCCACCCATATCAGATCTCGTGGTTGTTTGTCGAATGACTTTTCAAAGTCAACCAATAAAATATGCAAATCCCTTAAGGAATCACGATGTTTTTCCATTATAATACTTATACTTTCGATTGCATCTGTGGTTGATTTACCCGAGACAAACCCGCACTGATCATCAGATAGCCGTATCACTTTTCGTAGTCGACCACCTAATACCAATAGGATTAAATCGATGCCAAGTACCTTTCGTTGATTTCAAAGTCTCCTGTGACAGCTTTGGCATCACTCGAATGGACGATGATGGAGAATAGTACGTGCTGCTCATTAATTTTGATAACAACTCTACCGATATCTTTTAAGACTGGTTTAGGTTTCAAAAGTGAGTATTTAGACAGAAGTGGTAATGATAGGTCTACCGATCGACAAGAGCAAAACAGATAACATATTATCAACAAGGAGACTCACCTTGATCTAGAAAGCTTTATAAGTGCAGAAACGTACCGATGCGGACAGTACTCTTATTCTTTTTTTTTTAAGTTACTTAAAATACCCTTACTTTGTGTGTTAGGCGGCAGGCGTGGCAGTGAGCTTATCCCACTCATTTGCAGACACAAATATATTTTGAGTGTACGTATTTTAATTCATTAAAATCGAGATAAGCTTTTATGAGATATAGGATTTGAATTTGTATACCAAGTCGGTGTGTCCAGTCCTACCCAATTCTTTCCAGCTAAGTGTCAATGCACACGAAATGGCAGCAATAACGAAATTCTAGTCCAAGGGTTTATTATCTCTGAAATGGGATATTGCCACAGCTGATCCAAAAATTAAATCTTCGTCAATGCTTGGAATGCACATGTTTTGCCAGACAAAGCAGACCACTGAGGTCGGTAAGTAGTTTCATATATCCCGACTTGGCTATGATTAAGGAGGCTTAAGTCAGCATCAGTAGCACGCAGAACTACGTATATCTATGATAAGCTGTTTTCTTGCTAGAGCTTATACGCGTAAGAGAACTTCGAAAAAGGAAATGCTGCAAATCAAATTTGGCAACATTGGCTTGTTTACGACTTAAACCACAACTAAGCTGTCGGTAGGTAGGTAGGTAAAGTGGCGGTCCAAAAGAACCCAATTAGCGCTTAGGGTGCGCCGTTTTGTTACCACGGACTTGTGTATACCTATTGTAGTGGTTAGTTAAAAAAGGGATGTTAAGTTTAAATCCAGCCCGTGGAGTTCAGAAAGAGGATTAGGTCTCCAATCCTCTTGTCCGCTATCTCTCTCAGATCCTCGAAGAAGGGTTTGCCAAGAGTTTGTTGTCTGATCCTCGCCAGGGCCGGACATCTGCAAAGGAAGTGACATAGAGATTCTTTCTCATTTATATCCTTGCAGCTCCTACAAAAGGTGTTGTGGGGGATACCAAGCTTGGCCGCATGGTCTCCAACTGGCCAGTGACCTGTGATAATAGCTACAATTTTGGCAATAACTGGTCTTGGTTTGCCTAGTAACTCTTTTGACCTGGGTTTGTTGAAACTGGGCCACGTCTTTCTAGATATGACACAGCTTGTGAGGCTGTTCTGAGTACAAGTATTTTTATAAATTATGTATACTCATTCTGTTTTGTTTTTCAAAAGTACAGGTGACAGAATGGTTTCATTTCATTACCATATTACATATTTTCTAAGAATTGGTAGTCTGGTAGTACAGCAACAGTATTACCAGACTGTTGTATTTTAGATCCCGCTTGCTACATCACAGGGAATATTTATCCGCCCTTGCTAAGGCTATACACCATATTGTTCTTGTGAAATTTATACTTAAGCCCCTAGTTAAGGTTACAGTCTATTAGCGGCCTTACGATGATTTTAAGGCTTACAATTAAAGAACATTTTTCCAAGCTCGTCAGTATGACAAACACCTTCTAAGCTTTAAATTATTATGCTACAAGTTCGATTACTAGAGATGACTGTCATGATACTCGTGCAATTGGAAACATCACCGGAAACAGCCACTCCTGAGAGACTGTTATTGTCGATACTTAAATGGAAAAACAACTTCTTGCAAAGATACAAAACGAGCCTGAACAATAAACTAAGCAATATACTTATAGATAGCAGAGAACTACAATCCGTTTGAGGGACGGACATACTGCCTGTATCTCAAATGCTACAGTCACTTTTCAGTCAGTGGTAAGGCAGCAAGGGAAACAACAAATACGGTACGACTGAAAGTGTGGGGCAGCTAGATATCAGGATGTCAAAATGATATTCAGTATGGAATCTGATTAAATGCCTCCTCGCAGTAGGCCAGTTATCACGCTGGCCGCCGTATCCATGAAAGGATGACTGGTCACGTAATTTATATTGTGTTGCTGGTAGATCTAGTAACAACATACATATACATACAAATTACGTGACGATTCATCCGCGGAAACTGATATTCGACCGTAATTTTCGAACGAGCATCTCTGACCGCAGGGAATGGGATAATGCTTCCCTTCTGGATGGTAGTTCTGTTCACTTCTACACAGACGGCTCTTAAATCGAAAGTGACGATTCATCCGCGGAAACTGATATTCGACCGTAATTTTCGAACGAGCATCTCTGACCGCAGGGAATGGGATAATGCTTCCCTTCTGGATGGTAGTTCTGTTCACTTCTACACAGACGGCTCTTAAATCGAAAGTGGGGTGGGTTGTGGTATCTTCCCTGAAAAGCTCAATCTGAGCTTTTCTTTCCTCCTCTCAGATCACTTTTGCGTATTTCAGGCAGAAATTATGGCGATCAGGGAAGCCTCTACAATTTCTGTCAGGGATATTAGCAGTTGAACCGAGAGTCAAGTGGCAATCAAGTGCCTGGAATCGTGCTCTTTTACTTCAAAGGCAGCCTTAAACATCCATTTGTCTCTTACGGAGATGACGGAGCAGTTCAATATTCTCTTAGGCTGGTTGCTAGGCCGCAGAGAAACTTCAAGTAACTGCAAAGCTGACGAACTCGCCAGAAAGGGTATGACTCTAAGGATTCTGCCGAAATGCCGTACCCTGGGTATGCTCCTTGCTAAATGTTAACATCTACTAAAGTTGGACGATATTGGCAGAACCAATCTCAGATGGGAAAATGGTTTAACGTATCATACTTTGAGACAGATTTTGGCCTATGCTGAATCAGAAACGTTCTGGGCTGGTGATCATAGGTAAGCTACGTTATCGGTGTCCTCGCTGGACACTGTCTGAGAGACCAACATGCTAAAAGGTTGGCCCTCTTTTCAAACGACTTCTGTAGAGACGAAGAGTAGGAGGCAACTATCCTTCACCTCCTAAGCACATGTCCAACCTTCTCCCAAAAAGGACTGCTCCCTCTAGGGGGTCTTTTCTTCGATGACCTTGGCAAACTAGCATCTTCAGACGTCATGAGTATCCTTCTATTTATTCAAAGCTCCGGTTGGTTTTTAGTTAGTCCCTGGATAGCCTAATGGGCAAATCCATGGCATCACAATGGACCTTTACTGGTGTAAATGTGTCTGTACTTTTGTACATAAAGCCACTCTAACCTATGGGATGGAAGCAATGTATCTGACTGGTGTAAATCAAATCTAAGAGTCAAGCAAGGCTACTTGATGAGCTCGTTACTTTTCTCAATGATTGGCATAGGGATACAATTTTACAACAAAAATAAATTGCTGTGAACACGGACGGTTGGTTCCAAAAACCCAGACGGAACTGGTCTCGTGTCTACTGTGCGGAGCCAGAAACAAAAATGTCTGTGAGACTCTTGTATCTAAAAGTGAGAGAGATGCAGTGGGTTCCAAGCAGAGGAACCACTGGAGTTAACATCGGCATTCGGTAAGAATATAGCTACTTATATCGATCGCCAGACCGCACTCAAAGCGCTAGAATCAGACCTAGACTAGTCAAGAACTGCTTAGCGCATTATGTGCGCAGAACCGTGTAAGACTATGTTGGGTGCCTGGACATTATGTTGTTGAAGGAAACGAGCTTGCCAATCAACTGGCAAGAGATGGGGTGAATTACCCGCGACGCTGTCATAAATGTGTAACCACCGTCACGTACTACACAATATAACCAAATTGTCTAACCATAGCTGGTCGAACAGAAACTAACACAGGTCATCCAAATCCTCATGGCCATCATTTAGGTAATAGAAAGAAAACCAGAGAAATTCTGAAGGTAGATAGATCACACTTAATAATAGACATAGGTATCCCCCTATGGGCTTAGAATGAAACACCTAGGAAGTTACCTAGTTACCTGGAAGAATTAGGTAGCATTAACCTAATAAATTTGTGCAAATTTTGCAGGGAAATTGAAAATATTTAAGTTTTGGTACCTATTATAGGCATCCCCTAGAAATTGGGAAAGGTGCATAGTGGTTTTGGAGATTTTTGTTTGTTTGTTTTAATTTTTTTTTTTTTTAAAGTTGTCTCAACTTCTTCTTAAGTAGCATTTTATTGTAAATATCTCTTTTTCTGGCGTACGGCTAAAGTCAATATTAGTATACTGTGAACTTGTAATCTTTGAAAATTACAATTGACAGCAACACACCCTATTCTCCATGTCTGCAAGGGATCTTTGATGGTATGGTTAACTCCTTAAAGAGCGCTGTGTTCCAAGCGGAAGTCCTAACACGAGATACTAGAAAAGAGATTGATATTAACATAGATAGTCAAGCTGCTAGCTGCTATAAAAGCTATTTCATTCGCGGTAATGAAATCAATGGTCCAAAACTCGGTCCTTCCCCCTTAAATTTTTTTTAAATCAAACATAGCACTTGACTTCAAACGACAAGCAGGCGAAAGATTGAGGGCGCTTCCATCGTGCCGAGTCTCCAGAAACATCTGGACAAAACACAAGATGAAAACCAAGCTCGTCCTCACTCAAAACAGACAAAACTTTGCGCCTTTCATAGGAATCATTACCGGTTATAACATATTGGCGGCCCGCCGAAAAAGAATGCGGCTAAGAACAGAAGAACTTTGTAGAGGCTGCGGAAACACAGACGCAGAAGAGGATACATACCATTTCCTATGCAAATGCCATTGGCTCTGTAATACCAGAAAGATGACCTTCTGAGAGTATTTCTGCAATCATCTGCGCGACCTGTCTGAAAAGCCACCAACCACCATCCTGAAATTCATAACTTCTTTAGAACGGCTTCGAGGAGGCTGCGCCAATACGATGGAACTTTGGTCACTTTGTTCTTTTTCTATCTTTTCAGTGTTTCAGCCAGGAAGTTCCATGTCAGGGGAGTACAATGGATCCTTTTGAGATCTGAGACCAGGCTGCACTCATTCGATGCAGCTGAACCCTCTAACATAACCCAAAGGTTAAAGAGCGGTCCATTTGATTTATTTCTTTTGTTGCTAAGGAAGGATATGGCTATAGCACAGCTCTGATGGACATATCATATGTATGTCCTTCGCAAGGCTTTGTTTTTTATCAAAAAGGATATCAATACCACTGACTCTAATCAGCAGAGTAGCCACTTATAGGATTCATCCCCCGTGTAGACATGGTGAACGGATTAGGCTGGCATAACCGATTTGAGCTAACGACTGTATTTAGTAGTCTGTCATTGATCGACGTCGTGGTAATGATGCAACCGACTGGTGCTAGTTATTTATCTTTTTATCTCTTCTGCAGAAAATAGTTTAATCTTCACTCAAAATCCTTAAAGTAGCATCTAAAGCAAAAACAAAAATCTTACCACAAATAATGATGAAGATAGATATCCAAAATCCAAGTCAGCCCAGTATCCAACACAACCACACACACCAAACGATAAAAATTACAATGAACACAATATCAACTATAAAATACCCCCGTATTCATAAGGACTTTTTATATAAAATTTATATCGAAACAATTCCACACTCGTCTACGGTCGCACACATTGACACAATTGGAAAATAATGCAGCTGCTATGTGCGTTATGAATTACTCAGCAATATGCATACACCTTTTGCGAACCATTAGCAATCAATATTGGACACTCTTCGAATTAATTTAAATTATTTCTGGCAACTGCAAGCATATCCTATTAGAAGTTATTAGAAAACCGCAGTCAAAATTCCGATTTTTTTAAACAAAACCGAATAGATGAATTCGACGCTCAAACGCACTACACTTTTTGAATTCTCAAACGTAACTGTTTTGTATGGTGTGGCGGGGTCGTATATCCTGCCAACGAACTCTCTCGCATTCACCCCATAACTATGTGAAGTGTAGCGACCCTTAATAGTGGTGTGTGGTAATGGTAGTAGTAAGAATTAGGAATAGTGCAATCAACCCTCTGACAAGGGATCGAGAACAAAAAAAAACACAACACAACACGATCGAGTGGAATTTGAAAAATTCTATGGAATGTATGTGCACCCTAAAAACTATTTTAGATTTTTATTTATGTTTGCATGTGTGTGTGTGAGGGAAACCTAGAACTTATCAGGATAGAAATCTTAACAGGTAGACTATGAATGAAAATTGGTCACCGGAATGACCAGTCCGAGTTAAATGTGATCCAATTGGATGATTTGACAGATGACACATCTTTGTCTTGTAATGGACCACTCTTGAGGGATAGTGCTAGATTCAAAAAGAAAGGGATAATGAAGGACTCAAGTGGATTATCTTATTCTTGACATCACTTCAACCCAAATTATGCATTTCAATTCAAAAGATTTGTAAATATTGAGACACATTAAGCAAGACCAACCCACTGAGTATATGATGACAAGACGTTCTTCAAAACCGATTACAAATGAGAATTGCTTAAATCTTGTAGTTTGTTTCTCAAATTGTTCAGGGAAACCCTAAAGATGAC
Organism: Brachypalpus laphriformis; assembly: GCA_945910035.1. Classification (NCBI taxonomy): domain Eukaryota; kingdom Metazoa; phylum Arthropoda; class Insecta; order Diptera; family Syrphidae; genus Brachypalpus; species Brachypalpus laphriformis. The sequence continues at coordinate 10,201,217 of OX246753.1, read as the reverse complement.
TTAGAAAAAAAAGATCAGGTTATCCCATAATGTAAACTGTTGAAATGCGGTTCCTTCGCGGTGTTGTTGGAAGATCTCGTAGGGATCGATCGAGTGCGTGAGGCGCTTAATGTTGAGCAGCTACCAACGGAACGATCTATGTTTCGACAGTTTGCACGAGGAGGAGGACCAATGGTGCCTGCATATTAATTCTTTCGGGCGGCCAAGCAGCACTCAGGGCCCTTATATTTAACACAGTAGAATCAAAGCTTGTTTTGCGATTGCCTCAAAGTTCTTATGGTCTTAGCATTAAAAATAATGTCACCCCAACCTGGATACCGGGTCACGTAGGTTTCGAGGGGAACCAAAAAGCGGATTGTCTAGTTAGAAGAAGCGCAAGTCGTCCATACGTCTCATCGACCTCGCCAATACGAGTACATTTGTATACGCCAAAAAAAAAAAAAAAAAACCAATGGCCACTTTAAAATAAAGCAATGGGAAATAGAAACTTCACTGATCACTGGGCCAAATCTGAGGGCCTACAACAGGCGAAAAATTGCATCAACCCCAACCAGGTCAAAAATCTTCCAGAACCTAACAAAGAAGAATCGAGGATCTTAATAGGCTATCCGATGGTTTTTTCTTCCGCTTTGGTACCATCTGAACAAGATGGGTCTACCTGAATACTATCGACTTTGCGGAGAGCAAAAAGAAACGGCAGAACATATTTTCTGTAACTGTCCTGCACATGTAGCAACCAGCAATAGATTACTCCACTTATCCCAGACTACAATGAGCCCGACCGATATTTGGAACATAAACCCGAGGGACATACTGACATGCCTCAACCGGGCTTTCGGCTAAATATAATGCCAGCACAATAGATCATTCAAGGCAGCCATCAAATGTCAGGATGCATCGAACTGGATGAGTGTTTTACCTAGGTCTAAGAACCAGTTGCATGTCTCAGCATTACCGGTACACTGAGAACTTCTCCCACAGCGGCGCTCCAAACCATGCTCCACCTGCTTCCGATTGACATCGTCAGTAAACAATTGGCTGTCAGCTCGGCAATAAGACTGAGAGGTTCCAAGCAGTGGAAGGAGCAACACACGGGACACGCCAATATATTTTCGATTGACATCGTCAGTAAACAATTGGCTGTCAGCTCGGCAATAAGACTGAGAGGTTCCAAGCAGTGGAAGGAGCAACACACGGGACACGCCAATATATTTTCGATGCACCGTCATCTTCCCAATTCTACTGACCATCTGCCCACTGAATATGATTTTAACAAGGGCTACACGCACTCGATACCGGATAGAAGTGAGTGGACGCAACGCAATGTAGTTTATAACGAATCGCTGTCAATTTTTACGGACGGGTCCAAAACCAAGGACGGAGTCGGTGCCGGAATTTTCTCCGAAGATCTGGTCATACACCTCTCCTTTAACCTTCCAGACCACTGCAGCGTTTTTCAAGCCGAAATCACCACAGTTCGCAAAGCCGCTGACTGGCTAGCGGCTAGCACACTATCAACACCTGATATTGTTATTTACGTCGACAGTCAGGCAGCCATCAAATCCCTCGCATTCAGCACTACGAGATCTAAGGCAGTGAAAGACTGTCGCATATCTCTTAACGAGATAGCTGGTCAGTACAACCTTACCCTTTGCCGGGTATCAGGTCACTGTGACATACCGGGGAATTGTGCAGCCGACGAACTAGCACGACAAGGCTCCTCCGGTACAGATAGCATAAGCATTACCGACATCGAAGCGCCAGCGTCTTATGTTAAGTACCTTATTCAAATTGACGCCGAGAAATTAGCCAATCACCGATGGCAACATCTAGACCAATGTTAAACCGCCAGACAGCTCTGGCCGACACTCAATAAATCCAGGTCCATCGGACTCTTGAAGCACAAGAGAGGAACCCTCTTAAAAATAACAAATGTCCTCACTGGACACTGCGTCATAGGAAGACATGCCCAAAGATTAGGTATCTCTCTTAATGACTTCTGCAGAAGCTGCAGAGATGAAGAGGAAGAAGAGACCATCAGTCATCTCCTGTGCGCATGTCTTGCGCTCGCTAACATCAGGAAGGCCACTCTGTGCGAATACTCCTACAATGATCTTAATGATCTCGGCAACGCCTGCACGGCTAAAATGCACGCCTTCATTCAACGAAGCAAATGGTTCCAAGAGTAAGAGGGTGACCCACCCGCCTTACACATCGGTAGTACAATGGACCTATTCTCTGGTCTAAGTACATCGTCATCGAGGGCCGATCCTAAACCAACCAACCAAGAACCAGCTACAAAAAAGACGTCAAAACCTCTGCCGCAGAGCTAGTCTGCGGAACATTATTGAGGTTAACCGGAGAGTTCCTCATCGAGGAGGAAGTTTCACCTGACCCGCTGGTGTTTGTTAAAAATTCCGTGAGCAGATGCCAAAAGTCCGATCGAGGGACCGTTTGAAGTACTTGAGAGGATTCGAATTGGGTTTTCAAGATAATGCTGAAGGGGGTTCCCAAGACAATATCGACGGAAAGGCTGAAACCAGCTTATGTGACTTCATTCCTCGAGGGGGAGTACTGACATCTTATGCATTTGACTCTCGATCTCGATAGCACAAATATGTGTGGAACGTGCTCGGTTAGAGTGGAATGCATCGGATAGTACCTTTTCATTTTTAAAATGAATATTTTTAAGTTCAAATTCAGTTGACGCTGAGATTTGATATCAAGCGGTCTTGTTCTCCGAGACAGACCTTTCTGCAAGAATTCACCGACTTCTTGGCTGTGGTGATAGCCAATTCAAACTCCTTACGCAGCAATTCGGTTCCCAAGAAACTGGAATTCAAGATTTCTAATCAAGAAAATTTTTTCAAACAAGAAGATTCTTGCAATTTAAGATTCTTTAAGAAGTTTTGCTTTATTTCCTTTTTTTTTAAAAAAGAAGTTCCGTTCGTGTTTTAATTTTTTATTACAAAAACAAATTACTGAAGATGTGAGACGGCACACGGAGCGAGCGGCACCATTGAAATGGAGGTGACCAAGGAGCATATTCGCCATGTATAGCTAATTATTATTTCCTCCAAATAGTTTAAATGACGACTAGTGGCAGCTCTAGACTGGGAATAGCTGACTGTCAGTCACATCAAAAAAAGTTTACTTTTATTTTTAAGTTCCTTTCAATTGAAGACAGATTCCAAAATATATCGTGTGCTACATCCTTATCGTTCGAAGATTTCCAGTCTTTACACAATAACGGGTCTTCTCTTCCTGCCTAGTACCTATGCATTTAATATAGTAAAAGCAACCTCAACGGTATTCCGCAAATATGCCCTACTAAATCAGCAAAGTGCAACTGTCTACAAAGAGCGAGCGCGCACTTCTGAATGACTCCAATTATAATGCAACATTACGCATTAGCGTAACTATGCAACTGCATAGAAATCAGCGTACTGCAAGGAAATACTATTCAAACTCGATGACTAGTTGTGTTGAAAAGATGAAGCAAAGCCGCATCGAATATTCCTTATAGCCAAGGTAAAAAATAAAAAAATAAAAGTTAAAAACTTCACAACTTTGATTTCTACACCCAATCCAATGCAAATGGCACAAAACACATAGAGGAAGCGCACCACCACCAGCAGCAGCAGTAGCAGCAGAAGAACGTAGCGTATTTCTAATATTCGATTCGATTGTTGCTCTTAAGTAGACCATGAGCATGAGTGCATGGTGAGCAGGCGAGCCGAGCATTGCGCATCGATTTGTATTGCTGCTGCATGTAATTTTTGAAATTACCACGCTTGTAATTCCACCCCAAAGGGGAGTGCAACACCGTGCAGTGGAACTGGCGGACTCGATTATTGCTACTCTGTTGCATTCGATTCCCCACGAGGAATCATCGTCGCTCAACCAAGCTCAACCAAGCTCAACCCCCCACATCCCACTCCCCAGCCAGAGTAATTATGCGCGGTTGGGACGCAAAATTCATTAGAACGCGCGCATGTTTGCGTTGCGAAAATAAAATTTGAATTATTTCACTTTGCACATATTTCATAGATATTCGGTGAATTAAATGCACTTTGCAAGTACACAATGCTCCGAGAGGTAATTAAATCGGGAGCTACAGCGGAGTTGTGCAACCTCTTTGCGTAGACGCCGACGCCGCTGCCGTTTTGCATGAAAAAGTGTAAAAAGTGTAACGCTTTCGCAAAAGTTATTAAAAAGTTTACAACCGCCTGGCATGTGTACTGGAATTGGCATTTAATTGGACTTCTGTTCTGCTGGGCGGCCGCAAGGCCTAACGCCCGAGTGCAAAGTTGTTTCACTTATTACGAGGAGTTAATTAGTGATGTACATACGCTCTGTGTGTGTGCAGGCGCGCGCGATATTTCTGGCGGAAGTTCTTCAATATCAACAAATAGTTTTATTTATTTCAATCGAGGTGAAGGCATTTGAATGTAGCCTTAATGGACTGTATGAATTTAATGGGTTTAATGGGCTAGAGGTTGCAGCTGAGTGTGGTCTTTAAAAAAAAACACTGACTCACTTCGCATTCAATTCTAGTAATTCTTGGACACGCTTGGGTACAGGCTAAGAGAATTCATTTTGTACATCAGAAGTCATTTTAGGTTTTGAAAGAATGTGGAGAATTGACAAGAAAATCGTTAGGACTAGGCAAAGGGAATTTTTCCTCACAAAAATGCAAATAGGTTGATGACTTTTCTTTACAATTTTCCAAAATGATTCGTGTCTTTGCTAAACAAAAAAAGGTATCGTGTCAAAGAAGCAGAGCGAAACAAGGGTTAGATTTTACAATTACTAAAATGTGCGGACAACTCAAAATATACTCGAAGGTACTTGGTCAGCCCCAATGGAGTAAGTATTCTAGAAGTCACTGTGGGCATTGACGGATCGCCATGACTGATAACGGTAAAGCATACATTGCAAATTTACAAATCCCCTTACAATGGTTTTCGTAGCAACAGGTCCACTGGTGATTTGATGGCATATCTCACCGAGAAGTGGAACCAATCTCTACATCACTTCGGCGAAACAAAGATGGTTGCGCTCGATATTTCTAAGGCATTTGACAGAGTTTGGCATCAAGCTCTTTTGTCGAAAATGCGTGCATATGGCATCGATAAGTCTCTTCTTCAATGGATTAGAAATTAGCTTTCCGACCGTTCAATACAAGTTGTCTTGGACGGCTTCAAGTCTGCAATTCACCATATAAATGCTGGTGTTCCCCAGGGCTCCGTTTTGTCTCCGACTCTCTTTCTCATTTTTATAAATGACCTCTTGTCTGCTACTTTTAATCCAATCCATTCCTTCGCTGATGACAGTACCCTCAGTTTTTCATATTCGTTCCCTAGCTCACGTCCCTGCTCTTCGGCCGTAGAAGAGGAACGACATCGTATGTTAAACACATTAAATTCCGACCTGGACAGCATAACCAAATGGGGTTCAATCAATAGAGTGGAATTTAATGTATCCAAAACTCAATGCTGTCTTCTGTCTCTCAAGCGAAACCAAGACCCTCAACCATTATCCATGAATGGTACTTGTATCGCTGAATCCGAAAGACTTGCCATTCTCGGTATGTGCATCAATAACCGTCTTCGATGGAACGATCACATATTCGAAGTCGCCAAAAATGCTGCAAAATGTCTAGGATTCCTTAAGCGGTGCAAGAAATATTTTACCCCGTCTGATCTGGCCTCCATCTATAAGGCATTCATCCGCCCAAAGCTGGAATATAACGCCCACATCTGGTCTGGTGCACCCAGACCGTTCTGCACATTCTAGATAGGGTACAGAACCGCGCGTTAAAACTAATAGGTGATAGAGACATTGTGAACTCGATAGTCTCACTTGAACATCGTAGAAATGTCTCATGTCTTTCCCTTTTTTATCGCTTCTTTTACAAAAAATGCTCCAGCGAAATAGCCAGCTGCATTCCTCCCCTTCAAAACTTCACCCGCAATACGCGTCATGCTTCGAATGCACATCAGTTCACCCTCAAGCCCAACTTCGTACGTACTGTCAAATATAGGGATTCGTTTATAAGCCGAACAACACGTTTGTGGAACGATCTACCAGCCTCTGTGTTTCCTCATCATTACAGCCTACAAACACTTAAAGCCAACGCAAACTGGCATCTCCTATGCCTCTTTCCCCCCTTTTCCCAACCGTCCGTGCTCTGAGAAACAGTATAAGGGTATTAATAATCCCTTTGGCACGCGCAAATTATATAAAAAAAAATAAAAATGTTTTTTGAATTGTGTTTAATATAGTGCGGCAGTTCGGTAACATATAGGGAGAAAAGTAAGGGTCCTAGTATGGACCCCTACGGAACACCACTTGAGTTAGGGAGAAACTCGGATAGAACGTCTTTTATTTTTACAGCTTGCTTTCTGTTTGTCAGGTAGGAGGATATAAGCTTTACAGCGCAATGCGAAAAGTTGTAGAGCCGATGCAACTTTGACATAAAATAGCATGGTCAACTGTGTCGAACGCTTAAGAAAAATATAGTAGGACTAAAAATGGCACACTTCCTTCATCCAGGGCACACCGTATGTCTTCAGAGACACCTAAAACAGCTGTGGTACAGCTATGCTTTTGTCGAAAACCGGATTGTTTGGGAGACAGAATGTTGTTGGTTGTGAGAACTGACCAATCTGTTTTTGCATAATTTTCTCAAACGCCTTTGAAAAAAATGGCAGGATGGAGATTGGTCTGAATTCATCACCCCTAGCTGTCTTAGGAATAGGTATAACTTTGGCCAATTTCCATTGCACCGGAAAGATCCCTTTCGTTAGAATTGAGTAAAAAATATGCATTATATAAGGCAATATAACGGGCAAGACAATTTTTATAAAAGATGGATGCATCTCATGAAGGCGAACAGCATACGATTTGATACTGAGTATGCTTTCCAGTACATCGGCGCTATTAACTCCAGAAAAGCAGAAACTAGGATAACTAGCAGAAGCAGAGGGGTTTTCTGATAGATGGAAAGTACCATTGTTGTTATCAAAAGTTGATGAGGTTATAAACCGATGGTTGAGTGCGTTCGGATCCATCCCATCAATAATGTGATTCTTTAACTAGCTGGTTGTACCCGCTTCGCTGGGTCTTTAGATGTGCGATTTCAAGTACACTTCTTTAGAACACTCTCCGTTTTGTCATTAAAATAGTTCACCCGCTAATTCTTTATGAGGGTCGTGAGGGTAGGATAATTAGGTGGACTCTCCATAATTTTTGAACTTCTGCCGTCGACTCCAACTCATCTGGAGAAATCAATAGACGGCTCCAAGAGAGATGTCGGACTTGATCCAACCATCTAGTTATAGGCCTACCGAGGGGTCGCTAACTTGATGTTGCGGCAATCATGACACGTCTTGGAAACCAGCTGGGGACACGCTCTGCGCGACGAAACCTTCAAAGCATAAATCATTCCGTTCGAAAAAGTAGCTGCTCTACATTGAGTGCCTCGCGTACTCTGGTGTTAAGCAACACCGCGAAGGAACCTCTTTCAGCAGCTTGTATCCGCAACTGTAAGTGAGAGTTGGAACATATACCAAGTTAAAAACCGATAATAAGGTTTGAACACTATAGGTAAGTTCGGCCTTTCTTTTAACAGATTGACCAAACTCTCTCAAAATTGATCCAACTTGACCATTTCTACAGAATAACTCGACATTGCTTTATCCATCACTCGTGAATAAGACCCCGAGATACTTAAAAGTATCCAGCTGCTTCATTGAGACTCTGCAAACATGCAGAGTGTACTGAATATGCGTTATGGAAACAATTAATATTTCTATATTGTCCCCTTCAAAGTAATCCCCATCGACTGCAACACACTTATGCCAGCACTTGATCCAATCTTCGAAACATTTTTTATATTCGGTTTTCGGTATGTCCATCAGTGCTTCCTGCGATTTTTCCATTACTTCCTCTCGGCTGCTGAAACGCGTTCCCCGTAATGGTTTTTTAACTCGATTGAACAGAAAGAAGTCACAGAGAGCCAAATCAGGTGAATTCGGTGGCTGTTGGATGGTATTTGTTGCATTTCTCGTCAAAAAATTACGAATAATGATGGCACTGTGCGACGGTGCGTTATCATGGTGCAAAATCCACGAGTTTTCTGCCCACAATTCTGGTCTCTTTCGGCGAATTGCTACACGACGGAAACCCAAATCATTGGACGGATCCATAGGCAATGTTCAAGTTCTCCGCTATCTCTCTGATGGTTAATTTGCGGTTATTGACCAACATTTCTTTTACTTTATCAATGTTTTCGTCGGTTTTCGATGTCGATGGTCTGCCACTGCGTTCATCATCTTCGATTGACTCACGACCACTTTTGAACCGCTCGTGCCACTGGTAAACGACCGTTTTCTTTAGAGAATCGTTGCCGAAATACTTTTCCAACATTTCCAACGTTCGCGCACCATTAAATCCGTTTTTTACGCAAAATTTAATACAAGTTCATTGTTGCAAATTTAAATCCATTTCTAAAATTGTAAAAAATCGCCAACACACACAGAGATAGATGTACTTTTGGCTACGTAACTTTTGCAAACGTCAAGTTATGACGCTAATATTTAGAGGGAATATCACCAACAGATGTAACAAAGAAAACAGAACTCAAATCGGAACGATGGGAGCGCTACACGGTTTTTATTCCGGGAACTTTTTGATCAAGTGGTATGTCTTGAAGAAGAGGACTACGAACTTCCACGCTCTTACTGCGGACCAGTTAGACCGATTTCAATAAAATGCAATCTATTGGCTGGAATATACATAAACAAATATTTAAAGCTATAAACGATTACCTTTAGTTTCTAAGGGTATACAACACACACAATTTTTTTGTTTGATTTTGTAATATTAAAAAAAGAAAAGAAAAATTGATTCAGTGATTAAGTCGTGAATGGGTATGGCTAAAACAGAATAGCGCTTTGACTTGTGCTTCAGCTGACATTTACAAGTTAAACCATAGGAATTCAATCCATCGTATCGCTACGTAACGTGACTCCAACTCGAGGCAGAAGTTGGGAGTTCAAGTTTTGCTCGCGTTTGACAATTAACAGCTGTGGAACAAAGGAAAAAAATGTAAGCAGACGTTCAACGCGGTCTTAAAGTGGATGGAACGTAACTGAAGCAAAGCTGAAGTCAAAGCGCTATTGTGTTCCTTCTTTTTTTTTTATAAACTTTTTATAAACTTTCGGGAATGGCGAAGCTGAGCCAGCGCCCCGAGATACCTGCAGATGTCTTTTGATTCTGCGTTTAAATTGTTGCAGATTATAGTTTTTTACAAATATTATTGCTTACCCTGTAAAAAAATGGATTTCGATAGAATCATATTCTTCCGGTTGGCAGGTGAGCATGAAAGTTGTGTACGCTAGTAGGACCTAGGCTAGTAGGGATCATTCTGTTAAGATCTTCTGAACATCTGCCAAGATAGTATCTGTAGAGCAGGCATAAATCTCTCACCTGCCTTCGATGAGCCAACGATTGAAGGCTGGATCTTCTATTAAGTGAACTGCTCGCCTCTGGATGATATCAAGTAGATTAAGGTAGTGTTTTGGGGCCGAGCTCTAAAATGGAAGCTGATTTTGCGATTCTGGATATGTGGTCATGCCATATTACTCCAGAGTTTACTTTGACACTCAGTAAATGCATGGTTGCACGGCTTATAGAAAGCTTGTCGTTAAGTTATATGGCAATAAATAGATATTGCTCGATCATGGAGGAGTAAAACCGGCTATTTCCTTAGGTTATGCCACTTGTCGTGTTGCTTAGGGTACAAAAATGCCGCATGTTTCGATTTCTTTATTTGTATTCAAAGCTATGACTTTCACAAGAAAAGGTTAGCCGTCTTTTATATATGACATAGGTCTGTTTGCCACACCTCTTCAAATTATGAAAAAAATAAAAGACTCAAAGTACGAATGAATCTCAGCAGCCAAGTTCGCCCATAAGGGATCATCTACCCTCACCATCTAGATGTAAAAAAAAAATACTGACAATAAGCATATATCTATTTCGCCTTTATTTCTGGAAGACAAGTCAATAAATGTGATATCTAACACTCTACTGATGAGTATAGCAACCGGTGTACGAGTCCATCAACTAGTCATACGTCTACAAGAATGTAGTATCTTTCAAGCTGAAGGATCCCCCAACCAAACAATTAGATCGAAAGTTGGATACACTTGCGAGAGCTTAAGCAAAATTCTGATAAGCCTTATTTTTCTCAGAATTCGGCGACTATTGTGGCTTGCACGAAGTCATATAACATTTTAGATGTGTTTACCCTGTAATGCCACCTTCACTTGAGCGGTGTCTTAAGTCCGCATTCTCATGAATTTGGTTTTCGAAAAATTTAATCCAAACCCAGACTATGTTACATCGAGCAAAGGAGCAATATCATTCCATTCGAAGGGATTTGGAATCCGTCACAGATATTTCAAATCCAAAGACTCCAGCAAAGCAGATAGCTCATACGAAGACAGTCTTCTCTTGCATCTAATTCCGTACATTTGCTGCCAGCCACTGGTAAACATTCCTCTGTGTCCTTGCCGACCACCTTAATATCTTTTGATTGCAAACAACAAATTCTGAAATTCTACAAAAGCCCACCCATGCCTACACCCAAGCGAAATACACAAACAACACTCAATTGTCTAAACCAACGACTACTCAACGATGTGCCATTTAATTAAAAACCCGAAAGGACACCACCACGGTTCGTCCTCGGTCGGTAAATCATAAATGAATGAAATTAATGACAATGGTCAACAGAATGACGCACAACTATCTGCATATTTTATTAATCTGTGAGTCTCTATCTCTGATATGTCATCTTACATGGGCTTTCAAGTATGGTCTGCTACTGGAAATGGAACGACACCACCATGTCACCCCTTCTTGTCCAAAATGCCATCGTAATCTATTGCCGTTCCACAATTAATAGGCATAGAATCCATTGAATCCTTTGAACCGAGGAGGCGAGCCTTACACAACTGTAAGGATCAAACGACGAACGTCACACACCTGCCTACTCCCAACGGCAACGACGACAATTCACCCCTAAAAATAATTCATGCAAGGCTATGCTGAGCCCGCGTGTCCTTCTGTGTGCTCGCAAAAGGGAAATGCCAGAATATATGCACCACCAAATAATTCACACACAAGAAACTACCGAGCAAAGCCAGGAACTCCTAACTCAGAAAAACCCAGTCTCTTTGACCCCTGCCACAGCTCCGAGAAAGCGAGGGGTGCAAGAGCGTATAAACAATAACAACAACTGTTCACTATGGATTCCAAGTCCTTGTGTGTTCGTTCCTTGCTGCACGAATGAGTGCATTGCGTAACATCGGAATCGAAGTTAGTTTGGCATACTTACTCCTTCAACTACTCGGCTACACACCGAGGAGCCGAACCAAGCTGGCTGTCATCGGTTCGGTGGGTTTTCATTTCAGGGTTTTCTTCATTCTCATACACACTCACACATGCAACCCTTAGTCCTTTGTGTAGGTTTTGTCAAGAGGGTGGCAGGGCGGCGAATGTGAATGAATGAATATTATATTGAAATGTTGCGAAGAATTTCAAAAATGTATTTTCCGCCGTAACGACGACGGAACGCCTCGCACACACACACATATCCATATACACATTATCCTTATGGTGATACTGACGATGATGGTGGTGGGCTACTTTGTTTGGGAGCGTTGAAAGGTATAAAGTGAGTTTTTGGAAGTTTTGTCTAGGATACAACATTCCAAGTTTTTGTGCAAAAAATGAGGGACTACGTACACACACATCTAGTTCTAACCCTTTTCGACATAAGGGATTTTTGGAGAAGTTATGTTGAAAGAGGTGGAGAGACTTACCTTTCGGTTTGAAGGTTACGAGTGTTTTTTTTCGGTATTTTGTTTTAGTTTCCAAAACGTGAACAAGGATACAAATGTGTGGTTGAAATTACCCCAAACAAGGAAAGAATTTTTTTTTTTTTTTTTTAAATATAGTAAAGGTGTTTGTAAGTATGCTGTAAGCACATACTTAGCAATGTATTTCGAATAAGTTGAGACTTAGAGTCTTGTAGAGCAATCAACTGTCCAAACTATTTACACGAACATATTAGAATTGAGGAGCGGATCCCTTGTAGCGACAAATCCTATGTGGCTGATCGTCAACTAGTGAATACTTTAAATTCTGCATAGAAGTCTCATGGCTTTAGCTAGAAAGTTAAATGGAGAGATTTTAGGTTGAAAATTGTTGTGACATATTTTCGAATCAGTGGAGTTTCGTGGGCATCTCTGGGAGGCAAATGAGCTCATCGCCGCGCCGACCTCTACTCTGGAAACCCATCCTGGGGGACTCGCGAATACGATGTGGATGTGTTCCCAACACCAACCACACGCAATAGCTTCGTATCTTGGGTATCGTTTAGAGACCGTTTGTGGACAGCATAATTGTCACTGCTCAGAGGTAGATACATACCAAATCACAGAACATAGTTGTGATTGTGATTGTTCTATTGTTCAGTGTAGGTACATACCAAATCGCACCGCAATCGCCTCTTTGCCTTTTGTACACCAAAAAGAAGACGTAGTGTTTTTTTTTTTAACTTAGCTAGCCAATGGTTCATAGTAGCGATTCCCAATCGATTTTTGTACTTTTGTTTTATGTTTGTTCTTGAACTTCCTATTAACATTAGATGAGGCGGATATGTTGGTTAAATGTAGTGTACGGATATCTCAAAAACATTCTAAAAATATATATTATTTCCTATTTAAGTTTTATTAAACATTCGGTTTTATTATGTCCACTAGCTGACTCGTGCTCGCCGCCTCGCTTCGCCCGCATTTTAGTTGACGTTCAATCACTTATAATACTTGTTCAAATTTAATTGCACACAGATTACAATATACTGAAAATATAATAAATCAATTATAACTTCCCCAGTGGGAATCCCCACCAGAGCACACACAAACCCGCAGGCAACACACAACCCGTCAAGCAGGTTTTACAGAAAAGGAAACCGAAGAATAATGACAGAAACACATTATTACCGCCACTGAGTGCAGATTCGAGAACATGATTAAGAAAAAATTAATTAAATTCTGAAATTTGCAAAAGATATTTTTGATTCGATCTCAGCTTCTTTTTTTCTTATATCATGTAATCCCTTGTATGTCCTAGGGCCTCTACTACGCCTACGCGCCATCGGGTACGGTTTCAGGCAATGTGTTTGAGTTCTCCCCAACTTTTCCCCAAATGTCGTGCCTCCTTCTCGACTGTTCTGCACCATGTTCTCCTCGGACTGCCAGGTCTTTTGCCACCCTGAGTTAAATGGTTCCATTGGATAGCATGGTTCGCTATGGAACTGTCACCCTTTCGGAACACTGCCACTTCCGCCGTTGGATGGTTGTGCCTATTGGTTCCTGATCCGTTCTCTCGTAAAGGTGTTCGTCAGAGATACGATTGAGCCAGAAAATCCTTAAGATATTGCACAGGCACCTATTAACGAACGTTTGCAGCTGTCTGGTGATAGTAGTGGTCACTCTCCACGTGCTGCATCCATACAACAGCATGGACTCAACATTTGAGCCGAACAGTCTTAGCTCGGTGTTCAAACTGATTGCATTGCTTCGCCATATTTTGGACAACGAACGCCTTCCCAAAATCGATGAACAGCAAGTGAAGTGACGATCGATATTCAACGCACTGTTCGATGATAATTCGCAGGGTGTTGATGTGGTCGACACAAGAGGATTCAGAGCGGAAACCTGCTTGTCCGGTGTCGAGTGTGTCTTCGAGATTGATTCGCTTAAGGCTGATTTTAGCTATTATCTTAGCTACAGCAGGCAGCATGGAGATACTCCTTCAGTTTCCGTACTTCAATAAATTTCCTTTCTTAGGAAGCTTGACGATCATTCCCTTTTTCCACTCGCCAGAAAAGCTCTCAGCTTCCCAAGCTCTCTCTATAAGTGGAAGCAGAAGCTCAGCCGATGTTGTTAGCGCTGCTCGTAAGAGCTCTGTGGGAATACCGCCAAGACCTACCGCCTTGTTGGTTTTGAGTGCTTTGATTGCGGTAGTGATCTCATCATTACTGGGAGTTGTGGTGCGTATTCGGGTATTTATTACCTCCGACACGTCAGTCTGATCTGGGAGCATATCGCTAACGAATACGCGGTTCAAAACTGTAGCAAAATGCTCTTTCCATCTCTTGAGCTGGTCCTCATCCGAAATGAGCAAGGAACCGTTTAGACTTTGTACTGGGTGCGACTACAAATCAGCTCTTTGGTGATTCTGTAGACGGTCCTGCTATCGCACCCCCTTGCAGCTTCTTCTGCTAAGGTAGCCAGCCCATTAATGTAATTGCGCCTGTCATGTCGCACGCTACGCTGAACTTCTCTCATCTTCATGCGATATAGGGACTCTAGCTCGTTTCTCCCTGCTTTTGGAATAGCTGGAATAGCTGCAATGTGAGCTTTTATCTGTTTTCGTTTGTCAATCCGTCTCCAGGTATCGTCGGAAAGCCAGGCTCTATGTCTTCCCTGCGACCGACAATTCTTTCAGCAACAGATGTAAAAACATTTTCCACAGCACACCAATAGTTTTGAATGGTTGCGGGCAGTGAGTTGTTGATTGCTTCCACACCTTGCGAAAGGTGCTCCCTTAATTATTGGCGCACTGAGGGATCACTTAGTCTATCGATGTTGAACCTGGGTATTCTTGTGTTATCCTGGGATCTTCGAACTGCAGCAGTGCGTAGTTGGAGAGTAGCTATCATAAGATGGTGATCTCCTACTATCCCCACATCTACCCCTCGCCTGTATCGGACGCCCAGAAGACTACTTCTAAAACGGCGGCTGATTGAAAAATGGTCAATTTGATTGGAGGCTGCTTGCCTGTCATTGGAAACCCAGCTGGCTTTGTGGCAGGTCTTGTGCGCAAACATGATGCCACCTATCACAAGACGGTTGGCATTGCAGAAATTCACACACCTTTCGCCGTTGTCATTGCGGTTGCCTGGTCCATGCTTTCCGATTACATGTGAGCCCATTGTTTTCGTTGCCTACCTTGGCATTCAAACCCCTATCACTATGACAATGTCTCCATTTGGTGCTGTGTTGAAGACGGCCCTTAAAAGATTATAGAAGCTCTCCTTCCCGTCCTTAGACGAGCCCTTCGTTGGCGCATAACACTCACCCTGATTGTCGTTGGCGTTTGTCAATTTTCGACGATTGTTGTTTTACTTTTCAGATGTAGCACGAATCTGTTTTCATAACTTTTTCACTGTGAAAGAGTTGTAATAGCATTCTACACGACAAACAAATTGCATAGTAATGTTTAACGGTCAGCAGGACGTAGCTATGAATAAAACGCCAATCGTCGAAAAGCGACAAACGCCAACGACAATAAGGGTGACTCTATAATGGTAACGCCAGCTTCTGTATGGTGGATCACGATAAAACATACACAAATTAAAAAGTTATACTCTAAGCAATCCAACTGTAAAAACGCAGTTCAATCGCGTGTAGTAGTTTTTGCGTGGTGCATGTGGAAAAAGTTTTACAATTACAGTTTTATTATATGTGTAAATAAATTTGGACTATCTTAATATAGCCCTTCATTTCCCGGCGTATATCTTGACCTGGGATATAAGCTATCACTATGCCAAGTGTCATCCAAATACCTGCAGTAGTTTCCGCGTGATCCGTGCACAGAAAGACGAAAACAGTCGACCCTCTACAGCTTTATTATGCATACGAGTAAGTATGTATAAGATACGTTTCCTAAAGTTAGACACGCTGTCAGATAGCGTACAAGGTGTCCTTCAAAAATTCAAAGAAGGGTAATAATTCCACTGAGAATTTATTTCAAAATTAAGTTTTTTTCATGTAAAATAAGTTTGGATAGGTGTAAGATTTGACATTTTTGACAAAAAAAAAACAAAAAACACCACACCAGCAATAAATGCTGGCATCTTAAGAGTCATTAAATTAATTGCTCTCTGTGAGCACTGCTCCCTGAAAATCACTCTTTGGTCCTTTTTTAAATTAGAGTGCTTTTTGATCTTTATATCCAAGAATATAAGAACGACCATCATGCGCTGAAGAATATCATCATTAAAAAAAAAAAACTGACAGCACGGACATTTCAGTTGTTTTAAATTTTGTACACACACGATATGGGAACACTACGACTTATAATAACTAATCTTAAGCCCCGATTACTATATCTTAAGCCGCGATAACTTAAAATAAGCTTGAAGACTGTACACTGTTAGATAAGTTCACCTATTGATTCCAAGCAAACTTCCAACTTGTTAGCTTCGATTCAGCTTAAATGCTGGAAATTGAATAATCGTTTCTAAAAAGTTATCTGTGATTCACTTTTATTGCAAGTACTGCTCGTCGAACAAACGACTCGTGTTACCAAACCTCTTTTCATTTTCTTTTTTTTTTTTTGTGAAATATAATTATTTGCGCATTTTTTTTTTTTTTTTTTTTTGTAGATATCAGCATTCTGATCACATTCTTCCCTCAAACCATTTTGTTGTTGGATCTTTCTTGTTTGCTTCATTCATTTCACCAGTTGAATAAATAAATGCTCAGAGAGCAAGAGAAAAAAAAATAGTAAACGTACTCATCCCTAGTTACATGTGGTGACGATCGCGATCATGCATGTGGAAAACGCATTACATTTGACGTTTTATGCCATCACTGCTCTGGTTTCGCAGATACCAACAGAATGACAAACCGTGGAGAATGCAAAACGCCGTAGATACTTGTACGTATATACGAGGAGATACGTAGATACTTTTCATCAACTACGCGCGCAAGCATAATTTTCGCTTGGGGACTACTTAAGCGTTACACAGAGCTGATCCATCAGAGTGATAGACTGAGTGTAGTAGTGGTGGTGCTGGCTGAGTCTGTTAAGTGACCCATTGGGGGCAACGTGAAACGATCACAATGACTCATCATTGGTTGCACGTACAGAGATCTTGGGGACTTGCTCATTCGTTCTAGATTGAGTCTGGTCTCGGTTTATGTTTCCTACTTTTTGCTCAGAAAGAGGAAGGAAAACACACATACACGCCAACACTGATGATGATGATGATGATGATGATGATGATGAATCTTTTGACTTTTAGTGTGCACTCACTGGGTCTGGGTTGCATCTGTCCGAGCGTCTCCCTTCCTCCCCGCGTGTATGCAGTTCGAATTAAGTTGGTCATGTCGTGCATTGGGGGACGCGCATTGAGGTCTTGATTTCGAGTTGAGGAGCACACAGCCTAGCCACCACACCACACAAAGAACGAGAACTGGTTTTCGTGGAAGTAGTTAATGTTATTGATTGAATTCATTAACCGAGTTAACTTTGTTAAATTGATCGCCATTAAATGGCCGATTAAATTTAGATATATACTGTGTTTGGGTTTTGGTTTTTTTGAAGTTGAATAGAGGTTTGGATTTGAACACTTGAGTGGGTTTTGCATGGTTGTTAGAAGAAAATAATATGCCGGATTTAATGACTTAATGTTCAGTTTTCATCCTGTGAAACTTGAGCAGACCTCCTTTTGTATTTTTCGTAAGATTTTCGTATAATGGTGACGTTCCCCAAGAACATGGGGAAACATTAAACCTACATAGCTAGAGGGGGAAGGGCTTCAAATTCAAGTTTACCATAAAAGCTATATCTTTATGAAAGGAAATGCGTCTCATTACAAACGGCGGCACCTAACAAATTTGATAATCATGCATATCACTTAGCGTATTTACGATTAGCCCGTACTAAGTCTGACTGCATCCAAACAAAGACAAAGTTGGCGAATCGCTTGTAGGTGCTTTCAACGAAACTATGGAAGAATGTCCTAAAAAATGATCGGTCCTGCCCAGTAAATAAACCTAAGGTATACTAATTCACCTTTCGAAGAGACATCGCTTGGGGATTCTTAAACAAAATAAGAGTACAAAGGTGATTTTGCTATAAGAAGACCACGGTGAAAAGATGGAGACTGGGACCGTATATTGTTAACTGTGCGGATACTAGGTTGCAACAAATACTACTACAAAACACAATACTGGAAGCGATACAGGACGACGCAAAAAAAAAAAACAGCTTTGAAGCGATTAAGGGTTTATCTTGAAGACGAACTCTACTCTTTTTCCCAGCACAGAAGAGGTAGTCCTAATAAATAATTATTAAGAGGACGTGTTATGGGTCGTAACATTCTGAATAGAGAAGGCTTGCCAGAAAAATTTGTTATTTTTACTACTGACTAACCGGATGGCAAAAGATCTAGCAGACCAAGAAGTACATCCTCCATAAACTATCCCTCAGATCATGGTATACACTGCTTGGGAAGCTATTTTACCTTTAGTGCCAATTATACGCTATTTTGGCGCAAAATTTATTAAAAATTTAACCTTATTTCATGTTTTGCAACGACCCATTTTCATATGGAAAAAAGGCATCTAAGAGCTAATGAATATACACTAAATTTTTTGGCAGATACCGCTGTCTATCCCGGTCTGTTTTTAAGGCGCGACTATGAGTGAAACAAACAAACTGGATAGGATACGGTACTGTAAGAGCTATAGCTACAGTTTGCATACAAAGTGTACAGAAAAGCCATGCCACATCGTTTCAGAGCTAGACCGAATGCGATACAAACAGATATTTCATCTATAAGTTCCACACAACCACTTAAACAATCATGTTCTTAGAGTAAGACTGTTGAATTCTTGAACCTGTTTGACTACGAGACGTAGAAGAGAACATTTCCTGTGATAGTTCGCAACACCAGTGCTTAGAGACTAAAATCTTTGAAAACTAGTTCTTTCAAGACTGAAGTCTCTTAGATTCTTCTGTTTTCCAAGGGTGTCGTACATGTACTACGAAAATCCTATTGCTCTAACTCTATCCTCCGTCCATCTGCCAACACCGTCTAGATGCTAAACTATACAGACTCCACGCATAATTATAGACCATTTTGGAGGTGTCTCCAGTATATAAAAATAAAACGCCAAATAAGCACCACGATACTTTTTGGAAATGTCTTCTAATCAACGAAAAAATAATCGTTCATGGAAGAACCTGTCTGTATCAGCGGAAAACTAAAAACGGGACTGAATTGCAGTCTCATCTGAGTTGATCGCTTTACCCAGCACCGAGTTTTGAAGAGCGGCAGTCTGATGGCGCAAGGTCAGGCGAGTATGGAAGTTGTGTGATACAAGCTTCAATAATTTTTTTATTTTTTTTAAACTTGCATTTCCGTGATGGAACACAAATTCCTTATTATTTACGAGCTCTGGATAGTTAGTAACTCTGCAGCTGTGGCTGAATGCGTCATGGAGGATGCCAAGCTTGGCTACATGGTCTCCTATTGGCGAGTCACCTGTGGTTATAACTACAATTTCGGCAATATCTTATCTTGATCTGCTTAGTAGCTTGTTTGATTTAGGTTTGTTGTAGCTGAGTCATGTCCTTCTTGATATAACGCAACTAGAAAGTATGTACACAGTCGAGGTTAGCGAGCTTTAAGAAATGATGATGTTACCCTTTACAACTCCTAGCAGAACTTTGACTTTTCCTGCCAGAAACCCGTTAGGGGCTGACCCTTGCCTGGCGAGATCCCTTCGCTCATTTCCTTCGAAGTTGGTGTGTCCTGGGACCTACATAGATGAGGGTGATGCCTAGTTTGCTTAGTTCTTTCTGGCATTGTTCTACCAGTTTTGAAGATGTGGTGAATCAATGGCTTTGATAGAAGTTTGGCTATCAGTTAAAATAACAAGATTGCGGTTAAATGTTGGCAAAACGTTCAGTACGCGGGAAGCTCTGCTTGAAAAACACTAGCAAAATTCAGTAAACGAAAAGATCTTCAAACGTTCAGCTTTCCGAGAAAATGCTTGCGCCGCCAGTCCATTTTCGATCCGTCGATATAAATCAGTCGTTGATTACTATACCGTTCTTCGATTCTGCTATGGTTGGGAAAGTTACTGAGAAAAATGTTCTGACGTTTAAAGTGCGAGTTTCGTTATTAGTCGAAGACGCAACCAGGTTGTCTGGTACCATATCCAGGATTTGATAATGGTCATATGGCATAGTAGTCCAGTACCTAGATTCTCTAACCCGGACTGCGCAGCATAAAGCTGTATCTTTGATGTGTAATTCGAGAGTGAAGGATCAAAGTTAGATACATACGATACGTTCAGTCGTTTTCGCACTAACTAGTAAATGAACTCTAATTGGTCGAATTGACTGCAAATGCAATCATTTTTTGTGAGGTAGTGGACTGGATTTTTAATCAATAAAATCTCCCTACATTCGTTCGATAGTTAGTTAAAGCAGTACATAGACGGATCCACGACAGATGAAAGGAGTTGGGGCTGGAGTATACGGTGGTACTACGAATACCTTCATTCACTCGTGCATAGAAAAAAGTAACTCCGTATTACAAGCCGAAGTATTCGCTATAGAACTATGCATCAGAGAAAATATAAACAGATCTATAACCAACAATAACATGTATATTCTATCAGATAGCAAGGCTGCTCTACTGATAATTAAGGATTATGAAATAACATCCAAACTAGTATGGGATTGCCTTCAACTACTCTTATCACTAGCCAGCACAAACAGAGTTCATCTCATTTGGGTGCCAGGACATAGCGGATATGAAGGAAAGGAAAAAGCTGACCTGCTAGCCAGAACAGGAGCTTGTCTAATTTTATGATGCCAAGACCATTCTGTGGATTGCCAGTGAGTACGGCTAAAAGCTGTATCAAAAATTGGCTAAAAGAAAAAGCGCATCATTACTGGATGGAAACTGAAGGTGACAAGCCAAGATCTTTCTGTCAAATACTTTGCTCAAAAGAACGAAACAACTCCTACAATTTACTAGGAGTCAGATTCTAATAGCCACAGGTTTCCTTACAGACCACTGTCAAGTGAAAAAACATATCATGGATATGGGAATAGCACAAGACAGCATATGCAGAATGTGCAACGAAGACGAAGAATCAGCATAACACATCTTATGTCACTGTAACTGTCTAATCAGAACACGTCATCGTTATTTAAGTAAATTCTACCTTGAAGCAGAAGACCTATCTGCAAGCTCACTCAAAAACACAGTAGAGTTCATCAACAAATCGGGCATATTGAGTGAGCTTTAAGATCAGACGAAATCACAATAGGCCGCAGTGATAAGGTGACTTAATCCCACCTCTTCAAATCTACAATCTACAATCTAGTTAAAGAATTGTCAATAACAGCTGACTCGCCACAGCTTTCTTCGTGTAATGTACGGCTGTACTTTACTTGAATAGTAAGGAAGGAAAAAACAAAATAAATAAATTTCACGTCAATTATCATGGAATGTATTTTCATCTCAATAAATCCATAAACAGATTGATGAACGCCGAGTTCATCACAATAGAAATCAATAAAACATATTAATTGGAATTTACTATTTAGATTAGTATTAGGCTCTGCAAAAGGTCATTTGTATGTAAATTGTTTATGAAAAATGTTGTAATAGGCCGGGTTCCTAGTTGCCTCGCCAGGCAATCCATACATCACATCGTTGGACTTTACCAACGACCGATGGACACAACTAATCATTTCCAGCAAATTGTAATGCAAGTTGACCAATCTAGCTTAGAGGCTTGGTCCCAATCTTCTTCTTCTTCTTCCTTTTATCAGCGAGGTTATGATCCGAAAGCAAGGGATCACAACCCTCCCACTTCACCGCATTTCTACTGATCCGCCTGTGGGGTTCGCCTTGGCTTGGTCCCAATCTTCAATTAGAATTATCACAATATTCTTCAGGGGGATTATTCTCTTGCCTCCTATGAGGCACAATTTATAGCTACATTTGTATTTTGACGCAGGCGGTAACGATGGCGTTTGATGTATTCCTTCTGTTAGCTAAATATAGTACATGCATATACGAGTAGTTAATATTATTGTCGACCAAGCAGACAAAGTCGCGAGTATTTGCTAGTTATAGAATAATTTCCTAAGCACACGTGTGTAAATATCATCATCTTTCTTGTCTTTTTTGTCACCCATTCTTACACTTTAAGTACTGTTTGCTTTATCTTTGGATTCCACAAAACTACTCCAAATTTTAAAATCTACCACAATCCACAAACAAATTAAAGTGAGAACCGAAAGTGAAATTTTAATTATGACACCTGCGACATATGGAAATGTCAACTGTAGTTGTTAAATTGACCGTTTAGAAAGTTAAGACTTGACTAAAATTGTATTCCCTAAATTTGTGATCGTACCCATAGATACTAGATCCTAGTATTTCCAAAAATTAACTAACGCCATCTGTCATATCATGTGTCATAACTTTTTTGACAACTAATAGTCTTAAAGAAATCCCAAGCAGGATATATGGACACACAATTTTTACTTAAACCTTATTAGCTTTAAATCAAAACACAATTTTTAGTTCATGGATTCATGATCCGAAATAAGACACAAACCACACTGATTCTAAGTTTTTGACCTTAAATATATGGCGCCTATTACGTTCCAAATTCTTGATTGTTTTTTCCTGACCCTATTTCGGCAAATTTTCCAAACTCTTCAGCAGTAATCCTGTACACAAGGATTAACCTAGAAAACCTTCCAGAATTTCTTGGTCATATTATGATTCAATGGTTTGGTCTTCCGTCAGTCACACTTCCTTCAACTTACCTGAAAATAGACAAAAAGAAAAAAGCATTAAAGAAAAAATTACAACTCATTCAAAATTATAGCCTGCTGGCAATAAATTAATAAGCGATTAACCTTAAACGTAACTAATTACCATACTCGTATACTGTTTGTTGCACTGACATTAAAGTTTTCAACGTCAGCGTTTTAATTGTTTTCATATTCTTCTTTCATCTTTTTTTTCTTTCTTCTTGAATTCAACCCAAGAGGTTAGAATGTGCATGGCTGTGTTCTATAACCGTTTTTTTTTTCTGTTCAGGTTTGTCAACAACTCTACCGCGCTTACCCTACCTGGAAAATTTATGTCAGACTTAGAGCTTCTGCTAATTAATGCGAAATTATAATTAACAACTTCACACCATTTAGTGTGGACTTGTTGTTCTTTTTTTTTTTTTTTGTTCATCTACTCAAAACATGGAAAAGAAAAACTGGAAAAAGAAGAAAAGAGATAAATTACTGACCCACCCCTCATTATACTATCGCGCCTAGACTATACCCGGGAGACATGAGCTGAAGTTTAGCCAACTTTAGATAAACCGCTTACTCGGACACTTGATTTGTGCAAAAAAAAAAAAAAACATACTCAAGCCCTCTGTTGCTCATTTAGCTTCATTGTTGATCGTATCGCACTTGAAGAAGAGTGCTTGTCTCGCTGAACACAACCCATTGCACGTAATCAAATGGCTGGAATGGACAATGATGGAAATCCGCGCGCGCGAACGAAAAAAAAAGTGAAAATTGCCCGTCATTCTCACGAACACGACACGACAATTAATCTTTTTTTTTGCAGAAAAAGTAGAAAGAGGAGCAAAAAATGAAAAGAAAAGAGGATAAGCTCAAGAAAAGAAGAGATGAGACATGGGATTAGAACCATGAAGCGCGGGAAATTAGTCATCATCCACCACGCTTTCGGTATTTACGGGAATTTAGTGTTATAATTGGTAATTTTGAGGTTAAGATGGGAGGATTGGTCAACTGAATATAAACATTTTGACCTAACACTTTACACTGATGATATTATACTTGCATATGGTCATGAATAATGATAAGAGTTTCTATCACTCCACTGAACTAAGGTGGACCGGAATTATATCATGAGTATGAAATTGAACTCCATCAACTTTTGGTCAGTGAATAACTTATCAAAGCCAGAATTAAAAATAACTTAATCAAGTTTTGATATGTGATGAGTACATTACTTCTCAAACTGGTAAGTACTCGTAACTTTGATAAGTTCGATTCATTTGTTGTTTTATTGAACGTATTCGTAAATATGCGGTTACTTATCACTTTTCTATAATCAAATCGATTAGCTTAGCAAAGTTTGCTAAGAATGAAACCTCATTCAGGATCTTTGGTCTCAGAAATTAATCAGTTAAATCCCCTCAAAGAAAAAACGAAAAGATACAAATTGAATGAGGTTTTGATAACTGATTGGTATGCAACTTCCCAATAGCTCAATTGGAAAGCTGATGGATTTTAACCAATTTTTTAATCACTTTTCATTAATAATACATCCTGTATTATTAGCCGTGTTTTTTTGAAACCTAGCCAGCCAGTAGTTGCTAGTAAAGTAAAATTTTACACATAAAACAAATACAACAACCGGCTGGCTACTACTCTTGATTTTATCCCCAGCAAAAAGTTGCTGGCCGGGAATTTCGTGGTGCATAATTTCAGGCGGCGCAAAAACGAATGTTTTTAAGTTATTTGTTGTTGCTGTCACTGCGAGGTTGCTGCTTGGTTCCTAGAGATATGTTCGTATAAAATCGGCTGGCTTTGGCTGGCTGGCAAATCGCTTAAATGAACGACTGGCTGGGTAGGTTTAAAAAAAACACGGCAATTGTATTATTGGGCTTTCAAAATTCAATAGTTTTTGCATTTGTATACATTTTTCAATTTTAAATAATGGAGATTTAAAACTGAACCAGAATAATAGAATTTTATTATTTACATCAGCGATCAATATAACGGCTGCACTGAACACCCTGAGGATTGTTAACCCTCTCTGCAGCTGGATTGAACAAATGCTTGTAAGCAGGGAGTTCTTCGATAACTAGATCTGTCTGCAGAGGCACCCCTAAGGGGGAGTACTATCACCACTTCATTGGCTACTAGTAATAAAAGAGGAAAGCGATAAGTAAGGTAAGGGCGCCGTGGCGTAAGTGGTTAGTGTGTCGGATCACTACGCATGAGGTTCCAAGTTCGAATCCCAGAAAACATGAAAAAGTTTTTTTCACGGTCCCACCTCTCGTGAGCGTCTGACAAACATCCGAGAGTATTGTTGTCACGAAAAATCTTCTCAAATCGCCGTTCGGACTCGGCATTAAACTGTAGGTCCCTTCCATTTGTGTGAAAAATATAACGCACACAACATGAGTGATTACGAGAAGCTAGGCCCTGGCACTTTAAAGAGCTGTTCCGCCAAATATTTGTTTTTTTGATAAGTTCAAAGTTATAGCGTATACAGATGACATAGCAAGATCCATATTGGGACAATTTCTCCCAACAAGAGGCCTGATGGATTCGGCTCTTAAAAACTCTTCGAATTAACCCGGCCAAAACAGATATAGTGATCTTCACAAGGAAATACAAAATACCTTGGCAAAGTCCTGAGATTCCATTCGCGGATTATGCCAGATATCTATAATTAATCCTGGACAAGAAATTTATCTGGAACTCAAATACACAAGAACATGCTAACAAGATATCAGTCGCCCTTTACGCCTATAGACAGGCTATTGGTTCCAAATAGATTCTTCAGTCTCGGGTTGTCCGCTGGCTATTGCAGATCTATCCTACTGTACGATGCGGTAGTATGGTGGCTGGCACAAGACAAACAGTGCTACGTTACTCTTCCAGAGCGAGTACAAATGGCGGCTGTATCAGTATAACCAGTGCAATTAGAACAACTCCAACTGCTGCATTCGGGATTCGCGGACTATGCCAGATATTAATCCTGGACAAGAAATTCATCTGGAACCTGAACATACAAGAATGCGTCAGGAAGGCTTCAGTCGCCCCATACGCCTGTAGATATGCTCTTGGGCTCCGAAACTGGGCTCCAGCCTATATGACTGTTGTCAGACTTATTCTACTGTACGATGCATTAGTCTGATGGTCGGCAGTGGACAAACAATGCTACGTTGCTCTTCTAGATCAACGAGTACGACGCATCACCATAATACAGTGTTATGCCCCAACGGATGGCTCGTCTAGGGAGAGAAGGAGAGCTTCAAAAATCTTAAAAGCGCCGTCTTCAACACAACACTAAATGGAGACACTGTAATAGTGCCAATGCAGGCAATGAAAACGATGGGCTCAAATATGTAATCGGGAAGCATGGACTACAAGAGGTTTAGAAGTAGTCTCCTGAATGTCCGAAACAAGCGAGTGGCTCTCCAACTGCGCACTGCTGCAGTTCGAAGGTCCCACGGCAACACACGAATGCCCAGGTTCTTACTTACTTACTTAGGTGGCGCTACAGTTCGGGGTGAACCTGAGCCTCAACCAACAAGCCTCTCCATTTAGCTTGGTCTTTAGCTAGTTGCCTCCAGTTGCGCACTCCAAGTTGGTCGAGGCCCCATTGAACTTGTGCGCGCCACCTACGGCGATGATTCCCTCTACTGCGTCATCCCTCGGGGTTAGATTCGAAGACTCTGCGGGCCGGAGCGTTGGTGTCCATTCGCTCTACATGTCCTAACCATCTCAGACGTCCAATACGCAGTTTTTTGACTAGGTCGATGTCGCTGTACAGCTCGTATAGTTCGTGATTGAATCTTCTCCTCCAAAACCCGTCAACCCAAACAGGGCCGAAAATCTTACGAAGAATTTTTCTCTCGAAACGACCAAGGATATCTTCATCCTCTTTTAATAAAGTCCATGTTTGAGCACCGTAAAGCAGGACTGGGATGTTGAAGGACTTATACAGAGTCTCCTTAGTTGTTCGAGATAGGGCTTTACTGTTGAATTGCCTTATAAGCCCAAAAAAATAGCGATTGGCAAGAGTTATTCTTCGATTGATTTCTGCACTGATTTTGTTTGTAGAATTTATATCAGAGCCAAGGTAGACAAAGTCCCTTACTACTTCGAAGTTATAGCTGCCCACTGTGACGTTTTGTCCAATTCGTCGGTGTTGGTTTTCCCTTCTTGTTGACAGCATATACTTGGTTTTGCCCTCGTTTATTGCTAAACCCATTTTGGCCGCTTCCGCCTCAATGCTTGCAAACGCACCGGTGACAGCCCGCTGAGTTCTTCCGATAATGTCTATATCGTCGGCGTATGCAAGCAGTTGTACAGACTTGTAATAGATTGTGCCTCCAGTGTTGGCTTGTGAGTTCCGCACAAACCGTTCAAGTACAATATTGAAGAAGTCACATGACAGCGCGTCACCTTGTAAAGCCTTTTTTGACATCAAAGGTCTCGGTGAGGTCATTACCGATCTTGATGGAGCAGCGAGCGTTCTCCATCGTCAGCCTGCACAGACGGACAAGTTTGGCAGGGATGTCAAAACTGGACATGGCTCTATAAAGCTCTTCTCTATAGATGCTGTCATAGGCGGCCTTGAAATCGATTAAGAGGTGGTGAGTATCGATTTGGAATTCTTGGGTTTTCTCCAGGATCTGCCGAAGTGTGAAGATTTGATCGATGGTGGATGCCCAGGTTCAACATAGATAGATTTAGTGATGCAGCACGTGGAGAGTGACCATTACTACCACTAGAAAGCTGCAAACGAATACATCTACCAGAGAACGGGTCAGGAACCAATAGGCACAACCGTCCAACGACGGAAATGGCAGTGGATTGGTCACACGTTCCGAAAAGCTGACAGTTTCATAGTTAATTATGGTATGCAATGAAACCCTTTGACACAGGATGGAAGAGTACTTGGCGGTCCGAGGAGAACATGGCGCAGAACAATCGAGAAGGAGGCACAGCAGTTGTGGAAAAGTTGTCTGAGGCACATTGGCAGAAACAATTTTGTTTTCAAAAGCTCACAGCAGACTCTTTCTAAGAAAAGATTGAAAACTTCCCACGAGAACATTGGTATAGTCGGAACCAAATCACGTGAACGTTTTTCTGAAATGAAAATGAGTAAAACTCGTACAAAGAAAATAGACCTGCGCAGAAAAACGTTCAAGTGCTATACTATAGTTTGAACCAAATCACCTGAACGTTTTTCTGCGCAGGTATCTTTTATTTGTACGAGTTTTACTCATTTTCATTTCAGAAAAACGTTCAAGCGATTTGGTTCAAGCTATACATTTTGTATACTCGTACATACGAGTACATACATTTTTAATTACCCGCTAATCCTTCATGAGGGTCGCTGGGACAGGATGCTCAGGTGAACTCTCCATCCTTCACGATCCTCCGCCATTGACTACAACTCATCAGGAGGCATACCTAGACGGCTCCAGCAGAGATGTCGAACTTGATCCAAAAATCTATTTCTAGGCCAACTGAGGCGTTGCTTACCTGATGGCACGGCAATACGCACTACGCGACCAAACCACCGAAGCATAGACAGTTCCGTTCGAAGATGTAGCTGCTCAACATTAACACCTCGCGCACAATGGTGTTGGGCACTTGGTCTCTACAAGTTATTCCAGCAACAGCTCGAGAAGGAACCTCATTTCAGCAGCTTGAATCCGCGATCTTATTCTTTCGGTCACTCTCCAAATTTCATGAGAATTGGAACATATACCGAGTTTAATACCGATAATTTAGCTTGAAAATTAAGTTCGGTCTTGCCGAACCAACCTCTCTCAAAATTGGTCTAGCCTGGCCAGCTCTACAGGATAACTCAGAATCGCTCTTTCCATCACTCGTGAATAAGACCCCGATGTACTTATACTTATGGACCTGCTTCTGTGCAGAGTGCACTCAATGCGCGTTCTGGAAACGACCATTGCTTCCAATTTGTTCACGTTAACCTTTATTCCAGCATCATTACAAACGGCTACAAACCTTCCGACTGCGCGCTGAAGTTCGGTTTGAGAGGACCAAAGGATGGCCAAATCATCCGCAAAGAGCAGATGACTAATCTTTAAGTCCACCACTTTGAAACAGTCTCCGTCACGGCTGCGCTGCAACATCAATTCCATATATACAATGAAGTGACCAAACGTACCCTTAGCGGAGTTCAACTCTAACAGTGAAATGTATTGATTTAACGCCGTTTACCCGAATACAATGTCTACACTTTGTATATAAAGACTGAATCACCCTTAACAGGGAACCGTCAATCCTATACTGCAGATCACTTAAGAGTCTGCCTCGAGGAGCCCTATCATTATGCTTTCTCCAAATCCACATCATGGGTGTAGATATGTTTAGCATGCTCCCAGGCCTTCCTCAAGAACCATTCTGAGAGCCAATAACTGGTTGGTTGCGCTTCTACCTGGACGAAAACATTGCACGCATTGCTCTTCCCCGTTTACATACGATTTTTTTTTTTTACACATGCAGAGTTCTGTGTGACTTTTATCTAGAATATTGTATTTTTTCTATTAATTATTACTAATTACAAAATGTGATGGCAATAAATTAATTAAAAAAAATTCTTTAGCAAACAAAGATTTTCCATAGCACTCATTTGGCATTGCACCATTTTAAATATCTACCCGATGTTTATAAATCAGAAACTCTTTTCTTTTAATAAATCTTAATGTGTCTATAAAAACATAATTTTTACTAATTACTTTGTGACCCAAAAATAACAATTAACATATCCAAGTGTCAATCATTGTCTTCATTTAAGAACGAAAACAGCCTTCAATAATAAAAGAAAAAATTAAATAAAAGAAAAAAAGAAAAACATTAAAAACAAATTGGCCAATGAATCCCAATGTAAACACAACCCAGCAGCAATCCTCCTCTGCGCTACATCAATCCAATGTCAAGGTTAAAGTCACGATGACACCAACGCTCTGTATATTCAGTGAATTGAACTGATTGTCAACATTACATGTGGCTTTATATGTATGTGTGTGTATCTGAGTTTGTATTACAATGTGTTGTCATTTAGCTGACATGAAATTTGACAGGTGATTTCGAGAAAAGAGTATTGTGATTATTATGTAAAAGTGTCTATACACCTCTAGATAGGTGGATGTCAGGTGAACATGTCGTAGGCGGTTCCCAAGTGTCATCTTACATTTGTATAAATATTTAAGGCTATATGTACTTAATGCTGGATAGGGGATTTAGTGTATTTGTTTTTGATATTCTTGACTCGGTTTGGTAATGATAATTCTCTCATTTAATTGGTCTTTGGTAATTAGGAGATGGTAAATAATTAATGATTTATTTATTTGTTTATTTATGTTGTCAGAAAAATTTTGAAGTTTCATAATAATGTGTCATATCTTAAAAATGATGACGGAATGCAAGGAAATGTACTAAGTGACAGATGTCATCCAATGACATTCATTGGTTCATGGTAAGTGACAAAAGATTCACCAATGTGTCAGATGTAAGAGAAATGCGTGTCAGGTTTATTGACTGATGAACGGAAACGTCAGTGACTTGCAATGAGCCAAAATCTCAGTCAAACAATTTTGACAGAAAAGAAAATATGTAAAATTTACAGATTTTAATAGTTTAAAAAAAAAAAAATAAATAAATAAAAACAGACAGATTGAGTACAAGTTCAAGTTGAGATGCAGATGGATGGAGTGGTTGAGCTGATGCCAGATATACTGATATTTTGACTAGAAGGTTTCAATGCAGCCATTCAGCGGCTGTTGGATCGAACTTGAACAGAGAATTGATCTTATAGCACGTTCATAACTAAACAAACTTTAAAGATTCTTCATATCCGTCGATGTTCTACATTTTGTGGTCACAAAGGACTGGTGGATTTATCTTAAGGCCGATACGTACTTACAGTCAGCGCTATAAGCGTATACATTAAGTACTCATTTCACATTGCCCGACAGATTAGCCCTCATGTGTAGAGCACTCATTCGATTCAGACACTGTTAATAATTTGAAATCTGCTCGTATAAGGCAAAAGGTTTCAAAGGTTTTCTACCAAATATCTTATCCGTATGACAAATCAGCACCCTGTCTCAGACGTTAAATACTCAGGCGATTCTAATGCCAAGTCTGCAAAATTGTTGATCTATTTTGACTGCAGAAAGATATCCCTACATAATAAAAGACTAAGGTAAGATTAAGGCCTGCAGATCTATTCCAAGATGAGCGACTTTGAGCCAAACTCCGCTGGCTTAGAGATAATTTAAATTTTAGGAGAATATTGCCACTGACGCTAGATATCAACAAGCTGCAAGTGGTTTTTCTTTCCTTGGCATCACCAAATTTAGGAGAAAATTCTCCCTAAGCTTTCCTGACAAACAAGATACTGCCAAGCAATGAAAACATCTCGAAAGGTATCCAAACCTTTGTCTTTTCATATCCATATTGATAGATGAATGCTCAGAGGAACTCCTTGAGTTGTTGAGCTGTCAAATGTTCAATAACTAGGGACTGCTTGACTATGCAGGTTGCAAATGTACAGACATTGACATTCAAGACGGAATCTGATGTATTAACTACGCTAGAAGAGGCAAAATGCTAGAAATGGCAAATATACCATGCATGTACTCGTCGACATTATAAACTCTACCTTTTCTAGACTTAGGGGCAGCAGGATGTAAAACAGCAAACAATTTACCATAAGAGGAAAAAGGATCGAAGTTACTGCTCGAGCTCATAAGGCAATGGGACGATGAAGAGAAGCTCAATGTAGTTAAGATGGGTGAGTGAGGTGAGTTTGTAGTTCCATTGGATCTAGATGTATAATGATAACACTTCTGCTTTTATGCAAGACCCTGTAGACATGAAACGACAACGGGCTATGACGATGCCTCGAAAAGAAACATTCGCTCAGCACTGGCTTTAGCAGCAGAGAGTACCGAGCTAGAAGTCAAATATCGCGTGAAAAAGAAGGAAGTGCGGCGTAGTGTAAGACGTGACAAGCGTCAGTAACTCGACTCACTTACCTTAAGGGCTGAAGAAACAGCAAGCAGATGTGACAGTATGACTGTCTATAACATCACCAGAAGTTTATTGGTGGTCAGAACTTCAAACAACATCCAGAAGAGTTAAGATGGTAACTTTCTGATTTCGGAAGAGGATCAGCTCAATTAACGGAAAAATCATTTCGCTACAGTCCTTAACCTTAGACGATGGTCATACTCGTATGATCTTAAACTCTAATGAGTTTTCCGAAGTAACAAATTCCCGATTTCGCACCGGACCTCCCAGTAAATCTGAATAACAGCAAAAATTAAGTTACTCAAGAAAAACACAGCGGTGGGTATTGATGACATCCCTATCGAACTATTCCAATCGGCGCCAAACACATCGGCTAAATTGCTGCCGACTCAAAAAAGCATTGGAAAATGAACAATTTCCCCAAGAGTGGAAAAGAGAGATGGTCATCAAGCTTTCGAAAAGGAGAAATCTGATATATTGTGGAAACTAGAGAGGTATATGCGTCCTACCGGCCGTAGACAAGATAATAGCTAGAATAATATTCAACTCTCGACGTCGAACATGCAGGCTTTCGTAGATCGACGACATAAACACCTTGCAAATCATAATAGAGCAATGCGTCGAGTACAGGTCTCCGCAACGTCTACTGTTTATCGATTTTGAAGGCTTCCGACAGTTTGAATCGAGATGCTACCTGATTGACCTTGCGCAGGAGAGGCATCCCAGAAAAATGCATAACTATTATCAAGGCTACATACAAGGGAAATAAGTGTTACGTCTTGCACAATGGTAAGGTGTCGGAGGATTTAGAAGTCCAAAGTGGAGTACGTCAGGGGTGCATACTGTCACCAGCGGTCATCAGTGATGTACTCCGTGCAGCATTGACGGAAGGTAACAATGGAATTCGATGGACTAGGACAACTTATCTTAAACACTTCGACTAAACTTACGATTCACATTGGATAATGGCTTCAACCAAACCTTCATCTAATGGCCCAAAATCGAGAAGCTAAGGCAAAAAAGTGGGGCTTAAGATAAACACAGCCAAAACAAAAGTCCTGAAAACTTCCTCTAACACCCGCGTTCAACTCAACATTGTCGGACAGGTAGTCGAGAAAGTAGTTAACTATCTACACTTAGGAAATGTGGTTTGGAACGCTATTGAAAGTCCGGAGAAGCAATGTTCTCAGCTGCGACTGTTCTGCTCCAACGTAGAATCAGAACTACTGTATGGGTTAAGTACTTGGAAGGTGGGTACCACTATCACGCGTAAGCTGCAAACCTCCCTTCTTTTTTTTTTTTTTGTCGGGATAGGAAACACTCGAGAGCAAACCCTGATTTACCCATTTTATTGGAATTTCGTTGACTTTCTAAGAAAGCCAAGCAAGCACTTCAGTGATGAAGAGCTTACAGTACCCGCACTCACCACATCCGCACCGAAGATCTGCCACCTAATACGAGCAAAGGCCGGACACTCACAGTGATGATGTTCCGCGGTATCGTCGCTCTCTCCACAAGCATCGCAGATTGTAGTGTCACTTAAGCCTAACACGTTAAAGTGCTTGGCAAAAGCGAAGTGGCCTGTCAAGACGCCGATAAGTTGTCTACAGTCTTTTCTGCTGAGAGACAGCAAGAATGCCGCTGATTTCTTACAGACGTCCGGAAGCATGCGTTTAGTCAACCTGCAACCTGGAGAGTCATGCCACACACAATTGTGCTCGTGAGAGACCCAATCGTCAATGAAAGCCCTAACCGAGGACGCTGGAAGACCCAATACGGGTTCGGGACCTGAGAAAGCCTCCTCTGAGCCTTGTCTAGCAATCTCATCGGAGATCTCGTTCTCCAAGATCCCAGTGTGACCTGGGACCTAGATAAGAGACAGAGAATTCAGCCTTGCGACCGAGTTCAAAGAGTTTTTGGTTTCACGAACTATTTTGGAAGTGGTTAAAGGGTTAAGCAAGGCCTTAAGCGCAGCCTGACTGTCACTACAGACACAAATGCTACGTCCCTTCCACCTGTTCTTCACAACGTAGTTCATGGCCATTAGGATTGCATAAGTTTCCGCTTGGAAAACAGACGCATATTTGCCTAACGAGAAGTGAAGTCTAATGTTGTCGACTTCCACGAAGACCCCAACGCCAGACCCTTGACTGGTTTTGGAACCATCCGTGAAAATACAACTACATTCCATTCCCGGCTCAGACTCTGACCGAAGCCAGTCCTGGACACAAGGAAAGTCGACTCTGAATTTGCGCATCAGCTGGAGTTCTGGTGTCATTGCATCAGACGGCATATCCATAAGACAGGAGTCGTAAGATAAGTGTCGCGCAAGTTCATCAAAGTTCCAGTGTGGAGTATACCAAAAACCGCCCCGCCTAAGACGATGGATGGCTTTGATAGTGCAACCCATGATATAAGTATCAAGGGGAGGTAAGTTCAGCAAAGCGTCTAGAGCAGAGCCAGCCGTACTCGGGAAAGCTCCTGAGCAGCCGAAACAAGCAGTTTCGTGCAAAAAGCAACCACATATTTACGCGAGAGCCCCTTTCACCAAACAACCGACGCATATGCGAGGAATGGTCTTATCATAGCCATGTAGATCCAAAGAACCTTATTCGGTGATAAGCCCCAAGTCTTGCCAAAAGCACCCTTACACTGCCAGAAGACTTAGAGCGCCTTGGATGTTTTCGACTCGACGTGCTTAGACCAATGAAGTTTCCTATCTAGAATCACTCCCAGATATTTGGCTTCATTGGAAATGCGAATGGTGACGCCTTTTAGTACTGGCTGAGTCAGACCGGTCAAAATCCTCCTTCTCATAGAAAGAACAACCTCAGTTTTAAGAGAATTCACCGTAAGCCCACTCCTAGTACACCATTCATCGATCATCATCGAAGCACTTTTCGACAAACGAATTAACTTCTTATAGTCTTTTTGCTTCGATCTAAAGAGATCCCAGTCACCTTCTAAATTTGTCTTAAGAGACCTATTCAGAAGTTTTCTGGATTCTTTCCTAAGCCGCTGCAGTTCCGGGCTCCACCAGGGAGCCGGCGTTCTGCAGGAGTTTTTTGTCATTGGACACGCCAGTTCAAAACAGTTGGTAAGGACACTGGTCAGGTTTTGAACAGCATCCTCAACCTTTGGTTTCGTTCTGAGTTTAGTTTGAGTTTTGACAGACCTGTCTAGCTCTTTCCTAAACCGCACCCAGTTGGTTTCCTTGGATTCCTCCTCTCCTGCAAAGTTAAAGCTTCGCATTCGATTTGGAAAACGATGTATCTGATAAGGACACTTCCGGCAGCACCCTCCAGTTAGTAATCGACTTGAAGTACCTATTAGATAAAGTCAAGTCAATTACCCCCTGCCTCCTTGCTGTAACAAAAGTTGGCTGGGAGCCAACATTGTTTATTGCCATACCAGATGATAGTATAAAGTCTAGGAGATGGTTTCCTCGTACGTTGCATTTGCTGCTGCCCCAGACTGTATTCTGAGCATTGGCATCGCAGCATACGATTAGTCCCGTCTCCCGAGTGTCACAATACTTTATGAGTTCGGCAACCACCTTCGGTGGTGGAGGCAAACCACCCTTAATAGATGACGCTCTTTGAGAATGAGAAAATGAGCTCAAGCGCGTTGCAGAAATCCGAGCAAGATGGCACCCCTCGAGGGGTATAAAAGGATTTAAGTAAGTAAGTAGTATGGAAATGAAAAAGAAACAATTAAATATATTTCAGTAAAAATAAAGACTAACTTTGCAGGTAAAGCACAGAATGAATCGTTTGAAACGGATTCAAGCCGGTTTTTTACACCTCTAGGCAAAACTTGTTACTTTAAACTTTCTCGAATGGGGTATGACTTATTACTTATAGCACCACCTTTGTTTAACAAATCTAGCCTTTAAGTTTATTTTAGGATCACTCGATCTGACTTTATTTCAACAAAAGTCAACGCATTTTGTTTACTATTCCCATTGAATGACCCAATAACGGCCGTCTCTCCCATCTTGCAATTAAATCGAATGTTCTCAAAATAAACCACAAGAAATTCGAAAGCGCTTTTACGAGTTTTTCAACTTTTTTTTTTTTTTTTTTCTTCGTTTTTGTGTAGTCAGATCGGAGATTACTAACATGTGTCACTTTAATTTAATTTACATATTAGTGAAACTCGAGAGGAACCATACGCAGTCATCATCAGACCACACATCTCTTAGCACAATAAAATTAAAAAAAAAAAAAAAAAATTAATTCACAAAAATTGTGTCTGTCTTCTAATTTAATTGAGATACACTACTAGTAGACTGCTAGATACACTTTTTTGGGGTCTACACAGCTTTTATGATTTAATTTTCTGCCCACAAGACGATGTATACACGCGCCAATAAAATATCATTTCGTTCCTATTCGCTATTTCTACTTCTGGTTCTATTTTATAGTTTTTAGTGATTTTTTTTATTTTTTTTTGTTTAATAATTAATATTGCGCTGAATCATAGATATTTTCTTAGAAATGGCAGAGCAAGATGTGTCAATAAAATCGACAACAACGAGGCTGGTTTTATGGTCGCATCTAACAGTATTTAAATTTATTTTAATTCCGCGAGAGAAATATAAAATATCTTCTAGTCGTGGTATCTTGTATCTTTTTTTGTGTTCTTATAGATCGTAGATGTATGGCAACGGGCCAAATGTTTTATAACATATCAATCAAGAATCGTGTTTGTGTTTTAGGTGCTCTGGGGCGCGAGCGAACGAACCAGCTGAGTGTGAGGGTCAGTTGGAATCTTCTCGTGCTTAGAGAATTTTTCTTAAGTGAGAGGGGGATTAGGGTTCGAGGGGCTTTAAAAGAAATCATTGATGGTATAATGAAATTAATAGTTTTTAGTTTTATTACATTTGCTATGGATGAGTTGATTTTTTTAGAAGGAGAACATTTTTTTTTTTTATAAATTTTTATTAGTAATTAAAAAAAAGGTTACGTATACGCCCAAGTAGTTCAGAGATTATATACTTTTATTGCATTATTTATGAGCCGCGGTAGGGTATGCAGATGGCGTAGGTTGTGCTTAATTAGTTTTTGATTATTTGAATTCACACTCGTGATCATGCGAAACGATGAGTTGGGTTTTGAAGAAATCAAAACACCTACGTCAGTTCTAGAGTAAAAGTAGAATCATGCAACGGATTGTTTTCGAGGTTTAATGGTTTTTTTTGTTTTTTTACTACACCCTGTTTACGAAAGAAAATCTTTTATGTACACCTCGATGAACATTTTAGAATTTACCAGCAATTTATTTATTTCTTTTGCATTTAAGTAGCTCAGTCTCGGAACACAAACATACTTTTATGGGCACCCTATACTTAAAAACAAATAATTTTATGCACCACATAAGTTCGAATATTCCTCGAGTCTTTGGATGGCAAACGACTAACAAAGGCCTCGTAGGGGCAGCATCTCCCGATAGATGTTGGTCCGCTAAGTAACGAGAAAGAGCCACTGCAGCCGAAAACCTAGCAGCTCTGTTAGTAAGCCCTACTCCCACCCCCTCGTGGTGCCATCTGGGGATTTCTTCGGAAATTGCTAACGGGAGAGGACGAATGGCGAGCTTCCTGCGCCAAAAAACAGGATAAGTGTCGGTTGGTCTGAGGCCCAGCGAGCCGCAACCGTAAAAACAAATCTTGCTCCGAAACGCAAACCAACGCCTCGGATACGGACGGATAATTTGACGACGACCTTTGGCTATCGGACACGGACAACGATCGGATTCTGGAACGTTAAGATCCTCCTGGACTCACTCAAGGAAGGGACTTATAACGCCAGATTCCTCTAATTAGAACGCGAATTCGCACGGTATGAAATAGACATCTTAGGGCTGAGCGAGATAAGATGGTTCGATGCTGGGGAATTCATCTCCCCAACAAAAAGCACTGTCATGCTCTACTCTGGTAAACCAGCTGGAGGTGCACGGAGTTCCGGAGTAGGACTCAAGCTAACTCCAGCAGCACGTAGTAGCTTCATATCCTGGAAACCCCATAGTGACCGGATATTGACGGCTAGGTTCCAGAGTAGAGTTAGGAAAATTACCATCACACAGTGTTATGCTCCGACTCTAGACGCGACTGAGGATGAAAAGGATGATTTTTATAGCCACTTAAGCGCCGCCTACAACCAAACGCTTAATGGGGACATCGTAAAGGTGATGGGAGATTTCAATGCCAAGGTGGGTAGCGACAACACCATGCTTAAGCACGTGATGGGAGCTCACGGCGTGGGAGACCGTAATGATAACGGTGAGCGGTTTGTGGACTTCTGCAATATCAACCGCCTAGTCATCGGAGGTACGCTGTTAAAGCATAACACCTGCCACAAGATCAGTTGGGTCTCTACTGATAGGCAACGAACATCCAACCAGATCGACCACATTGCGATCAGTCGCCGCTTTAGAAATTGTCTCCTGGACGTCCGAAACAGACGTGGAGCTGACGTCGGACTAGAACGAGATCATCATCTTATGGCAGCTCATTTACGCCTTCGTACTGCATCCGTCAACAGCAACCGATCAAACCTACTTAACATCACCAGGTTTAATATCGACAGACTCAAGGTTCCTCAAGTGCGCCAACAGTTCAGGGACCATCTTGCCTTAGAAGCAGAAGCAATCAGCAGCATAGAGAACATGGATGACCACTGGAGTGCTGTGAAAAATGCTTTTGCGACTGGGGCACGCACGTATGTCGGCAAAAAGCAGAAACACCTGAGCACTTCTTCTAACAACCGCGCTCAACTTTACATTGCCGGACAGGAAGTCGAGAAAGTTGATAACTTTCTTTATTTAGGAAGTGTGGTCTCGGCTAATCGCGGTGGCACCGAACTGGATTTGTGCAGCAAAATCGGGAAGGCTAAAGCTGCGTTCGGAATGCTATCTAAAATCTGGAGAAGCAATGTTATCAGCTTAAGAACCAAGCTGCGACTGTTCCGCTCCAACGTAGAATCAGTGCTGCTTTATGGGTGCAGTACTTGGAAGGTGGACACCAATAACACACGAAAGCTGCAAGTCTTTGTAAACAAATGCTTAAGAATCATCTTGCTGATTTTTTGGCACCGCATCTCTAACGAACAACTTTATCTAAGAACGGGCCAAGAACCTATAAGCATTACTATACGAAGAAGAAAGTGGCAATGGATTGGACACACCCTACGGCGCGAAGACAACTCCATTGCGAAATACGCCATGCAGTGGAATCCGCTCACCCAGGCAGGCAGAATAGCGGGACGCCCTAGGCAAACGTGGCGCAGGACAGTTGAGGAGGAATCAAGCTCTTTAGGAATGAGTTGGAGGCAGCTCAAACGCGTTGTAGAACTTCGAACAAGATGGCGCGCAGGCGTGGTTGACGCCCTATGCCCTTCGAGGGGTTAAAGGATCTAAGTAAGTAAGTAAAACTAAAACTTTGCTCGCTTACAGAAGCTGTCACGAGATAGAATGTCGCTAAATGCCTGTTTTAACATTTTCAAAATACAGGGTGTACCACCAAGTATTGCTTTAAACCACGACCGGATGTAGTTTCTTGTATTTTCTGAACACCATGTAAGACAAAGTATGACGGAATTTTGCATGCCTGTGGAAAAATTATGGGTAGGACTTCGGAAAAAAAAAAAAAAAATCATATTCCATTTCGGACGTCTATTTTACACTGAACCTACACCAAATGACAGCGAATCCGTTGGGCCGGATCTAGCTAAACATAAAACAGAAGCGGTATTAGTCAGCTGCAGAAAATCAGAGTCGACGACCATGAGTTTCACAACCTATCATCGAGTACCTAGACGCAATGCTTCATTCAAGGTTACCATGCAAAGAACACCTGCAGACTTCATGCAGGAAAACCGATGATGCTCAATTTTGGAGATCCAAGACAAAGTAGAATATTACTCCTGGCGAAGATAGTCCAATCTTTTGTCCTTTATGCAGCACCAGTATTTGCGGAAGCATTCAAAATAAAGACAAAATCTTTGTGCCGTCTCAATGCACTATGAGTATGGCGCGCGTTCCAAAAGTTGTCGGATGAATACATTTTTTTTAATTGCGGGAATGATGCTAGTCGACATCGCCGCAGATGAAATGATATATCTTGGGAATAAAGAGGAAGGGTTGGGGAAGAAAGAGGATCGCAGAAAAATAGGGCCGCTCAAAAGCATGAAAAGCATCATGGCCCAGATGCTTTCATCACAGCATATATGGGACGCAGTCTCAAGCATGGCAAACGCAGGTGAGCATCCAATGAAATCGAGTTACAGGAAATGCTAAATTTAATACCTGACACTAGTTCCGCGGGGAAGATGGGGTACAGATATGAGAAACGAGGCGGTTTTAGTGGGTGAATATTCCAAGCTACGACTGCTCTGCTCCAACGTTGAATCCGTGCTGTTATATGAGTGCAGCATTCGGAAACTGAACACTACTACCACGTGAAAGCTGCAAACGTTCACTACCAGGTGTCTACGAAACGTACAAGGAATTTTCTGGCCCAACTGTATCTCTAACGAACATCTGCAACTATTTAGCATAACCATCCAACGACAGATGCTCTCGAAAAGGCGACATCGTCACAATTAACTAGTTGGTACCCGGCGTGCGTTGCTGTGCCTAACAAAAAGAAAATGCAGTTAAGGACAAACTACTGGACCAATTTTGACCAAACTTCACAGAAACACTGATCGAAAATTGCCTAAAAATTTAAGCGCAATCGGTTCGGTGGTTTCGAAGTCCATAGCATACACACAAACATAGGTCCATGGAGTTTTATATATAACGAAGATCTTCATAGTTAAATACTCGATGCAATGGAACCTATCCACCAGCGGATCGGCGAAGAAGTATTATACATAGCGCAGAACAATATCAATCATCTATGACTTTTATTTTGGAAAGTCATTCGGACGAAGTATCAAGACTATGTGAAGTGCAAGAACAATTAACAGGCAACCCTTCGGATGAAGATTTACTCATATGAACCATAATTATCCTCTAACATCCAAAGCCTTTAGAGGGTTGTGAAAATGACTAAGCAAGTGCATACCTTATCTTGCTGAACAACTAATGGAGACTTTCCAATATCATGAAAGTATAGTCCCGTCGGAGGCTGGTACTGAGTGAGTTAGTCGAATTGAAAAAGAAAATTTTGTTTTCGGAATGCTGTCCAAGGTATTGTGTAGCATGCAATTGACTTAGGCATTAAGATGGTATGAGTATGGGTGCACCGTTTTGAAATTGATCGGAACTCCGCAGAATATTTTAAGAATTTTTTTTACAGAACCATATCTCGGACAAGAACCTCTATCAAGAAGTTTTAATACAGTCATTTGACGATGAAAATGACAGCGTACAACAGTTCCGGATCCGTGAATTCAACCAGAAATACGGCATCTGTGTTTCCCAGATGAATGAGATTGTCGAAGAGGTTCAAAGCAGATGTAGGGTTACTTCTTCCACTCATTCTCGTCCATGCAACTGTACCAAGCCTTTAGATGTGTCAACAGTGTCTCGTAAATAACACCAATGACTATGCTGATATGCGAACTTTTTTTTGCTGGAGCATTTCTGAGTTCATGTGTGTCTAAATCTGCCCATCCTTCGGCAAAACTGTCCAATGTGTGGTAATCTCGTCGACCACACTGCTTTCTTGGAATGATTTGTTTAGCTTTTAGAGACAAGTAGCATTTTAGAACGTTGTAGGGCTTAATGACTAATATATAAAGATTGTTGAAAATCGTAATACCTCCAGTAGTTACTGGATTCCATTCCTGCAACAACAATGATCTTCAAGCTACACTGTGTTTGCTACAATGTTCGGAAGGCGAAAGCAGAATAGATAGATACTAGGAGATACTAATTGCTTAAACCACTGCGCACACATTGCTTTTGCGGGATCAGAATTTATCAACAGTTTAGATGTTATGACTATTTGCTGACCTGCTTGTTGAAAAATATTACCGAAGAGGGTATTTGCCCACTTTGGGTGGTTCAGAACACGATTTACCTCAATCAAAGTTGATAAAGGGACAAGAACGTATCGATATTTTCAAATTCATTCGAGAAAAAACATCCATCTCGTATCATATCTGCCTCGTAGTCTTGTAACAGATGGCCCAGGATTAGAGGTAACTGCTATTGCAATATACTTACCCAAATTAAAATTCGCATCCTCGCAATCATTTGGATAATAATAGTCGCTCTCTAGATTAACACGCATTCCACTAACTCTGTACTTTCTTCGAAACATATAAGACAACTTAACAAAATAGTCGCATCCACACCCCCTAACCAACCTAAAGGTATCACAAACACAGTCAAAAGCTATCCACACTGCCGCCAATTTATAGACTTCAATCGAATGAACATATAAAAAATTGGCAAACGGACTTCCTGTATTAAAAATAGAACCTAGTATTACTAAATGTTTTCCTTTTGACAAATGGTTAAATAATTTCAGACGACAGATGTTCCCCAATCGAAACGAACTAAATACGGGTCAAGAGGTACCAATTTGGGGGTTCTTTAGTCTCTATTCGGGTCAAAGTTTAAACAAATTCGAAATAATCCATCTGGCAGATGTTGATTACGTTCATCTCATCTTGTCTGCTGATGTAGCACGTGTATAGTTTGTTTTATGTGGTATCTGCGGTTCTATTCGATGCTGGTTTGGTTTGCAAAAAATCTTGTGATTGGCAATTGTTTTGTAGAGGTTATGTCAATGGCTGGCAGGGGGAATATCTGAAATACGATTTTGGGGTTTTATTTTTACTGCAGCTAAATTGGTTTGAGAATTTCATTTGATGAACATTTCGTATTTCGCAATTATTTGGGAGATTTTCTACGGTCGGTGGTGTAGGGAAGGTATTTGAACTTTGCAAAGAAAATTATTGTTAAGTTTCTGGGTGAATCAGCGCAGGAACATTGATGTTGCGTGCGTGTAATGCACTTTGAAGCTACATCAGAATGAATTATCTTAGAATTTGTATCTTTTTTCACACAAATTTGCATTATTTAGTAGAAGCGAAGTGGCACCTCAGTTCGCTGCCTTTGTGATGCAAATTTAATTGCGTGTACTTTAGAATGAAATAAACAAAATCTTTAGGCGGCTTTATTTAGATAATCAGTTTTTTTCTGAACAGAATTTAAAAGCTCATCTGAGTGGATTTGAATAAACGTACATAGGCTACACCAGATGAGAATAGATTTAGCAACATGTTGTGGGCCACAATCAGTCCTATTATGGGTTTTCGTATATTCTTATGCTCTAACATTTTCATCGATTCAAAAGTATTCTATTACGAACAAGTTCTTGTTTTAGTAGCAGTTAGTGCAAGAAGCACAAACGTCGTGTACACATATTGAAAAGAATATGGTATATCCCCGGACGGACTGTCGAAAACATGCTTTTGTATAACAACCTGTAACAAATGGCAAACTACTGTGAAATCCTTACATTTCACCCGCTCAAGCAATGATGCATAGAACCTATTGAGAAAACAAACAATGGAAATCCACAGATCAACTCCAATGATGCGGTCAATCGCAT
The DNA here is from genome assembly GCA_945910035.1 of Brachypalpus laphriformis. Taxonomy (NCBI): domain Eukaryota; kingdom Metazoa; phylum Arthropoda; class Insecta; order Diptera; family Syrphidae; genus Brachypalpus; species Brachypalpus laphriformis. The sequence goes on along the minus strand of OX246753.1, from coordinate 10,157,890 downwards.
ACATAAGACGTCGCGGTCACTATCAGACAAACAGGGATATTAAAAAAAAAAAAAAAAAAAAAAAAAAAAAAAAAAAGAAAAAAAAAAGGAATCCACAGAAGCATCATCACATGCAATATGTCACTCTGTCAGCCATTAAGGTTGGTGATAACATCTACCGAGAATTGTTGAAGTACCCTCAACCCAACATTAAACGATAGTTGGGGCCAGCTGGAGCAAATGAAAGGAAGCTCTACTCAGTATCTTCAATAAATTACTGGAGCGCATGCTTTTCGATAGAATCAGCTAGATAGGGAGCGAGCATATCCCCATCGGTCAAGCCAGTTTTCGCGCCAGTTGCAGCTGTACGGAGCATACACTGGCCCTAGCGCAAACGTCAAAGTTGGATACGAAAAAATGCACAAAACATCTTTTGCATTTATCGTCTCACCACATCGTACGATACAGTATAGGGCCATAGTCTATCCTAAAAGCTCCTGAAGATGATACGCAGTCGTAAGATGCCTCATCGTTTTCATTAATATGCTGTCTAACTCAACCTATCAAGTATTTATGAACAGCTCTAAGAATGACATGAAAGCGCTGATCAACGGTCTACCGCAAGGGTCAGTACTGGCACCACTTCTCTTCAACTTATACGTTTACGACCTTCTTCAGACCGTTTCAAAAAAAAAAAAAAATCGCACACACCCACGACATTGCAATAATAACTCAATCGAGTGTAATCGTAATCGAGCGTACATATTTTGAATAACCTTTAGGTATTAACGCAGATTTTGAATGCCAAAGAAACCATGTCATGACAAATAGAGCGCAACCGACTCAGCTGGCATTGTCATGTTCAAAGAAGGGTTTCCAGATAAGTTTCTTGTCGAGAATGAGGAGACCAACGAGTGTCAGACTTTTATTGAGACCACTTCCAGGATAAGAAACAGTTTATTCACCTTACTTACTTACTTAGGTCGTGCTACAGTTCGGGGTGAACCTGGGCCTCAACCAACAAGCCTCTCCATTTAGCTCAGTATTTAGCTAATTGCCTCCAGTTGCGCACTCCAAGTTGGTCGAGGTCCCATTGAACCTACGGCGAGGATTCTCTCTACTGCGTCGTTCCTCCGGATTAGGTACGAAGATTCTACAGGCCGGAGCGTTGGTATCCATACGCTCTACATGTCCTAGCTATCTCAGACTTTCAATACGCAGTTTTTTGACTAGATCGATGTCGCTTTACAGCTCGTATAGTTCGTGATTGAATTTTCTGCTCCAAAACCCGTCAACACAAACGGGACCGAATATTTTACGAAGAAATTTTTCTCTCGAAGCGACCAAGGATATCTTCATCCGCTTTCAATAAAGTCCACGTTACAGCGCCGTAAAGCACGACTGGGATGATCAAGGTCTTATATAGAGTCTCCTTAGTTGTTCGAGATAGGGCTTTACTGTTGAATTGTCTTATAAGCCCAAAAAAGCAGCTATTAGCAAGAGTTATTCTTCGCTTCACTTCTGCGCTGATGTCGTTCTCAGAGTTCATAGCAGAGCCAAGGTAGACAAAGTCCCTTACTACCTCGAAGTTATAGCTGCCCTCTGTGACTTATTCTTTTTCTTCTTCCTTTTATCAGCGAGGCTATGATCCGAAAACAAGGGATCACAACCCTCCCACTTCACCACATTTCCACTGATCCGCATGTGGGGTTCGCCTGCCCTCTGTGACGTTCTGTCCAATTCGTCAGTGTTGATTGTCCCATATCGCAGTTCATTCACCGCTAGGTTCCTAAGAAGCGGAGAGCTAGTAGATGTTGGATCGATTCCATCGCTAGTAGATGTTGGATGGATTCCATCTTCCTCGTCTCTACTGTTCCTGCGGATATTGTTGGATCCAATTTACCATTTAATTAACAACACCTTCCGCGGACGCATCGTTGCAAATTGTAAATGATAATACTTGGGCTTACCATTTGTGTTTCGCCTTGAAATTTGCCTGTTTGTTTCAAAATACAACTCTAAGTATAATAATCAGACACCTTCTGTCTCTTCGGTAGATGACAGGTTTCTTCTAATTATCCAGAGATGTAGGTAGATTAGTTGAATATCTTCGAAGGAGTCAAATCCAAGAATGATACACTCCTTTCCAATAAAGAGGACAACTAGAACGAACGCTCTTAAAAGTTGCTCAATTCTAATAGGGCACCAAGGATGACAGGCTAATGGTCGTAAGCAGGGCGCAGAATAGTCCCATGGTAAATCTGCTGATGTTTATGAAATTCTGCTAAAATCCTCAAGGTTTACGGTAAAGAGGAAGCGCTATAGCTCTCGCGTTATTTAAGTAACCTGCGAATGCGGTGAAACATTTGGAGATTAAAAAACTAGAGCAATCGTCCTTGTTTTCAAAAATACACACACGAGAGATTTCTGCAATTATAGGGGAATACTTCTTTAAATTTCCCTGGCAGGGTCTTGAAATTGAAGATCCACTCCATTCGTGCTTGCATTGTAAAGTAGACAGCACAGTACTAGACTCTGGGAGCAATCTATGCGGGGACATCAACCTTTCATAGGTCTTTGCGAACGCAGAATGACTGGGTCACGATGAATAAAGCCTTCAAAGATTGGGATCATCGTATTTTTACCACAAAAAATTGTTATCAGGCACTCGAGAAGCTTTGACGATTCCTTTGAAAACTAAACAAAGAATTACAACTGAAGATAAGCTAAGATCTTATCATGTTTTTCGCATGATAAGGTGGAAATCTTCGAAAGATGCTACTAAACCTGTACCCATCAACAGCACAGAATTCTTAGCTGCTATACGTACCATGGCATCAGTCGCCTTTATTGCCTTGTTTGTCGCAAGGTATTTTACCTCGGATTTGGAAACCGCACCGTTATTACCCAGTGTTACTGTCGGCCATTCTCGTCTGATCCAAATAATTTCGTTTCAATCCTACTCCTAACAGAGCATTTTTTTTTTCGTATCTTATCCTATATTCCCCGCTTATGAGCCATATTGTTATCTAGATGTAGGACTATATCCACCCAGTACAAACAATATAGCCAGTGGTTGGGTAGTGCACATCTGACCAGATGTAAGCTAACAGGGCCCCAAGATGGGTGCCATTCCTGAGTAGCGTTTCTGTTCTGTCTGCAATCGAGATCATAGGCTTCTTTCAAGTTGTAAAAAACATTGAAGGAAAAATTGAATGATTTACCTGTTTTTACTGAATGTAGGGTAAGTGGTCTTGTAATTAGCTTCTTCGATAAGCCAGTATCGAAAGATCTCTTTTATACCTTTGCGATCTATATGTGAACGAAAGCTAAAGGAGCATTTAATTAAATATCTACCAACAAGCACATTTCCTTTAATGGTAGGTGTCTTGAATCATCACTAAAGTTAACCTAAAGTGGATACGCCTCAATTAGATGTTTATCTAGTACTCATCAAACAAATTACCCCAATCCGATTGCATAACACAAAATCTAACAATCCGGTCAATAATAATTCATCCAATTCTTTTGTATTTAAATTTCTACACAAATCTTTGTCATCATCAGTATCTATGCATCTACACACATGCTTACGGCTTTATTTCAAGCTGCGGAAGCTCAAAATTCACCATTTCACCACACCACTCACAGGTGAGTCCGTTCATTTATTCTGCTCGTGCATATCGAACAAAATTAATGAACATACTCGTAAATAATAAATAAAAAATCGAATTCTACACAAGAAAGGGTTATAGATACAAAGAAAACGACAACACCAGTCACTCACCACAGCCTAACAAGAAAAAAAGAGCAAAAACAAAGAAAAAAAAAACACAGAAATCATGTTTTCAGAACATAATAAACATAAGAGAAAAAAAAAACTGAAAAACAGAAAAAAGAACTTCAAACAAGACCAGAGAGACCACCACACCACCACCAACCAGTCAACCAACGAAACGAACCGAACCAACCAAACCAATTATTTCCGATGACTCACACAGGTGTTTCCACGTTTGCCAACATTCAAATACTTCAAAGGCAGAGAATCACGGCAATGATGACGAATGGGAGAAAGAGGACTGAGAGTGGGAGACAGCGAATGCAAATGCGAACGAGGGAGACAACCGCAAACGAGTTTTTTTCTAAATCTTTTCCTTGTTTTTTCGGTTTTCTTTTCTCGTTTTTTTCCGTATTTTTTCTCTCATTTCTTGTTTTCGCAATTTTTGATTATTCTTCGTCTATTGTTTCTCGTTATCAACCTTTTTTTTTTACTAGAAAATCGGTTTGAAATTAAAAGTATCTGAATGAATGGTAGATACTCAAACAAATCGGCTTTTTTTTTCTTTGGCCAAAAGTCCAGGTATAAAAATTTGCAGAGATAATGACGAGATGTTTATCTTTACATCAAAATAACTTGCGTCATTAGTAATAGATACATTTTTATTGGGTAAATTGACAAAAAGATACACAACCACCAACCAAACCATCACATATCTAACCAAAACCGATAGGTACATAGGTAGTTTAAGTGGATCCAACTTCAATCAGAAGAAGGAAACAGAGAACAAAAAAAAAAAAAAAAGTGAATGGCTTCTGAGGAATCAAGAGAGCAAGAGGGAGTGATCAAGAACAGGCAGCAGGGGCAGTCAGAAACGGATTGAGAAAGAGGCGCCCGCGGAGGTGTACAGGAAAGCAACTCAACTCAACACAAACCACTTTTTTTTTTGTTCGTTGTTTTCTTTTTCACAAAAGTCAGATTGGATTTAGGTTTCGGTCGCGGCACGGAAGGTGGCAAAACAGGTACGACAACTTCTTGTTGGTTGGTGGAGCTGGGGCCCGTACTGGCCGCGATCGTGCGACACCACACAGAACTAACTATACACACAGGGTTTGGTTGCGCGCATAAAAACGGGCGAAATAGAAAGATATAGATACAGATATCTAAATAGATACATAGAATAAACGATATGACTTGCAGCAAGTACCTTCTAAATGCTGTGTTATGATTGAGATAGTTTTTTGCGGATTATCCGCTATCCTGGGGCAGTTTTGCGATATTTTTCTTTCTTTTAACAACACTAGAGCGCACGTATCTATAATATTAAATCACTCACTCACTCTCGCGCTCTTCACTCAAGATACATATATATATATTTTCCACACTTGCAAATTATGATTATGATTCACTTTGAATATCTACGATACACGAACTCGCACTTGATAGATACTGTATCTGTTGCGGAAAAAAGAGATTGGGACGTTGCCGTGCAATCCGATGCGACCACAACAGACTAGGGAGAGAGTGCAATGAACACGAATTTATTGTAATTAGATAGATTTTTTTTTTTTTTTACTATTTCTAACCACAAAATTGAATAACGCAAGAAATCTAAGGACGGGGGGCTGGTTTTGTAACGCGCGCGTACGGTATCATACTATTAGGACAGTGCACAAAATCACCTCGCGGTTGATATACCCAATTTCTCTCAGAGTTTTGATCGCAATGGAGAGCCAGTCAGTCTCAGCGGATACACAAAACACGATCATTGGTTTGAGTTAGTTACGAATACAACTCGAACATGTAACAGAGGGATCGCTGTGATTGAGTGAGTTTGGTTTAGTGTGGCTAACTGTGTGTGTGCAGAAATGGGAGACAGCAACAAAGGAGTATGAGTTGCAGTTGGACTCATTGGCTTGAGATGGGATTCAGTTTGATTGGCGTACAGTAGGGTGCTAAAATATGCAGAAAAGTTGAGATCCACGATCTTTTCTGGACTTTATGTTCTCAGCCTCAGACTGTTTGACTAAGGCTCAGATCTGGCCAAAGTGAGCAATAATGGGAATCACCCCCGTTACAACATTACTACTGTAAAGTAGAAAAACGTACCTTGAAGGTTGCACGACGTTACTAAGTCTCTAGCAAACGGACGCTTTTAACGCCCCGAGATGTGTACAGATGTCTGTTGATTCTGGTGCTGTAGAGTTGTAGATGATAGTGAGTTCTATAGTTTGCTTTCTCTGTAACAAAACGAATTTTGATAGAGAGATGTTCGCGCGCTTGCTTGGTGAAAGTGGAGGGGGTAGGCCTCTGTGGCCTACTACGTAGGATGTTCAAATATCTTACTTCTAATGATTATTCCATTGATTTCGTCAGAATATGTTTCATGGTAGTATCAACAGTAAAGGCATAAGCCAGCCACCTACCTTCGATGGTTTCAATGCTAGCTTGCTGATGAGGTCATTGAGGATAGAAGACAAAACCATGAAGTTTTATGAATTTAGCAGGCATGAATCCAACAAGCATACCACCTCCGTATGGCAGCGGTAAGACGAATAAATAAACCAAAGTGCTTCCAAATGATGCTGCATCTTCCAAGAATAATAATTAATTAACACGACACTTGAAATATAAACTCTTATCACGCAGCTAGGCGTAAAAATAAAAAAAACCACAAGCCTACAGGAAACATCATGATTGGAAGAAGAGCCACATCGTTCACATCATTCACACTGATTAAGGTTTAGAACATCTGAAGTCAATAACTATCAGGCTACACAGCTCAGCTAGGTCAAACGGTACTCCTATCATTCTTCAATGGGGGACATTCAACGACTGGTACCTGTATCTACAATAGAAATGCGAAGAGGCAAAAATCTTTTAAAAAAAAAAAAAAAAAAGATAATTTCGGATTAAATTTGAGATTTTTGAATTTTTCCATTCGCAAAATACGTCTAAAAGGCATAAGACATAAGTATCTAAATGTACATATGTAAGTAGGCGAATAATTTGAGTGTCTTATCATTCTACCCAAGCGATACAAAAAGCATTTAAATCGATTATACTTGTCATTTCAGTAATCCATACGTTTTCTGAATTCTTTGCGAAGAAGGCGGCAACACAAGATTTTTTTCGAGATTAAATCCACTTTTTTGCATCTCTACCAATAAACTACCTACCAATATCATAGATGCACTGCCGCCTTCGTAAGTCACATTGCCACGAGAACATAGCTGGATGATAGCTCTCTTAAAACGTAGGGCCAGCGTTACTGACTAAGTCATCTTAGCTATTTTCGACCTATGCGAAGCCTATACCGAGGTCCTTTCTTAATTTGAGTGCCACATAACGGGCAGTGTCGGAAAAACACCGAGTGTCATCATTTTGGACTGCCGCTAGATAAAGTTCGGCGTCCGACGTTCTCAGAGCTGAAACTTGTAAGTGCTGTCCACCCAATATTCCACCGAGACATTACTCTAGGATAAGCATCACTGTATCAAGCTGTATCGGTCATTGTTGCAATGTTAGGGTTCTGTATATTTAACAATCCTCTGAATCTATGAGATCAGTACAAAGACAGCCACCAAACAAAACCGTCAACATCACGTTGTTCACTCAAACTCTGTAAAGATAGCAACCTCCGATTGAAAGTCCTCCGCAGGAACTTCATCAAAGTTGCAGTGTTTACCGGATGTACCCAGAAGAGACGGTGTTTATAATACATGCACTACCACGCATACCATCAGAGTACCCCTAAAAGTTCAGGAGGCTGTTGTTTCCACTAATCTCTGCTTTGCTATCAACGCCAACTAGTTCAAAAGACAATCGCTTAAGGTAGCAGGTATTGGCTTACGGCATGACAGTTTCTCAGATGAATAAATCTACGTAGACTGCTCAGAGTTAGGTCACTTAGCAGGCTGGTGGAGAACTACTAATACGGTCTGCAAAAAGATTTTGCAGAAACAAAGGTTCTACCCGTTTACTAATATTTTTCGGCATGACAACTGATAATCGAATCAGAACTGAAGGACATTTTGAAAACAACCAGGTCAGCCCTTTCTCATCCATCTTAGTTATTTTTACGATGGGATGGGTTGATAGCTCAGCACATAAAATATTTTACAAAAATGAGGGATAAATCCTTTGACTATGATTCGGGCAATGTTCAAATGGATTTCGTTGTTCATCTTCGTTATTACGCGAAGTGTGAAACTCATCTTCAAAAGATCTTGAATCGTCCATTGCATCTAGAATTAAAGGAAACAACTGGGTTGTACGTAATTGCAGCTATGAAATTCGACCAAATTTCTAAAATGTTAATTTTAATAAACAACAGCGAGTATTTGGTTCAATTGCAGCAACGCGTCAAGTGGAAGAAACCATCTCCTAATTTCACCGTTGGAGAATTCATGGTCTTGCGTGAAGACAACATTCGCCCTAGCAAGTGGAAGATGAGAAGGGTAGCGAAAGTACATACCGGTGCAGATGACAAACTTCAAATCTTTAAATACTATAAAAGCAAAGTCGATTTTCCTTGTGAACACCGTTCTTCGAAAACTACTAGACGTAGGTACTTGAAATTTTGCACAGTTAATCCTTATTTTGCCTAGATGCGAGATAAGAAGGGATTTACCGACATTCAAGGTCTAAGTGGCATAAAGGGGGTTGAGATCGAATTTTCCATCTGTAAATATTGATTCCACAGCCGTAGCTCAGTACTGACCCTCCGAATTAAAAAAAATAACAAATAGGTAAATTAAGTAAATTTGCCGCATCCTTCTGCGTTGTCCTGAAGCTGAGCAATGCTAGAATCAATTAATCAAATCATCGCCCACAATTTTCCTTCAGTGGAGACCACAGCCAGCCAGCAGTAATGCAGCAGTGGCTATCGTTGCAATAGTATGTGTGTGCGAGTATATGGGCGCGCTATCCCATGATTATGTTTTGATCTTCAGTGTGCGATCTCTTCTAGAGTTAAAATTGAAAAAAAAACATTATCAGTTGCAAATCTAAGATATTGTAAATTTTATTAATTACGGTATCCATCCAATTAAGAGACTTGGGAATATACGCGTAGGTACATATGTACATGCATATGCATGTGTAGACACAGAATGATTGCAATATTTTTCCATTTTGTTAGATGAGATGTTGATCGTTGGATTTGACCACATAAACCACATTCTAAAAATGTTTTAATGAATTTAAAATAAATTGTGTGTTGGAAGCGGGTTTGTGTATGCTCTGGTGGGATTCCCATGGGGGAAGTTATAATTCAGTTTACACATTTTCGGTATTGTATTCAGTTGGCAATTATATTTCAACAAGTAAATAACCGTGAACTAAAATGCGGGCGGAGCAAGGCGAGCACTGGTCAGCTAGTTGTTTTCATAAAAACTACTGAAGAAATGCTGATGCATCCACTTGCCAAGATCTCTCCGCTTTTAACATTCAAGGATAACAGCGGTGTACCAAATCATTTGAATTTATCTTCCAGTTAGTTCAATGTGGATGGGATGTTCGAGCTTAAATCAGCGCTATCTCCCACCAAACGCAACCCACGTGCTGAAACTCCCTGAGCGCAACTTGCGCGCTAGATCACACCGATCGCAACTAGTTCCTGTTCGTGCTGGCGCTCATTTCCGCCTTCTTTTTCTCTCTCTTCGTTTTTTCCTTCGACAGCACATCACGTTTTTTTTTGCGCTCAGTCTTGATAAATAAATGTGTAGCAGTATAAAAGAATCAGAATCCTCTCCTCCGTTTTCCCTTCCGCCATGTCCTGAGAAGGGTATTAATAATCCCTTCGGCTTATCGTTCAGAAAGATCTGGCCCCTACTAGACGTAAAGAAAACCAAAGCTTCTATCTTTAAACAGAAGGAACATAAGCCTCACAGTAGGAATAATCACAGGACACTGCCTGATAGCTAGACATGCTATTAGAATGGGAATCCTATCAAATGATTTCTGCACAAGTTGCGGAGATGAGAAAGAATAGGAAAACAACATTCATCTCCTTGGCACATGCCCAGCACTAGCTACTCTAAGAAAGAGACTACTAGGTGAATACTTCTTTGAAAACCTAAGCGATCTGTCTAACATAGACATTGTAAACTTATATAGATTTATATCAAAATCTAACTGGTTTAGCTGACACAACAGCTTACACTTCGCCCCCTCCTTACAACGGGAAGTAACTCATGGCGTCCTCATAGTCACCTGCAGCATAGCAATAGGTTCGATTGAATTAGTCACCATCCCCACCCCACGCCGTATTGGTCACCGTCTACCCACAAGAGGCTTGTAATGTAGCAGTCACCTCCCAATGACGACTGCATATCAGTAACAGGGATTGATGGAGTCAATCATCTCTACTACTCTTATGCACCCTACTACCTACACGGTGCACATAGGTACTAAGGGTTCGATTGATTCAGTCACACTACCTAGGAAAAAACCGATTACCACATTACACATAGTTCGACTGCATTATAGTACAAAGGTTCGATTGAATCAGTCACCCTATTTATTCTTATGCATCCCACTTCCTCCACGGTCCACCTAGGTATGAAGGGTTCGATTGAATCAGCCACCCGACCTAGCCAACACCAAAATGCATAGTAGTACCAAGAGTTCGATTGAGTCAGTCACTCTACTACTCTTATGCATTACTACACCTTCACGGTCACCCAAGCCCCACTACCAGCCAATGCAATTTGCACACAGTACAAGGGGTTCGATTGAATCAATCACCCCAATACTCGTTTGCACAATCTATTTTCCCGGTCCACCTTGACTTTAGGGTTGATTGAGTCAGTCATTCTACTTAGCCAATACAGGCACAGCAATTCTTAGCCATAACCCTCCTGAGAAAGGTAAATTTCCCGAGTACCCGGTGATTCCTCCGGTACAATCAACATGTGGTATCACAATGGACCTAAATGGTCTAAGTATGCACTAACTCTGTCAGGTCAGCCATCTTTACCTAACCTAATACCTTCGGCGCCAGCAAATTATAAAAAAAAATTGTTTTTCAAAACCTTCTGAAATGTGGTATGCCATGTCGTTACATATGTACAAGTATGTCCAATATTGGAGCTGATGCATATATTTGTGACCAAAAGATAAAAGTGCCTAAGTCGATTTTTACAGATTCTAAGAAAACAAGTTTAAAGTTTTCGTTTTTCCCGAAAACGTATGAGAATTTCGAATTTTAGTCTTGTTCCTTTGCCCATAACTCGGTAAGGATAACAGGTTATAAGTACGCAATTTGGTAGCATAAACTTCGAATAGGTAGGTAGGTAGGTAGGTAGGTAAGTAGGAGTGGTTGGTCAGCAAACCATGCCGGCATTTAATTAGCGCAGAAGCGCCGTTTTATTACCACAACTCAAGTGACCTAACGGATGTAACAAGGAAGTTAACTACTAGGAAAAAGGGGGTAAGGATTATTCAAAGTAACGGGGTACATTAAGGAAGCTGATAATATCCCCAATGCTTATCTCCGGTAGCTCTATAAGGTTGTCGAAAAAGAGTTTACCTAAGGTGAGCTGTCTGGCCTTACCTAAAGCCGGACACTTGCAGAGGAAGTGTAAGATCGTTTCTATTTTATCAGCAGTATTGCAGCTGCGACAGTGTGCATTAAATGCAATGCCTATTCTGGCCGCATGAACCCCGATGGGGCAGTGGCCAGTACTAACTGCCAGAGTTCTTGCCATATCTGTACGGTTTCTGTTTAGTAGATCTTGCGTTCTTTTCAGGGAGTATTTGGGCCACATCTGCCTGGAGATGGCACAGTTCCGCACCCCCTGCCATCTACTATCCGCCTTTAGCAGATAGTGCGCTAAGATGCCTCCCTTAAGTACCCGCAACGGGACGTTCACCTCCTTTGCTAGGGAATCATCAAGGGCAGATTCTTGCCGCGCGAGTTCATCAGCCCGCTCATTCCCCTCAATGTTGCTGTGACCCGGAACCCAAAGGAGACAGATCCTTAGCTGGTGACCAAGCGAGGCTAGTTCTTTTTTGAACTGTTCTACTAGCCTTGAGGATGTAGTGGCAGATACTATAGCCTTGATAGCCGCCTGGCTGTCAATGAGGATGGCAATGGTATTTAGGGGTGTAGAGGTTTGCTTAAGTATGCGGCAGGCCTCAAGTACAGCAAAAACTTCCGCCTGGAAGACACTGCACGAATCAGGAAGCCGGTACGACCTGCAAATATTGAGGGAATCAGAGAATATCTCCGCCCCTACCCCGCAGTCCATTTTTGAACCGTCGGTGAAAATTGTTGCTTCGAACTCATCTATCAGTACGTAAGTTTCCCATTCCGCCCTGGTTGGGAATCTGACCGTGACGTCATTTCTAAAGTTCACTGTAGGAGTTATATAGTCGGTCAGATTAGCTACCAGATCCTGCGGTAGCAGATTCAGGATACTGTCGTGACCATACGGAGTGGTGCACCAGCATCCTTTTTCCCTTAGTCTGACCGGACTACGTGATGATAGATGCATAATGTGAAGATCGAGTGGTAAAAGGTGGAGAGTAACGTTCAAGGCTCCGGTTGGACATGTCCTCATGGCACCCGTTGCACCTATAGCCGCAGTTCTTTGTACCCTGTTGATAAGTTTGATGTTGTAAACTTTCCTTAACGCAGGCCACCAGACTAGCGATTCATAGGAAAGAATGGGACGCACCACGGCAGTGTACATCCATAAGACCATCTTCGGGCGAAGTCCCCACTTCTTGCCAAAGGTTTTGCTGCAGGCATAGAAAGCCACACAGGCCTTCTTTACCCGTAGCTCAATATTAAGCTTCCAGCTTAGTTTTGGATGAAGTACCACACCTCGGTACTTGGCACTGGAGGATAAACTTCGAATAGGAGAGCATTTTCTGGCATCCTTAACTCAATTTTGTCCTAACTCAACTTAGGCGATTTTATCTTATGCCCACAGAATTATGTACATATATACCCGAAAATTTGACACACGTCCATAACCAAGGTCATTAGAGCCGTTTTTGAGAACGATTTTTCAAAAGTGAGGTTTCTACCGCTATTTCGACGACAATTTTTTTCATTTACCAAACATTGTTCGAAAATCAATTTCGAAAAAAAGGGTTAGGAAATAATTTTCGAAATCCGTTTAATAAGTAAAGTACCATAGCACTCTGGTACGCCATCTGGTAGCGTATGACTAAACTAATCCAAATATGAAATCTAAACAAAGTCGTAAGGGGCAAAAGCCCTTTTCGAAACAGGTCCTTAAGTTAATTTTGGAGTTAGAATGAAAATTCTGATTTCGCCTCGAATCATGACCCCACAGTCCTTCGACAGAAAAGAAGAAAATCGGTCAAGACGTGTAGGCTGCAATCGAGTGCACATAGGCAGACACAAATTTTAAGATCAATAATTTTGCGAAGCGGAGATATCAATTATTGCCCACTGAGATGTAACGCATTTAGATATCTTCCTGAGGAGCTACATTAAACCTCCCGTATACACCAGTAAGCCAAGAATGATTCAAGATGTTCTGGGTAGTATCATTTGCCCAACGAAGCTGTGGTCGCCATTTGACTGACGATTCTATGCATTATGGTATCTAATGTTCCTTAAATGTTAAAGGATACCTGACGCAAAACGTATTTAAAAATCGATTTTTAATACAATAGAATACCAAAACGAAACCCTACTCCGCATTTCATAGACAATTTTCGTATTGCAGGATTGGTGGGTGTGGAAACCGGGAGGACATTTAAAATTCATTCATGGCTTATATCCTGATTTAATTGTGTGTGTTGGGGATTCCTTCTGTCACATCGGTTGACAGTTAAGGCCCCATTGATACCATAATTCTCATCAGAAATAAAGTACAAACGGGACGACGTTTACAAGAAATTCATCTCGTCTTTTGTCAATCGCATTCAACTTCAAGCTCATTCCCAAAAAAAACTGCATCTGCAGTAAAACCAACTCGTCACTCTCATAATACCAACAGCCAACAAAACCAAATCAAAAATGGCGACAATTGTATTGAGCGGAGCACTTCTCTACTGAATGGGTGAACGCTGGTGGACGAGGCGAGTAGAGAATCAAACTTCTCCCCTTTTCCGAGTGTGTTCGTTTGGTGTGCCCCCCAACTCACTCGACTTAAAATTCACCACACGACGACGACTGTCAGCTCTATGTGCTTTCAGTGTATTTACGAGTTATTCTAGTCTCGCGCGAATAGTGTGCGCACTTCAGGCAAAAAGCTAAAAATAATCCAAAGAAAGAACCAAAGACACAGAATGAGATAACCGCCAGCACACAGAGAATGACCGATCGACCAGAAGAAGGCGAAGAGAAGAAATTCAATTGAAATAATTTTCATAGTCGCGGGTACTACGACAACCCGCGAGTCGTCGTCAAGATCGACGTATCTAGCTATGAGTAAGCCCGATCAGCATTCAACCCGTACAGACGATCGGTCGCGGCGGTAGCTAGTCGCCGCACCCGCCACCGCCACCGTAATCATACACACAACACAGCCAGCGGTTCCACTTGTCAAAGTGACGTCAATTAAAAGCATTTTATAAATATCATTCGATGTAGTGGGCAGTAGGGGATGGAAATAGAGGAAACTTACAGAGTCAAACAAACCCCACAGTTGGGTGTATATGTACGAGTCTTGTATAAACTGACAGTGACGCCAGTAAAATAAAAACACAACGCCAACGAGAATAGGCCAGATGAAAAAAAAAAAAAAAAAAATCAACGTCGGGGAGATTGCAGCGCGAAGATTGGTGCAGCACAAGTCGTGTTCGCATAAATAAATCTCTTCCTCTACTCAGCTTCGAGTTCTATGTATGGGGCCAAGCTGCTACTGCTTCTGCACTGTGCCGTTATTTTAGGACAGCATCATCGTCATAAGCAGCAACAAACAGTGGAACGTTTTCCTTGCCATTCACGCTTCACGCGCGTCTCGCGATCGCGATCGACCACAAATGGCAAAGCAGCGCGCATCATTGTACCTATGGCGCGGCGCAAGATTTCGAGCTCCTTGAGGTGGTAAAAGGTAAAATACGAGTAAAACTCGACGCGATCACACTTTGAAAGGTTTTTTTTGTTGTTTAAGTAGGCGTTGGAGCCTGAAATGGTGTTTACTACAACTACTGGAAGCACACGATCGTTTTGAGAAGAGTAGCAGTACCAAATGGAAGCGAATGGTACATGTTGCACTGCACGATGATAGCAGAAGACGTGTGTACACGCCTCTGTCGAGATGTTTTTGACTTGTCGGAGCAAAACATAAACAACGATCGACGAAAAAAAAAGTTGTATTCCGTGGATACATTGTTGCCAGTGAGAGCACGTAATGGAAATAGTATTTGATTTGGTTTGAGGATTGGAAGGGAGGAAATATGGTTAACTGAGAAAACTCGGTATTGTGAAGAAAGGTGAAGCAGTTTAGCAGTGAGCACATCTGTGTGCAGGAAAATTCCGTGGCAACTGAGCACTGGAAAGATTGAAGGATGCAAAACATTAAATTTTGAATTTTATATATCCACAAGCCGTGCTCCATGAATAGTAGTTACGTGTCCTAAACTATCATCGCGCTCTCTCTTCCCTCGTTTTTATAATTCACAGTTGCTTCTTGCAAATAATTTCGTATTGAGAGGAATTTTAAATTAAATGAAGAATAACTGAATAGCTGCAGTTAGGGTAATATGTATAAACTTTACAAGTAAGAAGTACTGCGCATCAAAACACCCATCAGAAAAATAATAAAGCACGAATCAGCCGCCAACTGCAACGGTAGTACTCGTAAGCATCAGACTGCCTGTTGGAATGATACTAGCAACCAAAAAGCTAATTAGCTGGATGGGAACTTCACGTAGATATTCCTGCAGTGTCTTAGCGACGATACGCAAATTATCCTGGATGATTTTGCAGGGCGGAAAGTATAACCTATATAGCATATGCAATAGCCTTCGGATTAACTACAGTCGAGATCTTGCGAATATCCACAACCGAAATATTCTGAGACAGTTTGATGTCAAGCGGCTGTAATAGCGAGATACTGTCAGAGTATTTTTCCTGATATCCTATTGCAGAAGGCAAGTAACAACACCTCTCGTTTTTTTAAGGAAAACCGGCAAGTATATATATAGGTACATGCAACAAAACGAGAGACATACAAGCGTTGCATGGAAGGAGCCAATCGAAGTAGTATCTCGGAATGAATTTTCCAATTTATGTAAATATGAGGTCCCATCTAACACTAAGATTAACGGAATTGGAAGCGACAAACAAAGCTACATGGAAATCCGGCCTTGCTGACAGATATATAAATGTATGTAAGTGCGAAATATAGGATATTCCTTGCAACAACTAAAACAATCCTCTTGTATGGAGCAGACGTTTGGGAATATAAAGAGTACAAAGAAGTCGAAATGTTGCTTAGATATTTCCTTAAACGACTCTTTAAGTTCCCTTTCTTTTTTTTTTTTTTTTCTCTTGTACAACCCATGCCCCGTGGGCGCCGTGGCGTAAGTGGTTAGTGTGTCGGATCACTACGCATGAGGTTCCAAGTTCGAATCCCAGAAAACACCAAAAAGTTTTTTCACGGTCCCATCTCTCGCGAGCGTCTGACAAACATCCGAGAGTATTGTTGTCACGAAAAAGTTTCTCAAATCGCCGTTCGGAGTCGGCATTAAAACTGTAGGTCCCTTCCATTCGCGTGAAAAATATAACGCACACAACATGAGTGGTTGCGAGAAGCTAGGCCTTGGCACTTTAAAGAGCTGTTGCGCCAAATATTTATTTATTTATAACCCATGCCCGCGTGGCAACGACACTGCGACCTGAAAGATCTATTGTATCTATTGTATCGGAGGGTTGGAGTTAATCTAACAGACGTACTACCTCCCTTATGAAAGTGAGTATGTCCTTAGTGGCGGAGCATTTCAGTTCCACTGAAGTAAGTATCTCCTTGTGGAGAATACGTTTCCTTAACCAGTGTAGTGCCGGGCATTCACAAAGAATGTGTTCGGAGGTTTCATCCTCCTCTAAACAGAACCGACAGTCCTTCTCTTGGCACAGGTTCATCTTGTTAAGGTGGTATCTCAAGCCGCAATGGCCAGTAAGAAAGCTCACAAGCTTATTGATGCTTTCCCTATCTAAGTTAAGGATTTCCTTATAGGAGTAAGGCTTGATTAATCGTTTGGATTGTCTTAGACCTGGCCCACTAGTCCACTGGTCTAGACGAAGTTTGTTTTCCCATTCGTTAATCAGCGTTGTAGCTGTCGCCCAATTGACGCCACAATAAGGTTCAGGATCTATGAACGCAGATTCTGAGCCAGCCCTAGCAAGCTCATCTGCAGATTCGTTGCACACAATCCCTTGGTGTCGGGTACCCAACCGAGTTTTACACTGTTGTATTTGGCAAGGTTTTGTAATGCATCGTAGCAGCATTTCACGGTTCTGGAGTCCATTTGGTTGGACGACAGTGCCATAAGTGCTGCTTGGCTATCTGAGAAGATATGTATTCTAGCGCCTTTGATCCCCTTGCGGAGATTGTGTCTGGCGCATATCTCAATGGCATGGATTTCAGCCTGAAACACAGTAGGAGTCGTACCCATAGGTACCGAAATCTTTGTGTTGGGTCCAAAAACCCCAGCTCCAACTCCAGAATCCATTTTCGAACCGTCGGTGAACCAGACCAGACTTCTAGGGTCCAGTGTTGGAGCACCATTGGACCAGTTTTCGCGGTCCAATATTTCAACTTCGAATAACCTACCAAAGCAGTGTTGCCTGACCATAATATCTGGTAAAGTGCAAAACATGTATCTTTTAGGGATTGAGTTGAGTATCTTTAAATGTCCCACAAGGTCACCTGGTTTATACTCGTGATCTAGCTGCAGCCTGATGGCATATCTAGCAGCCATCTTCCTAATGAAGATTGCTAAGGGTGTAAGCCCAACAATAGCTTCCAGAGCCGTCGTAGGGCAGGTGTGCATCGCACCTGTAATGCCAAGACAGGCAATTCTTTGCAACTTCTGCAATTTGTTTGCCGTTGTCTGCTGGAGAGTTTTTGGCCACCAGACGATGGCCGCGTATGTGATAATGGGTCTAACCATCATTATGTACAGCCAATGTATTATCTTAGGAGAGAGACCCCACGCTCTGCCGTATAGGAATTTACTGGCCCACAGTGCTCTAGTAGCGCGCTCAGTGGCGGACTTGATATGTGAATTCCAATTAAGTCGTTTGTCAAGAATTACACCAAGATATTTGACCTCGCTGGAATAAACTAGTGTGGTGCCTTTGATTGTGATAGGTTCAAGGTTGACCTGTGTCTTCCTTGTAAAAGGCACCAGAACGGTTTTACTAGGATTTATGGATAGTCCTTCTTTGTTACACCATTCTACCACTTGAGATATTGCACTTTGCATGACGTTGGAAATTGTCGTGTTGTGTTTACCTCTGATAAAAACCGCCAAGTCGTCAGCATAACCGACGGTGGTGTAGCCTGATCTGTGAAGATCTACTAACAAGTTGTCGATGAATATAGACCATAACAGGGGGGAAAGAACTCCTCCTTGAGGACAGCCTTTGGCTGCAGTTATGGACACCGACACTACCCAGAGGAGGAAGTAATGAATCGACTTACCAGCATGGCCCTGATCCATTGGTTGGTCGATTCTTCGATACATCTGCTACTAATCGCCCTTGCGATCGAGTCGTAACCAGTGTTACCGAATGCGCCCTCGATATCAAGAAATGCACACAAGGCTATCTCCCTTGAACTGAGTGTTCCCTCTATCTTTTTGACGAGATAGTGAAGGGCACCTACTGTAGATTTGCCTTTCCTGTATGCGTACTGATTCGAGTGCAGAGGGTTAGACAGATCTAACCGGTCTCTAATATGGATATCTATGAGTCTCTCCATTGTCTTAAGGACGAATGATGTTAGACTTATAGGTCTCTATGATTTAGGCAGGTCGCTAGGCCTATTGCCCGGCTTGGGGATGAAAACCACATTAACCTGCCTCCAGGTGGGTGGTATGTATCTCCAATTGTAGCTGGCTCTAAATAAAGCTGTCAACCCCGGCAGGATGAGGTCAATTGACTTTTGGAGAAGTGCTGGAAACAGACCGTCACCGCTGGGGGCTATAAAAGGTTTAAATGTGCCTACCGCCCATTCAACTTTCTCTGGACTGAATATTTTTCCAGATAAACTATTAACTCTCCTGTCTACATAAACCCTGTGGTTAACTGTGTTCGAGTACACATGAGATGTGTTAAGAGACGAGCCTGGGAAATGTACCTGAAGTAAGGTTCTAAGTGTATCCACACGGTCCGTCGTGTAGGTTCCGTCATTTTTCTTCAGTAACCCTACACAGTTGACATGATCGTTTGCGAGTGATTTATAGATTCGTGCCGCTGTAGGCACGTCAGCGATTGTTTCGCAGCATTCCCTCCAAGCAGCTCGCTTAGATCGTCTCAATACTAGATAGTATTCTGTGAGAGCAAACCTGTATTCGTCCCACCTCTTCGTTCGCTTTGCAGAGTTGAAGAGTTTTCTGACTTTCTTCCTAAGTTTCGCCAGTTGGTCATTCCACCCTAAGTTCCCTTACTGCTCCCCGAACTATGCAGTTTATCTGGAAACAGGGCTATCTTCATTGTTCGCGGACAAACTAAAGAGAAATACGAATTACGTCATCAAAGTAAGGGGCCAACATAAATTACGTCACACGAATTTCATGATTTTTGGTATACTGGCTGGTCTGACTTAGCTTTAAAGTATGACATTGATGTCAACCTAGACACAGGAAATCCTCAAGTCTGGAAAATGCAGTTGAATGACCTAATAAGTGTTGTGGATGATAAGTTACGCGGTGGCTACATGCTAAGGACCCTTTCAAAAGTGAATATGGATGGCCATGATTGTTTCGGAATAATAACTCTTCGAGTGGTCTATGGTCTGTATAGAAGTAAGTGAAGGAAGTCAAATTACGAATTCTACGGCGACTAAAATATCATTGTTGTGACATTTAAAATTGATAGTCCTTAACGCTCCGTGCAAACACATTCCTTATCCATTCTTATCTGCGCTGTTCATTTATTTATTTTAGTGTTACTGAGAGTCGTTTAAGTCCTTTGCTCTTTATTACAGTCCTTAATTATCTGCTTGAAGGTAAAGTGCACCAGTTATTCTTTGCTCATGATGGAACCATGAGTGATGATCTTACGCTCCTACAACGAGCAGTCGACGCATGGGTGTAGATTTTGGGGAGAAATGGGTATCGCATTAGTCCAAAAAAGACCAAGTTCTTGTGCTGCCCATTCTATGAATCACTCAGGGTATTCCACAGATTTTGTTGAATGGAACAGTGCTTCCCAAATGCGAAAAGTTCAAATATCTAGGACCTATGATCAATAGCGAAACAACCTGTGATGACGACAGCAATCATCACGTAAGCGTAGGGTGGATGAAGTGGCGGGAAAGCTCCACTATCTTCTGTGACCGAAAAATGTCCACTTACATGAATGGAAGGCTTTACTCCACAGTAGTGCATCGAGCACTCACATACAGTTCACAATGTTCGAGAATGTACAAACACTACTACACTGAGAGTAATTTAACAGCAGCTGAGATGAGATCTGACCTGGTTCGCATAACAGCAGGAGTAGCAAAGCTTGATCAAATAAGCTCAGATCATAGCCTTGCTGTAAAAGGAAGAAGAAGAAGAATTGTTACTGGAAAATTTGAGCGACCAGCTGAATCCCTCGCACCTTTCTTACAAAGCACCTCATCTTAGATTACTCTTTGAATGGAAACGAAATCCAAACTCACTTCTAGTTAATCAAGAATAAAAGATAGCCGACTACTTTTGAAGTGATATGAGATTCTATATTTAATGAATACATTACATGTCTAACAAGAGTCCTAAGCTCTAAGATTTTCTTCACTAGGATCTTCTAAAGCCTTATGAGCAGAGTCAAGCCATTTCAGAAGTAGAGTAACGTTTTTAAATAACTGGGGGGCGTGGTCTCATTTTTTATTCATCATCTCACCGACTGCAATCACTGAATATTGTGTCTTCGAATCAAGTATCTAGCATATTCCATCCTTAAAGCCGAGGCATAAACTTGATGCCGACTTGTTGTAGTCTTAAGGATGGACGCATATTTTGTTCAGCCAACATCCGCCCATTCATAGATTTTCAAATGAATTCCAAACCAATCATCGCAAAACACCTCTCCAACACAGTATCTACGGTATCTGTATCTCAACATAAATTGTCTGCTCCATTGAATAGTAAATCATTAACTTGCCAACCTTTTTCGCATCCTAATCGAACTTTGGCAGTAGAAAAAAAAAAAAAAAAAAAAAAAAAAAAAAACAAAGAGAAAGGAAGTCAGAAGGAAACTTGGTGTTGCGTTGCGTACCACAAACGTGCAAGTGGTTCCGTGGAACCAAGAGTGTTTCCCACTCGCATTTTATTTTATCTACAATCGATTGCAGATTAGGACATACATGCGGGGAAAACAAATAATAAACCTATTTGTGCAAAGTAATAATAACTCAAAGGCATAACAATTTCCAGGTGCAAAAGAATAGATTTGCGGTTGTGCCGTTGCTAGAGATACACATATATAGGCAGATACGTAGATACACACAGCCACCTCACAATGGGGTTCAACTCGATCGACTACACTCAATAATAAATGATGATAGCGATTACGTAGAGTTGTAGTTCTGCGTTTGGTTGTGCTACCAGATGTTGCTGATGCTGAATGAAGCCGCTAAAATGGATGCTGGGAGCTATAAAAAGTTGTGTCGTGGTACATTGGGTGCTTCGTGAGGTCACATTCGTTCCTCGTGTATACGGTTTTTTCTTTTACAAGAGTGTTGCTGCTGTTGCTTGCTCCTGCTATCCACCAGCCCCGGGTGCAGGTTGTGATATCGGAAACTCGTTTGTTTTTTTATTTTTCATTTTAACTGTCATTAGTTTCCGTTGTAGCTGAGGAGAGATAAGTTTACGAGGTTTTCTCAAGTATCGAAGCCTGCACTGGAAGAAGGCGCACATGCGTGTGTTCGGTTTCGGGCTTCTGGTTGTTGTGTGTTTTCTAGATCAGCTATACAAAGGTGTATGCCCGATGAAAGGTCCAGGTGTATGGTGAGTATGTCTTATGATTTATCTTGTGGGAATGATATGCGAAGAAGTGTGCAGCAGCCAAGTAATATGAACGGCAATTGAGTGGAGACACATTCAATTAGCAGAAACATTGTAAGGCAAAGTGGTTGCGGAAAGGATTTAAAATCCAAATAGAATAATGATTTTATTTCTTGAAGAGTCGATAGCTGAAGTTGATGCAAACAAGAGCTTTGACTAGGTTTTACAAGACGCATACAAACTAAGTTGGTTTGCTTCTTATTCCCTCAAATAATTGTATTAAGTACAATTCAAGCTTCGAAGATGTGACAAGTTTGCAGTCAAGATGTCGTCACTAAAGTCATGAGACAATTATTGTTTATGCTCATCTTACTTATGACTCCTTCGAGGGAAGTTATTAGGTACGCAGAATCGAAAAATTTCGGTTTGATTATTAATTACGATGCTAGTTGTCAGCACACCTTATGGGTGGCGGTACGTGTTGGCTGATACCTCTGGATCTAGTCCTGGGATCGCAAGACTTAACTAGAATGTTGCCTCCTGATTAGTGACCGAAAAGATAATTAGGGGTTTTCCTTTTCACCCTTTGAGTACCATAGATCACCCGCTCCTGATTTAATATATCCACTAATGCTTAAAATAGCGGATGCCAACCTTACAAGGGGTTTGAAAAGAGTTTATAGGACTAGCTTAGCTCATGGGCATGTACCATCTCGATGGTACAATGTTAAAGCGATCTTTATTCCAAAGCGTGATCACCTTGTGCTACCCAAATTGAAGGGTGTAACTCTCCAACTTGCCACTGATGTTGAATATCTAGGAGTAATCTTAGATAGTAAACACAAGTGCATTGAGCTGAAATCGACTCGAGCTCCTAGATTTTTCTGGCAAAGTAGAAAACCTTTCAGTACGTCGCGACGTGCTGTCTGAAGCCTGCTTTAATACACTGGTTGTACATAGCTATCATCCGACCTCGTTTCACGTATGTGTCTGTAGGTTTTGGCTGGTTATTGGACAATGGGACCAAATGGACAAAATGGCGTGTGTCTTTCAGACGAAAGTTTTTGCCATACTCGGAGTTGCTTATTAATGAGTAATGCCATGATAGAAATATCGGCAGCTGCAGTGACAGCCACGCTAAACTTAAGGCACTTGAAACTCCCACAAACCACTTGAAGACTAATCTAGAGTGTAAAAACAGACCAAATAAGCTTTCGAAACAGAATAGGGCTACCGAATGATAGCAAAATTCTAGGCAATAAAGTATGTGACGCGTTTACGAAAGAGGGTTCCTCCTCTAAATCAGGAATAGTTGATTGGTGTTAGATTGGCAAAAATTCTATACTGGGTTAAGCCTCATATAATGTTTGTGTATAATGAAAGATGGTCTATTTGCGACTCTAGTAGAACCACCAAGAAGTTTGTGAAAGGGCCTGATTAATGCACTGCAAAATTCCTTCAATCATTGTAGACCCTACGTACATGTTTTGCTACGAAGGCAAGGTTACAATGGAGCACATTTTCTGTCAGTTTCCTGCTTTTGCAACAACAAGATTGCGCAATTAGTCGAGGCCACTTGAACTTGTACGCGCCACCTACGGCGAGGATTCCCTCTACTGCGTCGTCCCTCCCGATTATATTCGAAAACTCTGCAGGCCGGAGCGTTGGTGTCCATTCGCTCTACATGTCCTAGTCATCTCAGACGTCCAATACGCAGTTTTTTTTGACTAGATCGATTCATTACGGGCCCACACATTCCTAGAGAACGGCTGGAGAGAAACCTCCAACACCTCAACCCCGAGCTCTATAGCGAAAATTGGGAGGTGTTAGAAGTGGGTACCCATACGGAAGCCGGAACTGAGATAGTGGTGTTGCTCAACCACAAGTCCATGCCCATCCTAAGGAGATATAACTATAAGGTTCGCATTGGAATTACCGGATGCAAGGCCAGACCTTTAGTTGGGGTGGACGAAAAGAAAAGAAGGAAGGCGGGTGATAAGGAAAATCAATGATGAAATAAACCTTCACCATAGCATAGCAGCTAGCGCCAACCTCATCTATCTCATGGGAGATAGAAACATAGACATTGCCCTAATTCAAGAGCCATGGATCTCTCGTGGCAAAATAAATGGGCTAAGGCATAAAGACCTTACTACATACAGCACCGAACCGCTATACGCGGAATGTAAGACCAGAACGTGCAGAACCTTTTTCTTTTATCTAGCTACAGCAATGAGGACCAAACAGCGGTAAGGCCTGAGCGGAGGGGGCTTTCCCCACTGATTCTATCAGCCGTCTACATGCCTTTTGATGCCAAGGAGGGACCGCCATCCACACTGACCCGCTCTCTTGTGCAAAAGGCAGAACAGGAAAGATGGGACTTGCTGCTGGGGTGTGATGCCAACTCTCATCACTCTCAATGGGGTAGCAGCAACACAAACTTACGCGGTGAGTCTTTGTTTGAGTTTATAATTGAAAATAACCTTATTGTAGCGAATAGAGGTAACGAACCTACTTTTGTAGTAGAGAAAACACAAAAGAAGTTATAGATGTAACTTTAGCCAGTAACTCGAGCACCCTAACTATTGACAAGTGGAACGTGATAGGGGAAGAATCCTACTCCGACCACAAATTGATCGAATTCCTCGTGGGTAACAACTACGACTCGCCCAAACCTTACAGGAACCCCAGGAAAACCAACTGGGATCTCTTTAACAACGAGGTGAGGAAAGGTATAAGATCCCTGCAGGATAGCAACTGGCCCGGACCTACCGGCATTGACCGCAAGGCAGAGGATATTACATCCATTTCTAAGGAAGCATATGTCAAAGAATGTCCAGAAACCAAACAAAAAGATAAAAAATCACCACCTTGGTGGTCATCTGAACTAGCTAGAATTAGGAGAGTAACTAGACACCTTCTAAATGTGGCCAAAAGAACTATGCTAGAAGCGGACTGGGAACAGTATAAGTCCAGTCAGAGAAATTTCAAGAACGAGACACAGAAGGCCAAACGCCACTCTTGGCAGCACTTCTGTAATGAAATCAAGGGTACGACAGAATCTGCGAGACTGAGAAAAATTCTATCCAGGGAATCAAAAACTCTTGGATCTCTCAAGGAATCCGACGGAAGGTGGACTGAATCCTGTGCAGAATCGCTTAGCTCCCTGCTAAAAGCGCACTTTCCGGCTTGTACGACCCATCCAGATAATAACATCGTAACTAACAGTAGTTTTGTGACGGAAACTCCGACAGATTTTATCACAGAGGAAAGAATTGAGTGGGCAATCGGATCGTTCTCTCCCTCTAAATCCCCCTAAATCCCCAGGACCCGACGGGATAATCCCGATCATGCTACAGAAAACAATAACCACAATCATCCCGGTACTTAAAGAACTGTACCTCAACAGCCTCATGTGGGGGTATATACCTAGACATGGAAAGAGGTCAAAGTGGTCTTCATACCCAAGGCCGGTTAAGCAAGCCACACTACTGCGAAGGACTTTAGGCCAATTAGCCTTACCTCCTTTGTCCTAAATACCTTTGAAAGACTAGCTGACATATACATCCGTAGTAAACTAAGCCCAGGTGACATATCCCCAGCGCAGCACGCTTATACGAAAGCTTAGGAAAAAGCGTAGAGACAGCGCTGCACTGTGTAGTCGGCTCAATAGAAAAATCACTGAAAAATAAAGAATATACACTAGCCGCTTTCCTGGACATTGAAGGAGCCTTTAACAATGTCAAAACGGACGCGGTCAATAGAACTATAACGAACCTTAATATTCACAATTCCGTGATAAAATGGATCGTCAATATGCTAAAGGAAAGACATATCAAAGTTGAACTCGGAGGTACTAAGCTCGAAGTCTATGCCTCAAGAGGCACCCCCCAAGGAGGGGTTATATCCCCACTACTGTGGGTAATTGTGCTGAACGAAGTCCTTCTTAAACTTAGAAACAGCGACGTCAAGGCCATTGCATATGCGGACGATGTTGTGCTGCTAGCAACAGGTAAATTTCTCCCGACCCTTTCGATCGAAGGGGCGCTGGAAATCATTGACTCCTGGACGGAGAGATGTGGGCTGGCGGTTAATCCCCAGAAGACAGAGTTAGTACTACTCACTAACAAAAGAATAATTCCACAATTCGTAACTCCTTCCGTAAGGGGTATTCCCCTGAGTATCTCCGGTAGTGCGAGATACCTTGGCTGAACTGAAGACTAAACATCAACGAAAGAGTCAAAAAAGCCACGATAGCTTTTTACTCGTGCAATAGAATATTTGGGAAGACTTGGGAACCGAGCCCCAAAATCATCCTATGGATGTATACAGCTATAGTAAAGCCAATACTAACGTATGGCAGCCTTGTATGGTGGCAGGCAGCCAGCAAAATAAATAACCTAGCTGCTATCACAAAAGTATAAAGACTAGCGTGCATCGCTACAACCAGTGCGATGAGAACGACACCTACAGAAGGACTCGAGACCATTCTCAATCTGCTTCCGCTAGACATCTTTTTACAAGTATCGGCAGCTCATAGTGCCGTAAGATTAAGCCAAACAGATAGCTGGAGACCAAATGCAATGGGTCACACTACGATCCTGAAGAGATATCTAGGCAGTGTATCTAATACAGACTACTTAACGCCTTACCTAGACTTCATAAGACCATTTTCTAGCACCTATCCGAGCAGGGAAGACTGGAAAAATGACAGGACGCCTAACGAGCGATCCTTAGCTGTCTACACCGATGGATCCAAAATGGAAATAGGTGTAGGCGCAGGCATCTTCTCTGAAACGCTTGGCCTCTCCATGTCAGCTCGGCTTCCGAACTACAGCAGCGTTTTCCAGGCGGAGCTCCTAGCAGTTACAATAGCAGCTCGTGAGACTGCGATGAGGGCAATACCACGAGAGGATATCACCTTTTGCATCGACAGCCAAGCAGCGATAAAAGCAATATCTGCTATAGAAATAAAATCGAAGCTTGTGAAGTGTTGTAGAGAAGAGCTCAAGGTTCTTGGAACACAGCACGAGGTAAAGCTCTGCTGGGTCCCTGGTCATGAAGGCATACCAGGGAATGAGAAAGCCGATGAACTGGCTAGAGGAGGATCAGCACTTAGCTCGGACCAATCCGACCCCTCGGTGTACATCCCGCCTTGCGCCCTTAAGCTCGAAGCAGGAAACAAAGCCATAACGTAGGCTAACAATAGGTGGACCTCTTTAGATACTTGCGTCACCACGAGGAAGCTGTGGCCCGCATTTGACAGAGTAAGAACCAATACACTCATACAGAGGCACAGAAAATCCCTCTCTACTCTAATAGGAGTCATTACGGGGCATAATACCATGCGATACCACATGAAAAAACTACGTGTGACTAGCGAAGACCTTTGTAGAGGCTGCGGCGACGAGGAGGCTCAGGAGGACACCGCCCACTTTCTCTGTCATTGCCCAGGCCTCTATCATTTGAGAAATAAGATCCTTGGACAACACTTCTTTGAGGATCTAGAAGAGTTGTCCAACAGGCCAATAAATGACATCGCAAACTTCATCAAATCCTCTCGATGGTTTGTATCTAGGGCACAGTGAGTACTTAGTTCTTTCTTTAGGATATTTATAAAGACGGTATTTTTCCACGAGGAAGGGATTTCCTTTTCTATCTCCTTTCCCCCCATGGGGATCACAATGGGTCTGTACTGACCTGAGTGTGGTGTGGAGGTTTTCTATCCCCCTACACCTGCCCACTTACCTAACCTAACCTGACTAGATCGATGTCGCTGTACAGCTCGTATAGTTCGTGATTGAATTTTCTCCTCCAAAACCCGTCAACGCAAACGGGACCGAATATCTTACGAAGAATTTTTCTCTCGAAGCGAACAAGGATATCTTCATCCGCTTTCATTAAAGTCCATGTTACAGCGCCGTAAAGCAGGACTGGGATGATCAGTCTAATACAAAGTCTCCTTAGTTGTTCGAGATATGACTTTACTTTTGAAATGCCTTATTAACCCAAAAAAAAAAAAAACAGCGATTGGCTGAAGAATAACTCTTCGCTTGGTTTCTGTGCTGATGTCATCCTCAGAGTTTATAGCAGAGTCAAGGTAGACAATGTCACTTACTACCTAGAAGTTATAGCTGCCCACTGTGACGTTCTGTCCAATGAGTCGGTGTTGATTGTCCCTTCTTGTTGACAGCTTATACTTGGTTTTGCCCTCGTTTATCGATAAACCCATTTTGGCCGCTTCTGCTATAATGCTTGCAAAACGCATCGATAACCTTGATCGTCAGCTGCTAAATTGGATAAATGGATTCCATTGTATGGTGTACGTATTTGGGAACGGAATTTTCTTCTCGTTCAATCCATTTCTACTTTCTTCGTCAAATTGTGATGCCATTAGCGTCCCGATCTATTCTCGTAAAGAGATGTTATTTTGGTGTAGTAGTAGATTCAACATTGGAGAAGAACAGTCGCATCCTAGTTTTGGTGCTGTCAATTGCAGCTACTTAAGCACTTTTTGATACGGCTTACTTTC
Organism: Brachypalpus laphriformis; assembly: GCA_945910035.1. Classification (NCBI taxonomy): domain Eukaryota; kingdom Metazoa; phylum Arthropoda; class Insecta; order Diptera; family Syrphidae; genus Brachypalpus; species Brachypalpus laphriformis. The sequence goes on along the minus strand of OX246753.1, from coordinate 10,129,451 downwards.
AATAGCTTTTAGCTCTGTTTGATTGGTTTTCTTGATTCGGTATAAAAATGTTGGAAAATTAGAAATATTCTTCCACTGAAGGGTAATTTATAATCAACGTTAAACTCGTCAAACGTCAAACCCGTAACTGTCACCTGTCTTTTTTTAAATTAATTTTTTTACTTTTATTTTATGTTTTTTTTAAACAGAAGAAGAAGTATAAACAATACGAAGCGAAGCTTTTGGCTCACTCTTAAGTAGCTTTACTACGGTCCTACCTGAAATTATACCGAATAACACCAAATGATGTTTAGCTTTGGTATACATATTTAGTTTAGCTTTCTCTGTCAAATTATCATCTATCCAAGACAATATAAGGGAGCACTCGTTACTCAGAGTTGTAAATGATCATAGGAACCTTTAAAACCATGGATGCAGTTTAATACGACAAATCAAGAGACATCCGGAGCCTTAAGCCTTAAGACAACATATCAAGAATTGAATGCAATGATCGAACCACAGTGTGACATAATTGGGCTCTAAGAGCATCACGAGGCTTGTAGCTTGGTTTAAATGTCGTCGTATAGATGCGCTCAACAACAATTGTCTATAAATTTATCCATAACTTACAACCATAACAATAAATTACACCTCATCCTCGAGTTGAAGTTTTCTTACATGGAAAATTGAAAATTACCAACTAAAGCTAAAACGCCTGAACGTGATCTTTCCTAAATATCAGTTCTCTGTCTACTCCCCACTAAATGTCAAAACTTGCTAATAAATTGTAATTTTCAGCAATTTCCACGTGTGTAGATACAAATAACCATGTACAATGGCCAACAATGATTTTCTTCGCCAATTCGCCGCGCACTTCAACTCAAAATTTTTCGATTGTGTGCTATGCCGCAGGTTAGCTATGGCACCTCTTCAAAAACCTGTCACTAACCCATATATGGGTGCAAAACCTCAAAGGCGCATGGTACCACGCGAATTAATTGGATTCGCGTGTGATCTGTGTGACATTCACTGGCAGCGGTGGTACATACAAGTGTAGGCAGTGGGAAGACGAATTCACATCGTGGAGTGAATACAATTTTTAATCAGTAACCCACACACGGCGGCTTTGTTTGCTGTTCTCATTAGCTGCCCACTAAAAGATGTGTGAGTTCTGGAGCACTTGCAGTTGTCCACGTGTTATGCAATTCAAAGATAAACCAAGACAGGCAGCACCGCATCTGAGAACTTGTTTGAGAAACGAAAGCACGTGCGTTTGTATCAAAAGCACACAGAAATCCAGATCCACATCTAAATGCAAATAAAGTATTTAACCTAGATAAGAGGTACATAGGCTGATTCGGGTTCGACGTGTACAAGGAGATACACGTTCCAGACATGAGTGGAACTAAAATAAATTACTTACTACCAATTGAAGCTGTAAACATTCGCTTGGCGGATATCGCCATTGACTTAGGGTTTTGTGTTATTGATTAGCTCTGGTGGTGGCGTAGCCATTTCCGCAGAATTGAAATTATACGAGCTTACGGTAACTGTCGATGAATGATTTATTTAATTGCAATCGATGTCTTGTTCGTGGGAAAATGATTGACTTTTATGTCAGCTTGATGATGGTTATCCGTTTTCAGTGCTACATTGTGGCTTCGGGCTTAGGTGGTTGAGAACTTATTACGAAAAGACATGCAAGTAGGTGGTGGCTTAGAATGAAGACACACCTTAAAGAGATGGTGGTGTTCTTCTATGTTTTGCATTTCAACTGCATCTACAAATCCCTAGGAGGGAATATGGAACTCTAAGTTTTGTAGCAGTATTGTACCAACCTTATAGTAACAGTCCTTCTTGCAGCCTTTAGATCCACCTGAGAGCTTCTTGGCATCTTCCAAGCAGGTTCAACGAACTGAAGGGTTCTTGACGGCAAAAGAAAAAGCAAACAACTTTAGACACCACTGGGACTTCATACACCTCTATTGCGGGAACTGCCAATGGTAAAGGTATACATCATCTTAAAAATTGATGACTTTCATGCGAATAATTATTGTTGTGAAGCTAGAATAATCACTTGGCACAATTCTATGCCTACGAACTAAGTGAGGCAAACGCCATGAAGCCTCACTTCATTGAGACACCTCAGAATCTTGTTAATACATTACCTTCCATCACAGCGACTCTATGCCCAAAACAATAGATTTCAGCCATTCCTTCCATTTCAGAACGCGCAGCATACGCGCTGAGAAAAAATAGCTTTGGTCTTACAGTGGAGGCAACTAAAATATTTTCAGATTAAAAAAAAACTATTTCGGATTTAATACAATATACTTGGGTCAATCAATAGTTAGTTTAGTTTAGTTTAGTTAGTTTTATTTGTTCGGTAATATTTTCATATAAATTTTACAAAAACAAATTAGCTTGGCTTTTTGCCGTCTGCCAGATTGACAATTATAATTCAATAATTATTATTTCTGTGATCTTTTTATAATTGAAACAAATTTTAATTTACATGTGAGAAAAAAAAAAAAAAAACGTACATATATGCACTGAATAATATTCTAAAAGCTTCCGCTCATAATTCTTTCCCTATACGCTAGAGCAGTTTTAGAAAAGCTGTACAGTTTGCAAACATCTAGTTCATTTAATGCACTTATACTTTCTTCATCCGAAAGATAGTTTTTGCCAAACACATTCTGTCTCGTTTCACGAAGTACCGGGCATTTTCCAATGAAGTGTAAGACGTCTTCTCGTTCACCTAGGTTGCATAATTCACACAAGCACGGCAGGTCCTCCCTATGTGGTATGTAGTTCAGCCTCAAAAGTTCTCCTCGCAACTTCATCATCATTGATATTTCCTGTACACTATTTTTATCATGGAAACAATTATCCTCTGATAAGTTGTGGTTCAAGCGGCTGTAAATGGCTCTATGCATTGACGACTCGGCTTCCGGCTGCGTAAAGATCAACCATGCTTTCGATTAATCTATATAAGACTGGCTTCCAGTTTGCCACGTTATCAATACTCAAATCCAATTCAATCTTACATTGGCTCGCAAGATCCAGCCATTCCGTGTACCAGCTTGTTTTACTGGTAACGGTCTTTAGAGCTGCTTTCTTTGGAAGTCGTGCGCCTGGCATATTCATCACTTTAAGAATATAGCCGACCTGGAGTCTTAAGGTTTTGATGAACAAGGGAAAAAGACCAGTTTCAACCATTAACAGGTAGTTTGGCGCATTAGAAGGGAGATGAAAAATACGCTTGATATAAAATATCAGAAGATTTTCAACCGCTTCGTATTGTTTATATCCCCATACCTGAGCAGCATAAAACAAAATGGATTCAGCAACGGCTTCAAATACCTTATATTTGCTGCTATGGGCAATAAAACGATTGGCAAAACATCCCTTCCAAGTTTGGTTGATTGCCGCCTTTGCCTTTGACAATTTCTCCTGTAGGTGTTTATCCATACTAAGGTTTTTTGCTAAGAGCACACCAAAGTACTTAAATTCACTCACCACTTCCAATTCTGCAACATTGTAATGCCACTTTTCCTTTTTGCTACGCCTCCCGCCACATTTCTTAAAAACCATTACTTTTGATTTCTCTTAATTCACGACAAGATTCCAGAGCTTACAGTAATCATGCAGGTGATTATCATTAATTGTAAGGACATCGTCCGGAAACAGAAGACCTTTAATACTAGTGCCCGCGTACTTCACACCTCCAGGTAACCCGTCCAGAAAATCATCTAGGAATAGGGCAAAAAGATCTGGGCTAATAACGCATCCCTGTTTTACTCCTGACTCAGTCGCGAACCACTCCGATAATTCTATTCCATTCCACACTACTGCTCGAGTATCTATATACAAGTTTTGGAGAACCCTTCCGAACATTAGCGACATTCCCTTTTCGTAAAGTTTGTAAAACAATGAATGTCTGTCTATTGAATCAAATGCTGCCCTAATCTAAACCTACAAAAAATGTGTAAGGCTTTTTATTTCGCGTCTGAAATGACTCTGCAATGCTTTTAAGTACAAACACTTGATCCACGGTTGAGTATCCTGGCCTAAGGCCAGCCTGGTATTCCGTGAGCAGATTCTCTTGATTTATCCACACCGTTAATCGTTTTTTAAGCACTGTCGTAAAAATTTTATAGGAAGCGTTCAAAAAAGAGATGCCTCGATAATTTTCCGGGTTAACTTCCTTTTTGTGGATTGGGAAAATTAATTAAATTCTAGAATTCCGATGAATAATTCAAAGAGCTTATGCACCAATAAATTAGTTCCGTACTTGTAGAACTCTGTAGCTATAGTCAGATCCTGGCGCTTTTCCATCTTTAAGCTCATTGAGAACCTCCGTTATTTCCTTCTGCGTAATAACAGCGTCAAGCGTATCATCAATGATCAATCAATATTTGTTTCCCATAAACAGGTTTTGCATTTTATAATATTTATTCAGTATCTATTTCAGAAGGGAATCCCCGAGACCGTAACTCACAGTCAACTTAAAATACAGATGATACTAATAAGGATAAATGTGCGCTTGGATTTTTATTCAAAACTACTAAGAAACAAATCATACATTTGTACACGATCTGGTATTACAAATTTGTTGCGGCCCTAAAAGTAATTTATAACTAACTAATTCGACGTGTGGAGTATTGAGAAATTACTTTCACATTTTACTAGGCATACATATGTATGTAAATGCTGCGAATTCAATTGAAGTTTGTTTGAAAAAAAAAGTGACAAGCGTTAAGAAAATACGTACTTATAAAGAACGCAAACAAATCTTAACGAACACTTTTCGTCTTTCTTTCGTGCTTTTGCAAAAAGAAAGTATGGATTGTAAATAAGCATAAAAATGTATGTATTCCACAAACATAGGCACTTTTAGGTACTGTTTCTTCAGCTACAAACAAATTCTTGAATAGCTCAAGAATATTTTATTTCTTCAAAGTTCTTTAGAATTGAAATGAAAGAATATACACGCAAGGTAGGTTGGTAGGAAGGTGTGGTGGTTCTACTTGTGGACAAGGGTTTCTTTTTCAGTTGCAATGTTATTATAGAAATGCGACAGTGTGTATTGTGTGTGATGCCTAGTTGTGGCTGCATGATCTCCTATAGGCATGCGACCTCTGGTGATCGCTGTTATTCCGACGATGACTTTACGCGCTCTGTTAAGGAAGTCGGTTGTTTTTGTTTTGTAGTTTGGCCACATGTTCTTATATATGACACAGTTTGTTAGCCTAGTCCATCTTAGGTTGGCTTTTACGAAGAATTTCGAGGAGATTTTGCCCTGGTTAATCCAAGCGGAATCGGAACTGATTCCGCAAGTGAACGGTGAAGGGCTGAGCCTTACCTAGCAAGTTCATCAGAAAGTTCGTTTCCATAAACGTTACTGTGCCCTGGAACCCAAATCAGGAAAAGCTTGAATTGGCCATCTAGCAACACTAGCTCATTTCGGCACCAGCTCATTTCTAGCACCAGCTTGGAGGATATAGTAACCGAGGCAATGGCGTTGATGTTAGCTTGGCTATCAATAAATATAGCGATCTTTTATCTATATGAAGTCTATATGATTTAGAGATTTTTAAGGATTCGGAAAACACACCCGCACCCGACTCCACAGTCCATCTTTGAACAGTCTGTGTAGATTGTTACGTCGAAATCCTTGATCACCTATCCATCTTGTCATTCTAATTTTGTGGGGAATTGAACGTCATTGAACGTCAAAACGCTTTGTGAAATTCAATTGAGGTATAATGTAATCTCGTGCTCTTATATTCTAGTGCTAAGCATAGAAACAATCCATTGGCTTTGATCTCCAGCTCCATAAGGGACTTTAGGATTGCTTCAGTGTACAATATTGAAAGTTTCTCTATGTCCTATGTACCTTTCTAGGTAGCTAGAGTGTACTCGTATTCTTTGGATTATATAGAGTTGTCTATAGTTCGCTATACCTCGTGAAAAGCTGTCTCTGTCTACGATGGACAGTCCTACTATTTTGCTTCATAAATGGTTGTCTAAGAGTCTACAGTACAATGGAAGTTTGACTGATTAGTCTGAAATCTTTCGAGTTTTCATCACCGAGTCTACCTACCTTTGAAATGAAACTACTCTCACTCGTCTCCATGATTGGGATACGTGGTTGCTCAGCGCTCCTGAAAATCGATGTGAGCCATGGAATTGCTAGGTCTTGCAACATTTGTAGGATAAAAAGTAGAATGCCGTCCAGTCCCGGAGATTTATAAGGAACGAAGCTGTTTGAGGCTCAGGAAATTTTTTTCTCTATGATAATGGGTATTAGGTTTTCCCAGGCGGTAGATTGCGAGCGCTAAGAGCTTGTAAGCTCTGCTGTTATCTGTGCATTCGGCAAAATGGGTGTTTATCAGAAGTTCTAAAGATTCTGCGGTTGACTCAGTCCATTCTCCTTCCATCTTTCTAATGAGGGATGGATCGGATTATGTTATTCTTTTGATAAAACTTTATTGAGTCTTGCTTTACATCTTAACAACTATTTTGTGAACCAGTTATGGAAAAATATGAATTGTTTGCAGCATTCTGTAGAGAAAATATATTTTCCATAAACGTATAAATGTATTCGCGCAGATTTAAAGAAAATATTTTCTTAGTCCCAAATATGTAAATGCGGTGACGTATTTATGCCATTATTTCTTTTATTTCATGCGAACAAATTTAAATTACCTGCAAGTATATCTAAACATCACATCGGGTATATTCATTTTGATAAACACTCTGTAACATAGGGACATCATGGAGATAAACACCACAAAGTAAATGAGTATTGCAAACAGTAGTCGACTGAGCCATGTCAGCGCGTCTGTCCGTCCGCATGCTTCGTTGGGGCTTCTAAGAACCTGAAGCAGTAAAAGTGTAAACATTTTCAAAATCAATTCAATTTTCCTGTTTTTTAAATTCTTCTTCTTCCTTTTATCAGCGAGGCTATGATCCGAAAACAAGGGATCACAACCCTCCCACTTCACCGCATTTCTACTGATCCGCCTATTTGACCTCAGAAAATATCGGCAGGCCCGCCGATTTTGGATCACTCGGTTACTGAGGTCAATGAAATGCCGATGTCGTCGCATTTGTGTGATCCAGGCGTTTATAGGCCTACCTTTCCTACATCGCCATGTCTTTGGAACGTGCATTGATATTGCCTTTTTAACAGCGTTCAAATGATCTCTTCTTTGAACGTGGCAATACCAGCTGAGCCGGTCGCGCTCTAATTTGTGTACGATGGTTTCCTTGATCTGAAAGCTTCCACGGATCTTAGAACTTCTTATTCGATCAAGCTTCGTCACTCCTGCTGTCATGCGAAGCATCTTTATCTCAGCTGCCGTAAATTTACCCTCATACTTTTTGTACATCGTCCAACATTGGGAACCGTATGTGAGCGCTGGACTCGCAACTGCGGTGTAGAGCCTTCCTTTCAACTTAGGGGAGATTTTTCTGTCACAGAAGATAGCGGAATTTTCTCGCCACTTCATCCACCCTACGCTTACGCGATGACTGATGTCGTCATCACAAGTTGCTTTGCTATTGATCATAGATCCCAGATATTTGGGAAACACTGTTCCTTCTTCTTCTTCTTCTTCCTTTTATCAGCGAGGCTATGATCTGAAAACAAGGGATCACAGCCCTCCCACTTCACTGCATTTCTACTGATCCGCCTGTGGGGTTCGCCTATTTGACCTCAGAAAATATCGGCAGGCCCGCCGATTTTGGATCACTCGGTTACTGAGGCCAATGAAATGCCGATATCGTCGCATTTGTCTGATCCAGGCGTTTATAGGCCTGCCTTTCCTACATCGCGATGTCTTTGGAACGTGCATTGATATTGCCTTTTTAACAGCGTTCAAATGATCTCTTCTTTGAACGTGGCAATACCAGCTGAGCCGGTCGCGCTCTAATTTGTGTACGATGGTTTCCTTGATGTGAAAGCTTCCAGCTTGGGAAACACTGTTCCATTCAAATAAATGTCTGGAATAGGCCTGAGTGGATCAGAGAACGGGCAGCACAAGTACTCTGTCTTTTTTGAACTAATGCGATACCCATTTCCCTCCAAAACGTCCACCCACACATCAAGTGCTCGTTGCAGGGATGCAGGATCCTCACTTATGATGGCACCATCGTCAGCAAAGAATAACTGATGTACTTTGGGGTCCATCACTTTACCTTCAAGCAGATAATCAAGGACTGTAATAAAGAGCAAAGGACTTAGAACGCTTCCCTGGCGCACCCCGACTTTGATTGGGAACTCTTCGGTTACTCCAGCGGGGCATCTTACTCTTGTCTTTGCTCCTTCGTACATGTCCATGATCATCTCTACATAGGTTTCTGGAACCCCTCGATGTCTTAGCGCCACCCATATCAGATCTCGTGGTTGTCTGTCGAATGCCTTTTCAAAGTCAACCAATACAATATGCAAATCCCTTAAGGAATCACGATGTTTTTCCATTATGACCCTTATACTTTGGATTGCATCTGTGGTTGATTTACCCACGACAAACCCGCACTGATCATCAGATAGCCGTATTATTTTTCGCAGTCGGCCACCTAATACCCGCTCAACGATCTTCATGGTGTGTACCTATTTTTTAATTATTTTATGAAAAGTACTGTTAAGAAAATAAATATGTATCGATCTCATATGTATCGATCTCTTCTATAATGCGTACATATGTACATTATATGAGCCCACACCTTTTTTTTGGGGGGCGTTTTTTTCAAAACAGATTGTAATAAAATCTTTGAAACGTTAAGGAAATTAGGTATATTTCAGCAAGCAGTTTTCATTTCACAACTCCACGCCCACTTTAATAGGGCGCGGTTAAATCATGTAGCAAAGTATTACTCTTCAACGTTCTCCTGCAGTTTTTAACTTTCGATCTACACATTACAAATATCATATTCTTCGTGCCCAAATCTATGTCAGAATTCTGAAATTTGTTTGCAAAAAGTCAACAACACGTCTATTTCCACCACACCCTCAATTTGAAATACAGACCCCGAAGCACATCCCACACTGGATTTACTTAACAACCGTGCAGCGATGGTCATTCACGAAAATCATAATAAAAAGATACATTTTCATATTTGAGAGCATAACTAACCATTGTCGACAATTGCTTGTTACTGGCTGCACAGCGGCGGAATAATTTCAAAACAAATACCATTGAGGCTGCTTTAGCTTTTTGTATCTGGTTGCGCGTGGGCCGAAAGAAAACAAAAATGCTAAGCCGCCCAATATGGTATGGAAAACAATTTCAAGCGCTTTTCTCACGCTGCTCTGTGCAGTGTGTCGAATTTCGTAATTTTAATTTTTTTTTTTTTATTTTTATATCAAACTACAGACGGGAATATATTGCATAAGTCAGGAAAGTAAATAATAATCCCAACAAAGAAATTCAACTTTTTCGCGAAATTTATTAAGCGTGTAAGTCATGAAGCGTGTTTTCGTTGTACGTCGTGGCTTGCATGCCAGTGATGGATTTTTCTTTGTTGTTTGGGGGTTTTCCATCGCGGGCTCAGCATAAAAGAAAGCAAAAGTCCGGATTGACAAATGCGCGTTTGTCATTCAAAAAAAAACAAAAAAAAAAACTCCAAGAGCAACAGCAGATACTCGTACTTTAAAGAGTAGAGATAGTGTTAAAGCAGATAAAATCGCAAATTACCCATCGGAGGTAACCTCAATTAGCGAACATTACAGAAAGATACATGTGTAGATACACGATGGGAAAAGAGGAAAAGGTGGTAATGTCACCAGAAATGGTGAAAGACGACAAATATTATAAAATATCGTTTGTCTAGAAGAGCGTTTTTGGGGAAGGTTTTTCCAAGTTGAGTTTAAAAATGTTTTTGGGAGTTAGGCAAAGAAAAAACCCTCAATACTGAAGAGGACAATATCGGTCGTAATTTCTAGGTCTACATTAGGTTATACATACTTCATTCAGTTGTTTAAGTAAGTAATGCAAAAAGGTTTGTTTCCAGATCGTTATCTTAGTCAGATCAATGAGCGAATCATATAACTAATTACCTTCGAATCTGCATGTAAATTGTATGGATTCCTAAAATGGTAAATGCAACTGAAAACTTAACTTGCTGAAAAAGAGACATCACTACCATTCCAAAAGAGTGATTTAAAACAAAGATGTACAGCTGCGTTCATTATGGTAAGGTTTGGGTGCAGATTCTATGGGCTTCCATTCGTGTGAAAAATATAACGCACACAACATGAGTGGTTGCGAGAAGCTAGGCCCTGGCACTTTAAAGAGCTGTTGCGCCAAATATTTGTTTTTTTCGCTTCAAGCGCAAAGATAAGTAATAGTTGCTTACGCTTCCCAGAAGAAAGTTAGGTTAGGTTAGGGTACCTGTCTGACATACAGACAGACACACTTAGACCGGAAGAGGTCCATAAAGTACGTTTCTGACGTTGGTGTTTGCCAGGTTAGCGAGATCATCGAAAAGAGCTCCAAGCTGAAGTAGTTTTCTTTTAGATAGAGATGGAATATGCAGAGGAAATCCTTTTGGCGTGCAGGCGGAGCTGATATCTAATCGCTATAGCAAGCTCATAGCGTTAGAGCTCTTCTGGTCCAGATTAGTCCAGATATGTCTGGATAATTAAACTTCATGCCAACCTCCCATCTGCGATTTGTCTTGCTGATTGTGTCCAGCTTAAGTAAAAGTTTGCACATAGCGTGAGCATAACCAGATACTGCCTTCCGGTATCGTCAGCTTTGCAATTACCTGAAAACTGTCTGTTATTGGGCAACCGGCTCCTCTATCTCCTTGTGGGACGAGCGGCAATCTGGAGCGATCATTGAAGTGATTGAATACGATTCCATAGATTTAATTTCCTTTTGGATGTCCATGAATATGCCAATATCAATGACAAGATTCGGAATAAGAATGGAATTCTTGTCGAAATCTATGTATGGCATGCCATAATCTGTTGTTTGAGAGTATCTCTTTTGTATATATATATATATTTTTTCTTTTTTTTCTTTTTAAAAACTATCAATTTGTCAATCTGGTAGACGGCCTTAGGCCAAACCAAAACAGACATAGTTTTATTTATACCAATATTATACGAATTTTTTTGTGAAATAAAAGTCTCTATAAACTAACTAACTAACTAATCTGTTGTTCTTTTCAGATCAAATATCCTACATATATGGCATATAGATCTGTGTCCGTAGGAGCTTTGCTTTCATGCTCCCGATTGAGACGAATAGCGCTTTTGGCTTCTGTGCATCGCATGTATACATTGAAGGGAGGGAGATTTAGCATCACCTGTATTGAAGGTTTTTCTCTATAACCGAGACAACATTGACCTCCCTGTAAGGTAGGCTTGTTGTTGTTCTCAAATATAGATCAAATATTCTCTCCATTGTTTTCAGATAAAAGAAGGAAAGACTACTTCGCCTGAAGTCTGTTGCAGTAGAGTAGGTAGGTTTTCCCGCCTTGGACAGGTTTTCTTGTCTTTAGTTTTTTAACACGTATCCTAGTTTCATACGGCTTCGGAAAAATTACCCTAAACCATTACTCTGCCTGCGAAGAAGGGTCGATGGCACCCGTATTTACATCTTCTCGGACAGCAAGGCTACATTTATGGCTCTGAAATCCTACACGGTAGGATCCAAACTTGTATGAGACTGTCTCAATCTACTCGAAGATCTCACACCAAAAAACTCCATCACTGTGGCCTGGATACCAGGACACGAAGGTTTCGAGGGCAATGAACGGGCGAACTGCTTTGCGAGAAGAGGCGGCAGTCACCCACTAGTCGGTCCTGAAACCAATTTTGGAGTTACACGGAGTAACATAAATCGCAAAATAAAATAATGGGAAGCTGATTGTCACGCAGAGTACTGGATCAAGGGCCTAAGACAAACAAAAAAGTTCATCAACTTCAACCGTTGTAAGGCAAAGAAGCTACTTGAGCTTAGAAAAGCAAACTTAAGGACCTTAATAGGCTAGCTGACTGGTCATTGCCCACTCAGGTACCATCTGCACGAAATAGGAGTAGCAGATACAGACGAATGCCAGCTATGTGGAGAGCAAAATGAGACGGCAGAACATATTCTTTGTGAATGCCCCCATGGCCGCAAGGAAAAGACTTCTCCATCTCAGACGGGCTTTACTGAGTCCCTCAGACCTTTGCAACATTAACTGTATTTTATTATCACCCAAGATCCATATAGATCAAACGACGAAAATAAAACGATCCGGATCTGGATCAACGAAATTAAATGTGGTTGTGTAAACTACCAAGGAATAAAGTGTGTAAACTACCAAGGAATAAAAAAAAAAAAAAATTCTGGATCACGAAATTGATCCTGATAGAAAGCAAGATCTCGTATTGTTGTTGTATTGCATAGAAATTAATGATCCATATGGATCATGAGCGATAATAAAATACGGCTACTGTGCCTGGAGATTGGGTTGAGATATATCAAGAGCCTTAACCTAGTTCTCGGCTAATCACCGAGCTGGTACAATAGATATTATAGGTCGCAGTGCGTACAAGGCCCTAGTATAGTATAGTTACCCTAAGCCAGAGAAGATTCTTGTAAGAGCTCTTTGAAGCATTGTTGAGATGGTCCAAAATATTCTAATTTATACATTCATTGATGATGCTACAATTCAAATAATACAGATGAAAATATTGAAGTAAAAAGCAGTCTATGTTGTGCATAACGTGATAGTGTAGCATTAGTCGCAGCCAATTATATCCGAACGCCTCTTCTCCACAATGACACATTCGCACGAAAGATAAAAAAAAAATTAAGAAACATTCAAACGTTAATTATATAAACCAACCCATCAATCAATCACTCAAAATATTCAACTAAACATCGAACAACATCGGAACAACTCATCAACCAGCAGATAGGTCAAAAGTCTCAAACAGTGGTTAAAGCCTACAACATCTTTAACCCAAGTCGTAAAGCATGCCAAAGACCACACAATCCATCTCGTTCCTTCTCTTTCTCTCTCCCCCATCCTGAGATACTTTGACTGTTGTATCACGAATCGAGGAAGCAATGAATCTGGTCTGGTGCCGTTTTCAGCAAAACCACCATCTGGCAGTTTTTCCAGCCGTCAACCTACATCGCTGTCTGATGCGTGTAAACCCGGCGCAAGACCACAACATTACAGTCGTAACTTTAACCGTTAAGATCGGAAATTGAAAAATAAGGATGACACCGAAAATTGCCAGAGGAAACGAAGCCAGCACCTCATCCTCATTCTCATCCACTAGCTGACAGCCATTTCCAATCACAGTCGAGTCAGACCGAACCAACGATCCACCACCAATCTTCGGATAATAAGGTTTTTATTTGCTGTCAGCATGCAGCACGATGGAAAATTTGCATGAAAGATCTGATGGACTTTTTTTTTTTTTTGGTTGTGTGTGACCCTCAGCCAGCACATTTGCATGCCACAGCCGTTGTCGGACCGAAAAACCAGTAGCACTGTGGCAATCTGTGCCAATTCAGGGTAATCTCTTTCCAATAACGCTGTCGCCAGCAGCATTCGAGCTACGTTGGTGCCTTTGGTGGCCGCCATCCACCACACCACATCGTGGCTCTGTGTCATGAGGAAGCGAAGTGGAAAACTGGTTTCCTCCGATGATCATGATCTGGTTCTTTGGTGACATAAACCAGGTTGAGATCTCATCCAGTCGTTCTTAGATCTCAAAATGGATTCGAATCAGAGAAGATCGATGGTGGCCGGCATAGGCCACTAGCTTACACCTAATTGGAGCGTAACCAATCGGGTGTCTTCTGCTGGTATTGAGGTTAAGTTTAAATTTTTTAGCTTGTTACGTAATGAAAGCGCGCACCGAACAAACAACACCAAGCAGCACCATTCACTTTGATTCGCTTGGAGGAACTCGCGTGTACGCGATGCAATTTCACGCCACCACCAGCACCAGCCTGCCGATCGAGGAGAATGGGAATTGTTGGGTGTTTCTCGAGGTAGACACCGTCCGACAGACCGAATGCGATCTTCTGTTGCATGACCAGAAGTGATTTTGAAAGGTGATTGCTTTGATTTTTATAGTTCATTAGTCTTGGTGATGGCTTCAGAGCGTGGCAGTTAGAATTGTGTAACAACCATTATTGGTTAAATATTGTGCAGTTAATGGATTTGATGTTCACAATGGTTAATGGAATTGGGAAATACAAGGTATCTAGAATGGTTGTGACGAATTGCCATCTCATGCTGTTCTTTTGAAAGCTTACGGTTGGCTGAGGTAGTGACAGGTTTCTGAGTATCTCCAATATTAAGATTTTCAATACTTTTAGATGGCATTGGTTTCCTTTTCTTCTTTTTCTACTTAGAACAGTCAAGGGTATAAGAAAATAGAGTGAGGTGACAATGCACCTCGAATCTTTTTATCCAACAAAGACAAATCTGAAGAGCCAAGGCCAATTTTCGATAAAGCCACTGATGCACAAAGAAAGATGAAAGGTCAACCAAACCTAGGAAGTAGGTGTTATACCATAGCAACTATGAGTTGCATTTGAGTGTCATAGATACAGGCAGCAGCTATTCGATGAAAGGTGAGCAGAATGTGCATGTAACTCCTCAACCGTATGCACCGAGAGCTTAGTAGTCAGTACCTTTGGGCCGATTTTTTTTTGTTTTGTCAGGATATAAAACATTCTATCCCCGTGCAGGGACGAGTTAAGAATATCACTGCAGCGCCCCCCAACAACCAGCGCTTGTCGTAAAAGGCGACTAAGGGGACAAATCAGATCTAGGCAATATAACACCCAAGTGAGCCAGCGACACATATACTACCTTAAAAACCCTCCCACAAGTGTGCATGCGAGTCCGTGGGTTGACACGACTGGAGATCACCGGTGCCATAAACGAAAGATCAAACAATACTAAAACAGGAGCATGCACCGCAATATGGTAATATTGCAAAACTGTATCATTATGGTAATACTTGCTAAAAGGAAAGGCACTACCCCGCCAGGCACTACCACTGCTGTACATGGTACTGATCCTGGACCGAGCAGAAATGTTCGGGTCAGAGCTATACGGATTCCGGGGGCTAGCGAAATAATGAAACAGTTTGGAAGGATTTTGAGGGTCGCGAGTTGGAACGTTGGAAGCATGACCGGTCACAGTTACGAGCTGGAAGAGATGATGAATAGAAGGTGGGTGGATATCTTGTGTGTCCAAGACACGAAATGGAAAAACACCGGAAATCGGGCGCGTTTCTAGGACGTTAGGACAAAAGATTACAAGATGTTCTACTACGGAACGGAAAAGTCTAAGAACGGAATCGGTATCATCCTTGCGGCAGAGCTGCTTGGTAACGTCTTGAGCATTTCGAAGTCCAGCGGCCGTTTGATGTCTCTCAAACTAGTAATGCAAGGAGAGATGTGGAATATTGTCAGTGCATATGCTCCCCAAAATGAGTGCAATCAGAGAGATAAAGATGCATTTTGGCCAGATTTCCACAATCTCCTTAAGAACATCCCAAAGGAAGAGTTTCTGTTTGTTGGAGGAGATTTGAATGGACATATCGGGAAGTCAAACGAAGACTATGAAGACTGCCATGGAGGACTAGGATATGGCACCAGGAACCTTCCTGGTGAAGACATCCTAAGCATGTGCAAATCACACGGTCTTATCGTGTTAAATACCATGTTCATCAAACAAAGCCGACACCTGATCACTTACAGCAGTGGTGGAGATGAAACTCAGATTGACTACCATATGGTAGGCAGTTTCATGAAGCCTCGGGTAAAAGATTGCAAAGTGAACCTGGGAGAGGCAATCGTTCGGCAACACCGTCTCCTGCTAACAGAAATTTTTATGAAAACACCGAAGAAAAGCAAACAAACAAGGGTCTCTGAGAAAATCAAGTGGCACAATCTGGACAAAGAAAAAGGCGAGGCTTTTGTTTTCGTAATGAAAAATTACCTCTCTCACACCATCAACGGAGCTGAGGATGAGATGAAGAGTGTAGAGCACAAAATATGTGGGATTCCCTACAGCGAACTTGCTTAAAGAAGGCCAAATCACTGCTAGGAGCTTCAAAAGGCCACCATCAACACGCCAAAGAAACATGGTGGTGGAATGATAAAGCTAGGAAGGTGATAAATGAGAAGAAAGCGGCTTTCAAAGCTTGGTGAAAGTGCCCCTCTAACAATAGTGACGAAAAAGTTCGCCTCGGAGTGGAATACAGATGTTGCAAGAAAAAAGCGAAGAAGTGCGCCCAGCTTCAAGCAGAGAGTACGGAGGGCCTGTATCGGGAGCTGAAGAAAATACCTTCCCCGGTTACTAATGCAAACCAGGCTATCCAGGAGCTGCGAAAAAATAGCCGCCCAAAGAAGGAGGTATGCTCAGGAGATTCGTTCGCCAAAGTTCATTAACAATGCTCATGGCCAGCTTCTTGTGGATGACGAGAAAATTCTGCAGAGGTGGCAGCAGTATTGCGAAGAACTTTTAAATGAACAGTTTCCCCGGCTATACTTTCCAAGAGCCACCCCTAACTGTGAAGACATACCCGACATTACAGTCGAAGAAGTTAGTGAGGCGGTCAAATACTCCAAAAAACGAAAAGCGGTTGGGCCAGACGAGATGCCCTCTGAGTTCTGGAAAAAGATGGGAGACGTCGGGTTCAGATGGCTCAGAATTCTCATCTCCAAATTTGTAAGATTGGTGACCCAATGCCGAATCAATGGAGGTAAAGTTACCTTCTCCCTGTATACAAAGAGAAGGGTGATACGCGAAACTGTGATAACTACCGTTCGATCAACCTGATGTCACACACCATGAAGATCGTTGAGCGGGTATTAGGTGGCCGACTGCGAAAAATAATACGGCTATCTGATGATCAGTGCGGGTTTGTCTCGGGTAAATCAACCACAGATGCAATCCAAAGTATCATAATGGAAAAACATCGTATTCCTTAAGGGATTTGCATATTGTGTTGGTTGACTTCGAAAAGGCATTCGACAGACAACCACGAGATCTGATATGGGTGGCGCTAAGACATCGAGGGGTTCCAGAAACATATGTACAGATGATCATGGACATGTACGAAGGAGCAAAGACAAGAGTAAGATGCCCCGCTGGAGTAACCGAAGAGTTCCCAATCAAAGTCGGGGTGCACCAGGGAAGCGTCTTAAATCCTTTGCTCTTTATTACAGTCCTTGATTATCTGCTTGAAGGTAAATTGATGGACCCCAAGGTACATCAGTTATTCTTGGCTGACGATGGAGGCATCATGAGTGAGGATCCTACATCCCTGCAACGAGCACTTGATGTGTGGGTGGACGTTTTGGAGGGAAATGGGTATCGCATTAGTTCAAAAAAGACAGAGTACTTGTGCTGCTCGTTCTCTGATCCACTCAGGCCTATTCCAGACATTTATTTGAATGGAACAGTGCTTCCCAAGTGCGAAAAGTTCAAATATCTGGGATCTATAATCAATAGCAAAGCAACTTGTGATGATGACATCAATCATCGCGTAAGCGTAGGGTGGATGAAGTGGCGAGAAAATTCCGCTATCTTCTGTGACAGAAAAATGCCACCTAAGTTGAAAGGAAGGCTCTACACCGCAGTTGCGAGTCCAGCGCTCACATACGGTTCACAATGTTGGACGATGTACAAAAAGTATGAGAGTAAATTAACGGCAGCTGAGATGAAGATGCTTCGCATGACAGCAGGAGTGACAAAGCTTGATCGAATAAGAAGTTCGAAGATCCGTGGAAGCTTTCACATCAAGGAAACCATCGTACAAAAAATACAGCGCGACCGGCTCAGCTGGTATTGCCACGTTCAAAGAAGAGATCATTTGAACCCCGTTAAAAAGGCAATATCAATGCCCGTTCCAAAGACATCGCGATGTAGGAAAGGTAGGCCTATAAACGCCTGGATCACACAAATGCGACGACATCGGCATTTCATTGGCCTCAGTAATCGAGTGATCCAAAATCGGCGGGCCTGCTGATATTTTCTTAGGTCAAATAGGCGAACCTCACAAGCGGATCAGTAGAAATGCGGTGAAGTGGGAGGGTTGTGATCTCTTATTTTCGGATCACAACCTCGCGGAAAAAGGAAGAAGAAGAAAGATATAAAACATTCTAGGGCATTTTTTCTAAGGAAATACTTCAATGGAAATACTGACCGAGAACACAGGAGAACCCAACCTAGGCTTAGAGCCTGACAAATCTTCCTCTGAGCCTTGTCTAACAATCTCATGGAGATTTCATTCCGCACGATACAGATGGATCCAAAGAAACCAAAAACTTAATATTTGCGACCGAATTCAGACATTTCTCCCATTCTCCAACTATTTCGGAAGTGGTTAAGAGGTTGAACAAGGCGTTAATACATACACGTATGGCCATTAGGATAGCATAAGTACCCACTGGGAACACAGATGTATGTTTGCCTATTAAGTAATAAAGCCTTGTGGGCGCCGTGGCGCAGTGGTTAGTATGTCAGACCTCTACGCGTGAGGTTCAATGTTCGAATCCCAGAGAACACCACCTCTTGCGAACGGTTGACAAACATCCGAGAGACCAAGCTCTGTCTAGTTGTTAGCTCGTTACCTGGAAGATGTGTCTCCAATAGAAGACTTAATGTTTCTGCTATCGTCTCAGTGACTTTAACCTACATACTGGTTTCACCAAATGTTTAGATATTTTTATAAAAATGTCTGCAACTACTCGTAATAACTCTGAAATAGGCTTTAGTAAGCAATTTGGAAGTTTTCTGGTTTCCTTTCTTAGTCTACATTTAGACATCGAGATTTTAGACTCCACATGGGAACTGGCGATCTGTAAGGGATTTTGGCTACTGCGCTCGTCCATTAGAGCATCTGTTGAGGGTAGAATAATAGATGCCCTAAGACTGAGCCTTGTGGTACACTACAAGTTCAGTCAAAGAACGAGGATAACTTGTTACTTACACAAACGGTTTGAAAGCAATATAG
The DNA here is from genome assembly GCA_945910035.1 of Brachypalpus laphriformis. Classification (NCBI taxonomy): domain Eukaryota; kingdom Metazoa; phylum Arthropoda; class Insecta; order Diptera; family Syrphidae; genus Brachypalpus; species Brachypalpus laphriformis. Next base: position 10,110,466 of record OX246753.1, on the reverse strand, counting down.
AACATGTGAATAAACGTGACTTAGATCTAGTGAATTGAGCTTTCCCTATGGCATATTTTAAAAATGCGAATTATTCAGAAATATTGTGCGACTATCCCTGGACAACTGAAGAGGCTGAACAAAATTGCTAGAATCAAGGAGACTTAAGAAGACGTTTGATATATAAGGACTAATAGATATTGGTCTACACCAATGGCTTAAGGGAGTGCCCAGCTTGAGAACTAGAATTCTTTTAAATTTTTTAAAGCTCGAGGACAGGTTGAAGTGGTGGTTCGCTTTCTATTTAATTGCAAAACCTACTTTACCATCTTGAAGTGCGTTAAGATTCTGGTATGTGGGAACATTTCCATTTGAACCTGGACTATGGCGTAAGCGACTTAACATATTGGCTAAACTAAATAAATATTAGATTAGACAAGGACAGATCCACTGTCATGCCATTAGCATTAATATTCTCCAACAATCGTAACTGTTTAATGTGAAGTTCTCATTAAAAACATTGGCCTGGGTGACCCTAAGGTTCCTTGTGAGATACAATGGACTAGATAATCACTGCACTGCTACCTTTGGCTACATTCGCTCCAAATGGATGACATGGTGTAGTGGTAATATTTTCAGTTGCCGGTTAAGGTTCAATTATATGATATAATTTCGTCTCACCTAGAGTAACTTAAACTCAAGGCATCCCAAGGTATCCCAGAAAAGCATATAGCTATTATAAAGGCTACATACGAGGGCAGTAAGTGTCACGTCTTACACAATGGTAAGGTGTCGGAGGATTTTGAAGTCCAAAGTGGAGAACGTCAAGGATGCATACTGGCGCCACTATTGTTCTTGGTGGTTATCAGCGATGTACTCCGTGCAGCATTGACGGAAGGCAACTATGGAATTCGCTGGACAATGACATCTTGCTTTAAACACCTAGATTACGCTGACGATGTTTGTCTACGTTCACATCCGATAATGGATCTTCAACTGATGGCCCAAAATCTAGAAGCTGAGGCAAACAAATTGGGGATAAAAATAAAAATAGTCCTGAGCACTTCTAATACCCACTTAACATTGCCGGACAGGAGGTCGAGAAAGTTCATAACTTTCTTTATCTAGGAAGTGTTGTCTCGGCTAATCGCGGTGGCACCGAACTGAATGTGTGCAGCAGAATCGGGAAGAATAGAGCTGCGTTCAGCTTAAGAACCAAGCTGCGACTGTTCCGCTCCAACATAGAATCGGTGCTGTACTATGGGTGCAGTACTTGGAATGTGGATACAATTAACACGCGCAAGCTAAAAGTCTTCGTAAACAAATGTTTAAGGATAACCTTAAGGATTTTTTACCCGGATCGCATCTCCAACGAACAACTTTATATGAGAATGGGCCAAGAACCTATAGCATTACTATACGAAGGAGAAAGTAGCAGTGGAATAGACACACCCTGCGGGGCGAAGACAACTCCATTGCGAAATACGTCATGCAGTGGCATCCGCTCACCCAGGCAGGCAGAATAGCGGGACACCCTAGGCAAACGTGGCGCAGAACAGTTGAAGAGGAATCAAGCTTTTTAGGAATGAGTTGGAGGGAGCTCAAATGCGTTGCAGAACTCCGAACAAGATGGCGCACAGGCGTCGTTGACACCCTATGCCCCCCGAGGAGTTAAAGGATTTAAGTAAGTAAGTAAGTAGGTAGAATAACTCAAAACGTACTCGGAAAAAAATACTAGAAATCAAAACCTAATTCAAAAATCACAGTGAATTCTCGCCGATTAGTTCGGACACTATCTATGGACTAAGCATACACTGCGGCCTAATGCCACTTCAGTTCCAAACCAATACATCAAAAATAATTCTTTTACTTACGTCGTGGAATTGCCATGCTTGTCCGCCTGAGAAGTGCAGCACCGCGAGAACCTAGGCCCTGGCACTTTAAAGAGCTGTTACGCCAAATATTTGTATTTTGCAGCTTTTGTAGCTTTGGTGTTTTCGTGATACATAATCGAGCCAATAGGGACAGAAGGGGACTCACTATCTTCAGTGGTAGAAAATACACCCATTAACGAACAAAATCATACACGGATCTACGATAATGTACCATCAATTGAAAGATTTCACTGAACAAAAACCTCCATACCTTCCGTTCAATTTCGCCTATAATCTGCTTGATTCTTTCAATGGCGCTTATATTTATATATTTCTAGAAGAATCATCGAATAGCCAACCAGACCAAACAACTTGTATGCCAATTTATTGGCAGTCCGTTTCCTCACTCCATCTGCAACACCAGCTAATTGCCATACTACTTCACCTCAATAACAAAACCAATCAATTCCTTCACGAAATCTCCATCCCATGTCCAATTAAATCTCACATATGAACCACACACAGAATCCGACATGGAAAACTGTCTGAGAACATCTATAACCCATCCCTATCCGAACCAGCTGCTGCATCTAATGCTTCAAGCGAAACAATCAACTCATGGATAAGCGCAGCAGAAGTAGCAGAATAAAAAAATTACTATTTAAGTGCAAATTAAACGGCGCCCCCGGGGGCTAGTTTACCACTACCTACCACACTAGGCCACACCATCATCATTCAATAGTTCAATCCTAACGCGCGCAGGTTTCCGTTTTCAGATTGACTGAAATTTAATTTCAATTTTTTTTTTTTTTTTTTTCAAATCGACTTAAATTAGATTTGTGTCGAGCTCGCGCGTCATCAAGACGACGGACGGCGCTCTTTGGTGTCGACTCTAGGCGCTTTTCATAAATATGTAACGAGCAATCAGCCGTAGCCGAGTTGTATATATTCGTGGGAATCCACTGGCCAATTGGATATATAAGATCTATCACTGTCAGGGGCGAACGGATCCGCGCCCGCGGAAGTCTAACACTGATTAAGAGAAATGTATTCGAAATCATACAAATCTGAATTGCTAATTAGGTGGATTAGATACATAGATACTCCTCACCAGATGTGGTCAGATACATACCTGGAAAGAAAAGAACATAAAAAAAAGAAACATTAGTTTTCGATGTTTAAGCAAATGAATATAAGTTATGTTTTCTTGGTAGGGTATACAGTCTTGGTGAATTGAACTAACGGCTTAGCCAGTTGGGTATCGAGAAGTTAATCCAGTAGTACGATAGCATAGACTACACTGTAACTATACTATGGTTCACTAGTATGGTGGATGGTACTTGAGAACCAATACCAGCTTTCAAACCTCACCAAAATCCAGAGTGCAGCGTATATCGGAGTCATAGGATCAGTGAGAACAACACCAACAGCGGCAATGGAAAGCATGCTTAATTTCATTCCACTTCAGATATACTGTAGCAGTCTGAAGGGCCAAAACCGCTGTAAGACTGAGAGAAGGCCGATTGTGGTCGTCGAACCTTTACGGCTATGCCTTCATTTTGTCCTGATGGGGGACTACCAGTGGATCGATGGAAACTGATCACATGAACCCGATGCTAGCATTTGAAAGGAGATTTGCTACAAGAATTCCTGACAAAATGTATGAGAAAAACCGAAGAAAAAACCATGAAGAAAAGGAACTGGCGTTCTATACCGGCGGTTCTAAGATGGACGTTAGCACGGTAGCCGGAGTTTATTGTGAAGCCCTAGCAATAAACCACTCCTTTAAAATAACCGACGACTGCAGGCTGCTGAAATTACACGCAAGAGTAATATCGTTGCCAAAACGATCACTGTCTATATAGATAACCAGCAAGCCGTTAAGGCTCTAGACTCTGCTGTCATTAGGTCGAAGTTTGTGAGGAGCTGTCAATCACTTTTAAACGTGATATCTAGAGGCAATGTGGTGGCCCTCTTCTGGGTACCAGGGCATATGGATATCGAAGAAAACGAAAGGGCTCACGAGCTTGTTAGGAAGGTGCCGGCATTGCATGTATCGCGGGCTCTTCCTTTTGTAGTGACCCCAATTAGTTTCTTACGGAAGAAAATAGGTGACCCCAATCAGTTCCTTACGGAAGAAAATAGAAGTTGAATCCACCGGCCGAGCAAACAGACACTGGGTTCATCTGGACACATGCGCAACGACCAGGGCACTATGGCCGGCCTTTAAAAAGAAGAGATCAACCTCTCTGGTGAAACTAAGTCGTCATAACGCATGGGTCATTTCCGACATAATTATTGGTCGCTGTGCCATTGGCATTAATGCGGAATGACTCGGTGTACTGCACAACGACTATTGTAGAAGTTGTAGGGGACCAAGAAGAAAGATAATCTGTTCGTCGCCTGCTGTGTGATTGTTCCGCCCTATCCGTCAGAAGAATAAGGACTTTATTCTCGGAGCTTTAGGTAATGTTGAGCTGATGGACCTCCTGAGATCCATATCATTATCTGGGTGGTTCTATCAGCGGACCATATCTACAGTGTTTCCAGAGTTAAATAATTGGGCACAATGGACCCGAACTGTTGGTCTAAGTGAGCAGTGACTCTTTTGTCACAAGGCAGCCTAACCTTACCTGTGCCAATTTTTCGAAAATGTGGAAAAATAACAATGGAATGAAACGAAATGAAACAGATCACTGTCATTCTATCATTTATATTAAAAAAAAAAAAGGTTAAATTAAAAAAAAAAAAAAAAAATTTGCATAATTGACATTTATTCATTTATTTACTTTTTACTTGACAGCTTTGACAGCTAAGTGCTAAACAAACCAATGCTGCCAAATGTTACCAGAGGTACATATATACCCTACCAAGAATTATTGTTTGAACGCACAAGGGTGATGAGTAAGACGATTGCAATGCCACAAGTGACAAGTGGGTGATGAGTCCATGCATCATCTTCCCTTTTGTCTGGAGCACCAATAAAAGCCACTAAACCACCCCACACCAAACCACCGCCACCTAGTACTTTGCATAATTACGGAGTCAGTCACATTGTTCTCCTCTCTCTCATTCTGAGTGTAAATACCACACCAAGATTCGAATATACGCAGAGCTAAGCCCAAGTCACAGCCACAGATAAGGATCATCATTTGGTGTGCTACGATGACGATGACAGCCAAGTTGAGATGAGGCTGACTAGCCCTCTTTTTACTTGGATAATATTTGGCGCGCGCAACAGAGGTGCAGCAACAGCGCTTTGAATAAATTCCATTATCAGATTGGGTGGTATTCCAATACCACCACCAATGTGGAGAGGTTCATAAACTAGATACTTAGTGTAGAGTTTTCCAGGAAAAGCCCTTAATAATTCGTTCTTCAAACAATTCCTAAGCTTTTGTGCACACAAATCTGAAATGTTGTAATAGTAGTTTATCTGGATTGAAGCAAACGTCATATAATTGTTTTTTTTTATTCTCTTATCGTAGGTATCACGGTTTGTTTTGTGACGTTTGATAGTACTGCCTATGTGTGTATGTGTGTTTGGAGCAAACACCTGTATGAATAAATAGTTTTTGAATGAGTTTCCGAGCCGTGAGCAAACAAATTAAGGCGACTTTGTCGTAAAGAGACGTGAATATAAAATTGCTAATCTTACCTACATGGCGCTCTGATAGTGGCTTTTGATTAGAAAGAAACAAATAAGAATTAGACTGTTAGATCAACCGAAATACCAGGAGGGGACATAAGCATAGTCTGCTGAAGATCAACGTTTTAATGTATCTAAGCAGTCATTTCTCGATCCGCATTGAAGTACGAATTGGCACGACTGGTGTGAAGCTGATAACGCCACAAATAAGATAATTTTGCAATTCGGTCGACATAGTGGAAAACGATACCAGCGATACTATCCAGCTTTACCCTTATTAAATGTTACAGAACCAAAAAAAAAAAAACCCAGATATCTTTACTATCACATAATTATAACTGTCTATTGTATCATTCCGTCCAAGACGCCGATGTTGAGGGTCTTGTTTTGTCGACAGCATATACAAGGTGGCGCAAAATTAATCATCTAATTTTGTTTTTGAATTACTTATCTACTAAATAAAAAAAAAAAAAAAAAAAAAAAAAGGGTTTTGAGTGATGGAAATCTTTACTTCCGGAGTATAGCGCTACATTGCTTGACTGTTTGTATAGTGCGGTTGTCTAGTTCACAAATGTCAAATATGATTGACGTACGACGCCATTTGCAAAAATTATAACATCTTCCGATAGGGTGATTAATTTTGCCCCACCTTGTATTTTGTTTTGCTTTCATTACTGCCTCTGCCTCAACACTCACAAATACCCACTGACGTTCTTCCAATTATGTCAACGTCTTCAGCGTAAACGAGTAGTTGTACAGCCTTGTCAAAGATTCTGCCTCCGGTGTTCGCTGGTGAGTTTCGTACAATTCTTTCACGTATGGTGTTGAAGAGTTCCCTTGTCTAAGACATCAAACGGCTTTAGTGGCGTTGTTGCCGACTTTAATGGAGCAGCGACAGCTTTCCGTCGTCATCATGCACAAACGGACGACCTTGTCAGCGATGCCGAGACTCTATACAACACGTCTCTATACACGCTATTATAGGCAACTTTGAAATCGATGAGCAGATAGTGAGCATCGATTTGGTATTCATGGGTTTTTTCCAAGATCTGTCGTAGTGTGAATATTTGGTCAGTGGTAGATTTTCCCGGCATGAAACCACACTGATAGTGACCTATCAGGTTTTTGACGAGCAGTTCTAGACATTCACAGAAAATCTTGTATGTGAAGTTGAGAAGACTTGTACATATGTAGTTGGTGGAGTTCAGAGTATCTCCCTTCTTCAGGGTAGCATATAGTTGCAAAAATTATTCAAAAAGCGTGAGTACGTGCTAGTCTCTCCACCGTAAGACGGGTTGTAAAGACTGCCAAGCATTTTGGAAGGGGTAAGATTCTGGAAAATGCCACCTCTAGAACCACAAATGAAAGACATACCACTGGAGGTGGTAAAGCTAACATATTTTACTTACTTATGTCATGTATCCCCTTGTGGGTCCTAGGGCCTCTACTACGCCTACGCGCCATCGTGTACGGTTTCTGGCAATGTGTCTGAGTTCTCCCCAACTTTTCCCTAACTGCCGTGCCTCCTTCTCGACTGTTCTGCGCCATGTTCTCCTCGGACCGCCGCGCCAGCTCTTCTGCCATCCTGAGTTAGAGGGTTCCATTGCATAGCATAGTTCGCTATGGAGCTGTCACCCTTTCGGAACGTGTGACCAATCCACTGCCACTTCCGCCGTTGGATAGTTGTGCCTATTAGTTCCTGACCCGTTCTCTCGTAAAGGTGTTCGTTAGAGATACGATTGGGCCAGAAATTCCTTAACATATTGCGCAGGCACCTATTAACGAACGTTTGCAGCTTTTTGGTGATGGTAGTGGTCACTCTCCACGTGCTGCAACCATATAACAGCACGGATTCAACGTTGGAGCGGAACAGTCTTATCTTGGTATTCAAACTGATTGCATTGCTTCGCCATATTTGGGACAACATCCCGAACGCGACTTTGCTTTGGCGATCCTGTTGGCTATATCCAGTTCGGTTCCACCATTGGCCAAGACAATACTCCCAAGATACTGGAAATCCTCTACTCTCTCTACCGGTTGTCCAGCAATGCATATTTCAGCCGATGAGTTTATTCCAAGCCTGATAATTTTAGTTTTTGCAGTATTAATTTTCAGCCCGACGACACCTGCCTCCCTCTCCACATCTGCTGTCATTTGGTGGAGGTCCATAATTCTGTGGGAGAGTAAGTATACATCGTCAGCGTAGTCAAGATGTTTCACTTGAGATGTAAGAGTCCGTCGAATTCCTCCGTTTCCCGTCGACAAAGCTGCGCGAAGCACATCGCTAATCACCAATAGGAATAATATTGGTGAATGGATACAGCCTTGTCTTACCCCACTTTGGATCTCAAATTCCTCAGACAACCTTCCCCTGTGCAGAACGTGACATTTGGAGCCTTCATATGTAGCTTTGATAATAGCAATTAGTTTATCGGGAATGCCTCTCCTGCGTAAGCCACGTCAAACAAACTCCATGTTGATACTATCGAACGCCTTCTCAAAATCGATGAACAACAGGTGGAGTGGCGATCGATATTCAACGCATTGTTCGATGATAATCCGCAGGGTGTTGATGTGGTCGGCACAGGAGGATCCAGAGCGGAAACCTTGTTCGGCATCGAGTGTGTCTTCGAGATATTGTTTGATTCGATCAAGTATGATTTTAGCTATTATCTTAGCTACAGCAGTCAGCACGCAGATACCCCTCCAGTTTCCGCACTCCATTAAATTTCCTTTCTTAGGAAGCTTGACGATCATTCCCTTTTTCCACTCATTAGGAAAGCTCTCAGCTTCCCAAGCTCTATCTATAAGTAGAAGCAGAAGCTCAGCCGATGTTGTTGGCGCTGCTCGTAAGAGCTCTGCTGGAATACCGTCATGTCCTACCGCCTTGTTGGTTTCGAGTGCCTTGATCGCGGTAATGATCTCATTTTTACTGGCAGTCGTGGTGCGTATTCGGGAACTTCTCACCTCGGGCATCTCAGTCTGATTTGGGAGCATATCGCTAGCGAATACACGGTTTAAAACCGTAGCAAAATGCTCTTTCCATCTCTTGAGCTGGTCCTCATCCGAAAGGAGCAAGGAGCCGTCTAGGCTTTTCACTGGGTGTTGGCTGGAGCTGCGACCACCTGTTAGCTCTTTCGTGATTCTGTAGACGGTCCTGCTGTCGCACCTCCGTGCAGCTTCTTCTGCTTCTGTAGCCAGCGCGTTAATGTAGTTGCACTTGTCACGCCGTACGCTACGCTGAACTACTCTCATCTTCATGCGATATAGGGACTCTAGCTCGTTTCTCCCTGCTGCTGGGGTAGCTGCAACGCGAGCTTTCAGCTGTTTTCGTTCGTCAATCCGTCTCCAGGTATCCTCGGAAAGCCACGCCCTATGTCTCCCTGCGATTGACCGACAATTCTTTCAGCACCAGATGTAAAAACATTTTTCACAGCACACCAATGGTCTTGGGTGGTTGCGTGCATTGAGCTGGTGGTTGCTTCCACACCTTGCGAAAAGTGCTCCCTTAATTGTTGGCGCACTGAGGGATCATTAAGTCTATCGATGTTGAACCTGCGCATTCTTGTGTTGTCGTGGGATCTTAGAACTGCAGCGGTGCGTAGTTGGAGAGAAGCTATCATAAGATAGTGATCACGTACTATCCCCACATCTGCCCCTCGTCTGTTTCGGACGTCCAGAAGACTACTTCTAAAGCGGCGGCTGATAGCAAAATTGTCAATTTGGTTGGAGGTTGCTTGCCTGTCATTGGAAATCCAGCTGACTTTGTGGCAGGTCTTGTGCTCAAACATGGTGCCACCTATCACAAGGCGGTTGGCATTGCAGAAATCCACAAACCTTTCGCCGTTGTCATTGCGGTTGCCTAGTCCATGCTTCCCGATTACATGTTTGAGCCCTTCGTTGTCGCTGCCTACCTTGGCATTCAAATCCCCCATCACTATGACAATGTCTCCATTTGGTGTTGTGTTGAAGACGACGCTTAAGAGATTGTAGAAGCTCTCCTTTTCGTCCTCAGACGAACTATTCGTTGGGGCGTAACACTATATGATGGTGACGCGTCGTACTCTAGTCCGGAATCTGCCCGTCAAAATCCTATCACCATGAGGCCCTTGCGTGCTGTTGTTGTTAGCAGTAGTCCGACTCCATATTCCCGCGGACTTCCGGATGGTCTTCCAGAATAGAGCAGTACAGTGTTACGCGTTGGAGACTGGTACTCGCCCGCTTCTAACCATCTTACTTGACCAGTTTATATCGCATGAATTCGTTTTCCAATTGGAGGAATCTGGCATTGTAAGGACCTTCGCTTCCCGAGTCGAGAAGCAGAAACCTATCTTTGTCCGGGTACAATAGCCAAAAGTCGTCAACATGTGATCATTCCTTATCCGAGGCATAGTGTCGGTTTCTGTAGCGGGCAATATTCGGTAACGCAGGTTGCTGGCCCACGTTACCTAGACTAGAATCAAGGCCCTAGACAACCCGCACTTACAATTTTGGCCTATACGTATAAGGATTTATACGTATAGTTGCCCGGGGACCACCACTAGGAGGTAAAGTAAGCACTTCATCACGAACTTGATTGTTGCGCTACTGGCCCAAGCCAAGTTTTGGGCAGTCAGTAGTTTTCCGATCAATCGCAATGCAGGTCCCATAGCTAAGCTTTGCATTAGTTTCCATTTCAAGCCATTACGTCTCCTTTTCCACTATGATGACAAGCTTAAGTCGTGGGAGTAAAAGCTGGTACTATCAGATAATCGAAATATTTTAATTTTTTTTTTTTTTTTGCCCGAAACAAATAGTTTTGCTTAGAAAACTGCAGCTGTTTCTGTTTTTCATACTGCACTGTTTTTAACTGAGCTAAGCTTATATAAGATGCGAAAACAACACACTTAATCTTCAGCTTTCCATTTCCAAATTACTTATGTTCTTTTTTTCTAAATTTTAGTGTAAATTTTAACTAACGAATTTAAGCACCTTTAAAAATTATTCCCGGAAACTATGCGATGGGCCTACGGGAAATCGTCCACGATTTTCACCTTACAAGCTGTTTTGGTATTTGAAATTCTTTGAAACAGGTTTTAAGGGTTTAAACACCATACTGAGCGATCAAAACATACAATAAAAACTTCAAATATATTTAAATTCAATGTACAAACTTCAAAATTTGTAAAACTTTTAAAGCACTTATCGCATTTAAATGAACTTGTCCCATTTACACCGATCGCGACGAGACCTGAAAACTCTCTACTTCTACAAAATGTGCAGAATGTTGAGAATTCTTTAACCAAATTACGAAATTTCCGTCAAAACATATAAAATTCGAAATAATTCCATTGACTGCGAGTGTAAATTTTGTTTGAATAATCACAGCAGCTGCTTCGCAAGTCATACCTTTAAATAGTGGTTGCGTTTCTTTAGAAACGCATCTGTTATTTACTGGCTGAGATATAAACAAAACAGCTGTGACTGTACCTAGACTGATTGGTACCTAAATTTGCCACAATCTAGTTGTTCCCTCAATCGTAAAACTAAACCATAAATGCCGTCTCTAAGTGCTCGTAAAGAAAAGCACGTTTGACTACAGTGGCACAACACAGTTTCTAACTTACTAACCTAGACATTTGGGAAAGAATTGACCTTGAATTCTCTAGCAGCCTCTAGCAATAAATCTTTATTTTACTGATATAGTAGGATAATAACAGATTTGTTATATATGTGCATCATTTTTTAAATTTATTTTTAGTTGCGCTGGTTTTTTTTTTTGTAGAGATCAAAAAAGTTTCTTTTATGTTTTCTTGGACGACTGACTTTCTAGACTTTTTGGCACAGATATTTTTGAGTCTAAGAAATAAACTTCCTAAAATTAAAAATTCCATAAAATATTCAGATTACGAAAATTAAATAAAAATATTTATATGGTGTCACGCCCACTGGACTCTGATGAATTTTGTCCCATAATTTATTAGATACATTTAAACGAACAATCTTAGGTTACAATGCTGTTCGAATGAACGTCATCAATGAAAATCAATCAATTTTGTTAAAATTAAAATTGTTCCCTATTTTATATATGTATAAATATTTAAAATTAAAAAAATTAGATGGAAATTTATCTTAAGCAGCTGGTGGTCGGTTGAATTTCCCCTACATTCCCCACTGTATAGACATAGTGCCGACAGAGAAAATTGCGACAGCAAAATAAAAAATAAAAAAATACAACAGAGACGACCGACTGTGATGATGATTGGGGATTTCCAAGGCAAATATATCTAAAATTAAATATACACAACTTTTCCTCTTGTTTTTCTCTCGGACAATTTAGTACACATTTTCCTCAGGGTCGGTGGAAAAATTCGTAGAAAATTAGCAGAAAAAAAAAAGACAAGAAACAAAATGTGAAGGAACCTCTTCTATCTTTTCAATTAGTAACTATGAGTATGTATACTAAGTAAATATTCGATTTTACTATAAGTACAATTTTCCTCACAATTGAGGGTCATTTAGTATTTTTACTTTTTTTATTCAACTTCAAAGGAACACATTTACTTGCTGTTTTTAACACTATAAGTTTGTTTATATTTAAGTTAAGCTAGCGATGGCCGCCGCCGATCGATACAGACAATTGCAATAAAATGTATAAACTGTTATGGAACATTTTTAAAATAATTCGAATTCGTCATAGGATAGGGCTGTGTGAGCAAAAGCAATTTACTAGGATGTTTACATTTCCTCAAGTGTTTTTAGCAAATAAAATGGAATTAAGATAATTAGCACGTGTAAATATTTACACCGAATGGATGGCAGAACATTTTTTTCTCTGTTTAGTTGCTAATTTCTAATGGAACGTGATGTTGGAATATTTTGAAGGAATATTAGTTCTAATAAGTGAATAGTAACAATAAGTGAATTGTCATATTCATCAACTGCACGTTTATCAGATTGTTTGTAGATGCTTAACTTAGTGACGTATAAAATCTGGAATTCAACCACCCACGTTAGGTTAGATAGTGCCGTTTGTCATAATCGGTAGAGTTCTCTTAGACCAAATAAAGTCCATTGAGTTGCAACTTAAGCCGTTACATTTGCGTTACTCCTGGAACTATTTTGATGTTTGGATTGGGTTCCAGATTTTATTGATATCCGAGTCAGAAATATCTGTATCATTGAGGACATATTTGCCAAGAATCCTTGTCTTGCTCCTCTCTTCCATGCAGCTGCGACAAAATTTATTGACCGCAATCCTTAGTCTAACAGCGTGTCTACCCAGTACGCAATGGCCTCAAGTTTTATGCTAATCCGCAGCAGGCTTCTAGTTTCGCTTCGGTTTAGGTGTTCGTCTTTCTTGAATAGTTACAAGAATCAAGATTACACCTGTTGCAGTGCTTGTGTAGATATATTGTATCTTACGGTTTCTATTGGTAGATGGATCTTTTTACCAATTTGTCTGCTTTGCAGTTACCTGAAATGTCAAAATGGCTAAGCACCCAGCAAAAAGCAAGATTATCAATTTCTATTTTGGTCATTCGAGTACTTAGACAGCTGGGTGACTGTCGGTGTAAATGACGATGATGTCAATCATACAGACAACAGCTCAGTCTACTGACGAACAACCATAACCTCCGCTTGGAATACACTGTAACAGTCCAGTGGTCTAAAAGACTGGTTTATGTCAAGTGGCTCCTATACCATCATCTGGTAAGAAGACCACATTAGTGATAAGAAGACAACAATCCCATTTATATAATATACAACAATTCATCGGGCGGGCAAAATGACGCATCATCACCTCCACCCGGTGCCCCGTGGATAGCTAACTAGTAGAGAACTAACGATAAGCGTATGTCAAATCCGTCTATACATTTGTACCTGAACACTCGGAGCAGCGCGAGCACGACCTGGTGAACTTTAGCACAATTGTGGGATCGGATGAGCATCTCTTATTGACGTGAATGGCCAAAATGCATCTCAGATGTCTAGTAAGAGCCCTCAGAAGGAGGAAGGATGGCGAAAGAATTCTCTCGACGGAATCAACGGCGGAATCCATAGACGGTTTTGACAGAAACCTTACTCGAGCTACTTCCACATATTCGAAGTTGAGGTCTGTAAGGATTTGCATAGTTTCATCGGGGTTATGGAATAAAGATGGTGGCGGATGTACCCTAAATGGGCCAACGTCAGCGCTCATATTTCCGAAGCGGAATACTGATCTCAGTTCTCAAACCGGCCCCTGGTCCAAGGGGCTAAAACTCATGGATGTGGCCCTCCAGGTTAGGGGTTGTGACGTCGGAGTAACTGCCTTACCATGTAAAAAAAAAGAAGCTAGTTATGAGAGAGACACCTGCCTGGGATAATAACAATAATCCCACTCAATTGGCAAATCGACCCGGAACGTGCACGGACTACGATCTAGGGGTATGCACCTGAAATGTACAATCTCTGTACGCCCCGGGTGCCGCCCAAAAACTTGGATCTGTCCTCACGCAGTACAAGGCAGATATTACTGCGATTCAGGAGATACGATGGATAAGATCAGGAATGCAAAAAAGGCCCAGCTGCGACATTTATTACAACTGTAACAGAAGGCTGCACAGGCTGTACAGCTGTAACAGAAGGCTGCACAGGCTGGGGTGCGGATTCGTCGTGAAATTTGCTTCGATCAAGGGTTATCGATTTCAAGCCTATAAATGATCGCCTGGCTGTAATCCGCATCAGAGCTACATTCTATAATAATTTGTCAGCCTAATATGTACACACGCCCCTATCGATGACGCTGAAGCCCCTGTCAAGGAGGAATTCTGTGACCTCCTGCACGGTGCCTACGGAGCCTGTCCAGAGTATGACGTAAAAATTGTACTCGGGGACTTCAATGCCAAAATCAGTAAGAAAACCATCTTTGGCGGACTATTCGGTAAACACAACCTCCACGACGAAACTACAGACAATGGTTTTCGGCTAATTGATTTTGCAGCGGCTTGTAATACGGTGATAAGTAGCACTAGGTTTCCTAGACTAAGAATCCACACAACAACCTGGCTTTCCTTTGATGGTAGAACACGCAACCAAATCGACCACGTGCTAATCGATGCAAGGCACGCGTCTAACATCTTGGATGTGCGCACTTTCCGGGGGGCCAACGTCGACTCTGATCATTTTCTTGTTGCAGCTAAATTCAGAGCCAGACTGTCCAACAAGAAAAAGCTGAAAGCAGCCCAGAAGAAGAAGATTAAAGTTGGACAACTTAGCACGACAGAAGGAGCCAGAGCCTACAAAGAGCACTTGACCGAGAAACTCTCTGCAGTGCATTCACCAACCACAAACGCGAACAATCAGTGGACTGGATACCGCAACATTATTAAGGAAGTGGCCGCGACCACCCTTGGCTACCACAAAAAGGAGCCTTTGGTATGATGATGAGTGCGTTCAATGGAAAAAGGTGACAAAAGATGCACATAAGAAAGCGCTGCAACGCAAGACAAGAGCAGCGAGAGAGGAGTATCGGATCAGAAGAAGGGAAGAGAGAAAAATTCTGGGTAAAAAGAAAAGGGACCACGCAACCTCCCAGCTCCAGGATATCGAAAAGTCTCGTAAGCGCAACAACATCCGGAATTTCTATCGAAAAGCCAAGCAGCTGACAGCTGGCTTCAAACCCGGAACACAGGCTTTTCGTAACAGCGAAGGCAACCTAGTCACCGAAACACAGGGAATTGTTGATGTGTTTAAGCAACACTTTCAGCAGTTGCTTAACGGGCAGCAAACAGAGAGTGATAGGGCAAGAAGAGACCCCACTTCCAGTCAATGACGAACCAATATCACAACCCAGTATTGAAGAAGTTAGCGCATCCATCAGAAAACAAAAAAAAAAAAAAAAAAAGCCGCTGGCTCCGATGGCCTCCCAGCTGAACTTTTTAAAGACGGAGGCGATATCTTGGTAGTGTGCATGCACCAAGTCATCAGCCAAGTATGGATAGAGGAAAGCATGCCCGACGACCGGAGTATCAGCCCTATATGCCCCATCTTCAAAAAAGGCGATCCTATGTCTTGTAAGAACTATCGAAGCATATCACTGCTAAATGTCGCATATAAGATTCTATCCAACGTATTGTGTAAACGTCTAAAACCTTTCTGCAACACAATAATCGGCACGTACCAGTGTGGCTTCCGAGCTGGCAGATCGACAATAGACGAAATTTTTACACTAAAGCAAATCCTGGAAAAGACCAACGAATATCAAGTCGAAACTCACCACCTTATCATCGATTTTAAAGCCGCTTATGACAGCATTCATCGTCTTGAACTCTACCAAGCGATGGCCCAATTCGGGATACCGTCCAAACTTATCCAGATGTGTCGCGTAACGCTGGAAAACACGCGATGTTTTGTGCAACTTGGAATCAGGTCTTCTGAAATTCACCAAACGGTAGGTGGACAGAATGGTACTGTTGATGACTACAACTTTGAGGTAGTTAAGGAGTTTACCTACCTTGGAGCAAATATAATTTCCACAAATGACACCTTCGTGGAGATCCAGTGAAGAATAACCTTAGCAAACCGCTGCTAATTCGTTTTGGCAAAACAGCTCGGTTCAAAACTCCTAACTCGACGAACCAAACTAATGCTCATCTTACCAGCCTTGCTTTATAACCGCCGAGTGCTGGACGATAAGTAAGAAAGCAGAGCAAATATTGGGTACCTTTGAGCGAAAAATACTTCGTCGGTCCCACATGCGAGGAGGGCGAATGGAGGAGAAGATACAACCGCGAACTCTATGAGTTTTACCAGGATGTGGATGTAGTCCAAAAAGCCAAGACACATCGAGCGAATGGACAACAACGCTCCAGCCAAGAGAATTTTCGAATCTCAGCCCCCAGGTTCGAGACGGCAAAAACGGCCGTCTGTCGCGGATGCCAGAAAACTTTGTCTTCACAACTGCAAGTAGCGTGCCCCAAATCGCAGAGGATGGAAGGCATCCCTGTCTGAGGCAGAGGCTCTCCAAGGGTCGGGAGCTCTTTAAGTAAGTAAGTACAAAAATTCATCAGAATTCACTGCAGAAGCAGAAAAAGAAGAGGTAAACATTTCCCTAAGGAAATTGGAAAACAAAAAGTCTTCGCTTTGTTCGACGAAAGAACTCCTAGACACCAGATGCGAAACAAAAAGGTTTCTTAAAGCAGCAAATACCGATATAGAAGAAGGGTAAGATAAAACTACCCAAGTGCAAGTGCTTGCGAGTTTGCTATTAATGTATATTGAACACGACAGGAACAGAATAACATAGAAAAATTATTTCCAAAGAGTCGGCAGATCCAGGGTATATAAAATCTATTAATGAAAACCCTATGCCAAAACGGTAACAACAAATGCACACAGTAGACAGCCGATGAAAGAATCTATAGGATAGGAAATCTTGTCCTTCAAATCCCCAATAAACTAGATTCGACGCAATACTCGTACATCATCATCAATATATCATCGGCATTGGAATGTCTTCAGAAACTCAATGAGTGCTCACTTCGAAATGAAATGACGCTGCTCTGCATTATGTCCTGTATCCCCTTGTGGGTCCTAGGGCCTCTACTACGCCTACGCGTCATCATGTACGGTTTCTGGAAATGTGTCTGAGTTTTCCCAAACTTTTCCCTAAGTGCCGTGCCTCCTTCTCGACTGTTCTGCGCCATGTTCTCCTCGGACCGCCGCGCCAGCTCTTTTGCCATCCTGAGTTAGAGGGTTCCATTGCATAGCATGGTACGCTATGGAACTGTCACCCTTACGGAACGTGTGACCAATCCACTGCCACTTCCGCCGTTGGATGGTTGTGCCTATTGGTTCCTGACCCATTCTCTTGTGTTCGCTAGAGATACGATTGGGCCAGAAAATTCTTAAGATAGAGCGCAGGCACCTATTAACGAACGTTTGCAGCTTTCTGGTGATGGTAGTGGTCACTCTCCACGTGCTGCAACCACATAACAGCACGGATTCAACGTTGGAGCGGAACAGTCTTATCTTGGTGTTCAAACTGATTGCATTGCTTCGCCATATTTTGGACAACATCCCGAACGCGGACTTTGCTTTGGCGGTCCTGTTGGCTATATCCAGTTCGGTTCCACCATCGGTCGAGACAATACCCCCAAGATACTGAAAATCATCTACTCTCTCTACCGGTTGTCCAGCAATGCATATTTCAGCCGATGAGTTTATTCCAAGCCTGATAATTTTAGTTTTTGCCGTATTAATTTTCAGCCCGACGACACCTGGCTCCCTCTCCAAATCTGCTGTCATTTGGTGGAGGTCCATAATTCTGTGGGAGAGTAAGTATACATCGTCAGCGTAGTCAAGATGTTTCACTTGAGATGTAAGAGTCCGTCGAACTCCTTCGTTTCCCGTCGACAAAGCTGCCCGAAGCACATCGCTAATCACCAATAGGAATAATATTGGTGAATGGATACAGCCTTGTCTTACCCCACTTTGGATCTCAAATTCCTCAGACAACCTTCCCCTGTGCAGAACGTGACATTTGGAGCCTTCATATGTAGCTTTGATAATAGCAATTAGTTTATCGGGAATGCCTCTCCTGCGTAAGCCACGTCAAACAAACTCCATGTTGATACTATCGAACGCCTTCTCAAAATCGATGAACAACAGGTGGAGTGGCGATCGATATTCAACGCATTGTTCGATGATAATCCGCAGGGTGTTGATGTGGTCGGCACAGGAGGATCCAGAGCGGAAACCTTGTTCGGCATCGAGTGTGTCTTCGAGATATTGTTTGATTCGATCAAGTATGATTTTAGCTATTATCTTAGCTACAGCAGTCAGCACGCAGATACCCCTCCAGTTTCCGCACTCCATTAAATTTCCTTTCTTAGGAAGCTTGACGATCATTCCCTTTTTCCACTCATTAGGAAAGCTCTCAGCTTCCCAAGCTCTATCTATAAGTAGAAGCAGAAGCTCAGCCGATGTTGTTGGCGCTGCTCGTAAGAGCTCTGCTGGAATACCGTCATGTCCTACCGCCTTGTTGGTTTCGAGTGCCTTGATCGCGGTAATGATCTCATTTTTACTGGCAGTCGTGGTGCGTATTCGGGAACTTCTCACCTCGGGCATCTCAGTCTGATTTGGGAGCATATCGCTAGCGAATACACGGTTTAAAACCGTAGCAAAATGCTCTTTCCATCTCTTGAGCTGGTCCTCATTCGAAATGAGCAAGGAGCCGTCTAGGCTTTTCACTGGGTGTTGGCTGGAGCTGCGACCACCTGTTAGCTCTTTCGTGATTCTGTAGACGGTCCTGCTGTCGCACCTCCGTGCAGCTTCTTCTGCTTCTGTAGCCAGCGCGTTAATGTAGTTGCACTTGTCACGCCGTACGCTACGCTGAACTACTCTCATCTTCATGCGATATAGGGACTCTAGCTCGTTTCTCCCTGCTGCTGGGGTAGCTGCAACGCGAGCTTTCAGCTGTTTTCGTTCGTCAATCCGTCTCCAGGTAACCTCGGAAAGCCATGCCCTATGTCTTCCCTGCGATCGACGGAAGATTCTTTCAGCACCAGATGTAAAAACATTTTTCAAAGCACACCAATGGTCTTGGATGGTTGCGGGCATTGGGTTGCTGATTGCTTCCACACCGTGCGAAAAGTTCTCCCTTAATTGTTGGCGCACTGAGGGATCATTAAGTCTATCGATGTTGAACCTGGGCATTCTTGTGTTGTCGTGGGATCTTCGAACTGCATTAGTGCGTAGTTGGAGAGTAGCTATCATAAGATGGTGATCTCGTACTATCCCCACATCTGCCCCTCGCCTGTTTCGGACGTCCAGGAGACTACTTCTAAAGCGGCGGCTGATGGCAAAATGGTTAATTTGGTTGGAGGTTGCTTTCCTGTCATTGGAAACCCAGCTGACTTTGTGGCAGGTCTTGTGGTCAAACATGGTGCCACCTATCACAAGGCGGTTGGCATTGCAGAAATCCACAAACCTGTATGATGGTGACGCGTCGTACTCTAGTCCGGAATCTGGCCGGGAAATTAGGCCCCTGCGTGCTGTTGTTGTTAGCATTAGTCCGACTCCATATTCCCGCGGACTTCCGCATGGTCTTCCAGAATAGAGTAGTTACGCATTGGGGACTGGTACTCGCCCGCTTCTAACCATCTTATTTCACTTACCCCCAAAATCTCCAGTTTATATCGCATGCATTATTTTCCCAATTGGAGGAATCTGGCATTGTAAGGACCTTCGCTTCCCGAGTCGAGGAGCAGAATTCCAGAAACCTATCTTTGTCCGGGTACAATAGCCAAAAGTCGACAACATGTGATCAATGCTTATCCGAGGCATAGTGTCGGTTTCTGTAGCGGTCGGTTTTCAGTAACGCAGGTTGCTGGCCCACGTTACCTAGACTAGAATCAAGGCCCTAGACAACCCGCACTTACAATTTTAGCCTACACGTACAAGGGTTTATACGTATAGTTGCCCAGGGATCACCACTAGGAGGTAAAGTAAGCACTTCATCACGAACGAGCGCTACTGGCCCAAGCCAAGTTTTGGGCAGTCAGTAGTTTCCGATCAATCGCAATGCAGGTCCCCACTAACTAGTCGGGCATTAGCTAGCGGAAGAAGAGAGATCTTCGGGCGCCACTCGGTGAAAACCCAGATGATGAACCAGATTTCCGTTGAACAGATGCTAGCGCTGACACGAGGAATCAAAGCCAGAGAAGAACTGTGGAATTCAGAGTCCCTCCGGATAAGATGGATGGTGGTAAAGAAAAGGAACCCAACACGGAGGTCTGATTTGAAAATCTCTCGAATTATATACATACGAGTATATATGTATAAGCTACTTGACCTAGTGTCAACTTTTATTTAGATACAAACTATGTAAAAACCGTAAAACGACAAGTGAGCAAACTTTTGCATCGAAAATAGGGCACTTTGACTCCAACTACCAGCGAAAAACGGTCAAACGTAAAAACAGTGTAAAGAGCTCGCTACTAAGGGCACCTTGTAGTTCTACTTATGTATAAACTCACTCAACGCCTAGTCGAAGTTGAACAGGAAAAGAGAGGTACTTTCGTTAAAAATACCTTCAAAAATGAGGAAAACCTGAAAGGGACATTTACAGGAGCTTCAGTGTATCAAAGTTTCTTAGTCCCACTCCTAGTAATGGAATTTCAATATAAAACAGACTACATTCCACAATTTTAATATTTCATTTAACTAAGAAACTCCAGCAATATTTAAGTTATTAGTTTTCGGTTTGTCAGAAAATTAAAAAAAAAAAAACCTCGAGGGTCAAAGGTACACAGATGTTCTCCTCAACCAGTGTGGGAATAAAATTGAAATAAAAAAACAACTCCATGCAACCTACATATTTATGCAAGAATGAAGGAATAATGTTCTCAGTCTTTCTACAAAATCTAAGATAAAACAAAAAAATAAAAACTATATATCGCTCCTTAGTGCAAACATAAAACATAAGAAAACGCAAGCTCTTCACCAGCAACCTTTCCTCATAAATTCATTTCACAACTGGACCTAACCCAGCAAAAAAATAATATAAAAAACAAATATGAGTATAAAACCTAAGCCACCGCAACCCGTCCGTCCATCTAACCTACCTGGGGAGCTGGGAATGGTATTCAAAGAATGTCTGCTATTTTTTCGTATTTCTTATTCTTATGAACTTAAAAATGTAAGCAAAAGCACAAAGTATCTAGATGAAATGTAATTCGCTGGACTAGAACGGGATTGTTTTTACTTTATGGATACGGGATACATTGGGGGGGAAAGTATAGTAGAGCTCCGACAGCAAACTCAGCTACAGCTTGGCATACCTGCGGCAGTTGTTTTAAAGAAATTAAATAATAGAGAGATACAGAAAAGAACCTCTAAGTATACGACTGTGAGTGTGTGTACAAGCGTGGAATTATAAAGCACTAGGTAGTGGGTAAGAGGGTGAAACGTAAACGTATCTCTCGCATTTATTGTTTTATTCATCTTTTGTATACGCGAAACGTAACCGCGGCGCATTTTTATGATTTTTCATTTCATATCAAATGGAATTCCATGAATTTCACTTTGTTGTGCTTCTAAAAAAGAAAAAAAAACAACAAAAAAACCCGCACACACAGCCTACAAGGGAGGTGTAGGGAGTGGGGAAGTTTTTGAGAAGCTGTCAGGATAAACATTGATGTGTGTGAGTCATTTTACGCGAAAAAGGTGTACAGAACAGCAGCGTGGGGAACTAGTAGTACCCAATTCCCCGGCGGATATTATTTACATGACGAAGGAGACTAGCAGCAGGTATACATACGTACATCCACCTCGATACTTCACTTTAATGTGAACAAATTTTTGCTAGCTACTGCTTCTGGCATTTCATTGGTATGTCGCGTCGCTCTTTCTCTCTCTATGATGAAGAGAAATCCTACATTGATGCGGCGGTGATAATGATGACAACAATGACAGCGATGACATTGACGATGCTTGATGATGGCAATGAAAAATGTTTAATTAAAGTATGCACTGGGTAGGGGTGGATACGAAGGATTACATTCTGGATGTGCTTGGTAAGTAGAGATGAATAAGTACTGAAGGGCTTCTTTTGTTATCCGAATCAGGGCACTGATCTATTTTTAGACTTAGCTCTCTATGTCAGCAGGGGGGCTATGTTAACTGGTTTAAATTAAGATTCAATGAAGGTGGGCATGGCGATTTCAGCAAGGGGGCTATGTTTACTGGTTTAAATTAAGATTCAATGAAGGTGGGCATGACGATTTCAGGCAAATTAGTGCAATCAGGTACTCCACGTACCCATGCGTACCCAAAACTTGTGAAGATATGTCAACCAAATTTTCAATCAGTGTCTCATGCAACAGGTTTCTTGGCTCTTTCAATGCTACAGACCTTTTCCAATAGATTCGGAGATCACTCAAGTCGAATCAGTGATATTTATCCTAACCACCAGTAGTTTGTATTTCTTTTTTGTCGGGATAGGAAACGCCCAGCTGAAACACTCAGACGCAGCTCGTCCGTTGTACTACCAGGGAGCAAAATCCTGATTTACCCACTTTATTGGAATTTTCTTCTAAGGAAACCAAGCAAGCGCTTCAGTTATGACGATCTTAGAGAGTACCAACACTCAGCATATCAATCAGCTCCGAAGATCTGCCACCTGGGTTTGTACTGTCGTCGCCCTCTTAAAAAGTTATGAGGATCTTATAGAGTACCAACACTCAGCATATCAATCAGCTCCGAAGATCTGCCACCTGGGTTTGTACTGTCGTCGCCCTCTTAAAAAGCATCGCCAACTGTAATGTCACTCAAGCCCAGCACATTAATATGTTTACCAGAAGCGAAAAGCCCTGTAAGTACGCCAATAAGTTGTCTGTGATCTTTTATGCTGACAGCAAGAATATCGCGGATTTATTGAAGATGCCCGAGAGCATCCGTCTGGTAAGCCTTCATCCTGGAGAGTCACACCGCACACAATTGTACTCGTGGAAAACCAAGCCGTCAATGGGAGCCCTTACCCATGGCGCAGGATGACCCAACGCATGTCAAAGTATTCCTCTGAGTTTTGCATAGCAATCTCATCGGAAATTTCATTTCCCAAGAAAATTCAACCTTCCGACCGAATTCGGAGAGTTTTGCACATTCACCAACTACTTTGAAAATGGTTAAGCAAGGCTTTGAACGCAGCCTGACGGTCACTTAAGGCGCACATACTCCGACCTTTCCACCTGCACCTTACAATATAGTTCATGGCCATTAGGATTGCATAGGTCTCTGCTTATTACGCATATTTGATGGACAAAAAATAAAGTCTAATCTTTTTATCTTTCACAAAAACAGCAACACCAGACCTCAATCTTTTGGAGTCATCCGTGATAGTTCGACTTCATCCTATTCCCGGCTCTGACTCTGGCCGGAGTCGTGAGATAGAATAGGTCATCAAAACGCCAGTGTGGACTATACCAAAACCACCTGGCTAAAGACGATGGATGACTTTGATAGTACGGCCCATGGTATACACACATGCACCAGTATCAAGACAAGGTAAGTTTAGCAGAGCAAAGCCAGATGTACTTGAGAAAGCAGTCACATATTTACGCGAAAGCCCCTTCCAGCAATCGATGGATATGCGAGGAATGCTCTTATCATAGCCGTATATATTCAGAAGACCTTATTCGGGAGCCGTGGCGTAAGTGGTCAGTGTGTCGTATCCCTGCGCGTGAGGTTCCAAGTTCGAATCCCAGAAAACACCAAACAGTTTTTCCACCGTCCCACCTCTCGCGAATGAATGGAATCTCAGCATCGTTTGGCCGATTCACAAGAAAGGAAATCCCCTCAACTGCGACACATTGCATACAAGATATAATATTTTCTGCGATATTGTGTGAGCGCCTGAAACATTTCATCAGCAGCCGGATTGGCCTCTATCAGTGCGATTTTAGGCCAGGAAACTCCACCATCGATCAAATTTTCACACTTCGGCAAGATCCTGGAGAAAATCCAGTGTTCATCATCTCTTTATCGATGTCAGGGCCGCCTATGACAGCATCTATAGAGAAGAGCTATATAGAGCCATGTCTAGTTTTGACATCACTGCCAAACGTGTCCGTCTGTGCAGGATGACGATGCAGAACGCTCTCTGCTCCATCAAGGTTAGTAATGACGTCACCAAAACTTTTGATGTCAAAAAAGTTTTTAGACAAGGTGACGCGCTGTCATGTGACTTCTTTAATATCATACTTAACGGTTTGGCGAAACACACAAGCCAACACCAGAGGCACAATCTATCAAAAGTCTGTACAACTGCCTTCATATGCCGACGATACTGACATATACGTCATTGAAAGAACTCAATGGGCTGTCACCGGTACGTTTACAAGCATTAAATCAGAAGCGACCAAAATGGGTTAAGCGATAAACGAGGGCAAAACCAAGTATATACTGTCAACAAGAAGGGACAATCAACACCGACAAAGTGGACAGAACGTCACAATGGCAGCTACAACTTCAAGGAAGTAAGGGACTTTGTCTACCTTGGCTCTGCTATAAATTCTGAAAACAACATCAGCGTAGAAGTCAAGCGAGGAATAACTCTTGGCAATCGCTGTTTTTTTTTTTTTTTTTTGGCTAATAATGCAATTCAACAGTAAAGCCCTATCTCGAACAACTAAGGAGAATCTATATAAGACTCTGATCACCCCAGTCCTGCTTTACGGCGCTGAAACACGGACTTCATTGAAAGCGGATGAATATATCCTTGGTCGGTTCGAGAGAATAATTCTTCGCAAGATATTCGGTCCCATTCGCGTTGACGGGTTTTGTAGAAGATTCAATGACGAACTGCTTGTATACGAACTGTACAGCGACATCGACATAGTCAAAAAACTGCATATTAACGTTTAAGATGGCTAGGACACAGAGTCTTCAAATCTAACCTGGAGGAACGACGAAGTAAAGGGCCTCATCGCCGCAGGTGGCGCGCACAAGTTCAAGGAGACCTCAACCAACTTGGAGTGCGCAACTGGAGGGAATTAGCTAAAGGCCGAGCTAAATGGAGAGGTCCAGGTTCATCCTGAACTGTAGCACCAACTAAGTAAGTAAGTGATTAGTAGATCAAATAGCGCTGGATTCAACTGCATACGGCAAGCCGGTCTATGACAAAAGGAGATCCCTTTCTCCAGCGTATTGGCTGTGCACTGCGTCATTGATATTCATGCGGAACGTCTCTGCGGTCTTCACAATGTCTACTACATGAGTCACAGGAACGATTGACAGCTATTTCCTCAGGTAAACGTGATATTGAGCTTGCAGATTTTCTGAGATTCTTGCTCCTATCTGGGTGGTTCTAAATCATTTCCCTCTTTATAGGTAATGAAAATGGACACATTGTTGGTTCTCCCTACTTAAGTACGGCTGAATTCCTAATTGCAGTACTGCCGCAGTACTGCGGAGTTAAGCGTTCCTAAACGTCAATAGGTTCCAGTGATGCAATATATACCGTTCCAAAACGCATCGTGAATGTATCTACTGCGCAAACAAAAGAAAACAGCGCATCATGAACTGATGTGATGCAAATGTCATTTGACATTTTATTGTTTTTATTTCGCCAAAATGGAAGCGTCCTCTTCCGATTCATAAGGAATTATTATTTTAAATTATTTATTGCATACTAAATTTTGTAAAATTTACCAAAAAATACCAGAACAGAGATGCATCGCATAAAGAAAGCATCATAACATCGCAGCACAACGGCAGTGATGCATTCACGATGCGCATTATTTTGACGTTTAGGAATTCAGCCTACCTACCTGCCCCTACTCTCTCCCTATTGGCGCGTTAGCTGAGTTCAGAGTAATTCGCGGAAATTTATTTTTTTTTATTTCAGTTTTTACTGAATCAATCTGAAGGAATTCGCAAACTTAATTTTAAACCGTAACATTGCCTACATTTCTCGCTCCACGAAGCCAAATTAATCCACTCCATCTTCTTTCGAGCCAAATCTATTGCATAACACCATCTGAATTTGTCTGAATGTCCACTTAACTTGTCATTAGATTCAATTAGAACACATTGGAACTCCAAAACGAAAAAAAAAAGAAAAGAAAACAGAGCCGATGACACCAGAACCGGCAACTGGTACGAATAATTCGCACACACTACACGCGTTCCATCGTCACTAATTATTTATCGCTTGTTCCTCCGTTTCTGCCCTGTCAAACGAAAAGTGTCTTGAAACGAAATTTATGGACAGGAAATAAAAAACAACGAATACAAAAAAAAAAACTAAAGAAACAGTGTGTCTCCGCAATTCCACGAATTTCAAGTTTAAAAAGCGACAAAAAAAAAAACATGTTTAGCTAATCCAAGGGGCCCCCGGAAAAACCCCCTTTTTTCAAAGAAATTCTGCACAAGAAAGCAAATCCACACACAAGCAGATTCTATACACACACACACACGCATTATTGTTGTCTATTTTTCTGTCCTACCCCATGGGCATTAGTTTGCTGTCGACTGGCATCGGGCCAAAACTCTATTTACGTTGCTCTTTGGCTTCTGCCCGCCACCGAGTAAAAGAGTGCGCGACGCGAACATCATCAAAAGAGCCAAATCATCATCTGAACTTTTTCGACTAAACAAAAAAAAAATATATATATATATATTTTAGACGGTGCGCGTGGACGCTGAATTCAGTGCTATGCACAGTCAAGTGGAAACAAATGGGCATGGTTTGTCTATGATTGAACTATAATTGGGATCTATAGGTATACGATTTAGTAATACGATAAATCGTTACGGATTATGGTGACATCTTGTCAACTTTAGCAATCGATTTGTGATGTCACTCTGGTAATACTATTACATCGAATTGTCAACATGACATATTAACTGTTATTATAAACGACATTGTCCAACTGTCAATACTCCAGTATTGTTTACCCTTGACTGAAATGCAATTGGATTTATAACGTCATTTCTTTCATTTTAACCTACAATTCCATGAAAATGATATGGGACACTATCTGTCATCCGCCGTGAGACTTCTTCTGTCAAATATTACGAAGAAGTCCTCACCCGACCTTTATAGGTTTATTGAAGGAGCTAACGACTTCAAAATATCATGATGCCGCCCTCTGCCGCCAGCAGAAATAATTGAAAAGATATTTTTAAGCATTCTTTAAACTCCTGGATACATTTTGATTTTGTTTTATGATCACGACCAAAATTACTGTGACGAAACAAATAAAAAAAAAAAAAATCAGACTATTGACATAGAAATGTGTAACGTCGAAGTCGCTGACCATTTTATCTACCGTGAAATACTAATTAATACTAAAAAAAAAAAAACTAAATTTAATGATGAAATCAAGCGAAGGAGTAGGTTACTGTGTGTACATAGAGCGTTATCACGGTTGGTTCGCACCCTTGAAATTTTCGGCTTTCCACGACGCAAGCATATACAATGAAGAATAATAAAAAACAATTTGATAGAGAAAGATCATCCGTAAGATCTGTGAAGCGTGAAAAGAAAGATTACAACAATGCGAGGTAGACAGGTGAAACCGTAGATATAGATCGATCTAAATTGGAGGTTCGTGTTAGGTAGATGTTTCATTGGAACATAGCGAGGAAGATGAAGGAGGGTTGTTGTTATGCGACGAGCGGGGATTTTAGTAGTCTTGGATATACTATTTACGAATTCCAACAAAACCTCATCGTCACCTTTACCGGTGCTTCTTCGAAAAGAATGCGTATCTGCTAGTATGAAGTAATTAACTAAAACACAAGGATTATCTAATACCTTAAGGCATTATGCATATAAGGGCCCCTATCTACATGCAGAAGTTGCCACGACTCTGGTATCAGTTGACCTCACGCCATCGATTAGCAAGAGCCTTCTTCGACGATTTCAATGAGCTGACCAATACACCCGGCTCTTTCATCATAAGGTTCTGCAAAGCGGACGAAAATACATCAAATAACTAAAGTTTGAGTATCTTCTTCTCAGGAACAGCAATCATCAGCCACCTGAGTACAAAGGGAAAACGAATTACATCGAAGTTTTTCCAACCACTGCGCCAACGGAAGGTTCCTGCCTAGTAGAGAGAGAGTCTAAGTGTTCTGACTCTCCTCTCCTCTCTGTCTGTATGTTACACCCGCTGCGTTTTTTCCTGATCTAATCAGTGAGTAGGAGTTGCAGTGGGTTGTGACCATTTACGAACCAGACTGTACCTTTCTGGCGCAGCTGCAGGCAACTTTTGGAGGAACCATTTGAAAGAGTGATCTGGTTATTCACCTCTTCTTTAACCTTCCCAGCCACAGCAGCGTTTTTTAATCCGAAGCCACTAGTACATCGCAGTCAGATATCATCACATGTACTTATTTATTTAAGCTTAGACTAGGTTAAGTTTAAGGGGCTATCTGCATCGAATGGGTGCAGCCTGTACTCGGATCTCAAAAGGATTCATTGTGTTCCCCTGACGTGGAATTTCCTGGCTGAAATATTGTATAAAAAAAAAATAGAAACAAAGTGAAGTAAAGTTCTGTCATGCTGGAGCGGCCGCCTCTAAACCATCCTGAAGAAATTATGAATTTGAGGATGGTGGTTGGTGGCTTTTTTGGTTTTTTTTTGTGTCGCCCCGATGTTTGAAGAAATACCTTCAGAGGGCCGTCTTTCTGCATTTGCATAGGAAGTGATATATATCCTCTTCTGCGTCTGTGTTGCCTCCGCAAAGTTCATCTGTACTTAGCCGCATTCTTTTCCGGTGGGCCGCCAATAAGTTGTGGCCGGTAACCATTCCTATGAAAAGCGCCAAGTTTTGCCTGTTTTGAGTGAGGACAAGCTTGGTTTTCACCTTGTTGTGTTTTCTCCAGATGTTTCTGGAGAAACGGCACGATGGAAGCGCTCTCTATCTTTCGTCTGCTTATGGTTTGTAGTCAAGTGCTATGTTTGACTAAGCAAATTCTTGGGGAGGAAGGACTGATTTTTGGACCATTGACAGGTTTTGTTCTGATCCCTTTCTTGACAGTTCATCTGCCATTTCGTTCCCTGAAATTCCTTTTTGTCTTGGGAGCCACCAGGGTGTTACATGGTGGCTATCGGTGAGCGCTTTAAGCTCCTCGTGGTAATTTTTGTTAGTTTCGATTTCATTACCGCGGATGAGATAACTTTTATACCAGTCTGACTATCTGTCTAAATCTCAATTTCTTTTCTAGTAACAAGCTTCGTGGATAGTTCTCGTGCCGCCTCTGCTATCGCTAGGACTTCCGCTTGGAACACACTGCCGTGGATCGGAAGTCTTAGTGATATCCGGTTCTTCTGAGTAGATACCCGAACCCACTCCTTCGTTTGTTTTCAACCAATCAGTGAAGATTGAAATGATATGCGGGTCTGCGCAGTGACCCCATCGAGTCGTAGGGGTCCGAATGCTGGAATTTTTTTTTTTTTTTTGTGAAGAGAACCACCTCTAATTTCGTTGGGTTGACGTTCAGTCCATATCTTTTCGCTCAGTTATGGAGTGAATTTAGGGCCGATTGTAGAAGTTTGGTGATTGTGTCGAGGAATTTGCCGGACATTAGTAGGACGATGTCATCTGCATATGCAACAACTTTTAGTCCGTTGTGTCCTAATTTCAATAGGATCTCGTTTACGACTGGAGGCCATAGTAGAGGAGATATGACCCCATCTTGTGGGGTTTCTCTAAAGGGCAGTGCATTTACTTGGCTGTCACCCAGCTCTGAGTTGATGTGTCTCGACTTGAGCATACATTCTATCCAGTCTGAGAGTGTGGAATCTGATTTAGTCTTATCTATTCGGTTTTCACATTGATAAAAACTCCTTTCACGTCTAAAAAGGCCGCTAGCTTGAATTCTTTGTGGTAGAGTGATTGCTAGATCATTGTTATCCCTTCGTACAGGGCTGTTTCGACTGATCGGCCCTTTCTATTGGCATGTTGTGCTGGGGACATGTCTTTAGGGCTTATTTTGGAGCCGATGAAGCTTAGTACAATCTTTACTTGAATAAAAACTTAACACCTATTCTAAGAAACTTAAATTAAAAACAAAGGAGGGGACGGGGAGGAAATTAAATTATAAAGAGTCTTTCTAAGCATAAATCTGCTTCAGTGAAAATCAAAAGGCTTTTGCATATTGTTGGCTTACGTGTGTTAGTGTTTAGGGAGATCGTTGTGAGCAGCGTGGGAGAATGTTTCCTAATAATATCTGATGTATAAATAGTATAACGGTAACTTCTCAACATTCATCAATCTCAATCAATTCCAAATGATCATCATAGGGGAGTAAGTTTTACATATCTGTCAGACCAAGGAAGACCACGTAGAGTAAAAGGAATAGACCTGCGTTGGACAGCTTCGATTCGAAGGGAATGGGTATCTTGATATAAACCAGACTTGGCTAGCATATTTAGGGATTAATCTAACAAATCGTGAGGCGCCGTGGCGTAAGTGGATAGTGTGTCGGACCACTGCGTATGAGGTTCCAAGTTCGAATCCCAAAAAGTACCAAAAAGTTTTTTCACGGTCCCACCTCTCGCGAACATCTGACAAATATCCGAGAGGAGAGTTTTGTTGTTTCGAGAAAGCTTCTCAACACAAATTGCCCTTCGGATACGGCACTAATCTTTAGGTCCCTTCCATTTGTGTGAAAAATATTACGCACACAACATGAGTGGTTGGGAGAAGCTGGGCCCTGGCACGATTGCGCCAAATATTGCGACACTCCGAAAGTGGCTTAAATGGGGTAAGATACAGAATTTCTAAAGACTATATTTTTGCCATTCTTCATAACGATTTGATCCACGAAAGAAAACGTAGAGCTTTAAGTTTAAAAATCATGATTTCGACATCGAGGCGCCAATGACCTATGCCAAGTACCTCCTCCATGCCGATGCTGCAAATAGAGCAAGTCAATCTTTCCAACTCACAACTAAGAGTTTACCTCTTTCAATACAATTGCACAACGTTGGTTGAAAATGAATAGAATCGACAAGAAAGAGTTAAATTTTGATGTAGTGGTTTAAAAATCGGTTCTGATTTGTAGTAGGTATTCATTTTAATACTAAAAAACTTAAGGGGATATGGTTGTTACTTGAGTTTGTCGACTCACTCAACAACCGACCTAATTACCGCCACCCATGCTATGGTTGTAGGGCAATCGGAAGAAAATATTAAAACATCTTACGATTGGTTCAACTATGCAAATCATCAAAGAATTCCATTCACAATTCAGGAAAAAAAATCGAATCTCAAGAGTACGCAGGTTCGATTTTTTTTTTTATCTAAACGCAAAAAGTTCTTCGAATGCCAATGACGCAAACCACCCGACAATTTGAACTTGACCTATATTCCTCTCAAAAGTTCTGCCATGACCTATTTTTATTTATTTTTTTCTCCACCATCAGAGGAAACTGCTTGTGCGATGAAAGCAAAATGCTCACCAATAAGAGCAAACTTGAACCACTAACGACATCATTCACCATCGCACCATCACCAAGGTTAATGATTTTGCGGATTTTGAAATTAATTACAAAAAAAAAAAAACAACTGAGATTTCCCCTTTTTTCAACATTCAACTCAAGAGTGACTGTTTTTTGTGACTAATTAAACTGTTTTTATCTGATCAAGATTTGACATTAATCGCATCGCACTCTATTCGTAAGCCTGCCACTTAATTAGGTTTGGGAAGAGATTGGCGCCTTTTACTCTGCGCAGAACCAATTCACAGTAGTTGTGTGCAAATGAAACCCGTCCCACGAATTAAGTTTAATTTATGCGTCTTGAGCACGTGCTAAAAAAAATAAAAACCAGAAGTCCGCCAAAAACTCATCACCAAGAACCTACTAGAATGTACCGTCGCTAACAACTGACGTTTGGAGGCAAAGCCAGCATTCCAAATATTTACTACTCAGAAAAGTATCTAGCATTGTTGCATGATACCGCTGGCCACCAACTGCTGACTAATTAAATGGTAAATATTCACCGCGCACCGCCTTTTATCATCACCCGGTGCGGTGTAGTAACAACCAGAAGGGGAAAAGTATCTGAAAAATGTTTTTTTTTTTTTTTTTTACCAATGCATGATACATGCACAAATTGAATTGGATTTTATTTATTAGGTGTTGTATGCTGCTGAACTCTGAAAAGCCTCCGGATTGCAACAGTTCCTTTCATTTCATTCCTCCATGCATGTGAAGTGTAGCATGTTTTTTTTTTGTAAATTGCATAACACACTACAAGATACATACTCGTATATACAGATACATTTACGTATCGTTATAATTTTTACAAACGAAAACGACTAGCGCGGGACTACGCAATGCATAAAAATAGACAACGCAAACAAAATCAAACAGAATCAAAGTATCTTGATCTAAAACAGCATGCAGTACGTCGTCGACCAGAGCCGGATAAAGAGATGTGTAATTGGACGAAAAAAAAAGATACCAACGCAACGCGAGTAGAAATCTAGTAAGTATCTGAAGTATCTTTTAGTGTCGCATTTATTCGGTTTGATATTTATGTCACAATAATTATTGTGGCTTGTTGCGTGCATGTAGTAAGAGGCCTACAAATGTTTATCGACACAAGGCAGCATACAACTTAATGTATGTAAGTGATTCAGCAGTAATAGGTGTTCACGAAGACCATACGAACTCAGGGGATGTTTTGTACGAACATTGAGCATGCTTGGAAGTGGCGATGCTCGTGCATCGGAAACGATATACAATTGTTTATTTGGTAATTTAAATAGATGCGATTAAGATTATGTGAGAACAGAGTGATTTAGTGGATCTTCCCCCAGGTGATAAGGGCTATGG
Organism: Brachypalpus laphriformis; assembly: GCA_945910035.1. Classification (NCBI taxonomy): domain Eukaryota; kingdom Metazoa; phylum Arthropoda; class Insecta; order Diptera; family Syrphidae; genus Brachypalpus; species Brachypalpus laphriformis. Next base: position 10,077,645 of record OX246753.1, on the reverse strand, counting down.
GTAATAATCTGGGCCGAAAGGTCACTATATCGAATAAAAAATAAAGAAACTCATGCAGTAGACTATTACTACCTACGTATGTATATGTAGGTATGCAGTAGACAATTGTTTTCTAAAATTCTGACATACCATGGATATTTTCTATTGGAAGACGATATGACAAATGGTTGACCATCATTTGATATCTATTTTATATAAGTACGCCAGCCATGCGGCACTTCAAAATCGATGGCCCGTTTACCGTTGTGGCAACCATCCTACTCAAAATAATGAAAGCACAATTTTGCTGGTAGTTATATCACATTCAAAACTGACACATTTTAATTCTGGTTCGTTCCCATCTTATCCACGGCCACGGTCCAAAAATATGCAAGTTAAAACGCAAGAACAGTTGGCAGCGCTTGGGAAAGTCACCAACAATCGTTCTATAAGAGATTCATAAAACTGAACTAAGTGTACGGAAATTCCTGCAAAGAAGCAAAAAAGGGACCCGAATCTACCATAAATTCCACACCGTAGGGTCAACAAAACTTGCCTGAATACTCCCTCAATCTCCTCGGAGGTCTTGCATCCACATACAAGATTAGTCCACTATCTATCACTGGTAGTGTGGATACGGATCCAGACGAGGTGGATGGAACAGGATCCGCCAATGTGCCTCCACGCATGCAGTCGTTCTGTTTACGATCAGCATCTAAGCTGGCCTCTATGGTGGCCGCAACGTAATCCGTTAAATCCGGAGTCCACCGAAGAGGAGCAGAAAGAAACCACGTCTTCGTCTTTAAGAAAAAACTTGTCAACTACGTACGGACGAGTTAGTGGGCCTGCATGGTAGCCCATGTTCGCTTCGGCAGGTAAGGCATGTTACGCTAGAGACTCCGCTAGAGACTAGACTCGGTAACGCATTTGCAGAATCCGAGCTCCCCGTAGCCGACTCTCCTGAGGTTCAATGTTACTAACAGGAGCATCAGATTTTAGTCAGATCTACCGGACTGCGAAATTTAGTACAAACTGATAACGTATTCCGTTTCAACTTAAAATTCATTATTTATCGCTAGATGCATTATGCGTACATAGGTATGTATGTATGTATGTACATATTTTCGGGAGATATCGGAATATGCCTCCTTATTGTCTCTCTACCATAGGCGAACCCCACAGGCGTATCAGTAGAAATGCGGTGAAGTGGAAGGGTTGTGATCCCTTGTTTTCGGATCATAGCCTCGCTGATAAAAGGAAGAAGAAGAAGAAGATTGTCTCTCTACCACAGTGGTCTCAGTCCGAGATACTCTCTGGATCTCTCCAAATTTCATCAATTTTCTGCACACATTGTAAAACCAGCGTCTGACAAGTCTGCATTAAACTGTAGGTCCCTTCCATTCGTGTGAAATATATAACGCACACAACATGAGTGGTTGCGAGAAGCTAGGCCCTGGCACTTTAAAGAGCTGTTGCGCCAAATATTTGTTTTGTAAAACCAAAAAAGTGTTAAGGGGTTATACGCAGTTGCAAGACCAAAAAAAGTTGTTTATTTACGAATTTTTTCTCAAAAGGGATTTTATTTGATAAACACAAGAAGTATTTACACATATAGTGGTAACTTTTAACTTTATATCGGCATGTTTAATTTTTAAAAATATTGTGTTACAGTGCTCCTGTAGACGATATCCTGGAGGTCCTCCAAAAAAAAAGGTGCCTGGCGGTGAGCACGATATCTCCGGTTTGGATTATTTAAAATAAAAAAAACCAAAAAGATTCTATCAGTGGATAGATAAATCTAGGGATTAGTCGAAGGAATAGTCGAAATTTTGATTTTTGACAAAATAGCGGCTGAAAAAAAAAAAAAAAAATCCGATTTTCGACCAAAATTTTTTTGTTAAATTGTTTAAAAAAATAGAAATAATTTTTAGAAATCTTATTCCTTCGATGAATCCCTGAAGAATATATCTGAGAAGGTTGTGTTAAAATTTCAGACTGATTGGTTGAACTGTTTTTGATAAATCGTGCTCACCGACTTTGAAAACACCGTTTTGTGATAAACGCGTTCAAAATTTCAAAAGACGTTCACACACGCTCCGGGACGTCCTTACGCATTTGCTTGTATTTCCAATAATATTTGCCGGATCGATTTGAAATTTTCAGAGAATATACTCAAATATATGTACATTCCGAAAATATGATTTTTTAAAATTTCTAATTGCGTACGAGTATAACACCTTAATGTCGGTCTGTTGCATGGGCCTGATCACTTCCTGATTGTCCAACGCTTTTAGGATATTCCTACCTATCACTTGACCCTATTTTAATTTATTTATTTATTTAATTAGCTTAATACAAGCAGTTAGGGACTTAGTTTTTACAATACCCCTGTTTTTTTGCGTTTGTAAATAGTAGAGTGAAGTGAAGTAAACCACATGCTAAAAAAACGATCCGCAGCTACCAGTTTTCCTATATTCCAAAATTACCTATTTTCTTATAAAAAAAAAAAAACCAGACCTACCGATATTTCTGTCTTTCAATTAAAAAATAGACGTACGTAAATAAAAAAATTCAAAATCTTTATATTTGCCAACTTGGATGAACGAAATAATTGAACTCGCAATCGAGTCTCGAAAAATTATCTACACTTGAATCTGGCTGCGGAACTTATTGGCAGTGGGATATTGTAGTAGATTTACATGCAAAATCCTACTTTACTTCACTTCGATGTACGAAAAAAAACAGGGGTAATGTGTACTTAAAAGCTAGTTAAAATTTACAAATATCAAGACCTGAGTGAGGAAGGAGAGTAAAGGGAGTTTCTAAGGGTGTTTTTGCTGCACTGGAAATCAAAAAGGTTCTGGCCAAATGTAGCATTCGAGAATTAGGCCCGTAACACCCGTAGTTTGTACGGTGAAACTTGAGGCAGAAGAGAGGTACTGACCTCAGAAAACGCGGGGCGGTGCTGAGTGAAATGGTTTGGAACAGCATAGGACAATCGATGTTGCCTGCTAAAAGTTGATGTACAAATAGTATATCAGCAACTCTTCTACGCTTTTCAAGCGACTGCATGTTCAACAAGTTCAACCGATGCACGTAAGTAGGTAGGTTGAATCTGTCAGGTCACGGAAGTCCGCGTAGAGCAAAATGGATGAACGTACGTTGGACACACTCAATTCGATGTGAATGTGTATCGTGATAGGGAGACCAGACTTGGCTGGCATATTCAAGAATTGGTCTTACAAATGTATAATACGAGTATAGGGATTTCGTGACGTAAGGATTTGAGAATTCCTTGAACTAACGTTTCACATAATCTAGCACACAATTACTTACTTACTTAGATGGCGCTACGGTCCGGGGTGGACCTGGGCCTCAACCAACAAACCTCTCCAGCTAGCACGATTACGAGCCAGCTGCCTCCAGTTGCGCACGCCAAGTTGGTTGAGGTCCCCCTCCACTTGTTTGCGCCACCTACCGCGAGGTCGTCCTCAACTGCGTCGTCCATCCGGGGTGGATTCGAAAACTTTCTTGGCGGGAACGTTGGGCTCCATCCGCTCTAAATGACCCGGCCATCTTATAGTATAGCTCGGCATTGTACCTTCTCCTCCACTCACCGTCTATGCAGACGGGACCAAAGATCGCTCGAAGAACTTTTCTCTCGAAATAACCAAGGGCATCCTCATTCGGTTTTGTCAAAGCCCATGCCTCTGCGCCATACAGCAGGACTGGGATGATTAGTGTCTTATAAAGAGTTACCTTAGTAGGTCGAGATAGGGCTTTGCTACTCAATTGCCGTTTTAGCCCATAGAAACAACGATTGGCAAGAGTAATTCTTCGTGTGATCTCCCTACTGATGTCATTTGCGGAGTTCACCATAGAGCCTAGGTAGACAAAATCCTTTACTACCTCAAAATTATATCTGTCTATTGTGGCGTTCTGTCCAAGACGCCGATGTTGGGTGTCCTTTTTTGTAGACAGCATATATTTTGTTTTGCTTTTATTGACCGCTAGACCCATCTTTGCTGCCTCAATCTCAATACTCGTAAATGCCCCATTGACGACCCGCTGAGTTCTTCCGATTATGTCAATGTCATCGGCATAAGCGAGTAGTTGTACAGACTTGTAAAAGATTGTACCTCCGGTGTTGGCTTGAGAGTTTCGTACAATTCTCTCAAGACCTTTCCTGACATCGAATGGTTCGGTGATGTTCTTACCTATCTTGGAGCAGCGAGAGTTCTCCATCGTCATTCTGCACAAACGGACGAGCTTGGCAGGGATTCCAAGACTAGACATGGCTCTGTATAACTCGTCTCTATACACGTTATCATAGGCAACTTTGAAATCGATAAAGAGGTGTTGCGTATCGATTTTATATTCATGGGTTTTTTCCAAGATCTGCCGTAGTGTGAATATTTGGTCAATGGTGGATTTTCCAGGCCTGAAACCGCACTGATAAGGACCTATCAGGTTGTTGACGATCGGTTTTAGGCGTTCACATAATACGGCAGACAGGATTTTATATGAGATGTTGAGGAGACTTATGCCTCTGTAATTGGCGCAATTCAGAGGGTCTCTTTTCTTCAGGATCGGGCAAACGATGCTGAGGTTCCATTCATCGGGCATACTTTCGTCCGACCAGATTTTACAGATGAGCTGGTGCATGCTCCTTACCAACTCATCTCCTCCTGCCTTGAAAAGTTCAGCGGCAAGGCCGTCAGCTCCAGCAGCTTTGTTGGATTTGAGTTTAGATATCGCTATCCTCACTTCACTCTGATCGGGTTGACGGGAATCTTGACTGCCATCGTCACTGTTGAATGGCTTATTCTGCCTGACAGCGGAATATTGGTTATTATCGCCGTTTAACAGTCTGCAGAAGTGTTCCTTCCATATCCTCAGCAGCGACTGCGATTCCACTACTATGTTGCCATTTTCGTCCCTGCAGGCTTCTGTTCTGGCTTTGAAACCCTGGCATGTTCTTTCTACCCTTTGGTAAAATTTTCGAACATCATTCCTGCAATAAAGTCTCTCAATCTCCTCGATCGAGCGCTTCTCATGCTCCTTTTTCTTCTTTCTGAGAAGTCGATGTTCCTCTTTTCTCCTGCGCACGTAGAGCTCGTAAGCAGCTCTAGTCCTTCTATGCAGCGCCGCTTTGTACGCCTCTTGTTTTGCTGCATATGCTTGCTGGTATTCCTCATCAAACCAGGGGTTTCGTTGTGGTGGGCGAGAGAAACCCAGCACATAAGAGGCGGCATCTCTGATGGCTTGTTGGCAACGCTGCCACAGGTCTTCCGCATTTGCTGCTGGCGGCATAGGACTTAGATTGAGATTAGAAGAAACACGATCGGCAAAGGTTCTGGCGGTCTCTTGCGATTGTAGCTTTTCGACGTCAAATTTCCTCACAGTATTTCGTTGATTTCGCTCCGTTCTGGATATCCGCATCCGTACCTTGGCTACAACTAGGTAGTGATCCGAGTCCACGTTGGCTCCTCGGAAAGTCCGGACACCCAGAATACTGGAAGAGTGCCTTGCGTCGATCGCAATATGATCGATTTGGTTGACAGTTTTTCGATCAAAGGAGAGCCATGTTCCTTTGTGAATGTCGAGACGTGGGAACCGCGTATTAGCTACGACAAAGTTTCGTCCCGCTGCAAAGTCGATTAGCCTAAGTCCGTTGTCGTATGTGTTGCTTTCCGACCACGCTACTAAAGACGTCCTCTCTTCCTAGTTTTGCGTTAAAATCACCTAGGATAATTTTAACGTCGTGGCTAGGGCATTGCTCATACGTCTTGTCCAAGAGCTGGTAGAAGTCGTCCTTTGTCGCGTCGTCCTTCTCCTCATGAGGGGCGTGAACGCATATTAGGCTAATGTTGGCAAATTTAGCCTTGATACGGATAGTCATAAGACGTTCGTTCACATGCCGGAAACTCAAGACTTCTTGCCTAAGTCTGCCTCCAATAACAAATCCGCACCCGAATAGATGCTGTCCTTTTTGTCTGTAGCAATCGCCGTAGTAGATGTCGCAGTTTTTATACTCCTTTTGCCCGGCCCATCCCATCGCACTTCTTGGATGGCGGTAATGTCTGCTTTGAGACACTCTAGGGCCTCCGCAAGTTGTTCGGCTGCACGTGGTTTGTAGAGGGACCTAACATTCTACGTGCAGACACGAAGATCGTTGTCCCTTTTACGTTTGCTTGGGTCGTCAACAGTAAATTCATCCGTATCCGAGGCTGTTGGTTGCTTCGTAACCGAAGGTGTTTTACGTGGTAGGGAAGTTAACCCGACGGCACAACCCCCAACCTGGAGGCCCAAATCCTTTTTTAGCAACCCCTAGGACGAGGGGCCAGATACACCGATGTCAGTAACCCACTTCGGGGATATGAGCGCTGCCGTTGGCCCATTAAGGGTTCATCCGCCAGCACACAATTAGCCCTGTTAATAATATTGTTAATATAGCTACGAAAATTAAATTAAGTAATCTAACGCATATCCATCTCGACTTTTAGTTCCAACAACCAACGACAGGACAGATTTAGATCTTCGGAGAAGATGCCTGCTCCGGGTTTACCATCTAACATAGATCCATCCGTGAAAATAGTTATTTCTCCGAGTTTTATCTCCGGGGCTGATCCATTCTTAATAAGAATTCTGTGATACCTTTTAGTGACACAAACTCTTTTATCCCATCCATAGGTATATTCAGATCTCGAACCTCATTCTTCACATAATCCAGAATCTTTCTATATTCCGCAGATGGTACCGCGCCATCACAGCTAAATAGGTCTTTACTCAAAATTGATAGTCTGAGATTGTTCATATCAATTTAAAGTTGTTCACTGCCCATTCGTGCAGAGCATACTCAGCTCCTTTCAGTCATTTCCCAGGACAATAACCTCATTAAGTTCAAAAGTTCACCTCGAACAAGTCTTTTGCCAGGAAAGACTATCATTTTATGTCCCATTTCAACTGTTTATATCCTAGCGTGCTGTCCTCTCTCAAATTTCAAACAAAATCAATTTCATTCATTACAAACGCACATTAAACAGGGATACGACTTAGTTTTACACACCTAACTCCCCGCAAAATTTGATTGCTGAAGCAATAAAAATAATCCGCACACTCAACACCAAAAGGAGCAGATGGAGCTCCACACAGCAACACACATACACACACACACAATAGACCCCCTCGTTCAACTTAGAGAGACAAATGACTTCCTGCAGCAATGAACAGAAAATCGCAATCCGAGGAGCAAATACACAAAAAACAGAAAACGGATTGTTGCGCAATGTCCGTCTGTTCCGTGGCCCAATAAATACATTGTCCTGGCATTCTCGCAAATGCACATGCATTTTGCTGCGGACAGACAAACAGATACAGATACGGATAGCCAGAGAGACTTCCTCTGCGCTAAGCTGAAAAGCGGAAAACCAGAAATGTGTGGAAATCCGAGAAGCGAATTTTCCATTTTCCTCCCGACTACCCCCAACCAGCACTAGACCGACAACCGACAACCGGCAACCGACCGACCATATGAATTGGGGTTATGCGCCCTCTCATAAATCGTGCGGTATAGAGAATAGAGTCATCGCTTCGAGTGAGGGTGGGGGACATACACCACGTTGCTGCACAAGTCGAGTTCCTTTGTGAGTGAACTTTGACGGGGGTGGGCTGCCGAGGCTGAGGGATAAATTTCGAAAATTAAATCAAAGCCCAAAGTGAATTTTCCATCGGAATAAAAGTGAAACGTTAAATGCCTGCCTAGCCCGTCCCCGCCACCTACCCCTCCCAACCCGAATGTGTATCATTTTCATTTTTATTTGAAAATTCTTTTTTTATTTCTCTATACACACACAGCCACGAATGGTACTATTCGTAGCAGCGTTTGCTTTTATGACCCTTTTATCATTTACACGTTGTTCCCGTCGTCGGTCGTGTTGATTTAAATGATGTCGCACGGATAGGTGATGTAATTTGGGGGGAATGAGCAAGCTGCGCCTCAAAAGGGTCATAAACCTGGGGTTTTATATTAAAAATACAAAATGTTTGATTTAAAAACAATGCAAGGCGCTGACTGCTTGGCTCTTTCAAATATAATAATTTGTATCATAAATCAGAAGTATAGGTTCTCGGGGCGTTCTGAGGGACAAATGTGTTTCGGAAACAAAACACACAGCATTTGGTCATTTATCAGAAACGCACGTAGATCTCTGAAAGTATCGGACACAGTCGACATTCGGTAAACGTTGACTCTTGGTCGTGATTTTGTATTCAAAACTCGTTGGATTTCCCCCGAAAAGATTCAATGTGCGTTATTATTTTTATTTATATTGTACGGAGGGGTATTTTTAGCTTTAAGCGGGATATTGATTTGTTTACTAATTGGAAGGTTAATTTTGTTTCTTTTTATAATTTAAACTTTTTTTTGTTTTAATTATCTTAATACTCGTAGCAAAGCAATTCCTGCAACATTGTACGATAAAAGCTTAATTTTTTTAGTTTTGTTAATTGTGTTAGTACTTTTTACAAAATTTTGGTTTATAGTACTTGCGTTACAGACGGCAACACTGTTTCATTGTTGTTTACGCTGGTGATATATAGTCGTCGTTGATGATGGTCCTCTTCTCTCTCGTAGGTTGTGTGATTTGACACCTGATGAAAGTGTGGGAGTAGCTGTCACTTCGATGATATCTCTGGTTTGTTTTTGTGAGGATGGCTAGTGGTGATTCAAATGAAGATCGCCGAAGATATTATTTAATACCTGCATCCCATCTTCCTTGTTACAAAGAAGCTTGTCCTCGTTGGATAGGTGAAAGATTTTGTTGCTGACAAACATTTTTAAGCCACGAACGAGAGGAACGGATGACGGATACTTAGTCTTAATGGCTCGCTGTAGTTGGAACAGTTTTTGACGCTTGTTTAACTCGTTGCGTGTATAGTCGGGGCTTACATAGACACCAGTTCCTTTCAACTTCCCTGAGTTTCTTAGCATTTGTGATGTGATGGTTTTACTCTTCGTTTCTACCAATATGAGTTTCTGGTGCCCTTTGGATGGTAGTTCTGTGTAGTTATCAACGGTGACATTCTGATGGTCAGAGAGCTATTTGGTTAAGTCATTTACCGCTTTTTCTACATCTTCACAAATGCTAGGGGGAAATGAGAAAATAATGTTTTTTGCCTTTGTACGCTTTTCCAGAAGTTCAAGCTTTCTTTCAAGTGAAAAATTTTTGTCTTTCATGTATGTTATTTCCTTTGATAGTACTTCGTTCTGCGATTTGAGATTTTGCATTTCGTTAAGTATACGGCTGATGTCTTCTTTTGTCGGTAAATCACCTATTTTCTTGTCGAGAATCTTTTCCAGCATAGATTCTAGGTCACTGACAGACTTGCGGCTACGGACATGGTAACAAAACTCTTCTTACTTGAGGTTGGGGGCTCTGGTGAAGTTTCTAGGATGTTGCGCTTGTGAGTGTTCGGCATTAGTTTTGTTTTTTTTTTGTGATGTAACTGCAGGATTTCGATGAAGTTGGATTGCTTATTGTGACTGCTCGTACTTAAGTTGTCGGATTTGCGAAAGTATGCACTTTTTTCCGACAAACTATGGCAAAAAAGTAAAAATTGGGAAGAGCCGATAACTTTTCGTTGTTCAACTTTTGACAGTTCAACGGTCCAACAACAGCTCTATAAATTATTAGAAGCAATAGATATTCATCAACGCAATAGAAATATTCAGCAAGCGATTTCTTCTATTAACAGGGTAATTTATTCTGAATTATCCTACGACATGGCAAATAACTATTTTAATGATAATTACAACACGCGAGCGATATCCCTGATTTGTAGAGCAAGGTGTGATATGTTAAATTTAGAAGGCTCTCCATACAAAAAATCTACCACTACTCAATGCACTCTATGCAATTTGCAAGCGAAAGAAAACAGCTTTCATTTTTTAGCTATTTGCCCGATTTATAAAGAGCTTCGATTTACCCACTTCGGCAAACTTTCCTTAACAATGGAAGAAACAAAAATAGTCCTTAATGGTGAAAACTGGTCAGCTCTTTATAATTATTTGGAAGCGGCTTCCGCGTATCGGCACTGTATCATATCTGAATACAAATAAAATTCCATATATGGTATTAATAAAATTACGATAGTCATGCTTCTCTTATGATAGATATGCAGAAACGTTAAATTGATAACATTGTTCAATGGCTTCAATCAGGCAGACGGCAACGCCACAGCCTTACTATTTATTTTCTTATAATAATCATTTTTTTTGTATCTTTATCAAGAATTGTAATTTCAAAAATTGTTTATAATAAAGTAAATCATGAATCTGAAAAAAAAAAAAAATCTACTCGTAGCAAAGTAATGCTGCAGGATTTGGAAAAATTTAAGGGTTGCGAATTGGAACCTTGGAAGTATGACCGGTACGAACTTGAAGAGATGATGCGTAGACGGCAAGTGGAGATATTATGTGTCTAAGAAACGAAATCGCAAACACAGGAAATCGGGCGCATTTCTTGGACGTTAGGACAAAAGCTTACAAGATGGTCTACTACGGAATGAAACAGGGCAAAAACGGAATCGGTATCATCCTTGCGACAGAGCTACTTGGCAACGTCTTGACCAATTCAAAGTCCAGCGATCGTTTGATATCTCTCAAACTGGTGATGCAAGAAGAAGGTGCGAACAGGGGGGATAAGATACAGATGTTCACAATCTCCTAAGCAATATCCCAAAATAAGCGCGTCTGTTTGCTGGCAGAGATTTGAATGGACATGTCAGGAAGTCGAACAAAGACTATGAAGACTGCCATGGAGAACTGAGATACGGCACCAAAAGCCTTCCTGCTGAAGACATCCTAAACACGTGCAGGCAGCACGGTCTTATCGTGTTAAATGCCAGTTCATCAAACAAAGCCGGCACGTGATCACTTACGAAATTGGTAAAAATGAGACTCAAATTGACTACCATTTGGTAGTCTTGGGTAAAAGATTTCAAAGTAATCCTGGGAGAGGCGATTGCTCAGCAACATCATCTCCTGCTAACAGAAATTTGTATGGAGACACCGAAGAATAGGAAACAAAGAAGGGTCTCTGGGAAAATCAAGTGGTATAATCTTTACAAAGAAAAAGGCGAGGCTTTTGTTTTCACCATGCAAAATTACCTCTCTCACACCATCCACGGAGCTGAGAATGAAGATTCCCTACAGCAAACTTGCTTAGATAGAACCAAATCACTGTTACGAGCTTCAAAGACCAAAGAAAAATAATGGTGAATTGAGCGGCTTTGCAAGTTTAGATGCCCCTCTAATAATAGAGACGAAAAAGCCTGCTTCGAAGTGAAATACAGACGTTGCAAGAGACAAGCGAAGAAAAGCGCCCAGTAGAGATATCGGAAGCTAGACGAAATATCTTCCTCAGCTGCTGATACAAACCAGACTATCCAGGAGCTGCGATAACATAACATGAACAAGAGCGCAACCACCTTCAAAATAGCCGCTTGCTCAGAAGATGAGTTCGCCATAGTTCATTAATAATGCTCAGGGTCAGCTTCTTGTGGATTACGACAAAATTTTGCAGAAGAGAAGAACTTTTGAATGAACAGTTTTCCCGTCTATATTTCCCAAGAGTCACCCCTAACTGTGTAAAAATACCCGACACAACAGTTCAAGAAGTCAGTCGATAGTCTAAAAAACGAAAAGCGGTTGAGCCAGACAAGATGCCCTCTGAGTTGTGAAAAAAAAGATGAAAGATATCGGGTTCAGATGGCTCATGATTCTCATCTCCAAACTTATGAGAGGTAATTCAATACCGAACCAATGGAGGGAAAGTTACCTTCTCCCTGTGTATTATACAAAGGCAAGGGGAAACTGTGATACATACCGTTCGATCAAGATGATGTCACACACCCTGAAAATCGTTCAGCGGGTATTAGGTGGCCGACTGCGAAAAATAATACGGCTATCTGATGTCAGTGCGGATTTGTCAGTGGTAAATCAACCACAGATGCATTCCAAAGTATAAGGACCATAATGAAAAAACATCGTGATTCCTTAAACATTTTATATTGGTTGACTTTGAAAAAGCATTCGGATGTCCACGAGATCTGATATGGGTAGCGCTTAGACATCAAGAAGTTCCGGATACCTATGTACAGATGATCATCGACATGTACAAAGGACCAAAGATGCCCTGCTGGAGAATCCGGAAAATTCTCAATCAAAGTCGGGGTACCATGGAAGCATCTTAAGTCCTTTTCTCTTTATTACAGTCCTTGACTATAAGGTAAAGTGCCAAACTCCAAAGTGCACCAGTTATTCTTTTCTGGCAATGGAACCGTCATAAGTGAGGATCCTATGTCTCTGCAACGAGCAATTGACGTGTTTTGGAGGGAAATGCACTAGTCCAAAAAAAAAAAAAAAAAAACCAAAACTTGTGCTGACCGTCCTCTGATATATGGTACTCAGGCCTATTTAAATGCAACAGTGTTTCTCGAGTGCGGAAAGTTCAAATATCTGGGATCTATGATCAATAACGAAGCAACTTGTGATGATGTTATAAATCATAGGATAAGCGTAGTGTGGAATAAGGTGGGGGGAAATCTCCGCTATCCTTTGTGACCGGAAAATACTCCCTTAGCTGAAAGGAAAGCTCTACACCGGAGTTGTGTGCCCAGCACTCGCCATGTTGGAAAATGTACAAAAGGTATGAGAGTAAATTCGCATGACAGCAGCAGTGACAAAGCTTGACCCAATAAGAAGTTCGAAGAAGTCTTCACTTCAAAGAAACCATCTCGCGAAAAATATAACGCGATCAGCTCAGCCGGCATTGCCGTGTTTTCCACTATCGCGAAAGAGATACAGGCTCAACAAATTTTAAGTTTAACAGGCGGATCAATAGAAAAGCAGTGAAATGGAAGAGTTATGATCTCTTGAATTCAGATCATAACCTCGCCGAAAGAAAAAAAGAAAGAGGTTATAAATATTGCATACTCGTAAGTCTCCGATTGAATGACAAACACGTGATTAGTTAAAGGCGTAGTGTTTTTTAATGCATTTCCTGGCATCTTGTTCATGGAGTTATTTGTTAAAATGGGTATACATTCTGCTTTGGGGGTTTGATGCTAGGCAAGGAAAATTCGACTTTAAATTACAGTCTGCACGGTTGTATCATTAAAAATGTCGTGTAACTCGGCTATCCACAATACTATACTCATAAGATATCCGTCGCCAAGGTACTCAAAAATCCAGTGGATGCTGTACAAGGATAGCCTGGAAACTTTCTCCCACACTATGGACAGGATAAGTTGATAGATTCAGCACTATACCTAGAACAAAGCACTATACCTAGAACATTACCTGAAATATGAAAATTCTCCCTTGTTTCCAAATAATATCCCACCCTTTTTCATCCACCATCAGATACTCAGTTAACCCAATTGACCGTTCATTGTCCACCTAATCAAACCGAATCAATATCATCAATTAATAAACCCCCGAATGCCTTTTAACCTTTTTTGCTGGGCAAAAATGCCAAAAAGCAATCATGGCTAACAGACTCCCTCCCGCCCTCCCGCCCTCCCTTCGTTCCGGTAAATGTTCAAATATGCGATAGAAAATTTCCCCATAGTGGACACAAAAATGCTTAACCACTATCATCATCGAGTTAATTAAGATTCCCAAGTGTAGTGGTGTGTTGTATATGTTTCTCTTTTTTTTCATCAACCCCCGACGCCGTCGCCGCCAACAAATATTCATTTAGTTTGAAATATTTTACTCCATCCATTATTACCGAAGCACGCATAACCACCAACTCGAATGCTGTACATCGTGTAACCAACCATCACCCCTCTTCGCTGGTCACCATCATCAATTTTTATTTCACTTTTATAATGGAGTAGTAAAATACAACAGGCCACCCTCTCTCACACATCATTACAAATGAAACCATCACCAGAAAACATAATAAAATTCACAACCCCCCAACCACCCAACCCCCACCATCCAATATACAACAACGCACAACGACTGCAAAAATAATTTCACTTAATAAAAATATCCTCAAAAATTTTTCCAAATGAATAATTTTCATTCAACCCTGAAATATTTTCCGCTTAGCCTCAGGGGGTGAGTATTGGCGGCGGCGGCAGAATATGTGTAATGAATAACCCCCAAATTTACTACTGTGCTTGGGTGGATGGGTGGTGTCTCACCTCACCCATACGGATGGGTTGGCTCATGGCTGTAATCGCTTTTACCTAAAGAAGAAAAGATGTTATTTTTCATTTATGACGATGACGACCTACTGCATTCCGAACAGAGAGGGGTGTCCTGCGGCTCCTGGCCAATTCGAAAATGGAAAATGCATTTTTAATGCAGCCGCAGGATCCATCTGATTTTCTCTTCAGTGTGAACCAGGAGTGAATATTTCGCCATGGTGGTGCAAATTAAACATTGCCCACTCCTGGTCGGACCAAAAATCCATTTGCACTATCTCGCATTCATTTTAAAATAAAATGTAGAGATTTTTGCCAGTAGGACCCACTCCTGCCAGGAGGCTGAGAATGTGAATGCAGATGAGGTTGTTATAAATTTCATTGCTGTGTCCAGCGCTCTCATTCTCTGCTTGCATTCCATACGTTCGACTGACCATTGGACCCATCAGCCGTACAGCAGTGGAATCATCAACATCATCATCCGCTACCACCGAGCTGACCCTAGCACAGTGTAGTAGCATCATTGGCCGGCAGGAGCAGAGAAAATATTTCACTCACTCTGTACAAATGAAATTCCATTCTTGTCCATTTTCCGAAAATGGAAGCGTCGAGGCTTTTTCGAGGCGGACATCATCATATAAAATATATTCTATGTATAGTATGTGTTGGCTGATGGATAATAAAAAAAAACGAGACTCTGAATCCTACAATTCATTCCGATCCTGGCGGAGAGCCTGAGGAGCGGTGCACTATATACATGTTAATTAACAATTTCGTTTGAATTCCAATTCCCAGAATGTTTCCGTGGTGCACAGGCAACATTCATAGGTCCATCCATCCATCCAATCCAACTATACTGTCTAGTGGAGTTGGCGCGGTTGACGACGGAAGACCCACAAATGCATTTGTTCGTATCAATCCATGAGCAGGGATGGGGATGTGCTTGATGTTTCTGCCATGCAAATTCACACCCAATTGTGAAAAGAATAATATTCACTATGCGTCCGGTTATGTTTTCTCTCCAGGGTGAGTGGGTGAAAGCCAATTTTGGAATGGAGGTTTTCATATCCTCTACAGGAAGATCGTATGTAATGTAGGCGCAATTACAAAGGAATGCACTCGTGTATTTTTCGATATCGCATTGCTGGCTTAAGTATTGTTTTACCTCTGCATACTCGCATGAAGTACACGCATTACGAAATACCGTTCTAAATTAACTCAAATATAGCGAAGAGGATGCAAGGAGCTACTGTTTTATGTTTCTTTTGGCAGAACCGTGGTATTTGACTGATTAAAAGAGATGATCCCGCATCCATTGGAGAACAGCAGTCAGGAATACTAACTTCGAGAAACTGTATCATAGAATTGGAACTAACTCATCTCCACTGAAGACATCGAACATTTTGGATGGAATAATTTAATCAAACTGTTTTCAAGGATGAAATTGAAAGCTGTTCGCGGTGGCACTCTGACACCGCGTATCTTTATCTTACCTACCTTACCGATGGATACAATGAGAGAGTTTGAACCAGCAGAGCCAACTGAATGAATATACTCACAATTGTACCGAATAACTTTCAATAAGTCTACGTTACAATACTTAACAACAATAACCGTATTTTATTATCACCCAAGATCCATATAAATCACACGACGAAAATAAAACGATCCGGATCCGGATCAATGAAATTATTTTCCTTGTGTCTTGTAGAGTGGTTGTGTAACCTAGCAAGGAATAAAAAAAAAAATTCTAGATCACGAAATTGATCCTGATAGAAAGCAAGATCTCGTATTGTTGTTGTATTGCATAGAAATCAATGATCCATATGGATCATGAGTGATAATAAAATACGGCTATTATAACACTGACAGTAGGGTGGTCAATGATTGAAAAAATGTATCGTACTGATTGAAGATTGATGTCGACGTCAAGTGGACGGGGAAAATAATACTGTGAATCATAAAGCAATGGAAAAATAAAATAAAAAATATTTGGAAGACACCCCTGGAGTTTTCTGAAACATAATACCACCTCAGTTTCTAACCACTACTGCAATCATTTTCTCTCTGCCGGCCCTTGCAACGTCCAAAACACTGGAAATAACATCATGACCAACATTAATGGAAGCCTTCTGAAGTACTAGCTAATCGTGAGCACAGCACAGTGAATGTAAAAGGTGTATACGCTATAAGCTCTTTACATACATGCATACATATTTGGCGCAAACAGCAAAGGAAGGACCTAGGGGCTAGTTTCTCACACCCACTTGTGCTGTGGTTATATTTTTTGGCACGAATGGAAGGCACCTACAGTTTTGTGCCGCATACGAATGACAATTTTTATTTTGTTTTTTGAGAAACCTTCTCATGACAACAATACTCTCGGACGAACGTCAGACGTTCGCGAGAGGTACTTCCTTACTTACTTAGGCGGCGCTACAGTTCGAGGTGAAGCTGAGCCTCAACCAACAAGCCTCTCCATTTAGCTCGATATTTAGCTAATTGCCTCCAGTTGTGCACTTTAAGTTGATTGAGGTCCCCTTAAACCTCTACTGCGTCGTCTCTCCAGGTTAGATTTCAAAGGCCGGAGCGTTGGTGTCATCTCAAACGTCCAATACGCAGTTTTTCGACTAGATTAATGTCGCTGTGCAACTCGTATAGTCCATCATTGAATCTTCTACTCCAAAACCCATGATCAATTTTTCTCTCGAAGCGACCAAGGATATCTTCATCCGCTTTCAATAAAGTCCATGTTTCAACGCTGTAAATGGATGGTATGATCAGGGTCTTATATAAAGTATTCTTAGTGGTTCGAGATAGGGCTTTGCTGTTGAATTGTCCTTATTAGCCCAATAAAACAGCGATTAGCAAGTTATTGTTCGCTTGATTTCTGCGCTGATGTCCGAATTAATGCCAGAGCCAAGGTAGACTAAGTCCCTTACTTCCTTGAAGTTGTAGCTGCCCACTGTGATGTTCTGTCCAATTCCTCGACATCGATTGTCCCTTCTTGTTGACAGCATATATTTGGTTTTGTCCTCATTTAACGCTAAACCCATTTTGGCCGCTTCTGCTTCAATGCTGGCACACGTACTGGTGACAGTCCGCTGAGTTCTTCCAATTATGTCAATATCGTTGGCGTATGCAAGCATGTGTACAGACTTTTGATAAATTGTGCCTCCGGTGTTGACTTGTGAGTTTCGCACAAATCGTTCTAGTATGATATTAAAGAAGTCACATGACAGCGCATCACCTTGTCTAAAACTTTTTTTGACAACAAGGGTCTCGGTGAGGTCATTACCGAGACAGACGGACAAGGTTTTCAGAACTAGACATGGCTCTATAAAGCGTATCTCTATAGATGCTGTCATAGGCGGCCTCGAAATCGATAATGAGATGGTGAGTATCGATTTGGACATTCTCCAGGATCTTCCGGAGTGTAAGGATTTGATCGACAGTTGACTTCCTGGCCTGAAACCGCACTAATAGAGGCCAATCAGGCTGTTACTAAAAGGTTTTAGGTGTTCACACAATATCGCAGAATAGATATTGTATTCAATGCTGAACGGAACGGAACGATCTATGCTTCGATGGTTTGGTCACGTAGTGCGTATGCCCCCAGACCGGCTTCCAAGACGCGCCATGGTTGCCGTGCCATCAGGTAGGCGACTTCGCGGAAGGCCTAGAAATAGATGGTTGGCCCAAGTCCGACATCTCTCCTGGAGCCGCTTAGGAATTCCTCCTTATGAGTTGGAGTCAATGGCGGAGGATCGAGAAGGATGGAGAGTCCACCTGAGCATCCTACCCCCACGACCCTCATGAAGGGGCCATTGAAAATGAATGAATGAATGCTGAGGAGACTGATGCCTCTATAATTGGCGCAGTTGAGAGGGTATCTTTTCTTGTGAGCCTAGATTGAGAACATCTAATTTTTACATACTGCTTTCTATTTAAATAGTAATTCGAAATTCACTTAAGTAACATCGAATGAGTGCCAAATGAATGAATGAAATTGAAATGAAAAGATCCGCTGGGCCATGCGCAGCTTCAAGTCCCCAGAACCTGACGGCATTATTCCTGCTGAATTTCAAAAATGTGAGGACATTGTGCTTCCATGGCTCAAGGTCATCTCATCGAGCTGTCTTAATCTGGTCTACATCCCCAAGGCGTGGGCCGAGGTTGAAGTTGTCTTCATTCCTAAGGCAGGTAAGAGCTCGCATGTGGAACCAAAGGATCTCCGACCTATCAGTCTATCGTCCTTTCTACTGAAAACGCTGGAAAAGCTGATTGATATTCACCTCCGTCAGAGCATTAGCCCGTCTTTGCTCTCGCCGTCCCAACATGCGTACTGCAAAGGCAAATCCGTTGAAACAGCCTTACACTCGCTTGTGCGCATCATTGAAAAATTTCTGAGCATCAAAGAATATACCATGGTGGCTTTCCTTGACATTGAGGGAGCTTTTCAATGTCAAACCAAAAGCAATCACAGACGCACTTGCAAATCTGAGGGTGGATACTTCGCTCGGAGTGTTGATCAATCAATTGCTAACACGCAGGATTATCAACACACAGCTGGGTGGAGCATCGGCCAGAAGACTTGCCTGCTGCGGAACCCCCCAAGGTGGTGTTTTGTCCCCCCTCCTGTGGAATCTTGTAGTGAATGAGCTACTAGTGGACCTGGACAGGTCAGTGCTGTAGAGTGATTGCCTATGCTGATGACATTGCGATTGCTGCGTCTGGCAAGCACCCAGACACTCTCAAGGAAATCCTCCAATATGCTCTCTCTCGGCTCACTAGGTGGGCCTCCAATTGTGGATTGGGATTGGAACAGAACTTGTTCTCTTCACAAGGAAATATAAAGTTCCCCACGTAGACCCTCCTATGATTAATGGCACCAGTCTCACCTTCACTGTTAATGCAAAATACCTGGGTCTTATTCTGCACAGAAAACTGAACTGGAAAGCCAATCTACTAGAACGCGTAAGGAAAGCCAATGTAGCTCTCTATTCCTGTAAAAAGGCTATAGGTAGGAGCTGGGGTATGAAACCTGAAATAACTCGCTGGCTTTACGTGTCTGTTGTCAGGCCCATACTACTCTATGGCGTGATCGTTTGGTAGCCTGCCCTTGACAGGGCTGTTCACCTCTCTCAGGTAGCTAAAGTGCAACTATCCGCTTGCATGTGCATCAGTGGTGCACTAAGAACTACCCCCTCTGCGGCACTGAACATTTGTTCAACCTGTTACTCCTGGATATCCTTGGCAGACAGACTGCTGCCAGTGCGGCTATTCGTCTTAAAGACTCCTCTCAGTAGTCTAGTTATCACATTGGCCACTCCTCGATCCTTGATCTTCTCAACTTCACACATGAAAACACGGACTACACCCCACCGAAACTGAGATTTGACCGACACTTCCGTACGAGTATCCCTGAACGGGATGAGTGGGATGGCTCTCCCCCTGATGATGGAAATTCGGTGCACTTCTACACAGATGGCTCTAAGACCGAAGGTGGGGTGGGCTGTGGTGTTTTCTCCGATAAGCTCAACCCGAGCATCTCGTTCCACCTCCTTGATCATTGTAGCGTTTTTCAGGCGGAAATCATGGCGATTAAGAAAGCCCTGTCTTGGCTGAAATGTAATGTATTATCTGTCAGCGATATTAGCATTTTCACTGACAGTCAAGCTGCTATCAAGTCCCTGGAATCGTGCTCCTTTACTTCAAAGACCGTCTTAGACTGCCGTTTGTCTCTTACAGAGATGACAGAGCAGTTCAACATTCACCTATGCTGGGTGCCAGGTCACAGAAACATTCCAGGAAACTGTAGGGCGGATGAACTCGCTAGACAGGGTACTACTCTAAGGCTTCTGCCAGATAAGCAAGCTCTAGGTATGCCCCTCGCTACATGTAAGCATCTACTGAAGCTGAACGCTATTAGCAAGAACAACCTTAGGTGGGATAGTGGCTCTACGTGTCACATTTCGAGGCAGATCTGGCCTAAGCTGGACCAGAAACGTAGTGCCGAGTTGGTTAAACTAAAGCGATCACAGATCAGCTGCGTTATCGGTGTCATCACCGGACACTGTCTAATCGGCCAACATGCCAAAAGACTTGGCCTCTTTTCCAATGACTTCTGCAGGAGCTGTAGGGACGAGGAGGAGGAGGAAAACATTCTCCACTTCCTATGCACATGTCCTGCTCTATCACGCAAAAGAATGCTCCATCTAGGAGCTCCCTTCCTTGACAACCTCAGCGATTTAGCGTCCTTAGACGTCACGAACATCCATCGCTTCATCAAAAGCTCCGGTTGGTTTTATTAATCCCTGAGTGGTCTAATGGTAGATCCTTGGCATCACAATGGACCTTTACTGGTCTAAGTGTGTCTGCATCGTGGTGCAGACAGCCAATCTAACCTAACCTAACCTACTATGAGATACTGAAGTCGATCTTGAAGTCGATCCCGACTCCACAAAATCAAAAATATATTTTGTAAACGACATCAAGTTAGTTAATGTGGATCTACCAGATACAAATCCATGTGGCTACATAGTATTTGTCCCTTAATTATGAAATAAAGTTTTTTTCGCAACAATTGATGTACGAGTATAACAGACAGTTTCGGAATAGCTTTAGTTAATTTAGATATTCGACAATAATTTTCAACTTTTTGTCGGGATCCGGGTTTGAATAAGGAACTTATAAATTAAAATTTCCGTTCATCTAAAAACCTACCAGAAGTTTGGCACCGACTGGTCGCACAATTCAACGTGTAGCCATACGTCTCGAAGAGACTGACTCAACTCGAGATAGGGCAAGGGCTGGCAGACCAAAAATAGGCCTTTCCGTCGAGAATATTGATGCTGTGCGAGAGGATGTGGAAGATTGCCTGGAAACATCAACGAAACAACGTGCCACACAATTGGGCATTTCAAGACGGTCTCTACAAGCCCGGCACAGAGTCCAGCGATCAAGAAGGAGAGCGGATTTCCGACAAAGCCTAGACACCCTTAGACTGGCGAGATGCAACTCAAATAAAACCATTAAGGCTCGTCGTTTATTAGAAGGTAACTTCTCAGGATGAAAACGCTATATTACCTGCTGCGTATAGTGACGAATTCAGGGTTATTGCGAATAAATTTTCCGTCGGAATTTTTCCCCCGAACAAAAATTAGGTACCTTCAAAAATAGGGAAAAAATTCATCAGAGAAAAATTATATATCGCGATTGCGTTGAAAATTCTCCTGAATTGTCATTCATGATACCCATTTCTTTTCCGCGGAATTATTTCCGCTTTTTTGAAGATACCTAATTTTTGTTCGGGGGAAAAATTCCGTGGGAAAATTTATTCACGATAACCCTGATTATTTCAACAGCAGGAAGCTGATGTACAATACCGATGAAGGAAAATACTACAACCTCACCGCGGGAGTTCCACAGGAATCGGTCTTAAGCCACAATTGTGGAATATTCTGTACGACGGAGTGCTACGATTAATACACCATCAGCTTCTACCCACAGAACACCAAGTCCATCTGAAATACAACCCAGCCGGAGCATCATAAAACTCGACCGTGAAGAGGAAGATTTTCCTTCCAAATTGTTCATGAGTGACGAAGCGTATTTGTATCTCTCCGGACGTGTCAACAAGCAGAACAACAACCAGCTTCTGGGGCACTGAAAGCTCCCGTATTATTCAAAAATCACCTTTACATCCACTTAAAGTTACTCTGTGGTGCGGCGAGGCTACTACCAGATTTTCTAGTGATAGAACCCGCGTAGACTTAGTAAAACAGGAAAAAAATAAAATCCTCGTATTATAATTTAGAAAACCAGTTATAACTAAATCAAATTGGGATATTACTTTTGCGCCACCTTGTGAAATGAAATTTCCTATGAAGGAAAGGCATTGTATCGAAATACTTACTTCAATGAAGTGCAAAATGAAAGAACGCATGACTGGATTCTTATGCATTTTATACTATTCATAGAAATAAACCCTATAAGTGGACCTTATAAAATAAATTGTATACAAAAATAAACATTGACTACATTCAATCCCTCGAAACGTTTGCCAGAGAAACGAACCGAAAGAGAAGGACCGACTGGAATCCAAGGTCCGGCCGAGCCTTGAATGAAAATGCAATCCTTTCATTTCAGAAATATTTTTCCTCTTCACAGAGCCCTTAAGGCGTTGCCAATATGCATGAGGGAGGTGTCTCCTAAGGATGAGACTTTGAACAAGATTCATCCACTCACTCACCCATGTCCATTCATGCATCTAACAATATATAAAGTGAGTTTCACATTTCTTCTTTTCTTTTATTTCTTTTCATTTTTTTTACAAAAATCCTTCATATTGTATTGCAGTAGTGATTCCTTCTCTGATTTGCATATGTACGAGTATCTCGTACCGTATTGGGTTGCAGACAATCGCTAACGTTGCTAAGGTGAAGTGGCTGCATTCAGGTCCACCTTCAGTATTGTGACATGAACTTTGGTGACAGATTTATAGCTTTGACCTCAATTTTTGAATCCAAAAGATTGATATTACAATTCTTTGGCTTAAATTGTGTGGAAAGTTAATAATTTGTACACATGTGTGCACGCCTGTGACATTGGTTGGAAGTATTTTTTAATTAAATTAATTGCTATCGCCGCCGTCAGAGAGCGATGCAATATAATTAGACAGTTGCACAGTGTAATTGTGCATTTGCATTAAAATGCCTAAACACTGGGATCTTAAACACTTTCCGAAGATATTGATTTTCGATTGTACAATAGTCGCGCACAATGGACTTGCTGTTACTAAGTGACGCGAGTGGCTTGATCTGTGTAACTAATAGTAAGTAACACTTTGACCATACTGACGTACGATAATAAATTACCAACCGCGTAAGTGAAAGAAGTGAATGGGTGAGATCAGTAGGTTAGGTGATTGAGATGTAGAATATGTGGTGTGAACACGAATAAAAATTATCAAAGGTAGTTGTTGGGTTTCGATTTCCGCCATTTTCTTTCTGTTGAATATGCAGCTCTCATTTTTGACAGCTGTCATGTACAATCGATGCGGTAATGAAGATGCCGGTAATGCTGTTGCAGTCGGTATGGGAGCATAATAAATCAGTTTTTCCAGACTTGACAGGCATGTGGTTTCAACAGGGCGGTGCAACACGTCACACAGCAAGTAACACAATGTCTATTGCGATGAAAGTTTAGAGGTCAGATTACTTTTTTTTTTTTTTGATTTGGTGACTTCAATTGACACCAATGGACTTCTTTATATGTCAATAATCCTCACTTGATTCAAGAATTGAAAAAGAAAATTATGCTTTTATGCTCTCTCGTTAGTTTCCCTTTCGTCGAAGAAACGTTGGCATTCGAAGAACACGTGCTTGAGGATTTCAATGTCAACGCATCTTGGGTAGTAAGGGCTATCGTCCTATTTGAACTTATAAATGTACGGTCGGAAACGCCCACGTCCCGTCATATTTCGATCCATTGCAGGATACGTGAGATAAGTCGGTATGCCAATCTGCCTTTTGTAGAACTACTTCAACGTTTTTTCCAGTATACTTTACCATCTTTCTGAAAGTGCCTGTTTTCGATATCACAGCTGCTTCTATAATCTACGTTGTAATTTGAAGAATACTGTGGCTACTGTTCCTTTGCTAGAATATCTATGGGAGGCATTTTTGCCAGTACACATGCTGTGTCGTTTGATGTTGTGCGCTCTCTCAGCTCGAAAATTCTTGTCGTTGTAAAATTTGTCCATCGTAGCTCTAGCGCACATTGATGAGGCATATAGGATTATGAATTTAGCTGCTCAGGCTAGCAGAAGTCATCGGCTGTGCATCGGCCCTCCTGTATTAGTGATAATATGTGCAAGTGCAACGCTCGCATTTGCGGCTTTGTGACTAACGTACGTAAGATGCTCATTAAAAGACAGTGTCGCATCTATCATGACTCGTAGATACCTAATGTGTCGTTTAAATTTAATTTTATGACCACCGACTATAAAGGTAACTGTTCTGAACACCACCTCCGATTTGTATTCCGCTGGGGTTAGACCCGCGAATGTGAGCCATCGTCGGACGATCCTTATTGTTTCATTGAAATTTAGCAGTAACCACGATGGCAGTGTCGTTTGGAAATCCGACAATTTGTGACTCCTCAGATGATAGGAGCCATAGTACCCCATCATACATCAGATTCCACAAAAGTGGTCCCAGCACGAACCCTTGCGTATCCTTGCTGCAGTTTCAAGCCTATTGCAGATGACACGTTTCAAGACTTTTTCAGTCGCATCTAAGATGCAGAGTGGTCGAAGCGACAAGGGCTCGCTTTGTTGTTTCTTTTGGAAAGGAGTCCTAATCTGGTAGCATCAATTGTATCGGAAAGATTCTCTCCCTGAGGCTTATTATATTGTTGTACAATTGCTGTCCTGAAATGTATTGGAATCCTTACTGCATGGCGCACATTTGCTCTTTGTGATTTACTACAGGCACATTAGTTTATAAATAATTTTTAGGCCACCACATCTTTCCTCAGTACTCCACATCAAAACGAAACTTAAACTCATGCATTCTAAGCGAGAAAAAAATCTAGCACTGCAATTATAAATGAACATAAGTTGAGACTTCAATTCCATGATACACCAGCCCACAGCAACAAAGTTTCCGTTCATTGAAAAACCTACATTCGTCTCGAAAAAGTATTCAGCTATGTTTGATGTCATTGTATGCCTTGCATAGAAAAGTAAAAAAAAAAAAAAAAAAAATAGCATCTAGATACACTCTACTTCTGTTAACAGACTCTCTGCTGTGTTTGCACTGCAATTGTGTGTGACAGGAGCGCACAACAACTCCTTTTTCCTCAAACAAACACAGTTCAGCTCAGATGTTCGGATTATGAATGTGCAATAAATTGAATGGAACATTAGAGCGCGCGACAGACAACCAAAGCACATTTCAGCTCTAATGGAAGGTAACACTGCAAAGAAAAGGTCGTTAATTTGATTTTAAGACCGACAACCAAGTCGACGTCGATGCGAGAGAGAGAATGGCATCAAAGCCATTGAGTGAAAGTGTACCCTGCTCCATTGGTGTGTGGTTTAGAAGTGCTTTAAATCGATTTTTAATAATCCAAGATAGAGATACAAATTGAGTTACTTCAAACAGATTGCAAGATGATTTCGACGAACCGAAGATAAGGCTGGCTTTCCAGATAGTTGCGAGAACTATTACTCACCGTCGTGGTGCACTTTCTAATTGTTAATCGTTCTGTGCAATGATGTGAAACTTACCTGAAAATATAAAAAAAAAAAAAAAGAATGGGAATTAGCATTAATGTTAGCAAATGTGTTAATGTTGAGAAAAAGCAATTCGCTGACTAATGTGCAGGTAATTTAAAGCGGAATCATAAAATCTAGGCAACCACTTGGCGTATAAATAAGAACGGAAACAATTGGCAGTACCCGTGGTTAAAAACATGGGGTTTATGTTTAAATTTATTGGCTCAAGGAAAAGTATGTTAAGAAGGCGCATCTGCTAAAAGTGGAAGGTACCTCGCGAAGAATAAGTAAGACAACTTCCTAGAAGGAGTATCCTGCAGTCCGGCCCAGAAGCAAACATCGAATGAAAATCGTCGTAAAATCTGGGTAACTTTAATTTATTTGCAGACACAGCACTGCGGGATTAGTTTGGTAAGGCAATAGGAGGATACTGGATACTGTCCAAGACATTGGCGCAACAAGTTCGTAACCCAGTGCTTGATCTACCTTTTTGTGGTGATCCTCGGTAACCATATGCATATGCAAGCATATAAGTCCACAAATTTGTGGGCTAAATCGCAAAGACGACCCTGTCAAAGCATCTACCATGCCTCAGATGAAAACTGATAACACGTGAGCTACTTTTGGCTAATGCACACTGACGACCATAAGTTTCTGGCAGAGATGATTTAAGAATCACAAACAATGTATTATTCACTGCAAATGAAAATTCACATGTGAAAATCCAATCTTGTATGGGTAAAACGCGAGCGAAGAGTTTCAAATTCACACCAAACCGTTCACGACGTGAAGTGTGTCACATGTTG
This sequence comes from Brachypalpus laphriformis, assembly GCA_945910035.1. NCBI lineage: Eukaryota > Metazoa > Arthropoda > Insecta > Diptera > Syrphidae > Brachypalpus > Brachypalpus laphriformis. The sequence goes on along the minus strand of OX246753.1, from coordinate 10,051,356 downwards.
TTCACATTCCACATTCACGTTCAGAGGTTATATGAAAAGGTTCGAATAAGAATAAGAAGTTCGAAGATCCGTGGAAGCTTTCACGTCAAGGCAACCATCGTACAAAAGATAGAGCGCGACCGGCTCAGCTGGTATTGCCACGTTCAAAGAAGAGATCATTTGAACCCCGTTAAAAAGGCAATATCAATGCACGTTTCAAAGACATCGCGATGTAGGAAAGGCAGGCCTATAAACGCCTGGATCAGACAAATACGAGGACATCGGCAAGCCTGCCGATATTTTCTGAGGTCATATATCGACGCCACAGGCGGATCAGTAGAAATTCGGTGAAGTGGGAGGGTTGTGATCACTTATTTTCGGATCATAACCTCGCTGAAAAAGGAAGAAGAAGAAGAAGGTTATATGAAAAGATCACGTTCGCAGTTATACCTATAATGTATTATAGATTCACGACTCGGCACAACTCTAGGTTTTGGAATATAAAAATCCATCTTGGTGAGAACTTACTTTACTTATATCCTTTAACCCCTCGGGGGGCATAGGGCGTCAACCACGCCTGCGTGCCATCGTGTTCGGAGTTCTGCAACGCGTTTGAGCTGCCTCCAACTCATTCCTAAAGAGCTCGATTCCTCCTCAACTGTTCTGCGCCACGTTTGCCTAGGGCCTCCCGCTATTCTGCCAGCCTGGGTGAGCGGATTCCACTGCATAGCATATTTCGCAATGGAGTTGTCTTCGCGCCGTAGGGTGTGTCCAATCCATTGCCACTTTCTTCTTCGTATAGTAATGCTTATAGGTTATACGACGTGACACTTGCCACCCTCATATGTAGCCTTGATAATAGCTATAAGTTTTTCTGGAATGCCTTTCCTGCGCAAGGCCAACCAGATAGTATCTCGATTCAAGCTGTCGAAAGCCTTCTCGAAGTCGATAAACAGTAAATGTAGCGGAGACCTATACTCAACGCATTGTTCGATTATGATCCGTTAGGTGTTTATGTGGTCGATGCAGGAGGATCCAGCGCGAAAGCCTGCCTGTTCGACATCGAGAGTTGAATCTAAATGTTCTTTAATTCGTTCAAGAATTATTCTAGCTATTATTTTGGCTACAGCTGGAAGAACACATATACCTCTCCAGTTACCGCACTCCATCAAGTTACCCTTCTTTGGAAGTTTAATGATCATCCCCCTTTTCCACTCCTGTGGAAATTGTTCACTATCCCAAGCTCTCCGTATTAGCGGATGCAGCAAATCTGCCGATGTATTTGGCGCCGCTTGAAATAGCTCGGCAGGGATGCCATCAATACCCACCGCTTTGTTCTTCTTGAGGGACTTAATTGCTGTTATTATTTCAGTTTTACTGGGAGGTACGGTGCGAATTCGGGAATTTGTTGCTTCGAACTTGTTCTCTCCATCTAGTGAGCTGATCCTCATCCGAAATCAGAAGGTTACCGTCTAGACTCTTCACTGGATGTTGTTTGGAGTTTCGACCACCAATGAGCTCCTTAATGATGTTGTAAACAGTCCTACTGTCGCACCTACTCGCTGCTTCTTCAGCCCTTAAGGCCAGTGAGTTGACATATTGACGTTTGTCACGTCTCACACTACGCTGCACTTCTTTCTTCTTCGCACGGTATTGGGCTTCAAGCTCGGTTCTCTCTACTGCTAAGGCCGCTGCAATCCGAACCTTGATTGCTGTACGCTCATCGATCCGTCTCCAGGTGTCTGTAGAAAGCCATGTGCGGTGGTATTTCTGCTTTTTACTGACATACGTTTTAGCCCCAGTCGCAAAAGCATTTTTCACAGCACTCCAGTGGTCATCCATGTTCTCTATGCTGCTGATTGCTTCTGCTTCTAAGGCAAGATGGTCCCTGAACTGTTGGCGCACTTGGGGAACCTTGAGCCTGTCGATATTAAACCCGGTGATGTTAAGTAGGTTTGAGTGGTTGCTGTTGACGAATGCAGTACGAAGGCGTAAATGAGCAACCATAAGATGGTGATCTCGTTCTTGTCCGACGTCAGCTCCACGTCTGTTTCGGACGTCCAGGAGACAAATTCTAAAGCGGCGACTGATCGCAATGTGGTCGATCTGGTTGGATGTTCGTTGCCTATCAGTAGAGACCCAACTGATCTTATGGCAGGTGTTATGGTTAAACAGCGCACCTGGGGAGATGTATTCCCCAGCATCGTACCATCTTATCTCGCTCAGCCTGATGCCGATTTTATACCGTGGGAATACGCGCTCCAATTGGAGGAATCTGGCGTTATAAGGCCCTTCCTTGAGTGAGTCCAGGAACGTTAACGTTAACGTTCCAGAATCCGATCGTTGTCCGTGTCCGATAGCCAAAGGTCGTCAACAAATTATCCGTCCTTATCCGAGGCGATTGTTTCCGTTTCGGAGCAATAGTTCTTGGTGAGAAGGTTACTCAGAATAGGACAACTTGAGAACATATGTGTATGTACACATTATAATGCAGGTGAATACTATTTACCATCGCTAACACTTCCTTGCTCTATCAAACGAATCCAAAGATTTCATGTCCTGGAAGCCTTTTAGTGAGTGGACTCTGACCGCCAGACTTACGGCGAGTGTAACGTAGAAACGTTGAATGCCGCCTACAATGCAACAAAGTAAGCGATGAGATGAAACGTAGACCTCAAACTTACTTGCACATATTTCTTTTTTTGCAATGTGATTGAAATGCCTCAAAATTGGACTTAGCTCTTGTCCTAAGGTAATAGCCTCGATGAGAACGCTTGATGATTTGACTTGACAGCTATGTCGACAATTTCGACCGATCTTTTGCATCGACTTCTGGAAAGAACGATATTGAAATCTTTTCTGATGAGTGGCGGAATGGGATGACAATCACAAGGTTCCAACAAAAGTATCTCACTGTGTGCAGAAATTTAAGAGATATTCGCATGATTCTCTTCAATCCTGGTTTTACTACGTTGACCACACCAAGACCTTACTGATCATCATTAAACCATAGGTGTCCACAATACCTGCAAAAAGGAATTTGAATACCGCCTTGTCCAAAAAAAAAAAGAACTGGTGGGTATCATCAAAATATGTTTTTAATGCGCAGGGCAACAGCCATTTTTTTTTTATTTTTATAATTTGCAAGAGCTCAATGGGTTATGAGCACTTACTAATACAGGCGTTGGAAAGGATAGAGAAAGAGAGAGATTGGTGTAGTGGTTTGAAACTCAGATATTTATGTTTCAGAAAAACTACGGAGGCGGCGTCCAGATAACTGGGGAGATTTTTGTTATATTTGCCTTTGCGTATTTATTTCCCATACACCTGATATCATAGGCAAATCAATTATCCAACACAGTGTACAATTTTTTCCGCCATATGACAAACCTACTTACTGACAGTGTTATGTCTTCACAAGAGCGTTTAAAAATGGTCGTAATGAGAAATAAATAAATAAATGATTCCCGACATCAGGATTTGAACCATGAACCATTAGCATGGCAATCGATGAGGTTACCACTACACCATTGCCAGCCCTAATATTACAGCTATTGTGGCCAAAGCAAATCTTAAATGAACAGCTATAGGAGAGAGTCCAAGAAAGATGACTCTTTCATATTAATCGAGCTGCTTTTCAGCAATGGCTTAAATGACATTGTTTTCAAGTCATCAATTGTATTGAATGATCCGTACAAAGATTAGTGTGCCTCTCTGTATCTGGATGAAGACATTATGAGGGAAATCAGAGCTTTCTTTCAAGAGGCCTGACCTTTCGGCAGATAGTTCTATCGGACACTGCCCCATAAGGACACCGATGATGGTGCTGATCTGCGTTCGATTCAAAAAGTCAAACCCATTAGAGCGTTTGTGATCTATCCTAGACCACATTTGTTTGAAGATTTCGTGCCATACTATTACAAGTCAAACTATGCAGCGGAACTCACAAACTCAAGATAAAAAGAGATCGACTAAATCAAAGAACTCGCCGGACGACGGTCAAAAATGAAGGCACATAAGCATGTTAAATTCCCATTGCAACGAGAGTTTAATGCAACTAGGATGACTTCCCTAAACTCTACTGAAGGACAGAGAAACATCCCAAAATGCTTTGAGAAATACAATTTTACACATAACCGATTGGAGGAGACCCCAAGAGGAGGGATAATGACACTTTCTTCATTTCATCCTTAATTCCAAATTATTCCTATCTTTTTCAAATACCGCGCGCAAAAATTATTCGCGAAGAATTTTCGCTGCCTCTTGGTATTTGTCTTAAGGGTTAATGTATCTATACATACTCGTATATAAAATAATTTGTTTCTATATAAATGTCTTTGATTCTACTGCCGGCTAATCTTTTGTTCCAAAGGGTTCCTTCGCACAAAAATACTCGAAAAAAAAAATGTAGAAACAACAACTACATATACAGAGTCAAAAGAAAACACTGAAAGAATGAAGCAACGTGACATTCCGTAAATTATTTTCACTTCGTCTCCGAAAAACGCATATAGAAAAATAAAAATAAATGAAAAACCAAAATGGTTGCAGATCCGAGGAGAAATGAAGGACACGAGGGCAGGAACCAAATCAAGAAAACGGAAAAATGCCGAATGTTGCAATGGAATGGAATTCAACAGACTTGCATTTGTCATGAATTCCTTGCTCTCGAGGCGAAGACGACTGTTTGCAGTTCCTCTGGAGTAGTGTTGTGAAGCGTTCTATGTATATATTGCTCGTGTATCTCGGAAACGCACGAGAAGAGATGCATCTTCGTCTTGACCGTGAAGGGAATAGATTGTACAAAGTACCACCACCAACCCTCTGCGTATGCTTGTGTGACGAAAATAATTTCGCGCGCTGACAACCGACAAGCGGGCGAGGAAGTGTATCTAGTACAGTGATGGTGATGGTGCGTGAGTTTGGTGTGTTGTTCTTCTTCTTCGTCGCCTTACGAAAACAATCTCTGTTCGATGTGTGCAAAGTGATAACATACTCCTTTGGTCGGTCGGTCGGTCGGTTGGACCGTCCCAAACAGCCGCATAACTTAGTTAAATATTTTTGCAATTTTACAAGGGCACGGAAAATAATTACCTCCTTATTGCATCCTCTGCTCTGGAGAATAACCTACGAACGCTTTTACATAAGCGGATGTGCGCAAATATTTTCTGACGAAAATATTCGAAATTCGTACGGCAAACAATGCGAGTTGATGTAGTTGGGGATAGTTAATAAGGTTTTCCTGCTTTCAACACACACATATGCACTCTCTGACTCCAGCAGCAGGAGGACGATGATTGTCCGCGGTATTGATGTAGCACAGATAACACTAGAGAGCAGTGGCGGCAATTTCTCGATTGCGGTAACAGATAGGGCGCTAAATTAACAAGACTGTGTTCGTTCCATTCACTGCCGCATTGGTTGTGTGCAGTGCGGAGTTTCTCGCATGTTTCCAGTAAACAGGATCGCACGGAACGATCGGCTTTAAGTGGCGAGATCAAAGATCAATTAACATGTTATTTAGAGGGTTGTGTTTGATCTTCGCCCCTGCTACACATCCTTTTGTGTGGATGTGGTGCACAGCTAAATAGTTTTATATGTGCGTTTTTGAAACAGTGATTGGACAAAAGATTCCGATGGCTCTGGGAGGCCCCCCGACTAACTAACCAGTTTAATTTCCAGCTCGATTTTAATTAACAAAGACAAGGACGGGAATAGAAGGTTCTTGGGAAAAAATTGGTCACAGTACAGAACATGCTCTTATTTACACTTGATCCTGCTAATATGTTACGAATATACTAGAGCTGGGTGATCATAGAAGAAAAAACTCTCCGGAAATAGTTTGTTAAAACAAGTTATCCAGTCATGATAAACTACATCGTAAACATAAGAAAAATACTCGAATCTTTTTATCCTATATTGGACATGTTGCACTTAAATTTTTTACAGACCCTCTGAACCAATTTTAAAAACCAAGAATTCTCTTCAGCTATTGAGCTGTTTTGGTAGTTAAAGATTTATGTATCCAGCAAGCACAAACTTCAGAATCGGCAAGACAATGCTCTTCGAAATCTACCAGTATGAGCATGTAAATGACAATATTTCAGTTCAATTCATTATACAACCTGTCGATGAGCCCAAAGAGACATCATACCTTGAATTTCAGTTTCCTGAGCTAGAGGTGGGCTAAAAAGCGATTTTAGGTGAGCAGTAATCACAAAGAGTAATTAAGAGTAACAGTGATTTAGTCACTCTTAAGATCACAGTCACCGTTAAATTGATTTCTTGTCTTTGGTGGAATCACAAATGACAGTCGATTAATAAACAATCAAACAAAACACCAAAAATATAGGCAAACAGGAAACATTTTTTTTTTTTTTTTTTTTGCCGAGAGCAGGTGAAAAATCTTCTAAAGACACCAAGGCCCGACCGCGCGTGCTTTTTTTACTCACTAGAAAAACACCTCTCTACCCAGCAGTTTTATTTTCGCTTACGAGACTCTTTTTGGAAAAAGAGGATCGTTGGTAATTAAAAAGAAATGTAGAACTTTAGACAGCTTGAATTCCAATGAAAGTTCCTGCCTTTTTCATGACCGGCATATACTATGACGCGAGGTAAAAAGGTTTTGTCCTTTGCAGACGACGAATTGAATTGTTCGCGTCAAGTAGTTGAATGACGGTACGGTTACAATGGCCGTGAACACGATCTTTTTGTTTACGTGCAATTTTTATTATCTCTTCGACGACGCTTGGAATTCCCAGATCTCGATGAATATCTTCGTTAGGTACATACCACGGTGCGTTACCTATCGTTCTAAGAACTTTATTTTCAAAAGCTTGTATGATGTTTCTATTGCTTTTCTTGGTAAAACCCCATAGTTGTATACCATACGCCCACGCTGGCTTTAGCACTTGCTTATAGATAAACAGTTTGTTATGTAGGCTCAACTTCGAATGCTTTTCGAGTAGCCAGTACATTTGTCGGTATTTGTTTTCGAGCTCTTCGCGTTTATTTTTTTCGTGCGATTTCCATTTAAGTTTAACATCTAGTCATTCCTATATATTTTGCTTCGTTCGCGTACGGTATTCGAGCCGAGTTTAGATACACAGGCAATCTATCTACTTTTGTAAAGTAAAGTTGACGTGAGTAGATTTGGTTACGTTCAGCACAATACGCCAAGAATTCGTCCAAGCATGGACTTTATTAATAGCATGTTGAAGCTTTCCAGTTGCCGCTTCAATAGTGTCGCCCGTTGTCAATATCGCCGTATCGTCCACAAACGTGGCGACGACACAGTTTCTTTCCTGTGGGATATCACGCGTGTAGAGTACATATAGAAGTGGACCAAGGACACTTCCTTGTGGGACTCCGGCCGCAATCTTCTTGAAGTCAGAGTAATCATTTCCGTGCTTAACACGAAAGAGTCTTTCAGTGAGGTACGATCATCGCAAGATAAGAAAGAGTTGCAGTAGCAGTAGTAATCGCAATTTATACTCCAAGCCTTCGTGCCAAACCTTATCGAAAGCTTGTGAGACGTCAAGAAATACACCACAACGAATCTTTTTTTCTTCGAGAGCTTTCTCAATCACGTCAGTTATTTTGTGGACTTGGTCGATTGTAGAATGTTTGATTCTAAATCCAAACTGATGGTCAGGAATGAGACGTCTTTCGTCGATTACGGGTTCTAGACGTTTGGAAAGTAGTTTTTCGAATATTTTTGAGATAACCGACAAAGGAAAAATCAAGGCAACATGTATGTAAGCATGAAAAAAAAAACTTGTATTTAGCGCAAAAACTCATGTAGGACCTAGCTTTTGAGAAACTTTCTCATGACGGCAATAATCTCAAATGTTTGTCAAACTTTCGCGCGAGATGACACTGTGAAAAAACTTTTTAGAATACGCACCCAGACCCGACAAACTGATCTCTGCACCACAGAACCCACGAACGTCAGAAAATGAAATTCTTGCCATTTTCTCTCACTACGCAAGTGTATACAAACGCAAAGAAGACGATTGCATTACGATTTTGTATGTATCTACCTTGAGCAACTGAGCATTTTTACTATGGAACAATCACAGTCACAACTAGACCCGGTGATTCAGTGAGTACCTGCCACAGAGCAACCTCACCATGCCATACTAAGTGCGATAAACAGAGTGCGCGATAGAACGTTGGAGTAAACATTTACATAGAATGCCAAGAGTGAAGGCGACGATTTCGTTGCATATAAGCTACGGTCGACGTTACTAAATAACAATGAGCAAGAAGTGCATGTGTGTCATATGCAGTTATCCGCAGTGTGCGCAGCAGTAATCATAGCGATCAACCGAACAGTACAGAACAATCACAACTATTCACTGCTCAGCGAAAAGAACAGAGTGATGACTAACAGTGATCACAATCAATGTCTCACCTCAGTCATTAACAAGATCATTTAAGAAGCGTATAGACAAGTTAGATAAGTCCGAAACAGATCATAATGACGAGATATCTTATAAGTGGGCGTGTCTTTTGGCTGTAAAAATATTATAATCCTAGGTTAAGGATTAAGAGACACACAAACCGACGAAAAGATGAACATGGTTCAATTGACTATTGGTAATGATAATTTATGAATATAACAACGAAGAGCGCATGCCGCTTATAAGATCAATATTCTTGTACGAGGGCAAGGTGAAAAGTTCTCGGCCTGACGCAGAGATAGCGTTCCAATCAGCAAAAATTTATGTTTCCTGCCTGGGTGCACTTCTCATTAGTTCGTATGACAAGTTTCAACTTGTTCTCTCAAGTAGTTTGTTTACACGAATTTTTGCAGTAGACGTCTTGCATGTTTTTCATTAAAATGGATAAACTTAAATATCGTGCAGTCATAAAATTCTTCGTTTTAAATGGGTTAACCCCTAAGGAAATTCATCCAAAGTTGACAAAAGTTTACGGGGACTCTGCTCATTCCATGTCAACCGTTAAAAAGTGGGCAGCTGAATTTAAACGTGGTCGAACTTCTCTCGAAGATGACCCACGTGAAGGACGGCCAAAAACCGCAACCACACCCGAAACCATCGAAAAAGTGCATGATATCGTGTCCAACACGAGGCGTGTGAAGGTGAGTGAAATAGCTGAGGATATGTGTATATCGGAAAAGAGGGTGCGAAAGCTCTGCGCAAGATGGGTGCCGCATTTGTTGAATGCCCATCAAAAGCAAATGAGCAAACGATTTTCGCGGCAATCTTTGGACCGATTCAATAGGGATCCGACCGATTTTGTGCGGCGAATTGTCACCATGGATGAGACATGGGTCCACCACTACACGCCAGAAACGAAACAGCATTCGAAGCAGCGGGTGGAAGCCGGTGGTACAGCGCCAAAGAAAGCGAAGTCGATCGCATCTGCCGGAAAGGTCATGGCCAGTGTGTTTTGGGATGCGAAAGGGATCCTGTTAATTGATGACCTTGAGAAAGGGAACAAAATTACAGGCGAAAATTACTACAACCTTCTTAAGCAGCTGGATGCCAAAATTCGCGAGAAGAGGCCTGGCTTGAAGAAGAAAAACATCATCTTTCACCAGGACAATGCACCTGTACACAGGTGTGCGTTGGCGACGGGAAAACTGCCGGATTTGAGGTACGATTTGCTCGCCCGTCCCCCCTATTCACCTGATTTGGCACCCTTCCATCTGTTCCCAAACTTGAAGAAATTTGTTTCTGGAAAGCGCTTCGCATCCAATGCAGAAGTTGAGAGGGCCGTAGATGAATATTTTCACAGCCTTCCAGACTCTCACTTCCAAGAAGGAATACTGATGTTGGAGAAACGCTGGACTAAGTGTGTTGAAGTCAAGGGAGATAATGTATAAAATCATTTTTTAACTGAAAATCGCAGTCTTTCATTGTCAGGCCGAGAACTTGCGCCCCGAAATGTTTGCATATGAAATTCATTGCCTTATAGACAAAGTTAAGTGCTGTAACTAAATCAAATACACGAGAACATATATCGAATTGTAGCATGCTACGTATGCTGGCTCCAGTATCTATTAAAAAATTTTGAAATTTTTTACTTCTATTTCCACTACGTAGTACACTACCAGCCTACGTCAAAGCTACATAGCCCGTTTGATCTTGTGTACTCAAACAGGTGACACATTCAAGAAGTTTCTGATAAATCATATCACAAATATGCGAGGTACTTTTTGTTTGCAATGGAATTTTTTTATTTTTCTATAAACAAATCAAACTCTTAATTCATGATAAGACTCATTCATTAATGTCGTGTGTCGCTTTGAAAGTCTTGGATTTCTCTCTGTTTAAGCCAAAAATAATCTTCGACTACTTCCCCTCAACCTTTGGATGACCAACCCTCCTATCACCTGAAATCTAATCGAAAATGGTTCCAATGAACGCACCAGCTATCATATACTAATTACACGATGATATCAAGCCAGAAACAACACCTGAATTTCAATTCCACCGAGATTAGTTTGAAAAGTAATCAAATCAGCGAGCAAATAATTCGCAGAGTTAACCTTGGCACGATTGCTGGTAGGCACAGTCCTTTTGAAGTTTGGCTTTGAGTTATCTTCCCAAACAAAAAAAAAAAAAAATTCCAAAAAGCGACATAATCAAATTAATAATTGCAAAACTGACTCTGCTCCAATAGCAAACTCTTGTTTTGCTTGTCAAACCCTGATAAGATATCCAACTTGGGGATGGTGATGTAATATTCTGTTCCAATGAACGATGAGTAGATACAGTGTACTTCTTATCGCTCCGATGCCTGAACTTGAATGCCTTAGAATGACGTTGATGGAATATATGGTGACAGAAGCAAATCAAAAAAATAAAAAAAATAAAAAATTGTATCTCGCGGGGGTGATGTATCTATGATTTGGCAACAACGCTTGTAATAAATTCAATTCTCTTGTTCGGCTAATTGTTGTTGGAGTGGAGTTGCTGGTTTCAATTTAAGGCACGTAGACGAGACAAATTTTGATAGTGCGACTCTTTTTTTTTTTTTTTGGGAGAAAATACGTGTTTTACTTTCCGAAATAGATTTTAGTGGTTACACTACTTCTTTCTTTTTGGGATTTCACGTTATGACGAGTGTTTGAATCTCTTATTTCATTTATTTTTTTGTCTTTTCGATTCTGTGAGATATTTGACGATTTGATTGAGCTTGGTGGGGGTATTGATGCAATTACAGGTAATTTTGCACAAAATTTACGTTGTTTTTGTTGTAGTTGTCTAGAAAATTTGCGAAAACAACAAAAATGTCACGATGTAGTGTACGACAAACGTGCGGAGAATTCGCAGATAGTTGTGTTGTTAGCGAAATATTTTGTTAAATTGTTAAAATGTCATGCATGCTTACATCCGGTGAATGTGCGGCCTTCAATTGAATTCCCTTTAATGGCAAGAAATTATGACTAACATGGTAACTAGTTGCTAGCTTTAAGAGCATTTATTTGGAAGCAAGAGTCTCGGTAGCAGAATTTCTCAGAAACAAACAAAAGTCGTGAATCTCTTATATTGAGCGAGTGCATTGCAAAGCATGTCGACCACTGGTAACTCAAATAACATCTCAAGTCGTCCTGTAAAAATTTCAAAGAAAACTGCCACTCATTTCCTACTCGCTGAGAAAAATAAATGTATGTTTGTCCTATACAAATTCTGCTGATAGTATACATTTTTTTTTGGGTGCAATGAATAAATTATAATTTCAATCAATCAACAGCGGTTATTGCCTCTGCGGAAGATGTTTGTGGAGTGAAGCGGCTTGGTGTGGCCGCTGGTGGTGAGGCCAAGGACACTTCCCTGTGGGACTCCGGCCGCAATCTCCTTGAAGTCAGAGTAATCATTTCCGTGCTTAACACGAAAGAGTCTTTCAATGAGGTACGACCGCAAGATAAGAAAGAGTTGCAGTGGCAGCAGTAGTCGCAATTTATACTCCAAGCCTTCGTGCCAAACCTTATCGAAAGCTACGGTCGACGTTACTGAATAACAATAACAAGAAGCCATCAGAGAGAAAAAGAGAGCCTTTAAGGTGTGGATTCACTTGGGGAACTCCGATTCTCGAAATCGGTACACTGAGGCGCGAAGAACTTGCAAATTAGCTGTGAAAACAGCGAAAGAACAGTCTTGGAAGGAGTTTGGCGGGAAATTGGAACGTGACCACAGATCTGCAAATAAGATGTTCTGGCAGACCGTCCGCCGACTCAGAGGAAAAAAGTTGAATATCGTTGAAGGAGTTAAATCCAAAGACGGTAGACTCTTTCCAATGAGGAGGACATCTTACGCAGATGGAGCGAGCACTTTTCAGAATTGCTCAATCCCGAACAGGGCACCGAAGATGACAGACCTATGGTCGAGAGTTGGGCGGAAAGTAGTCCTACGGTAGAGGAAGTAACTTTGGTGATCAAAGCGCTAAAAGTTGGCAAATCTGCTGGTGTGGATGAAATTCGGCCAGAAATGCTCAAGGCTTTAGGTAAAGAGGGAGTTCAATGGCTCTCGCGTGTCATTAAAGTGACCTGGGAATGCGGTGAAACACCTGGTGATTGGCAAATGGGGGTGATAGTTCCTCTTTTTAAAAAAGGGGACAAAAGAGATTGCGCCAACTATAGGGGTATATCTCTTTTAAGTCTCACTGGAAAAGTCTTCGCTAAGGTGCTAGAAAAGCGTTCCAGAGCTGTGGTTGAGGACAGTTTGGGGGATGAGCAGTGCGGTTTTCGTTCCGGTAGAAGCACAACCGACCAGTTGTTCACTCTCAGAATGGTTCTTGAGAAGGCCTGGGAATATTCCAAACCTGTCTACACGTGTTTTGTGGATTTGGAAAAGGCATATGATAGGGTTCCTCGTAGCAAACTCTGGAGTGTTCTGCAGGAGTATGGGATTGATGGTTCCCTGTTAAGGACGATTCAGTCTTTATATACAAACTGTAGACGCTGTGTTCGGATAAACGGTGTTAAATCAATACCTTTCACTGTGGGCGTTGGACTCCGCCAGGGGTGCGTTTTGTCACCTCTCCTCTTCATTGTATATATGGATTGGATGTTACAGCGCAGCCGTGGCGGGGAATGTTTCAAAGTGGGAGACCTAAGGATTAGTCATCTGCTCTTTGCGGATGATTTGGTCATCCTTGGGTCCTCTCAAACCGAACTTCAGCGCGCACTCGAAAGGTTTGTAGCCGTTTGTGATGATGCTGGAATGAAGATCAACGTGAACAAATCCGAAGTAATGGTCGTTTCCAAAAAACCCATTCAGTGCACTCTGCATGTTAGTGGAGTCCCACTGAAGCAGGTGGAGAAGTTTAAGTACCTTGGGGTTTTATTCACGAGTGATGGGAGGAGCAATGCCGAGTTATCCTGTAGAATTGGTAAGGCTGGATCAATTTTGAGAGAGCTTGGCCAGTCTGTTATAAGGAAGGCCGAACTTAGTGTTCAAGCTAAGCTATCGGTTTTTAACTCTGTGTATGTTCCAACTCTCACCTATGGTCATGAAATTTGGGTAGTGACCGAAAGAATAAGATCGCGGATACAAGCTGCCGAAATGAGGTTCCTTCGCGGTGTTGTTGGAATAACTCGTAGGGATCGAGTGCGCAACACCAGAGTACGCGAGGCGCTCAACGTTGAGCAGCTACTTCTCCGAACGGAATGATCTATGCTTCGATGGTTTGGTCACGTAGTGCGTATGCCCCCAGACCGGCTTCCAAGACGCGCCATGGTTGCTGTGCCATCAGGTAGGCGACTTCGCGGAAGGCCTAGAAATAGATGGTTGGATCAAGTCCGACATCTCTCCTGGAGCCGCTTAGGGATTCCTCCTGATGAATTGGAGTCAATGGCGGAGGATCGAGAAGGATGGAGAATCCACCTGAGCATCCTACCCCCGCGACCCTCATGAAGGATCATTGAAAATGAATGAATGAATGAATCAATCATAACATTATTATTCATAAGCCTATAATATTGGCCAGGAACAAAAACAAGTATTGCAAAAAAGTAAAACCTCCTATGAGAGTGTAAGGATATGACTGTTATATTACCCCGAACAAAATATAACAATTCAGTGAATTATGTTCCACAGAATAAAAGTTATACTAACTAATCTGACAAAATATACTTTTCTTTCCTTTTCACCGATTAGCTTTTAAATGTTTGCGCTCAAACAGATAAAAATTTAAGCGTTAAACATAATTTAAGAAACGTTTTGCATTTCTCCTTGGTTTTCTTGCATACTTTCTGCATATTATGAAATTCAAATAACATGTTTTCCAGAAACATTTATTATTAAATAAACGGGTTTCTTAACTCCAAATAAAATATTGATTGATCCAAGCATATTTGAAAGGTCTTTAAAAGTCCTATTTCTTTTAGTTTATGCGAACGTGTGTATTTCAATCATCTCCAAACATATGGTATTCAAAAATATTTTATTTGTAACTAACAAAGGGATCTGCGTGTGATAATTTTCCAGCATAGAATACAGGAGACTCAATTTGGTAGGAATTTTACTCGAGATTAACCCCTAATCTTCAATAACGATGTAAAGAGGTATTTTAAACAATTTCTTTGTTACATGACATTGCAACTAGTCAATAAGACTAACAAGCAGGTTGCATATGATTAAAGTTAAAGTTTTTTTTTTTTTTTTGGTTGCGCCTGGAGGTGCAGGAATCTTCAAAAGATACCAATGGTCCGTACCATTGGTTATGCCCGATTCATATATCTGACAATGCCATCAGTGCTAGTCAGTATATGCCTACGGGATAAACCTCACCCCTCACCCCAGAGAGGCACTATGAGAACCGGCTGCGCGTACTCATAGTAGTAGTAAATTCGTCCCTCTCATTTTTTCATTTTTGTTATAAGGCAACTTAGTCGTAGCCTTAACCAGTAGTTTACGCTTGTACTGTTAATCGCGTTAGGTAGGTAGCTTTCCAGTGAAGGCACCTACTAATACCGTCATTACATGCGGTTTTTCCTTACGGCGCTAGGTCGAAAGGTCTTGTTCTTTGTAGTCGGCGCTCAAGGTTTGTCACGTCCATAGTACGGATTATTTCATTATTGCAGTGAACATGAAGACGGGTACGAAGTTTGCGAGCAAAGTTTGTTACTTCGTCCCTCACGGTAGCAATTCCTAGATCTCTGTGAATATCACTATTTCCTATATACCAAGGAGCATTCACGATTGCTCTTAGTATTTTGTTTTGAAATGATTGTAGTAGAGCCATATTGCTTGGTTTGGTACAACCCCAAAGTTGTATACCATATGTCCAAGACGGTTTTAGGACTTGCTTATACAGAAGCAGTTTGTTGTATACGCTTAACTTCGAATATCTTCCGAGTAGCCAATACATTTCTCTAAATCTGATTTCGAGCTCTTCGCGCTTCTTTTTAACGTGTGGTTTCCACTTAAGTTTTACGTCTAGGGTCATTCCTAGATATTTTGCCTCGTTTGCGTACGGTATTTGCACCGAGTTAATGGATATAGGTACGTTTTTTATCTTTCTTAACGTAAAATTGACATGCGTTGATTTCGTCTCATTTAGGACTATTCGCCTGGTTTTTGTCCATTCGCATACTTTGTTCAAAGCTCGTTGGAGTTTTTCCGTTGATGATTCGACTGACTCATCCGTTACGAGGATAGCCGTTGCTACAACGGTCCCTTCATCTTGTGGTATATCTCTTGTGTAGAGCAGGAACAGGATTGGACCGAGAACACTTCCTTACGGAACACCGCCGTAGATTTCTTTGAAATCGGAATATTCACTCCCGTGTCTAACACGGAAAAGTCTGTTTTCAAGATAAGATTCCAATATTCTGTACAACTTTTCCGGTAAGATTACCCTTAGCTTATACCTTAGGCCTTCGTGCCATACCTTGTGGAAGGCTTGCGATACGTCGAGAAAAGCGCTAGAGCGTATTTTTTCCCTTCTAGTGCTTTTTTCAATTTCGTTCGTTATTCGATACACCTGATCGATTGTGGAATGTTTGACCCGAAAGCCGAATTCATGATCCGGGATCAAGTGTCTTTCTTCAATTACTGGTTGCAATCGTTTCAGCAGAAGTTTCTCGAAGACCTTAGATATTATTGGCAGAAGTGAAATAGGTCTATATGATTTCTTGTCATTTGCACATTTTCCCGGTTTCGGAACCATAATAACTTCGGCGACTTTCCATTGCCTTGGAACATATACTAGTCTTAAAGAAGCATTTATAATGTAGAGCAACTTAACCAGCACTTTTTTCGGTAGCTCTTTCAAAATTTCGCCAGTTATTAAATCATATCCCGGAGCCTTGTTATTTTGAAATTTTTTTATTGTCATTCGAAGTTCGGACAAGGATACGGTTTTTACTTTAAAGTTGTCGGGTGCCGTATTATCATTCGGATCTTCGATCAACGGTTGTCCATCGAACGGCTTGAACGTTTCCTCTAAGTGATCGGCAAATAATTCTGCTTTCTCTTTGTCTTCTTTTGCCCATTCCCCGTTAGCTTTCCTAATTGGCGGCGAGTGCATTACATGTTTCCTTATGGACTTCAAGGCTTTCCATAGAGAGTAGTTTGAATACTTATCAGCGGTCAGACCGTCGAGGTAAGTAGAAGTCTCGTGATTTTTTAGGTCCTCCAGCACATTTTTAAGCTTGTTACAAAGGTGGTTCAGATAAGTTTTATCCGGTGGCGCGCGGGATTGTTGCCATCTCTTGCGCGCTCTCCTCTTTTCTCATGTGAGGTCTTCGATTTCAGGCTGGTATTTGACTTTATTGTTCCGTGCTTCTGTCTTCCGCAAAGGAGTGTTTTTTCACGCTGAGCTCTGAATGGCTTCGACGAGTTTGTCGATTTCTTCTTCTATTTCGAACGGTGTCTTTAGCAGTAAGCAACATTTTCCTTGCAGTCTCTTCTGAAAGTGTCCCAGTTAGTTTTGTTACTAGTTAACCTAGGCGGTCCTTCTTTTTTTACTAGACTTCCACCTATTTTTAGACTGATCTGAGCATAGATCATAGCATTCTTCGACTTCCGTCAAATTTTTAGTTAACTCTTTTGCGATAAAGAAGTCGACGAGGTCAGAGATTTTATTTATGTCAGTTGGCCAATAAGTTGGCTTTCCTGTCGAAAAGTTTAAGTAGATAAATTATTATACTAGTTGATGCCCATCGGATTCACTAGTTTGTCTATTGCACTACCAGTTCGTGCGGCTTCGTACGTTGGAGTCTTCTAACTTGTTTGCTTTGGTTTGGGAGTTTAGATGCCTCTTCATGTGTGTGCTGTCTCCGTCTTTTCGCGTGAGCTATTGCATACCTCTGAATCTCGCTAGATACGGTCTCCATCCTCAGATCACGATGTAGGTCTGTGTTTTGAATGTACCATGGTGCATTAACAATGCGCCGCAATACTTTGTTTTGAAGCCTTTAAATGGTTTTGATGGTACTTTTCTTAGCACACCCCCATAATTGGATACCATAGGTCCATACTGGTTTTATCACTTCGTCGCTGTCAAATCAAACCGGCATATCTGCAAAAATAGAGTTTTTGAGTTATTGGTGTCAAAAAATTCCTTTTTTTTCGTCTATTTTTCTGTCGTACCGGCATATCGTATACCACCTTGATCAAAAAGTTCCCGGAATAAAAACCGTGTGGCGCTCCCATCGTTCCGATTTGAGTTCTGTTTTCTTTGTTAAGTTGGTACATCTGTTCTTGATATTCCCTCTAAATCTTAGCATCATAGCTTGACATTTGCAAAAGTTACGTAGCCAAGAGTACATCTATCTCTGTGTGTGTTGGCGATTTTTTACAATTTTAGAAATGGATTTAAATTTGCAACAACGAACTTGTATTAAATTTTGCGTAAAAAACGGATTTAATGGTGCGCGAACGTTGGAAATGTTGGAAAAGTGTTTCGGCAACGATTCTCTAAAGAAAACGGTCGTTTACCAGTGGCACGAGCGGTTCAAAAGTGGTCGTGAGTCAATCGAAGATGATGAAAGTAGTGGCAGACATTTTCAGTCAAAAAAGAAGGCAATGCTCACGGTTTTCATGGATTACAACGGTGTAGTGCATCATGAATTTTTTCCAGAAGGCCAGACAGTAAACAAAGAGTATTATTTGGGCGTTATGAGACGTTTGCGTGAAGCAATTCGCCGAAAGAGACCAGAATTGTGGGCAGAAAACTCGTGGATTTTGCACCATGATAACGCACCGTCGCACAGTGCCATCATTATTCGTAATTTTTTGACGAGAAATGCAACAAATACCATCCAGCAGCCACCGAATTCACCTGATTTGGCTCCCTGTGACTTCTTTCTGTTCAATCGAGTTAAAAAACCATTACGGGGAACGCGTTTCAGCAGCCGAGAGGAAGTAATGGAAAAATCGCAGGAAGCACTGATGGACATACCGAAAACCGAATATAAAAAATGTTTCGAAGATTGGATCAAGCACTGGCATAAGTGTGTTGCAGTCGATGGGGATTACTTTGAAGGGGACAATATAGATTTAGATGAATAAACTTGTATGTTTAATTTTTTGAATAAATTCCGGGAACTTTTTGATCAATGTGGTAGTTGAATAAAGATCCGTCATTTTATTCATGCATAAGGTGGCTTTGAGGTGAACCAAACGGACGTTAAAAGGAAAATATCACATGCGAAAACTTTAAAGCGCTCTGGTGAAAAATATGCATTTTGCATTTGATTTGACAGCGACGACTTGTACGTAGAGCAAAAGTTTGTTATGAACAGATAAAACTGATCGTCTTCCAATGAGCCAGTCCATTTTGTTTAGCTTTAGGTTGATTTCGTCTCTTTTTTTCTTGACATGCTCTTTCCAGAGAAGTTTTGCATCTAAGGTTAGTCCTAGGTATTTGGCGGTGTTGGCATAAGGAATTTGGGAATTGTTGACGAATATCGGAATTTCCCTTATTCTTTTGTTTGTTAAGTCAACATGCACAGACATAGCGTCATTTATTTTTATGTGCCATTTTGTAGTCCAACAATTAATATTGTTCATTGCTGTTTGTAGCTTTTTAGCTGCTTCTTCCGTTGTTTCGCCGACTGCCAGAACCGCTGTATCATCAGCGAATGTAGCTATTATGTTGTCTGGGGTGGTTGGTAAATCATTGGTGAACGAAAGGTAGAGTGTTGGACCCGAGATGCTGCCCTGAGGAACTCTCGCATTTATTTCCCTTAGTTCGGAGTACGCATCTTCTTGTTTTATTCTAAAGAATCGAGGTGTCAAGTATGATTCAAGTAACTTTGAATACTGTGTTGGCAGAGTATTTTTTAGTTTGTTCACTAGTCATTCGTGCCAGACTTTGTCAAAAGCTTGAGCTACATCCAAAAAAATACACAGAACAAAGCTTTTTCTCTTCCAGCGACTTTTCTATCACTTCAGTAATCCTATGGACTTGGTCTATAGTTGAAAGACTTTCTCTAAAGCCACATTGGTAACTTGGTACTAGTTTTTTATGCTCAATGATTGGTTTTAGGCGTTTGAGAAGAAGTCTTTCGAACAATTTTGAGATGATTGGGAGTAGAGATATAGGCCTATAGGATGCTGCCTCATACGGTGATTTACCTGGTTTAGGTACCATGATCACTTCAGCAACTTTCCAGTGACAGGGGACGCGATGCAGTCTGATTGCATCTTGAATTGAATTGGTAAGCTTTGCCATACCTTTGTATGGAAGTTGTTTTAGTATTTCACCGGTAATTAGCTCATACCCTGGGGCTTTCTTCGTCTTGAGTCTTGTCTTAATTTCTTTTCTAACTTCAGACACAGAGACTGGTGGAATATCTTCATTATCTTGGCTGCGCGTATCGTACGTCATCATATCATATTGATTTGCATGTGGTTTAAACGTGGTGGTTAGATGCTCAGCGAATAAGGCAGCTTTCTCTGCATTCGTTTTCGCACAGTCTATCATTTTTCCTGATGGGATGTCTTAGCTGAACCGGTCTGTTTAGGTCTTTGGTGGTCTTCCAGAGTGAATAGTCGGTACTTTTATCGTGCGTAAGTTCTTTGATATACTTATTTATACTCATTTTTTATTTCTTCTATTATACGGCGAATGCCGTATACGGTGGGCGCCGTGGCATAAGTGGTTAGTGTGTCGGATCACTACGCATGAGGTTCCAAGTTCGAATCCCAGAAAACACCAAAAAGTTTTTTCAAGGTCCCACCTCTCGCGAGGTGGCTTCTCTAAAGCCAAATTGGTAACTTGGTACTAGTTTTTTATGCTCAATGATTGGTTTTAGGCGTTTGAGAAGAAGTCTTTCGAACAATTTTGAGATGATTGGGAGTAGAGATATAGGCCTATAGGATGCTGCCTCATACGGTGATTTACCTGGTTTAGGTACCATGATCACTTCAGCAACTTTCCAGTGACAGGGGACGCGATGCAGTCTGATTGCATCTTGAATTGAATTGGTAAGCTTTGCCATACCTTTGTATGGAAGTTGTTTTAGTATTTCACCGGTAATTAGCTCATACCCTGGGGCTTTCTTCGTCTTGAGTCTTGTCTTAATTTCTTTCCTAACTTCAGACACAGAGACTGGTGGAATATCTTCATTATCTTGGCTGCGCGTATCGCACGTCATCATATCATATTGATTTGCATGTGGTTTAAACGTGGTGGTTAGATGCTCAGCGAATAAGGCAGCTTTCTCTGCATTCGTTTTCGCACAGTCTATCATTTTTCCTGATGGGATGTCTTAGCTGAACCGGTCTGTTTAGGTCTTTGGTGGTCTTCCAGAGTGAATAGTCGGTACTTTTATCGTGCGTAAGTTCTTTGATATACTTATTTATAGACTCATTTTTTATTTCTTCTATTATACGGCGAATGCCGTATACGGTGGGCGCCGTGGCATAAGTGGTTAGTGTGTCGGATCACTACGCATGAGGTTCCAAGTTCGAATCCCAGAAAACACCAAAAAGTTTTTTCACGGTCCCACCTCTCGCGAGCGTCTGACAAACATCCGAAAGTATTGTTGTCACGAAAAAGCTTCTCAAATCGCCGTTCGGATTCGGCATTAAACTGTAGGTCCCTTCTATTCGTGTGAAAAATATAACGCACACAACATGAGTGGTTGCGAGAAGCTAGGCCCTGGCACTTTAAAGAGCTGTTGCGCCAAATATTTGATTTGAATTATATGGCGAAGATGCTGGGAATTCTATTAAGATTTCTTTTATCTATTGGAGCCCGAGTTTGCTGCCATTTAGCTCGGAGTTTCCGTTTCTTGTCTACTAATTCCAGTATTTCTCTAGGAAAGTTTTGGCCAACTGCTTTTCTTTTTAGAACTGGAGTTGATTCCAGACCGACTGTTGAATTTGTTGGGTGAATTTTAAAACATCATCTTCAAGTTCTGCAGTAGTCTTAAGGGGGATAGATAAATTGATTTCTTCATCCAGAAACTGTTTAAAAAGAGTCCAATCAGTGCGGTTATTTGTGAAGATTGTGTTTTTATCTTTTAGTATGATGTCATCGCTCAGAGTTAGGATGATCGGAGAATGATCTGAACTTAAATCAAACCTGAAATTTTTACAGATTTTTTTGACCAGGAAGAAGTCAACTAAGTCTGGAGTTTTATCTGGGTCTGTTGGCAAGTATGTCGGCTTTCCATGAACTCACATCCCATATCCTGAGCAGCTTTGTATAACTCACGACCTTTTTTTGTTATTAATCGAGATCCCCAGCAGGTGTGTTTAGCGTTGAAATCTCCTCCCATAATGAATTTTCGTTTCTGTCTTTAAATAAGCGTCTTATATCGTTCGGATGAGATGTTATGCTCAGGGGGGATATAGAGATCTGTTAGGGATATCCATTCTTTGTTTCTTCTAACCGCTACAGTTATAGCTTCAAATTCGTATGTACTGTATATGTCCTCTTCGTGGTGTTCAATGATTTTTTTGATTTTTATTACAGCACCACCACCCCGACCTCTGTTAGCTGGATGTAGAGCATAGTAAGCATCATAGTTTCGAAATTTGATAAATGACTGCTTTGTAAAATGAGTTTCAGAGACTAAGCAGACATCAACTTTTTCTCTGTGAACCCAAGCAAAGTACTTCGGCCTACAAAGTGATCTTTTGTACTAACCCCTGAGGAAACGCATATTGCGATGGTGTCCCAGCTGAAATCAAGTTCTCGAAGGAAGTTTAAGATGGTTTGGGCTGAGGAAGAGATTATATCAGATGAGGTGTTAAACCCTTTATAAACAATTTTTTGTCTGCTGCGAGCGATGGCGAGACAAATGATGTGCTCAGCAGTTTCAGTGTCCTCAAGACATAGTCTGCAAATGTCAGATTATTAGCCAATTTTCTTGAGGTGGTATTTGAGAGAGCAATGACCAGTAAGGAGGTCTGTTAAAAAAGTTGTATTATGTTTGTTCATTGCTAGAATTTCTTTCGATCTTTTACTGGAGAGATTAATAAATCTCTTTGCGTGTCTTAGATCTGTTTGTAAGTTCCAGTATGAGCGCTTTTCGCGCTGTTCTCAACGATCTGGGGTTCCGTACCAATGAATTTGAGTTTGGAATCAGATCTGGCTAGTTCATCAGCAGTCTCATTGCAGGTGATGCTTTTGTGACCAGGGACCCAAGTGAGTGAGAGGTTATTATGTGCAGCAAGCTGCTTGAGGGTGGTGAAACAGTTCCAAACTAATTTAGACTCGAAGCTGAAAGATTTGAGAGCTTTTAAAGCTGCTTGGCTGGCTGTCTGATAGAATGTTTATGTGTGATCTTCGGAGGCGTCTTCTAATGCTCTATAGCATAGACCTCTGCTTGGAATATAGAGGTGTTTTGACCTAGTGGTACAGCAAATTTAAAAATTGGTCCACAAGTTCCTACACCCACACCATCTGCCATTTTTGAGCCATTGGTGTACCAGTTGATTTGTCGATCCATCTGAAGGAACGGGGGGTTTTCCCAATAGGTTCGATTTGGAATGTCTATTTTTCTGGGCATGAAGTCAGATACACATACTGCTGATGAGGTAAGCAGCGGAATTTTGTTCAGAATCTTCATATGCCCTGTTAAATCAGAGTCCTTCACATTAATGAGGATATAAAGCTTTAGAGCGCTGGCGGCAGCATTCTTCTTTACTTTTATGTATAAGGTGAATGGAATGGTAGTTCGAGCATATTTCCCACCATATTAGTCAGGCAAAGGTAATGATGGGAATGACGATGGTAAGCTAGTTCCAGTGAATCATTTTGGACTTGAGACCCCATTTTTTTCCAAAGAGTCTAGAACAGACCCAAAAGGCTTTAGTCGCCTTAGATGTAATTTTATCTAGATGTTGCCTTCAGGTAAGTTTCTGGCTTCACTGGAAAGATTAGTCGGACACCATTTAATGTTAGTGTCTGGAGATTTAAATTCCTTCTCCTAGTGAAAGGAATGATGACAGTTTTAGATGGATTAACTTTTAATCCTTCTGTCTGACACCAAATCGTTTATTTTCGATAGGACATTTTGCATTCTTTCAGAAATAATGGATTCTTGCTTGCCTCTTATTATTATTACTAGGTCGTCTGCATAGTCTTGTGTTAGATAGCCAGCATTATTTAGGTCGTTTAGGAGTGGGTCAACTACGATTAACCAAAGAAGAAGAGATGGAACGCTTCCTTGAGGACAACCTTTAGTGTTTTTGATGAAAAGTGAGAATTGACCAAGCCTGGTAGAAATAGTTCTGCTACTTAACAATTTGGTAGTGTGTTGGTCGATGCCTTTGGCTGCCGTTTTTATAGAATGAAACGAGGTGGTCTCAAAGGCTCCAGAGATGTCTAAAAAAGAACAAAGTGTGATGTCTTTGTTCAACAGAGATTTTTTCAATCTTTTCAACCAAGTGGTGTAGGGCTGTTATTGCTGATTTGCCTGTTTGGTAAGCAAATTGGTTTTCATTCAAAGGGTGTTCTATTAAAGCGGTATCTCTAATATGGAGGTCAATAATTTTCTCTATTAACTTTTAGGACACTGAGGTTATGCTAATCAGTCTAAAAGATTTTGGGTCTGAGGGAGATCTGCAGCCAGTTTTGGGAATGAAAACTACATTGACATTTCTCCACACAAACGGAATGTAGTTTAGTTCGAAACTGGCTATGAAGATCGAGACCAGTGAGTCTATGATGATTTCAATCCCGTGTTGAATTAAAGCGGGAAAAATTTCATCCCCACCAGGTGCCTTGTAGGGATTTTGGGTTGAGATAGCCCATCTGATAGAGTTGGGAGAGAAGAGTTTTCTAGAGAGACTCCTGGTGTGTCTATTTGGATGGTGAAGAAGGGGTTCATAGATTATATGAAATAGCATTGGCTTGAGAGCTGGTTTCGTAGGCGGACATGATTTGAGAGCTCAAGCTTGCGATTACTGCGTCAAGAGTTTTATGAGAGTCAATGTTTGGAGAGTCAATTAAAGTCGCACCTGAGGGTCTCCGTATAGGGGACCCAATTGGTGCGTTTAGGAGTTCTGTTAATAGTGATTGGATGTGTTGAAGTACCCAAGTAAAATCTGATGTACATATCGTGATATATGAAGAACTAGCTAGAAACTAAGAGAAGAACTAGTTATGGTAAGAACTAGTATTTCTCCTCTGATTGAGTTAATAAATGTGGGCTAACTGCTCTTATTTAAAATTTCTAGGTTAGTAGACAGAAGGTAATTTAGAAGGGGGTTAGTCTACATTGAAGGGCATATTTCATCATTTGCATAAAGAAAGTTGGTATCAGGCATCTGCATAACTTTGATTAGCATTAGCTTTCAAATTCTTCAAGTAGATTTGAAGAAACCTAGATTCGAAGTATATTGTATAGGTCGGCGTTGATATTAAAACTAAGCCTAAAGATACGTTTGAAGAAAGAGCGATGACCTTTTTCAAGCTCCTCAAGGTACTGATAACTGTGCTATTATGAATTATCGTTAAGTAAAGAATTATATTATTATAAGTAGCATTAGCATAAAGATATCTGTAAAGAAAAGAAGGAGAAACATTTTGAAGAAGAAGCCTCGAGGATGGCAGCCTGCAGACACTCAACCCAATTTTGGAAGCTAGCGAAAAAACTCAATGGAACGGTAACGGTCATCAACAGAAATCTTAGCCCGGAAGTTCTTCGCAGATATTTTGATGGCTTGCTCAACCCCATTAAAGCAATCGCATCCTTCCAGTACGCGACTCCGGGTCTGCTAAATGATACGCTTGACGCTGTTTTTACGCAGAAGGAAATAACGGAGGTTCTCAATGAGCTTAAAGACGGGAAAGCGCCAGGAACTAATTTATTGGTGGATAAGCTCTTTCAATTATTCAACGGAATTCTAGAATCCGGGATCATACCGCAGTACTTTAAAGAAGCCTCAATTTTCCCGATCCACAAAAAAGGAAGTTTAGCCAACCCGGAAAATTATCGAGGCATCTCTTTTTTGAACGCTTCCTATAAAATTTTTACGACAGTGCTTAAAAAACGATTAACGATGTGGATAAACCAAGAGAATCTGCTCAAGGAATACCAGGCCGGCTTTAGGCCAGGATACTCAACCGTGGATCAAGTGTTTGTTCTTAAAAGCATTGCAGAGTCATTTCAGACGCGAAATAAAAAGCTTTACACATTTTGTGTAGATTTTAGGGCAGCATTTGATTCGATAGACAGAAATTCATTGTTTTACAAACTTTACGAAAAGGGAATGTCGCTAAAGTTCGGAAGGGTTCTCCAAAACTTGTATATAGATACTCGAGCAGCAGTGTGGAATAGAGAAGAATTATCGGAGTGGTTCGCGACTAAGTCAGGAGTAAAACAGGGATGCGTTTTTAGCCCAGATCTTTCTGCCCTATTCCTAGATGATTTGCTGGACGAGTTACCTGGAGGTGTGGAGTACGCGGGCACTAGTATTAAAGGTCTTCTGTTTGCGGACGATGTTGTTTTGCTGTCCAATTATCCGGAATCCTTACAATTAATGATAAATCGCCTGTATGATTACTGTAAGCTCTGGAATCTTGTCGTGAATTTAGGGAAATCCAAAGTAATGGTTTTTAAGAAAGGTGGCGGGAGGCGTAGCAAAAAGGAAAAGTGGCATTACAATGGTGCAGAATTGGAAGTGGTGAGTGAATTTAAGTACCTTGGTGTGCTCTTAACAAAAAACCTTAATATGGATAAACACCTACAGGAGAAATTGTCAAAGGCGAAGACGGCAATCAACACAACTTGGAAGGGATGTTTTGCCAATCGTTTTATTGCCCATAGCAGCAAATATAAGGTATTTGAAGCCGTTGCTGAATCCATTTTGTTTTATGCTGCTCAGGTATGGGGATATAAACAGTACGAAGCGGTTGAAAAACTGCTGAGATTTTATATCAAGCGTATTTTTCATCTCCCTTCTAATGCGCCAAACTACCTGTTAATGATTGAAACTGGCCTTTCTCCCTTGTTCATCAAAACCTTAAGACTCCAGGTCGACTATATTCTTAAAGTGATGAATATGCCAGACGCACGACTTCCAAAGAAAGCAGCTCTAAAGACCGTTGCCAGTAAAACAAGCTGGTACGCGGAATGGCTGGATCTTGCGAGCCAATGTAAGATAGAATTGGATTTGAGTATTGATAACGTAGCAAACTGGAAGCCAGTCTTATATAGATTAATCGAAAGCATGGATGATCTTTACGCAGCGAAATACAGAGAGGAAGCCGAGTCGTCAATGCATAGAGCCATTTACAGCCGCTTGAACCACAACTTATCAGAGAATAATTATTTCCATGATAAAAATAGTGTACAGGAAATATCAATGATGATGAAGTTACGAGGAGAACTTTTGAGGCTGAACTACATACCACATAGGGAGGACCTGCCGTGCTTGTGCGAATTATGCAACCTAGGTGAACGAGAAGACGTCTTACACTTCATTGGAAAATGCCCAGTACTTCGTGAAACGAGACAGCATGTGTTTGGCAAAAACTATCTTTCGGATGAAGAAAGTATAAGTGCACTAAATGAACTAGATGTTTGCAAACTGTACAGCTTTTCTAAAACTGCTCTAGCGTATAGGGAAAAAATTATGAGCGGAAGCTTTCAGAAAATTTTTAGTCCATATATGTATGTTTTTCTTACTTTCTTTTTTCTCACATGTAAATTAAAATTTGTTTCAATTATAAAAAAAAGCACAGAAATATAATTATTGAATTATAATTGTCAATCTGGCAGACGGCAAAAAAGCCAAGCTAATCTGTTTCTGTTAAATTTATATGAAAATATTACCGAATAAATAAAACTAACTAACTAACTAACTAACTAGTAGCATTGTTCAAGCGTGAGTAAATCACGATGATTTGATAGCTTGATTTGACAGTTATCCCTATCGTAAGTTCCATCTTAGCAAAAAAAAAAAAAAAAACCCTTTACCTCGAATGCCTGTAGTTACTCTCAAAAAGAACAAATATTCATATTCATTAACATCTTAGCTCTAGAATCGTATCTTTCCTTAAAGCCCCGTATAACAATCAAACTCTTCAAGACAATTCAAAATTACCCATGTTCAGTAAAATTTTGAACTTTCTGACACGATTTTTTATTTTTTATTTTTCGAAAATAAAACGTGCGGTACTTTAACAGCAAAATAAAAAAAGTCTACCTACAACCATACAGTCTAACAAAAATGTTTCTTATCAATGTCTTAAAAGCGTTTGTTTATCACAAAAGTCACATGATATCATCGTATAGCTATCTAATTTCACTGCACACTGAGTCAGTAACAAAAATACTTTTCATATTTTTTTTTTAATAATATACTTTACTTTGTTACCAACAAAGCAGCAGTTTACCAAATGCAGAAACGTGCATTCAGGTGTGCAAACAAAAATTGCACTGCAATCAGCATTGAAAAAAAAGAGGGAGTATGAATTAAATACTAAAACCGTATCACTTTAAAATTGCATCATCAAGATCTGAACAAAGTGATATGACTCGACAACAAATGAAAATTTAACAATTCAATTTCTAAGAAAACTTACACAATTTCAAAGTTGAAAAAGTTTTGCAAAATTCTCAAATCTTTAAATCTTTGAAATTATCTTAAACCGTATTTAGTTTTGCGAAAAGATGCGGGGGAAGGGACAGCAATTTTTGATGATTGCATTTTTCAGACGATGCAGAGTATCTGTGCGGTTGTTTTGCAACTTATTGAGTTCATTTTGAATCAGAATATTAACTGGAGACGAGATAAAGAGAAGACAAGCGAATTCTTGGGACCATGAAGGAAATAGATTTTTACAATTATGTAGCAGTGGTTGAAATAGGAAGCAAAATGCAATAATGTGGCAAAATAAAATGCAATACTGACAGTATTATGCCTTAGCAATAGTGTTGACATAAGTTTTCACAATTGATCGGACTGACGACATCAGGATATGAACCATTTAGTGTGGCAATCGATGACGTTACCACTACACCATCGTCGCCCCCAATTCTATTCAGATGGGATAATTTATTTATTTATTTAAGCTTTATACTTAACTAAATAACTTAAAGCTGAACTTAAGACTAACAACAAGAGAAATGTGTGGAGAAATGTGTGTGGCATTATTTGATTTGTGCAGCATTCTTGACAATGGTTCGTTGTAACCATAGTCAGTGCGATGAGAAGAAATACGGAATAGAGTAACAGACCTAAGGTTGCGGGGATTCGTATTTAGACAGATTGTTTAAGCAGTACGAGATCATCCTGGAGCGAATCAAACAACATCTCGAAGACACACTCGATGCCGAACAAGCAGGTTTCCGCTCTGGATCCTCCTGTGTCGACCACATCAACACCCTGCGGATTATCATCGAACAGTGTGTTGAATATCGATCGCCACTCCACCTGTTGTTCATCGATTTTGAGAAGGCGTTCGATAGTGTCAACAGGGAGTTTGTTTGACGTGCCTTACGCAGGTAAGGGGTATTCCCGATAAACTAATTGCTATTATCAAAGCTATATATGAAGGCTCCAAATGTCACATTCTGCACAGAGGAAGGTTGTCTGAGGAATTTGAGATCCAAAGTGGGGTAAGACAATATTATTCCTATTGGTGATTAGCGATGTGCTTCGCGCAGCTTTGTCGACGGGAAACGGAGGAATTCGACGGACTCTTACATCTCAAGTGAAACATCTTGACTACGCTGACGATGTATACTTACTCTCCCACAGAATTATGGACCTCCACCAAATGACAGCAGATGTGGAGAGGGAGGCAGGTGTCATCGGGCTGAAAATTAATACTGCAAAAACTAAAATTATCAGGCTTGGAATAAACTCATCGGCTCAAATATGCATTGCTGGACAACCGGTAGAGAGAGTAGAGGATTTCCAGTATCTTTGGAGTATTGTCTTGGCCAGTGGTGGAACCGAACTGGATACAGCCAACAGGATCGCCAAAGCAAAGTCGCGTTCGGGATGTTGTCCAAAATATGGCGAAGCAATGTAATCAGTTTGAATACCAAGATAAGACTGTCCTGCTCCAACGATGAATCCGTGCTGTTATATGGTGGCAGCACGTGGAGAGTGACCACTACTATCACGAGAAAGCTGCAAACATTCGTTAATAGGTGCCTGCGCAATATCTTAAGGATTTTCTGGCCCAATCGTATCTCTAACAAACACCTTTACAAGAGAACGGGTCAGGAACCAATAGGCACAACCATCTAACGGCGGTAGTGGCAGTGGATTGGTCACACGTTCCGAAAGGGTGACAGTTCCATAGCGAACCATGCTATGCAATGGGACCCTTTAACTTAGGATGGCAGAAGACCTGGCGGTCCGAGAAGATCATGGCGCAGAACAGTCGAGAAGGAGGCACGGCAGTTAGGGAAAAGTTGGGAAGAACTCAGATACATTGCCAGAAACCGTACACGATGGTGCGTAAGCGTAGTAGAGACCCTAGGACCCACAGGGGATACAGGACACAAGTAAGTAAGTAAGCAGTACGAGACAATCAATGTTACCAGAGGTCTAACGAAAATGAGAAAGAGGAATTCTGTTACGTATGAATCAGAAAACTCTTTTGACCAACGTTTTACAAAGCCAAGAGCTGAGTTGGCTCTACTTATGACATTGCCGATGTGTGATCGGAAGTTGAATTCGCTGTCGCAGATGATGTCCAAATCGCCTGCTGAAGTGACTGAGGGTACAGGCTCTTCATGAATGAAGTAGATTCTAGATGGCAGTAGGAGAAACTATTAAGTTCATCCTGTAGAGGGCGAGAATCAACGGCAGATGATATACATACGTCTAGGGATTTTCATATCATCAGCGTAGACCAGCAGATCAGGGGGGGTGGAATCGCGTCCTCCGTGAACGGATGACTGATAACGTAATTTGTATTGTGTTGTTGGTACATCTAGCAACAACATACATACAAATTACGTGACGAGTAATCCGTTCACAGAGGACGCGATTCGACCCCAGAATTCCGGGCAAATGCATTCAGTATCATATTGTAAGGATAAAAATCAATGGCCCAGGACGACTACCTTGAGGGACGCCCGGTGATGCTATATTAGGGTCCAATACTATTGATCTAAAACGGACTTCGTATTGAAGGTCCACAAGGTATGATTTGATCCATGAGATGAACCGCAGTTAAAATGCAAGGGCTTTTTGCTTGAAAAGAATAATTTTGTGAAAATTTCTTTCGAAAACCATACTAAAATCTGTGGCTATGACATCAACTTCAATGCTATCTTCCAAAGCATTCAGTGTACTATACATTAATTCGGTTAAGTTGATGGTTGTTGACCTACCTTTAACGACCATGTGTGGCTTAGGGGAGAAGATTGGCTTGCAATGGAAAGATATTGCAAGAGTTTAGGTAGGTATGCGTGAGAGCTTAGCGATTGGCCGATAATTAGAAAATTCGCTCTTGCATCCTTTTTTGTGGAAGAGAGTAATATAGGCGTTGTTCCATAATTGAGAAAAAAATTCCTGGGAGATTGAAAGTTGAAAAAGGGCAGTGAGGAGGTGTGTCCGACAATTCGCACATTTTTTTTAAAAAATATGGCGGGGACACCATCAGGAACAGGGGAATAGTCATCTTTCAGGTTAATCTTATTAGCAAGCATTGATGGGATTATGTCCACAGAGACAAGGGAGGTTTGAACAGAGTTGTTGAGATAGCAGAAACAATCAAGGTCAGGTTTAAGTAACACTGGTGACACCAACCAAATGTCCATGGTCATCCTGCACAGATGGATGGAGATTGGCAGCGATGCCAAGACTAGACATAGCTCTGTATAACTCGACTCTATACACGCTATCATAGGCAACTTTGAAATCGATCAAAAGATGATGCTTATCGATTTTATATTCATGGGTTTTTTCCAAGATCTGCCGTAGTGTGAATATTTGGTAAATGGTGGACTTTCCCGGCCTGAAACTACACTGATAAGGACCTATCAGGTTCTTGACGATCGATTTTAGGCGTTCACATAATTCGGCAGACAGGATCTTATATGCGATGTTATACCTCTGTAACTGGCGCAGTTCAGAGGGTCTGCTTTCTTCAGGATCGGACAAACGAGGCTGAAGTTCCATTCATCGGGCATACTTTCGCCCGACCAGATTTTACAGATGAACCGGTGCATGCTCATTACCAACTCATCTCTTCCTGCTTTAAAACTTACGGCGGCAAAGCCGTCGTATTGAACGGCTCATTCTGTCTGAAAGTGGAATATGGAAGTGTTTCTTCCATATCCTCAGCGCAGACTGCGATTTTACTACTATATTACCATTTTCGTTCCTGCATGCTTCTGTTCTGGCTTTGAAACCTTGGCATGTTATTTTTCTTTTGGTCAAATTTTCGAACATCATTCCTCCAATAAAATCTCTCAATCTCATCGAGCGAGCGCTTCTCATGCTCCTTTTTTATTATTCAGAGAAGTCGATGTTCCTCTTTTCTCCTCCGCTCGTAAAGCTCGCGAGCAGCTCTAGTCCTTCTATGCAGCGCCGCTTTGTACGCCTCTTGTTTTGCTGCATGTGCTTGCCGGTATTCCTCATCAAACGAGGGGTTTCGTTGCCACTGGTCTTCCGCATTTGCTGCTGGCGGCATAGGACTTAGATTGAGATTAAGAGTCTCAATCGGCAAAAGCTCTGGCGATCTCGTGCGATGGTACCCCCCCGACGTCAAATTTCCTCACAGTATTTCGTTGATTTCGCTCCGTTCTGGATATCCGCATACGTACCTTGGCTACAAATAGGTAGTGATCCGAGTCCACGTTGGCTCCTCGGAAAGTCCGGACACCAAGAATACTGGAAGAGTGCCTAGCGTCGATCGCAATGTGATCGATTTGATTCACGGTTTTTCGATCTAAAGAGAGCCATGTCCCCTTGTGAATGTGCACGTGGTTTCCACGTGCAGACACGAAGATCGTTGTCCCGTATGTCGCGTATCACCCGTATACAAGGCTGGTGGTTGCTTCGTAACGTGTTTTTTTTTTCTTTTACGTGGTAGAAGAATTAACTAACAGCGACCACCATGGGTCACTGGCCTATAGGAGACCATGCAGTCAAACTAGGTATCCCATATAGCACACACTGTCGCAGTTGCAATGTCGCAACTGAGAAAGAAACCCTTACCCACTTTTTATGCGCCTGGCCGGCACTAGCTAGGACCAGACAACGAGCTTTAAGAAAACCCTTTTCGATTCCCTTGAGGAAGTCTCCGAAAAAACCTTATAATCTTTTTAAACTGCACATGCTGGAACCAGAGACTCCCCACCAACACACCTTTTACATCCAGGTACACGCGTGTTGTGGTTTCAAAACGGCACCTAGTGCTAATTGGGTTCTTTCTTTTTCTTAGAAGAACCACCACACCTACCTACCTGCCAGGGGAATTAACCTGACAGCGCAACCCCCAACATGGAGGGCCGGTCCTTTCTGTTATACAAGTAGGACGCGGGGCCGGGTACTCTCGTGCCATTAGTCCACTACGGGAGTATGAGCACTGCCGTTGGCCTATTAAAGTCTCCTCCGCCACCATCTCTTTCCAAGGACCTGACTGACCTTGGAAATACCTGTTATCCGAATATGTCGAAGCAGCTCACTAAGTTCAACCTAACTAGAACTGTAGATGCCACCGTAGACTCCACCAAGGTAATTCATCCGCTGCTGTCTGGAGCAAGAAGTTTTTTTTTGTTTTTATAATTTGCGCGCACTCAAAGGGTTATAAATACCTTTAACATGTTTACACACATTGCGGGCGTTGGAAAGGATAGATAGAGAGAGAGAGAAAGATTTTGGTGTAGTGGTTCATTAAGCTCAGTTGTTTATGCTTCAGAGATTCTCCGGGGTGGCGTCCAGATAACTGGGGAATTTTTTGTTATTTTTCGACTTTTGCTTCTGATTCACAGTATTTTTTTCGAGATAACCGATGTCAAGGGCAAATCACCATCAACAGAGCGAACAATTTTTCCAGCCGCATGACCAAGCTACTGCCAGTGTTTTGCCTTCGGACTGACTTCTACAAAACAATTCACTACCATTTTTCTCAAAAAATGTTTATCAACTATTCTTCCCATAAACAAAAATATTTTCTGAATTTCCATACAATAAAATTCTAATGAAAATGTAACAATTATGACTGAAATAAAGATTGAATAAAGAAAGACGATTGAATCAGAGACTGCTGAAGTAGCCCACTCGAAACCCCCAAAAGATGTTCAAGATTCGAACCGAGGGCAATTGGTGCAACAATCGTCAGCGCAATCCTCAGCCACCGCAGCTATAAATGAATTACAAAAAAGTTAATAACCAATTAAATATTCATATTTTCACAAATTAACCAAAATCAATCCTTCACTTTTAATTACTCTTAATTAATTCACATTCATAATCAGCACGAGACTTTGTTTAGTTAATTTTTACAGTTGCCACTTTATTGTCCCCAATTGTTCAAAAAAAAACTTATCTCGAACTTATTCCGGGCTTTATTTAGATATCAAACCGGAAAGCAATCTGATACGTAAATGGTACGCCCCTTCCGATAAATAACAATCGACTGAAATCCATTTCGAGTATCTTTTTCAAATGTAATT
The DNA here is from genome assembly GCA_945910035.1 of Brachypalpus laphriformis. Taxonomy (NCBI): domain Eukaryota; kingdom Metazoa; phylum Arthropoda; class Insecta; order Diptera; family Syrphidae; genus Brachypalpus; species Brachypalpus laphriformis. The sequence continues at coordinate 10,017,347 of OX246753.1, read as the reverse complement.
AAAAAAAAATAATAAAAATTCAGTTCATTTGGACTCTCTAATTGGGTTATAAATTACAATTCAAATTTATGACTTATTCTCGTATATCCAACTAATTGTAATTGGAAGCTGACCAAAAAATAAAAAATAAAAAATAAAAAAATTAGCATTTCCCCTTCCCTCAGCTTGTTCACACTTCAGAGCATGTCTTTCAATGTGTCACTTAAAAATCAAACCGATACCACTTGGGGGCGTCTCAAGATGTCAGGTGGAGAGTATTTTAGAAGGAAAATCCCCATTTATCGAAACACTTGATTTGTTATTCATAGCCCCTTTCGTCATCGTTCGAGAGGATACATTTCGACACTTACAGCTCACAGAGGGAAAGATTTTGAAAAAAAAAAAGTTCGCGCGCAGTGGTTGTCTGTCGGTGTAACAATTTGATTTTGAGTTTGTTTTTGTTATTTTTTTTTTTCTTTTTCGGTGGAAGTGTGTAATCGATGTGTTTCACTTGACAAGAAGTGCTCATTACCTGTTGTATCAATGGAAGCGATATATGAATTTATCTGCGTGCCCCCCGAAGCAAGCAATCGAAAATCCAATGCATACCGACTAATTTAGATAAATGGGGGAACACTGGGCAAGAGAGGTTGGCTAATAAATCGGAGGCATTATTGATCGATGGGATTATGAGGGCCCCATTGGCTACTTGTTAGCCTGATAAACAGTGATCTTGATGAAATATCGGAATTTGTGGATAATTTCTTGGAAATCAAAAGGAGGCAGTGTGTATTAGAAAATGTACTTGGATTCAGCAGGGCTTTGTTGGTTTTGGGAGAATCTACAATTTGCAGAAAAAGCATAACTTCTTTTGTTAAGATTAGTTCTGGGATTTCAGATAATATGCTACTCATTTCTAAGTGGTATTTTCGAAAATATTCATGTTTTCTTATTCACTAATTTTGAAAGTAAATATTTATATTTGTTTATACTAACAACAAACGCCAACGAATAACCAACAAAGATTTAAAAGACCGAAATAGGCTTAAGTTGGTTGGTTAGCATAGGAGCTCTAATCTTTGAAAAAGTCAGAGGATAAGACAATATTGCATGGCGACTTAGAAAAACCCAAATACTCCAAATACTCGTACAGGTACTAATGTACAATACAGATTGTGATTCTCACCTGGCAAATTTATGAGCTAAATCTTTTCTTCCGAAACCCCCGAGCATGTACTAAGTATTATTATGATTGGCGCCCAACGTGGGACATTAATTCAAAAAGTGTTTCGCTATTTTATTTACGTTGGTCCACATCGCTTATAGAGAACATCCATTGGGGGTTACTTAATAAATCGGTTGAAACAGACCTTCACGCACTAGTACCCATCATTGGAAAATCTCTCTAGAATGCTGAAAATGCTGGCATTCCTCGACATCGAGGGAGCTTTAAAAAAAATCGAACCCGGGGCAATTGTGCATGCACTGTCGAACTTTGAAATTGCGGCGCTGATTAGCGGGTTAATAAACTCTCACAAAAATGATTTCCAGCTCAAAGGTAAGTGCTCAAGGGGGTTCGTTAGTTAGGGCACACCACAAGGTGAGCTACTTATAATCCTGAAAGGGGAAATTTGCAGGGTAAATGCCTACACAGCTGACGATCCCTGTCTCAGGGAAACGCTCACTATGCTCAGAGAACTTTTAAGAAACCTCTCTCTTGGCGGTCATGGAGGTAGTCCTAGTAATGACTGCCGCGGCTGGTTTGGCAGTAGCCCATCCTGCCAACCCAATTTTTTAGTACATTGTCGATTGTGTGTGGCTCTATTTCACGAATAGCACGATGGATGTTTTCCTTAAATGCGTCTATTTTTTATGGATCATTGGAGTAACAACGGTCCTTTCCCCATAAAAAAAAGTCCAAGGGACGTCTGGTATTGTGCCATCCGGTTGGCCCAAGTCCAAATTAGTCGATTGCAGCAACAAAAGATGAGTTATCATGACTGTGTAGCGGACTCTGTTCACCGTAACGCTGTTGTCAGCTTCATTTTCAAAAAAGTAAGGACAAATGGTGCCACCACTTCAAGACCCACACTACGACTACGTAGGCTGTTCGATAAGTCAGTGACTTTGAAATGAAATAATTGTTTTTTTCTCAAAATTGAATTTATTTTTCAACGTAGTCTCCTTTCTGTGCGATGCACTTTTTCCAACGATATTCCAACTTTTTCAACCCTTCCAAAAAATATGATTTCACAATCCCTGCAAATAGGCATTTTTTGCATCGATCATTTCTTCATTCGATGAAAATCTTTTTCCGCCGAGCCATTTCTTCATATTAAAAAACAAGCACGGAGCCAAATCTCGAGAATAGGGTGGATGAGGAAGCAGTTCATATCACAATTCAGCTAATTTTGATGTTGCTACTGCGAACGAATGAGCCGGTGCATTATCGTCATGAAACAGCACTTTTTTCTTCTTCAAATGGGTTGTTTTTCCATCAAGTCTGCATTAAATTTATCTAATAAATTGGCATAGTACGTTTTTCCATTTTCCAAATAGTCAATGAAGATTACTAAGAAGTGGGCGCCGTGGTGTAAGTGGTTAGTGTGTCGGATCACTACGCATGAGGTTCCAAGTTCGAATCCCAGAAAATATCAAAAAGTTTTTTCACGGTCCCACCTCTCGCGAGCGTCTGACAAACATCCGAAAGTATTGTTGTCACGAAAAAGCTTCTCAAATCGCCGTTCGGATTCGGCATTAAACTGTAGGTCCCTTCCCTTCGTGTGAAAAATATAACGCACACAACATGAGTGGTTGCGAGAAGCTAGACCCTGGCACTTTAAAGAGCTGTTGCGCCAAATATTTGTATTCGGTTTTTTGTAATGAAGATTACGCAGTGAATCCCAAGAAAACCGTTGCCATGACTTTTCTAGCCGACGGAACCCGTTTTCGCCATTTTTTGGAGCACGTTCGCCTGCAGAAGTCCACTATTTTGATTGTTCCTTCATTTTTGGCGTTTGAAATCTTCACCCGAATCCGTTTTTGGTCCACCGTAAGCAAACGCGGCACCCATCTTGCCGATAATCTTTTCATGCCCAAATGGACATGCAGGATTCCAATGACGGTATCATTTGAAATTGCAACAATCTCAGCTATCTCACGAACCTTGACCCGGGGATTGTCCAACACAATATCGTGGATTCCGTTGACTATTTCTTCCATTGTGACGTCATTTGGACGTCCTGTGCGTTCAGCGTCTTTTGTGCTCGTACGACCGCAAGGAAATTTAGTTAACCACTTGTGTACCATCCCATGCGAGGGAGCAAAGGCTCCATAATACTTTTTAAGTCTGCCTTCAGTCTCTTTAATGGTTTTACCACGCAAAAAGGAGTGCTTTATTAAAACACGAAACTCACTTTTTTCCATTTTGGCCACATCTCACAAACCAAAGTTCTTTCGATCACTGTAAAAAGCTAAGTATTTGACAGATCTATTTGATAGTTTTTGTCTATGCCGATAAAGAAACAAAGATATACCATAAAAAAAAAATCCTTTATGCGATCCGAGCGCCATCTTGCATCAAAGTCACTGACTTATCGAACAGCCCTCGTACATGTGGAATTTCGGAACTCAAATTCCTACAAAATCCTTGCTGTGATAGTCTCCGAAATGAAAACTAGTTTCGTCGGAAAAAAAATGATTTGCTGGCAAAATCAACGTCATTTCCACACAGAAAAGCGATAAGGAAGCATTTTGCTTCAACTCTTAACTGAGTTGAACCTTGTAAGCAAATAATTCGCGCTCTTTATGCAATATTCTCAGAGAAGTGCGACTTGTTTTCAGTGACGAGTTGAAGTTCACACACACTTGGGTAATGGCAGCAATTCGTCATTTCACACCGGATCAGCACGTGGGTAGCTTTCGTTATCCGTAAGCATACCAGCTTCACGAACATTCCTTATGAATTTGCTTACTTATTCCGAAAATTTTTCTTAAAGTTCGCACAGCTTCTGGAACAAGCACTTATTTTCAAAAATAATTTCACAATTTTTCTCCAGCGTTATTCAAGCGGAAACAATTAATTTCTTATTTTACGTAGGTTTAAGATTGCATATCTGTCAATATAGTATTTCAAGTGCGTTAGTTTTGCCAGTGTCGAAATAACAGACACTTCAAAAAGACTCCAACAAATAGCCTACAGTGGGCGCCGTGGCGTAAGTGGTTAGTGCGTCGGATCACTACGTATGAGGTTCCCCGGTCCCACCTCTCGCGAGCGTCTGACAAACATCCGAGAGTATTGTTGTCACGAAAAAGCTTCTCAAATCGCCGTTCGGATTCGGCATTAAACTGTAGGTCCCTTCCATTCGTGTGAAAAGTATAACGCACACAACATGAGTGGTTGCGAGAAGCTAGGCCCTGGCACTTTAAAGAGCTGTTGCGCCAAATATTTGTATTTGTAAATAGCCTACACTTTATTTTTCACAACTCAATTTCAATTTGCGAACAAAGCTGAGTTTTTACAGCTAAAAAAAACATATTCAGGAAAATAAAATTCAGAAAATTGGAAAGGGATACACTTAAAAATGGATGGCGTCTGAACTAGTCGGAGATAGATTGCGGTGATTTTTTCATTCGGATCTGATTTCTAGTATTTGTTGTAACAAGTGTTGATTTACTTATGGTGAACCCCACAGGCGGATCAGTAGAAATGCGGTGAAGTGGGAGGGTTGTGATCCCTTATTTTCGGATCATAACCCCACTGAAAAAGGAAGAAGAAGAAGAAGTGTTGATTTACTAAGTGGTAAATGATCGTAATGCAAGAACATTTTAACGGATAAGGTCACCATTACACCATACCACCCACGTGCGGAAAAGATGCTGAAGATAGAATAAAATGTCATATTTTTACAATGACTATCTTCCTCATAATAGCTTCTGATGGTTCTTATCAACAGGCTATGCGCGATAAGAACAATCAGCGGTTTTCGAACAATATCGGACCAAGCAACCTGTGTCATAGCCGGAATGATCCCCATCGACATCCTCGCAAATGAGATGGTAAGGATCTACAAAAAGAGAACCTCGAGTCATCAAGAAGCAGGTATTGTCAAGAGAATAAAGGAGGGGGAAAAGGCAGCATCACTAGCTATGGCAAGTCAGGTGGGATAACAGTACAAAAGGTAAATGGACCTACAAGCTGATCCCCACCATTGAGGTCTAGACCAAGCGAGTGTATAGGGACTGCAACTACCACCTTACGCAAATCTTATCGGGTCACGGCGACTATCGCAAATATTTACACAGATTTCGACATGATAACTCACCTCTCTGTCCACATTGTCCAGACCAGGAGGAGGAGATACAGAGCACGCAATATTCCATTGCAATCGCTTCACGGAATGGAGAAATAACCTGCCAAGTCCACCATTCCTTATAGACCAAATGCTGCGGTCAGAGGACAATTGGCTGGAAATTTGTACATAACAAATGTGCAAAAAGAGCTCCGAACAATTGAGAGAGCAAGGAGAGCAGAAGCAGCAATACAAGAAGCATAGCATTAACATTATTGCTAACCAGGCCCGCGAAGTAATACCTTACGGCAGTCCCGCGGTGAGAGTGGTAGAAGTGTGCAGGTTGTGGATTAGTACGTAGGTGCATTCCTGGCATCGATTATTCGGGCTTGCGAATCGTGTATGCTAGCAGCCCGGGCTACTAGTATCTTTGGAAGATTACCACATCCTTTGGCGCAACCAAAAAAAAAAAAATCATAATAGCTTCTAATATTTCAATATGCAAATAAATTGTTCACTGTCAGAACGCTGTAGCTAGCTTATGATATGAGAAGATCACGTTCTCTGGTTAGGCTTAGTCGTTACAGTACGTGGGTGATCTCGGCCATAATCACGGTGCACTGTACCATTGGGGTACCTTACGAAAACTTTTGCAGAAACTGCAGTGCGAATGTCATGCCCTCGCCGACAGAAGAATGAGGATTCTTAGTAGATACTACTTCACCGAATTGGAAGACTCACGTCATACTAAGTTGAAAGATCTCCTGTGATTTATATCGCTTTCTAAATGGTTCTTCTGAGGCTTAATCCTTATCTAGGTGTATAAACTCAGCACAGTTGTAGGTTCCCAGGGTGAAAATAAAATTGCCACAATGGATCCGTATTGGTCTAAGTGAGCAGTGGCTTACGTCACAAAGCCCCCATCTACTCAACCTAATCTTTGTTTAAGTAAATCAACAATTGATTAATATTGACTTAAAAAAAAAAAACCTAATAATAAGAATCAGTTTTAATTTGTTTTTCATTATAGTTTATGTATAAGACTCTAAATATTTATATCTTTGTATAAGTGAGGTTTTTCTCATTTATGTAGCCCACGGGGCCTTTTCGCTCCCCCTTCCGGGCAGCCAATCATTTCCAGTAGACTCGTCTTTTTAAAAACAGCCTACATTTGAATTCTAAGATTTCCTCGAATTTGCCAAAACAAATTCTACGCCAGTAGCCAATGGCAATATAAAAGCAAAATTTTAATTACACCGCAGAATAAAAAACAAAAAAACGATTACGGAAGTCCGAACCCTCCTAAAACGTTGAAACTGTGAAAATATCAACACTGAAATAAATAAAAAAAAAAAATAAATGCCTTTCGAATGTTAACAGCTCCGATGAACTGTGCAGTACGGCAGAGAGTGTATAGGTAAGGGATTCAAGTAGAATTTGTGCGAATTCCCATCTTCAATTCCATTCCAATTAAAATACATTTCCCGGGAGTTATACTACCAACACGAAATGAAATTCACCCCATCCTCGAAATTAAATTAAAAATTAAAAAAAAAAAAAAAAACTGAAATCTCAATTCAAGAGCACTCTCGCAAATTTACTGAGTCGATGAGGAGAACGAATACAGGGGCAGGCCAAGAGAACATTTCATATAAAATCCGAGGCAACAAAAAAAAAATATAAAAGTTATCCACACGCAGCATAACACACATATACAGATACAACGCAAGAAAAGCGCGAATTAACAGACGAGATGAGACTCCTCAGTTGTAGAGCGAGAGGATATTATAGCTAGTGAGTTATTATTTTTATTTTTTTTAGTATTTTGTATAAGTATATATATTTTTCCAAAAATAGAACAAAGTTGGCAGCATTCGGCGTTTCAATTTTAGAAATTACCCCAAAACGAAGAAATTTCCAATCGCAGTGTGAAAATGTATCTACTCGTATGTAAATAGAATTATCATTCCTTTTGCTTTTGTGGAAATAATAAACATTAAACGAGGTGACAATTTATTTTTTTATTTAATTCTTGTTTCCTTCTCTCAGTTTTTCATTAAGATGAAAAAAAAATATCTCAAAAGTGCAGTCATAAATTCAATTAAATGTCAGATAAATGTTGTCTGTGAAAACATGAAGTAAGTTTAGAATGCTAGTGTAGACTCTCGGCGGGTGGTGCATTTGTTGCATAGTCTTGGACTATGTATATTTCATCTGTTTTGAGATTTATTTTGAAATAATCAGATCTTATATATTTGAATACGTATTTATACATATACATATAGTTGTCATCATTCTGGCGAGAACTGTATGCATTGATAGTAGCATCGCAATAGAGGTGAGGTGCACTACCGCACGTCTCTATCTAAAGGTTAAACGAAATACGAGTACAACCCCGCTGAACTGTCAACGTCTCGCTTAAACAAATTACTCCTTATAGCACTATGGTTCCCACAGGCCGCGACTGTTTCATGGAAAAGACATGTACTCCGCCCAAGAACGTGTTTGATATTTTCCCATGAGTTAGAGGATCGTTCTTAACAATCAAATAAATTTTCTTACATTAATAACTCAATAAAAGAATGGTGAATTCAACAATAAACTAACATCCATCCATCACGTCATATGTCGGTAGGAACACATTTTTTTTATATTTGGCGCCCAACGTGGGGTAATATATGCAGCCATCAGTATCCTGCTACAAATGATTCAGTTCTAGCAGCAACAAACTAATAGAGGAGACCTAAGACCAATCCCCGAGATCAAAGACACTCTCCGCCGTACTGCAGTCTCAAAAATACTCGACAAATAAAATATCATAGTCGGGGTCTTGTAGTGAAAAACGTCGGAAACCCTCATCAACGCCCATTTCGTAGGGTTGCACTTATACCAAGGTTTTTGTCGAATCGAAAATGGAGAACATTAGAAAAGTCCCTTAGGAGAACGACTACTTGCCGCATAAAGTGCCAGAAACAGAATATATCGTTTAGTGCATTGGTAGTCCAAGAGAGCCTTAAAGTTTTATAGCATGTTAGGTTCACATTCTTAAGGTTATTCCACATCTCTTGAGCAACAAATCAGAAAAGTATTTGAAACAATTTGGAAACCTTTTTTCAGTATGAACGCGATTTTTGTTTTTCAAGATGTTTTTCAAACGTGTCTGAACTTTTTTTTTCTTTACATTCGTAGAGCTATTTAAAAGTGAAATCCTTCATTTGATAAAGTCTTCACTACAGCTTAGAACAATTTTGTGAAAGACAAAATTGGAGAAGTTACGTCTTATTTACTAATGAGCCTGTTGCCTTACCTCATCAAAACACTAGAAATATTAAAGGAGCCTCTAAAAAACAGCATTGGATATGGTGAAGAACATAATCCTAGACATCAACCTTCCAAAACATAGAAAAGCAGAGGCTAGTGATGATTCGAAGCTTTTTGCTGTAACTACAATATTTTGGAACTATTAAGCAATGTGGTGTTTCAATAAAATCGCAAACTCTTTATAAACAGAAAAGATTGGATCAAGTTGTTAAGTAAAATAAAATTGTGAAATTTTGAGCTTTTGCCATTATCAAAAAAAAAAAACAGGGGAGCGAATATCAACCTCTAAAGAACATTTGAGCTCATAGCATGTATGGAAAAGTCATTACTCCGCAATAAAAAAATAAAATAAAGTAACTTTGGTTATACTACAAGTTGACTTGGAAAGAGGATATACAATCGCTTTCGAAGCATGTATTAGTAGGTCGTGTTCCAAGCCAGCCATTATGAAAATTTTAAGAATTCAGTAACTCGCAGCCTACGAAAGGATTCCTTCGCTTATATCACTTGACATTCTCGTAAAAGCAGAAAGGTCCATATTCCTTACATTTTAGCTTTTGAATATATACCAAGCTCTGCTTCGACCCATGTGGATCTCATACGGGTGTACAAGTAGGCCAAGGTTATTGAACAAAATTTTCCACATAGTGGACTGATGAATCGATAAATCTTCTTACGCAATGTTGTTTACAGCCAGCGGAGATATTCTCTTCAGTACGCACATTTCTTTGACGTGTTGGTGTTATTGTTTCCTTTAGAGAATAAGTGATACGAAATCCACAGTTTACGGGTGGCTTGCTCAGATGGATGATTATGAGCGCGCGCCATAAGAATCAGGAAGTTGTCTATAAGTTTCATAAACCGATAACCGATTTTGGAAGTAAATTTGGATAATTTAATAGCAATGCTCAAGCTTGAGTCTATTCATAGTGATTTACCAGACTATATTCAACATAGATGTCAAAAATAACGGGCAGAATGACAGCTCAATTTGACAGCTATCCCTATCTGTTAATTTATCGAAACAAAACAAAATAACATTTTTTTTTTTTTTTTTGCGGGATAGGAAACACTCGACTGGAGCACTCAGACACAACTGGTCCATTGTACTGCCAGAGAGCAAACCCTGATTTACCCATTATATTGGAATTTCCTTGACTTTCGAAGAAAGCCAAGCAAGCACTTCAGTGATGAGGAGCTTACAGTACCAGCACTCACCACATCCGCACCGAAGATCTGCCACCTGATACGAGCAAAGGCCGGACACTCACAGAGATATTGTTCCGCGGTGTCGTCGCTCTCTCCACAAGCGTCGCAGATTGTAGTGTCACTTAAGCCTAACACGTTAAGGTGCTTGGCAAAAGCGAAGTGGCCTGTCAAGACGCCGATAAGTTGTCTACAGTCTTTTCTGCTGAGAGACAGCAAGAATGCCGCTGATTTCTTACAGACGTCCAGGAGCATGCGTTTAGTCAACCTGCAACCTGGAGAGTCATGCCACACACAATTGTGCTCGTGAGAGACCCAATCGTCAATGGAAGCCCTAACCGATGACGCTGGAAGACCCAACACGGGTTCTGGACCTGAGAAAGTCTCCTCTGAGCCTTGTCTAGCAATCTCATCGGAGATCTCGTTCCCCAAGATCCCAGTGTGACCTGGGACCCAGATAAGAGACAGAGAATTCAGCCTTGTGACCGAGGTCAAAGAGTTTTTGGTTTCACGAACTATTTTGGAAGTGGTTAAAGGGTTAAGCAAGGCCTTAAGCGCAGCCTGACTGTCACTACAGACACAAATACTACGTCCCTTCCACCTGTTCTTCACAACATAGTTCATGGCCATTAGGATTGCATAAGTTTCCGCTTGGAAAACAGACGCATATTTGCCTAACGAGAAGTGAAGTCTAATGTTGTCGACTTCCACGAAGACACCATCGCCAGACCCTTGACTGGTTTTGGAACCATCCGTGAAAATACGACTACATTCCATTCCCGGCTCAGACTCTGACTGAAGCCAGTCCTGGACACAAGGAAAGTTGACTCTGAATTTGCGCATCAGCTGGAGTTCTGGTGTCATTGCATCAGACGGCATATCCATAAGACAGGAGTCGTAAGATAAGTGTCGCGCAAGTTCATCAAAGTTCCAGCGTGGAGTATACCAAAAACCGCCTCGCCTAAGACGATGGATGAATTTGATAGTGCAACCCATGATATAAGTATCAAGGGGATGTAAGTTCAGCAAAGCGTCTAGAGCAGAGCCAGGCGTACTCGGGAAGGCTCCCGAGCAGCCGAGACAAGCCGTTCTTTGGAGTTTCGCGCAAAAAGCAACCACATATTTACGCGAGAGCCCCTTCCACCAAACAACCGACGCGTATGCGAGGAATGGTCTTATCATAGCCGTGTAGATCCAGAGAACCTTATTCGGTGATAAGCCCCATGTCTTGCCAAAAGCACCCTTACACTGCCAGAAGACTGAGACCGCCTTGAATGTTTTCGACTCGACGTGTTTAGACCAATGAAGTTTCTTATCTAAAATCACTCCCAGATATTTGGCTTCATTGGAAATGCGAATAGTGACGCCTTTTAGTACTGGCTGAGTCAGACCGGTCAAAATCCTCCTTCTCGTAAAAAGAACAACCTCAGTCTTAAGAGGATTCACCGAAAACCCACTCCTAGTACACCATTCATCGATCATGTCCAGCGCCGCCTGCGCGTTAGCACAGACCGTCGCCAGGCATGGCCCGACAGAAAGTACGGCGACATCATCCGCATATGCCTGAGCGTAGACGTTAGAACTATTTAGAGTGCTCAATAGAGAGTCGACCATCATGCACCATAACAATGGGGACAGAACGCCACCTTGCGGACAGCCCCTGTTTATCCCTGTCATAACATATTGGCCACAATCGGCATCCACTACCAAAGTTCTATTCATTAGCATTGCTTTAATCCACAACACTAATGTTTCATCTACCCCGTGTTGTCTGGCAGAGTCGCACATACAGTTAAAAGTCGCATTGTCAAAAGCACTCTCAATGTCGATGAAGATACCCATCGCGTATTCTCTCCTATCAAGTGCGCATTCAATTCTGGCCACTAGATTTTGAAGTGCGGTCTCACAGGATTTCCCGCGCTGATAGGCATGCTGCATTTTCGATAGTGGATGCAGTTTCAAAGCAACTTTGCGCACGTGAAATTCTACCAGTCTCTCCATACTTTTCAGTAAGAAGGATGTCAAACTTATAGGTCTGAAACTCTTGGGGAGCGAATAGTCTTCCTTACCAATTTTCGGTATGAAAGCTACTCTGACTGTCCGCCAAGGTGTAGGAATATATGCCAGCGCCAAGCCAGCGGTGAAAATTCTTTTCAGAGTTGGCAATAGCTGATCTACACCCTGTTGCAGCATAGTTGGATATATTCCATCGGTGCCAGGCGATTTGAAACCATCAAAAGATGCCACAGCATATTTGATGGCCTCATCTGTTACCACGGCTGATGCAATATACCAACTGCGCCGAGTTTTCTGACTTAGATCAAGCTCAGCCTGGGTAAGCGGGCCAAGCTGCGACCTAGTGATTATCCGATTGCCAGGAAAGTGAGTCTCCAGCAGAAGACTAAGAGTTTCCGCTTTCGTCTCAGTAAACTTGCCATTAGACTTTCTCAGTGACTCCGGTTTGGTCGGCTTGCCCCTTTTGAGGACCTTAACCAACCTGCTGGTTTCACTGAGTGTCTCGATCTTTTCATAAAAATCTCTATAAGAAGCACTTTTCGACAACCGAATTAAATTCTTGTAGTCTTTTTGCTTCGATCTAAAAAGATTCCAGCCACCTTCTAAACCTTTACTTCAGTTTCTATCTATCGTAGAATGGTAACCCACCTTAACACTTCTAATTAGCATCCATCCACCATTCTAACTATACACTTAAAAAAGTAGAAATGTGCTTAAGAAGTTTCTGCTTTAACAGCAATAAACCTCTGCAATGGTACAGCATGATCCACTTCTCCTACAAACGCTGAAGTCTGATCAACTTTCGAACATAAAGAAATGTCAAATCAAGTCATCGAAATTTATTGATTCAAAGAAGGTGGAAACTCCAAATTAGAGCCCTCTTCAATATAGACAACAACCTTTGAACAGCACGGATTTTTTTTAAATAGAATCAATTTTCTACAAGACACCGAAGAGATGTTAACGTATACTTTGCCAAGCTGGTCAAATTCTTAATGAAATCTATCAATATGAGAACAAGTCCAATTATTCGAAAAAGTAAGTTGAGTGAAAAATAACAGTAGTGATTCGATAGGGAACGTTGCTTGAAAACAAGAGCTTGAAGCTCTGAACCATCGAATAGAATGCAAAGCTAGCAAAGTTCGTTATTTTTTCCAAAAAAGGATGTCATTAGGATGAATTCAAATGGATCCATGAAAAGAAAAAACGAAAAATAGCTGACGTCGAAACAGGATTGACTTAAGTCGAACAGTTTACCTACAAAATATATTTTATTAAGCATCGCAAAGTTTAAAAAAAGTTGTTGACTGCTTAGTAGAGTTTACTTGTACTGCTCTTAACTGCATCAAATGACATTCTTCTCATCTTTAAAATCAATATCATAGCATACCCTTTTAATGATTGTACGCGTTGTCAGCTAGCCAACAAACCTACTGGCACAAGAGACTTTTCAAATAAAAAAAAAAAGACATCTAATGGCGATAAAAGACCCATTAAGAGTATGATAACATTTCCGGCAAAAAAAAAATATCATATAGTCGTTCTTTTTGCTATTTCTTGTATAATAAGTTTTTTTTGCCGGCAAGCCATATGAAATGACTCACGAAATTACCAGTTCTCCGCGCAGTCATCGGCGGCGGCGTGAGCAGTTGCCGTATTGACTCGAAAAGTTAAATGTGCTGTGTAAATTTTCGACAAAAATAAATTAAAACGGCAGCTTGTTTATCAAGTGATTTTTCCTGTTTTATCTGTAGTTTGGCAAAAAAAAAAAATAAATAAAAAAAGAAGGTAATATAGTTTATTTGCGTTCGAATTTTATTGTTGGTTTAGATTGCAAATGCACTTATCAGTCTATTATACTCGTGTATAGATTTAAATTTGAAAGTAATAGGAATAGTGGGCATATAGTTTAGTTAGAAACAGTTTAAGTTGTATCGACACTCGACATAACATAACCTAATTCCAAATGAATTTTCTGGGACTTTTTGGTTCATGTAATCCTGCAACACACAAAAACACATGACCTGTTCACGGATCTAATCTTGATTGATTGGTAGTCGCATTCTAGATTCGGGCACAAAATATTTGCTCTTTTGGAATGCCTATCCGAAATACAAGTCCCTCCTGCAGTCTCAGATACCCCACAAGACATACACGCAGATGTATGAATATGATTGTTATCTTAAATAATTCCGCTTTAGACATATACACCGATGGGTCTAAGACAGAGGATGGCGTAGTGGTAGGCATGTTCTCAGCATATCTAGATATGGAAGTCTTTTAGACTACCAGCTGACTGCAGGGTATTCCAAGCGGAGGTTAAGGCTATTCGTGAAGTGGCTGAATGGCTGTCGATGAGATCGGTATCGAACACGGACATCGTCATTTACACCGACAGCCAGCCAGCTTAAAAGGCACGCGAATCACCAATAATAAGATTCAAATTGATAAAGCAATGTCACGCATCCCTAAATAGGATATCGAATTATTGCAATCTCTCTCTGTGGCGGGTTCCTGGTCACTCGGACATTTCAGGTAACTGCAGAGCAAACGAATTAGCCAAAAATGGCACGAAAAAGGAGCTCTCTACTGCGGAAGGGAGGCTGCGTCTACCCATAGAACCGGCAAGATACAAAATCTCTATAGTGGCACTGAATCAGGCCAATGAGAGATGGCGTAATCTTGACACATGTAACCATGCGAGACAAACATGGTCACAATTGAATAAAAGAATAACAAAACGCCTGCTACTGATCAATATACCACGCATAAGTATTCTAGTTGGACTGTTTACTGGTCAGTGCGCAATAGGCAGGCACGCCACGAGGCTTGGAATTCCGGCCAATGATTTTTCTCGCAACTGTATGGGTGAAGAAGAAGAGGAATCCTCCTTTTATTTGCTCTGCGGCTGCCCAGCACTATCCTCAGCTAGAAAAGAAACCCTTGGGAAATACTTCTTTGAGGAACTTACAGATATTGCTGACTCAGATATCAACAACATCTGGATATTAATCAAAAAATCAAAATAGTTCCAAGAGTAACGGAAGTATCCGGCTCATGTGGTAGCACAATGGACCTCAGTTGGTCTAAGTGAATCCTAACGATTACGGAGGATAGCCACTGAACCCAACCTATGTAAATATGTTTGGTGAATTCGTACGAACGTTGCAATAAGCTGGGCGATGAAGAACGCCTACAAGTAGGTAAGCAATTGATTTTTCGTCAAGCAAACAGGTTTGATTCGTCCACTCAGTAAGCGACACAGATAATCATATTTCCTCTTCAATGTTGAATTAACAGATACAGACAGAAGGTCCTAGTCAAGCGGCGCTGAGAAGTGTTAATTGAGTGATTGACTGTGGAATCAAAAATGTTCGTTACTAATGTCACTTGTTATTTTGCCAGGAGTTCGATCTCCTTTAAAAACTTTGGAATCTAGGTGTAAATGGAGTTTTAGCATCACCCAGGGTGCAGCGCAAAGGATGGAACATTTCTGTTAGAATTTGTTTAGGCCAAAATTTCTCCTGTTTTTATAAACGGCGGATTTTTGCACTTTCTTTCTATTAATAAAATTAAATTATGCGGTCACACACCACCAAGACTAACGCAATACGTACCCGAAACAAATACTAGAAATTCATAGCCGATTGAGAAAATCACAGCAATTTTCTCCTAATAGTTCGCACACCACCCATTGAGTAAGCATCCAAAAGAAAAAAAACAAATATTTGGCGCAACAGCTCTTTAAAGTGACAGGGCCTAGCTTCTCGCAACCACTCATGTTGTGTGCGTTATATTTTTCACACGAATGGAAGGAACCTACCTAATACCGACTCCGAACGGCGATTTGAGAAGCTTTTTCGTGACAACAATACTCTCGGATGTTTGTCAGACGCTTGCGAGAGGTGGGACCATGAAAAAACTTTTTGGTATTTTCTGGGATTCAGAAGCATCCGCTAAAACATAATTTTACCTTAGTTTTAAACCCTCTCTCTTTCCTTCCAACTTGTGTAGTGCAATTGCTTTAAAAGTGTTAAGCTCTTAGATTTAAGATAATATTAAAAAACAAAATTAAAATTAAACTTTTATATGTTGCAGAATGCAATTGTCTTTAATACCACACTTTGTTTCGGACAAACATACAGTAATTACAGCGAAATGTTCCAAACATATGAATTGTTTAAAATTAAATATGACTGGAGGTTTATTTCCCTCTGTGTTAGAGTTTGAAGCTAATAATATAATGATTGGTTGCAATTTTAATCAATTCTTAAAACCGGTAAAAATGGGTACTATCAGAATTAGTTTGAGACAAAGATATTTGTGCTAAACGTGCACCATCGACAATATCCACATCAACAGCATTTATCCTACAAGACAGAAGTATGGGACGTTGTTTAGCCGTAGAAGAGCGACGTAGAT
Source organism: Brachypalpus laphriformis (assembly GCA_945910035.1). NCBI lineage: Eukaryota > Metazoa > Arthropoda > Insecta > Diptera > Syrphidae > Brachypalpus > Brachypalpus laphriformis. The sequence goes on along the minus strand of OX246753.1, from coordinate 10,001,112 downwards.
ATACAATGCGCGGATAATGGAAAGGAAGTATACTACATCCACTGGTGAATCAAGTTCCTCTCCACATCGAACCCTTTGTAAGGTGAACATTGTTGGGAATCTGTTAGAACAAATAATCTGGGAAAATCCGGCAAACGGACGGTACAGAAATTATAAAAAAACAAACAATACTATGCTACGGTAAGGATATTAGAAATGTTTTCTATATGGCGAAATGCAGGCGTATAATTGCAGCATTCAGTTGCGGAGTACGAGTACACATTGATCATAATAGGGTAATAGGCGAACCCCACAGGCGGATCAGTAGAAATGCGGTGAAGTGGGAGGGTTGTGATCCCTTGTTTTCGGATCATAGCCTCGCTGATAAAAGGAAGAAGAAGAGGGTTCAGCTCCGAAAACCGAATTTATGTACACATACGATACTGATAACAAGAAACAAAAGAATCTCTATTGCCCGAAGTCATAAATTCTTAAATCTAGACTAAATCCATAAAGGTAGAAACTAGTAAAAAGGTAAATTAAAACTGTTTACAGATTAAGTGCGCTGAATGGCGGTTTCCGGACGTTCTCTTATAAGAACAGCTAAATCAGAAGAAACCTCTGAAGATCTCACATAAACATTCTATCGTATAATAGTGTCAAAATAAGCTTACGTAATTGATCGGACTGACTTTTTATATATTTCATGAGAAATAGATGTGGCAATAGATGATGTTACCACTACACCATCGCCACCATCGCATTTAAGTCATTTCTGGTATCCTTACTGTGCACTGTATTAAGATTCATACGAAGTGTCTCGGGGTACTTCAGAACAACTACTGCTACTACGACACCAGCTCTAACCAACAGATCTTTGAGCACTCTTGGCAGTCGCTTCTTCAACGAACCTGAAGAATTACGCAAAGTTAAGTTAAGAGAGATCCTGGGATTAATCCATTCATTCGGACAGTTCTAACCCAGTAAAAAACTTCGGTTCTTCCAATCAAACCTGGAGTGAGTGCCATTATATGACTGTAGCATCCTAGATTGTAACCGCCAATGTTGCAAAACTACACACGAACACTTCTGTTAACAGCTGTCTCAGAAACATATAACCAATGTTCTGCCCAAACCATATCTCAAACGAATAGCTTTTTTAGAGAACGGACTAGCAACATGAATATATAAAAAAAGCGAAGCTCAAATCCTACGAAAAGATAACATGCTATGGAATCCACTTACTCGAGAAGGACAGAGGCGGACCAGACTCATAAAACTTAGCGTGCACAGTCGAAGAGGCATCTGGCAATCAAGGAAGAGAAATTAAGACACATTGAGAGGAATCGTACACAAAGAAAGATGCAGCACCGAAGTAAGTATGTAGGTACTTCCATCAAAAGAACACAAAACGCCTTCCACCCTACAATCAAATTATTTCTCGCTGAACCACAGCTTTTCTGTTTGTTTTCTATAAAAAGTTCAACCGCCAAAACTAGTTCCATGCCATTTCCCATTCACCAGTCAATGATACGACCCGATGACAAATAAAATTTACCATTGAAAAGCCAAACGAAATAAAACAAAAAAGCTAAAAATTCAAATCCAATTAGCGACCCATTCATCAATCCTCTCATAACAATTAAGGTTAAAAAGAATAAGGGTTAGCTTAAGATTACATTCTTCGCTGAAAAAAATGTCTGCTCTCCTACCTTTCATTTTAATTTGAAAAAAGGGTGAAAAAAAGTGCCTACCACGAAAAAAAAGTTGTCAACATCAAAGTTTTGACACACACTTGAACCAAGACATCGAACACCCCCAATGAATGGTGAAACGGATGGAAATGGCTTAATTGAATTTTCTTATTATGTAAATCCGGTTTTAATCTAATCAATTAATCGGGGGGCTTCTTTTTTTCACAGTTTTTTTGTATGTGTGCAGCATTTATCCCTTATCCTAGACAATTCACCAAATTCTATAGAAGCGTCGAAGAATAGCTCCACGACGCGGCGCGGCGACTAGAAGTGAGTCAAGTTAAATGAACAGAGTGTAATGCAATTCATCTAAGGGCACGTCAATGGAAATTACTTTGAGATACAATTTCTCCCTTCTCTATTCGCGTGTACTCGTACTGGTATGGTACATTTGTATATTTTACTCGTCGGATTATATAAGTTCGAATTGGATCTGCTGCTGTTAACCTGTGCTTCTCCTACAAATGAGCATTTCTTTAATGAATTGGGTTTGTATTTCAGCAGCATAAATTTTGTATCTGTTCCTCGTGGCAAATAAGTCAATCGAATAAGAAAAATGTATGCAAATGAAGAAAACTTTAAATGCAATGCGAAAAGACACCACGAAAAGGAAAAGACGAAGTAGAAGAAGACGCTGAAAAGAAAAAAAAAAAAAAAAAGTGATGACCTCGTAACCTAGTCGCGACTTCAGCTCGAAACGTTGACGAAAAGAGAAGATGGCTGTTGGAGACGATGACGCAGTAAAGTTTGTCGTAGTGGCTTTGTTTACCCGATTAGGTAGTGGTTTAAAGCTGGTGGAAGTAAGAAGCCACCGCGTGGCTTCTGCTGACACTCTTTGCCGTACGATAATGGCCGTTTAAGTATAATTTTACTATTTCCGGCGCCCAAATCAAGTGACATTCGCCGTTCGGTGAATTGGTAAAACATTTGCGATTAATTCCCATAATATAACAGGTTTACAGATTAGAAGAGGTAAATTTAGATAAATGATGACATTTAGCCTTCCGCTCTTTGTGGCTAGAAGTTATTTTTGAAGATTATGCTATTTGAGTCATGGCTGAGTTTTTGGCGCGGAGAATTGTGGTTGATTTTTTTGCGATAAAAGGAGTGGGGTTGTGCATGTGCATTGTAGATTAAGTTTTTAACATACCACCTTGATCAAAAAGTTCCCGGAATTTATTCAGAAAATAAAAAAAATACAAGTTTATTCATCTAAATCTATATTGTCCCCTTCAAAGTAATCCCCATCGACTGCAACACACTTATGCCAGCGCTTGATCCAATCTTCGAAACATTTTTTATATTCCGTTTTCGGTATGTCCATCAGTGCTTCCTGCGATTTTTCCATTACTTCCTCTCGGCTGCTGAAACGCGTTCCCCGTAATGGTTTTTTAACTCGATTGAACAGAAAGAAGTCACAGGGAGCCAAATCGGGTTAATTCGGTGGCTGTTAAATGGTATTTGTTGCATTTCTCGTCAAAAAATTACGAATAATGATGGCACTGTGCGACGGTGCGTTATCATGGTGCAAAATCCACGAGTTTTCTGCCCACAATTCTGGTCTCTTTTAGCGAATTGCTTCACGCAAATGTCTCATAACGCCCAAATAATACTCTTTTTTTACTGTCTGGCCTTCTGGCAAAAATTCATGATGCACTACACCGTTGTAATCCATGAAAACCGTGAGCATTGCCTTCTTTTTTGACTGAAAACGACGTGGTTTTTTTGGTCTCGGCTCATTTGGTGAACGCCATTCACTTGCCTGATGTCTGGATTGCGTGACGTACTCATAAACCCACGTCTCGTCAACACGGTCTCTTTTTTGCATGAAATTGAGGTCTTTGGCACCAACTTTGCTGCTACACGACGGAAACCCAAATCATTAACCAAAATGTCTTGGAAGGATCCATAGGCAATGTTCAAGTCCTCCGCTATCACTCTGATGTTTAATTTGCGGTTATTGACCAACATTTCTTTTACTTTATCAATGTTTTCGTCGGTTTTCGATGTCGATGGTCTGCCACTGCGTTCATCATCTTCGATTGACTCACGACCACTTTTGAACCGCTCGTGCCACTGGTAAACGACCGTTTTCTTTAGAGAATCGTTGCCGAAACACTTTTCCAACATTTCCAACGTTCGCGCACCATTAAATCCGTTTTTTACGCAAAATTTAATACAAGTTCGTTGTTGCAAATTTAAATCCATTTCTAAAATTGTAAAAAGTCGCCAACACACACAGAGATAGATGTACTCTTGGCTACGTAACTTTTGCAAATGTCAAGCTATGACGCTAAGATTTAGAGGGAATATCAACAACAGACGTACCAACTTAACAAAGAAAATAGAACTCAAATCGGAACGATGGGAGCGCCACACGGTTTTTATTCCGGGAACTTTTGATCAAGGTGGTATGTTATGGCATGAATCGAAGTAGACCTGGTATCAGATCTATAAAGTGACAGTCAAATCGGCACATTCTTCAGTGCATTCTCTAAAATACAGCAAATGGCTGGATAATAAAAAGGCTCCAGTATTTTCGCAGCTGTATGATTATTTTAACCCTGGATGGTTATGAATATTTTACGCACACTGAAGTTATGCTTCATCAAATCGACGAAGTCCACCTTAAAGCCTACCTACTCCCTAAACCATGGTAACCTGGAACCTGAAATTGGTAAACAAAACTCTTAAATGTATTTTTAATAGAATAAATTAGATTTATTAAAAATCCTGATATTTTTAGTTAACTTAAAATAAAAATTAAATTTATCAGTCCATTTTGTTGCGCAAACATTCATTACTTTTTTAAAAAACTAAATAAAATAAATAAAGTAGTAGCATCTTCAAAACTTATTACAAAAATAAAAAGTATTAATTATATAAATATAAAAAAAATGATTGCCATTATATGCAATAGGCACATACTACAAGATACACGTATTTACTATGTATGTTGTAAATACCTAGTATTTCCCGCTCCCGAAGCCACTCATACTTTCTACTAGCATTTAAGTGCATCTCTGGATACAGTTTATATAAAAACTTAAAGAGCTAGTGATGGAAACGTTAAAAATAAATAAGAAAATCCAGGAAATAAAACACAATATTCGGAGTTAGGAAATTAACAAGGAAGTAAGAGAAACTTTATTGAAACCATTCACGGTCACATAAGTAGTAGATCGATAGTGATTCTTTACTTCAACACTCCTACTAGCATCAATTCTAAAAGCATCAGTGAAGTCATAAACAGGACACATTTGTTGTTCTTGCATGATGGCAGCGCCTTTGTCATGATATCAGCTACCATCTCTGTTGTGCCTATGTAATGTAAGCAAACTCCACCCTTTTTTAATAACTTTCCTACAAAATGTTGACGCACATCAATATGTTTTGTTCTTGCTCAATAACCTGTAGTTAATGCTAGAGATACTGCACTTTGATTATCGCAGAATAGATCAAAGTTCTTTGAAGAATTTTGAAAGAGTTTCTTCTCTAAACCTCGAAGCCAAACCCCTTCATGCATCGTATTGCCATATATTCAGCCTCTGTTGTTGAAAGCGCCACAGTAGATTGTTTTTTGGGCGACCATGATACAGGAGCACTTCCAACTTTGAAGACATTTCCTTTAATTAATTAATATTCGACGCAACATGTTGTGTGCTTTTACTACAAAAAAAAAGTCACAAAAGTTATCCTTTGTCGTTTCGACAACATACCTGTAAAAAAAACATATTTCTAAAGCTCGCTGGATAACATACGTCTCCTCACTGAGGGAAACCACCGCTAACTGACGTTGTACGGGGAGGGAGCCGAAGATGTTGGATAGTTAAAGAGAAATTGTACAAAATTAAAGAAGTGTTCGTCGATTCGACGAAGCACAACCATCCAGGGTTAAGAAATATATTCGACATGTCCTCGTACTCGTAATACGACCATCTAAGCAAAGTCTAGCGATCACCTTGTTTGTGCGTAAGTGGAGCACTTCAAACGACACCCTCTGCTACACAGGACAATGTCTAATGAACAAGCATGTAAAATGGCATGACGTATACTCAAATAATTTCTTTAGATGCTGTATGGACGAAGATGAGAAGGAAACATTCCTACACCTACTCTCTCCCACAAAAAAAAAAAAAAAAACTTCACTTAGGAGGGTCTACTACAACAATCTAGGCGATCTGATAAATACTGATATAGAAACCTCCTACGCTCCATCAAAAACTTCTATTGGTTCAACGGATAACATAGTTTGTTTCCAAGATCGATGTGGTATCACCTATCATTGAGCTAAGTGTGTTGGCTTAAGCTGGCAGCCACTTCAACCTCACCTAACCTAGTCCATAATACGAGATTTTGCTAACTAAAATAAGCTTAAAAACAAATATGTGTCAAATACAACAACCAAGACTATAAAAAAGAAATGCAACCGCCGACAAATGCATTCCTCGAAGTCATACTAAATAATGTTATGGCTATGTTTCAATGCAATATCTTCAGTTTTGAAAAAAAAAACTTGGTCAAACGGTAGTGCATGCGATCATATGAAAACACAAGCGTTTTCACTCAGCTGAGGCCTACCAACTCCTACTCTCAACCTCCACGCGGTGACAGCCGGGTGCCTAGTACCTTAATCCAAGAAATGGGTAACCAACCCCGTTTGGCGGATTCTTGGTGGCAGCAGATGAGAGAGGGGGGGAAGAGTGCTTTTCTCACTAGAGCGCTTCTTCCTGTTCCAGGCGGCAGCAGACGAATTCCCTAGACGGAGTCAACGGTGGCGTCTATAGTTCCAGTTAGGTTGAACTTAGTGAACACCTTGCGCGAGCTGCTTCGACGTATTCGGATCACAGGTCGGTAAGGAATTTCCAATGTTGGTCAGGACATTGGAATAGAGATGGTGGCGGAGGAGCCCTTAATGGGCCAACGGCAGCGCTCATACTCCCGTAGTGGACTACTGGCACCGGTGTACCCGGCCCCTCGTCCCAGGGGAATAATTAAGAAACTGGCCCTCCAGGTTGGGGGTTGTGCCGTCGGGGTAACTTCCCTACCACGTAAAAACCGCATGGTTCCGAAACAACCAAAAGCCTCGGAAAAGGATGACTCAACTAATGACGACCCCAGCAAACGAAATAAGGACAACGACCCTCGGATCTGTACGTGGAATGTTCTGTCCCTTTACAGACCACGTGCAGCCGAACAACTAGCAGAGGCTCTAGACTGCTATAAAGCAGATATTACCGCCATCCAGGAAGTGCGATGGGATGGGCCGGGCAAAAAGAGGATGAAAAACTGTGACATCTACTACGGTGATTGCTACAGAGACAACAGGCAACGCTTATTCGGATAGGCAAGAAGTCTTAAGCTTCCGACACGTGAGCGAGCGTATTATGACGATCCGGATCAAGGCTAAATTCGCTAACATAAGCCTAATATGTGTTCATGCCCCCACAGAAGAAAAGGACCCTGCCACCAAAGAGTGTTTCTACGAGCTCCTCGACAAAACATACGAGCAATGTCCTAAATACGACGTTAAAATCGTATTGGGCGATTTTAACGCCAAAATAGGAAAGGAGGACGTCTTTGGTAGGGCAGTCGGTAAGCATAGCCTACACGACACCACGTCTGATAACGGACTAAGGCTAATTGATTTCGCTGTGGAGCGAAATGTCACCATAGCAAGCACATGGTTTCCTCATCTCGATATTCATAAGCAGACATGGCGGTCCAATGATCATGTAACGATCAACCAAATTGATCATATTGCGATCGACGCAAGGCATGCCTCCAGTACTCTGGATGTCCGGACCTTCCGAGCGGCCAACATAGACTCGGATCATTACCTTGTTGTAGCCAAGGTACGAATGCGGATATCCCAATCTGAGCAACAAAGAAGAATTACTGTGAGAAAATTTAACGTCGAAAAGCTACAATCGCAAGAGACCGCCAGACTCTTCGCTGAACGCGTATCCCGAAATCTCTCAATCACCCCTATACCGCCAGCATCAAGTGCCGAAGACCAGTGGCAACGCTGCCAACATGCCATCAGAAACGCCGCGACTGATGTGCTGGGTCTCGCTCGCCCACCACCGCGAAACCCCTGGTTTGACGAAGAATGCCGGCGAGTGCATGCAGCAAAACAAGAGGCATACAAAGCGGCGCTGCAAAGGAAGACGAGAGCTGCTCGTGAGCTCTACGAGCAAAAGAGACGGGAAGAACATCGGCTTCTCCAAAAGAAGAAGAAAGAGCATGAGAAGCGCGCGTTTGAGAATATCGAGAGTCTATACTCCAGGAACAATGTACGGAAGTTTTACCAAAAGGTAAAAAGAACGTGTCAGAGAAGTAATACCCGTACAGAAACCTGTAGAGATGAAAATGGAAACCTCGTAGTAGAATCACAGTCGGTGCTGAGAATATGGAAAAACTACTTCTGCAGACTGTATAACGGCGACGAAGACCAACATCCCGCTATCAGGCAGAATGAACCATTCAACATAGACGATGATAGTCAAAATTTCCGTCCACCTGACCAAAACGAAGTGAGGAGGCCAGGAAAGTCCACCATCGATCAAATCTTCACACTTCGGCAGATCCTGGAAAAAACCCAAGAATTCCAAATCGATACTCACCACCTATTTATCGATTTCAAGGCCGCCTATGACAGCATCTATAGAGAAGTGCTTTATAGAGCCATGTCTAGTTTTGACATCCCTGCCAAACTTGTCCGTCTGTGCAGGCTGACGATGGAGAACGCTCGCTGCTCCATCAAGGTCGGTAATGACCTCACCGAGACCTTTGATGTCAAAAAAGGCTTTAGACAAGGTGACGCGCTGTCATGTGACTTCTTCAATATTGTACTTGAACGGATTGTGCGGAACTCACAAGCCAACACCGGAGGCACAATCTATTACAAGTCTGTACAACTGCTTGCATACGCCGACGATATAGACATTATCGGAAGATCTCAGCGGGCTGTCACCGGTGCTTTTGCAAGCATTGAGGCGGAAGAGGCCAAAATGGGTTTGGCGATAAACGAGGGCAAGACCAAGTATATGCTGTCAACTAGAAGGGAAAACCAACACCGACGAATTGGACAAAACGTCACCGTGGGCAGCTATAACTTCGAGGTAGTAAGGGACTTTGTCTACCTTGGCTCTGCTATAAATTCTTCTAACAAAATCAGCGTAGAAATCAATCGAAGAATAACTCTTGCCAATCGCTGTTTTTTTGGGCTTATAAGGCAATTCAACAGTAAAGCCCTATCTCGAACAACTAAGGAGACTCTATATAAGACCTTGATCATCCCAGTCCTGCTTTACGGCGCTGAAACATGGACTTTATTAAAAGAGGATGAAGATATCCTTGGTCGCTTCGAGAGAAAAATTCTTCGTAAGATTTTCGGTCCCGTTTGTGTTGACGGGTTTTGGAGGAGAAGATTCAATCACGAACTATACGAGCTGTACAGCGACATCGACCTAGTCAAAAAACTGCGTATTGGACGTCTGAGATGGCTAGGACATGTAGAGCGAATGGACACCAACGCTCCGGCCCGTAGAGTCTTCGAATCTAACCCGGAGGGACGACGCAGTAGAGGGAATCATCGCCGTAGGTGGCGCGCACAAGTTCAAGGGGACCTCGACCAACTTGGAGTGCGCAACTGGAGGCAATTAGCTAAAGACCGAGCTAAATGGAGAGGCTTGTTGTTTGAGGCCCAGGTTCACCCCGAACTGTAGCGCCACCTAAGTAAGTAAGTAAACATAGATCCCCATTCATTTTGAATTGTTGGTTCATTAACGTTTTTGAAGTATTGAATGCATTCAATCCATTGACGTAATTTGAAGTCACTGAAGTATTTGAAGTTTATGAAGCCTGTGAAGTCATGGGAGTCTTTGAAATTATTGAACGAAGTGTCTTGAAAATGGTTACAAGTTGATATTGTACATGACTTATATATCGTATGTAACATAATCCTTAAATTTTAATCCAATTGTTATTCTTTCGATTGATGTAATAGACGTACATATGGTATGTATGTACGGATATGTATATCAGAAAAAATTACTGTTGTAAGTTAAACGACCTCAAAGACTTTAATGACGTTAATGACATCAAAGACACGTCAATGCCCTCAAATGACGTCAATGGAATGAATTCATACAATGACAATGAAGTCGCAACGCAGTTATTGAATACAAAAATTCCTCAGAGAATTGAAAAGAACTCCATGCGGAAATGTAAACAACTCTGACAAAATCTATATCGATAACTTATATCCAGGGTAGTTATCGCGGCTTAAGTCTAGCCGTGTTCAGAAAGAACCCAAATAGCGCTAAAGATGCGCCGATTTTGTTACCAAAAACTCGTGCATAGCAGTGTGTTATTGGTTCTGAAAGGGTGATGGACTTAAAAGCAGCCCGTGGAGTTCATAAAAAGGATTAGTTCCCCAATCCTCTTGTTAGCTATGCCATAAATTGCTACATCCCCTATTTTAGGGGACAAACATCGAAAAGATGATCAAAATAATGGATCATAACGATAAATTAGAACTGCTTCAATAATTCGTTTTAGAGTATCGAATATTTCGTGTATTCTTCTTATTCTTCTTCCTTTTATCAGCGAGGTTATGATCCGAAAATAAGGGATCATAACGCTCCCACTTTACCGCATTTCTACTGATCGGCCTGTGCGGTTCACCTATTTGACCTCAGAAAATATCGGCAGGCCTGCCGATTTTGGATCACTCGGTTACTGAGGCCAATGAAATGCCGATTTCGATCTAGGCGTTTATAGGCCTGCCTTTCCTACATCGCGATGTCTTTGGAACGTGCATTGATATTGCCTTTTTAACGGGGTTCAAACGATCTCTTCTTTGAACGTGGCAATACCAGCTGAGCCGGTCGCGCTCTATTTTTTGTACGATGGTTTCCTTGATGTGAAAGCCTCCACGGATCTTCGAACTTCTTATTCGATCAAGCTTTGTCACTCCTGCTGTCATGCGAAGCATCTTCATCTCAGCTGCCGTTAATTTACTCTCATACTTTTTGTACATCGTCCAACATTGTGAGCCGAATGTGAGCGCTGGACGCACAACTGCGGTGTAGAGCCTTCCCTTCAACTTAGGTGGCATTTTTCTGTCACAGAAGATAGCGGAATTTTATCGCCACTTCACCCACCCTACGCTTACGCGGTGATTGATGTCGTCATCACAAGTTGCTTTGCTATTGATCATAGATACCAGATATTTAAACTTTTCGCACTTGGGAAGCACTGTTCCATTCAAATAAATGTCTGGAATAGGCCTGAGTGGATCAGAGAACGGGCAGCACAAGTACTCTGTCTTTATTGAACTAATGCGATACCCATTTCCCTCCAGAGCGTCCACCCACACATAAAGTGCTCGTTGCAGGGATGTAGGATCCTCTCTTATGATGGCTCCATCGTCAGCAAAGAATAACTGATGTACCTTGGGGTCCATCACTTTACCTTCAAGCAGATAATCAAGGACTGTAATAAAGAGCAAAGGACTTAAGACACTTCCCTGGTGCACCCCGACTTTTATTGGGAACTCGTCGGTTACTCGGGGGTTACAGCGGGGCATCTAACTCTTATATTTGTCCCTTGGTACATGTTTCTGGAACCCCCCTTAGCGCCACCCATATCAGATCTCGTGGTTGTCTGTTTCAAAGTCGACCAATACAATATGCAAATCCCTTAAGGAATCACGATGTTTTTCTATTATGATCCTTATACTTTGGATTGCATCTATGGTTGATTTACCCGAGACAAACCCGCATTGATCATCAGATAGCCGTATTATTTTTCGCAGTCGGCCACCTAATACCCGCTCAACGATCTCCATGGTGTTTGACATCAGCTTAATCGAACGGTAGTTAACACAGTTTCACGTATCACCCTTCCCTTTGTATACAGGGACAAACCTCTCACAAATTTGGAGATGAGAATTCTGAGCCATCTGAACCCGACGTCTCCCATATTTTCCCAGAACTCAGAGGGCATCTCGTCTGGCCCAACGGCTTTTCGTTTTTTTGAATATTTGACCGCCTCACTAACTTCTTCTACTGTAATGTCGGGAATATTTTGTGTATTGTTTCTAGAAATTAATTTGACCTTTTCAGTTAATCGTTCAATCGTTAAAATGATTCAAAAATTTGACATTTCAATCTATTGGTCCTTTGGTATTGTAATATTCTTGCTGGGATTCGTAATAATAAAACCGTCTTCTGTGTATTTACAAGCAACTAACAAATTCATTTTCGGTGTAATTCAAAATTATGAAATCTCTTTATTCTTTATCACTTTCAACTTAAATAGGCTTTACAACATCACTTTCAATTGAAATATCGTTTACTGTCAATACCAATTTTTAAATAATTAACTTTCACAGTAAGCACACTTCTTTACGCTTTCATTAATTAGACCGAGCATCGGTTGGTTGCTGTATTTATATCAAATTCAAGAACCTATAGAATACTTTCGAAAATGCTAGATGTCTCTGGGGGTAAACTGTGGAACAAACTGCTGTTGATGATGACAGTTGCGGTGCTGCCAAATCCATCTTACTTTTGTGGATATATATAAATATATATATATATATGATGTATATATTTGGCGCAACAGCTCTTTAAGTGCATGAGCTCAGCTTCTCGCAACCACTCTTGTTGTGTGCGTTATATTTTTCACACGAATGGAAGGGACCTACAGTTTAGTGCCGTATCCGAAGGGCGATTTGTTTTGAGAAGCTTTCTCGTAACAACAATACTCTCGAATGTTTCTCAGACGTTCGCGAGAGGTGGGACCATGAAAAAACTTTTTCCTGTTTTCTGGGATTCGAACTTAGAACCTCACGCGCAGTGGTTCGACACACTAACCACTTGCGCCACAGCACCCAGTATGCTACAGTATAATCACATGTTGCATTCGCACCCTTTTTCATTCATTTTCGTTCATTTCGTTCTCACTGATCACTCATTTCGCCCAAGACAAAATAGAGAACTGCGCCTTGAAAATGGGACACAATATTTGTAAAGGGCAAGGAAGAGAAAGTTGTGCGCAAAATTTTCGTTTCTGATCCATCTCATTTCTATTTCACTCATTCAACTGGCCAAAGTAACCAGTTGAATCGTTCAGTTTATGTATTACTCGTAGCATTGCGATTGATCGATTTGCAGACGATCATCAATCCTTTTTTTTATCTGTCAAAACGATCGAATTAATCATGATTCAAACTAAATAAATAACTGAAATAAGTGCGAATGATTAGCAGCATGGTTCAAATGTTTTACTTCGTTTTAATTTCAAGTGCTGCCAAATTAGTAATATTTATAGTACGTTTGAACCAAACCGAAACTCAAATATCACGGACGAAATTTCAGAACTTCGTTGAAGCGTTTCCACTGAATTTTAAAAATAGTTCATTTGACAGAAGGGAGAAAATTACAATTGTCCCAGCTGAGCTGGTATTCCCAGCACAAAATCTAAATGTGTATGGGTCTAAATGTGTATTAGTCAGTCACGGTGGCTTGCCAACGGACATATTTGAATACGAAAGTGATGTTTGGCTAGGACTATACACAAAATCAGGAATTACGTATGGGTGGACGAAATCATGCCCGAAGGGAGGGCCACCAACTCTACGAGTATGTGCCCCAGGTACAAAAAAAAAGTGATCCCATGACTTGCAAAAATTATCAAATCAATGTCGTGTATTAGATCTCGTCGCTGTGTGTAAGTCTTAAGTAATTTTACACTGCACGTACCAGTATGCCAAAATAAAAAACTTTAATACATACATATGTACTAAGGCGAATCCTGAAAAAGACCAACGAATTTTAAGTTGAAACCCACTATCTTTTCCTCGACTTCAAAGCAGCAAAGTATGGTATCCTTGCAACTTGAAACTATTGCTAATAAGCATCGGATTTCGGCAACAGGTTGCGGTATCGTGCTGTTTATTCAACTTCATACTGGAGTACATAATGCGTAGAGCTAGCGTTTATACGAAAGGAACTGCCTTCAATGCGTACGCACTGCTGCTGGTAGAAGAAAGAGTTATGGAGGTTGAAGCCAACGAGGCCAAAACCAAATAGATGTTGTCGACAAACGAAGAAGCATCTCTCCGCGGTCTAGGCACCATCACAATTGATTGGTTAGTTAGTTAGTTTTGAAGTAGTTAAATTCATTTACCTCGGAGTGAAAATAAACTACACAAAAGACATTAGTCTAGATCTGACGAAATAACACTGGAAAAACATTGCTACTTCAAATTGGCAAAACAACTGGACTCAACACCAGACAAGGGTGATGTACTACAGAACATTAATCCTGCCAGTTCTGATGCCGAATGTTGGATGGTGAGCAGAAAACTAGTGCAGATACTGAAATCTTTGGAAAGAAGAAGGGCGATGAATAAGCCACGAACTCTGTAAATTGTACTAAAATGTGGATGTAGTCCAAAAGGTAAGGGTTCAACAACTGAATAAGCTTAGACACATCAAAGGAATGGTCGACAACGCTTCAGCTGAGAGATCCTCTTGGCATTCTTTGTTCGCGGAAATATCTGTTCAGATGGCATTCAAAGAAGTTTCTTATACTCTTACTTATAGATTATACACAGCACCTGACGACAGCAAATAAATAAATAAATAAAACCGCAAATTTCTCTGTTATCTCGTCTGTAGGTACATACACGTACCGCATATCTATGCACACACATATACATCTGTATGTAGCTACAGCCAACGCATTCTCATCAAAGTCAAAATTGTGCCTATTTTTGGCCTCGAACTTAACGCCAAACCTAATTTTTTTTCTTTCTTTCATTCTAGACTTGGATACAAACACTTATCTCATAAATACAAAAATTCTCTGCAGTCGTCTAAGAGGAGAGAAGAACTCAAACTCAAATCTGAAATCTATTTACAATTTCAATTTCCGAGAAGATGACACACGCACATAGTCTTTGCCAGCTTACATCCACGGGCACCAAGAATTGCTAACTTTGTCTCGTATCTATGGCAAAATTTATAAAAAAAAAAAAAAAACCAAGATGAGCAATATCCCCAATTTATGCGTATTGTTACCAGGAAATAAGGAACAAATTTAAAATATCGGCCTCTAGCCGAAAATGATGAATTGACTCATGACGTTTACCATGGTGTTTGTTTGGCGCCGTCCCGTCACTCGGGCCAACCCCAACCCTCGTACTCTGAGTTCATTAAACAAAATAAAATTAATTTTAATGCGCTACTTTTACAACGTAAATAAAGGGGACATTTTTGTGGTTTTCTTGATTATTCCGCTGACGTAAAATTATTATGATGCCAATCTTTCTATGTTGTATGCTAATGCCTAAGAAATTAGTTGTTAGTGTAGGTAAGGAGAGTACAATAATTTTTTGGATTTATTCGGCACAGAGTCAATGTCAGTAATCCTTTATTCAAAAATCTTTAAACTTGTATATAAGTATTGTAGTTCTATTCTTAAGCTATCTTGACCGAGCTCAAGTGACACTTCGGACGATACTCCCGGTATGAGCCTTCAAGCCGCAACGTTTGTACTATAAGGCCGTGTTTGAAGGATCCTTTTGTACAGAGAGAAATTTGCAAACATTTTAAAGGCTATTGTCCACTTTTTAAAATTTTGTCCGCAATTCCTACGTACATGACTTTGGTTGGAGCCGTATTTATTTTTAGGACAATTTGTTTTATCGAAATTTCGTATCACTCTTGACTGTTGTCAATGGCGACTTGCTGAAGTGTTTCATATAAAAGTTGTACTTTGACGTTGTTAATTGTTCTATACGCATTGAACTGAAGGCTGTTTTCCAAAGTGATTGGCATTATGAGTGAATTATTTGTAAACACTGCCGACGGCATTTGGTTTTGTTTACATTGTTGCCGTCACATGTTATCCGTGTCGGAGGAAATGTTAAACAAATAAACTATTATTATTTTATGCACTCGTGTCGTGCAAGGAATTATCAAGGTTTTGAATTTTTTATAACTTTTCGAAAATTCGTTGAACGATCACTTGGAAGTTCTCACAGCGGTTGGGGAAATATTACTTGTTAACGCTAGGAGAACACAGTGTTCTTTAAATTAGCAGTTGGAATTATTTGTACTTTTGGAGTTCGTGGAGCAAATATGTATATATCTATATATGATACTTGACAACATTGACCCCGACGGCATAATAGCAGATGTAATCCTGTTTAACTAACATACACACATATGTAGGTAGGTGTAATCCGACTTTTCTGTCAGGAAATAAATCCGCATAAGTTGTCTAAATTGCATATCTGCGATCGATGAGCAAAACGTAGAACAGAAAAGAGCAACACGCACATCACAGGACAACACAATCTTGTGAATAGTGTCAGAACAAATTCGAACACAAAAGTTCAACCATACATATGCTATACGCGTTGGAACACTGTTCTTTTTGCTTTCAAAGTGGTAGAAAGAACACTTTGTATAACAGAAAAACGAGAATATTGATGTGTAGAAAAGAGTGAAATAATATTACTTGAAATTGCAGACAAAGGAAAATTAGATCTAGGTACATACTCGTATATATATTTATATTTTACATACATATATCAATATAAAAATGAGATTCTGCTTGTGTGTTTTCGATAAAGTTTGAAACTACTGGGCCAACTGAGCTCAAACTTATGCATAAAGTATGTATGTTTTGAAGAGAGGAAGGTTATGCACACAGTGCGATTACTTTACGGTAGGTGGCGCTGAACAACAATTTCGAAAAATTACCAAATGAAGCGAGAAATGACATTACACCAAATGAATTACACCATAGATAAAAAATCAAAGTTTAATAGCCATTTAATAAAAAAAAAAAAAAAAAAAAAAACATCTATTTCATTTCAATAAATGGCGTTGCAGTGCACGCAGGACTTAAAGTAAAATAAGTTTAATACACACTAATGGAAAAAAAAAGATTTTTGCACATAACAGCTGACTTTGACTATAACCGCTATCATAGAATCCGTCGGGGGGAATGTTTCACCAAAAACTGAAAATTTGCATCGTAGAATCCGCTGAAGTGAACCACTCACATGTCGGCAATGTGAATCAGTTTCGACGGATCATGAATAACGGATATCCATAAAAATCGACTATTTTTCTTTTATTCGGAAGCCATTTTGTTATAGTATTCGGTGTTATCCGGTAATAATTTGTATATAATATGACAAATTGATTACAACTTAGTTTTGCCAAGTTAGTTTTTTTTTTGTCACAACGAATGTGGTTATATTTCAGCCTGTGGCTAAATAAATAAATTTTCTTTCGTTTAAAAGATCATCTGGTTTTAAGAGTTTTAAACAAAAAAAAAAAAAACATTCATATGAAGTGATAAAAGTGTACACAGAAAATGATTCCAAGA
This sequence comes from Brachypalpus laphriformis, assembly GCA_945910035.1. Classification (NCBI taxonomy): domain Eukaryota; kingdom Metazoa; phylum Arthropoda; class Insecta; order Diptera; family Syrphidae; genus Brachypalpus; species Brachypalpus laphriformis. The sequence goes on along the minus strand of OX246753.1, from coordinate 9,983,959 downwards.
TCTGCCGTAGTGTGAGTATTTGGTCAGTGGTCCACAGTGACCAATGTATCAATGAATCTTTCCAGTCCGTAGTAGTCCTACTCGTAATATATATTGCCTAGTCCATTAAATTAAATTTGAGGTTTAAAACCACTGCTGAATATTGGCAGTACAAATCGAGGAAGAAAATGACAATCGTAGTACAGTAATGTCTCGCTAATGCGAATTAATTATTGCATTAATTATTGGGGTACTTCAGATTATGAAATAATTCGGATTGGGGAGTATACGTAAATAACGTTAATTGGTGAAACAATATTATTTTGTGTACCAGATGTAAAAAGGTACGAAGTATTCCCAAAATTAAGATTCACTATTCTCTATTCCCTGTACTTTGCAAAAGATTTATTCAAATCGGTGTAGTTCTCCATAACTTAGCGTGATGTTATAAATCAACGTTTTTTTTTCAAAACCAATGACCTGATCGAAACATATGTGCATACATATACGCACATACACAAATCAACCGCTCCCGATTTCAAGCTAAGTTAAACCTTTAACGGGCGGAATTCAAAATAATAGGCTGGAGGTTCATGATTCAAATCGTAGAGAGCACCAAACATTTTTTTTCGTACGTTCCCACCTCTCCAGAATGCTTGGCAAACATCGCAGATTTTTTTTTTTTAAATAATGCCCTTCGGGTACGACTTGAAAATGCAGACGCACTATATACGTGCGAAAAATTTTGCAAATGGTTGCGAGAAGTTAGGTCATAAGTTCTTATGGACTGTTTGCGTGTAATGCTAAATTGGTTTCTTACAATTTGTATCTGACCTTATTTGGGGTTATTTTTTTTACGGTGATAGTCAAAATCGACATCCCTACAAATCAGACGATTCGCCTTGCGTTCAAAGCGATTGTTTTTGATGAATATTAATGTTCGCGGTGAGCGTATAAGTGAATCAGAGGCGAAACAGTAGTAGATTAGATTAGATTTTATTTCAGTAACCATTAACAAATTCACAGTTCATTTAAAACAAAATCATATAGCATGGCATTGTCGTCTGCCAGGTTAAAAACTAAATAACATTTTTAAATTTTATATGTATAAAAAAAAAGGAAAACAAAAACAAAAGAACAAAAAATCGAGTTAATCGACATGCTAGAGCTACCTTACAAAAACGGTATAGCTTGAATACGTTCAATTCATTGAACAGGGCTAAGGTTTCGTGGTCTGTTAGGATGTCCTTACCGAGAAAGTGCCTTCTTGATTCCTTCAAAATTGGACAACTGTCAACAAAGTGCAGAACGTCCTCTCTTTCCCCAAGGTTACATAAGTTGCATAATATAGGGAGATCCTCACGATGAGGTAGGAAACAGTAGTACGTATTCTGAAAAGGTTTTCGTCGTCACTAATGCTATAGAAAGGATCTTCCTATATGATCGTTTCTTCCTATATGATCGCAGACAATTAACATATGAATCGTTGTAAATGATTCTAGGAACGGTTAAGCGAACTAGAAGCGAAGTACTAGCCTTTACATTTGCATCATAATATGTTATAAATAGGTGTGTTACTATGTGTATGCATCTTTACGGAAATTCGGATCATAGAAAGCGCATACCTTGGTACTAATTTGGACTGCAGAGTACATTATGGGAAGTAATGAGTGGTGCGGATTAGCGCGATATTACTGTACGAAAAATGACAAGGAAAATTGAGATGTCTTATTAGGTTAAACGTCCAGGCCTAACTATGATTAAATAATGCCTGTGAACGCCAACGTACGTAATTGTGGGAATTTTTACACTTTACCCATAATCGTTTCTTTATCCATTTTATCAAGTTTTGTTTATTTCGTGGTTTGTTTTTTGACAGCTTGTTTTCCCTAAAGTTATGGACGATTACTCAATTTGACAGAACTAAGGGGATATTTTCGTTTATGGCCTGAGCCTTAAGAAAATTTAGAAATATAAATCATTAAAATTTATTTATTTTTTTTTTTTCTTTTTTTTTCAAAAATGAACCTTCAACGTTTGTCTGTCAACTAAAGATATTATATAACAAAATGCATTCAACCTCTGTTGTCCCAACATCTTTTAAAAAATCGGTCATATTCCCCATTCATAAAAAAGGCGCAGTAGATAAAGTGGAAAACTATAAAGGTATATCATTCCTGAATGTTATAGCCAAAATGTTTTGTGTTGTTCTCTTAAAAAGGCTTTAGTGGGTTGTTGAAAGCAATATTGTTACTGAACAGGATTCAGAAAAAAATATTCAACGGTCGATTACATCTTTTCTCTGTCATCTATAGTTAGAGCGTTTCAAGCTAGAAATAATAAAGTCTACGCAAATAGAAGTGCAGTGATACAAGCTATCACAACTAGGACTTTTAACAAAACTTCTCCGTGTTATAAAAGACATGTACCCCGACAAAAAACCTGCGATTTGGGATGGCTCAATCCTTTCTGAATGGTTCGAAACGAATATCGGTGTTAGGCAAGGATGTGTTCTCAGTGCACTATTGTTCACACTCTTCATCAACGATATCGTACAGAAGCTACCTGGTGGAATTTGTACTGCTAACGTCGTCGTGAATACGTTTTTGTGTGCAGATGATCTGGTAATTTTATCAAAAACACCAAAAAATCGTCAACTGATAATCAAGATTGATGCGTACTGTAAACAGTGGGGACTAATGATCTACAGCAGCAAATGGAAAATAATGGTAGTTTCATGAAACGCTTGGAGTAATGTTAGGCACAACTGTTTTTTGGAAGTCGTCTTGAAGTGATAAAAAAATTCGAGTACACCTATTTGGTAGTAGAACTGGATTTTGGAAAACATCTCCCGCCAAAGTTTGATAAATTTGACGTGGGGAAAAATATTTTCTAACGATCATATCTTGCTCTCAGCAAATAAATAAGTCATTGATGTAGTTGCGAAGTCGACAGTATGTTACGCTGCACAGGTTTGGAGAATGGATGAGTTTGATGCAGTTGAGCGTTTTCATAGGAAGTTTTTTAAAGAAGATGTTTAACCTACTTCTAAGAACACCAAACTATGGAATATATCTGGAAACGGCCTTACCAAAACTGTATACTTCTTTTTCTTCTTACTTCAATCAGCGAGGTTATGATCCGAAAATAAGGGATCATAACCCTCACACTTCACCGCATTTCTACTGATCCGCCTATATGACCTCAGAAAATATCGGCAGGCCTGCCGATTTTGGATTACTCGGTTACTGAGGCCAATAAAATGCCGATGTCGTCGCATTTGTGTGATCCAGGCGTTTATAGGCTACATCGCGATGTCTTTGGAACGTGCATTGATATTGCCTTTTTAACAGGGTTCAAATGATCTCTTCTTTGAACGTGGTAATACCAGCTGAGCCGGTCGCGCTCTATTCTTTGTACGATGGTTTCCTTGATGTGAAAGCTTCCACGGATCTTCGAACTTCTTATTCGATCAAGCTTTGTCACTCCTGCTGTCATGCGAAGCATCTTCATTTCAGCTGCTGTTAATTTACTCTCACACGTTTTGTACATTGTCCAACATTGTGAACCGTATGTGAGCGCTGGACGCACAACTGCGGTGTACAGCCTTCCCTTCAACTTAGGTGGCATTTTTCTGTCACAGAAGATAGCGGCTTCATCCACTCTACACTTACGCGATGATTGATGTCGTCATCACAAGTTGCTTTGCTATTGATCATAGATACCAGATATTTGAACTTTTCGCACTTGAGAAGCACTGTTCCATTCAAATAAATGTCTGGAATAGGCCTGAGTGAATCAGAGAACGAGCAGCACAAGTACTCGGTCTTTTTTGAACTAATGCGATACCCATTTCCCTTTCAGGGCGTCCACCCACACATCAAGTGCTCGTTGCAGGGATGTAGGATCCTCACTTATGATGGCTCCATCGTCAGCAAAGAATAACTGATGTACCTTGGGGTCCATCACTTTACCTTCAAGCAGATAATCAAAACTGTATACTAGCACATTTAAACAACTGCAAGCTGATTACATAGTCAAATTGCTCGCTTATCAAGAACTCAGAAATGGCAATGTTTGAAAGGTTCATGCGGAGTGGACTTAAATATGGAGTCAAGTAATTTAAGCCTTTTAAAAGTGCAGCTGTATAGAATTATCCGTGAAATAGAGAAGTCTAATAGAAGATTACAAACAGCTAAGGCCCGTCAATCAGTAAGCTGATTACTGTACGCACAGTTACAATTTTATTTATTGGGACACAATTATTTCAGAGATTATCTAAATTATCATATAAGAATATCTCTCCTATATTTAAAACATGCGAACGATGAGAGCATGTTTGCAATATTTGTACAAATTTAAGCACCCAAAAAAATCATTTAATACATCATACAGCTGATTAATACAGACATAGACAGCGAATACAATCTACGGATTTTTTGTAATATTAGACAAACTGCTAATAAGTGATAGATATCTTCTCGTTCGTTCCTATTGCAGAGAGTATAGTTTGGGGAGAAATCGTTCCGATGGGGTATGAAATTTGGATTAAAAATGTCCGCACTTGCTCTAAAGATGGTACTAATGACAAAAGCTGACAGCTTCTTACAGAAATAGTTGCTGTGTTGCAGGCGATGGTTTAAGTTGGTATAGGTGTGTCTTGTTGTAGAAGATGAAATATATACGATTTGAATATTTAATGTGTGTATATAGTATTCTCTTATGAATTTTGGAAATAACGTCGGAGAAGATTGTTTGCCATTCATCGACATAGACACTTTTAATCCAGTGAGATTGCATGCGATGAAGCATTTTCATTGCACTCTTTAAAATGGGAGGCATTAGTTCAAAGAAAAGAAACCATTATTGACTTGTACAGGCTATTACCAGTTTTCTTCATCACCCTTTTTAAGTAGTCAGAGTGAGCTTTTAAATTTTGAATATATATCGGTGGTATTCCTGACTTCACATGTATAGCGTAGGTTGGTGGACAAGTTTGGCAATCGAAATAAGTGTTTAAAGAAGAATCTTCGAACCCCCTCGAATTCTTCAAAGGGTATACCTATTCCCGAAAGCCTAGACTCTATTGCTCATGCACACGTTTACGCTACTTTGAACACCCTATATTTTCATTAGAATCAAATTTAGACCACATTATGTTCAAAGCTGTCTTTGCTTTTGTACTTTCAACCTTGGCATGTTTACTGAAATTTGAGTCTTGGGTAAAAAGCACTTCTAGATAGGTATTTAAATTCACTGACAACTTCGATACGATCATTTCTATGAAACCAATTTTCTCTACACGTTGACGAGTTTGAAAAATCATGACCTGTCTTCTCGACATTTATTTGCAAGTCTGGATGGATTGTCACCTAACATCACTAGATCGTCTGCATACATCAGAACTTTAACTTTGATTCCACTGAAAAGTACTCCTCCAGGTAAACTATAGCAGATGTCGTCAATATAGAAAGCAAATAGAATAGGGCTCAATATACAGCTTTGGGGTACTCCAGCAGAAGTATCGAACCAGTTTGAGACCTCAGTTCCGTTCCACACAGCTACAGTAATTGACGCCAGAAAATTTGTATACATTGACAAGAATTTGGAAGAGACTCCAACTTATGACAGTTTATACAATAAAGCTTGCCTATTCACCGCATTAGAAGCGGCTTGATATATATTTTGTTAATATCAAGGCACAAACAAATAAATGAATTTTCTTACTACGAGGGTCATTTGAAAAGTTTCCGGCCTTATAGACAAACCGTTTAATTATTGCCACCGTCCGATAGATGGCGTTGATATATGTATCCCATACAAATTTCAAGTCATTTCGATCAGTACTTTGCTAATGGCACTCTCATCAAGTGCTCAGGTGACGTTTTCTATTAATAATGGAGAAAATCGAGTATCGCGCGGTGATAAAGTTCCTTTATGTGAAAAGAAAAAACTCAGGAAATAAAAGACGAGTTAAACTCAGTATACGGTGAAGTGTCCCCTTCATATACAACCATCAAGCATTAAGTGGTTGAGTACCAACGTGGCCGTACCAGCATTTTAGATGATGAACGTTTTGGGCGCCCAAAAACTGTTTCAACTGACGAAATTGTCGATTTAGTGCATGGAACTGTGATGGAAGATCGTCGACTGACTGTTCAGGAGATTGCTGAGGCTTGAGCGATAGCAGGTGAACGGGTGCACAAGATTTTACACGAAGATTTGCATATGAGAAAATTATCCACGCGCTGGGTGTCGCGTTTGTTGACAATTGACCAAAAGCATGTTTTTCAGGTGTACACAAAGAATTTTTTTCTGACGGTTTGAAGTGTTGGGAGAAATTTTTGATCTAATGTATCGAGTTACAAGCAGATTACGTCGAGAAATATTTTTTTTTTTTTGCTTGAAATATTGAAATATATGAAAAGGGCGGAAACTTCAAATGACCATCGTACTACTACTACTGCTATTACTATAAATCACGAATGGAGTCTAATGGACACATTCAGACTCAATTCTATAATACTCTAAACGTTTTACCGTCGGCTGAATTCACAGTTTCATTGTGTCCAATTTTGTTTTGAATTGTAACTAAATATTGACATTATGTGAAAGAAAGCTATAAAATTCCACAAATGTCAATTCTAGTCTAGGACAAAGTTAGACTCATCTTGTACTGCCCGTTCTCTGATCCACTCAGGCCTATTCCAGGCATTTATTTGAATGGAACAGTGCTTCCCAAGTGTGAAAAGTTCAAATATCTGCGATCTATGATCATCATCGCGTAAGCGTAGGGTGGATGAAGTGGCGAGAAAACTCCGCTATCTTCTCTGACCGAAAAATGCCCCCTAAGTTGAAAGGAAGGCTCTACATCGCAGTTGTGAGTCCAGCGCTCACATACGGTTCACAATGTTGGACGATGTACAAAACATATGAAAGTAAATTAACGGCAGCTGAGATAAAGATGCTTCGCATGACAGCAGGAGTGACAAAGCTTGATCGAATAAGAAGTTCGAAGATCCGTGGAAGCTTTCACATCAAGGAAACCATCGTACAAAAAATAGAGCGCGACCGGCTCAGCTGGTATTGCCACGTTCAAAGAAGAGATCATTTGAACCCTGTTAAAAAGGCAATATCTATGCACGTTCCAAAGACATCGCGATGTAGGAAAGGCAGGCCTATAAACGCCTGAATCAGACAAATGCGACGACATCGGCATTTCATTGGCCTCAGTAACCGAGTGATCCAAAATCGGCGGGCCTGCCGATATTTTCTGAGGTAAAATAGGCGAACCCCACAGGCGGATCAGTAGAAATGCGGTGAAGTGGGAGGGTTATGATCCCTTGTTTTCGGATCATAACCTCGCTGATAAAAGGAAGAAGAAGAAGAAGAAGAAGAAGAAGAAAACACAGTTAGACTCATCGGTATTAAAATCGGATCTAAATTGATAATTTTTCGTTGACATCTGTCATATTCAAACAATCGGTTTCTATGAAAATTTCTATTCTAAGGGCCTATATATGCGAATAACAAGTAACATGCACTTTCGTTAAGTAACTCATAAAATGAAAGCTTAAGGCCATGGGTTTTTACACTAGCGTAGTTAATGTTGTTGTTGTTGTTGTAGCAGCTGTGTAGCTGAGGTTGACGATCCTTGGTCGAGGTATTGTCCTCGAGTCGCTCCGGGACGTACGTACATACGTAGAACCGATCGTCGTGAGAGCACGTTGGTGCAGTGGTTGGAAAAACTTCGATGGTATTTTTTTCCATTTTATACTCGGGTGGTGATTGCTGTTCCCCCGCTGGGGCTTGAACTTGCACTCATCGGCTAACAAGCAAACACTCTATCACTGCACCATTGCCACCCCTGGTTAATAAATTTAAGTGACTCTGGGGCTGCAAACATTTTACCCAATTCGCTGAAACCTGACATTTACTTTGTATGGAGGTCGAAGGGTTAATTAATGGATAATTTTGCACAAAATGAGTAAGAAATGTTGGGTGAGTTCCAAAATACATCAGATGCGACTTAGATGCAAAGTCATAAGTTCCAAAAGTCAAACGAATAAGTTTGGATAAAGTCGCAAGTTTCTAAACGCATTCCAAACGTTATCGATTTGCATCAGCTGAGCAAACCATGCATCGATCATTTTTTCGATGCTTTCATTTGATATTTGCAACGAAAATATGAATGTGCTTTTTCAAATAAAATGTTTTATATTATTACTTGGAATGTATCTCGTGTCATTCTGAAGTGACTATGAAAAACATCGTCAGGATATTTTTCAATAGTTTTAAAAAAATGCATAGATTTCGGAATCTTTCTCCGGAATAGCTTAGATTTTAATATGGATAGGGCTGTTGCACGTCTCTTTCTATGTTTTTTTTAAATAATTTTCTTATCGTAAATAAATTCAGATAGCTGTTGGATACGTCCGTGGGTTTTTAAATACTTCTTTTAAATTTGTTTTAATTCAAAGTTTGCCATTTTAATTTTGGCAAATGCCTGCTCTGTACAAACGCGTTCCGAAACTTGTCAAACTTGTGCAAAGTAAAATTTATGCAAATCATTGAGATTGCATTGAAGATGCGAATCAAAAGAGTAGTGCTACCGCATCGAAACTATGTTTTTTACGTTTTGGAACTCAGCTGTTCTTTCTCCAAAGCTTCATTTATTCAACATGCAAGGAAACGCAAAAATTTAGCTACAAATTGATAGCCTAAGATTTTTGGCGGTAAATTGAAATGCCGGTGAAATGAAATCGCGACTTATTTCATTGACTGTATTATGAACTCAAATCTTGTCAAAATACTTTTGCACGCCTAAGTATACTTGGCTGACGACTGATTCGATTCTTTTGAAAGATTTTGATTCTATTCTGCAAATACGATGTGGTTTTGTATAGACCATACTAACCCTTACAGAAAGGTATCTCCATCCCCACTGTTTCTAAATAACATCTTACATAGTATTATAACATCTAATAGGAATTTCCAACTAGAATCATGATGTCTAATCCTATTTGGCAGAATATCGAAATACCAATTTTACCGCCGGTAGATGGAAAAATCAAGTCTATCAGAAAATTGTTCTCCAACAAAATTTCTCCAAGACAGACATAGAGTTCTAGTAGAACCATTTCTATTTTGAAAATATCTATTCTTGGATATTTTCCACAAACCAAGTAAAATCTCAGCAATGGTCAATAAATCACGCCGCGCGCCTAAACCCAGAAAAAAAAAAGAACTATTCATGTGGGGGGAAAAATTATGACGCAATGAGTCAAAAAAAGCGGCGAAAGGGAAAACCACGAATTCATCTAGAAAATAAAAAAAAAAAAAACCAAAAACATTAATTTGCCGCAATTAGCCGCATGTTGGGTTCGTAAATTGTTTGTTCCGTCTGCAGGAGCACCACAGTAATGTGTAAACGACGTGTTTAGAGATACCATACTCACTGTGCAATTAAATATGGACAGTGTGTCAGTGTCAGGTGGGTACTTACGTTTATAAAGAAATTTCGAGTAATCACAATCCATTGTTGGTTGGCTGCTACTACTGCTGTTGAGAACGATGACCGATGATGTTTTTTTTTTTTTATTTTAGCAAATATTTCTATAAATTCTTCGTGAATGCTTATTCTCACGCAATTATGATAAAAATAAACACAAAATCAACAAAAAAAAAAAAAAAAAAAAATAAAACACAACCCGGCGGCACACTGCTGATTAAAACAATTGCAATTGGCTGTTTAAACACAAGAAACACACACTGACAACACCAACAAGGCAATCAATTGATTGAATAAATATTTTTTTTTATTTTTATTTTATTTGATTTGGTTGCACAAAATGCGGCTGATTGTTGTGAGAAATCCGCGCAAAGATACGACACACAACCGCGAAGGGGTCTGGTCTGTCTTCCTTCACTTGTCTATCAATTTAATTAGATTATCAGTGAATGACTGGCACTGGCGGGCCATCATCAACATTGATTATGTACTCTTATTGGCGATTTCCTTGCAGCGCTTATCTGTCAAAAAAGTATCGCAGATGCATTTGACACCCCGTAGATACGTTTATTTGCAGTAGATTATCAAATATCCACATGTAGATACATGGTGTATCTAAAAGATTTCATTTAACGCGCACACACCTGTAAATTATCCACATTCATCATTTGATAATATTGAGAGACTGTGTATTGGCTTTTGTGTCACTTTGTCACATCATCGCATCCGAGCGAATCATCATCATTGTGCGCCCCCAAACGAGCGTGAAAACTTCAAAAAGCGCGAACCCTCCTGGTTGGGAAATGACAACAACAGAAAGAATAAATTTCTTATTCGAAGAGTTTTCCCACTTTTCCGCGGCGGCGACGACAAAGACGGCGACAGCGGTAACGATTGCAAGAGTGTATATTAGCAACGGTAAATAATTCTCATGGACGCGACGGCAGCATAAACAAAACTACTGACTGGCTGGGCTGGTTGGCAGGCGGCGGGCGGGCATTTCAGTTTTCAGTCAGACTCTTGGAGTTTTTCCTCGGCAACAGCTACGGCAACGAGCGAGCAGTAACATAGAGAGAGATACAAATATGTGTTGGTTTGGAGAAAATGAGATAGAGAGGGAGAGCGGCGGCAGCAGCAGCAGGTAACCCCCACTTTGATTCTCTCTCTTGTATATCTGAGCGAGAGTTCTCCAATCCAACTCGTCGCCATCGGATGTGCGTATAGATACATCACTCAAATTGAATGTGAGTGGAGTGCCCCCTGCTCAAGGGAGGAGAATGTTTTGAGTGGAAACTGAAAGTGACCCATGTCGCTGTGGGAGAGGTTTTTTTTGTTCTCTCTTTTTGTTTAGTTTAGGCTGTTTATGTTTGGTTGTATCTCTAGCTTTTGATATTCATCTTTTATCTTAAGCTGTGTGGATGTTAGAAATGATGTTTAATTTATGTATTGCTTGTAGAGTGACACAGTAAGTGGTGTTGCCAGATGTAAGGGTTTTGCGGTTACAAGAATCTAGTTTAATTTTATCAAATTTTAATTAGGTTCGAATATGATATGCTTGATAGATTTGTCTGCCTGTTGATAACTTTTAAATTCTTCAGCGAAATGCAAAGTCATCTCTTGAGGCTTTAAGCCAATGGCCTTGTTAGACCTTAGCCTCGCTGTAGCTGTTTTGTACTTTAACTTCGCTCGAAATATGACTATCATTTAGATTGAAAGACCGGGATATTTCGGCTGCTGTCGTGATGTATTGAACTTTTTACTCATCGGTAGAATTCTTCATTCATACATACATACACACATTTATGTAGGTAGGATAGCGCAGGTAAAGTCTTCATCCTTCTCGATCTTCGGCTAATTCATTCTCTGTCAGTCGAGATGTCAAGCTGTCCTTTGAAGTAGTAATTTGTAAGTTTCACTTATATTTTTTCCTACGTTCGACCAGAATATGCGATCTGCCTTAAATTGTTGAAATTTCTTTCGGTGATGCTTTTGACTGGTAGGACGTTAAGTATTCTTTGTGCCTTCCTTACAGTTAGAATCGTTTAAACGATTCATTCAAATGTGTACATTACATACCATGGCAAGGTGCAAAATAATAGGCAAAACCTAAATGTTTATTCAAGATTTATTGGATTTTTCTGCTCAAATAATACGAAATGCTTTAACTTGGAAGAAGAAAGCTGAAACACGTGTCAAAAACCAAAAAACCTCTGCAGAAACTGACCGAAATATAATATCAGTTGCCAAAAAATTCACTTTTAAAAAGCTACTAAAATAAGGCAAGAATTGAACATCCCAGTGAGCAATGATACTATTAAAAGACGACTAGCAAAGCTAATTTAAATGCAAGAAGTCCAAGAAGTCCAAGAAAGGTCCCACTTCTAGGGTCCAGACATTTGCAGGCCCGACTTCAATTTACTTATAACTAAGAGAATTGGTTGTTATCAAAAATGAGAAATATTCTCTAGTCAGGCGAGTCTAAATTCGTTTTGTTTGCTTTAGTCACTCGTGGGAAGACCCTCATGAACGGAACTGGAACCTAGGTATACAATAAAGCCAACCAAATATGGGGGAATCAAATTGAACGTTTAAGCTTGATTTTCAGGGACCGGTTTGCTTATGTGGACATATTAGAGAAATATAGTGCTACAATATGCGGATGGCAATATGCATCTAAGATAGACTTTTTAAAAGGATAGTGATCCTAAACAAACATCCAGAGTAACAAAGACCAAACCAATCTTTTGACTTGGCCAATTGAAAACTAGGCAGTGAAAGGTCGATTTTTAATTCTTTCGAGTAGTCGAAACCATTTTAAAACTTCATCGAATGTAGGAAACGATCTTGGTCGGAAAATTGGAAAAAGAATTTCATCAAACTTGGTCCGAAGAAGGCTGGTAAAATTCGAACTGCATGTGCCTAAGCCTAAGCCACAAGTGTTTTCGTTTTTTTTTTTTCACGGTTTTTTTTTTAAAGGTCATAAGGTATTATACTTTGAAAAGAAAAACATTGACACGTTAGATTGGCCCCAATAATTTAAATTTTAATTTATTTGTATAGTTTTCATATAAGGTAAGATTAAGGCAATTATATCTTCTTCTTTCTATTTCGGCGAGGTTATGATCTGAAAACAAGGGATCCCAACTTCACCGCATTTCTACTGATCCGCAATTATATAAGGTTCGTAATACTTTAACATACTTTAGCAAATAGGAAAACAGTAGAATATAGTTAACAAAGAAAATATTATATAATAAATAAATAAATAAATAAAGAAGAAAATATATAAAATATGAATCTAATTAAATAAAGCTAAAAGAGCGTTTAAAGAAAGTTAATCTTATTCAAAGGCCAAGTGTTTAAAAAGAAATATTTTAAATTTATTCTTCTAAGGTTTGTAGGCAGAGAGTTCCACAGCCGAGTAGCCTGATCAAAAAATTGACGTTTTGATGCAAGACACGAGTACCTGGGTTGAACTAGCATTAGCGATCTGCGTGGTTGGGGAAATTGTAGTTTATTGCACAAATATTCTGGTGGCCCGAAGATCATCCTTCAATCTGCTTTCAAAATGCGGAAACATGATCAGCGCACAACACGAGTGGCATTTGCACATTTATTTACCCTAACAGCAAATAAATTTAGCCCAAACATAAATATATTAAGCCCTTTAGCAATTAACTTTAGCCCAAAATCAAATATGTTTAACCTTTTAGCAAATATATTTAGGGAAAGAACAAATATTTAAACCAAAAGCAAATCATTTTAACATTTGACAAACTCCACTTGTAACTGTAAAAAGTTTTGTTCACTTCTGCATGAACTTACAGACAAACTGAAAGACACAACTCTTTCTTCAATAACTGCAACCAAAGTTATGGTCCATGCCGGCGTCACTTAAAACTTGACGCGCGTGCGCCTTCATTTTTTAAAAAGATTTTTCAGTGAGGTTAATAAATGTGCAAATGCTATACCAAGACTGGCAGAAGAAGCGTTTTTGTTGGTATGTAGTGCTGTGTAGCCCATAAGGTACGTAGTCCACCATACACCTTGCCAATGGTAATAGTATTTATACGAGTATGTATACTTTTTAAAATCAGGCCAAGGTATTTGGCAGAGTCAACCAACTCTACTGGAATATGGTCAAATTGAACTGGGCGAAGACCTGAAATGTCGAGAGCTCTTCGGTGGATAACTAGCACTTTAGATTTTGCAGCATTTAAACGTAGATCATGTCTAAGTGACCATTGATAAATATTCGCGAGATCTTCATTTATCAGGTCTATGGCTTTATTGACCTTATTTAAAGGACGGCTCAGGAGAAGTTGGAAATCATCCGCGTACATGTGAATTTTACAGCGTTTTATAATTTTGGACAATTCATTCACATATTCACATATAGTGAATATATAATAGTGAGAGCTGGTCCTGGGATAGATCCTTGCGGTACCCCACTTTGTACGTTAATAAGTCGTGAGGATTGTTTGCCGGGAATCACGCATTGCTGCCTTCGAATTAAGTAAGAATATACTAGTTTGGTCGAAGATATTGAAAATCTGAAGTTCTGTTGCATAGTACCGAAAGATTAACTGTGTCAAATGCTTTAGAGAAATCAAGAAGCGTTAAGAAAGTTGGATGGTTACTGTTCAGTGCGATCATTCATAGCATAAATAAGACCTGTCTTGCAGCTTCTTTTTGATCAAAAATAGCTCAGATCTTAGTCCCATCGAAAATATCTGCCCTGTAATGGAACTAGAAGTAGCAAGAAGCGCGGATAATAGGTTCTGCGCTGACTGACAATGGTTTAAGTTTAGCTGCAATACTTTGTACTCCGTCCTACTGCAGAGAGTTTGAGTTGGAGCATTGAGACATTATATCCATTGGGAGAAGACTCTTTGCAACAGGTTCTGGATTCTTTTATCAGTATATGAATAGTTGATGCCAGAAGGATGTGTAATGCACAAATAGAAGATTTCGCTGCAACTACATATGTACAGTAAAATCATCATCAACTTTTGAAAGTACAATACGGTTGGGTTTTAACAGTCTTTCCCTAGTTAAATCTCCTAACTCCTAGTGCTCTAGGGTATTGTTAATCACCATTCTCATAATACCTCTTTACATGGCAACACTAAACCACTGAGTCAATCCCCTTGGCTCTCTTGGAAAATCCAAAGAAAATGCAAAAAAAATGCAAACCTAACTCACACTATGATGAATTACTTTAATCATTTTCGTTCATAATCTTTTAGATGCATTAACTCTGATTTCCATTCCTACCCCCGATCCGCGTGCTCATTGCACACATTCATGCCAGCCATGCCCCTCAAGAGTTAGTGAACACACACAGAAGAAGAAGAACGAAGAAAAAACAGAAAAAAATTAAAACAAAAAGTAGAATTAATATTTAATGACAAAAGAAAAGAAAATTCTTATTTAACCCGGCTGGTTAAGAGTGTGGGCCAAGGGGTAACCCGCACCCTTCTTGCACACTATGCTTCTGCTGTTGCTGCTGCTCTGCTGCTCCATCTCTTGGTGGACTTTGTTGCGTCGTCGTTGTCGTTTATGCCGTTGTCGTAGCTCGTTTGTTCTGTCGCTGTCGTCTGTCGTACGTGGGTCTGAATGGTGAGTTCATTATTAAATTCTTTTTTCGTACACACGGAAAAAAAAATAAGCAAATTGGTGAATTATTCATGAGAGAGGAGACATTTAAATTTTTTTTTTCCTCTTCTTCTGCTCCTTTTTTTTTTTTTTTTTCTTCTCGAGCTCTTTTCTTTTATTAATCTTTTATTCCTGGCTAGGAGAAGGGGATTTGGGGGAAGACGAGATCGATTATCAGTAATTTCATAATAATGACAGCCTATCCTACTAGCCGCCTCTTTGCTTCCCGCCCAGCACCAGGTTATCATGTCCATCTGGTGGGAAACAATGCGTTGCGTTCATTCACTGGAAATCGATGATGTGGTGACCAGGAGTGGGTACATATTATTCCTGACAACTTCGACCGATGGAACAGAGAAGATGAAATACACAAGAAAGATTCTGGTCAACCGTGCGCCATTGCGCCATTCAAATATGGGTCACTTTCGGATTCTGATTTGAATAATATTGAATGGACTCAACTGAATGATGTTAGTTCCACTCTCACACGGCGTCTTCTCCGGTCTGTGGATTTGGGGAGGAATCAATTTGTTTGGTAATTGATTTGTGGACAGATGTGAGGGGGGATTTTGGAGCAATTTGCCGCATAGATTACATTTTAAAAGTTATGGGGTTCAATTGAGTTAGGTAGGAAATTACGGAAGACCAGGTTGACGTTCAAGGAAGCCGCGCTTGGCAGGATCATGGTCACATAAGTGAGAGAAGGCCAAAGCAAGACGCTTACAGCATCAAACTTCAAAACAAGACTTTAATATCGTGGGGATCTGAATAATAAATACAAATATGACTTTTAAATCTGTCAAAGGGTAAGGTCCATGCATGGTATAAAATATGCTAAAGGAATTAAGGGCGCCAGGATTCAAATTTCTTTGGACAGTCAAGCAGTGCTATCCTCGCACACAATTAATTGTAAAGAAGTGAAGTGCTACATAAATGCTTTGCAATCTCTTGCGAGACACAATAATTTCAAGGTGGTCTGGGTGCCCGGTCGCCAAAGCATTACAGACAATAGGTTAGCTAATGAAATGACTACATAGGTCGAGGTCAGCAAAATCATTCGTAGGTCCAGAATCTTTTTGCGGCGTTAGATGGGCTGACCCCTAACAAAGATTAATGGGTGGCATCATCAAATCGGTCTAAACCAGTGGGAACATTTTCCAGGGCTTAAGTACTCCAAAAGGCTTACCAATCCATATTCCTACAAGGAAATACTTGTGAGTGCTCAGTTGTAGTGTAGTGGAGTTTGAAGGACCGCACAACCTTCAAAATTTATGTAGCGGTTTGAGGATAAGACAAAAGGAGTAGTTGGGTAGACTGTTTATTTGCTACTGACTTACTTTAGTTTACATGCACTATTTATATTGACTTAAACCTATAACATAATCATTTATTAAACTTACAAGCTAATCATAATTTCTGGGTTGTACTACTACAGGATGGCAAACGACTAACAAAGGCCTCGTAGGGGCAGCATCTCCCGATAGGTGCTGGTCCGCTAAGTTCCAAAGTAGAGTTAGAAAAATTACCATCATACAGTGTTATGCTCCGACTCTAGACGCGACTGAGGATGAAAAGGATGATTTTTTATAGCCACTTAGGCGCCGCCTATAACCAAACGCCTAATGGGGACATCGTAATGGTAATGGGAGATCTCAATGCCAAGGTGGGTAGCGACAACACCATGCTTACGCACGTGATGGGAGTTCACGGCATGCGAGACCGTAATGACAATGGTGAGCGGTTTGTGGACTTCTGCAATACCAACCACCTAGTCATCGGAGATACGCTGTTTAAGCATAACACCTGCCACAAGATCAGTTGGGTCTCTACTGATAGGCAACGAACATCCAACCAGATCGACCACATTGCGATCAGTCGCCGCTTTAGAAATTGTCTCCTGGACGTCCGAAACAGACGTGGAGCTGACGTCGGACTTGAACGAGATCACCATCTTATGGTAGCTCATTTACGCCTTCGTACTGCATCCGTCAACAGCAACCGCTCAAACCTACTTAACATCACCAGGTTTAATATCGACAGGCTCAAAGTTCCCCAAGTGCGCCAACAGTTCAGGGACCATCTTGCCTTAGAAGCAGAAGCAATCAGCAGCATAGAGAACATGGATGACCACTGGAGTGCTGTGAAAAATGCTTTTGCGACTGGGGCACGCACGTACGTCAGTAAAAAGCAGAAACACCACCGCACATGGCTTTCTACAGACACCTGGAGACGGATCGATGAGCGTACAGCAATCAAGGCTCCGATTGCAGCGGCCTCAGCAGTAGAGAGAACCGAGCTTGAAGCCCAATACCGTGCGAAGAAGAAAGAAGTGCAGCGTAGTGTGAGACGTGACAAACGTCAATATGTCAACTCACTGGCGTCAAGCGCTGAAGAAGCAGCGAGTAGGTGCGACAGTAGGACTGTTTACAACATCACTAAGGAGCTCATTGGTGGTCGAAACTCCAAACAACATCCAGTGAAGAGTCTAGACAGTAACCTTCTGATTTCGGATGAGGATCAGCTCACTAGATGGAGAGAACATTTTGCTACAGTGCTAAATCACTTAGACGACAACGGTATGATCTTGAATTCGAATGAGCAGTTCGAAGCAACAAATTCCCGAATTCGCACCGTACCTCCCAGTAAAACTGAAATAATAACAGCAATCAAGTCCCTCAAGAAGAACAAAGCGATGGGTATTGATGGCATCCCTGCCGAGCTATTTCAAGCGGCGCCAAATTTCATCGGCAGATTTGCTGCATCCGCTAATACGGAGAGCTTGGGATAGTGAACAATTTCCACAGGAGTGGAAAAGGGGGATGATCATTAAGCTTCCAAAGAAGGGTAACTTGATGGAGTGCGGTAACTGGAGAGGTATATGTGTTCTTCCAGCTGTAGCCAAAATAATAGCTAGAATAATTCTAGAACGAATTAAAGAACATTTAGATTCAACTCTCGATGTCGAACAGGCAGGCTTTCGCGCTGGATCCTCCTGCATCGACCACATAAACACCTTACGGATCATAATCGAACAATGCGTTGAGTATAGGTCTCCGCTTCATTTACTGTTTATCGACTTCGAGAAGGCTTTCGACAGCTTGAATCGAGATGCTATCTGGTTGGCCTTGCGCAGGAGAGGCATTCCAGAAAAGCTTATAGCTATTATCAAGGCTACATATGAGGGCGGCAAGTGTCACGTCGTGCACAATGGTAAGGTGTCGGACAATTTTGAAGTCCAAATTGGAGTACGTCAAGGGTGCATACTGTCCCCACTTTTATTCTTGGTGATTATCAGCGATGTACTACGTGCAGCATTGACGGATGCTAATTATGGAATTCGTTGGACTATGACATCTTACCTTAAACACCTAGATTACGCTGACGATGTTTGTCTACTTTCACATCGGATAATGGATCTTCATTTGATGGCCCAAAATCTAGAAGCTGAGACAAACAAAGTGGGGCTAAAAATAAACACAGCCAAAACAAAAGCCCTGAGTACTTCCAATACCCGCGCTCAACTTAACGTTGCCGGAAAGCAAGTCGAGAAAGTTGATAACTTTCTATATTTAGAAAGTGTCGTCTCGGCTAATCGCGGTGGCACGAAACTGGATGTGTGCAGCAGAATCGGGAAGGCTAAAGCTGCGTTCGGAATGCTGTCCAAAATCTGGAGAAGCAATGTTATTAGCTTAAGAACCAAGCTACGACTGCTCCGCTCCAACGTAGAATCAGTGCTGCTTTATGGGTGCAGTACCTGGAAGGTGGACACCATTAACACACGCAAGCTGCAAGTCTTCGTAAACAAATGCTTAAGAATCATCTTGAGGATTTTTTGGCCGAACCGCATCTCCAACGAACAACTTTATCTGAGAACGGCCCAAGAACCTATAAGCATTACTATACGAAGAAGAAAGTGGCAATGGATTGGACACACCCTACGGCGCGAAGACAACTCCAATGCGAAATACGCCATGCAGTGGAATCCGCTCACCCAGGCAGGCAGAATAGCGGGACGCCCTAGGCAAACGTGGCGCAGAACAGTTGAGGAGGAATCGAGCTCTTTAGGAATGAGTTGGAGGCAGCTCAAACGCGTTGCAGAACTACGAACACGATGGCGCGCAGGCGTGGTTGATGCCCTATGCCCCCCGAGGGGTTAAAGGATATAAGTAAGTAAGTACAACTTATTGCTAAATTCGTGTTAATGGTGTTAATGATTTGTAATATCGTTAAATTCGCCTTTTTAGTTGTGGGTCACTCAAGTGCATTGTTCGTATCGTCTTTTATTGATTGTTTTGGGTGCACTTGAATGACCTATAGTGATTGCTTATGCTTAATATGTTTATACATTTATGTGTGAACAACTTGGCTCTAACAATAGTTATATCAGAAGGCTGGTAAGCTTCCGTATATGCCACTGTGAGCTGAGATACCACCTTAAAAAGCTACAAGTAGTAGTAGAATCACAGTCGATGCTGAGAATATCTAAAAACTACTTCTGCAGACATTATAACGGCAAAACCAAGTATGTATATGCTGTCAACAAGAAGGGACAATCAACATCGACGAATTGGAAAGAACGTCAAAGTGGCAGCTTCAACTTCAAGATAGTAAAGGATCTTGTCTACCTTGGCTATTAATTTTGACAATGACATCAGTGTAGAATAACTCTTGCCAATCACTGTTTTTAGGGGCAAATAAGGCAATTCAACAGTAAAGCTCTATGGAGGGCACCTAAACAGACTCTATATAAGACCCTGATTATCCCAGTCCTGCTTTACGGCACTAAAACATGGATTTTATTGAGAGCGGATAAAGATTTCCTTGGTCGCTTCGAAAGAAAAATTCTTTGTAGAATATTCGGCCCTATTTGCATTGACGGATTTTGGATGAAAAGATTCAGTGACGAACTATACGATACGAGCTGTACAGCGACATCGATCTAGTCAAAAAACTGCGAATGGGACACCAACATTCCGGCCCTCGGAATCTTCGAATCTAACCCAGAGAGACGGCGCGGTAAAGGACTTCCTCGCCGTAGATGGCGCGTACAAGTTAAAGGGGACCTCAACAAACTTGCAGTGCACAACTGAAGGCAATTAGCTTAAGACCGAGCTAAATGGAGAGACTTGTTGGTTGAGGCTCAGGTTAACCCTGAACTGTAGCTCCACTTGAGTAAGTAAGCTAAATCTGTCTCTAAAGACAAAGCGCCACCTATGTAGGGAGGAGAAAGAAACCTCCGCGCAAATTCCCTGTGAAATCAATTTAGGGACTTCTCAACTAAGTATGATGCTTACTTACCTTCACAAACGAGGTATTTAGAATACTGAAATTATAAGCACTCATGACACAATAGATCTTTTGGGTCGCAGTGTCAGCTATTGGACAGGGCTTATTAAAAAAAGAAACAGGGATGCCATGGCAGATATGCAAAAGAAAACTGATTAAAACCGTTATAGATCATATGTTGCTTAATCAATTGGAAAGAATTGTCAAAATTACTTTATTTTAATAATTGAATTGGTTTATCGATTTAGGTTATGTATAAATTGATTGAAATTAATCTTTATTAAAAATGGCGCTCATTAGGTGATTCGAACTTTAGTCTGGTAAATTTTTTTCCACATATTTGCCACCTAAATTCATTGAAAAAGTTTAAAGCTTTAAAAAATGATGGCAGCAATGGAAGGCAAATATTTTCCTTTAATTTCGATTATTTGAATGAAATATTGCATAATAATGGGATCTTGACATTACGTGGGAGGACACAATATATTGGTGGCTATTATGAGACCAAGTTATGAAGCCATGAAATGTCACGTGCGGCATAGGGATATGTTGATGACATCAACAAAAAATTACTAAAAAATATGCTGACTGGCTGGCTTATCGGGCATTGCCCTTTGTAGCTAGTGCAATGGTTGTTTATTGCATTTGTCATAACGCGTTGTCATCAAATTTTTGTTTTTCTTTTTATTGTATAATTTGACGCTTTTTTAATTTTTTCGTAATTTGCACTTTTGTCTTTGTAATTTTATATATAATATAATATGCACTTTTTGTTTAGGCTAGCATTAATTTTGTATAAATATTAAGGTAAAATAAAGCAATCATTCATTGTTATCTGATCAATCGAACCAAGCCTTTTGAAATCCTAATGTGAGGCTGCATTAGGCGATTTTAAAGTAAAACTATCAAAGATTTACAGGATAGGTTGTCAGAAGAATTATTAGATCCGAAGCGGTGTTCGGCAAGGTTGCATACTACATACCATCACTTATATTTTTAGTGATTAGTGATGTTTTCCAGAGTACTCTGTCGACAGGAAGTGGCGTAATTCAATTGGGCTTTACAGCCTACCTCAAACAACTTGATCATGCTGACGATGTTTGCCTACTATCGCACGGAACCATTAAACTGCATCAAATGACCACTGGTTTGGTGCCAGAAAAATCCTTTGTCTTCCTTCGAACTCATCAACAACTAATATAAACACTGCAGGGCAGCAGATCGAGAGGGTAGATAACTTCCGGTGCCTTGGAAGTGTCGTCTCGATTGGTACCGAATTAGACGTTCTCTGGCGCATATCTGAAGCTAGGGCCGCAAAACCGTCAGTGTCACAAAAAAGCTGAAGCATTTGTTTATCACTGGGCGCCGTGGCACAGTGGTTAGTGTGTCCAACCACTGCACATGAGGTTCCATGCTCGAATCCCAGAAAACACCAAAAAGTTTTTCATAGTCCCACCTCTCGCGAACGTTTGACAAATATCCGAGAGTATTTGTTGTCAAAAACAAAAATGCCCTTCGGATACGGCACAAAACTGTAGGTCCCTTCCATTCGTGCGAAAAATATTGCACACACAACACGAGTGGTTGCCAGAAGCTAGGCTTAGGCACTTTATATATAAATTTATATACATATATACGTATTTGTTAATCGCTATCTAAGAAATTCTGACCAAATCACATTTCAAATGAACAATTTTGGGAAAGAACGGACCACGAACGTATAGATGTGATTATGCAATCGGTGGATTGGTCACACAATACGTAAGGACGAAAATCGCATTGCTCGACAACCCGTGCAATAGAATCCGCTAACACAACAAGGGTGAATACAGGGAGGTCCTCGTATGATGTGGCGCAAAACGAAGAAAAGCTGGGAAAAAGCCATTTTTTATATGACGATTGCACGACGTAAGTTGGGAGAGACAAAAAGAGAAAGATGAATGAAACGCAGGTTCCAGCGAAACCCCGGGGGTGGCGTTCAGATAAATAAAAGAAATAAATATTTGGAGTAACAGCTCTTTAAGTGCCTTTAAGCTTCTCGCAACCACTTGTGTTGTGTGTCCAATATATTTCGCACGAATGGAAAGGACCTACAGTTTTGTGCCGTATCCGAAGGGCATTTTTGTTTTTGACAACAAATACTCTCGGATATTTGTCAAACGTTAGCGAGAGGTGGGACTATGAAAAACTTTTTGGTGTTTTCTGGGATTCGAGCATGGAACCTCATGTGCAGTGGTCGGAAACACTAACCACTGTGCCACGGCGCCCAGTGATTAACAAATGCTTCACCGTTTTTGTGACACTGACGGTTTTGCGGCCTTAGCTACAGATATGCGCTAGAGAACGTCTAATTCGGTACCAATCGAGACGACACTTCCAGTATTTCGTGCAGTATTTCTTCCCCGAAGAAATTTTTTGAACATTTTGCTGAAGTTCCAATTTCTTTCTTGGTTTGGAAGTTTTACCCCAAAGATTTTCTATCGGATTAAGGTCTGGGGACTGTGCTGGCCATTCAACTACTCGTACATTCCTATCCGCAAACCATACTTTCTCGTTTCTTTGGTAGTGTGTTTAGGATGATTATCTTGTTAAAACTACCAAACCAACGGCATTTTATCATCTGCAAATGTAAACATAACTGTTTCCAAGATCTCTACATATTTTTCTTTTGTTAGAACATTTTGGATCCAGTGAATTGGTCCAAAACTAGAATAGAAAAAAACATCCCCAAACTACTACAAACTAACTTCAATGGTTCTTACAATAAACCTAGGATCAAATTCTTTTCCAGGCTACCTTCTTACTACTTTTTTTGGTATCCGATTCAAATAAATTAATTTTCGTCTTTTCAGACTAAAGAAAGTTCCGCTATTTCTCAGTTTGTCTAATTAGATTTTGTTGTTGCAAACTGGATTCAGTCCATAATTATTGTATACATATATATGTATATATGTATACATATACCACCTTGATCAAAAAGTTCCCGGAATTTATTCAGAAAATAAAAAAAATACAAGTTTATTCATCTAAATCTATATTGTCCCCTTCAAAGTAATTCCCATCGACTGCAATACACTTAAGCCAGCGCTTGATCCAATCTTCGAAACATTTTTTATATTCGGTTTTCGGTATGTCCATCAGTGCTTCCTGCGATTTTTCCATTACTTCCTTTCGGCTGCTGAAACGCGTCCCCCGTAATGGTTTTTTAACTCGATTGAACAGAAAGAAGTCACAGGGAGCCAAATCAGGTGAGTTCGGTGGCTGTTGGATGGTATTTGTTGCATTTCTCGTCAAAAAATTACGAATACTGATGGCACCGTGCGACGGTGCGTTATCATGGTGCAAAATCCACGAGTTTTCTGCCCACAATTCTGGTCTCTTTTAGCGAATTGCTTCACGCAAACGTCTCATAACGCCCAAATAATACTCTTTTTTTACTGTCTGGCCTTCTGGCAAAAATTCATGATGCACTACACCGTTGTAATCCACGAAAACCGTGAGCATTGCCTTCTTTTTTGACTGAAAACGACGTGGTTTTTTTGGTCTCGGCTCATTTGGTAAACGCCATTCACTTGCCTGATGTCTGGATTGCGTGACGTACTCATAAACCCACGTCTCGTCAACACGGTCTCTTTTTTGCATGAAATTGAGGTCTTTTGGCACCAACTTTGCTGCTACACGACGGAAACCCAAATCATTAACCAAAATGTCTTGGACGGATCCATAGGCAATGTTCAAGTCCTCCGCTATCACTCTGATGTTTAATTTGCGGTTATTGACCAACATTTCTTTTACTTTATCAATGTTTTCGTCGGTTTTCGATGTCGATGGTCTGCCACTGCGTTCATCATCTTCGATTGACTCACGACCACTTTTGAACCGCTCGTGCCATTGGTAAACGACCGTTTTCTTTCGAGAATCGTTGCCGAAACACTTTTCCAACATTTCCAACGTTCGCGCACCATTAAATCCGTTTTTTACGCAAAATTTAATACAAGTTCGTTGTTGCAAATTTAAATCAATTTCTAAAATTGTAAAAAGTCGCCAACACACACAGAGATTGATGTACTCTTGGCTACGTAACTTTTGCAAATGTCAAGCTATGATGCTAAGATTTGAAGGGAATATCAACAACAGATGTACCAACTTAACAAAAAACGAAAACGGAACTCAAATCGGAATGATGGGAGCGCCACACGGTTTTTTATTCCGGGAACTTTTTGATCAAGTTGGTATACCTACATATATATTTTTCTTTTCTTTTTATAGAAATCGACACTTTTTTGAATGGTACGCTTTTAGATTGTGCTCTTCCTTCTCATTACCGAGGTACATATCGATGTTTAGATTTAAATCGATTTTGATCTGATTTGATGTTATATATGGATCTCTTTTAGTACATCTTACTACACGAAAGTCAGTTTTAAGGGATGTTTTCCGCTTTCGAACCCGAGTTTCGAGCAAAGAGCACGAAACATTTTTGGCAATATCTATTAGTGATTCTCCTTCGTTTCTTAGCTTGTTTATTATATCCCGCAGTTCTGCCGAGCAATGCTTATTCTAACCAATTTTTAGTTTAGTTGTTTTTTTATAAATACTTACAATGGAAAAACACAAAAAAAAAATGGTAGCAGGAAAATAATCCACACCAGAAAAAGCGACTTCTTAATCCGAACTCGTCCAGGACACTAAACTCAACAATATTAAGTGGTCTTTGTCTCTTATTTTAACCGTTACTTGAGCTCAAAGAAAAATAATGCAAAATTGGCTTATTTCATTTTCACTTTAAATGATTATGAATGAAACAGAGAAAGGAAATGTTTACATGAGCACAGCGGTGTATACGTATGTACTGTACATACATATTTCATGAAGTTCAAGTGGTTTGCCAGGAACCGCCTGAGGCCCTAAGACCTATAGGGTAGGTAGGTAGGTGTGGTAGTTCTTCTAAGAAAAGAGAAGAACGTAATTAGCACTAGGGACGGTTTTGATACCACAAAACTCGTGTACCTGGATGTAAAAGGTGTGTTGGCGGGAAGTCTCTAGATCCAGCCTGTGGAGTTTAAAAATATTATTACATCTTTAAGGTTTCTCTCTGAGACTTCCTCAAGGGAATCGAAAAAGGGTTTTCCTAAAGCTCGTTGTCTGGCCCTAGCTAGTGCCTGACAGGCGCATAAAAAGCGGATAAGGGTTTCTTTCTCAGTTGCGATATTGCAACTGTGACAGTGTGTGTTGTGTGGGATACCTAGTGACAGTGACCCGTGGTGGTCGCTGTTATCCTGGCGTTGTCCCTTCGCGTTCTGGTTGAGAAATCGGTTGTTTTGCTTTGTTGCAGTTTGGCCACATCTTTCTAGATATCTTCTTCTTCTTCCTTTTATCAGCGAGATTATGATCCGAAAACAAGGGATCACAACCCTCCCACTTCACCGCATTTCTACTGATCCGACTGTGGGGTTCGCCTATTTGACCTCAGAAAATATCGGCAGGCCTGCCGATTTTGGATCACTCGGTTACTGAGGCCAATGAAATGCCGATGTCGTCGCATTTGTCTGATCCAGGCGTTTATAGGCCTGCCTTTCCTACATCGCGATGTCTTTGGAACGTGCATAGATATTGCCTTTTTAACAGGGTTCAAATGATCTCTTCTTTGAACGTGGCAATACCAGCTGAGCCGGTCGCGCTCTAATTTTTGTACGATGGTTTCCTTGATGTGAAAGCTTCCACGGACCTTCGAAATTCTTATTCGATCAAGCTTTGTCACTCTTGCTGTCATGCGAAGCATCTCCATCTCAGCTGCCGTTAATTTACTCTCATACTTTTTGTACATCGTCCAACATTGTGAACCGTATGCGAGCGCTGGACGTACAACTGCGGTGTAGAGCCTTCCTTTCAACTTAGGGAGCATTTTTCTGTCACAGAATATAGCGGAATTTTCTCGCCACTTCATCCACCCTACGCTTACGCGATGATTGATGGCGTCATCACAAGTTGCTTTGCTATTGATCATAGATCCCAGATATTTGAACTTTTCGCACTTGGGAAGCACTGTTCCATTCAAATAAATGTCTGGAATAAGCCTGAGTGGATCAGAGAACGGGCAGCATAAGTACTCTGTCTTTTTTGAACTAATGCGATAACCATTTCCCTCCAGAACGTCCACCCACACATCAAGTGCTCGTTGCAGGGATGTAGGATCCTCACTTATGATGGCTCCATCGTCATTTTTCTAGATATGACACAGTTTATTAGCCTAGTCCACCTGAGCTTGGCTTGAGCAAGGAATTTTGAATATATTTCTGCTTTGACTGCTCCAAGCTGAATCTGAACTGATTCCGCAAGAGAGCTGTGGAGGGCTAAGCCTTGCCTAGCCAGTTCATCCGCAAGTTTCCATAAACGTTACTGTGCCCTGGAACCTAAATCAGGGTTACTGACCTTGAGTTGGCTATCTAGCAAAGCTAGCTCCTTTTGGCATTCAAGCACCAGCTAAGACTCATAAAGGACACAGGATTTAATGCAATGCAGAACACATTACTCCTACGGGCACTCAAAGAAAAAAAAAAACTTTTCTATCTTCCAAGCAGAAAAGCTCGAGCTCTCAACAGTGTCCAGTACAGTGAGGCAAGGACCTGTAGAAGCTGTTTCAGGTCCCGACGCGACGTCCAGCTAAAAAAAAATTCAGGTTGAAAATTATTTGCATACTTTTCCGCCAATACTGTAGTACCTACTTATGTACGTAGGTACCTCCTACCTTCTTCAGTTTTTCTCACACAAGATTGACTACTAATTACGTCTTTCATTCGAAGTTAAGAAATTTTATTATCAAATCAAGCACTGATGTCTGTATATGCATTCGTTAAAATAATTTAACCTCCAAAAATCTCAACAGAAAAGAAAGCACTTTCAAAAGCAGGAAAACCATAAATCCTGCGTAATCATAGCTTATCCCCTGATAAATCTTTAAAATTAAAACAATAAATATTCCTCTACTTCTCCCACCACCACCCTCTTCCCTATGCATAGGCATCCAATAACTCTACAAACATATTAAAATCACATAATCAATCTCGACCCCAGCTGGTGAATAAAAAACAACGACCCCGTCCTCGCAAATCAATTGACAACTCCCCGAGGAACACTTGACATTGAACTCTTCTCACTACCATGACTACGACTACGTGCTTCTAAAAAACAAAAAGAAACCTCCTTCCCCATTTTCCAAATATCTTTTAGCAAATTTCCCTTTTTAATTTACACTACACACAAACTCCATACAATCCTCAAACCTCGAATAACCATCGACAGAAGAAGACATGCCCAACAAAAAACCAATAAAAACATCTTACGAACCCAAAATCATCCCCTTTGCTGCCACCGGTACAACACTGCGCTACCAGCTTTTGTCAATAAACAATAAACACCCTTTTGCCGAACATTATCTTAATCACCGAGACAATAATAATTTGTAACCCATCTTCTTGACTTCGTGTTCCCTTCCCTTGCTTACCCTCTGTCTTATGCAAAAGTCTCTCGACGATGCCTTCCAGAAACCAATAAACAGGATTCATTTTATTCAAGTGAGAAAATAAGCAGCATTGGCTGTGGGGGGATGATTGCATGAGCAACAGTATCTACATGTGGACAGATAAACCGTTGTCGGGGGAAAGCGACGACGCCAAAGAGGAAGAAAAACACTCAAAAAGCGATTTCAATGAAATCATGACATGACCTTTACAACGAAATCAACCGAAATTTCAATTTGATTCTACTCCACGCAACGCGCTACCCTACACCCCACCGCTACCGCACACAAGCAAATTTCAAAAGAGGGTGCGCTTCTTGAGTGGATAATGTTCCTATGAATGTGTGCGAGCGAGTGGGGAAAACCAAATGGAAGAGTGGAGTCGATTTATTTGTGCGAAAAACCAAAAATCTCAAAGTGCTGCCATCTTCTGTTATGATATACTAATCCGCCCCATACCAATTTAACGGTACCTTAACTTTTGACCAGATCTATCAAAAAAAAAAAAAAAACACAATTAAGTACTTTTTTTTGCACATGATGCGTGCTTAAGCGGACTTTTGTGTTCTCTACCCGCTTTAATTGTTCTGCGTTTTGTCTAGTGTTTTACTCTCTTTTTGGCCGATGATGAGTGAAATGAGTTATGTAGCATGCGCGATAGAAATAAATTTCGCAATAGATAAATATATCTTTCGTACGTACCTACATACACACAACAAGAGCTATGGCTGAGGCACTGAGAACAGCAACGCGGCCAGAACGAAACGGCAGTCATAAATAAACTTAAAGCAGAAACAAGAAGTAATAAATAAATGAAAAGCGAATGCAGAACACATGAGAGAGTATTATATGCAGGTGTAGTGAACAGTTTTAGAGTTGCCATACCAACAGTATGCGTATGTTGGCTATGGGTTTACCAAGTGCTGGTAGGCTAATTGTAGATGAGTATCAATATAATAAGAGAATTGTGGTAGCCAGTATATTTCTACCGCCCACATAGCTATGTATGTGAATTTTCTTATATGTGATTTATAGTTCTTACGAATTTTCTTCCGCATACGAAGTGCTTATAGTCGGTTTATCAAAAATTAATCGCAAAATGTAAATGAATGCAAGTTGAACTCTGCCTTAAAAATCAGAACTTAAACTTCAAACTGCTGCTTATTCTCGATAATGCACCAAGTCATCCGCAGACCATATGCAATTCTAACACAAATATAAAGGTTGTGTTTATGCCCCCAAACACTACATCTATAATTCAGTCTATGGACCAAGGAGTCGTTGTTACATTTAAAAAAAATGTATGTACCTACGCCAAACTTTTCGCGCCATGTTAGAAGCTAAAGATGGACCTAACAAACTCACTCTTCGAGAGTTTTGGCGTAAGTACAAAATTGCGGATGCAATAATGAACTTCAAACCATCCTGGTGTGACAAATAAAATGACGGTGAAAGCAGTTTGGAAACCCTTATGGCTAGAGTGTGTAGAAGTTGACGTGGGCGACAGACTGACTTGAACGCAGTGCAGACAGCGCGCTTTTGCTTAGAAGCTTAGAAGACGGGTTGGAGCGGATGGCTTTCAATACTTGGAGCTAATTGATTTTAATGAGTTCCTAGAAGCGCATGCTACTGAGCTGTCAGTCCAGGAACTGACAGACCTGGGAGTCGAATCGGGTGATGATAACTCAGATTTGAAGGAGAAATTGATGTCGAAACTCAATGAAGCCACTGACATAGAATCTATACATACATTCATACATTTTCAATGACCCGCTGATCTTTCATCAGGGTCGCGAGGGTAGGAAAGTCAGGTGAACTCTCCATCCTTCGCTTGGTGTACTCAATCCCTACGAGTTATTTCAGCAACACCGCGAAGGAACCTTATTTCGGCAGCTTGTAACCGCGATGTAATTTTGTATTTTCCAATATCAGGGGTGTTAGGCTCTTGAATAGCCTCATTGAGATCTTTTGTACTGTCCCCTTTAGAGACCCCTTTACTAACACATCATTTCGATTTAAGCCTATAAATGTTCACAACATTAAAACAATATTAAAGTCCTTAAACCAAAAAAGGGACGTTCACTTTCTTAATGCAAAAATGCTATTGGACGGAATCAATATTATCGGTCCGCAGTTGGAGGTGTTAATAAATCAATCGATGATACGCGGCTCATTCCGTGAGACATGGAAGGAATCCATTATTACACCTATCGAAAAAGTCAAAGGCACCGTTAACTGCGAGAACTTCCGACCGATCAACTCGCTTCCAATATATGAAAAGGTTCTCGAGAAGCTTGTAAAGCATCAAGTTGAGGAGTACTTCGAATCTAGCAAATTGTTTCTCGAAAATCAGTCTGGATTTCGAAGAAAGCACTCGTGTGAGTCAGCTCTGAACAACGTCCTAATCAGCTGGAAAGAGGAGCTAGGCGCAAAGAATTACGTAGTGGCTGTCTTCCTTGATTTCAAACGAGCCTTCGAAACAATTGACAGGAACATTCTGTTAGTGAAACTCCAGGGCTATGGTATCAGGGGTACTGAATTAAAATGGTTCAAATCATTCCTCAACAACAGATCCCAAAAAACCAAAGTGAATGGAAGGATGTCTAGCA
Organism: Brachypalpus laphriformis; assembly: GCA_945910035.1. NCBI lineage: Eukaryota > Metazoa > Arthropoda > Insecta > Diptera > Syrphidae > Brachypalpus > Brachypalpus laphriformis. The sequence goes on along the minus strand of OX246753.1, from coordinate 9,953,397 downwards.
GTTTGGGAACTACGCTCGGAGTACCACAAGGATCCGTTCTGGGCGCATTGCTGTTCATCATCTACATTAACGACATTGGGCATGAACTGAAATACTCCCAGTTAGCTCTCTTTGTCGATGACGCCCTAATCTTCGTATCAGGAAAAAACGCAGACGAATGTGTACAAAAGATACAAGAGGATCTACTCAGAGTGAACAGTTGGCTTAGGGCAAATAAACTTAAATTGAATGTCAACAAATCTAAATGTATGGTACTTAAACATAAGCTTAATCTAAACCTCCGTGTAGAAAATGAAGTAATAGAACAAGTTGAACAAATCAAATACTTAGAAGTAGTTGTAGACTCTAATTTAACATTTAATGTACACGTAGACTATATTATTAAAAAAGTGTCGAAAAAAGTTAGTTTCTTTAACAGAATTCGAAGTAGAGTCTCCTTAAAAGTGCTATAAATATATATAATGTAATGATTAAACCGCACTTTGAATATTGTTCATCGATTATGTTTTTATGTTGTGAATATATGTTAAGCAAGCTTCAGCGGCTACAAAATAGGACAATGAGAATAATCTTAAAATGTAGTCAATATACACCAATCAGACTAATGCTCAATACTTTAATGTGGTTAAATATCAAACAAAGAATTCTTTTTCTGATTTAAAAAATAAGACATAAAACATTTATTATGTCTTATTTTTAAAATCAAAAATGATCTGTTACCGAATTATTTAAAGAAACATCTAAGATATGTAACAGACTCCCAGCCATATAACTTAAGAAACCAAGAAGACTTCAGATTGCCATCGTATCTGCAGAATATAACCCAAAATAGTATTGTGTACAAAGAGTGCCAACTGTTTAACGCAATGCCATCTAACATTAAAAATGAAAGTAACATCAATAGATTTAAAAGAATTACAATTGAATATATAAAATGAAACTTCCCACATACCTAAATATCAATTTACATACGTAACATAGGTTAAGTTCAAACTGTGAATTATAATTAATTTGTATGAATTTAAATAGCAAAATTCTGCTAAATAAATGAATTTAACTAACTAACACATTGCATGAATTGGCTTCCTAGATAAAATCAAGTTCAAAGCTTACAATTTTTTGGGCTGAGGAGGAAACAACTTCAGATGGAGAAGTGAACCCGTACACGATGGCGCGTAGGAGTAGTAGAGGCACTAGGACCCACAAGGGGATAAAGGACATAATAAAAATAATAATAAGTGATTCCTTTCTGAAAGTATTTATTTTTGGTCCGAACAATAGCAAGACATTCGCAGAAAATATGTTCTGCAGATTCGATGTCCTCAAGACAAAGCCTGCATGTGTCAGACTGGCTGATGCCGATTTTCTTGAGGGAATATTTGAGAGAGCCAGAGCAGTGACCAGTAAGGAAGTCAGTTAAGATCTTGGCATTATGCTTGCTCATTGCTAGAATCTCTAGTTCTTTTTTTTTGAGAAATTTATGAATTCCTTTGCATGTCTTAGGCCAGATTGAGAGTCCCATTGTGTGTGCTTTTCTTTCTTTTTCTACTAATTTATTTTTATTTTATTTTATTGTCATCAAACAGGGTATAAAACCTCTCACAGACTGACGAAATTAACATACGAGTATAAAGTAGTAGCTAATAACAATTCATTTTGATATAATTCACACAAAGTTTAACAAGAAAAAAATCAAACATGTAGCTCAACCTTTATTTGCTGATGGGATAGCCACCAAAGGCTTCAGGCCCATGAAAGAAGATTGGGCACTAGATCTGGCTAGTTTGTCAGCAACTTCATTGCCAGTGATGCCCTTATGAACAAGGGATCCAAATTGCTGTACACATGTGTGACTTTTGTTGTGTACAGCAAGCTGCAAGTGAGTTTGAAGACAGTTCCATACAAGCTTAGACTCAAACTTGTATGAGAGCTTTAAGGGCTGCTTGGCTGTCTGAAAGAATGGTAATGTGAAGCATTTTAAAACAGGAACTCAAAACCAATTTCGTGCGAACAGGCGAATTAAGTAGAAATCCAGTGAAGTGGGCATTTGAATTCAGATCATAACCTCGCCAAAAAAGGAAAAAGAAGAAGTATAGCATAATCGACCAGTTGTTTTTTTAACAAGAGTTCAAAATACACCTCCATACGCTGCTCATAGATTTTAAGCAAGCATTATAGAAGTAGGCATCATTAAAAACTTTAGTCATGGACAAACAATAGTATCAGATACTTTAAACAGCATAATGCGGTAGCAAAAAGGATGATACACTATTGAAAGTGTACTTCAGCCTTTTGCTGTGAAAGTATAGATTTAAGCAATATTAACTACAACAGGACAAACCATCGCATATGCTGATAATGATGGCTAGAAATTCAAAAGCAAAACAACTGAGATGGTGGAAACTTTTAAGTGGTTAGTGTGTCGGATCACTACGCATGAGGTTCCAAGTTCGAATCCCAGAAAATACAAAAAAGTTTTTTCACGGTCCCACCTCTCGCGAGCGTCTGACAAACATCCGAGAGTATTGTTGTCACGAAAAAGTTTCTCAAATCGCCGTTCGGAGTCGGCATTAAACTGTAGGTCCCTTCCATTCGTGTGAGAAATATAACGCACACAACATGAGTGGTTGCGAGAAGCTAGGCCCTGGCACTTTAAAGAGTTGCTGCGCCAAATATTTGTATTTTTTTGTGGAAACTTTTGGGAAAGAAATAACGAATTAGTTCATGGAATTCGATGAACGGGATATAATATTTGAAGCGTTTTGAGCTAGGCAAAGAATTCTTATAGTCACCATGTGATTCGAAATCAAAATGCATTGGACAGAACAAGACAAACCGATGCAGTCGAATTGTCCAAGAGGTATGTATGTATGTATATGCTCCCAAGCATATTAGTAAAACTCTGAACTTGGCAACCCTATGATAATGATGATAACATAAGCTAAATGTTTGCAAAAAAAATAAAAGTAAAAAAAGAATAAAAATATCAAAACGAGACATAGGTATGCCAATACACAAGTGTAGTATGTTCCACATTCAAAGGTCATTAGTTTTTAATAAAACGACAGGATTTAAATGTTACCACCCCAAAACGCCAAATTATTTAAAGAAGAAAACTCAAGTTACTCGTATATATCATCAATCTTCGTTCCATCAATCCCAGTCATTAATTTAATGTCAAAAGATTCGAGTATTCCCGCATTTTTCTGGCCAAAAACGCTTTCAATCCATCAATTATCTATTTCGCTAATAACATGGCTACGTTTCACACAGATTACCATTAATACCCAGATTACCCATCGGGCGATTAAGTTCATCATCATCATCATCATCATCATCGTCGTCATCATCGATAAAAAAGAGGTGAATTTACGTTTCCACAAGACGACGCGCGGCGCGGTGTATCTCGAATTTTGTACGCATGCTGAGAATCTTAGATCTCAGTGCGGCGGTAACTATTTTTGGAGCGCCAACTAGTGTTGCTCGCTCTTCTTTCACACACAGAGTTACATAGAAATCCTGCCGAGTGATATCCTCTACATCGGGTTGAGGTTGAGTTTCTTTTTTGTGGTTGTTTTTTCAGCGGGAAATGGATTTGAAAAGCGATTTCGAATTTAGAATCGGATTCTATATTTGAAGCAACAGTTTTGCTCTGCAGTCTCTCTCACTCTTGTGCTATAATGACGCAGAGTTCACTGCTGGCGCGGCACATACTCTGCTCTTTCATCGAATAGGTCAAATATGTCTATGTATCTATACGAGTATATCTGTTCCCAAACCATTATCATAATGAACTTCTTGCGCGCTGAAGAGGAGGTTTCAAACGTGCCATATCGTTGTCATCATATCAAAGAGTATCAGAGTATCTACAGGTGTGTTGGCTGTTGCCGACGATAATGGGTGTTGGACATGCTCAGGAAAAGCAAACAAGCCATAGGCTTGAAGCTTGGCGAGAGCGAGAACAATAAGGATCAGTGAATCCACTTATTGGCACCTGAGTATGAGATGAGTGACTTTTTGGTTTGGATAAGTTCACATGGGAGGAAAAAGCGACGAAAATAATTTTTATGGGTGCGGAGAGAACGATTTTACATATCTCATAGAATAATGGGTTTGACAAGCGCAGCGCACGGGAGGGCACAATAGAGAGGGCCAGATGATTAAGGGAATTAAGTCTGTTTATTTACCCATTTCGTTTACATATCTTTGACGTTACCAGTTTTTAAAAGTGTGTCACATTTAAATGAGACTGTAACACCAATATCTGCGGTGTAAAATTTACTGTTCGTATTGTGCAAACTTGTTAATTGGGCGCTGACATTGATCATAATTTGGGAACAAGTGGTGGGAAAAGTAAAGCTTGGCTGGGATGAGATGGGGGAAATGCTCGGACAATTTATTGCAAATAGTACGTTGCTATGTCGTTGTTGCAAGTGCACAAGCTGAGACCGACCTGAGTCTCAGCCAGCTCGATTATTATTCGCCAACTACCTCCAGGTGCGCACGCCAAGTTGTATGAAGTTGCTTCCCACTTGTGCGCTTCACTTAAGGTGAGGCCTTTTGCCATTGCACCGTCCCACCAGGGTGCATTCGATGACTCTGGGACGGATCGCTGATGGTTATTCTATCTACATGTTCAGGCCATACTAGTCCATTCTGACTAGATCAATGTTGCTGCAACGTTCATACAGTTTGTCAATGTATCTATTCCTCTACTCACTGTCTACAGCCCATATTGTTCGAGGTGGTATTCGAATGCGATCTCTTTTTATCAACCTGTGCATTCTGTTCTTCATATGTAGGAAAGGGGTCTGCCAAATCCCCCGGGCATTTGGTAGTTTCCATAACCTCTCGTGTCATATGTTCTTCCGACTTACTCATGACATCACAATCTGTTTACTATTCTGCGATTTTTTTTTTTGTATTAATAAAAACGGGGTTAGCTAAAATATTAAGCAATTGCTCGAAAAAGTAACAATTTTTAGCATTTACTTCCATTCTTATGATAAAAAACTGACTTTAGCAATTGCTCTGTTCGGAAATAGCGTTTGATCAAATTGGTATGAATAAAAGACGTAAAACAAAGCATTTACTAGGAAAATCCAAGTCTGCTATTTGGTTGACTAGAAACGTTTGCTACGCACTTTTGACACATAAATGAATTGAATTCTTATTGTTTCTTTTGGTTTCCGTAAATTTTCTTTAAAAAAAATAAACAAAATTTGAAATCGATTTGCATAGCATACCGCTTTTGTTGATTACGGTTGCAAATGCAAATAACGTTCGTGAACAAAAGCAGTATGTATACCTACGATTATTTGGTGTCAATTAAAATTTCATGTTGTTGTATTCACACTTCTAAATATACAGGGTGGGCCAACTACAAGTTTCTTTTTAAAAATGCAATAAAATGAACAAAATGAAATTTTTTCCATGTATTATGGCTTTATTAATAAGAGCAAACATTTCCATTAATTATGGAACACAACGTCGTTCAAGTGGCTGCCTCGGCTGGTCTCGGAGTAGCGCATTCTATCACTCCAATTTTCCAAGGCCTTGTTGATGGTTTCGGGCTGTAGCTCAAGGATTGCTTGGATGATATTGGCCTTAAGTGCTTGAATCGTTTCCGGATTGTTGGCATAACATCGGTTCTTCACGGTTCCACACAAAAAAAAGTCCAAAGGGGTCAAATCGCAGCTCCGAGGTGGCCAATTGACATCGCCAAGACGGCTGATAACACGATTTGGGAATTTGGTGCGCAAAAGACCGATTGTGGCATGGCGCGCCATCCTGCATGAACCAGAGGTTGTCCAAATCCATGTCTTCAATTTCAGTAAAAAAAAAAATTCCTTAACATGGCTCTGTAACGCCCACCGTTGACCGAGACGTTGTTCGCAGCCTCATTTTCGAAAAAAAATGGTACAATGCTGCCACCACTCCACAATCCGCACCAAACTGTCACTCTCTGTGTATGCATTGGCTTCTCGACAATAACGTGCGGGTTTTCCGAGCCCCAGATGCGGCAATTTTGTTTGTTAACGTAGCCGCCGAGATGAAAATGTGCCTCGTCAGAAAAGATCGTTGTCCAATTCAAGCTGCTCTACGGCCCAAACTGCGAAGCGATAACGAACGAAGCGGATGGTCGTGCGCTTTCAATTGCTGAATCAATTGGACCTTGTAAGCGAATAATCCAGGATCTTTGTGCAGAATTCTCCTCAGGCTAGTGCGTGAAATGTTGAGCTGTTGAGATCGATGACGAGTTGATGTTCGTGAATTGAGTCACTCCCGGCTACAGCAGCCACATTCTCGTCTGTGCGCACCCTACGACGGTGCAAACGCACTGTTTGGGCTACACAGCACTCACTTTGGAAATAAGTTTTCAATATTTCCCAATGTTGTTCAAGCGTAAAGCGACTCATTTCATTCCGCGGAGGTATGATACTGACTTTCTGTCAAGATTTCGAGCGGGAAACAGCTGTCAGTGTCAAAATAACCTATGATTTAAAAAGAAATCACTAGATGGCCCACCCGTTATATACATATGTATATGTGTATATATTATATTAATACGTGAACACAAAATTGATCGCACGCTGTTTTAGTATTTATTATAAAATGAGGGGGATGAAACTTATATCATTCGAAAGGTACTGTGCCATAGATTTGCACAAACAAAAAACACATAACAAATAATTCCCCTAAAAAGACAAAAACTAAGAATAATTACTCCAGATATTCCGCGTGTGATTCCAATTCGTTTCATTTGTTTTTTTCCTTCTAAACGCGCACGAAATAAACGGTTTTTGACATGCAGTTTGATGTCAAATGCCAAGCAATTGCTTATTTAGAATATTCGAACTTGCTATAGTAAAGTATTAATTCTCTGGTGGCAGGTATTAAGGGGTTAAGTCAAAAAAGTGGCAAATGGGTTTAAGTCAGTTTATTTTATTTTCTGATTGGTATTACCAACTTAAATCTAGCTCAACTGCTTCCTATAGTAATTAACTGATCCACAGGCAATAAGTCAGCAAATTGCCCATGTAAAAAGCGCACTTAAAATCTCTGGTAACTGCAATTTCTGACTTAACCCCTTTTTACCTAATTGCAATTGCTAATTTTTATTAATACCACCCAATGTCTTTACTTTATAGATGGCTGCATCTTCATAGGTTGCACGATGTTTTTGTTTTAAGGATCCTTAAGTGGGAAACGTAAAATGTGCGCCACGAAGTTAGTGGTACGAAAAATGTATATTGCTTACTGTTTTCTATGGAGTGACAAGAAACCTTTTGAGCTGAATGGTGGCTGTTGCTCCTCCAGTAACTTTTGCATTTCTTCTGCAATGAAACTTATCAGGTCTATGTCATTAAAAAGGACTATGACGTAGGTAAGGTTTTCTTTTTTTTGTCAGAACAGGAAAAGTTGCGGAGCCAAGGACCCCACTTTAGAAAACTTGTACAAAGAGTTCTCGAATCCCTGTCGCTAAATCCCTTTATGCCACCTTTGTCAGTCACCTCCTCGAATACGCCAGCCAAGTCTGGTACTCCTACCATGATAACTATTTTATCAGAATTGAAGCTGTGCAGCCGTTCATCCGTTTTGCCTTACGTGGTCTCTTCTGGGCTAACAGATATAAGATCGGCTAAAACTAATCAGCTTATAAACTCGGGAAAAACACCGCCAAATTGCCAACATAGGCCCAATTGGAAAATGCAATGTTGCGGTAAAATTAAAGCAACAAGTTCAAAAAAGCAACATTTTGGCAGTACTGCTCGAATTATTAGGAGTTTTTTTTTTTTGCAACATCAGCGCAACCAAACGTCAAAGCAGAGCAACCTGCGCAACATTTGTTTTGCTGTTGCTTTCTTTTGTTTTCGATATTTTTTTTTTTTTTCATAAATGTCAAAATAAATTGCGCATGGCAACAGCAACAGTGCAGCAGCAGGGCAACAGCAACACAAAGCCTGTTGTGTTGCCGCAACACTGCACAGTTTTTTCACGTTTTTGAATTCACCCATATATTGACATAGTATATATGTATATGAAATGTCAGTTCCAAACAACGTAACTAGCCCTCTTGGTTCGAAGCGGAAAAATGTGGAAACCATCTTGAATTTCTCCATAGAACTGACTAAAACGGTTGAAATTCAAATTGTTGAAAATCTGCTAGTTCAAATAACTGCCGATAGATAGAACCAACAAAATTTTAATAAAAAATCGTTATATGTGCATTTCACTGTCCCATAAATCGCACAATATTCGTATATTTATTACGAATTCATTTTTTATGTAATATGTGAATGAAAACAGTGTCTTTGCACACCCAACTGCATCCAATGAAATTTCAAACAAGTTTCCATTTTTTTCCGCTCCGAACCAAGAGAGCTAACGCTCATGTTGGAACCAACGCGAAGTTGGCTACTAGCAGTCTATATATAGTATGTCAATGCACCCATACTCTTCGTGCAGCAGTACAGCCGGTACAGTTAATTCCTTTGCTCTACTTCAAATGATATAACACTCGCAACCTGAGGTATCTCCTCTTTCGTATCGCTCTCCAACATACCAATTACGGTCATTTTGAACCCGTGTCTAGAATGATCTACTAGATCTACCTCAGCAGATCACCCTCAGAAGCCATCTTTACACCTCCTTATGATGCCCTTCAGACCATCCTTCTTGTTAGTTTTAAGTTTAGTATTTTAGTTATTAGTTAAGAACCTGTTAATTAGTACTTTAATTTTTCTCTTTCCTCGGTTGCCATAGAGATTAACTGCTAACAGGGACAACTGGACTAGCTCTGGCTTATACTCGTAGTTTAACAATTAGCAGAAATGATCTCTCCAAATTTTCAAAACCATTCGTTTTTCTAATATCGTACACGTGCTCCTTGTTTTTAAACGCGGCTGAAACATGACATCCTCTTAGATTTTTGCTTTTATTTAGGGTCCTTTGAATCTGGTGCGTTACGTTATGTGTTAGTCTTTCGACTTCAAATTTGACTTCAAACTCCTTTAGTACAACATATTAGCAAAGTGTTTTGATAGTATTTATTTGTGGACAGACACTAAGAAAAAATTTTCCTTAGCAAAATAGTGTAGCAAAAAGTCAAGCAGCAAAGCAAAAATCAAATTCTTTAGAATTCCTAAATTACGGTGGAATATGATTCTTTGGGTAAAGGGAAGTGGATCTATCTCTCCCAAGTGAGACATTGCTTTGAGTCGTTCGAACAGATTAAGCCAAAGAATTGAATGATCCAGGCTTGGAAAGTCAATCAGGTCTCAGTCATCTATTAAAAATTTTGCATAAAATTATTGAAAGAATTTTCAGATTTTATGCATTTACTGAAAATTTCATCACAAATTTTAGATATAATTTTAACTTAATTGCTCTCATCGAATTCGTCGAAGACGACATAAGTTCGATTATAACGACTCTTACTGCATTTGGGTGGTTATGGGAGTAAAACAGTGTAGATTGGTGTCAAAATAAAGAACAAAAGTATTAAGCGAAGGAAAGCCTATAGAGTAACAATATCGATGATTTTGATGAGTGCGTAGCAGGTAGCGAATAGGTAGGTTTTTTTTAAAACGTGGAAAATTTTCTTTAACATTAGCAATAAAAATAGCGCTGTTTGTGAAGAGCAACTAGACTAATGCCCGGTTTCACTGTGAGAGCTTAAGCCTCAATTGGAGATTAAGCTTCGGTTTAACTCATCTTTGTGTTTCACAGTGCCCGCTTAAGAGCTAAACTCCACTTAAGTGTTGATATAATTTAAGCCGCCGATTTTGGTGGCGGTATTAGCTTAACTACTGTCAGACCAAAATTCATCATTCGATGTTACCAGATTGAAATAAGATGTTGTGTATTTGCTGTCGATTGCGCTTCTTTTTTAAGCAGAAAGTTTAAGTAGCCGCAAAGTCGGAGTCAGTGATTAGGCTGTTTGAAGGTTCTGCAAAGCGTCACTAGTTGTCGTCAGAATTTCAGTTGCGCTAACTGAATCGGGCACTGGTAATGCAGGGTGACTCCTACTCCTACCAGAGTGGTAGGAATGACTTAACTTGAAGTCTTTGCTTTTCGGATTTTATTTATTGCTTTATTTTTGTAATCTTCTCTTAGAAAAGTGCATCGAGATGCAATAAAACATCTGGGAGTGAACTTCCAGATACGAGTACGGTATTTGTGCAATGAAAATCATGTTGATCAAGATTTTGCTGCGATTGCCAAGTGAGCATGGAAGTTGTGTGTGCTCTAGTGGCCTAGCTTGCAGAACATTCAAATCTTGTATTTTTAGGAACCATTCTATTGAGTTGCTCAGAATACCTGATATGGAAGAATCTGCAATATAAAAAAAGCCAGCTACCCATGTTCCATGAGTCATTGAGTGGGGATTCGATGTTAGTGTGTGAAGTGTTCGCATTCATAATCATATTATTCCAGCAAGGTGCTATTAGGATTTGGATTTCTGCTTACTATATTGGCATTTAAAAGTACCCAATAGGTTTTTATTTGGTTTACACCATCCTCGCAGATACAAGACGGACGGTTAGTTCAATGGACTCAAATGATTTAAAAAATAATGAAATGTACTTTCCGTGGCTGTACACTGTGACATGTTACTGAAGTGTCTTAGGCTAGAATTAGTTAAAAAATTAGAGCATTGCTTAACGAACTGGCATTTACTTTTGACGATTCCAAGGCTTTATGTCTGCATAGATATATTACGATAGCAAGACCCTGTGTTATATTCATAGAAAGCAAGGCGTCTATCATTCAAATTCCGCTTGAAATGTACTACAGTGAAGCGATAAACTAGTGCTACTGTTTATATCGATCATCTTAAAAGATGCGATGAATTACCACCGGAAACAAGCTTTCTACTGAAGGCACCAACTGATTATAGCACAGATAAATAATGTACTTTTTATCTGTTATTACAGTTAACTAATATTTTTTATGTAGTAGCTATCGTTATTCATCGATCCTGTGTAGAAGACTAAATTATGAAAGGGTGATGTAGTCAGTAGTCGGCCCCTTAACTTCTTTTTTACGTTTAATTTGCTTTTAAAAATCCGTTATTATAATAGAGAATAGAATATTCAGCATTTCTGATTAATTGGAATGTGTTAATTATGAAATTCAAGGCATTTTTAGTGTATTTACTACCTAAAACAAATTATTTACAAAAATGTTAATGAAAACCTCATTTTTGAGTAGTCGGCCCCCTTTACTTCAGAAGTCGGCCAGTTAAGTATTTAGTAGTCGGCCCGAGTTTTTACATCCAGACTTTCACTATTTCAACTAAGGTTAAAAGTTAATTTTTCAACTTTACAATAGGTATTTATTAATTCATAAAAACCATCAAAGTGCATAGCTATTATATAGCTCTCCAGCCACACCTTCCCAAAATCCATTTGTCTGGTATACTCTGGATTAGAGCTTGTAGTAGGCGGACGTATGGAACCACGACTAAAGGGGGTAAAGTTTCACCATTAGCACTAAAAACAAAATAGTGACTGTCTCCTTTTCGTTGCCTTGGCTAACCTCATAAAGGTTTTTCCAGCCTTTACTACTTACTTACTTAGATGGCGCTACGGTCCGGGGTGGACCTGGGCCTCAACCAACAAACCTCTCCAGCTAGCACGATTACGAGCCAGCTGCCTCCAGTTGCGCACGCCAAGTTGGTTGAGGTCCCCATCCACTTGTTTGCGCCATCTACCGCGAGGTCGTCCTCTACTGCGCCGTCCATCCGGGGTGGATTCGAAAACTTTCTTAGCGGGAACGCTGGGCTCCATCCGCTCTAAATGACCCAGCCATCTTAGTCGCTGTATGTGAACTCTTCTGGCTAAGTCGATGTCCTTGTACAGGCCGTATAGCTCGGCATTGTACCTTCTCCTCCACTCACCGTCTATGCAGACGGGACCAAAGATCGCTCGAAGAACTTTTCTCTCGAAATAACCAAGGGCATCCTCATCCGGTTTTGTCAAGGCCCATGCCTCTGCGCCATACAGCAGGACTGGGATGATTAGAGTCTTATAAAGAGTTACCTTAGTAGTTCGAGATAGGGCTTTAGTACTCAATTGCCGTTTTAGCCCATAGAAACAACGATTGACAAGAGTAATTCTTCGTGTGATCTCCCTACTGATGTCATTTGCGGAGTTCACCATAGAGCCTAGGTAGACAAAATCATTTACTACCTCAAAATGATATCTGTCTATTGTGGCGTTCTGTCCAAGACGCCGATGTTGGGTGTCCTTTTTTGTAGACAGCATATATTTTGTTTTGCTTTCATTGACCGCTAGACCCATCTTTGCAGCCTTGATCTCAATACTCGTAAATGCCCCATTGACGGCCCGCTGAGTTCTTCCGATTATGTCAATATCATCGGCATATGCGAGTAGTTGTACAGACTTGTAAAAGATTGTACCTCCGGTGTTGGCTTGTGAGTTTCGTACAATTCTCTCAAGTACTATGTTAAAGAGATCGCATGATAGCGCGTCACCTTGTCTAAGACCTTTCCTGACACCGAACGGTTCGGTGATGTTCTTACCGACTTTGATGGAGCAGCGAGAGTTCTCCATCGTCATTCTGCTTTCCAGCCTTTAGGTGCCAAAACAGTCCCAGATTTCGGAGATATGCTGAACGATGTTTCGTCCCCATTTAAAATCCTGGAAGGTTCTTCAAGAATATCTGCAGCATCAATTTCCTGCACATAATTTTTTAGGTCTGAAAACCACTTCCTGACCGACTCTTCGGTGACTATCGCCCGACCTTTTGAGAGTCCCTCTGGTGTTCTGAGGGACAGTTCAGGATGGCGCTTTAGGAACCCGTAGTACCAAGTCTTTCCTGGAAGACCGTCTTTGAATTGTGTTCTTCGATTTTCTTCTAAAATGATTTTTTGCACCGTGTTTAGCAGATCTGTTGGTTTTTGTGGAAATCCACATTTTGCTAAGTTCAAAAGCCAGTCTACCAGGGTCTGTTCTTCTGCTCTACTAAGCACAGTATCCGGCCCCATTTGTCTTGGCTTTTCCACAATTCTCCTATGAATTCGGTCTTGGATAGTTGTTCTTGGCACTCGGAATTCCTTGCTTGCTTTCCTTATTGGCCAATTTTCCGCCCTGATCTTTGTCAAGGCCTCATTAAGTGCCTCTTCTGAGTACTTATGGAAAGCACGTTTTGGCCGTCCTTCAGATTTGATCAAGCTTCAATAAAAAATAGTTTTTTGAGCCTTTAATTTGCCCCGATGTACCTATCTATTATAATTTTTTAATCTAAAATATTGAAGGCCGACTTAACAAAACCTGTCTCCTAAAGTCGGCCGTCCATTCTTTCGTTTCGTTAACAGGGGGCCGACTACTAAAAACAAGGAAGAAAACTTACAAATTTTATCAAAAATCAATCATAGCTGAAGTTAGCTTTGAATTTGCATCGTTAGTTAATCAAAACAAAAAAAAACTCAATCTTCGATAGTCGGCCAAGGCGGCCGACCTTAGAAGAATCACACAAAAAATGTCTTCTTATGTCGGCCTCTCTCTTTTTATTTAAAATAACATTTTTTTTAGATTTGTGTTCAATAAACAGTAAAAAGAATCTATTAATAAGATAAATATATTAATATAACGGTCTTAACGTCAATATTTCACTGATTTTAAGACTTTTTTGTAAATCACTTCCACTATTTTTTTACTACTAAAAACCAGATGTTTCACTTCAGACAAGAACTTGAATTAAAGTGACAGTTTTTACGAAGAAACTAGCAGCTGCATTGCAACAACCTTTTGCTCACAGACAGGAAAACCGTTAACCTTTTGGAAAAAAAAATTTGCATGTGTGTTTTACAAACGCATTAACTATTACGCATCATTTTTTGGCACGGCGGCCGACTACTGAAGACGGCCGACCTTACATGCCATCACCCAATACAGCCTCACTGCTCAAAGTTCATTAAAAATGTGTACGGTTGTGTTTCGCTTTCAATTCTTCCTTAGTCCTTCGTCTATCCTACTGGATACCGTCGGGTGTGTTTAGTTTTGTCCGCGAATTTTTTAAGCTTACAATAATTTTTAGTCCAATTGACATGAACTTCAGCAAAGTATAACTTCGAGGTTTCAATTTTACGAGTAAAGCCGGGCTTAGATTTTAGATTTAGCAAATTTTTTTCTGTCAGGACAAGGATTTTTGATTATTCAGTCCTCTCTACAGTTTCTATTTATTTAACTTGTTATAGGGCAAGTATTATTTTAACGAAAAATTGTAATCCCGAGTTGTTCATCAATTGACGGCGAATTTTGTCTGTCTGTCCATATGAGCAGCTGAGCGCAGCCTAAACGAATTTACTTCAAACTTCTTGTCTTGGGTCATTCGAGCCAAAGACCAAATTTTCATTCTATCCCATAACAGTACATATTTTCAAAAATTGCAATTTTTTAAAAAATGGTTTCGACGATTTTATCCAAATTTCGTACTTGAATTACGATGGACACACGGCACTAGATAGAGTCTAGATTTTTGCCAAGCTATCCATATAACGGTTTTTAACTTTCCGCTGTTTTAAAGCGATTTGGCTCAAAATTAATGCATATAGTACATATATACTTTTTTAACAAACGAAATAGTAAATTTTTCTTAATCAATTCTGTTACACTAACACGGTTGTATTGAAATTGACCTTGCTGATTAACGGTAACGTTAAAATTATCACACAACCTTGATAGCCCATACTTGCTGTGGCGACGTCGAAATCCTACTAAAATGCAAATAATGCGATGCTCAGGTAAGAACTGCTTCAAATTTTATAGCAAGTCCTACAAGTTTGATTATTTTTAGATGTATGGCATAATTCCAATATCTCAGTTATCTTTACATTTCCTCTGTATCATATGTAGGTGTCGTCGTGTAACACTGAAAAATCCGCATCAAAACATACTGCCGCCCTTGGTCTATACAAGCGACTTCTCATCTTTTTGTTAAGCAATCAAAAGCGAACAAAATAAACAAATCCCAGCGAAGAGTCAAAAACCTCAAAAATCAATTAGTCCCCCTCCTTCCCACATTTGTCGTTGTCATAGCCACAACTGATCAGGTAATATGCATACTATTAGTAGGTACGTGAATTGTGGTTTACTTCTGTAGTATCAATTATTATCATTACTCCCTCCGCAAAAACCGCACAGAGAAACAAAAAATTCAGTTACAGCATAACGAACTTCAATTCGCCAATACCTCACCCCCTTCTCAGATAGTATAACTACTGTGTGTAATCAACAAGCCTCTCCGACAACCAGCAGCCATATTTATCTACAACAAAACACAAAACATAAAGCAAAAAAAATTAAAAGTCATCATCTTTTGGTTTTGGATGATAGACCAGTGACGGGGGAGGGTAAGTTAACTCGCAGTCGCACTTCGTCGCAACGGGAAGTAAACACAACCCAGATAATGTGGAATTTCATTGAATAAAATTTTGTTGAGGCAACACACGTACTCTTATACCTCTTTCACTCTGGCCCACTTGGAATGGCCTAGCTGCCTCTTCCTCAGACTTTTAGAAATTCGTTCAAACAAAGACGCCATCTGCCTTAGAATATTTCGACTAACGGAAATATCTACGCTATGTGTACACTATGTGCGCAATTATTCCAAAAACTTCAAAAATATCCGCGGCGAAAATACCTCACGAAAAACAGCCCACATTCCAAAATTTCCCGCGCTCGTATTCCGCTCAATTCAGCTGTATACAGAGCAAATGAGTAGAACAGAGATGGCCTGATTATGTTGCAAGAAGAATTTACAAATTTCACACATGTTGAAGTTCAGTGCGCGGCGAATTCATCTCTCACCATTTCCCCAACCATCCGGCCGATGGTAGTGGTATTATATTGAGATGGTCATTTTCTCCGTCGGGGTTTCTCTTTTCTTATTTCTTATTTTTATAACAAAACAAAGAAAAACCAACTTACCTGCAAGCAAATCCTCCAGGTCGACAAATCCAATGGCGCTTTTTTCCTTCGCCTCAGATTCACTTCATAAATAAATTAACTACAAATACGAACACACTTAGAAAAAGCGATGGATAAATAAAAATACCTCTGCGCTGCAAGGAATTCTCTTGGGAAATTTTTTCCCTCGAAAAACACACAACAAACAGAGAAACACAGCGCGGAGCGAGCACACACATGCAACACCACGGCAAACGACAGACGAAAGACGGCGAAACAATTTATTGGCAATTACGGTTTTGTTGGAATCAGTATTTTTTAATTTGATTTTATTGCGAAAAATATCTTGGTTGCTTTTGTTTTTGTGGATATTGGCATCTCGCACAGCTTCTATCAAGCAGTCAGATGGCAAAAAGGGGTAACAACTACGGATATGTCCACGGAATGTGCGGAATGGCACAAAGAATCCAGACAACGCGAACACAAGAAAGACCAAGAGCCGGCTGTCTGTTGGATGAATTGGAAAACGGAAAACCTAGGCTCGATTCTTTGGCTCTTTGTGTGGCGGGTCCGGTTGTTGCCGAAGCTTTTTACGTCAAGTTGTTTGGTTAGTTTGGTTGGGTAAGCTGATTGGTTGCGCGATGGTGGTTGTGTTGTGAGATGCAATGTATCTGGGAGTTGCAGGAATGGGTTGTTTTGGGTCGGCGGCGGGCGCGCATAGTAGCCGACTGGTGCCATTTGATTGTGTGAGGTAAACAACCTGTATGGAGATACATAAACCGCAACCAGTCCAACAAGATTTTCGGTTGTATTTGGTCTTAATTTGTATTAAGTTACGTAGATATTTGATTACTGACTTAAAGAGTCAATATTAGTTTCAAAAGGAGTTATTTGTTGATGGGTATTGTTAAAATGTTCGGAAACGTAGCGAAGGTGTGACTGTCGGCGGATTGGGGTTGAAATGCAAGGTAAGATATGTACAAGTAAAAGATGCGCTTTTGGTATGAATGGAGTGAATTAAGGGGAGGATAAGAGGGTGTTATTTTGTTGGCCTTGTTTGCGGCGAATTTTGAATAAAGTAAGTGTTGCTGCCATTTTTTTTTTACTGATACGAAAGTACTTGTCATGTTATTTGTTTAAAAAAAGTACGAAAATTTGACATTCTCCGGATAAGAAAAAATGTTTTCCCCTTGGCACTCAAATTACACTAGGGGTATTAAAATTCATGGATGCACAAAGTGATAAAAAATCAATTAAACACTCCTTTTTCACATTATGCGTGCTCGAATTTCAATCAAGTGGGACGCTTTTCATTGCGAGTAACGGGGATTCTAAAATTTCAGCTACACTAAAGTTCGACATAACATTTTAAATAGATATATGACATAAAAAGTATGGTTGTGTACCTAGTTTTCGAAATATCGAAAGTCACAAATTTGGTAATTAAAGAACAGGGAATCCATCCGCAATTTTGATGAAATTGTAACAGGTAGATGTTAAAATTGAATAAAACAAGTTGTGTGTGAGATATCAACGATTTTTTTGTTTTATTTGAAAGGTCTGTCAATGACATTATGTGTGGAATATGACATCGTACAAATCGCCGATGCAGCTTCGCTGGGTGGCGCGCTTCCGAGAGGTCCAATTTTCGATGACCAGCGCATAGATCAAGCTGAATTTGAGCGATGGCATGGATTATGTTGAATTTGAGGGGACCGGTCGCTTGCGGCTTATTGGCATAGACCTGCGACTTAACCCCTAGTCTCCACTGGCAATAATTCATTGCAAGAAATATGTCAAACAATCGAAATTTCCAATGGAGACCGCAAATGAAATGAATTATTTCAAGAAATTTGCGGTCTCCATTGGAAATTTCAATTGCTTGACATAATTCTTGCAATGAATTATTGCCAGTGGAGACTAGGGGTAAGGAAACCTCACAAGAAAAAATCTAACGAGGTCAAATCGCACGATCTCGGTGGCCAGTTCAGGTCGTCTCTGTGTGAGATAACCATGCCCTCAAATCACTCGTGTAGAATATCCATTGTGGCATCAGTTGTGTGGCACGCAGCGCCGTCCTATTGGAACCATATGTCGTTCACATGCATATCAGAGATTGCCATGTGATCAATTAAAATCTACTCACAAAAAAAGCAGTGCAAGTTTGTACGACAGAGATTGGAATGCGATCATATTTTTGTGACTTAAAATCTACTCACAAAAAAAAAGCAGTGCAAGTGTATACGGGCACCGCAAACTAAGCGATCGTTGTGTTTACCATACTTTCTACAATGAAATCAATTGGGTATGTTTCTCTTATAAACTTGAGTGTTACGTTTTTGAGTCATTGCATCCTGCACTACCGCATGTTCATATCGACTTCGCCGAAGCGTTAGTATGTGCTACCGCCTATGAATAACAAAAACACCTCATACACCTCAACTACGCAATTTCAAAAGATTTTTGACCGGCATAGGAAGTTGAATATCTCGTGAAGATCTTCTCCATCTCTTTTTGGAACTCCAAGCAAGACAGCATCGGCAGATATGTTTTTCCGCTCCAGGAAATCAGGATTTATTGCGGAGTCCGGTTTTCAATTGATTGTTAACGTTAGATGAACTGTCTAGAGCGTTAACTCGAACACCAAGTACGGACAAAGCACTATTCACCTCACTGAATCGAGTATTTATTTCATTTGTGAAACTGTTAAGTTTTTCATTAATGGTTTTGTTCATATTTTCCATTTGAATGTTACTTTAAGCAATAATTTCATCCGATTATCCAAATTTCTTGCTTAATAGTTTTAAGAATTTTTTTCATTTACTGATCCGGCAGGAGAAATTTGGTGCGAATTGGCTTTATTTTGTCTTTTATTATTATTAAATGGGGACAGACTGCTGATATTGATACCATGGTATAGCAATACTATCACCCTTATCGTGGAATCCGCCGGGGGGAATTATTCACCGAAAAAAATATTTCGGTATCGTCAAATCCGCAAAGCGAACAGTTCCCCGTGTCGGTAATGTGAACGAGTTCCACTGCATCGTGGAAAACGTTCGGATCGAATCTCCCCATACATTTCACACCCGCAGCTATTTCATTGCGGATTTGGTTGTTAGTGTATGAAATCTTACGTTGCTTCTTGTAGTTCCATTATATTTTCCGTGTTTGCTCTTAATTGAGAGTGCCTCCTCCTGTGTGAAGATGATCTTTCATGAAAAACCAATGAAACGCTATCTATTTTCGCACAAAATAAATTTTTTATTTCCCAATTGGATTTTCACAAAGCACACATGTGTTTCAAACGAGCTGTCACAACAGAACTTCCTAATCGACAACAGTGGTCGGTAAGGAAGATTATCCGACGGATTCCACGATAGTGTTTTTATGTTCACGTGAAACGAATAGGTGAAGTGAAACTCAGATCCGACGGATTCCACGATAGGGGTGTATGTTCTATACCACATGTCTGTCACTACAATACTAGGTTAAAAGCTAGTATACCACGAAACAAACCTGGTATTGAGATTCACAATTTTTTGGTGGTATACTACCATGGCGTAAGTGGTTAGTGTGTCGGATCACTACACATGAGGTTCCAAGTTCGAATCCCAGAAAATACCAAAAAAGTTTTTTCACGGTCCCACCTCTCGCGAGCGTCTGACAAACATCCGAGAGTATTGTTGTCACAAAAAAGCTTCTCAAATCGCCGTTCGGATTCGGCATTAAAACTGTAGGTCCCTTCCAATCGTGTGAAAAAATATAACGCACACAACATGAGTGGTTGCGAGAAGCTAGGCCCTGGCACTTTAAAGAGCTGTTGCGCCAAATTTTATTTTTTTTTTTTTGTTTATACCACATTCTTACTGATTGCAGCGCCAATTTCTCTCTGTTCGGCGAATAGTCGTAGGTTATTCGACAATTCAAAGCAATTAATCACGGTGAAAACGTTTAGCATTCAATTTGTGCAATGGATTCAAAGAGGACTGTTTTATCTAAATGCGAAACAATTAAAGTTATAGAAGTGTGGAAAAATTAAATCGGCGAGCTACGAGGAGCAAGACGCAATATTGGTGTGTGCGAAAATAAGCGTGTACTACGAACTGCTGTCTGTCAGGGGTTGTGGAATTCACAATACCATGGTATCAATAGCCGTGTTTTATTATCTGATCTAATCCAGATCAGATCACAGGACGAAAATAAAACGATCTGGATCTAGATCAAGGAACAATTTTTGTTGTGTCTTGTAGTTTCCGCATCGAACTCCTTTCAAAATATGGTTTATGTTGAAATTGTGCTTAACTCTGCCATATGCATCCAGAACAATAGTTGTTTCTTTTGGCGTACAACTTGTTATTGTTTTCATTCAATAATTAGTTATGTAAAAGCAGCAATTATTTTTTTCCTTCTTTTCCATTAGAATTGCACAGCTGATTTCCTTCAAGCGGAGTCGCCATGAGATTTATTTTCCCTTATAAAATTCAGAGAATATGCGATCTTTTTCTTTTAGTGTATGTTTTGTCGATCCTAATTCATTCAAATGGTGTACATATGTATATTCACTCAATAATTATTAATTTGAAATCATTAGGAGTAACTGGGATAAGTATTTACTTTCAGATACGCTTTTATATCGTCGTTCCAAACACGAAGTGGGGTATCTGCAAAAATTAACATTTAGAGATATTTGGCGTATATTATCTACCGATCGTTATTTATCATCAAACGCAGTGGCGTATCTGTATCTCAAACTTTTTTTATTATTTTATTAATGGTTTGAGATACAGATTCGCCACTTCGTATGATGATAAATAACGATCGGTAGATAATATACGCCAATATCTCAAAATGTCAATTTTTGCAGACGCGCCACTTCGTGTTTGGACCGACGATATGCATAATTTTAATGCAAAGAAAACATACAAATCATAGAATAATATAAGTGCAGAAAGTATTTCACATTCTTATCTGACAACAGGAGTTTCGACAACTGTCGACAAAAGTGCAACCTAGCAAGGAATAGGCGAACTAATTTTTGGAACACGAAAATAGATCCCATTGAAAAGCAAGATCTCGTATTGTTATTGTAATGCATACACACCAATGATCTGATCTGGATCATGGGTGATAATAAATCACGGCTAATACCAGCAGTCTGTCCCACACTAGGCGCATTGCGACGGGGATATTGTGTACAATATTTTCAGAGAGATAGAGAAAGGGAATTTACACAATTAATTATGCAAAGATCGCCGCGTAAAACAATATAATTGATAAATAAACAGTACTTTGAAAAATATTTGGAAAGAGTTTTATTTATTAGGGAAATTTGGACAGAGCACGAACTAAACTTGTCTATCTCGTTGACGCCATCTTAATGTCTCTTAAATAATAATAAATTATTATAATTTTTGACGCGATGCTTTTATTTCATCGATATCCACAAAAGAATTTGGGAAGACTTTGTGTAGACTTGACGGCGGACTTATTAGCCGTGTTCTATTATCACCCATGATCCAGATCAGATCATTGGTATGTATGCATTACAATAACAATACGAGATCTTGCTTTTCATTTGGATCTATTTTCGTGATCCAAGAATTGGTTCGCCTATTCCTTGTTAGGCTGCACTTTTGTGGACAATTGTCAAAACCCATGTTGCCAGATTAGAATATGAAATACTTTCTGCACTTTAAATATTATTCTATGTTTTCTTTGCAATAGAATTATGCACATAAAAGCGTATCTGAAAGTAAATACTTATCCCAGTTACTCCTAATGATTTCAAATTAATAATTATTGAGTGAATATACACCATTTGAATGAATTAGAATCGACAAAACATACACTAAAAGAAAAGATCGCATATTCTCTAAATTTTTTAAAGGAAAATAAACCGCATGGCAACTCCGCTTGAATGAACTCAGCTGTGAAATTTTAATGGAAAGGAGGGGAAAGAATAATTCCTACTTTTAAATAACTAATTATTGAATGAAAACAATAACAAGTTGTACGCCAGAAGAAATAAATATTGTTCCGGATACATATCGCAAGAGTTAAGCACAATTTCACCACGAAGTAAACCCTATTTTGAAAGAAGTTCGATGCGGAAACTATAACTACATCACAAGATACAACAAAAATTGTTCGTTGGTCCAGATCCAGGTCGTTTTATTTTCCTCGTGTGATCTGATCTGGATCAGATCAGATAATAAAACACGGCTATTGTTAAACGGTGTATCAATTGGTGGTAAAATTTTAACCAGTAGCTAAATTTTGGTACTATGCTAGTTAATGATTTAACCTATCGACTACAATTTGACATTTATTTTTGTAGCGGGGTTTGTAGTGGGGAGTGTATTTGATGGATAATATTACACGAAATTTGCAAACATACATTTTCAATGGACCGCTAATCCTTCATAAGGGTTGTGGGGGTAGGATGCTGAGGTAGACCCTCCATCCTTCTCGATCCTTCGCCATTGACTCCAACTCATCAGGCGGAATCCCTAGACGGATCCAGGAGAGATGACGGACTTGATCTAACCATTTATTTCTAGGCCTACCTGATGGCACGGCTTGGAAGCTGGTCTGGGGTCATACGCACTACGTGACCAAGCCATCGAAGCATAGATCGTTGCATTCGGAGAAGTAGCTGCTAAACATTGAGCGCCTCATGACCCTGGCGTTGCGCACTCGATCCCTACGAGTTATTCCAGCATCACCGCGAAGGAACCTCATTTCGGCATTTTGTACCCGCGATCTTATTCTTTCAGACACTACCCAAATTATGATACGAAATATTGCGTGGGCGCCGTGGCGTAAGTGGTTAGTGTGTCGGATCACTACGCATGAGGTTCCAAGTTCGAATCCCAGAAAACACCAAAAAGTTTTTTCACGGTCCCACCTCTCGCGAGCGTCTGACAAACATCCGAGAGTATTGTTGTCACGAAAAAGCTTCTCAAATCGCCGTTCGGATACGGCACTAAACTGTAGGTCCCTTCCATTCGTGTGAAAAATATAACGCGCACAACATGAGTGGTTGCGAGAAGCTAGGCCCTGGCACTTAAAGAGCTGTTGCGCCAAATATTTATTTATTTATTTATTGCAAACAAAATTCTACCGCCAAAGCTTAATTTATTCAACATGTAGAGAAACGTCAAAATGTACTCACTAGCTAGAACTTAACCACCAATTGACACACATCCTTAGTTGAGAGTTTAGTACAATAATTGAGTTTATAATAATATTTGAATTGTCAATTGTGATTAAGCGATGAGCACTTTGCATCTTCTGGCGAACATCACAGCAACTCTACTTTACAGTGAGGGCTAGGACATCTTTCTTTTTTCTTTACTCCGTAATTATACTCTAGCCGAATCCTTTGCATTTATAAAGAAAGTTGAATAGGAATACACCTAGTTTTGGAACCACTCTTTTTTATTCTTTTGAATCATCTGATTGGGCTGCAAATTATATGGGCAATACTTTTTCATCTTACCAATCCGAACTGAAATGTATTGGAAAATATTGGGTTAAAGTTTTGGAGTTTGAAAAAGCACCATTGTCGCAACATTGAAAACATGCGATGATGCAATTTATAGAGATCATACTGAAGGAGCCAGCACTAAATGCTATACCCATGGATTTCCTTATACATTCGCAATTAGTTTTAATTTTTTATACCATTAAAGTTGCGCTTGGGAACTGTGTAATAGTACATACCTACATCTCATTTTCCTATGGAGATGCGTTGCCTCTGTATGGAAAGTTGTCAAAGATATTCAGCTTAAAAGGCCAACCTTTGCTTAATGCAACTACTGTGGAGCTCTATGACGGTTTGGTATTTTTTATATTGCTGTAGTACTACGAGAGTGCGTCAGGTTTCTAAATGATTTTTGTTTTGCTTTGTAATTAAAAGTAAATATTTGATTTGAAAACCGGAGGATCTAATAAGACAGATAGGACGTTAGGCATGTTTTACTAACAGAAGTCGGTAGTGCGTTCTTATCAGAATTTATATGTAACTTTTCTTACCTTTGAAAGTTTTAGTGTTTCATTAGGCTTTGCTGGCAGCAATAAACATTTAGCAGATAAATATTGTTGGTGACAGAAACAGTTGTATTGGGTGGTAATGCGCAACCAGCAGAAAGGAGAAGAACGCGCTACACTCTTCAGGTGTAAGGTAGTATCTCGCGAACGTCTAACAAACATCCCAGAGTATTGTTGTCACGAAAAAGATTCACAAAAACAAGGTAAAAACTGCCCTTCGGATACGTCACAAAATTCTAGGTCCTTTCCATTCGTGCGAAAAATATAATTTTACTAAGCAAACTAGCTTCCTATAGACTACCATAACAACTCTGCGGATGGATCGTACATTTTCTTCAGGCAGATCAATTCAGGTTGTTATCGATGGTGTGTCTTCTGACACATTTTCTATTAATGCTGGTGTGCCATAATTGAGGCAGTTTTACTCCAACATTATTTTTACTCCATATCATTAAGATCTACTGGGATCAACAAATAATAAGATTTTCAGTTTCGCCGGTGACAGCACTCTAGTAGCATTTTGCACAAACAATATGCATGTGAGTGATAGATACGAATAAATCCTCACAATTGACGAAGATCTGCAGCAAATTCTGTAATGGGGAACAGCAAAACTTGTGGAGTTCAACGCAAACAAAACACAATCCATCACTTTTTCCAGAAAGAAAGCATCTACTGTACCCCAGCTTCAAATTTTTTATATGTTTTTTTTCGAGGGTGGATGAAAATCTTCAACAAGGCATTATGAGGATCGTCAGCGCGTGCTCATAGTAGTGTGGGATACTTACCCACTTAAAAACATCCCTTCAAAACAGACTTGTTTTTTTTTCTACCACAACTAAGTATTCGACTTATCAAGTAGTTTACATTTCACGAAAAAATGACGTTTTGCTAAAGGTTTGGTTCTTTGTAGACGGCGTAGTAAATTTCTTTCATCCAAAATTTGGAGGACTATAATATTTACGTGACTTTCTAGTCTAGTTTCTAGTTTGTAAAATTTTAATGTTACTTATTTTGGTACAGCCCCAGAGTTGTATACCATATGTCCACATTGGCTTTAGCTCTTGCTTGTATAAAAGCAGTTTATTCTTTATATTAAGCTTGGAATATTTTCCAAGTAACCAATACATTTCTCTATATTTATTATTTAGTTCTTTGCGTTTTATCTTTACATGCGCTTTCCATTTCAACTTTGAGTTAAGTGTCATTCCAAGATACTTAGACTGGTTTGCAAACGGAATCTGAACCGAGTTTGAAGAAATCGGCAAATTATTTATTTTCTTATAAGTAAAATTTACATGAACATATTTGGTCTCGTTGAGTGTGATTCGCCAAATCTTTGTCCATTCATTTACTCTATCCAAAGCTTCTTGCAGTTTTTCTGTAGTATCTTCGACCGTTTTGTTGTTCGTTGTGGGCGCCGTGGCGTAAGTGGTTAGTGTGTCAGATCACTACGCGTGAGGTTCCGAGTTCGAATCCTACAAAACACCAAAAAGTTTTTTCACGGTCCCACCTCTCGCGAGCGTCTGACAAACATCCGAGAGTATTGTTGTCTCGAAAAAGCTTCTCGCCGTTCGGATACGGCATTAAACTGTAGGTCCCTTCCATTCGTGTGAAAAATATAAAGCACACAACATGAGTGGTTGCGAGAAGCTAGGCCCTGGCACTTAAAGAGCTGTTGCGCCAAATACTTACTTATCTTCGACCGTTTTACCTACTGCCAAGGTAGCAGTGGCGTCGGCAAATGTAGCTAGCTCAGTGCCTTCTACTTGCGGTATATCACGAGTGTATAATAGATATAAGATATAATATATATGTGCTCTGGCAGAACTTGTCGTAATTTAAACTTTAAGCCTTCATGCCAGACCTTGTCAAAGGCTTGAGAAACGTCAAGGAATGCGCTTGAACAAATCCTTTTTTCTTCAAGAGATTTTTCGATTACGTGTGTTATTCTATGCACTTGTTCAACTGTAGAATGCTAACTTTTGAATCCGAATTGATGATCCGGAATGAGATGCATTTCTTCTTTTACCGGCTGTATCCGCCTTATCAATATTCTCTCGAACACTTTGGATATAATTGGAAAAAGCGAAATCGGTCTATAAGACGTTTTTTCATTCGGCGGTTTTCCGGGTTTAAGGTCCATTACGATTTCGGCGACTTTCCATTGATTGGGAACATAATCTAGTCTAAGCGCGGCGTTTATAATGAACGTAATCTTAATTAGAGCTTTTCTTGGTAGTGCTTTAAGAACCTCTCCCGTGATTAAGTCATATCGAGGACCTTTCTTACACTCCTCCCTTACCTCTTACTGATGCATTATTGGCTATATACGACGTATTTATATTTTGGATAAGAGCTGTCCATCAAACGGTTTAAAAGTTTCTTCCAGGTGGATGGCAAAAACTTGCGCTTTCTCTTTGTCATGCTTCAAATGGATAACTAAATAAACGATACCAAGGAGACCACGCATGTACTGGGTGTCATAGTGAACTCTGGACACATATCCAACATCGTGAAATCAGCTTCCATCTTTTCAGAGCATAGAAGTACTTTACACTGCCGCAACTTCTTCTTTTACACAATGCACAAATAAGACTTGGTCTTGAATACTGCTCTCATGTTTGAAGCTCGACCCCAAAAGACTGTCTAAATACTTGACAGCATCCAGAGGTGAGCTTACTTACTTACTTACTAAGGTGGGTCTATAGTCTGGGTCTATACCTGGGCCTCAACCAACAAACCTCTCCAGCTAGCACGGTTACGAGCCAGCTGCCTCCAGGTGCGCATGCCAAGTTGGTTGAGGTCCCCCTCCACCTACCGCAAGGTCGTCCTCTACTGCGCCGTCCATCCGGGGTGGATTCGAAGACTTTCTTGGCGGGAACGTTGGACTCCATCCGCTATAAATGACCCAGCTTTCTTAGTCGCTGTATGTGAACTCTTCTAGCTAAGTCGATGTTCTTATATCCGTGGCAACAAGGCATAACAGCATAAGTATACTTATGCCTTTATTGAAATATTTTTTGTTTTTAACATTTTTTATATAATATTCTTTCAGGAAAGGCGAACCTATAATGCTGAAACATTGCCTCGATATGTCTGGAATTCATTATCTGAAGCGGTTACTGAATTAGGGGCAGGGAAATGAAACGATAAAGACATCTTTAAATACGTTTTTTTGGAATGTGTAAATGCACTTTTGCTGTTATTCCTTTTTGCCACAGATATAGACCGTATAGTTCAGCATTGTACCTTCTCCTCCACTCACCGTCTATGCAGATGGGACCAAAGATCGCTCGAATAACTTTTCTCTCAAAATAATCAAGGGCATCCTCAACCGGTTTTGACAAAGCGCATGCCTCTGCGCCATACAACAAGACTGGGATGATTTAGTGTCTTATAAGGAGTTACTTTAGTAGTTCGAAATAGGTATTTCTTACTCAATTGCCTTCTTAGCCCATAGAAACAACGTTTGACAAGAGTAATTCTTCGTCTGACCTCCCCACTGATGTCATTTGCCGAGTTCACCATAGAGCCTAGGTAGTCAAAGTCCTTAACTACCTGAAAATTATATCTGTCTATTGTGGCGTTCTGTCCAAGACGCCGATGTTGGGTGTCCTTTTTGTAGACAGCATATATTTTGTTTTGCATTAATTGACCGCTAAACCCATCTTTGCTGCCTCGATCTCAATACTCGCAAATGCCACATTAACGGCCTCGCATGATAGCGCGTCACCTTGGCTAAGACCTTTCCTGACATCGAACGGTTCGGTGATGTTCTTACCGAGTTTGATGGAGCAGCGAGAGTTCTCCATAGTCATTCTGCACAAACGGACGAGCTTGGCAGGGATGTCAACACTAGACATGGCTCTGTATAACTCGTCTCTATACAAGCTATCATAGACAACTTTGAAATCGATGAAGATGTGGTGCGTATCGATTTTATATTCATGGGTTTTTTCGAAGATCTGCTGCACTGATAAGGACCTGTCAGGTTGTTGACGATCGATTTTAGGCATTCACATAACACGGCAGACGGGATCTTATATGCGATGTTGAGGAGGTTTTACCTGAGATGTTCCTGCACCTCATAAGCGCTCTAGTGGCTTTGGGTAGGTAGGTAGGTGTGGTGGTTCTTCTTAGGAATAGAACCCAATTAGCAGTAGGTGCCGTTTTGATACCACAAAACTCGTGTACCTTGATATGAAAGGTGTGTTGGTGTGGAGTCTCTAGATCCAGCCTGTGGAATTTAGAAAGGTTATTAAATCTTTAATGTTACTTTCTGAGACTTCCTCAAGGGAATCGAAAAAGGGCTGTCCTAAAGCTCGTTGTCTGGCCCTAGCTAGTGCCAGACAGGTGCATAAAAAGTGGATACGGGTTTCTTTCTGAGTAGCGACATTGCAACTGCGATAATGTGTGTTGTGTGGGATACCTTGTTTGACCACATGGTCTCCTGTAGGCCAGTGACCCGTGGTGGTTGTTGTTATCCTGGCGATGTCCCTACACGTTCTGTTTAATAATTCAGTTGTTTTTGATGTGTTGTAGTTTGGCCACATCTTTCTAGATATGACACAGTTTGTTAGCCTAGTCCATCTGAGGTTGGCTTGGGCAAGGAATTTTGAGGATATTTCTGCTTTGACTGCTCCAAGCGGAATCTGAACTGTTTCCGCAAGAGAGCTGTGGAGGGCTGAGCCTTGCCTAGCCAATTCATCCGCAAGTTCATTTTCATAAACGTTACTGTGACATGGAACCCAAATCAGGGTTACCTTGAGTTGGCTATCTAGCGAAGCTAGCTCATTTTGGCAATCAAGCACCAGCTTAGAGGATGTAGTAACCGATGCAATCGATTTGATGGCTGCTTGGCTATCAATAAAAATAGCGATCTTTTGCCTCGGCGTTATATTGGTGTGTGTTTTGATCTGACGGCAAGCTTCCCGGACAGCGAGTAATTCTGCCTGGAACACACTGGAAAAATCCGGGAGCCTATAGGATTAAGAGATGTTTAAGGATTCGGAAAACACACCCGCACCGACTCCATAGTCCATCTTTGAACCGTCTGTGTAGATTGTTACGTCGAAATCCTTAATTACCTGTCCATCTTGCCATTCTGACCTTGTGGGGAATTGAACGTCGAAGCGCTTTGTGAAATTTAATTTGTGTATCATAATAATCTGTTGTCGGCAGAGAGTTTGAACACATTAACTAGTGGCTTTATTTACCACAGTTTCTACATGTTCCTTCAACCAAAATGCGGGCGAAGCAAGGTGCGCACGGGTCAACTAGTTTCACAATAAAACAAAATTTCTATAATAGATTTTTTTTTCTTTATTTTTATTAATAATTTCGAATGATTGACCAAAAAGAACAAACAAAATGATTTTAAATATTTCCCTTTATACATTTTTAGTATTTTTTCTGTTTACCATTATTTCATAGTTTCGTTTATTTTTTCTTCATTTTCTTAAAACAAATTTTGAGGTTACAAACAAATGTATTCATACAACTTTTAGTTCAGTTTTTTTTTTTTTTTTGTTTCATTTGCCCAACAAAACTATGTCCTATTTCTCGCTTAATGTTATTATTACTTTATACTTGTATATCACTCTATTGCAATAGTTTTCTTGTTTTTTTAATTGATTACTTTCTAATCTGAGTAAGTTCACTGATGTGTTTTTTGTTTTTGGTTTTTTTCTTTGGCTTCTACAAAATGCATAAATATTGAAATTTTAAGCGTAAATACAACTTGAAATTGTTTTTTTTTTCTCTAATTTCTTCTATATTAATTTTATTCTTATTTAATCATTTTCTTTTTATACAACAAAATCATATGTGAGTGAGTTAGTATTAATATTTAGGATGTTAATTTAATAAGAACTATTTTATTTTTATGGAGATATGTAATCCTAACTCTTTTTTTAATTTTTAATTTAATAGTTTACATTCTTTACTTAAGAAAAAAAAAAGCAGATCTAATAAAAAGTAAATATTTAAAATATAATATCAACGTAAATTTAAAACAAATATATAAATCTCTCACGATGCAAGGAACAGTGGTGAAGTTCGATTCATAAATTAGCTACTTTTGAAAATCTATTTATGTTTTGTAGTTATAAAATATAAATGACGAAGGCAAATTGACATCAAGGCAGTTGCGAGCAGTTGCGAAGGGTGCTTGGTTATAGTGAACTCATAACGGAGAATGAGTGATACGCAATGATACTCGTAGGTGCAGAATAAGACTGATCTTGGGATTGGAATGTACAATAGAAGAATTTTTGTAGTATTCAACGTTAGCTTGAATTCATAGACTTTAGCGGTTAGTTAAAAGATCAGCCAACCATGATCTGGGGCAAAAAGTTTTGTCAGCCTAACAGTAGTAAATAATCATCTACAGGCACTTCTATGAACCTATTTCAATCAAGGCTGAAATGGCAGTATCGCGTGAAGAAAATTATGTTCAGAGGGAGAGATGTTTGGCACTCGTAGCCTAAGAGTATGAATTTCAAATGCAACGAAGCAATTAAATGACTTAAGATGGAAATGAAGGGAAGAGATAGGAAAAAATTATGTTTTTTGTCTAAAACTCATGTGGTATTAGGTTTTAGTGACCATTTATTTATTGGGTAGTGTCCGGACTAATGGAAGAATTATTGTGACTTTATAAATTAAATTTTCATTCACAGTTCTTTTTTTTTTTTGTCGAGTATACATTTTTATACTATAGGTGGACCTTTACCCTTATTCCGAGTGACGTTTACGACAATTTGACAAACAATTTCAATTTACAATTACTAGTGGCGTTCTTGTGTCGTTCAACGTGATTTGTCTTTAAAGACCTTGTGGAACCCATTAGTGTACGACAAAGGTCATGTGAGAAATTTTACGGCTATTCTTTAAGACATTGAACACGGTATTTGTCGTTAGCAAATTAGGGATCACCAGGTAGTGGAAAACAATTGAAAATGTGAGTTTTCCAAAAATCTTACTAATTTAAATAACTAAATTGAATTATCGTACTTTCTAGGGAAAAAATAACGCACCAGAAGCATTACAAGACTTTAGTGGAGTTGAAGAATTGGCTAATCAGGCGGTGTGGTAAGCGGTTCCTCATCTAAGTACTAATCGTGCCTGACGCTGCTTGATTTCGATGATCGGCCAAGAACCGATACTCACAGCGTGGTATGGTCGTTTGCACAGCATGTAGAATGTGAACCACTTAACGACGACGATATACCATGTCGTCGAAGATACAGAATAGCTTCAGTGAAACGAAACACCTAGAATTACGATAAACTTCGTGCAAGTAAAACGCCTATGTTCGGTGAAAGATGCACGTTTAATTTGTACAACCTGCTGCTAAGTTCAAATAGAAATACGACTAGTTCAATGTATATAGAAATACGATAAGGCGAATCTCAAAATATTAAGTTGATCTATTGAAAGAATTTTTATTTTAGGTTACTAAATCATAAAATGCGGACAGAGTAAATTTAATTGGGTATGAAGCAGTTAAAACATAAGGATCTTGGGACTAAGATCTCTATTAGCCTGGATGATCAGTGAAATCAAAATACATATAGAATCGGGAAAATAAAACTGTCTTCCGGTGTGCCATAATAATTTAGTCATACGGAGACAGACGTTAATTGCGACCGTCACTTGTCAGTTGTAGTTATGTTAACTATTAATGGAATCTAAATTCTACATACACGTGTATGTATATGTACAAACGTATATGTAACAAAATTGAACTTGCAGGTCATCGAAAATACTGACGCCTATCCAACCAATTTCTGAACCAAATTAGTAGCTCACTCATGTTTCCTATAAATTTACCATAGTTTAGTACTGCTTTCAAAATACCAATAACAGGTGGATGATGGAATCAATGTAGCAATTAGGAAGACATGAAATCATATTTTGCTGTAATGTAAGATTGTGCGATTACAAAGCAATGAAGGTAGTATAAACCTTGGAATAAATTGACATTAAGATAATATTAAAACCACTGTTCCATGCAGCTTTAATGGAAATAACTTAAAGAGCATAAGAGTTGTAATTTATTTCAATAAATATTCTCAAATTCTATATTCTAATACTGTTCGTTCATTTAAAACCTAGTAAATATGCGTTTCTTTAATTACAATTATATTCATAACACAAAGTGCATAAAAACAAACATAAAATCACACGCGAAGGTTTAATATTGAAAATAAAATTTATTAACACCAAAAATTATTTTTACAAATCATACCGGCTTACTCAAAACTTTAATCATCTTAAGTCAGCGTTATGGTTAATA
Organism: Brachypalpus laphriformis; assembly: GCA_945910035.1. Lineage (NCBI taxonomy): Eukaryota > Metazoa > Arthropoda > Insecta > Diptera > Syrphidae > Brachypalpus > Brachypalpus laphriformis. The sequence continues at coordinate 9,921,102 of OX246753.1, read as the reverse complement.
ATTTTGATAGGAAATAAATAAATAACTCTACCATAAATAAAATACTGAATATCATTACGATTGACTAGACTAAGTATTTGGTTACAAGTTTAGTTACAAGAGCCTAGAAACAAACGTTTCAACAGAAAATTCAATTGTATAACGAATATACATATGCAATTTTTAATTTTTTTTTTTTTTTAGTTTTAACTTTTAACCCGTGACTAATATTTGTTGGTATAGTTGTTATTTCTAAATCTACAATATAATTTTTTTTTCTATAAATATTTGTTCGTGTAGGCATTATTTATATAAATTCGGAAATTATAAAATCAAGTGTAGAAAATGTAGAAAAAATATCGTGTATCATATAACTAGTTTTTTTTACATTGTTTGTTTTTTTGTGTATAAGGTACATGATAAAGAAATAGATTCACTCGGCGTTTGTAGTTTTTTTTTTTTTTAATATTTGTTAATTTATTTGTTAGTAGAGTTTAAAGGTTGGAAGTGGTGGTGTTTAGTTTTAAAAGTTGCAGATAGAGAAAGAACAAAGAAAAAACTGCATTCCGTGAGATGTGTGCAATGACCTTTGAAATATAATAGTCAATCTGATGAAACCTATTTTCTATATGGAAATAATCTAGCTTGGTTATCCTTATGTGCCCTCGCTTACACGGCGGCATGATTATATCTCAAACTTGTTTCTTATGAATTAAATTACGAAACTTAACAAGGGTATTATACCAAATTATTTGACCTTTTTGCAGCTTCAACTATCGAAAATAGTATCTTCTAAATAACCCATCATTTGGACAGCAGCACAAGATAGCAATTTTTTAAAGAAGTTCGTCGTATCACATCTTTTTGAAATTATTTATTGGTAGGTATATAGGGATTCGCGCGTGCGAATTGTTGCCATTGTCTCGAAAATTAATATTAATTCTAAATTTACTTATATGGCACCGCGAATAATCGGTCAAGGGAAAATCGCCCAAAACTCACAAAAGAACAATCGCCCAAAAAATGGCTTTACATGGGAATTAACTTCACCTCAAGTGGGAAATAAATGTACTTGTAAAATTTTGTGGTTATTTCCCGCCATTATTAAAATATCTGAATTCACAGAAATACTTCGGGGGCTAAAAGGCTTTCACCCTTCTCTCCGCAGGATTTTTCCGCTCACGCAACTTCGTTGCTGTGCTAAGGGTAAATACTTGTTGTCTGGCAGTCTTCTATATCTTAAGAGTACTTGTGTGGACCGCTTCGTGGGTTAAAAATACCTTTTCGGCTCATATACCGGACGACCTTCGGCCTCACATGCAGGTGCAGGTGAAAATAATTTTTTCGAGATTTTTGTACATTTAGATTTTCTACCATTCAAGATTTTTGTATTCGAGATTTATGGAATTGATTTTCGAGATTTTTTTCGTTCTAGTTAACGTCATGATCCCGCTCCGAACAACGGCAGTAACATAGTCTGGAAGAGATGTCCTAACTCGAGTATCTCATCGAATAGAGAGCTCCAGGTTGGAAGAGCACTAATTGTCGCAGATTACTGGGAGACCTACAACCTAAACGGAGAGAAATTGTAATTTTTGAATTCGGTTCTGATGCCTAGAATTTGTTTTTTTTTCGAGTTATTAGGGTAATGGCTACTCTATGTGGTGCTTAATCGCATCACTTAATTTCGTTACTAGATAAATTGAATGGTTATAAGGTGAACTTGAACCGACAACCTTCGAATCAGTAACACATTACCCACAATTATTTTAAGTTAATATTCGTTTTACTTTTACGTTTTAATTTATGCTTTATTCACATCTGTGTACATGCATGACTGTCCAAAATTGAAGAAAACAGAAATTTGGCATCCTGTTTTGATAGACGTTTGGGCATCAAAAGGTTCTGTTATTTATTTTTTTTTTTTATATATAACAGATACAGACCTAATGTCGTAAGCATTTCGTTGTATATTTAGATAAAGACTGATAGTATAGATTAAAAACACAACTTCTAAGGCCACTGCACTACTAAACACAGCAAAAGTCTCTCAAAAAACGTATTTACTTCTCATAAGGCAAAAGTCCAAAATAGATGGGCTAAAAAAGTAATCAGTAGTTTAGGTGGAAAACAGCCGCATTTGTTGGGCAGTGTATATATTTTCTTAATTGAAATGGTAAGAAAATATTGGATAGCTTGCAGAAAAAGAGCTGCAATTGAAGCGTTTATATAAAATGTATTACGCTAATCGATATAGAGAAACGCTGCTGATAGTACGATCTACAGATTTTCTTCTTTGTTTTATCATTTCTCTCGAGAAAAAATAAAAAATAAAAAATACAAGTGTTTATAAATAGCACAAAATTAATAAATATCTACACTAATTCACACATAAAGTATACATGTCTCCAAAAAGGAATTTTAATTTCTCCATCGACATCGTATGGATAATAATTTAGAAATTTGTCAAATCTACAGTACGTACCGGTTCGTGGTTAGACATCTCCAATATCGTCGTGGTTTAGTCGTTACTAAGTCTAAGAAAAAAGAAATATCTTTTTTATCTACATTTCTTCTGAGGCACCCTTTAACGTGTTTTGAGTGTTGTTTCCCTTGTTATGTGGGGAATTTTGCAGGTTTAGTCTGATTTTTGTCAAAAAGATGTTGTTGCACACTTTGTTGAGCTTTCACAAGAAAAAAATATAAAAAAATAAAAGAAAACGAAAAGGGTAAAAAAACCGCGCACACAAAAAACGTGTCATTTCATAGCTTAATCACTCTTTTTCGTTTCAATTGACGACGAGGGATTGGTTATATGCTCCTCGATTATTTTCAGTGGTCCTTGCGCAATGAACATGTATTGCGATGGGAAATCCCAAATGATTGTGAAATGGAAAAACATATTTGCCACAGCAATGATATACTCGAACAAGGCGAACCAACTGAATGCTATTTAAAAAGAGAAGAGAATTAATGACTTTCAAGGAGTTGTCCCTCGATCTGATTTACCCAAATCGTGACAATAGAATCGATGTTTGGCAAAGAATATCAACAGGCCGATCGTACTCAAGATGGAAATCGCAAAGAGATTTTTCTTCCACTTCAGTGAGTCCTTTTGCTTCTCTGTGATGTGTTCTTCGTCATGGAGTATGCGATATAGTTTGATTGTGGCCAGCATGTGACACAGTGAACATGTCATAAAAGTGATGAAGATCTTCTCATGAAGAGCTGGAATACGAAAAAGATTTCATTAACAAGCAAGTAATGGCCGGAGAAACTGATCTAACTCACGGTAATTTTCTCGATTTGAAATGTACGTTACTCCGCCCAGTGATGCCACTTCAATTGCGTTTAACCAGAAAACCAGACTAGTCAGGATTTTAGCCTTTTTTATCGATTCCGGCGAATTCAGTTTGGTAATTAGACTACGATAATAGTTTCTGTATACAACTGCTATAGGAATCCTAGGTCCTATGTGTAAGGCGATACTGATCCTCCAGAAGTAACGTTGCGGACTAACTCCAGTAATGGCACTTATCGATGGAATTATGTTATATACCTGTTTGACGAATGTTTCAAAGAAATCCTTATTGTTAATACCCGTGCAATAAAATGTAGTCTTCTTACATATACATACATACATATATATATATGTATAGCATTATAAATTTTATGGATTGAGAAGGTTGTATTTTAACAATGCAAGAGGTATGTATATCTCTTTGAGTCAGCATACAAATCCAGCTTAATCCGTGGGGTATAAGCAGCCGAAAACTCAATCTCTAGTAGTTTCCAGGATATCCAGAATTCAAAGAAAATATTTATGCATTTCCACTATCGGTTAAGTATAGGATTCTCTCATATGCGGACCTTAAAAAAGTATTTTAGCAAACGAGATTGAGTAGCTCGGATAATCAAGGTTCTAATTAATGCACATGTGCGCAGTGGCTAGTGTGTCGGACCACACATGTTCGAATCCCAGAAAATAACTAAAAGTTTTTTCACGGTCACCTCTCTTTTACATCTCGCGAACATCTGATAAACATCCGGGAGTATTGTTGTCATAAAAAAGCTTCTCAAAAAAAACGAAATAAAAATTACCCTTTGGAAGCAGCATAAAAATGCAGGCCCATTCCATTCGTAATGTACATACCACTAGTGGTTGCGAGAAGCTACGCCCTAGGCTCTTAATGAGCTGTTTGCTCGAAAATACATATTAAAGTTATGTATGCAATTTTTTATGTATTAGCACTACTAAAAAAAAAAAAATTAAAGAAATCTTATTCTTTCACCAACGTACACTTGGGCGGAAAGTCCTATAAGTTAGCACAAGATCGCGAATTGAGATCTTGTAACTAAGTCGTAGCATCACTAGCTTTAAAAATGGCAATATCCCTTTTTCGGAGAACCAAGAGGTGAATGTGGCGGGGGTGTACACAATATGCATAAACATATGTATGTATGTACACAATATATTGCAAAATTTAAAAAAATAAGTATGTTTCTAGTAAGTTTCGGAAAAAAGTTCAAAATTATTTACGCTGGCACATTCAGGTTTCCAGATAATCTGAATTTTGTGCGTTTGATAATTTTTCATTTTAAGTGTTGTATTTTGTGAGAAGCTTGACACTGACTGATTGGCCAGATAGATTTTGCATTCTGTATAATCGGTCGTGTCTGAGCAGCCAAAATCTGGAAACCTGAATGTGCCCACTTTTACTGCTGCTGATTAATTTTTTTTTAATCTCAGAATTGCGTTTGTGATTTAATGCTTAGGTACTTTCGATCTTATCTGAATTGTCTTACATTTACATACTAATGCACTAACATGGTTGTGTAACCTAGACAGCCAGTCGTTCATTTAAACGATTTGCCAGCCAGCCAAAGCCAGCCGATTTTATACGAACATATCTCTAGAAACCAAGGAACTTCGCAGTGGCAGCAACAATAAATAACTAAAAAACATTATTTTTTGCGCTGCCTGAAATTAGGCATCACAAAGTTCCCAGCCAGTCACTTTTGGCCGGGGATTAAATCAAGAGTAGTAGCCAGCCGGTGTTTGTATTTACTTTATGTGTAAAATTTGACTTTTTCAGATATTAAATTTCTAGCAATGAAAACCGGTTTCATCTCTGAAATATACCTTGATCACATAGAACCTTCTCGTTTTAAGCTCACAATTTTTTTTTTTTTCTTTTTGCTACTTTTCTTAAAATTTATTTCTCATATTTTTTCACCTCCACGGCAACCCTGAATTCAATACCAATAACTTCTGATCGCGATATGGTGAAGTGTGATTTTAAAATGTCAATTTATCATGGAGTACCGGAGACATCCGGGATAATTCCCAATTTTTTCCACAAACTTTAAGGATATCTTGTTTGTTTCTTCACAGAAAATATAACTTAAATAAAATTAATGAATGAGTCAACCTACCCATAATTAAATTGGCTTCAAATGCATGCAGCTCGAATAAATTCTCTCACGCCATGGGATATGTAAAATATTAATATCAATGCGGTGAGCACGTACCTCAGTGCTCTCATAACACAATTTGCTTCATTGTGGTGCGGCTCACCCAGCACATTTCACTTCAACTGTTTACAGTAAACAACTCTTATACAACAAGACTTCGGCGCATTCATTGTCGAAGCACAATTCAATAGATGCAATTATCATCATGCCACCGATTATCTCAATTAATCATAGCTCGCGCTCTATTGCTTTTCTACCTATCCAGGAGGAATATCGTTACCAATCAACCCCCCAGAACACAATTACACTTAATAAACACCCACCCCCACATGAATGACGACAGTGTATGTGTGCGGTGCACATACTAATTAACATACTCACTCGGCAATGTGTTTCATGGACCTCATCTGCTTGGAAGACATACGCGGAGACAAAACAACACAACAATGTGAACAGCGGAAGCATTGCGGTTACAACACAGATATCATGGAAGCTGGCTAGGAAATGTACAATAAACTGCATCGGCACGCCACACACACATAGAAGTACAGAAAAAAAGAAAAATCAAGGAAAATCGCTAAAATAAGCACAATTCAATGATAAATCTTAAGAATACGAACTAAATACAAAAATCAATAACAATAAGAGCGCGAGGCTGTGCTGTCACCAGAAGTCTTGCCTTTTTTGAACATCCTCTCCACGACCGACTATAAGGAGAAGTGCCTGGTATGTTATGTAAACTGGCACCACGCTCTTTGGTCCTACAAACGCAGCAAAAAATTAGAAAAAAATAACGATTCGATTCAAGTACCTTTTCTGGAGTGTTAGCATCTTTTTTTTTGGGATTTTCCGAGTTTGTACTTTGAATATCATCGTTCGTCATCTCGCCGAATGTGTACTGTGTAGTGGATCCCTTCTGTAATATTTGCGCAATAGAATGTGTAAACACTTTATTTATAAACTCGGGGGGATATTGGGAAATCGCAAATCAAATCATTTTTGTTCTGGTGAGTATGTGTACATGTGGACCTGCTCGTGACGAGACGAAAAAACCGTTTGCAAAGTGTTATACAACGAACGGATGTACTTTTATACGGAGAAGGTTGCTGGTAGCAAAATTTAAAAAAAATTGGGTGATTTGGGTGAAAAATAACTTTGTGTGGTTTAGAAATCTCTCTTTGTGTTGTTTTTTGCGGAGGAGGAAGAAAATTCGATTTTTCCACCACCGTGGTCGTTGGTCTATTTTGTGCGATGAATCCTGTCAGTGAGGCGAAGACATTTGGACTTTTTGCAGACGAAAGCGACACCTGGGCGACGGGGGCGGTTGCAAATGTTAAAATGCGAAAACAGCTGACATTGGCAGTTGCGAATAGAGTTGCCATGGCATCAATTCGTTGTGCATCTATGCAGGGTTGTTAGGTTGCGATGTCAATAAGGGCTGAACAAGATGCATTCAATATGGTTTGATGTTTCTGGAAAATAAGCACGCTCTAGTTTCCAATTACTTGGTTTTTGAGCATTTCTGATAGGTCAATCGCCACAAGAATAGGGGTAACATTTAATTAGCCAACCAAGGAAAAAAAATTCCACTTGATTTTCACTAAAGGCGAATACAAACCAATACAAACAAAGGCAGCCGATTAGTGAAATTTAGTTTCTAAAAATTCCAGATATCTAAATTTTGCATGTTCCTGGTTGAGTAATCGCTTTAGAAATCTAGATGACCATTATTTGCCTTCAAATAATTCATTTAAAAATCCCTCATTCGGCTTAGAGAAACGTAATACATGCCACGACCCGGAGGGACGACGCAGTAGAGGGCCTCCTCGCCGTAGATGACGCGCACGAGTTCAAGGGGACCTCGACCAACTTGGAATGCGCAACTGGAGGCAATTATAGTTGAAAGCCGAGAGAAATTGAGAGGATTGTTGGTTGAAGCCCAGGTTCACCCCGAACTGTAGCGCCGCCTTAGTAAGTAATGGTGTTTTTCATTGGTTTCACTCCCGATTTCACTTCTTTTTGATTCCAATGGAACATGTGCAATCGTCTTCTGCTTACTTCTGCGTGTGTTGGTGAATGTCAGATTTTTTGTTTTCATTTTTCACAGAAAAACCAAAGAAACATGCTTTTTTTGTCCAATGGAAAGCGACATTAGCAATTCCATCATGTTTTTATTATTATATTATCAATTTGTAAATTTTATCTATGTAAAATTAGTTTCTATTAACTTCTCCTAATTGAGAAAATAAAATAAATAAAAGATTGCGTCTTGTACCATATGACTTTGAACAGCAGTCCGATGTTAGGGTTTATATGTGTGAGTGCATTTTGAGAGCACTCCCAAATGAAATCCGGAAGAGAAAAACACTCCCGGAACAGCACTCCAAACAGCCAATGGAACATGATTGGGAGTGCTTTTTCTGTGCGGAATACAAAAAGAGTACTCCTTTTGGCCCAATGGAAACGACACAAGTAAGTAATAGCGGGTACGTTGCAGTTTGTTTATAGTATTCGCAGTTTTATTTAACTACGATACTCGAAACGAATTGGATCGGGTGCAGCAGATATAGAAGATACATTCCGGATAAGTTGAAAATAAATGTCATCTAACTTGCTGAAATCATGGAAAATAGTTTTTTTAAACGCATTGTAGGCTAAGTTCAACGATGGGGAAATTTATTAATAAACTTATATTGTTCCCAAATGTGTACAGCAGAAATATCTACGGCGTACACTAAAAACAAATAAACCTTATTCGAAGTTGTAGTACGTCTCACTGAAGCGAAATGCGCAATTTCAAAGAATGTTTTTGATCGCTACATGTTTCCTATTTCTTTCACCGTTTGAATATGACATTTGATTTGATATGTGCGTATGTGCATAGGAAAATTCTGAAATTTTGCTTCGGACCGGACCGGATCGGATCTATTTTGTTTGAAGCCTTAGTCAGAAGCTAGGCGAAAACTATACCAAACCTACACAGCCCTATCACGAAGACCTAAGGACATCCCAGTCCTGCTTTACGGCTTTGAAACATGGAATTTATTGGAAGCAGATGAAGATATCCTTGGCAGCTTCGAGAGAAAAGTTCTTCGTTTGAGTTGACGGGTTTTAGGAGAGAAGATTCAATCACGAACTATGCGAGCTGTAACCGACATCGACCTAGTCAAAAAACTGCGTTTTGAGTGTCTGAGATAGCTAGGACATGCAGAGCAAATGGACACGCTCCAGCCACAGAGTATTCGAATCTAATCCGGTGGGTCGACGCAGTAGAGGGAATCCTCGTCGTAGGTGGCACGCACAAGAGCAATGGGACCTCGACCAACTTGGAGTGTGCAACTGGAGGAAATTAGCTAAAGACCGAGCTAAATGAGGCCCAGGTTTACCCCGAACTGTAGCGTTACCTAAGTAAATAAGTATGTGTACTTCGAAATTCCTTTAAGGTGTCACCAAACCAATGCGATTAATCGCTGTCGCCATTTAATAAATTTCGCGGAGACAGCGGCAAAGAAACTCATAGTTTTGTCGCGGTGTTTGCCAAAATGTACTCCTCATCGAACGAAGAAGCTCTTTTATTTCTTGCTTTCCATACTTCCACACTTTACATCGCTGTCATAATCGTAGTCGCGTTAGTTGAACAACTTTTTAACATTTGTCACACGACAAGGCTGACAAGTAGTAGGTAATGGAGGAGCAGCAATTAGAAAAATGTATTGAATTAGTGAAATTATCTCCCCGATTGAACGAGGTTTAATAGTATTCTACATGACAAAGAACTTCCTAAGTAACGTATAACGGTCAGCAGGTCGTAGCTTGTAGCTAAAAGCGAAAAACGCCAACAGTAATCGGGTTTTTTTTTTTTTTGGTTGCGCCAAGGGATGCGGTAATATTCGAAGGATACTAGTAGCCCAGGCTACTAGCATGCACGATTCGTAAGCCCGAATAATCGATGCCAGGAATGTGCCTACGTACTAATCCACACCCTGCACACATCTACCACTCTCCCAGCTGGACTGCCGTAAGGTATTATTTCGCGGAGCTGGTTAGCAATTAATGCTATGCTTCTTTCATTGCTACTTCAGCTCTCCTTGCTCTCTCAATTATTCTGAGCTCTTTTTGCACATTCGTTATAAGGGTACATATTTCCAGCCAATTCTCCTCTGACCGCAGCAATTGGTCTATAAGTAATGGTGGACTTGGCAGGTTATTTCTCCATTCCGTAAAGCGATTGCAATGCAATATTGCGTGCTCTGTATCTTCCTCCTGATCTGGACAATATGGACAGAGGGGTGAGTTATCATGTCCCAATCTGTGTAAATATTTACGATAGCCGCCGTGACCCGATAGGAACTGCGTAAGGTGGAAGTTGCAGTCCCCATATCCCCAGTAATCGGGGTGTATATGAAATATTGTGGAATCTATCACATCCGCTTTACAAATCATGTCGCTTAATTTTATTTGAATTTAATAAACACATTTTCAATCCAGTTGATATTTGAATAACATAAGTATAGGAATACGACTTCATTATGGAAGAATTTTTTGAGAGGGATACGACGTGCGACGCGATTGCCATATGAGCGCGACCTACTACAGCGAGTGCAACATCATTGTGTAACAGCAGTTATACTTGCACAGGCACAACGGTATTAATTAAAATTTATAAATATTTGGCATTAGCAACAATGTTGTATACGGCAACCCTACCAACTGTCACATTGTCGTGAGTTCCTCAAGGTAGCAGCACAGCAGCAGGTTATGAAAGATTGGAAAAGTAAAAGATGAATTCTTTAATTAAACAATTCTCCGTTCTCGGTGTGAATAAACAAATTATAAACGCAACAAAGCTCCTCATCCCTGCCTGCTCCATTCACACGACACACAGTTTAAATAGGAAATGGAATAAGTATAACACCGGCCCTCAAAAGTGGCTGCTAAACAACAAGATCGTGTATCCACCACAGGCGCCCGAGGAGGAGCCCAGGAAAGCAGTAAGTTCTTAAGTGATATTTCAAGTCAATGTACAGCATGCTCCGATTCCAGAACGTATGCCACATGACGACAAACATCAAATACAGTCCTGACAAGATGTGGTACATTGCGTCAATGGTTCGTGGACTGTCGGTGGACGAAGCGGTGAAACAGTTAAATTTCGTCCTTATGAAGGGCGGTCGGTACGTTAAGCAGACTATTCTCGAAGCACAAGACTTGGCTATCAAGAGGCACAATGTTGAGTTCAAGAGCAATTTGTGGGTTTGTACGTGGAAGGCACATTCTAAATCCAATTTGTGTTTCAACTCGGTCCATTTCAGCTGAATCGTTTGTTGGTAAGGGAAGATATTACAAAGGTATGCGTCGCCATGCACGTGGACGAACTGGTGTGGTAGAGTATAAGCATTGTCATTACTTCGTTCGTCTCGAAGAAGGCGAACCACCAAAGCACTACTACCTGCCGCATCCAGTAACGCCCGAGGATCAGTTCAATAAATGGATGGAACAGATGCGAAGCAGGAAGATCATCAGTTCGTTGTAGAATGGGAAGTTTTGCCATGTTAATGGCAACCGCTAATAAAGTTGTATCCTTGAGTAAAAAATTTAACAATGTGTCTATTAGCGTGAAATAAACAGCGACAAGTTGATTTGGAGATTTGCTTGAGGGCAAAGCGAATGTGTTAAAAGTCTTCTGTGGGCAGTTCAAACTTCACTCAGCGTCATTTGGCTGCTTTAAAATGCAGTTAAAGGTTGCAATTAAACATTTTAAAATTATGAAACGCACTCCAGGCACAACCATATACAGATAGGTAACGGGCACACTTCCGAACTACTAGTTTCTCCAACTTGCTTTGATAGTACCCGCCAATTATACTACGATATCTCTCCTGTGCAAGGTATACTATTATGGGCGCACTCAAGGCATAAACTTCGAAGTAAGTGCAACGGAGATTTATTCCCGAATTACAATTTTAGCTATTAGACTAGCTGACAAGCATTCTTTACCTCATCTCCTCCACAAACCATAAATTCGAAATTTTTTTGTGTTCGTTTAGTGTATACGGAACCCCTAAAAACGATATCAGAATAGTTTATTACAAAACATAAATAATACTGTGGGGCAATTTAACCGCCCAGTCCGAGCTCCAAAGCCAGGCATATGCAATTTTTGAGACAGAATAAAGAATGCGGTTGACATGACTAATAGAATATATAGGAAAGTCTAATTAACACAGCTCTTGTCGGCGAGTGCATGCTTAGCTGAACAAGATTGCTACTAAGCCGTTTCGTCTTGTAATTGCCGTCGAAGAAATTTCATTTTAGCAGCCAATGTTAAGCCATTTACAGACGAGCAACTAATCGGCCAACTGGTTGACAGGCAGACTACAGACGCAAAGATCGGTCTTCAAATTCCAGTTCTCGCTTTTTCAATTGAACTGCACTCAGCATTAAAATTTGTGGAATGAAATCGTTTGCTTGGTTGCTGATTTCGCTACACACAATCCAACTGGTTAGAGAAAACGATAAACACAAACCGAAAAATCACACACGGGTTATTTGCAACTAATCTATCAACCAGTTGAGCGATTAGTTGCTCGTCTGTAGATGGCTTTAAGGACTTCGAAATAATTTTTGAATTTGGTGGCAAAAAAAAAATCTATATTCAAACTCTTCATTTGATACCTCCCATACAAACATACAATACTTACGCAATAGGGAACAATGCTCTTTTCTCGGTGTACATCTTGTACCAAAAATGTTTTTTTATTATTGATTCCCTGGAGTAAATCCTGGCTTTTAACAGATCTATTAGGTTTTAGCTTTTAGTTTTTTCACGGTCCCACCTCTCGCGAGCGTCTGACAAACATCCGAAAGTATTCTTGTCATGAAAAAGCTTCTCAAATCGCCGTTCGGAGTCGGCATTAAACTGTAGGTCCCTTCCATTCGTGTGAAAAATATAACGCACACAACATGAGTGGTTGCGGGAAGCTAGGCACTGGCACTTTAAAGAGCTGTTGCGCCAAATATTTATTTTTATTTTTTTTTATTAGGTTTTAGCGCTTGAATAAAAAAAAACATGCGACAAATAAAAGATCGATTAAATCCTCAATTTCAAAGTGGCTACTCCGCAAAAATAACACCCCATCAACTCGAAAAGCTGTTTTCTTTTGAATTACAAACTCAGTAAACCAGTATCTGCTCTTCTTACATCTCAATTTTGCGAAACAACAAACTCAAATTAATTTCATCTCAAGGCGCTATACATTTATACGCGATGTTTATTGTGCAAATTGGATCAAGCTCTTTTTTTGTATTTTTCTTTTTATCCCCGCTCTTTTATATGACCACCATCCTGCTAGTAACAAAATGTTCATTATAATTTATTTAAATTATATATTTCGTCTTTCGTATTAAACAGTTACAATTCTTTAACAATCTTCTAGTTCGGAAATTAAGATATATTTCGTAATGATTTTTATACTCTAGTGTGAAGCGTCTTTCAACGCATGAAAACGTCCTATAATATCAGAATAGAAGGGTCAAATAAAATAAATTTAGGAAATGTCTACAGTTTTTCTTAGAAAGAATTTCAGAAGAATGGTGGATAGTGTTCGCAACAATGATCTTCGGCATCAGATTGTTGATCAGGAACGCGAAGACATCATGGTACCACCTCCCCCTCCCCCTCCAATCCGTCGTTTCTTCTTCTTTTTGGCAGTGAGACTCTCTTGACCGCTGTCCGTGTTGGAGCAGCTGTCACTATCGTCGTCACTCGACGATGATGATGATGATGATGAACTAGAATTGCTAGAACTATCGGAAGCGAATCCAGTACTTTGATCGATATTAATACTTTCGGCAATTTTTGCAAGTTCGGGTTCTTTTTCCTAAAAAAATAAACTATACCACCTGTTTTTTGTGTAAAGTGAGATAAGACTACTTACTCGAAGCACACGAAGCCACTTGCGTGATAGTTTTGGTCGTCCGCGGACTGTTTTATGCCAAACTATGGGGAAATTGGTCCTGCTACAGAAATTCTGTGTAACTGCTACCGTATCGTCTAGATTTAACACAACATGCCACCAACCGCCCGGCACAAATACGGTTTCTCCGGGTCCCTGTAGGATTTCTATCTGCAAATACATTTTTTTAAAATAGTCTCAATTTGTTTGTCATCAATGCTTACTGGAGCATATTCTTTTGGCCAATCGGCCATTTTCGTCTTTGGATAGATTACACTGAACCAGGTTATTGCCTCGTCGCGTTGCTTCCCACCGAGAGACCCAGGAACTTTTAGCATCTCTTTTGGCGTATTTGTTGGAAACAGGCACCATCTTTTGTGACCAAACACCAAGGCATTCCAAGCACTCGTCCCCAGTGGATCTATATGAATTCCGGTACCCGAACGTGCTGGCCCCATTACAAACCACCGATACGGTGGACGACGCTCTTCCCCCGAATATTTGAAGAGATCATCTTGAAAATACTTTGGAACTGTGTAGTCGTCGAGAAGCTTTTTCCGACGATGGTGCTAGAATTATTGTCATACAATTTTTTATTCTATAGGGATATTTTTTTTTTATCTTATTAAAGCTATTGATGTAGTTAAGAGACAAAGTGGTTTGTAGCCATGGGTTTCATTAAGGACAAGCTTGGTTTCTTCCAATGCGAACGTTTTCTACGCACTGTTCACTGTTATTATAGTTGTTAGGACCGAGTGAATGGTTCATGTTTTTTACAAATACATCAAGATGAAAATAATTTAGATCTACCGACACAATCGGTATGTATGTATGTATTGTTTCCTTCTGTACAGTTGCCTATATGCTTTGTTTTTGGGTTAGATAAGCGCCTTAAAGCTGTTATTTTTCCGATTATTTGTGGATATTGAATTTACAATTTCAATTTGATCAGATTCGCCTGTAAGGAGTAATATAGTGCATTTTTAAAAGCACAAAGTCGTGGGAGGTTTCACATCTCTCCCATGTCAAAAAATAACAAAACCGGCTTCCATGGTCTGTTATTAATGTAATTTGGTAGAAATATAAGAAAAAAAGTGTTCATACTTGTGTAAATACACTCCCAATCAATAGGATAGATCCACAATTAATTTCCTATTATTTTGAAAAGTATAAATTGTATCAAGTGGCAGGCTTTGTAAGATTATCCACACTGGCGCACTTATTAGTTTCAGTGCATGAGACGCCGAAACATAAGAACAGTTAGGGTTTGGGTGCTATTTAAAAAAAAAAAAATCTATCATTAGGATAGATCCAGTAGTGAACAAACGAATTTTATTTAAAAAGAATTGCTAGCAATGCGTATGACCTCCGTTATTTAAAAAAAAAAAAAAAAATAAAAATTCTGACAGGAACAAAGATTTGAGGTAGCTTTAACCTGGGCGCCGTGGCGTAAGTGATTAGTGTGTCGGATCACTGCGCGTGAGGTTCTAAGTTCGAATCCTAGAAAACACCAAAAAGTTTTTTCACGGTCCCACCTCTCGCGAGCGTCTGACAAACATCCGAGAGTATTGTTGTCTCGAAAAAGCTTCTCAAATCGCCCTTCGGATACGGCACAAAACTGTATATCCCTTACATAGGTCCAGATCGGGATAAATAAATCTTTTTACTTACGAAATTGTATCTTTTCCTTATGGTGGCGGATATAAACTGATTCCATTAATTTATCAAGTTGTTTTTAAGGAAGATAAAGTTAGTGTATTGAATATCTAAAACGATATTGCTTTTCTGCTAATTTAATCTATTCTACAATATAATCCAATTCACCTTGTTATCGAAACTGTATTTCGTGATTTTTAATGGTATTCTGTTGGATGAACATTTGAAAAGTTTTAACAGAAGCAGAGCATAATAAGGAATTTAAGAAGGGAAGCGGAAACGTTTTTTAAGAAAGAAGCGCTGTAACGTTTATACTTTTTTATATGATTTGACCCCAAGTTTGGCAGCTGCCAGGATGCATTGATCGGGCTTTTTACAGGGTCGGGTTTTTCTTAAGATGTTGCAAAATGTTCATATTAGATTGGAGTAGTATTCCGCCGAGGGACACAATGGACCCTTGTTGGTCTAAGGAAGTCGTGACTTACGTCATACCCAATTACCTAACGTACACTACCGAGAAACCAATTTAAATTTGTACATTTATTTGTACAGTGGGACATATTATATCATCCCTGAAGATCTGGGATGCAGTTTAAGGCATATCAGGAATAGAAATGAAGCAACTCCGCAGAATCCTAACGACTACGGAGGATAACCACCTAATCTAACTCTGCAGAATAGAACGGCAGTAGAAAAAGAATCAGGTCAAACATTTCGCAAGAGTTAACATTTAAATCCGTACAGGTATACACAAACTATCCTAAATGAATAAGGGAGCATTGCGAAATGTTTACAAGATTGGCAGAATTTTTAAGTTACTATTTATTTACATATTTTATTTCCAAAACCATTCCCAATTCTAAAGGACAAACAATTCCATTGAACACGAAAGTCAAAGGATCGACTGGAATAGCGAAAAGACGATCAACCTATTCTTCTGAAAGATGCTACATTTCTCTCGAACACTTCAATTTCTTTACGCTACCTCCTTCTGGAGTTGGTTCTAGGTATTAAAGTTTAACAGACGTTTTTCCTTTGTTCGTCACTGCCCTTAAATAAGCTATACTCGTGATTCAATTGCTAGAATCGCCACAGCTACAGGAAAAGGTACATGGTTGGTTGGTTTAGAGTTGGCCTATAGGTGCACCTACACTACACAGGTCCAATGTGTTGCCAATAAGTAGAGACTGGCAAATCACACCGCCCAAACTTGCTTGTATCAGAATATGGGATTTATTTTAGCTGTAGAGAGATCCTACGATAGCCCTGAGGTTGGCAAGTTGTAGCCCAAGTGCGAGTGAAATATGTTACGACCTTCTTCTCACCTCAGTACCACCATAGCCATAAGGAATACCCCAGGTTTTTAGAGTGGGTACCCAATACTTAGTTTAGAAAGGGTTTCTCTGTCCCACATACAACACCAATAGACTCACCTCTCCGAAGCTACTGTCGAATATATAAAGCGGACTATCGTCCTTGGTGCTCTTCATGTACTCCACGTAGTATTTCATTTTCATCTTGACGCTGTAGCCCTCGTTATCTTCGCCGCACTTAAACTTTTGATTCCGATACTTCTTCACAAGCCGGCTCATGGTCCACTTCTCCTGAGCCTTCCAGGCATCCTGCACCCCGGTGACGACCACAGGCAGGTACGGCTTCTCGAACTTATCGATGAAATCCTGAGAATCGACGCGCTTGCCATCGATGCGCTCCACATTGTCCGTGAACTGTGTGAATTGATCGAAACGGTCGACATAGCGGAGGGCTGTCCAAGCCTCTTTGTCACCCAGTTCTGAGAATTAACGTTTTTAGGTTAAATGTGCATACAAAGCACAAACAAGAGCAAAGTTGTTGCAGGCGGTTGCCACTTACCAGGTCGGGCCTTCCTCTTCACCTCTCGTAGGCGCTTGCGGGAGCGGCGAGGCAACTTGAACTCCTCAGACATTGTAATAAATGGAAACAATAAATTAACTAGAACAGATAAAACACTTAAAATTAATTTTATTTGGAGAGGAAAAGCCGCGGAAAAAATTCTGCCCTCAGAGTCACAGATGAAAATGAAAAATGTCGAATTTTGACGGCTTCTGTACGATGGTGTGCGTGCAGTTCAACAAATGGGCAATGGCGGTGATTAGCAGTAGGGCGCTGCCAGATGTTTAGAGTGGAAAATAAAGCGAGTGAATTTTCTTGTTGGATGAATTATATTAAACTCAATTTGATTTCTAATTTGTATACCTACAACATTAAGGCCGGTATTCACCGACCAATCTTAAACTAAGAGCTTCATAAACCTATTCACCAACCAATAATAGTGCAGATTTATTAGCGCTCATAAGACTTATGAGTGGTCCCAACCACTCTTAAGTTATTAGTGCTCATAACTTAGGAATTTCGAAAGCTTTCGAAATCAGCTGTGAACTGTAACTCAGACCAAACAAAGGACAAGCTGCATTGGCGAAATGCAAAAGAAAATGCCAACCAAATAAAAAATAAAATGTGCCATGATTAATTCTGACTAAAATCAGGAAAACGCAATGTTCTCTTTTTCATTGGCATTTCTCCCAGTTCGAAAGAGAGTTCGGAAACTCATTTTAGAACGCGTTTGGAAATCCGAAAATTAATTCTTCGCATATTCGAATTAGCATGGACACAATCCTATTAGTGCTTGGTGTATACGTAGCAAAAATTTAAAACTAAGAGCTTCATAAAATTAAAATCGATTTAAGAGCGCTTGGTAATTACCGGCCTAAGAAGCCGGACGCTTGATTTGAATTAAAATATAAACCCATGATTCACTTCTTTTTTTTATAGAAACCGTGGTAATTATTTAGAAAACGTCATTCATTCCTGATTTTGATAAAATTTTAATATTGTAGTAGAAGGCACTTCCCTGGGAATTTCGATATATATAATATTTAAGGTCGAACTTGTTCAGTTTCGAAGATAAAAACCTTCAAACTTCCCATACAAATGCAGCTTCTGATTTCCCTGGAAATAAGCAATCATGTTGCATACTATTATGAGTAAAAAAATCGTTTTAATATAAAAACATGATTGCTTATTTCCAGGCGAAATTATAAGTGTAACAAGCTGCATTTTGTATGGGAATTTTTAGGGTTTAAGGTGTCCGCAAACTAACACGATTAATAGCTGCCGCCGCTACGGTGATTAACCTCAGCAATTGCTATCACTTAAGTTGCATGGCGATATAAGAGAGTGCCTACAGCAACGCGATTATTTGCCGGCGCGACGGCGATTTTTCAGTGCTTTTGTCATTCCGTGGGTTTGTTGCAGTTGAAATGAATACGGCGTATACTGAGAGGTTAATTGAAAAAAAAAATAATCTGCGAAAAAATACCCAATTTTAAAGGATTTATTACACGAAGATTATAAAAATGTGAGGAAGAAGAATTAAGTGCGGAAGGCAAAAAATAAAAATGAAATGAAAAAAAAAAATATAATAATCTGCAAAAAATACCCAATTTTAAAGGGTTTATCAGACGAAGATTATAAAAATGTGAGGAAGAAGAATTAAGTGTGGAAGGCAAAAAATAAAAGCGATGAGTACATTTTCGCAAGCACTATGACAAAACTGTCGCTATGGTGTAGACATACTCGCGATTTCCTTTGTCTCTGCGAGACTATCGCCGTCGCAGCGGCAGCGGTAGCGGTTAAATCGCGCTGGTTTGGGGACACCTTTATATCTTAAATATATACATCAAAATTCCCAGGCAAATGTGTTCTATCACATATAAAAATTCATAGAAATCGGAAGTGGATGCCCTTTTTTCTTAATAATTACTAAAATTGCTGATTGATTGAAGGGAAAAAAAGAATGAGAACATTTTTTTCAGAGACATTTTAGAAATAAATACTGAGCGTCGGGGCGCAGTGATTAGCGTGTCAGACGCGTGAGGTTCAATATTCGAGTCGGATAGGAAATATCAAAAGTTTTTCACGGTCCCAAATCTTGGGAATTTTTGTAATACCATGTTCCCACCAAACGAAATCCCAAGATTTCGCCAAATCTCTCCAAATTTAGGAGATTTCGCCATACATTTTCAAGATTTCGAAATCAGGAAATTTCGGCGAAATCTACTTGAAATCTCCTTGAGTTCATCCAGCCGTGATAGGTTGTAAAACCAAACAAGCCTACAGCGTGAACTTTGGATCATTTATAGAAGTCAAAACATTAGTAGTGCGTTCCAGGTCAAGCGTAATTTGTGAAATTTGCGAAATATGCGAGTTTAGATTTAGGACTCGATCGAGTTAATTTATTAATTTCACATAAGCTGAAAGCATTTGCCATTTCTCTATACTTGTGTTCGTAAGCATGCTTGATATACAAAGGAAAAAGGGATATTTCGCCAATTTCTTAGTTGAATTTCATTTTTTTAAGTGAAACAACATTCTCCGAAGGGGATATTGATGTTAAAATCAACACAGGAGTGAGTTGTAAGACACAGAAATAAAAAAAGAAGTACAAAACCTTATTTGCGTGATAAAAATGTATCAACAAAACAAAAAACTGTTAGAAAGTTCACCGATACGAAGGTATTTCTTCCCTCAGTGGAACACGGCTCATGACAGTTTTCATTTCGGCTATCTTCGGGGGTAGCAATGGCATAGTAGTAACGTCGTCAATTGTCATTCTAATGGTTCGTGGTTCGAATCCGGACGTCCACAACTATTATTTCTCATGAAATACATAAAGTCAGTCCGATCAATTCCAAACGCTTGTGTGAACACTACTGCGAAGGCATGGCACTGGCAGTAGCTTGGTCATATGACGGAAAAATTGTTTATTGGATGATTGATTTATCTATGACATCGGTTATTGCAAAAAAAAAAAAAAAAAATGCGGTGAGTCGGAAGCAAAGGAAAAAAATTACAAAAGTTTCCACAGTTATTTGGACACCACCCGCGGAGTTTCTTTGAAGCATAAACAACTAATTAATTTGGTTATCTCAGCTGTTCCGAAATGCAAAGTATTGTTCATAATATTTGGCTAACTTGGAACGCACTCCAGCCTACAAAATTGTCAATTATTGGCATTTGAAATCACTTCAACTCGGTGGGAACGGCTTTCGAGATTTCTGTAAAAGTTCATCGAAATCTCGGGTTTTCGGTTCAGTGGGAACATGGTATTAAACATCCAAGAGTATTGCTACCATGAAAAATGTCTCAAAGGTTTCGGATACAGCATAACACCGTACGGCCCTTTCAATCGTACGAAAAATATAACACACAAAACGAGTGGTTGCAATAAGCTACCACTAGGCCTGTCATGAGTTGTTTGCGCCAAATATTTATTTATTGCACAGTTGACTACTTAAGTGGGAAATACACGATACAACCGTCGTACCGACATCGGCTCAAGTGTTGTATGCAGCACATACTTTATACAATCTGGGTACGATTTACGTACAACCAGACATTTTATTTAGTCATTTTACACATACACACCATATAATTTCCATACAAACTGTGCATGTGACAGCGGTTGTACAGTCAAGACCGTGCGACCATACGATAGCGGTACAACGGCCGGTTGTGCGAATATACCAAAGCTGTCAAACCGTTGGTACAACAGCTGTATCGTGTATTTCCCACTTTACTTGCCGCTTAACGCGGAGTTGCTATGCGATTGAATTTTTTTTTATAAAATGCAAAGAGTATGCCATCTTTTTACTTTATATTTTTTAATTTTTTTTATTCTTTTCTTCTTCCTCCTATTTAGGCGAGGTTATGATCCGAAAACAAGAGATCTAACCCTCCCACTTCACTGCATTTCTACTGATTCGCGTGTGGAGTTCATCTATTTGACCTCAGAAAATATCGGCAGTACTCGCGATTTTGGATCACTGGGTTACTGAGGCCAATCAAATGCTGGTGACGTTGCATTTGTGTGATCCTGCCACCCTCGCCTTGCGATGTCTTTGGAATGTTCATTGATATTGCCTTTTAACAGGGTTCCAATGAACTCTTCTTTGAACGTGGCAATACCAGCTGAGCTTACTTTATATTTTTTCGATACTAATTTATTCAAAATGATGTATACAATTTTGAATCATTAGAAAGGTGCATAATTCCATTGCAAAGAACGTTGAAATCAAAGTGTACAAAGTATTTCATGTTCAAATCTAGCAGCATGAGTCTTAACAATTGTCGCGGAATAGTGAGAACTAATTTCTATACCAAGGTCGTGTTATTGTTGTAATGATCTATATGGATCATCACGGCGGCTATTATTTAATACTTAATGGCGCCTCACTAATTTCAATGACGCCATTCACTAGATTTTGCAGATGGCCTAAGCATATTTAATTTTTTTATAGATGCAGGAGACCTAGGATATTAACAGATCAACAAAAGGTCACAAGTAAATAGTCGATTTATTATTGTGCTATTAATTATTAACATATTTTTTTTTTGTTTCTGACCCTGTACCGTTTGCATTGCTGGAACCATCCCACAAACTCCTACAACAACTTACAAAATGTAAAACAAAAAGGACAAAAGAACAATAATTAAAATCAACTTCGAGAAACTGCAAGGAATTTTTATATTTTGACACTAATATGGTCATATCTTCTAATTTGAAAGACATACTTTAGGTACTATATAATTGAAACATACCTTCAGTTTGGTAAGTAATATCAAATTGCATCCACTCTAAATCCCAGGACCATACAGTAAGATAGACAGTATAAGGGCCAAATACTTTTAAACTTTTCTTATACGCGATGCAAACTCTATCGAGACTAAACATATCACTTTTTTAAGAGCATTAAGAGCTACTGAATGAACTATAAGATTAGATTTGCTGGCATTTAAAACTAAAGAAATTTTCATTAGCCCAAGTGAGCGCTCTCTGGAAACCTTCATTTAGTTTTCTTGCACAATTGTTCGGATCGCAAAGCCCAGGTAAGTTAAGAAATTGTACATATTCTGCATATATGAAAACAGAGGTTGATCTGAGAACTGGTGGCAAATCGTTAGCGAATATTGTAAGGAGGATCGGACCCAATATTGAACCCTGAGGAACATCCCTATAAATGGATAAATAGCATGAAGGTAGAGATTAAATATGTTTCCGTACCACTCTTAACCAGAAATATTATTGAGTATTTTCGCAGAGGTATGCGTTTTAATATATATTTTTAATGCCATGCTATGTAAGAGACTTTCAATGGGATTTGAAATTGGAGTTACTGTTTCTTGCTTTATTAATATGCTTTAAATTAATAATAAAGGTAGAAACAACAACTTACTTACAATTTTAGAACAATTTCACGGAGCTCTGAATCATTCCGATAAATGCCTTTCCAAAGATGGCATCACTCCTTAACACGGCTTTCGTTTAATACCATGTTCCCATCAAACGAAATCCCGAGATTTCGCCAAATCTCTCCAGATCTAGGAGATTTCGCCATACATTTTCAAGATTTCGAAATCAGGAAATTTCGGCGAAATCTACTTGAAATCTCCTTGAGTTCATTCAGCCGTGATAGGTTGTAAAACCAAACAAGCTTTGGTTCATTTTGGTGTTCATTTATAGATGTCAAAACATTAGTAGTGCATTCCAGGTCAAGCGCAATTTGTGAAATTTGCGAAATATGCGAGTTTGGATTTGGGACTAGATCGAGTTAATTTATTAATTTCACTTTTTTTTTCCTCTTGTACAACCCATACCCGCGTGGCAACGACACTGCGACCTGAAAGATCTATTGTATCGGAGGGTTGGAGTTAATCTAACAGACGTACTACCTCCCTTATGAAAGTAAGTATGTCCTTGTGGAGAATACGTTTCCTTAACCGGTGTAGTGCCGGGCATTCACAAAGAATGTGTTCGGAGGTTTCATCCTCCTCTAAACAGAACTGACAGTCCTTCTCTTGGCACAGGTTCATCTTGTTAAGGTGGTATCTCAAGCCGCAGTGTCCAGTAAGAAAGCTCACAGGCTTCTTGATGCTTTCCCTATCTAAGTTAAGGATTTCCTTATAGGAGTAAGGCTTGATTAATCGTTTGGATTATCTTAGACCTGGCCCACTAGTTCAGTGGTCTAGACGAAGTTTGTTTTCCCATTCGTTAATCAGCGTTGTAGCTGTCGCCCAATTGACGCCACAATAAGGTTCAGGACCTATGAACGCAGATTCTGAGCCAGCCCTAGCAAGCTCATTTGCAGATTCGTTGCCCACAATCACTTGGTGTCCGGGTTCCACACCCTGTTTTACCCTGTTGTATTAATTTCACATAAGCTGAAAGCATTTGCTATTTCTCTTTCCTTGTGTTCGTAAGCATGCTTAATATACAAAGGAAAAAGGGATATTTCGCCAATTTCTTAGTTGAATTTCATTTTTTTAAGTGGAACAACATTCTCAGAAGGGGATATTGATCTTAAAATCAACACGGGAGTGAGTTGTAATACCATGTTCCCACCGAACCGAAATCCCGAGATTTCGATGAACTTTTACCGAAATCAAGAAAGCCGTTCAATTGTCATTCTAATGGTTCGTGGTTCGAATCCGGACGTCCACAAGCATTATTTCTCATGAAATACATAAAGTCAGTCCGATCAATTGCGAAAGTAGCTTGGTCATATGGCAGGAAAAATTGTTCGCTCTATTGGATGATTGATTTGTCTATGACATCGGTTAACGCAAAAAAAAAAAAAAAAATGCTGTGAGTCGGAAGCAAAGGAAAAAAATTACAAAAATTTCCCCAGTTATTTGGACACCACCCCCGAAGTCTCTTTGAAGCATAAACAACTGATTCATTTGGTTATCTCAGCTGTTCCGAGATGTAAGGTATTATTCATAATATTTGCATAACTTGGAACGCACTCTAGGATACAAAATTGCCAATTATTGGCATTTGAAATCACTTTAACTCGGTGGGAACGGCTTTCAAGATTTCGGTAAAAGTTCATCGAAATCTCGAGATTTTGGTTCGGTGGGAACATGGTATAAGTCTTCTCTGCGTTTTCGCCACATGTACTGAATTTCAGATCCATATAAGTTAAATTCGCTGTAATAGGAAAAATCACTCTTTTCCGTCAGTCAACTGCATATTCTCATGCCCAATATTGCGTTCTCTCCCTAAAAAGATTGTTTAAAATTATCGCACCTCGATTTCAGAAAATAACGAGTATATTTCCTGTTCTGCTCATTCCCACTTCTAGTTGTCACACGACTGTCATCCACACTCGAACAAAAATTAGAGAATGATTTGTTGAAGCCATTTTGTTATTTACATTCTCGTTGCGCATTTTTCCGCAATATTTGTATGAAATAACAAGAAACGGTCGAGTATGTCTTATCCCCAATATCCCAAAATCCAATAAGTCGATATACTGCTTCGAGCGACAGCCAGGAGAGATGTCCGTGAAGCTAGACGACTCTGTGTGCCGCGTTTGTTTGAGTTCCTCGGGCAACATACCCATCTTCGATGGGTGCGGGAAGGACGACCAATTCCGATACTGTACTTCCCTGGAGGTTGTGGTTTCTATTCCCAAAATCTCTCAGAAATAACCCTTAACCTTTGCAGGCGAACGAAGACGATGGGCTGCCCTCAAAGCTCTGCAAGAAGTGCAACGACCACCTGAAGGTTGCCTACGACTTTCGTTTCCAGGCAATTTATGCAGAGAAGTACTTCAGGAAGACGATATTCCTGCCGTCGTTGAAAAAGGAGGAAGATGGAGGGCCTGCGATAGTAATCGATGGGCGCCAGTGCACTGATGAACTGGACGAGAACATGGCAGAGATTGACATGCTGCTGGCGATACATACGGAAGCTGTGGAGGAGGCGGACGATGAAAATGACGACATGAATAACTCGGTATTCTACGACGATGACAGCGTCGATGAGAACGAGAAGCAGGTGGAGATCATTGGTATGGACACGTTTGAGAAGGAGCAGCGTGAACAAAAGGAGCAGAAGGTGAAAATCGAGATTGCTAATGTTCCTCCACCTCTGGTGTCTTTGTTGGCTGGTAGTACAGCGTATGCTTCACCTATCCCTTTAGTCAGCATGCCGTTGGAATCACCGCAGTCCACGACGAGCCATAATAGCGGCGTGCAGGTGGACCTAAATGGAATCCAACAGTATGCCACTTCAGGTTCGTATTCTACCCAATCTGTGCAGGACTTGGAAGCTGGGCGACCTCTTCAATT
The DNA here is from genome assembly GCA_945910035.1 of Brachypalpus laphriformis. Lineage (NCBI taxonomy): Eukaryota > Metazoa > Arthropoda > Insecta > Diptera > Syrphidae > Brachypalpus > Brachypalpus laphriformis. Next base: position 9,895,864 of record OX246753.1, on the reverse strand, counting down.
GGAAATCATACCGGTGATGAAGAATGATCCATCTACGTACGACTATAATGGAACAGCAACGCTTGGCGGGGGCTATACAAATTACAGCGGGCAGACACACCTGCAATACCAACAACCCATGTCTATGCACCTTCAGTACGAGCCCACCCCAGTCACCACCACACATTCATCATTGCCTTTGCAGGAATCTGTTCCACCGACGACGGATAACTATGACTTTGCATATCAGCCACAGTTCCCACCATTTGGCGCAAGCGAAACCGTCATCAGGCCTGAGGAGCAGTCGTTGTCACAAGTTCACCAAGAGCTGTTGGAGCAGACCGTTGCATCCGCGAGGACGGAAATTCAACCCGAAACCGCCACAAAGACTGAAAACCAGGGAATCCGAAACCCGAAACTGAAGAAGGTCGTGAAACGTGGGCCTTCCACCCGCCGAGACAAGATCGAGTGCAATATCTGCGGAAGTATCTTCACGCATTTGAACTCATTGAAGACGCACCTTCTCAAGCATTCTGGTGAGAAGCCCTTCAAATGTGAGTTCTGCGACAAAGCGTTCGCGCGGAAAACGGTCCTCAACATCCATCGACGGTTGCACACCGGAGAGAAGCCTTACAAGTGTTCCCTTTGCCCAAGTGCCTATGTAACGAAGGAAGCTCTAACAGTAAGTTAAGTTTACTTCTTGCTTATCTGCATTGGGTTTACGTTAGGTTAGCTTAGAAGGCTGCAGAAGCGATTACAGCTCCAGATCCAGCTCTACCTCTGAGTGAGAACCTTAAAAGTAGAAAAAGACATTAAAGTTGCTATTGTAACACGGTGAGGTTGCTTGGAACTGCACCGCTTTCCCGCTAGGGCGATTCATCCATGCACGTTGAGATCTCTGAACTCGAATCTCGGGAATACTGGCTGTTTACGTATGGGGTCAAGTAGTTAGTTGTTGTGAATTGAATGTTTTGACTAGTGCTGAACGTAACTAATGTCCTACTTTTGAGACATTAACTACTATCGTACCTTTATGCGTTCTTTCTTTTACATATAGCATCTACTCCAAGCTAGTGCCGGGAGTTAACTCTTGGTATTATGCAGTGTGGTCCTACTGTTTCCTACCCCTAGGTCGCAAACAGCCTATCATTTCTTTAATTCATTTAGCACACTTTTTCGACTTTCGCTGAAGGTTGATGGAAATTTCCCATAAGTCACAAAGACTGTCTCGTCTGTGCTAACAGGTCTAAGACCCGTCCTTATCAAATTGAAGTGCAATCTAAGACTCAGTCCAACAAGTAACAATTTTCTTCTTTAGCGCCATCTACAAAAGGATCATGAACAAGAAGTCGGTGCCAACTTCCGCAAAGACAAGGTGTCTTACATCTGCTCTATATGCAACAAGTCCCGCTGCTCGAAGTACTCACTTGCATCTCACATGAAGACACACTCAAATGATGCCAAGGCCCGCCGTAAGGTCGTTCGCAGGAAAAAGGAGAAGTCCGATGGCACTGGCGCTCCAGTTGCGGTAAATATTCCGTTCAAATACTCGTGCAAAATCTGCGACAAGGGATTCCCCAATAAATGGGAATTGAGTACGCATGCTGAGTCCCATGACCTGCATAAAACATTCGAATGTGATGTCTGCCAGCGAACGTTCGAAAAGAAATTTCAGCTGCTATATCACTTGCAGACGCACGATGGTGGTGAAGAGCTAGTGAAAGCTAAGGTTCAACCCAGTAGTGATAAAGCCGTTAAACCCGTTGAAGCAATAAAGAAGAAAGAAGAGCCCCAACAGACCAGTGAGAAGAAAAGAAAACTGGCTATGAGAAAGCGGCGGAAAAGAAGAGCGAAGCCTGTCCATGATGATAGTGATGACGATGATAGTGCGCCGGTTATAGAAGAGGGCGACGGCAATGATGATAAGAATGACAAGGACTACAAGCAGGTCAAGTCTACAAATAAGAAGACAACTCGTACACAGCGTGAGAACTTGAAAGCACTGCGAGCGAGTAGTAAAATTGAGTGTCATATATGTGAAGCTGTGTTCACGCATCCCACCTCGCTAAAGACCCACATGCTGGTGCATTCGGGGGAGCGGCCATTTAAATGTGATCACTGCGATAAGTCATTTGCAAGGAAGACCGTTCTAAATATCCACCGAAGACTGCACACCGGAGAGAAGCCTTATAAATGTCCCCTCTGTGATAGCGCTTGCGTCACCAAAGATGCACTAATGGTAAGGTGAGCAATAGCAAGTGAATGTTTCTTCAAAAATTTAGTTTATTTCAGCGCCACATGTCAAAGGACCACGACGACGACAGGGAAGCTGACCGAATCAAGTTCACCTGCGGAATCTGTCACAAGGCAATGGGTACAAAGTATTCTCTTCAGGCTCACATGAAACTCCACGAACAGTACTCAACGGCAGATACAGAAGTAAAATACTCCTGCAACACTTGCACCGAGTCCTTCAACAGTAAGTTAGATTATACCAAGCACATGGAGGTGCACGATTCTCACAGGAATTTTCAATGCGACATATGTCAGGTGACATTCGAGAAGAAGTTCAAGCTGCTCTTCCACTTACAGACTCACAAAATTGAGGACCTACCCTGCAAAAAGTGCGGTGAGACCTTTACAATAAGGTGAGTAAACTAGTTTGCCTGTAGTCTTGAATAAAGTTGAGTTTTACGTTCAGAGAAAACCTCATCCAACACATAAAAGTTCAGCATATGGATCCCAGGAATATGGACTTTCAGTGTCCTCAATGCAACATTGGACAGTACGATACTCGTGATCTAAAACTGCACATGTCAAGTGCACACGATGTGTCAATGGGCGGCCTTAATTCCTGCGATCTCTGTGGAGAGAGCTATTCTACTGCAGCGGAGTACTACAAACACATGCACGACAAACATGACACAATCAGCAAAACCTGCAACGAGTGCGAAAAATATTTTGATTCAAGGAAAGCTTTTGATAAGCATATACTGACGCATTACATGTAGGACTCACTATCAGTTGTGGAAATATATCTCATTGCATTATGTGGTGCAAGAGTGTGGGTGGTAAGAAAACTGGGGACATATTTGTACATAATTCTATTTTATAAGAGAAAATCACATTTGGGCTAAGCCTTGAGTAAGTAATCAAAATCAAAAAGCAAAATTGCATAGTTTTAAACAGATAAGTTACTAAGTAATAGAGTATCTCAATATTTTCTCATTTTATTTTTAAGATTAGTTTTCTAAGAAAATAAATTTGCGTTGTTTTGCAAAAAAATGTTGTGGTTGCATGTGCAATGAAATATATATTCCTCCCTAACACAGAATCCGTAGACCGTAGATTCGTTACGACGTATTTAATAGTAGTGGGGGATTATATTGCAACAACAGCGATTGAAATGAAATTCAAAATTGGTTCGCACGTAGTTGCAACCCATAGTTAAAAGAATTTTAATGTCGTAAGCCTGTGTCGGTGAAGCAACTCTTCAGTGTACCATGAGCACCTATTAAAGTCAATGATCAGCATTATTTATTTTCCTTGTCTATTTGTTCATTTCCTCCCCCCACATGACTGGTTAAGGTAAAGGGTCACTCAGTTAATTAATTATGATTCTACTTTATTAAAATAATCTTCTTCTTCCTATTTCGGCGAGGATATGATCCGAAAACAAGGGATCATAACCCTCCCACCTCACTGCTCTTTTGTTATTCTTTTTACCTTTTGATAAAGCTTCCGCACATTTATCCTGAAGTAAAAGATCCCTTGCACTTTCTTCTTTTGGACAAGTCGATGTTTTTCCCATCTCTTTCACTCGCATAGCTCACGAGCAGCTCTCGTTTTCGTTTGCAACGTCGCTTTATATGCCTCTTGTGTTGCTGCATACACTCGCCGGCATTCTTCGTCAAACCAGTAGTTTCTCGCTGTTGTTCGGGCAAAACCGAGCACATCAGTTGCGGCTTTCCTGATGACATGTTGGCAGCGTTCCCATTGGTCTTCGGCAATATTGCTGGCATCAGGGTGAAGCTTCAGGAAATTCTGTGGAAGTATAACCACCACTCCTGCTGCGGCTAGACTACGCAAAGTCTTAGAAAAATCAGAGGGAATGCCAACATCGTTAAAACAACCAGATGGCAGTTTCACTGAGGATGGGAAACAAAGATCATTACTACTCTTAGAAACGCGTTTCCCCGGAAGTTCGCTGAACACTTGTGAAGGGAGCATGACCAACATAACCAGAACTCAGAAAGAAGATTGGGAGATTACAGGGGTTATCTGTTCCAGAGGGAGAATTGAATGGGCAATCAGCTCTTTTCAGCCTTTCAATTTATCAGGCGTGGATGGTACCTTGACCAGCTCGCCAGCTCTATTGCAGTGGGGGCAAGAAAAACTACTACCACACCTAGTTAGAATAACAAAAAGTAGTCCGCATTGGGTTATATACCAAATCAGTGGAGACTGACTGACTGTTATACCAAAAATGAGGAAGAAAGATCCAACACAGCCGAAGTCATACAGACCGATCAGCCTAACATCGTTTCTTTTCAATGGAGAAAGCTGTGGATAACCACTTAATAGAGGATGCACTGAACACATCCCCACTTCATCACCGTCAACATGCATACAGAGCGGGCAGATCTACTGAAACGCCTCTCTATCAGCAGACGGAAACCATCCAACCAAAGAGCTCTTGAAACAAAAGAGATAGTACACTGCGCCTAGACATGGAAGAACATTTGATAACAATTCGCATGAAGCTTTCAAACGGGCCCCGGATAGAAACGGAGTTAGCAGAACAGTGTCTAAGTGGATGTACGAGTTGCTAAGAATAAGATCAGCAGAACTCAAACATCACGGAGAATTATCAATGTCAACACAACAAAATGATACCCACAAGGAGGAGTGCTATCTCTAATGTGGAGGATAAACTACTTGAAAAGCTAACAAACCTTGGAATCAATTATTAAGCTTATGCTGATGACATTGTACTAATTGCCAAGGGTCCTAATGGTAACTCAAGAATGGTGCTGCACGGTTGAGCTTAAATTTTCTCACAGTGGTTCTTCTTTGTTGCTCAGTTTGAGATATCCGCATTCGTACCTTGGCTACAACAAGGTGATGATCCGAGTCTATGCTGGCCGCTCGGAAGTTCCGGACATCCAGAATACTGGAGGCATGTCTTGCGTCGATCGTTAGATATTCATTGGGCCGCCATGTCTGCTTATGAATATAGAGATGGGGAAATATATTGCTTGCTATAGTGACGTTTTGCTCCACAGCGAATTCAATTAGCCTTAGTGCGTTGTCGGACGTGGTGTCATGTAGGCTATGTTTACCGACTGCCCCAAAGACGTTCTTCTTTTCTATTTTTGTCGTATCTTATTATTATCATGTAATTTTAATTGTGTGTTAATAAATAATAATAATAATGATGAGGACATTGCTCATATGTTTTGTTGATGGGAGATCATAGAAACAATCTTTGGTGGCAGGGTCATTTTGTTCCGTGGGGGCACGAGCACATATCAGGCTTATGTTAGCGATTTTAGGATTGATCCTGATTGTCATTCACCGTGCGAACTGTGATACTCCATTCCAATTACAAAACTGAGAACCTTCTCAAATACAAGCTCTGCCTTCTCGAACCAGGACCCTGAAAAAGTATAAGCTGAATAAAAATACAAACAACATCCTTTAAGAAACATTAACAGAACAGCAGTATAAATGAAAGTTCATGCCACAAAGGTATGATCATCTGAAAAGTGAGATGAATACCTTGTTAAAAAAGATATACTTGTGCTTACCCCCATAGTTTACGGCGAATTACTTTACTACCTCCACAAACGTCACTCTGACACTATGTTATCATGTTATCATTTTTATTTACTTCTTAGTTCTAAGGTCCCTTAACAAGTGTGTTTTCCTGCTTTCTGTTAATATTTTGCATGTTTTTATTATTTGAGTTTATTCCTCGTAAAGTGAATGTAATGTCAGTGTTTAGTTTGAAAAGATAAAGTGAAAAATTCAACGAACGTCGGCTCTGAGCGAGGTCATGGCGTACTACTTGACCATCAACCTTTGACGGTCATGGCAAAGCAGATTGATTTATGCTAACAGCACTTTAAGAGGTGAGAATAAAAATAAATTCAGTGATGTTTGCAAGAATTGGGTATACTTTTCCTGGAAAAGACGTCCTAATTGGACTTAAATGACATGACAAATAGTACACTGAGTATTAAGGTTAACAAATAAACATATGTCCGGAAAAATGTAACAGATTGGGTAAGGACATCCAAAATATCTTGTTTTCAGTGTTGCCGTTGAATATTGTTTTTCATTTCGCAAAAAGGCTGTTCTGAGAGCATTCCATTGGCGCTTCAATAACCGTACTTGAATGCAGAATTCACTCAGGAGTCATTAAAACATAATAGTATAAGCCTCAAATGTAAAGATATACTATGGAACCCTATTTCTCTCAATCTCTCCTCCGTCTGTCTGCCGCTACCATCTTGCAGCTTAAACTATAGACGCTACATGCAGGATTGTAACACCGTTGGCCTCTACACTTAGCCGGTGTCATTTCTCATACCTTTGGATGTGGGAAAAGACGTACTTGGCGCAAACTGCACAGTATTATGTGCGTTATATTTTTGGTTCGAATGCAGGGGACCTACAATCTCATGGAAGCCTGTTAACTGTAAATGATGGGTGAAACCGCGAAAAAAACTGGGGTTTTGTGGAATTCCAACATTAACTGCTAATTGTGTCGCATACCTCTCAAAAAATTCGTCCACAATGAAGTCGTATACTTATGTTATTTAAATGTCAACTGGTTTGAAAATGTATTTATTAAATTCAAATAAGAGTCTGGGAAGGGTTGTTTTTAAAGCGGATGTGATAGATTCCACAATATTTCACTAATTCAATCAATTTTTCTCTTTGTTACTCCTCCACTGCCTACTAATTGTCAGCCTTGTCGCGCGACAAAACCTTACGCATAATGATTCGACACACCAATCACGGCGACGCACCAGCCACGGCGCCCATAGTACAAGCAAACGGCGCGGAAATAAACCCTTTTCCTCGAATATATGCACGTGGAGTGCATAAAAGTCCTATTTGAGCATAATTTCATTAGGTTTTATGTGCTTAAAGCGGAGGAATGTTGGAATATGTTAATCGACTTGATATGCAATTATGAGAGAATGTTAAGATGGCAAGAATCAATTTATGTCATTCAGCATATAATTGCAACATTCATATAAAATTATATTATTACAGTTCAACTATTTCGCCTATCAAAGTTGTTCATTTAAATGAACGCGAACAAGGCGTTCTCTGGCATGACTTCAATATTGATACCTTCAACAGTTTTACATTTTGTATGCTTTACATTTGATACATTGGTTTTTGGATTCCATCCATTCGGGATGAGCAGTCCCGAAAAGAGTACATAGCCACACTTTTCAGGAACGTATTTTAGTCAAGAAAAAAGTTTAACCGTCCGATAGTTCGGATATGTTCTTATGCCCTCGCACTCAAACTGTTTCCTTTCTTCTTTCGATATTATTACTTTATGTTTCAGTGCAAAATCAATTTAAAAAAGACACTCAAACAATTCATCATATATTTATTACATAAGAATGAAATATTGTTAAAAAAGCAATTGCTTATTTTTTCAGATCCAACAGCATGACGGAATTCCTAAGAAACATTCTAATGAGCATTTAAACTTGCTTGGCATCATTCGGCACTAATATACCTCAACTATAATCGATTTGGAAAAGTTAATTTATGTCATTTTATAAATATATTTGTGCCATAAGAAAAATAATATGTCCGACCAAAGCCGTCTTGAAGTCACACAAAATGAGCTTGATGAAGACAACCAGCAACAGCAGGTGTTTTATCAGTTTGAAACCCCTTCTGAAAACAGTTTTGTTGACGACGATAATACCCATGCCAATAGATTCTACTTAAACCTCGAAGGTGAACGCATATCCTATATATGCGGATCTGATGTATTAATAGGTGCTTCCGAGACTATAGAAACCGACTTTTCTCCAGCTTTTGAAATCGATAGTACAAATGTTATTTTAAATACGGGTTCGGACAATTCACAAGATGTTCCAACCGATGCATCTTTTATTATTTTGTCTAGTAGTACAATAGGCGATACTGTCGATATGATAACAGATACTTCTCATGAGATTCTAGCTAGTTCACTAGATCCTATAAACATAGTTTTAAACACCTCAACATCTAATAGTATAGTTGATGTCCTGCCTGAGCGGACTGAGGATCATCCCAATGTTCCATTAGTCGTAGAATCTAAACAGTCTTCGATTCGAAAGAAAAAAGTGCAAAAAGATGTAAAGAAGGGTAAGTGCAAGCGAGGCAGAAAGCCACATTTTAGCAAAGATTCCAAGCCGAAGTGTACCATCTGTGCGGCAGAATTCACCAACACAGCCTCGCTCAAGACGCACATGCTGATTCACTCAGGCGAACGCCCTTTTCAATGTGATTTGTGTGAGAAGTCCTTCACTAGGAATACAGTTCTAAGGATCCATCGTCGCTTGCATACCGGAGAAAAACCTTATAAATGTAAATTGTGCTCGAGCGGTTTTATCACCAAAGAAGCTTTAGCGGTAAGTAGGTATATTCTTAGGCTCTGACATTCTCGTATATGTGCATGATCTTGTGTTTTTATTTGTATTTTGTTTTTGAGTATATATTTAGTTACTTGTAACTCTTAATACTACATATACATTTTTTTATTATTTAGCGTCACGTTGTAAAGGACCATCCAGAAGATAATGACGTTGATTCACAAAAAGAAAGACCTTCACACATATGTGAAATTTGTAAAAAAGGTCTATGCTCGAAGTATTCTCTGCAGTCACACATGAATATTCATCGCTTCCATCAGAATGGCGAAGACGAAGCTGGGGTGAAGTGCAAGTTCTGTAAGAAAAATTTCACTTGCCGTTACACACTGCAGAGACATGTGTTTGAAAAACACAACCGCCGCGGAATAATCACCTGCAACGTTTGCGAAGAATCATTTTCGAGTAAATGGGAGCACAGTAGACATCAGGACTTGCATGCACCTAGTAGGAAATATCAATGCGATCAATGCTCCAAGACCTTTGGGAAGAAGTTTCAACTACTCTATCATTTGCAAGTGCATGAGGCGGAGAAGAATGCTCGTTTCTCATGCTACCTCTGCAAGAAGCAATATACTTCAAGGTAGGTTATCGTGATGGGAATCTTTAAGACTTAAGTGAATGACTTTTATTTTTAGAGAAACTTTTCTGGATCACGTACGAGGCTATCTGCAGTCTGAAATGCAGATTTTCTCGTGTCCTCAGTGCCCAATTTCATTTTCTGATCCGAGGCAGTTAAAGTTGCACCTCAACGAAATGCATAAATTACCTGTGATCAGTGACCTCAATTACTGCGATATATGTAAAATGTCCTTCGCCGATGCCAATAAGTACTATGAACATCTGTTTGAAAAACACGATTATGTTGATATCTTGTGCAATGAATGTGGCTGTTACTTCAAGTCTAGGAGAAAATACGATGAGCATTTTATTGCACACTTTTTGTGACGCATAGCTTTAGTGTTAAGAATTTAGAAACTGTTAATTTAGTTTTAAGATAATCACCCCTACTCTCAAGATCATATCACCTAGCTGGACAAGACAATGAGTTTGTGGATATTTACAACGATTTTCTGACGCTATTGTCATTTTAATTATTATAACGTGATTGGATTGGACTTGAGTATAAGGGTGAATATGCACATATATACATCACGTAATATTGAGTCAGGGAACAAATTTCTTATGTTATTCGTTGTTAATTAGTGTGTAGGTGGAGGGAAGCGTACAAATAAATATGTATATTTTTTTATTTATTTATTTTCTACTGCTAAGCTAAATGGAATTGTAAAGCAAAGGGCTCGAATTTGAGTTAAGGCAGCATAACATATTTCTTCGAACTGAATACTGCCTGGGGCAATAATTATAAAGAAAATTTGTACCGTTTTTTTGCTGTTATTCTAGGTACAATATTTATAATCGCCGAGAGCGCCGTTTCATGGTTTCTTGTGTTACAAACGTCTGTCATCCAGGATTAATGGGAAAAGTTATCTTATCAGTTCTACTATTGAAAAAAGAACACAACGTAATAACTATTGACTCTATTCTGTGATGAATTATGGTGTTGCAGAAGCTTTTATGTATTCAAAAACAGAAGTTCCAGCGTAAAACCCTACGTTCTCTGGTCCATCGGAAAGGGATCAAAAATCTTTAAATATGTCTTAAAAATAATACAGTAAACTCGGGGTAGAGTGAACACACAACATTTTATACAGACTACTCTACGTAGTGAACAACTAAACCTCTTTACAGTGAACACACTGAAGGCACAAGTAGAATGATCTCAGTAGGCAGATTTTCAAATGTTTGCATGGTGTGGAGCTGCTTCTCGTGGTATAGTCAGGTTTGTTTTTTCGATTAAGGGTACGATGGATAAGCACGTGTATGTTAACATACTAAAAGACACAATGCTGCCTTACGCCAAGTGGGAAATTCCACTGTCTTGGGAATTTCAACACGACAATGACCCGAAACACACTTCGGGTCTAGCCAAGAAGTGGTTTTCCGAAAACGGTGTACATCTCATGACTTGACCTGCGCAATCCTCCGACTTAAATCCAATTGAGAAATAATGGGAAATTGTTAAGGAATAAATTGGACCAATAAAACCAAAAACCAAGGAAGAGCTGTGGCAAAAAGTATAGTCGGTTTATTATGCTATACCAGAAAGTACTTGTATGGCGTTGGTATGATGTACGGCTGTATTGGATAGAAAAGGCCAGCCGACAAAATACTAAGTACGAATTAACCCATTTAAGACAACTGATGCAAAATGCATCAATTGAAGGTCGTTATTTTTTGAAATTTTAAATATCGGGTTTTCTTTTTAAATCATATTTATCGTAGTAGGCCGGGTACAAAACATCAATAGAACGTTATTTCATAAAAAAAAAAAATAAAAAATCAGATTTTCCTTAAAATAAAAGAATTAGGTTTGGAACAAAAATAATTTTACGTCGGAATACTTTTGTCTCAAATGGGTTAATATATCTTATGCTAACCAGTTTTATTCATTTGTTTATTTATTTTGGTTTCATTTGACGTTTTGACCCTATTTTATTGTCCTTCACAAAGAGTCATTTTTATTATGTTTATAATTTTTAAAATTTACTCATTACTCATTACTAAAATTTACTTGTTCCGTTTTTTTTAGTTGATTTTTCTAAGCTTGATATTTAAGCTTAAAATCAAAAACAAATTTTATATAATTACGATGAATTAGCATTCTTATGTATACTAAGCAAAGTATGCTGGTGACCTTATTTTATTGTCTGTAACTGTATGTACATTTAGTTTTATTTACATTTAGTTTTAGTTTATTCATACACATCCAATTATTTAGGACATTTAACTCGTTTTGCATTATACATTCACACATATTTTGATCCTTACCAACAAGGTATATTAAGGTATCATCCGTAAAGAGAGATACTTGGACTTAGGATAGTGATTGTGCAATATCATTAATATAAGTTAGGAATAGTAATGCACCTAATTTTGATCCTTAAGGGACGCCAAGCTCAACATTAATTGTTTTTAAAAATGTTTCTTTTATTTTTGTTTTTTGAGATCTTCCCGACAACTAGCTTTGGAATAATTTGTACTCATTTCTGGGAATACCATACTTAACTTTTTGGGTAAGAAATTTCGAACTATCGGCTCAAAGGCGCGTTTAAGGTCTACAAATACCGCAATGATAAAGTTACCTTTCTCAATCTCCTTTTTCCACTCATTTATAAGATAACAAATAGACGTTTCGCACGAACATCCTTTCCTAAAACCAGATTGATGATCACACAAGATATTTTCGTGATCAAAGTATTGGGTCAATTGTTTATATATGATATCTTCAAGGATTTTTTCATACGTTGGTAGCATGTTTATGGGTCTCCAATCCTCGGGATTTATTTGATTACTAACTTTTTCTCTGGGTATAACTATAGATTGTTTCCAACTTTCTGGAAAGATGCCATTTTCAAGAGACAGATTTGTAATTATTAAAGGGTGAGGGAGGATTTCACTTGGACACTCTAGAATAATATTACAGTATAAAACGAAATTAGTCTTTTTTTTTATTCATTGATTTAATTGTATTATGAAGGGCATGAAGGTATATTTGTACAAACTTAAATTCTGATGCGAATGTTGGTATATCATCCCAACAGGAATCGCATCATGAATCACAACAACACTATCTATAAATGATTTATTTAATGCATTTGCGATTTCCGTTCTATTTGAAAGCACTGTATTATTGATTTTAAGATCACTAATTTCATTTATAATAATACTTTTTTTTTGCGTTTTCCATAAATCTTTCTGATTACCGGCTTTTTCGTTAATACGCTTTTTAATGCAACAACTTTTTGCTTCACACAACAAAATTTGTATATGTTTCTAGCATTTTTGTACCTATTCCAATCTTCTCTCGTATTTAGATGTTTAGCCCGGTTGTATAGAATTATCTTATTCTGCTTTAAAATGAAAAGGTCGGTATTATACCATTGCGCGTATTTCATATTTAAAACAATATTTTTCTTCATCGAGGCATTTTGGATCGAGTTTTGGAAAAGAATAGCGTTTTGATTTACATCTTCTGTTAAATATTGACTACTTGCGATTTCGTTATTAAAAGTCCTCACAAATTGATTTTTTACAAACTTAACACACGATATTGTCTGCACATCGTAATTTTTTTTCGATTTTGTATAAAACTATATTAATAGACTCGTGGTCCGTAGCTTTCCATTCTTTTTTAGCACTTGCTTCAATATGAACAGTATGATCAGATAGAACGTAATCAATAAGCGTTTTCGATGACGATGTAATGCGTCCGATGTGCTGCATGAAGTTATTGACATAGTTTATTTCATAATTTCTTCGAGAAAGGTAGTCCGCATTGAAATCTCCTGTGACAATTGTATGCTCCTTTTCACTTGTATTTTCCAATATCAATTCGCTTAAATTACAAAATCACGCGTACTGATTACTACCGAACTAAATATAACTATTACATTCCAAACTTCACATTTATAAGCGATTTTTAACTAATATTACCCACATTTGCATGTCTACTATGAAACACGATTTTCGTTTTTTTATATAAACTGTTACGCCACCAGACTTTCTTGAGCTACTTAAACATTCGTATCTTTTATATCCTGCTAGAGAAATTTCACAACCGTCTACACTGCTTGTTAAATGCGTTTCAGTGAACAAAATTACCAGTAATACCTTGAATATTTAAAAGTATGCCGTTAAGATAAGTCTTACAATTAGATTCGTATTTTTTTAATTGCTATTACATCACCCGGTTCCGCTCAGTCTTTGCTTCCGATTCACAATACTTTTTTTCCCGCCCAACTGATCTACAATATATCAATTATCTAACAGAGAAAACAATTGCGTCATGCCAGTTATGCCTTCGCAATAATGTTCACACAAGACCGATCAGGTCTGACTTTATATATTTCATGAGAAATAAATAAATGCTTGCTGACATCAGGACTTGAACCAAGAGCCACGTTACCACTACACCACCGCTATCCAAATCACAGTTGCTAGGAGGTTTCGTTTAGTGTTTTGAAGTAAAGCGTGTACATACTAGACTATGTACTTATGACATACATGTACGTATAATATGCTTGACCGTCTTATAGTTTTATGATAGAACTAAGTAAGACATTTGCTTTCTTGCGATTAAAGTATACTTAGGTAAATCCTGGATTGTTTCGCCACTGTAAGTGATGACTTTGTTTTAGCTGTTCCTGTTATCTGTAGCCCGATCTTTTCATTTGTTGCGGTATTAGCTAGTCTTTGAATTCACTTTTGACTTTAACCTGGCTTCAACTGCCTCTTCAGTGGGAATTATTACTTACTATTTGTGGTGGTCAAGCGCCTGTTGACTACGTTGGTTCAAAAAGCGCGATAAAACCTAGATTATTTTATCGATTTTGGTAAAGTTTTATTGTAATTGATATAACTGACACTTTGAGATTAGCTATATTTCATATAAAATTACTGTCTTGAGCGACAATGTCTAGCTTCTTCCGAGACCGGAATTGAACTTCTCGGATAACCGAATGTCAGTAGGAATATGCAGCTCCATTTCCTGCCCAACTGTAGTAGTTTCCTGAAAATGTTACTGCTTAAATTTCTTAATACGTTTTGATTAATTCCTCCCTGTACACAGCCCGCATCTACTACAATCTCGCCGCAAACATAAAAGTTCCAACCTATCAAAATTCGGTTGTCAACTTCGTCATTTGACGTTTCCCATCTACCAACGAGTCAGACATCTTTTTCTATATAGAGTGAGGTAAAAAATCAAAAGAATTAAAAAATTCTAGTTCGTCCACTGCATTAATCACACATAAACTAAGTGTACACCATGCCGCTCAAGCTAGACATCAAAAGGCGCCTCACCTCACGCTCGGATCGCGTCAAATGTGTCGATCTGCATCCAGCCGAGCCGTGGATGCTCTGCGCCCTGTACAATGGCCACGTACACATCATGAACTACGAAAACCAGCAATTGGTGAAGGATTTCGAGGTGTGCGACGTGCCGGTACGTTCCGGCCGCTTTGTGGCACGCAAGAACTGGCTCATCACGGGCTCGGACGACATGCAGATCCGCATATTTAACTACAACACGCTGGAGAAGGTGCACTCATTCGAGGCGCACTCGGATTACATCCGTTGTATCGCTGTACATCCAACTCAGCCGCTAGTGCTAACCAGCAGTGGTAAGATTTGCAGGTCCTGTGCATGGTTAGGGGCTTGTTTCACTCGGTTTTTCCTTCGTTTCCAGATGACATGCTGATCAAACTGTGGAACTGGGAGAAGCTGTGGGCCTGCCAGCGGGTTTTCGAGGGACACACGCACTACGTGATGCAGATCGTATTCAACCCGAAGGATAACAACACTTTCGCCTCGGCCTCACTGGATCGCAACATCAAGGTCTGGCAATTGGGATCGAACTTCGCTAACTTTACCCTGGAGGGTCATGAGAAGGGGGTGAACTGCGTGGACTACTATCACGGCGGGGACAAGCCGTATTTGATTTCTGGCGCCGATGATCGAATGGTGAAGATATGGGACTACCAGAACAAGACGTGTGTCCAGACGCTGGAGGGGCACGCACAGAACATCTCTGCCGTGTGTTTTCACCCTGAGCTGCCGATTGTGCTGACTGGCTCTGAGGATGGTACTGTTCGCATCTGGCATTCAGGAACGTACCGCCTGGAGACTTGTCTGAACTACGGCTTCGAGAGAGTCTGGACCATTGCCTGCATGAGAGGAACCAACAATGTGGCTTTGGGCTACGATGAGGGATCGATCATTATTAAGGTCGGCCGCGAGGAGCCAGCCATGTCGATGGATGTGATTGGAGGAAAAATCATCTGGGCCAAGCACTCGGAGATGCAACAAGTCAATTTGAAGGCTCTGTCGGACGAGACCGAGGTAAAGGACGGCGAGAGGCTGCCAGTGGCAGTGAAGGATATGGGAGCTTGTGAGATTTATCCGCAGACAATCACTCACAATCCAAATGGTCGTTTCGTCGTGGTCTGTGGAGACGGCGAGTATATAATCTACACATCCATGGCTCTGCGTAACAAGGCCTTTGGATCGGCGCAGGAGTTCGTCTGGGCTATCGAAAGCAATGAGTACGCGATTCGGGAAAACAATGGAACAGTGCGGCTCTTCAGGAACTTCAAAGAACGGAAGAGCTTCACTCCAGAGTACGGAGCAGAGAACATATACGCTGGCTACTTGTTCGGAGTGAAGACTTCGTCCGGGTTGGCTTTCTATGACTGGGAAACGTTGCAGTTGGTCCGACGCATCGAAGTTCAGCCAAGAAATGTGTTCTGGAACGAAGCTGGTACTTTGGTTTGTTTGGCCACCGACGAGTCGTACTTCATTCTGAGCGTAGATACCGCTGCCATTGCTACAGCAATTGAGACCAAACAGGGTTTGGAGGACGACGGCATTGAGTCGGCGTTCGATGTTCTCGGTGAAGTTAATGAGCAAGTGAAGACTGGTCTGTGGGTGGGAGATTGCTTCATCTACACAAATTCAGTAAATCGCATCAACTATTATGTTGGTGGAGAGATTGTGACCATCTCCCACTTGGATCGCACCATGTACCTCCTTGGGTATGTTCCCAAAGACAATCGACTTTACCTGGGCGACAAGGAGCTAAACGTTATTAGTTTCTGCCTGCAACTGAGTGCGTTAGAATACCAGACAGCTGTTATGCGACGGGACTTTGAGCGAGCTGACCTAGTTTTACCTACAATACCGAAGGAACACCGCACTAGAGTGGCGCATTTCCTCGAGAAGCAGGGATTCAAATCTCAGGCACTTCAAGTGTCCACCGATCCCGATCACAGGTTCGATTTGGCGCTGCAGATTGGTGAACTCGAAATTGCACTGAAACTCGCCCGAGAATCTGATAATCCACAGAAGTGGTCATCGCTGGCCGACGTCGCTTCGCGTAAGAACAATATGGCTCTGGTCAAGGAGTGCATGCAGAAGGCTAACGATTTTAGTGGTTTGCTCCTCCTCGCCACTAGTGCCGGTGACGCACAGATGCTGAAAGATTTGGGCGAAGCAGGCTCATCCCAAGGCAAGCACAACATTGCATTCCTCTCGACCTTTTTGCGTGGTGATGTCACTGGTTGCCTAAATATCCTCATCGAAACCAATCGCCTGCCCGAAGCTGCGTTCTTCGCTCGCACCTACATTCCAAGTAAAATGCCCTATGTGGTGGAACTATGGCGTGAGGAACTAGCCAAATTCAACGAGAAAGCAGGACAGTCCCTTGCAGATCCCAGCAAGTATGAAAATCTATTCCCCGGTCTAGGTGATGCGCTTCGCGTAGAGGAATTTCTGCAGAAGGAACAGCAACAGACATTACCAGCTCGTGTGGCATCACAGATTCCACTGAACATCGATCGTAATCCCCTGGAAGAAATGAAGGACGCCGAGGAAAAGGGAATTTTCGAAAGCAATCGACCCACAGCCGAGGTAACTGATCACAAGAAGAATGACGACTTTGAAGGTGTATCATCCCAACCTGCTCTTGCTGCTGCTGGCTCTGTACAGACACCCGACCCCGATGCAGATGCAGATGATGATCTCGATCTGGAAATCGAAGGCATAACTCTGGATGATAATATCGACACGACAGATGTGAATCTGGATGACGACTTCTTGAGCGATGACTAAGGAGCGAGTCCCACTAAGTATTCACACAAACACTGATTTAATGCCAAAAGTGGAAAACGATGGAATTCCACTTTGAGATCTTTATGTATGTTTCATTTATCTTTTCATTGTTATAATGTTTTTTTTTCTATTTTTCCATGGGGTAATGCCCCCCTGAGAATTTACGGAGCACCAACCAATGCATCCCCCTGTGTCTCTTTTTGTCATTAAAAAAAAAGAATAACAATTTATACATATATTTTTAGTACATTAGAAATGTTTGTAGCGTCCCAGCTAAAAGAAAAATTCTTGAAGACAACCATAGGTATACTGCTACAATTTTATTATTATTATTATATACTGTAATAAAAGAAAACAATTATAAAATAAATAATACAATATGTAGTTGTATTCGAGTTTTAAAAATCAATCTTATTGTCGCTGTCGTCTGCTGAAAGCAAGTCGATCCATTTTTTTTTGGCTGCACGTTTCACAATAAATAGACGTATTTAGTTGTTACAGCAGCAAACCATGGTGATACATAATTAGCACAAAAGTGCCGTTTTAATACCACAACTCAAGTGACCTAAACGAATGTGAAAAGGGCATAGCTTGTAGGGAAAGGGAGAAAGAGTAAAGATTATTCAAATCCACCGCGTTGCATTGAGGAAACTAATAATGTCCCCAACGCTTATCTCCGTTAATTCTATTAGGTTGTTAAAAAAAGGGTTTACCTAATGTACTTGTCTGGTCTTGCCTAGAGCCAGACACTTACAAAGGAAGTGTAAGATAGTTTCTTTCTCGTTAGTAGTAATGCAGCTGCGACAATGAACATTAAAAGGAATACCTATTCTGGCCGCATGAACCCCGATGGGCCAGGGTCAATACTAACTGCCAGAACTCTCGCGATATCTGCACGGTTTCTGTTTAGTAGATCTTGCGTCCATTTCCGGAAGTATTTGGGCCATATCTGCCTGGAGATGGCATAGTTCCGCACCCCCTGCCACCTACTATCAGCCTTTAGCAGATAATGCGCGAAGATGCCTCCCTTAAGAATCCCAACGGGACGTTCACCGCCTTTGCTAGGGAAACATCAAGGGCACATTCCTGCCTCGCGAGTTCATCAGCTCGCTCATTTCCCTCAATGTTGCTGTGACCCGGAACCCAGAGGAGACAGATCCTTAACCGATTACCTACGGAGGTGAGTTCCTTTTTGCACTGTTCTACTAGCCTCGAGGATGTAGTGGCAGATACTATAGCCTTGATAGCGGCCTGGCTGTTAATGAGAATGCCAATGGTATTTATGGGTGTAGAGGTTTGGTTAAGTAGTCGGCAGGCCTCACGTACAGCAAAAACTTCCGCCTGGAAGACACTGCAAGAATCAGGAAGCCGGTAAAACCTGGAAATATAGAGAGAATCAGAGAATATCCCCGCCCCTAACGCGCAGTGCATTTTTGAACCGTCGGTGAAGATTGTTGTTTCGAACTCATTCGTCAGTTCGCTATTTTCCCATTCCGCCCTGGTTGGGAATCTGACCGTGACGCCATTTCTAAAGTTCACTGTGGGAGTTATATAGTCGGTCAGATTAGCTGCCAGTTCATGCGGTAGTAGATTCAGGATATTGTTGTGACCACAAGGATTGGTGCATCAGCATCCTGTTTCCCTTAGCCTGATCGCACTACATGATGATAGATGCATAATGTGAAGATCGAGTGGTAAAAGGTGCAGGATAATGTTCAAGGCTTCGGTTGGACATGTTCTCATGGCACCCGTTGCGCCTATAGCCGCAGTTCTTTGTATCCTGTTGACGACCGAAGTTATTCCGAGAGTCGAGCGGGGTAATCATCCAGCATCTGTGATTGCTGAGGGGTCAGCTATAACGGCGTTTCTGCGAGAAACCAAACAGATGTTATGGTAGGCGTCGTGAAAACTCTGAACTAAACATTGTTTTCAAAAAGTGGTTTAAAAACAATGTACCAGACCTCAATCCTTCGAATTACAACCTGCGATTGTTTTTAGAGGAATAGCGAGAAGAGCCTGAAACTTACTGAGAATCGAAGTAAAATACACGTCAAACACTGCCGGAGCATATGATAATAGGTCCGTTGCTTTACTTTTTGGACAAAAATTCGTAAAAGAGGAATCATCGAACTTAAGAATAAAATTCTCACTGTAAGAGAGAAACTATAAAAAAGTAAAGGATAAGGAAAAGGAACGCGTTAAACAACAAAACTTGCCCATAATCAAACATCAACGGTTTTAGCTATTACCTGTGTTCCTTTTCTTTCTCCGTAGTTTCTCTCTTCGAGAGATAATTTTACTCTTAAGGCTAATAACTTCCCTTCTACGAATTTTTGCCTAAAAAGTATAGGAACGGACCTTTTGTGACTATTCTTTTTGAAGTGAAACGTGCAGTTAATTGTTCTTAAAGCAGAAACAAGAAGGAAAGGTGACGACCGGATCCATTTCGAATTTTACAAAAACCATTCTATAGAATTTCTTACTGCACTTCAGGGCTACCATTTTGAATTTATTAATCGGAGTATTTTAGAAGTTCAAAGGGGGGTATTTTTTCTCCGAGGGGAGTACAAAAAACAAACATTGCAAACCAAACATGTAAATCATTTAAAAATATATCTTCATTGCATTTATCTGATGTAAACATTACTTACTTACTAAGGTGGCGCTACTGTCCGAGGTGGACCTGGGCCTCAACCAACAAACCTCTCCAGCCAGCCTGGTTATGAGCCAGCTGCCTGCAGTTGCGCACGCCAAGTTGGTTGAGGTCCCTCTCCATTTGTTTAAGACACCTACTGCGAGGTCGTCCGCTACTGCGCCGTCCATCCGGGGTGGATTCGGAGACTTTCTTGGCTGGAACGCTGGGCTTCATCCGCTCTACATGACCCAGCCATCTTAGTCGCTATATGTGCACTTTTGACTAAGTCGATGTCCTTATATAGGCCATATAGTTCGGCATTGTACTTTCTCCTCCACTCGCCGTCTATGCAGACGGAACCAAAGACCGCTCGAAGAACTTTTCTCTCAAAATAGGCAAGGGCATTCTCATCTGATTTTGTCAAAGCCCATGCCTCTGCGCCATACAGCAGGACTGGGATGATTAGTGTCTTATAAAGAATTACCTTAGTAGTTCGAGATAGGTCTTTGTTACTTAATTGCATTCGTTTCATCTCCCCACTGATGTCATTTGCGGAGCTCACCATATAGTCTAGGTAGACAAAGTCCTTTACTACCTCAACATTATATCTGTCTTCTAAGGCATTCTGTTCAAGATGTTGGGTGTCCTTTTTGTAGACAGCTTATATATTGTTTTGCTTTCATAGACCGCTAAACCCATCTTCGATGCCTCGACCTTAATACTCGCAAATGACCCATTGACGCCCTCTGAGTTCTTCCGACTATGTCAATGTCATCGGCGTAAGCAAATAGTTGTACAGACTTGTCTTTAACAAGTATCTCCGGTGTTGGATTGAGTTTCGTACAATTCGTTCAAGTATTATATTAAAGAGATCGCATGATAGCGCGTCACCTTGTCTAAGACCTTTCCTGACATAGAACGGTTAACAAAGTACGATTTAATAAACAAAATATTCAAATTAGTACGTATCTGTTTGAAAAAAATTTTTAATATTTTAAAGGGAGTAAAATCATGGTGAGAGGAGTACAGTTCATGAGAGGGGAGTACGAATACTCCCTTAGTAGTCGTTTCGGAAGCCCTGCTGCACTTACTAATGAATTTAATAATTTTTGAAACAGCAAGTGTTAGAGAAAGTTTTAAAAGAGCGATCATTTTCTCATTGCACAAAAAAGTCGAGCTGGATAATCCAGATGCAGAGGCATTTCTTTTTTGAATACTTCGGGAAAACTATTCAATGCTATGATCTTAAATAGGCTTACGCGATGTATAACAAACAGCAGGATTTTAAATGAATACCAGGCGGGGTTTAGGAAACATTATTCAACATTGGATCACATTTTTACTCTTACCAGCATTGCGGATATTTTTTAATAAAGTTGCAAAAACTATATGTCTTCTACATATGTTGATTTCTGCGCAGCTTTTGGTTCTTACATTACATACTTTCTTAAATATTACAGCTGATATGCAACTTCCAGTGATAAAAGTCTATATGTATTTGGGCTACTCAACAGAAATCAGGACAACATTGTGCATTTTCTAAGCGAAATACTCAATTAGAAATGGTGCTCCTATAGATCGACCTCAAAATTACAAGAGAAGCAGGATTATGATCTTCTTCATTTCTATATTTGCACATAAAAGTTCTTTCGCTAAGGGTTCCAAAGAAGGAATAAACGAAGACACATTTTCTTAACAAAGGACAATAAGCGCAATCCTTTTACTTTACCAGACGATTTTACGCTCCATCAAGTGATGTTATCTTGCTTGCATGTATAAAACATTACCTCAGCTCAGTGATTATAACAGGTTTGATGGATATGCACCAATTAAAAACAGAATAAGTGAGCTTATTTTGCTTTAACATAGGTTTCTGACTTGATCTTCATTGAAATCTAATTAAATTGCAATAAATTTATTAGTCCAAATTTGAAAAAAATCAATATCTTAAATTTTGTATACTCGTAGCAACTATTAATCTAATTCGCAAAAAAAAAATCCAAAAGTGAACTTTAAGGTTTCTTTTTATTGTTTTTAAATATGAATTTGCATATTTAAATGCGCAGGATTTTCCTAGGAGAACCTTCAACTTTCATTTGGCTCCTTTTTTTAATTTTTTTTTTTATTTGCCCTTTTGCAGTAAATTAAATTTAAATGAAAAATAACACAAAACAAAAGAAAAATGAAAATATTCAGGGTTATCGCGAATAAATTTTCCGTCGGAATTTTTTCCCCGAACAAAAATTAGGTACCTTCAAAAATAAGGAAAAAAATCATTGGAGAAAAATTAAATATCGCGATTGCGTTGAAAATTCTCCTGAATTGTCATTCATGATACCTATTTCTTTTCCGCGGAATTATTTCCTCTTTTTTGAAGCTACCTAGTTTTTGTTCAGGCGAAAAATTCCGAGGGAAAATTTATTCACGATAACCCTGATTAAAACAAAGTAACAGCTGACTTTGACAGAAAGTACACTTCTTACCGGCAGAAATTTGTTGAGTAAGAATTCGTAAGATTTTTCACTGAGGGGAAATTTTTACTCTCTCGTTGCCTCTCTCTTTTACGAATTTTTTGAGTTAAGGAACCCCATTGGGCAAGATTTCGCACAAATTTGTATGAATTTGCAAGTAAAGGAACAAACCTTATAATTAGGTCTGTTCGCGTACTTTCTGCACCAAAATTCGCAGATTGTCAAATTTCAACGAGTGTGGGTAAAATTCTCTCAGAGAGAGGTCAAATTACGAAAATGTAAGCGAAAGCGTTGAATCACAAAAGTTGTCCACTTTTTAAACGTCAAACCTCAAATTGTACGCGAAAGAAAGAAAGAGAAGGAACAAGCCAACAAAAACTGACAGATTTCACAAATCTCCCGAAAGAAATTTCTTCGGCTAAAATTCGTAGCATGGGAAGATTGCTTACTTTCTCGAGAGCTTTCTCTTCCGTGAAAACTACAAAAATTCTCCGTACTTGAACAGATTTTCGTAAAAATTCGTAACTTTTCGTCAAAATTCGCTGTTTTGGGAGGGTATGCGAACGGACCTAATATTTTAACACGTGCTAGACGTGAGGATATATAATGCCGAACAATGTTGGTAAAGAGAGCATTTCCTACCCAGAACCATCCCAAATTGCCAATTCCAACAAATAATTCGTATAGGGAGATCGCAATGGTTTTGGCAATATATGGGTTATCAATTTCCAACGCCGATGAACAAAAATATTTTACAATAAGCTAATCAAAATGTTGAATAAATCTTTAAAAACATTCGGTACGTTTTTTGAGATTCCCCCCAGGGTCGACCCAGGTTTTTCGGCAACTCTCGGATGTGTCAAAAAACCTGGGTTTTCTATTTCTCAAAACACACATTGGATCTGCTATGCAGATATTTTACCAATGTGAATTTATTTTTGGATATCAAATAGATTTTTATGAATTTAAACATTATTCAGCCAAAAAAAACTAGTCTTTTATTTCCGTCGGTTAGTGTGTCGGACCACTGCGCGTGAGGTTCCAAGTTCGAATCCCAGAAGACACCAAAAAGTTTTTTCACGGTCCCACCTCTCGTGAACGTCTGACAAACATTCGAGAGTGGTGTGCGCAACCACATTAGTGGTTGCGAGAAGCTAGGCCCTGGCACTTAAAGAGCTGTTGCGCCAAGTACTTATTTTATTTTTTTTTATTTCCACGATATGCAAAATAAATGATGAATCACGTATGACACATACTGTTTTGATAGTTCCACTTTCCTTGCCGAAGAAAAATCTGGGTTCAGTTTCAAAGCGATTTCAGAGCGATCCCAGGTTTCAAAAAAAAACACGGAGTTGTGTTCCGGGGCGATCTTAGGTTTCTCAAAAAACACATTAGAGCGAAATCCGAGCGCTTCGGGCTCTTAAAAAACAGACCTATTGTCAGCTCAATGTTGTTTATATCCTGAATCTACTTTTGAAATTACAATAATCATCTATTTTCCGCTTCGAAACTTGCAAAAAATAAATGTTCTTACAAAGGAAATACTATCCTATCCAAGTATATCTTTAAACATCAGTTCTTCGTTCATAAAATACTTAATTTACCTCGCACTTATTTCACTTGTTTCCCACAAGATTTGGTAGTTGTCAATTAACAATTGAGAAAGTTGTCCTGCGATACTGGTGGCGATAAAAAGAAGTGAGGTAGTACCGTAATAATCTGACATCTATCAAATCGTGTGGAATACGATGGAAAATAAGTGAAATGAATGTAAGATAAATTAAGCATTTTATGAAGAAAAAAGTGATTAAATATTGTGAAGATGCAGTATAGTTGGATTGGAAATCAAAGTGTTTTCTTAGTTAGAAAATATTTTATTTGAAAGATTTAGAGTGACAATTACCTCTGTAGGAATTATATTGGGAACGCCACAGATGTGAGTTTTGCCTCCAATCGTCAGTAAAAAAACTTAAATAATCTAAGTTAGTTTCTGTAAAGGAATTAAAAATTTGGTGAATTTTCACAAATAAGAAAATACTTCTTGCCAAATGTCAGGTTTTAAACGGTAAATACACGATGCAACTGTTGTACCAATGGTTTGACTGCTTTGATGTTGTATGCGATAATTGTATCGTATGTATCCATACAACCAACCGGTGTACCGATATCGTATGGTCGCATGGTCTTGACTGTACAACCGCTGTCACATGTACAGATTGTATGGAATGACTAAATAAAATGTCTGGTTGTACGTAAATCGTACGCAGATTGTATGTGTTGGGCTGACGACGGTACAACAAACAAGTCGCTACGATGGTTGTATCGTGTATCTCCCAGTTTACTCTTACTCTTTCCACATATGTAGGACCTAATCCACATTCACGCGACCCAAACATGCACGAGAGATTAACTTCACAATCCTTTTGTTGTCGTGGTTGAATTTATCGAAAAGAATGTAAGATATAGACCATATTTAATAAAAATAAAAGCTACCTTATGTGTTTTCCACGTTTGGGCAAATATCCATGAAATGAAATTCGTGTATTGCCGCCACCTGATCAAAAAGTTGCTGAGTTGTTGAATGAAATATCACAATTGGCAAATATTCGCTCCTTCGCATGGCAGGTCGCTGAACTGTGAATGGACCTTTAGGCGTAAGGTTGAAGTTGCTGTTTTCTGTTACTGCGCTAATGTGTTCTGCTCAGGTATGGAAAATGACATTTTCGACTTAAAACTGTTTTAAGATTGTGCTTAAATGGAGCCAATTGCATTGAAATCTATTTTTCACAAGAAAAAATAAAATAAAGTGAACTCGAAACATTTTATTTTCCAAAACATAAATAAACAAAAATAAATTAACAATACATCAAGCTAAATAAACATAAATAACTTCATAATAAAACCTTACAAACAAAAATGCTTTTGTTTATACACATGCTCAGTTCATAGATTAGTGATGATGATGAGCTCTTCAGGCTTAATGATCTGATTTTGGACATTTGTGTTCAAAATATTGCCACTTACGTCAAATTCATAACAGGACGAGTTCCTAATTAAGTTTTTGTTTTTCATTTTTGAATTGCAAAATGTTTTTGCAGTCGGCATGTGCTCTATATTTATTATTTATTTGTTGAATATTCTTTTTTTCTTTGGGGAAAAAATTAAAAATAGGTTTCAATGTTGCATTTAACTTTCCTGATGCAACTGCTTCTGGTGTTAAATACTCCAGTAAATTTGAAAAGGGGATGTGAATATCAATTCCCTCTTTATATCTTCCAAAAAGTTAATATACAACATTTTTTGGAATAAAGAGTTGGGTGCATTCAGAGTGGTGTGTCGTAAAAAGTAGAATCCAGTCAAGGCTATATGTTAATCTTACAACAAATAGATGTGTCGTTCGATAATTGATTCAATTTTTTATTTTTGAAAAATACAGATTGTAAAAGAATTTAAAAGATGCAGATTGATAAATTGTATCGAATTAAGACAAATTGTACTTTTGTACTCGAACAAACTCATTTGTATAGAACTCGATACAATGACATCGACTTTTCCATTCCTGGTTCTGCTCTATTGAAAAGCATTGGCTCTAAAATTTTCGTTGCCGCTGTCAAAGTTGCTGTTGCTGTGCTAATGTTTTTCAGCTATAACGAAAGTTTATTTCATTAGGTACCTAGTACCATGTTTCCACCGAACCGAAACCCCGAGGTTTCGATGAATTTTCCTTGTTCCTTTGTACGCCGAACATGTTTACGAACACAAGGAAAGAGAAATGGCAAATGCTTTCATCTGATGGGAAATTAATAAATTAACTCGATCGAGCCCCAAATTCGAATTTTTCGTAAATTCCACAAATTGCGCATGGCTTGGAACGCACTGCTAATATTTTGACATATATGAATGAACACCAAAATGACTCAAAGTTCACGCTGTAGGCTTGTTCGGTTTGACAACCACGGATGGATGAATTTCAAGGGGATTGCAAGTAGATTTCGCCGAAATTTTGAGGTTTCGAAACTTCGAAAATGTTTGGCGAAACCTCGGAGGTTTGGATAAATTTAGCGAAACCTCCCACTTGGTATTATTCGTAATTTTCGCCCGACTTAGAACACACTCCAGCCAACTCAAAATTAACAGTTATTGACATTTGAAATCATTTCAACTCGGTGAGAACGGCTTATCGAGGTTTCGGTTAAAGTTCGTCGAAACCTCGGGGTTTCAGTACGGTGGGAACATGGTATAACGTCTTATTCACATGGATTCGAGCAACTGTTATATGAGCTTACTTTGCTAAGACACTTATCTTCAAACAATTGCTAGTTTTTAGTAATACTGCTCAATACGTTATCATTTGGTAAAATCGGCCAAATCATTCTGCTAAATATATTGTACATGATTGGCATCCAAATATGCGCAGTTGAGAAACAATAAAAACTGGTTGCATACAAAACACATTTGTATTTAAGCAAAGTAAAGAACGATTGTAAATGTTGAAAAGCTATTTAGAAAGGAACGAAATCATAAATTTATTCACCTACCACAAAAAATTCGATGATCAAGAACACATTTTAAGTTCCATATTCAAGTCCAACGTCCGTTTCACATTGCCCAATGTTGTCCAGTACCACAACCCACAGGCCTATTCACAATTGACCAAAATGAAGTGAACGCTTTGACAGCTCTGCCGCCATTCACCGAGAATGAAAAACGTCACTCAGATATTTTCGTTTTCGACCACCGAAAAGCCAACATTCTGCCAACCAATTTTACGATTTTAATGAACAAATAATGAATTTTAAAGTCGATATATCGGTGTGCCGCGTCTGCATGAAATCCGAAATGGGGACATCCCTCTTCAAAGACCACAGCCTTCTCGAGAAGTTTGTTTACACCACTAAACTCAGTGTACGTGTGTACTCTATTATAGTAGATTTAGTTTGGCATTTTTGTAATAAAATGGCGAATAGAATAGACTTCCTCCAGAGAAAATTGTACCACATTCTGCTGTGAACTCGAATTGCACGAATTAACGTTGAAAATGTAAAATTTTTAAAATAATTAAAATATTTTTTTGTAATTTAGATTAAGGAGAACGACAGCATGCCAGCCATCCTGTGTGAAAAGTGCGTAGGGCGGCTAAAAATAGCCTACGAGTTCTGTCGTCTGGCGAACTCCTCGGAGAGACACCTGCGCAAGTTTATAATCAAAATCAGTAGCGACTTCCAGGAAGTGACCAAGACGCTGGCTCAGAATGAGGAGGATGGTGCGGTTGTGGACGAGGACGAGAGCGACATTCATGCACTCATTGACGAGGCGGGTGGGTTTGACCAGATCAGTGTGCCCACCAAACAGGAGTCGGTTGGCCTCACCGAGGAGCTGGAGGTAGTTGAAATGGCCGACGAGGTGATTCAAACCAAGCAAGAGGTGTTCGAGCACGAGATCTACATGGAGGAGTTCCACGAGATCATCCAGGAAGACAACTGCGACACGAATTTGTATTTGGATGAAAATTCCGCTGAGGAGTTGCATTTGTACGAGGAAGGCAATGAGTTGTTCGACGACGACGTGGAAGGAGAGGCTGAGGAGGCGACGGCGGTGGCGATGGCGGAGGAGGAAGAGTCGAATTTGGCAGAGCAACAGGAATTTCTATCCAGCATTGAGGACAATGACCTGAAGGAGCTCCAGAGGGAGGAGAAGAAGCCAGCCAGAAAGAGAGCGCGTCCTGCTAGGAAACCGTACGGAGAAACAGCTTCTGTCAAGCTTGAAGGCAAGTCCAACATTTGCATCAAGTGCAACAAGGACTTTAGCACCAAGACGAACTTGATGCGGCACATGAGTACGCACGATGGTGTGAAACCATATCAGTGCACAATTTGCGGGAAGGGTTTCACTCAGAATGGTTCGCTGAAGCAGCACATGTTCATCCATACGGGCGAGAGGCCTCACGTATGCAACGTCTGCCGTAGAGGCTTCACTCAGAGCAAGAGCTTAATATTTCACATGCGCCGGCACACGGGAGAAAAGCCATTCACCTGCGAGGAATGTGGAATCAGTTTTCGACAAAAGGACGGTCTGAAGGTATAAACGCACATCCCTACTATTTATTTAGCTGTTCACTTCCATTCCCCTAAAGGTTTTTTTGTTGTTAGACGATTGTCGTTAGGTACTACATCTTTGAAATTTGGCAGGTATTCATATGAGAATTTGTTAAAAAGCGGAAACCGCCAATGGCAATCAGTGTGACTATTTTTTACGAAACGATTCTCTAGGTATTTGCAGAATCCCATGGCTGGACACCCATCCTACTTCTATTGAGATTGATGCACTGTCTGTATCAACCACATCGTAATTGCGGATGATTTTAATATTCACAATCAACCTTGTTTTCGATATTCTGTCTCGATAACTCTCAAATGAACGAGTGAACATCTTAAACTGTCCAAGTCGTATACCGATCACTGCTGGTCATACCACCAAACTGCATTTGCCTTTTATTCTGATAAATACATGATCGCCTCTAAGCCTATGTCATACCAGCTATGTTTCCTACACTATGAAGTTAAAAAGCTGCGAACAAAATTGTATGACAATATGAGAAAGCAATTTGGGACGGACTTGTTTAGGAATTTTAACTGGTCACTATGCTTGCTCGATAGAGACGTGTCCATCGCTGTTGATATGGTGTGGAACATCTGTATTCTTAACCATGTGAAGAGTCCGGAATGCGTTGTACGACTGAATGCAAACATGCTTTTAGCATAAGAGGCTGATAAACCAGAATCAAAAATGATTGCAATATTCTCAAACATGTCAAATTCACATATAATGCAAGTTGAGCAAAAAATACCACAATGTCCCAACAGACAATGATATTCTAATGCTCAAGTCCTTAGACAAAGTTTGTTTCTAGCGTCCATTTGTACTGAATGCAGTCGAAGAAATACTTCACGATCTCATCGTACACAAATCTAGTGTTCCAAACTGTATTTTCACCATTGTTCTGAAGAAGTGTTCTAATCATTTTCATCTCCCCAATTCGTCTGGACTTTCTTCCAGTAGATGGAAAACAGCATTTGTTCGGCTCGTTCCAAAAAAGTTTGTGGAAACGTTGATATATACTCAGTTTGTCAAATATATCGAATAGCGACAACTCCATAATGATTGCAGTAGAGTCGTCTTAGCAAGATTTTCAATGCTGATCTGATAGTATTTTTCAAGGAAAAGTGGAAACAATCTCTTCATCTATGTTAATAGCAAAATTGTTGCACTCTTATGTGACTACAATATGTAAGATGAACGGCTTAAACTTGGGGACGAATCTCACATCTGGTCTTGCACTTCCTTTCAAATCCGCGCGATAAACCAGTCAACCAATTACAAATTCGAGAACACGGTTGAAATGCCTTATATCTTTCACTATTTTATCGGGAATTGCTATGCAACTCTATGAATTAATTTTTTTATAGCATCATGTTCTGAAGTATCACAGTGGTGCACCGAATACACAAGATCGCCACGTCTGTTGCGTCTGCGACAGGGTCTTGGCCTCTAAGTACTCCCTGGGGGTGCATATGAAGAAGCACGCTGCTAAATCAGACGACAAGAAACCAGATCTGGGCTTTGAATCAGAGACGACGATGACGAGTAGCAAAGACGAGCTTAACAGTAGCACAACACCACCGCCATTATCAGCACTACCACCAGCATCAGCACCAGTTTCACAACCGATGGAAGTCGCAACAGAAATACCCAGTGGAACTATTTTGCAGCAGACAACAGGTAACGCTGGCGCTGGACTACGAATGAAACAGTTTCAATGCGGAAAGTGTTTCAAATCATTTCACATCAAGTAAGTTCTTCACGAGTTAGACCCATAAGCATGTCCAATAACTGTGTTTTTTCTTTTAGGCGAAATCTCCTCCGACATTTAAGAAACCACGACGTCAGCACCTTAGAGTTGCACGAATGTGCCGATTGTAAGATTGGATTTGATACAAAACGCTCTCTAAAGCTGCATCGCCAACGTGATCACAAGGATGTGATACCCGACTTGAACAACTGTGAATACTGTAATGCACCATTTGTAACGGTCGCAGATCTCAGCGAGCACATTGCCAACGTACATGACGCAATTGAGCAAGATTGTCCTCATTGCAATGAGCACTTTAAATCACAGAAAGTGTACTACGACCATTTGCTGGAACATGAACATATGCTAGACTAATGATATTTGCTTTAGTTACAGATGTGTTAGTAGGTCCCCTTCTGTACCTATCTTTTGTTTCTGAAAAGTGTTCTTGATAGGAATAAATGCACTTTTTTCAAAGATTCCACGAGATGTTTTTTATTTTTTATTTGGATATGCGGAAGAACTCTAATCTGAATGTCTTCTTAGAGCGACATTCATCCAACCAAAAGATGAGCTTCTCGGAGGCTTTAAATCGATAGAGATTGTGAGGGAATCATTGCTGCCAAGAACACCAGTATGTAGACCGTGATGCTTTCATCTAATAGAAGGAACCAGACATAGTTTCGTGAGTTTATTCGCATTTCTTATTTCTGCAAGGAACGGTAAGAAAAAAGATTTTTGGTTGTTCCCTGATAGCATCTTGCTCGAACAACATGTTCGCGAATCCAAACAATTCGCATAATCAGAGATGCAAACTTATTCAGTCATTAAATGAAGACCTGCAGAAAATCTCGCAGTCAGTTAAAACGAATTTAGTTCATTCCAACGCAAGTCCGTCAAACGGCAGTGCATCTAATTACATGAAAACTAAATTTTCACTTAGCCACTCTCCACCTCCACGCTGGTTGCCTAGTACCTTGATCGGAGATTGGGTAACCAACCCCTTTCGAAGATCTTGGGGCAGCAGACGAGAGCGGGTGGAAGAGTGCTTCCTCACTAGAGCACTTCTTTTTTAGACGTCAACAAACGAATTCCCTAGATGGAGTCAATGGTGGCGTCTACAGTTCCAGTTAGGTTGAACTAATCCAATGATCTGCTTCAACATATTCGGATCAAAGGTCGGTAAGGGATTTTCAAGCTTAGTCAGGACCTTGGAATGGAGAAAGTACTCTTCCCTCTTTCTCGTCTGCTGCCCCAAGATCTTCCAAAGAAGAATTTTTCTTACGAAGAATTTTTCTCTCGAAGCGACCAAGGATATCTTCATCATCTTTTAATAAAGTCCATGTTTCAGCGCCGTAAAGCAGGACTGGGATGATCAAGGTCTATAGAGTCTCCTTAGTTGTTCGAGATAGGGCTTTACTGTCGAATTGCGTTATAAGCCCAAAAAAACAGCGATTGGCAAGAGTTATTCTTCGATTGATTTCTGCACTGATTTTGTTTGTTGAATTTATAGCAGAGCCAAGGTAGACAAAGTCCCTTACTACCTCGAAGTTATAGCTGCCCACGGTGACGTTTTGTCCAATTCGTCGGTGTTGGTTTTCCCTTCTTGTTGACAGCATATACTTGGTTTTGCCCTCGTTTATCGCTAAATCCATTTTGGCCGCTTCCGCCTCAATGCTTGCAAACGCACCGGTGACAGCCCGCTGAGTTCTTCCGATTATGTCTATATCGTCGGCGTATGCAAGCAGTTGTACAGACTTGTAATACATTGTGCCTCCAGTGTTGGCTTGTGAGTTCCGCACAATCCGTTCAAGTACAATATTGAAGAAGTCACATGACAGCGCGTCACCTTGTCTAAAGCCTTTTTTGACATCAAAGGTCTCGGTGAGGTTATTACCGACCTTGATGGAGCAGCGAGCGTTCTCCATCGTCAGCCTGCACAGACGGACAAGTTTGGCAGGGATGTCAAAACTAGACATGGCTCTATAAAGCTCTTCTCTATAGTAGCTGTCATAGGCGTCCTTGAAATCGATAAAGAGGTGGTGAGTATCGATTTGGAATTCTTGGATTTTCCCCAGGATCTGCCGAAGTGTGAAGATTTGATCGATGGTGGACTTTCCTGGCCTGAAACCGCACTGATAGGGTCCATAAAAGCTGTTCATAAAAGGTTTCAGGCGTTCACACAATATCGCAGAAAAGATCTTGTATGCGATGTTGAGGAGACTGATGCCTCTATAATTGGCGCAGTTGAGGGGGTCTCCTTTCTTATGGACCGGGCAAACGATGCTGAGATTCCATTCATCAGGCATACACTCGTCTGACCAAATATTAGAAATGGGTTGGTGTATGCACTCTACCAATTCATCCCCCGCTGCCTTGAAAAGTTCGGCCAATAAGCCGTCAG
This sequence comes from Brachypalpus laphriformis, assembly GCA_945910035.1. Lineage (NCBI taxonomy): Eukaryota > Metazoa > Arthropoda > Insecta > Diptera > Syrphidae > Brachypalpus > Brachypalpus laphriformis. Next base: position 9,863,124 of record OX246753.1, on the reverse strand, counting down.
GTCCAGCAGCCTTGTTCGATTTTAGCTTGGATATTGCTATCCTCACTTCGTTTTGGTCAGGTGGACGGAAATTTTGACTATCATCGTCTATGTTGAATGGTTCATTCTGCCTGACAGCGGGATGTTGGTCTTCGTCGCCGTTATACAGTCTGCAGAAGTAGTTTTTCCATATTCTCAGCATCGACTGTGATTCTACTACGAGGTTTCCATTTTCATCTCTACAGGTTTCTGTACGGGTATTACTTCTCTGACACGTTCTTTTTACCTTTTGGTAAAACTTCCGTACATTGTTCCTGGAGTATAAACTCTCGATATTCTCAAACGCGCGCTTCTCATGCTCTTTCTTCTTCTTTTGGAGAAGCCGATGTTCTTCCCGTCTCTTTTGCTCGTAGAGCTCACGAGCAGCTCTCGTCTTCCTTTGCAGCGCTGCTTTGTATGCCTCTCGTTTTGCTGCATGCACTCGCCGGCATTCTTCGTCAAACCAGGGGTTTCGCGTTGGTGGGCGAGCGAGACCCGGCACATCAGTCGCGGCGTTTCTGATGGCATGTTGGCAGCGTTGCCACTGGTCTTCGGCACTTGATGCTGGCGGCAAAGGGGTGATTGAGAAATTTCGGGGTACGCGTTCAGCGAAGAGTCTGGCAGTCTCTTGCGATTGTAGCTTTTCGACGTTAAATTTTCTAACAGTAATTCTTCTTTGTTGCTCAGATTGGGATATCCGCATTCGTACCTTGGCTACAACAAGGTAATGATCCGAGTCTATGTTGGCCGCTCGGAAGGTCCGGACATCCAGAATACTGGAGGCATGCCTTGCGTCGATCGCAATATGATCAATTTGGTTGATCGTTACATGATCATTGGACCGCCATGTCTGCTTATGAATATCGAGATGAGGAAACCATGTGCTTGCTATGGTGACATTTCACTCCACAGCGAAATCAATTAGCCTTAGTCAGTTATCAGACGTGGTGTCGTGTAAGCTATGCTTACCGACTGCCCTACAAAAGACGTCCTCCTTTCCTATTTTGGCGTTAAAATCGCCCAATACGATTTTAACGTCGTATTTAGGACATTGCTCATATGTTTTGTCGAGGAGCTCGTAGAAACACTCTTTGGTGGCAGGGTCCTTTTCTTCTGTGAGGGCATGAACACATATTAGGCTTATGTTAGCGAATTTAGCCTTGATCCGGATAGTCATAATACGCTCGCTTACGTGTCGGAAACTTAAGACTTCTTGAATAAGTCTGCCGCGTATGACAAATCCGCATCCGAATAAGCGTTGCCTGTTGCCTCTGTAATCAATCACCGTAGTAGATGTCACAGTTTTTCATCCTCTTTTTGCCCGGCCCATCCCATCGCACTTCCTGGATGGCGGTAATATCTGCTTTATAGCAGTCTAGGGCCTCTGCTAGTTGTTCGGCTGCACGTGGTCTGTAAAGGGACAGAACATTCCACGTACAGATCCGAAGGTCGTCGTCCTTATTTCGTTTGCTGGGGTCGTCATTAGTTGAGTCATCCTTATCCGAGGCTTTTGGTTGTTTCGGAATCATGAGTTACCCCGACGGCACAACCCCCAACCTGGAGGGCCAGTTCCTTAATTATTCCCCCAGGACGAGGGGGGAACTCCCGTAGTGGACTACTGGCACCGATGTACCCCGCCCCGCGTCCTAGGGGTATAACATAAGGCACTGGACCTCCAGGTTGGGGGTGTGCCATCGGGTTAAATTTCCTACCACGTAAAAAGACTTTGGTTACGAAGCAACCAACAGCCTCGGATACGGATAATTTTACTGCTGACAACCATTTCAAACGTTAATAGGGACAACAATCTTCGTATCCTCATCACCTCTTCATCGATTTGAAAGTTGCTTAAGATAGCGTGTATAGAGATGAGTTATACCAAGCCATTTCTAGTCGCGGCACCCTTGCCAAGTTCGCCCGTCAATGCAGGATAACGATGAAGAACTTTCGGTGCTTCATCAAAGTCGGTAAGAACACTACCGAAGCGTTCGATGCCAGGAAATGTCTTAGACAAAGTGACACGCTATCATGGGTCATAAGTCAACACCGGAGGTACAATATTTTACAAGTCTGTCTGAGTCTATTGCCTTACGCCGATGACATTAACATAGTCAGAAGAACTCAGCGGGCCGTCACTGAGACGTTTGCGATTATTGAAATAGCGGTAGTAAAGTGGCCTAGCGGTCAATAAAAGCAAAACAAGTATATGGTGTCTACGAAAAAGACACCCAACGTCTCGGCGTCTTGGACAGAATGCCACAATAGATAGGAATTAAAGAACTTTGTCTACAAAGGCTCTATGAAGAACTCAGTAAATGATATCTGTGCGGAAATCAAGCGAAGAATTTTTCTTGCCAATCGTTTTTATGGGCTAAAAAGGCAATTGAGTAACAAAGTCCTATCTTGAACTACTTGGTACAATTATATGTCTCAGTTGTGCTGTATGGCGCAGATGCATGGACTTTGTCAAAATGGGATGAGGATGCCCTTGTTTACTTAAAAAAAAAGTTGTTCGAGTGGCCTAAGTCCGCCCCGGATTGTAGCGCCACCTAAGTAAGTGAATAATAGTAATGTGGAAAAAACTAACTCACCGACTTTCCAGAAGGTATAGGTTAAGGTATGTCCACGCAAAAAAAAAAACATTTGACTACCATTTTCAAAAACAATTGAGACACATTTGAAAAAAGATTGTTCCCAATCAGGAAATAATTAGGAAACATTTTGATGTCTAAAATATTTCATCAGCAAAACTGATGAGTTTGAAGCCTCGTAGATTCTCAATAGGGATTCCGGAAGGCATGCTTCACGATTGACGTCATATACGATTATGAAGTCGTTAGTATGGCGAGAAAATGGATCGAAGGAAGACGATGGATGGCTGGGAGTAAGCAGTACTGCGCCATCATCACAACGATTTTCTAGAGAAAGAAGTGCAAGTGAAATACTTCGCCGGTAGAATAATGCCAATGAACAACGACATCACAAAGCCATTTCCAGTTATTACCAAGGGTAACAAATTACAAATTAAATTACTCAATAAATATCAAATATCAAGTAACAAGACTGACAAGATGGCACAAGAGATGGCATCCCTTCGACAGAGGCAGGTGGACGCACAGAGTGATCCCTAACATACCGTACATGGATGTATGAATCAATAGAAATCGAGGTCGAATTTCCCCTTGAATACTTACGGGCGCTTCGAGGCCTATCTCCACAAGAATAGGCACAATGACAACTCCTGTGCCCAACTTGCACGGAAGCAGTTGAAGATGGAAGGTGTAAGATATTCCATTGCCTGCTGTATCAAGAACAACGAAATCTACATGTGGAGAAACTGTGGGAGGACTTAACCCCAGACGAAGTTCCTAGTTAGATGGTGTGCACGAATGATGGCTGAGACGTGGCAACGAACATGAAGAATCGGCGTCGACAGGAATAGACAATGACACGTATTGCATTATGCTGCATAGGTATATGAGGAAGACAACTGATATGTGGTTGTTACCGCTAAACTATTTATTTATGTACTTTTAATTAAAAAAAAAAAACAAACAAACTACAGTATTTGAAAATTTAAAGTGCGTAGCAATTCCCAGTAAATGTGAAGCAAAGTGCACCATTGAATATAAGACATTTTTTCCCCTCTACATCTCGAACATTTTTATCATTTATCCAATTGATGTCGTTACCTTCACTTTTAACTTACTCACTTTTACAGCATTCTCTATAGTCCTGGTTTTAATTATGACTTCTTTCTCTTTCCATTTTAATTTTTCGGAAACGTTTAGTCCTTCCATATTACATACATAGAAGTACTATAATTACACACACAAATCAAACAAAGTTCATTACTCTTCAGCCATTAAAGTCTAGCTTAAATTTATCGTTTTAAAAGTATGTAATCCAACTCCTCCAAAACCATGAACTCATTAACATCTTTTTGTGATAATCTTTTAATCCAATGCTCCTACTTCATTAAACCTATCTAGCGCATATTTAAATGTCTCTTCCACTCTCGTTGAACCAAACATGATTCTCTTCTTCTCCGCGAAAGCTTCTACATCCTTGAGTACCCCAATATCCGTTCCCTTTGAACTATCTTTGCACATAGTGATCAGCGGGAAAATGGTCAACAGAATCCAAACGCCTGAGAACTCCATTCGCCTCATCTCGTATTGGAAGTCCTCCCAACTTGGTATATCCTTGTAGTTAATACTCTTTAAAGTGTCTTGAAACTGTTTGAAGTAAATTCTTAGAAATTCGTATCTCTTTCTTTTTAATAAATCCGCAGGTATACTGGAGTGCAAAAAGTAGTTAATATCAATGGCGGGACTTCCATAATTGGCAAGCTGAAGGTCAATCTAAGAAAAATATACAAGGTTTAAAAAGGCAATATAGGTGGTATGAATGCACTTACAAATGCCAGATCGTCGTCCTTAAATAGGAAATTGTTCACCCATAAGTCGCCATGATTGATCACCTTATAACGACAATTTGCGCGATCACAGGTCTCTATTGTTTTTTTATGAAAGACTTCATTCGTAGATAGGGTATGAATTTTGTCTGCAATTGATTCATAACCATCCCACGTTCCAATCACATCTGATGCACTTTGGAGCATACCCTTCATATGATTATCCATTAAGTCTGAACATTTGGTACCAAACTGGAACATGTGATCCTTTATCTTATCGATAATTTCTGGGAACTACATAAATGTTTATTTGAAAATATGTTACGATCATATTCCACATTTTTGAAATCTTACCTTTTCCGCGAAGACCATTGACGCCGCGTGGAATTTGCCTATTTTCTTAAGCAGAATTATGCAATCTTTTTCACTGAGACCAATAATCCGGTCTTTTAGTTCGTAGCCTAAGGCATTGAGGTCTTCAAAGACGTACAATTCAGAGTCATATTTAACAACTGTAAATAGTCTGTAAAACAAAGAAAAATGAATGATAAACGCAAGAAGAACTAAAGAATCAAGAATCATTTTTAATGGCCTGGCCTTGATATTAGCTTATTCACTTGTACGAAGGTTCAGTGAATCCTGTTCTACATCCATGGACTGGCCAGAATAGTTAAATCTTCAAAAGTGCTAAATGTCTGTATGTTATGTTTTTTTAGGGAATTGCATAGCTGATGAGCTCGCCACAGGAGAAGAAGATTATGAATATGACATATGTACTTATTATACTTATTTACTTAGATCTCTTAACACCTCGGGGCGCATTATCTTGTTCGGAGTTCTGCATTTGGGCTGTCTCCAACTCATTCCTAAAGAGCTTGATTCCTCCTCAACTGTTCTGCGCCACGTTTGCCTAGGGCGTCCCGCTTTTCTGTCTGCCTGGGTGAGTGGATTCCACTACATGGCGTATTTCGCAATGGAGTTATCTTCGCGCCGTAGGGTGTGTCCACTGCCACTTTCTCCTTCGTATAGTAATGTTTATAGGTTTTTGGTCAGTTCCCATATAAAGTTGTACGTTGGAGATACGGTTCGGCCAAAAAATCCTCAAAAGGATTCTTAAATATTTGTTTACGAAGACTTGCAGTTTGCGTTTATTAATAGTACCTACCAGGTACTGCATCCATAAAGCAGCACAGAATCTACGTTGGAGCGGAACAGTTGCAGCTTGGTTCTTAAGCTGATAACATTGCTTCTCCAGATTTTGGATAGCATTCCGAACGCAGCCTTAGCCTTCATGATTCTGCTGCACACATCCGGCTTGGTGGCACCGCGATTAGCCGAGACCACACTACCTAGAAACGACTTTCTCGAGTCCCTGCCCGGCAATGTTAAGTTGAGCGCGGGTGTTAGAAGTGCTCGGGGCTTTTGTTTTGGCTGTGCTTATTTTTAGCCCCATTTTGGTTGTCCCAGCTTCTAGATTGTGGGCATCAAATGAAGGTCCATTATCCGATGAGAACGTAGGCAAACATCATCAGCGTGTTTAAGGTTAGATGTCATAGTCCAACGAATTCCATATTTGTCTTCCGTCAATGCTGCACGGAGTACATCGCCGATAACCACCAAGAACAATAGTGGTGACATTATGCACCGTTGACGTACTCTTTTTGTACACCTAACCATTCTGTAAGACGTGACATTTACCGGCCTCGTATGTAGCCTTGATAATAGCTATAAGCATTTCTCGGATGCCTCTCCTGCGCAAGGTGGTTGGTCTTGATAGCATCTCGATTTAAGCTGTCGGAACCCTTCTCGAAGTCGATAAAAAGCAAATGTAGCGGAGATCTGTACTCAACGCATTGCTCGATTATGATCCGTAAGGTGTTTATGTGGTCGATGCAGGAATATCCAGCACGAAAGCCTACCTGTTCGACGTCGAGAGTTAAATCTAAATGGTCTTTGATTCGTTCCAGAATTATTCTAGCCGTTATTGGCTACATATGGAAGAACGCATATCGTCGGCTTCGTGCAAAAATTCATTAAGTACATTTGCCCAATGTTTGGTTATTCACAATTCAAATTGGCAGTGCAGTAAAAAAATATTTATACAAAGATTTTCAAAGATTTTTTTTTTGTTTTTAAATGATTATTATCTCATCTGATGCACTTAAAGAGTTTTTGCATGGGTGAATACATTAAAACAAGCACTTAGGTACTTTAAACTGAAAAATGGCAAAAATGTACTTAGTGAGTTTTTGCACTAAGCCGTCGATATATTTGTACCTCTCCAGTTTCTGCATTCCATCAAGTTTTACTTTTTCCTCATCTTCCACTCCTGCGGAAACTGTTCACTATCCCAAGCTCTCCGTATTAGAGGACGCAGCAAATCTGCCGATGTACTTGGTGCCGCTTAATATAGTTTGGCAGCGATGCCATCGATACCAACCGCCTTGTTCTTCTTTATTGCTGCTATCATTTCAATTTTACTGGGAGTTGCGGTGTGAATTCGGGAATTTGTTGCTTCGAAGTGCTCATTCGAATTAGAGATCATACCGCCATCGTCTAAGTGGTTTAGCACTGTAGCAGAATGTTCTCTCCATCTAATGAGCTGGTCCCCATCTGAAATCAGAAGGTTATCGTCTAGGCTCTTCACTGGGTGTTGTTTGGAGTTCCGACAACCAATGAGGTCCTTAGTGATGCTATAAACAGTTCTACTGTCACACCTACTTGCTGCTTCTTTAGCCCGTGAAGCCAGTGAGTTGATATGCTGACGTTTGTTATGTCTCACACTACGCTGCACTTCCTTCTTTTTCGCACGGTACTGGGCTTCTAGCTCGGTTCTCTCTACTCCTGAGGCCGCATGACATACGTATGTCAATTATTATTCTTAAGCTTCAGCAGTTTGGCCAATGTTGTGAATTTTGCAACAGCTCAAAGTCATTACTTCGAAGAGTCAATTTTTAGTGTCGGAAATTGTTAAGCGAGATTATTATGTACCACATTATTCTGTCGGAAAGGAAAGCGAGAAAGCAGGAGGGCTTTTTATACTGCATCGATAAGGGAAGTGCTTAGCACATATCACGTTGATCATCTTGGACCACTTGATAAAACGACGAAGCAATACAGTTTCATATTACGCGTTTTACGAATTTACATAGAACAAAAACGACGTCGTCGGCAGAAGAAGAAGAATATCCAAGCTTGAGTTACAAGTAGCAACATTCGGGAATCCTGCTTGGATCATATCAGATCGGAAATCTGTTTTTGCGAGTAAGGTTTTCGGGGACTATTGCAAAGCCGAACACATTTAACATCTTTTGTTTGCGACCGGCGTTCCAAGGGGCAACGGCCATGTGGGGCAAATTAATCGCATAATTATTTCAGCTCTTTCTAAATTGTCATGAGAGGATTCGAAAGAATGGTATGCGCATTAAAGAAAACTCCAGAGATGTATCAACTCTACTTGGCACCGCAGCATCAGGACGACACTTTTCGAGCTAATGTTTGGTGCACGGATGAAGAACAATACGGACCCTGAACTAGTTAATTTAATCGAAGAGTATATACTAGAAGCATTCAATAGTGATCGAGAATAAGCGCGGCAGTTAGCATGAAATGCGATAACTACGAGTAAGATCCAGGAAGAAAACTGTCAGACGTACAATCGAGGAAGATGTCCAGCGAGAAAATACAAACAAGGGGATTTGGTGGTAATTCGTCGAACACAATTTGGATCAAACCTAAAGATAGCTAGAAAGTATCTAGGTCCGTAAAAAATCTGCGGAATTGGATTTCGAGAGAATGAAACACGAGAGGTATGATGTACAGAAGGTGGGCGATCACGAGGGACCAGCCATTACAACGAGGAGCGCTGATATGATGAAGAAATAGAGTCGGACCAATTTTAATGAGTTCAACTCGTCTTCGGACGAGCGCAGCTTTAACTAATTTGTCTTTCGTGTGTCTCTAACAGTTCGCTGGGGACGGCTTGTACGCAGAATGGTCGATCTGTGGAATTTGTTGGTTCATCCTGTTCTCAACTCTGCACAGCATAATTTTATTTCGATAGCTAGCCCCAATTCACTAAGAAGACGACAAAAGTTTATCCAACAAGACGGAGTTAATGGAAGACGAACGACGAAGACGAGTTGAAACTGAGTTGCCAAGACCCTTTATACGTTTTTCCTATCTTTAAATATATTTAATATCTTTTTTGTAGGGTACTTCAAACCCTTTTGATATCAATAAATTGAATTGTAATGCTCTTAAGTATCGAATTCTACATGTGGGGGAGTTGTGCCGTATCTGAAGTTGGAGTTTTATATGTATGGTAAAGGGGTTAAATCAAAACACAATCCTTTATAATAAGGTGAAGTTATTTCATCTACTTTAGGGTTAGTTCGTTGTAATCACAATAGCAGTTGATATTTTACAATATTTTTAAGCTAAGTCATAATATTTAACACTCAGAATGGGAAACAATTAGATTTCAGAATTGGCAAAGTATTTGAAACTCAGATCCGGGTAAAACAGTATCGTCTCATAAGCATTTGTAGCGATCAAAACCTACCGTTGCTCTCCGTGGCTGCTGGTCAAATGTTAAGTTAGTCTCTCTTTCTTTTGCTAAGGAAATCCAACGATGATGACGATGACAAAATCTTTAAATATTATAAAAGCAACAACTTGTGACATTGAATACGGTTTCCCCAAAACTGCTAGACATACATAGGTAGGTACTTGAAATTTCGCACAGTTATTCATTATTTTGCCTAGATGCGAGATAAGAAGGGATTTTCAGAAATCCAAGTTCTAAGTGCCATAAAGGGGGTTGAGACCGAATTTTCCGTCACTAAAAGTTAATTAATTATTTTATTATAGCCCTAGCTCAGTAATGACTCATCGGAACCTCATAGAGAAGACCTTTCTACTATATGTGGCATATGTAATGTAGGTGAACGGGAGGACACGAAACATTTGGTTGGAAAGTGCCCAACTCTAAGGGAAACTTGGCGTAATGTCTTCGGTACCGATTATCTATCGGACGAACAAGTAATCGATGTGCTTAGTGAGCTGAATGTTCCACTATTAATCGAATACTGTAAAATCGCTTTAGCCTATCGTGGAATAATAATCCAACAAGATTTTTGAAGAAAAGGGGTGTATTGGTACGATATTGGTGTATTTCGAACTGATCTTTGTTAAAATCTATTTGTCAATCGGCAGACGGCACAGCCATGTTATGGTGATTAGTTTTTATAAGTTAATGATGAAAATAAAAAATCAATCAAATTCAATTAATTATATTAATAATATCTGGAGAAAAGTAATGGAGAGATTCACAATTGAACAAAGAACGAAAATAAAATAATTTTATTATTTAAATCAGCAATCAACAGGTCAATAAGTTTTTTGCCGTTGATTAAATTAAAAATTTTTTGTATCTTACATGTATAAGTGTTAACAGAAAAATATTAAAAATATTTTACTACATCGGAGTATCTATTTACGAGAAAGTGTATACTTGACATTTATTATTGACAGTTTATCGCGAAGAAGTATTATAACTACCTTCACAAATAAACTAACGATTACTATGTATAAATAGATAATGTACCCACATCTGTATACAATTAACATAATATTAAGAGCACGTAGACTGTTTACTTTGAATTAATTCACGTTCAAAATTCGCGCGCATTTTAATTGGCGGCAGTTCTTACAACAATTTGTAGATCCCTTTGAAGAAGAAAGTGATCTTGTGTATTGTGTAATAGTAATGTAGAGGTGCTTACGAACAATCTGGACTATGACTATTCATCAGACCAATGGAGACTATTTATTAACTCATCGAAATTAAGTTTGAAAGCAGTCTTACAGCAGTCTATAATGGCTATAATCCTCCTTTTGTAACATATAGCAAATGAAATTCATGTCATATGTTTACACTACTGCGAAGGCATAACACTGGCAGTAGCTTATATGGCTGGAAAATTTTTCGCTCTGTTGGATGATAGATATGCCTATCATATCGGTATCGAGAAAACAAATACTGTGAATCATAAGCAAAGACAAAAATAACAAAAAATCTCCCTAGTTATCTGGACGCCACCCCGCAGATTTTCTGAAACATAAACAACTAAGTTTCAAACCACTACACCAAATCTGTGTCTCACTATGTAAAACATTTAAATGATATATTCATAACTTCTTGAAACTTAACAAAAAAAAAAAAAAAAACATGGGAAATTAATATCTAAAAATGTTCATATATTTTATTTTATAAACTAAACAGATTTTTCCAAAAACATGGGTGTTCCTTTGATTTTTTACAGACTTATTTTAAACAATCCCACGCCAAGGTATTCAAAATAAGCATTTGCGAAGCACGCCGAATAAAATATTTGTTTTTTGTTGACCAGTATTACAATGCAAAGAGCACATCGTCACCATTTTAACCTAAGAATTTCGCGAATGATTAGCTACTTAGTTGATCGTCCAAATCCGAGATCCATTCAAAGCTTCTATTGAATCTCGTTATATGTACGGTATGATGTGGCATTATATCTGGGATTTATTTCTGCAAATTTTATCCGTCCTGCTGTTAAAAACAGGTCTTAGATCTTAGATGTGGTTTCGGCAGGATGACGCCAATGCTCATACTTCCCGAGCTACAATGTCACTTTTAAGGCAAATATTTGCGAAAATTCGAAAATTAATTAACCACAGCTTTGCCCGATTTGATGAAGCAACTTTTTTCTTTGCGGTTATCGAAAACAGCTCCTGTATGTGAGCAAGCTTGGGACAATCTCCGAGCTCAAGGCCAATATTTACGTAGAAATTCAAGCGCTTCAACCAGAAACATTGTAAAATGTTATGTGAAAAATGTTTTAAATTGTGCCCATCATTGGCAAGCCGTGCTGAGGAATCGCATTCACCTATGACTACGACAGATTATGCAATAATGGTCCATTACTGATAACAACACACACCCGCCATAAAAACAAAGCAATCATATTGCAAATAAGAATTATAAAACAAGCTTAAGGCCACTTTTACTCACTTTGGTGCCAGCAGTTCACTTCCACCGAGGATTTTCTCCATCTCTGGAACAACCTCCCTGTACATGACAGTTTCTTTTGACTTCACAACCATATCTTCTTCTACTTCTTGCTTCATATCTTTCAAAATTAAATGGATCTCCCTTGGGGTTGTATCTGCATCTTCTTTGAATTCAAAGTCAACTTTTACGCGATAAATATCACTACAATAATTCTCGCCACCAATGCTTGCCAAACTTATGTGAAAATCTAAAATTTTCACATCTTTTCTATCAAAACCATCTTCCAGGGCAGTTTTCAAAAACTCCACATTAAAAAATTTTGGAAGCTTCGAACCGTTCACCATCGTTGTCTTGTTCACATAAAAATAAATGAATCGGTGAAGATTGTTTAAATACCCGCGCGCCAACTGATGGCGTGCATTTTATCACACACATCGGCTGCCTTATCTTCATTGATTACTACTCTTGCGAATAAATTTAAGATCAATTCGCTCCGTTTAAGAAAAGATACTTCTTTCAATCATCGGATTTAATTGTAAATAAATAATTTAAGAGATTTGCTCTCGATTACATTTTGTATTTAACCGATGGCGAATACTAATTGGTAAACCAGAATTGTAGTATTGGTATAATTGGTACTATTTTTCCACATTTTGACAGAGAATCTGGTTATTAATCAAAACCAAAAATTAGCTGAGTTCATTGTGGCAGATAGTGTTTATGCGCACGAACAGCAATGACTGGCGAATTTTGAACTGAAATTAAATGTTGATGGATTTAAAGAAGGAAGAGAACTTACTGATAAATTACTAGATTACACACTTGAAATAAGCCTCGCGACATGAAGAAGACAACAAAAAAACTTTTAAGTATAATAATATAAATGGGGTAAATATTCGTACAGATTAGTTGTTCATCGGACTTCGACGGAGAAGGAACAGTGCTATGAGCATTGAGAGTGATAGTGATACTGCGCTATGCGCATCAATAATCATTTCAAATCTGGAAGATCCTGCCAGAGCTCAGGCAAATTCCTGTACATGTCTATCGATGAGAGCCAAAATTCGCAGTCCCTAATTGCCATTTTTCTATGCAATCTTGACACTACCGCGATCAAACAAAGACTGATATTTTACATTTACATTTGATATTTTTATTTACACATCACACTTCTAGGAATACACAAAAAATCAAAATATTTTGAATTTGCTCACACAGTGTGCCACACGGCAAAATCGGTGGGCAGACTGCCCCACACACGGCACACACTTGAACACACCGACACAAGTATACGCACAAGTGTTCTGTATATGGGCGGCTTAATAAGAATGAAAGTGTGACAACATGACATTGCTATTTCGTACCTACGCGTATACAATTGTGGCGTGGTGGCGATACTCTGTCTAACGTCCCAGTCAGTTTCCACAGTTTATTTTAATGAGACGTGTACCACTGTTGTGAAGATAAAAATGTCTACCAATGGTGCAAACATTCCGAATTACCTCAACGAGGAATTCTTTCAAGACGCCTTAAATGAGGGCTTCGAGCAAAATGATGTTAAAGTCAAAAGTTTAAATATAAAGTTGATAAGTGAAGGCGGAGAGAATTACTGCAGTGATATTTACCGAGTGAAAGTGAAATATTCATCGGGTGGCAAGAAGAATCACGATATTTCACTTATTGTGAAAAACATGAAAAAGAATTACATGCATGAACTATCATTGCCATCAAAGGAACTAGATATGTACAAGCTGGTCTTGCCAAAGATGGAAGAGCTTCTTGGGGAGGGGGCAGTATTGGGACCAAAGTGAGTATAGATGAGATACTCGTACATATAGTATGCGAGCCGAAATTGTATTATTCTTATTTAAGATGTTTCAAAGCAACGCTCGATTATGATGAGATATACGTATTCGAGGATCTGAATGCTCTTGGATATAGCTTAGGGGAAAGATTGAATGGATTGAATGAAGCTCATGCACATATTTTATTGAACAAAATTGCCATCTTCCATGCAGCGTCAATGGTTCTGGCAGAAAAGGTGAGTGATTTTTATTATGAGATATGAATGTAACTCCTTATCACAAATGATAGCAAGGAGCCTAAACCACTCCGGAAAGCGGAGTTCAAATAAATGATTCGCACGAAGCGCTCCACTTACCCACTGTTTGCCAGTACAAAATATTCTCTATTAGACTTAGCCTAAAGCCAGGCGCGACCGCACGGGGGGGTTTTGGGGGTTCAAATGACAGGAAAATTCAACGGCTGCGCTGCCAAAGTTAGAGCATTGTATCCAGAAGCTATTTACGTCTACTGTGATAATCATAATTTGAATTTGGCCATTACACGCGCTTGTAACATACCGTCTATACGAAATTGCATAGGATCCATTAAAGAGGTTGTTCGTTTATTCCGATTATCTAATAACATAAAGCAGCTCTAGTTTTAAAAGACAAAATTCAGGCGTCTTGCCCAAAAGCAAAACAAACGCGTCTTCTAAAATTTTTCGAAACGCATTCGGTTGAGCATTTGAATTCACTCAATTTGTTCTATGGTGTCTATGAATATATCTGTTGCTCATTAGAGTATCTGGATGTACAAAATATGAAAACCGAAGGAGTCAAACCTCACGTTCTAATTGCTGCTATACAAACTTCCCAATTTATAATATCCTTAACAGTGATTAAGCCAAATTTCAGCCTAATGAAAAATGTAAGTAAACTTTTACAAAAAAAAGAATGTGATCTCAGCTGCTGTATGGAATATGCAAACCATTTACATGAGCAAGTAAATGAAATGCGTCAAAACTCCGAAGTTAGATTCAGTCACACATTTGCTGGAGCTAAAGAAATGGCAGACAAAATGGATATTCAATTAGTAGTCCCGCGGCAAGTTGTAAAACAAAAGAACCGTGACAACTATGAAGGAGGTCCTGAAGAATATTTCCGTCGGTCCATCTTTGTACCCTTTTTGGACCGACGGTGCAACTAAGGACTAGATTTCTTACTTACTTACTTTACTTATATCCTTTAACCCCTCGCGGGGCATAGGGCGTTAACCACGCTTGCGCGCCATCGTGTTCGGAGTTCTGCAACGCGTTTGAGCTACCTTCAACTCATTCCTAAAGAGCTCGATCCCTCCTCAACTGTTCTGCGCCACGTTTGTCTAGGGCGTTCCGCTATTCTGCCTACCTGGGTGAGCGGATTCCACTGCATGGCGTATTTCGCAATAGAGCTGTTTTCGCGCCGTAGGGTGTGTCCAATCCATTGCCACTTTCTTCTTCGTATAGTAATGCTTATAGGTTCTTGGCCCGTTCTCAGCTAAAGTTGTTCGTTGGAGATGCGGTTCGGCCAAAAAATCCTCAAGATGATTCTTAAGCATTTGTTTACGAAGACTTGCAGCTTGCGTGTGTTAATAGTGTCCACCTTCCAGGTACTGCACCCATAAAGCAGCACTGATTCTACGTTGGAGCGGAACAGTTGTAGCTTGGTTCTTAAGCTGATAACATTGCTTCTCCAGATTGTGGACATCATTCCGAACTCAGCTTTAGCCTTCCCGATCCTGCTGTACACATCCAGTTCGGTGCCACCACGATTAGCCAAGACGACACTTCCTAAATATAGAAAGTTATCAACTTTCTCGATTTGCTTTCCGGCAATGTTAAGTTGAGCGCGGGTATTAGAAGTGCTCAGGGCTTTTGTTTTGGCTGTGTTTATTTTTAGCCCCACTTTGTTTGCCTCAGCTTCTAGATTTTGGGCCATCAAATGAAGATCCATTATCTGATGTGAAAGTAGACAAACATCGTCAGCGTAATCTAGGTGTTTAAGGTAAGATGTCATCATCCAACGAATTCCATAATTAGCTTCCGTCAATGCTGCATGGAGTACATCGCTGATAACCACCAAGAACAATAGTGGGGACAGTATGCACCCTTGACGAACTCCACTTTGGACTTCAAAATCCTCCGACACCTTACCATTGTGCACGACGTCACACTTGCCGCCCTCGTATGTAGCCTTGATAATAGCTATAAGTTTTTCTGGAATGCCTCTCCTGCGCAAGGCCAACCAGATAGCATCTTGATTCTGCTTTTTACCGACATACGTGCGTGCCCCAGTCGCAAAAGCATTTTTCACAGCACTCCAGTGGTCATCCATGTTCTTTTGCAATATGCTGCTGATTGCTTCTGTTTCTAAGGCAAGATGGTCCCTGAACTGTTGGCGCACTTGGGGAACCTTGAGCCTGTCGATATTGAACCGGGTGATATTAAGTAGGTTTGAGTGGTTGCTGTTGACGGATGCAGTACGAAGGCGTAAATGAGCTACCATAAGATGGTGATCTCGTTCTTGTCCGACGTCAGCTCCACGTTTGTCTCGCATTTCTTGGCCATCGAGAACTCGTTTCTAAAATTCAAAACATTCTACCGGAAAAGTGTTCTAAGCTGGAAACAGAAGAAATACGTAGCACTATCAACGTATTTGCAAAAGAATGGCCAAATGACATCAAAAGATGTATTGATGGTATTGTAGGTGAAATCGTTCATTTACTTGAAGACTGTCATAACTCAAAAAATGCTGTTTTGAGTTAATGATGCAGAATTGTTCGTTTTATCATGCTTCATATTGTGTAAAAATTTCATATTAATATCTTGTATACTCTCCGCGTTAGAATTAAAAGATGTCTTTCTTTTTCCTGCAAGGTGGTAGTCAATTGAAAATTTTAAACGCATTTTCTGCAAAATCGTTTTTTTGAGTTATGACAGTTTTTAAGTGAGCGAAATGACGATAAGGCGCAGGTAAAAATTTCTTTCTTTCATTTTCTTGATATCTGTTTGAATGTTAAATTAACTATGGTTGCAGACATTGCTTAAATATTCCGATTGATAAACGGCCAACAAATTTTATAGACGCTTTCAATTGTTGCGATTTAACGTTGCACCAAACAATACATCGCTTTAAGCAGATCGGTGCAGCACTTCCCGTATCTGTGGCATCAAGTAAACGGTCTTTTTCTTGTCTTCGCAGATTGAAAACTTATCTGCGTAGCAAGACTAGTGAAGAGCGGTTAAATAGCTTGATGTTGCTTAACACGTATAGAGATATTGACGTGAAATAGGAAGAGGTTATAGATATGATGGCTAAAGTACCAAGACGTATGGATATAATTTTGTAGGATATAATTTTGTAGGATATCATTTTGTTTTTGAAACCATTCTATATTCTATATTTTAGTTAGTATAGGCATATGCCATCAAAAAGTTTTTAAAAACTTGTCACCATTTAAAATTGCTAAGGAACCGTAGGACCAAGTGAGGTATGAAAAGTGTCACTGCTTTTTGCAAAATAAATCTTTGGGCTATGAACTTGCCATAATTCGATCACCAAACCATTTTAATTTTTTTTAAAAGGATAATAAAGAGTCTTGGCGTGCTTATCAAAATCCTTAGTAAACACCACTTAAAATGACAATCATTTGTTTTCCAGTACCCAGATCTCATTGAAAAAGTTGGAAGATCCATTTTCGAAACAGGGTTAGTCGAAATTCCTCAGGCTGAAAAGATGGTACACGGCAATCTGAAGTATGTAGCGGAGTTAGCAAAAGACTGGGATGGCTTTGAAGAAATCGCTGCAAAACTGCACAAGCTACCCGATAAATATGACGAAAAGCTCATCGCAGCACTAAAGTCCGACAAGATTCGTTTCAAAGTCCTAAACCATGGTGATTTATGGGTCAACAACTTTTTGTTCAAGTACGATAATAATACTCCAGCTGATGTGAGACTTGTAAGTTTACTACCCCTGTATATGCATACCTCTATAAGACCTTATCCATTCTAGATTGATCTACAAATATGCACCTATACGAGTCCTGGTTATGATCTTCACTATTTTCTTTCTACAAGTATACCGCTAGATGTGGCTATAACAAAACGATACGATTTACTCAGAACTTATTACAAGTCGCTTAAAAGTACTTTGAAGCGTCTTGAATATTCAACTATACCAACTTGGGATGATTTACTTAACGAGATTAGAGTCACCGAATTCTTTTCTTTGCAATCAACATTTATGGCTCTACCAATGATATGTTTACAGAAGGACATATCGAAAGGAAATGATTTGAATACTTTAAAAGAAATAGATGTAGTGAACCAGCTGCGAATCCATATGTACAAATCGAAAAGGGTTCTCAGGGCAACGAAATTCATATTGGATAGGTTGAATGACTTTGGTGTTTTAGATTGAATTAAAAACTACGTGTTTAATATAACGAGTTATTTATTTTCAATTAATCTTATTCAAAAAACATTAATGCAATACCTGAGACCAGTGCACACGAAACGAATGAGCTACATATGTATGTATATGTACATACAAGTATAGTTTTCGATGTCTTATCTGGAGGAGGCTATTTTTATAAATTCGGATCAAATTATTCTGCCATCAAAATTATGTTTAAATTTCAGTTAAAAGTTCATTAATATAGCATAGTATGGTATAGTGTAGTATAGTATGCTTAGTCCTATCAACTGTTTTGGCCAAACAAATTATATTTCATTTTCAAAAAAAAGTATATACTTAGCTGCGTTGAAAACAAAGGATAAACCTTATTATATTTCAGCGGAAAATTTGTGTGTAATATCAGGGTTTAAGTTCAAAAATAAAAATCGAAACAATTTATCGACTTTCATCCACATTGACTAACATTGTGTGACAAGCGGTCTGAGATGCGATGCGACATGACATATGCCACAGTGAAGCTGTTCTGCGCTATTCTGATGATCTTCAGAGGAATAATTTAAAAACCTAAAGACAGCTGGAAACCATCTAGGTCCGTAAGAAATCTGCGGAATTGGATTTCGAGAGAGGTATGATGTACAGAAAGCGGGCGATCACGAGGGACCACCCATTACAACGAGGAGCGCTGATATGATAAAGAAATAACGTCGGACCGATTTTAATGAGCTCAACTCGTCTTCGGACGAGGGCAGCTTTAATTCATTTTTCTTTCGTGTGTCTCTAACAGTTCGCTGGGGACGCCTTGTACGCAGGATGGTTGATCTGTGGGATTTTTTGGTTCATCCGGTTCTTAACTCTGCACAGCATAATTTTATTTTGATAGTCAGCCCCAATTCACTAAGGAGATGACAAAAGTTTATCCAGCTAGACGGAGTTAGTCGAAGACGAACGGCGAAAAGCGACGAACGACGAAGACGAGTTGAAACTGATTTGCCAAGATCCTTTATACGTTTTTCCTTTCTTTAAATTCATTTAATATCTTTTTTGTAAATTGAAGTACCCTTTTGATATCAATAAATTGAATTGTAACGCTCTTAGGCTGTGGTTATGTAGCAAGCGACTAATTACTAGCGGTAGCAAGCGCGAGCTCACACTTTAAAATTAAATTCATTTTGTCAGGGCATTGTGGTTATGTAACATAATTTTACAAGCGCAAGCAAGCGCTAGCTTAGTCGAAAAGTGCCACCAATCGAGAATGGACTGTGAAAAATTAATAAGTGAAGTGAAGAAATGGCGTTGTCTGTGGAACATGCGAACAAAAGAATACAGTAATAGGAAGGAGTCGTTCGATAATATTGGAAAAACCGATTTCCATCTTCCTTAAGCATTTTGTACAAGTGGTGATATTCACCTAATGACGTTGTTTTTTTCTTTTCAAAAATGTGTATCTCAACGACGCACTTTCTGTTAATAAAATTTCTTCGTCTAAAAAAAGCGTCATGTTGTGCACTTCACTGAAACTAAACAGGAACTGAAGCATTAACTAGCCAAATTTTAATCGACCAGCTTAAGAGCACATGAGAGCGCAAGCTCGCGCTAGTATTACTCGCTTGCTACATAACCACAGCGTTAAGTATCGAATTTCACATATATGGGCGGAAGTTGGGGTTTTACATGTATGGTAAAAAGGTTTAAATCAAAACACAATCCTTTATAATAAGATGAAGTTATTTAATCTACTTAAGGGTAAGTGGGTGTAATCACAATAACAGTTGATTTTACAATATTTGTTGACGCTTGTAAATGCAGTAGTAGAATTATTATGAAATTGTTGAGTAATATTAAAAAGACTTAAAGTTGAATTGTGAAGTTGAACTGTGGAATCTAGTATAAGAGTAACATTTACGGCGAAGTATGCGGTTCAAATGTACTAAAACGGACATTTAATAGAGCGGACCAGCTACGATGAGTTAGACAAAGGAATGGAGATTTATTCGTTGAATTTAAATCGCTAAAGTAACAAGTCGTTGATTAATAAAAAGTCCATATAAGTTTAAATCGAGCGTTTTTTTATTTCCAAGTTTTTCATCAAGTCGTTGTCGAGTGGATATCTACTCTAAATCCCAGCCCAACTTTATATCTCGTTGAAAACCAATTGCACAATTTAAACAATATTTTTAAGCTAAGTCATAATATTTAACACTCAGAATGGGAAACAATTAGATTTCAGAATTGGCAAAGTATTTGAAACTCAGATCCGGTTAAAACAGTATCGTCTCATAAGCATTTGTAGCGGTCAAAACGTACCGTTGCTCTCCGTGGCTGGTGGTCAAAAGTTAGTCTCTCTCTTTCTTTTGCTGAGGAAATCAAACGATAATGACGATAACCAAATCTTTAAATACTATAAAAGCAAAAACTTGTTACCTTGAATACGGTTTCTCCAAAACGAGACATTTTGTTGGAAAGTGCCCAACTCTAAGGGAAACTTGGCGTAATGTCTTCGGTACCGATTATCTATCGGACGAACAAGTAATCGATGTACTTAGTGAGCTGAATGTTCCACAATTATTCGAGTACTGTAAAATCGCTTTAGCCTATCGTGGAATAATAATCCAAGAAGATTTTTGAAGAAAGGGGGTGTATTGGTACGATATTGGTGTATTTCGTACTGATCTCTGTTAAAATCTATTTGTCAATCGGCAGACGGCACAGCCATGTTATGTTGATTAATTTTTATAAGTTAATGATGATAATAAAAAATCAATCAAATTCAATTAATTATATTAATAATATCTGGAGAAAAGTAATGGAGAGATTCACAATTGAACAAAGAACGAAAATAAAATAATTTTATTATTTAAATCAGCAATCAACAGGTCAATAAGTTTTTTGCCGTTGATTAAATTAAAAATTGTTTGTATCTTACATGTATAAGTGTTAACAGAAAAATATTAAAAATATTTTACTACATCGGAGTATCTATTTACGAGAAAGTGTATACTTGACATTTATTATTGACAGTTTATCGCGAAGAAGTATTATAACTACCTTCACAAATAAACTAACGATTACTACGTGTAAATAGATTATGTACCCACATCTGTATACAATTAACATAATATTAAGAGCACATAG
Organism: Brachypalpus laphriformis; assembly: GCA_945910035.1. Lineage (NCBI taxonomy): Eukaryota > Metazoa > Arthropoda > Insecta > Diptera > Syrphidae > Brachypalpus > Brachypalpus laphriformis. Next base: position 9,842,261 of record OX246753.1, on the reverse strand, counting down.
ACTGTTTACTTTGAATTAATTGACGTTCAAAATTCGCGCGCATTTTAATTGGTGGCAGTTCATACAACAATTTGTAGAATCATTTGAAGAAGAAAGTGATCTTGTATATTGTGTAATAGTACTGTAGAGGGGCTTATGAACAATCTTGACTATGACTATTCATCAGACCAATGGAGACTATTTATTAACTCATCGAAATTAAGTTTGAAAGCAGTCTATAATGGCAATAATCTTCCTTTTGTAACATATAGCAAATGAAATTCATGTCATATGTTTACACTACTGCGAAGGCATAACACTGGCAGAAGCTTACATGGCTGGAAAAATTGTTCGCTCTGTTGGATGATAGATATGCCTATGATATCGGTAGTCGGAAAAACAAATACTGTGAATCATAAGCAAAGACAAAAATACAAAAAATCTCCCTAGTTATCTGGACGCCACCCCGCAGATTTTCTGAAACATAAACAACTAAGTTTCAAACCACTACACCAAATTTGTGTCTCACTATGTAAAACATTTAAAGGATATTCATAACTACTTGAAACTTAACAAAAAAAAAAAAGAAATAAAAAATATGGGAAATTAATATCTAAAAATGTTCATCTATTTTCTTTTTATAAACTAAACAGATTTTTCCAAAAACATGGGTGTTCCTTTGATTTTTTACAGACTTATTTTAAACAATCCCACGCCAAGGTATTCAAAATAAGCATTTGCGAAGCACGCCGAATAAAATATTTGTTTTTTGTTGACCAGTATGTAACGAAGTAACATAATCCACCACCCCAGAAGCGATCATCCACACTCCACGCACACCTCACTAACCACCTAATGCGGAGGCCGCCAACTGTTGGCAGGTAGCGATACCGAATCTCCTGTCAAACAAGAGGAGAAAATGTAAACACAAAGGTCGCAGACGAGAATGTGGAGGAAATTTTGCATTGGCTCAAAATTCACATTCTCGTCTTGCAGGACTTTTCCATAAAGGAGTGTGGATGAGAGTCAGTCGGGAGAGTCTGCTCAAGTGGTGATAGTACCAAGCAAGCGTACTCTTGACAGCCTCTCAAGGAAATAGTTTACAGACTTTTCCACCAATCTTTTTCCTGCCTTCACCTCGGTGATAGGGCATTAATCCACGGGTCTGCTACTAGCCATAGCCGGCCCGTCCGATAGGTTTCTCCCCTTCTGAGGGAAACACATTTGGTAAATTACAGCGGATTTGCCGCCCTTTGTCGAGCTACAGCACGCCTGCCCTAAGTGCGTACGGCTACCTTCCAAGCCTGCCCTAAGTGCGGACTGGATCCTTCCCAAGCCTGCCCTAAGTGCGGACTGGGTCACAGCACGCCTGCCCTAAGTGCGGACGGCTACCTTCCAAGCCTGCCCTAAGTGCGGACTGGATCCTTCCCAAGCCTGCCCTAAGTGCGGACTGGGTCACAGCACGCCTGCCCTAAGTGCGGACGGCTACCTTCCAAGCCTGCCCTAAGTGCGGACTGGATCCTTCCCAAGCCTGCCCTAAGTGCGGACTGGGTCACAGCACGCCTGCCCTAAGTGCGGACGGCTACCTTCCAAGCCTGCCCTAAGTGCGGACTGGATCCTTCCCAAGCCTGCCCTAAGTGCGGACTGGGTCACAGCACGCCTGCCCTAAGTGCGGACGGCTACCTTCCAAGCCTGCCCTAAGTGCGGACTGGATCTTTCCCAAGCCTGCCCTAAGCGCGGACTGGGTCCTCGCAAGCCTGCCCTAAGTGCGGACTGCGCCCTTTGTCGCCGACGTACCGAACGGAGCCAGACAACCAGACGCATAACCCCGGCCCGTACCAGAACCAGCCGCAGGACGACCAACGTTAGAATTAAGTTATGTACAAATTGTTAAGTATAGAAGGTGTTAGAAAAAGAACCATTTAAATTGTTAACGAAGAAACATTGTATCAAATCGCTTCCCAAAGTCTAGGGTGTTCCTTTGGGTTAACCCTGGGGCCGGCGAGCCCACCTCAGCCTTTGAAGAAAGATACCCTCACAAGTATTATAGTGCAAAGAGCACATCGTCACCATTTTAACGTAAGAATTTCGCGAATGATTAGCTACTTAGTTGATCGTCCAAATCCGAGATCCATTCAAAGCTTCGATTGAATCTCGTTAGATGTACGGTATGGTGTGGCATTATATCTGGGCTTTTTTTCTGCAAATTTTATCCGTCCTGCTGTTCAAAACAGGTCTAAGATCTTAGATGTGGTTTCGGCAGGATGACGCCAATGCTCATACTTCCCGAGCTACAATGTCACTTTTAAGGCAAATATTTGCGAAAATTCGAAAATTAATTAACCACAGATTTGCCCGATTTGATGAAGCAACTTTTTCTTTGCAGTTATCGAAAACAGCTCCTGTATGTGAGCAAGCTTGGGACAATCTCCGAGCTCACGGCCAATATTTACGTAGAAATTCAAGCGCTTCAACCAGAAACATTGTAAAATGTTATGTGAAAAATGTTTTAAATCGTGCCCATCATAGGCAAGCCGTGCTGAGGAATCGCATTCACCTATGACTACGACAGATTATGCAATAATGGTCCATTACTGATAACAACACACACCCGCCATAAAAACAAAGCAATCATATTGCAAATAAGAATTATAAAACAAGCTTAAGGCCACTTTTACTCACTTTGGTGCCAGCAGTTCACTTCCACCGAGGATTTTCTCCATCTCTGGAACAACCTCCCTGTACATGACAGTTTCTTTTGACTTCACAACCATATCTTCTTCCACTTCTTGCTTCATATCTTTCAAAATTAAATGGATCTCCCTTGGGGTTGTATCTGCATCTTCTTTGAATTCAAAGTCAACTTTTACGCGATAAATATCACTACAATAATTCTCGCCACCAATGCTTGCCAAACTTGTGTGAAAATCTAAAATTTTCACATCTTTTCTATCAAAACCATCTTCCAGGGCCGTTTTCAAAAACTCCCCATTGAAAAATTTTGGAAGCTTCGAACCGTTCACCATCGTTGTCTTGTTCACATAAAAATAAATGAATCGGTGAAGATTGTTTAAATACCCGCGCGCCAACTGATGGCGTGCATTTTATCACACACATCGGCTGCCTTATCTTCATTGATTACTACTCTTGCGAATAAATTTAAGATCAATTAGACCGCCCCATTTAAGAAAAGATACTTCTTTCAATCATCGGATTAAATTGTAAATAAATAATTTAAGAAATTTGCTCTCGATTACATTTTGTATTTAACCGATGGCAAATACTAATTGGTAAACCAGAATTGTAGTATTGGTATAATTGGTACTATTTTTCCACATTTCGCCAGAGAATCTGGTTATTAATCAAAACCAAAAATTAGCTGAGTTCATTGTGGCAGATAGTGTTTATGCGCACGAACAGCAATGACTGGCGAATTTTGAACTGAAATAAAATGTTGATAGATTTAAAGAAGAAGAGAACTTACTGATAAATTACTAGATTACACACTTGAAACAAGCTTCGCGACATGAGGAAGACGTAATACGATAACAAGTTATGAGTATAATAAGAATGAAAGTGTGAACATGACATTGCTATTTCGTACCTACTCGTATTCAATTTAGGTATTAGATGAGATAATACGCGATAGATCGGTACTATTTCTATTAGATTTAGCTCGGCTTTCAGTCTCATATGCTCACGGAGCATGCATGTATGTTTTGCTTTTAGTATAAGATTACAATTTAAACCACTGCTATTCTTTTTTATTATAAATTAATATTTTAATGTCATTGCACATTGCAAATTAAAAATGAATTGAAGAGAGTGAGAGAGACAACGCTGTTGTTTGAAACTTAGGTTATGTTAGGCATTAGTGCATACTTAGGTGGTGTGCGACCGCATCATTTAACTTTTATGGTTTAGTACTTGAACCCACAACCTACCACTGCACCCACCAAGTTAAATTTGTATAAACGTAGGTATTGGCTGTACATACTTCGACTAATCGCAGCAATAATTTCATTAGAAATCATTCACAAGTATTTCAGTCAGCGAAACACAAAATGTTCAATCGAAATAGTTTTTCGCTAAGCATTTCATCAGAAAGTTTGTTTCACGCTTTCTTTATAGGTGGACCACTCGACGACCCCCTCCTTAGCGAGGTTCCACCCTACTCTTGAAATGCGAATGAGTACCGATATTTTATCGCTCCACCATGGTGGACGCCTTTTACCGGTAAGCCTACTAAGCGGGCAGGACTTCTCGAAGGACCGCGTAAGGGAATCAGTCAATGCATCGACTGCATTGTCAACTGCTTCAATTGAGTCGAGGTCCTCAGTGAGGTGATTCACTGATTTCCTCAGTTCTCTCTCGAATTTCGACCAGTTAGTCCTACGTGGATTTCTAAAAGTCCCTTTCCCACGAGTAGAAAGTTGTAGCTTGAAGAGTATCCAACAATGATCAGATAGTGATGCCTTGTTGGAGACTCTCCAGTTAACAACTTCAACAGAGCTCTGTTCAGAAATAAAAGCTATATCCAAGACTTCCCTTCTATTAGATGTTACAAAGGTGGGGTTATTGCCTCTCTTACAAATAATAAGATTGGTTTCTAGAATATAATTAAACAAAACTTCGCCTCTAGCATTGATGTCGGTGCTACCCCACAGAGTATGGTGGGCGTTGGCATCACATCCCAAGACTAAGTTTTTCTCACCCTTTTGAGACGCTGATATGAGCAACCTCAGATTTTCCGAGGGGACGTGGATGCCGTCATCGTAGGGTAGGTACGCAGACGCCACCGTGTAGTTTCCATTCAGCCCTTTCATATTTACAACTGTCTAACTGCCGGAGCTTAAATGAGATAACATTAGTATACTAAGACTCTTTTTAGCCACGATACAAGTCCTAACCTTGCCAGCGTCACTTCTATAATACACATTATAGTTTTTTGACCCTAATCCCATCACGTGATTGTTATGAATCCACGGCTCCAGGATTAGGGCCAGATCCAGCTGCTCCTCCATGAGGAGCAGCTTCAGGTTGTCGGAGGCGACTGCACTATGATGAAGATTGATTTGCACTACCTGCATTGGCTGTCGCAATCTCAACTTCCATAGCGTCAGTCGCCCTATCGTTCTCCGCGCGTTGAGTCCGCCTTAGGAGCTTTAGAGTTACCTCTCCCACTTCATAGCACAACCTCAACTGCTTATCTGCCAGAAGTGAAGCCGGGGGTTCATTCATAAGAGTGATGAACCCCTTGGTCCCATTCTCCGTTTCTTCCTCCCCGACGACCTCCCAGCCCTTCATATCAGTAGAAGGATTCTGGGCTTTTAGGAAGCCGAGGATCTCTGTTTTGCCCACACCCCAGTCAGGAACACAGAGCCTTCCCTTGGGCATGGTGGGTATCTCCTCTGGGGGTACCGCTCGCAGTGCAGCCCCCTCCCAGAGTTTAAAATCCCGAATTGTGGCCTTCGTGAAGTCAAGCGATAACTGATCCTTACAGTCTATCATAATGACCCCACGATGGCACTTCGCTCTCCCGAATGTGGGTGCAGTTCCACCGGCATTCTTTCGAATACGGTCAAAGATTGCTCCAGCTAAGGCCTTCTCAATCATCTGACCGCATTCTTGGAAATGCTGGCCACTAGGTTTTCCGAAGTCCACCACAGCTAGCTGCAGTGAACTGCGAATCGCCCCGCTGAAAAGCATCCCCATATCAGCCTTCGACCTCTTGGGGGGATTTTTTGCGTCCTCTGAAGACCGAAGCCTCTTCGACACAAAATCCTCCCTCCTGGTCTCGGCCATCCTACGACGATGTTCAGGGGCCTTCGAGGTTTCTGGTTGAGCAGCAGCAGGACCTGCCTTAGCAGCAGTGGTCTTGCTGGTTCCCGTTTTTGCCTTTGCTCTTTTTCCGCCGAGGTTTGCCTTAGGGACAGCGACCTTACGGCTGGCCTTGGTTTCAGCAACGCTCTGCTTTGGCGCATGCTTCTTCAGAGCGTCTTTTGCTATTGTATCAATAGCCCAGGCCAGGGAGTTCTTTTCCCTTTCGGAGAGGGAAGAGGGATCTTTTGCGTCCAGCACCGACTTGACATGCGTCGCTCTACGGAACAACCGCCGTCTCATCTGGCCTGGGGAGAACATCTCCCCCCTTCGGTTTCCGGGGACCCTCGGATGGATCTGCTAAAAGCTGCTCCTCCATCTCCATAGAGATCTCCTCCTGATCTGAGCTAGCTGCCGATGGTGGCTGCAGCTCAACCAGTTCTGGTACGCCCACGTGTCACCTTTCGAACTGGTGTTATCGTCTTTTTCTTTTTTCTTTTTGTTATTATTTTCGTTCATTTGTTGTTCCCACGAGTATGGCCGGAAAGTAAAATTCGCCCCGACAGAGCCGCCATGCCGGGGTAAGGCATTTACTATGCACAGACCTCGCCAGGGCATCTGTGAGAGCTCGTTAGTGGTTGGTTTTATATATATATGTATATCCCCCCAACCTGTCATCTTTCCGCACGGTTTTAAAAATGCTCACACCACCGGTAGAATTAGAGAGACCATTTCTTGGTTTTTTGGATCTCAGGTAGTCTAGGAGTCACCAGCACTCGCCGACACCTTCGGCCCTACTTAAGCCCCAGCACTACGACAAGGTGGATAGTCATCGCTGGGGAAAGAATGTGGAGAAAACCTACTGAAAAACATTTATTCAATTAAATCAACCTAGATAATTACAGAAGAGATGAAGAGAATCGGGGGTGGTGCAAAACCGGAGTCAATAGATACCTGATTCAGATTACCTGCGGTAAATTGTATACATTCCTCGACACATGATTGTTACGCCTCCTAAAGTAACTCAAGACGTACTCGAAAAAAATATTAGAAATCAGAACAGAAAGCAGAAATCACACCACGTTCTCCTCGTCTAGTTTAGATCCCGCCCATGGAGTAAGCGTGTATTGAAACCGAACATCACCTGAGCTTCAAACCAAAAGATGAAAATTAACTCTTTTCTAGTTCTTCCGCTGAATTGCATTAGAAGATATTATAATATGAAAATAAAAATATTTTATTGCCCATGGAGTATTTAAAAAAAATTATTGTTGGCGTAAATTATTTTGCTCATGAATGACCAAGCTTTTTGCAGCCATTCGTGTTGGGTGCGTTGTATTTTCCTTATAAATAGAAGGGACTTACAGTTTCATTTTAATTTTAAGAAGCTTTTCATGATAACAATACTCTCGGCTGTTTGTCGAACGTTCGTCGGAGGTGGGACCGTACAAAAATTAAGGTGTTTTGGAACATTGAACCTCACGCGCAGTGATCCGACACACTAACCATTTCACCATGGGGCCCCTAGGAGCTCATTAATATCACCTAGCTTCAGGTCTTGAAAGCCACCCGATCCAATCCATCTTCGAATTGAAAGCAAGTTTTTTTGCACTGCATTCAGAAGTGCTGCCCACCTCGCCTTTTACATACGTTGACCATAATGGTTCCTAAGCTGCATTCACCGTCGTTTTTTTATATCTCACCAGGATGGTTTGATGATCTTTATTGCATAACAGCGTTGCCATTTCTCTGGCGTGATTAGTGGCACCGTCTTGTTGAAACCACATAGGCCCACGGGACAAATCGTTCAGTTGTGGCTGCATTACTCCGCATGCATCGTCAGTAACATTTTCCGGATTCAGTACGCGGCTTATGCACACCCTAACTTTGGAACGTTTAGTAGATGTATATATAAGACATGTGATCGGCGATAATTATCTATCTAAATCACAACATGCATACATCTGCGGCAGATCGGTAGATACGGCCCTCCACCGGGTCGTATCGAGCGTAAAAAGATCCCTCCACTACATGGAGTCCACTCTTGGGGCGTTCAACAACGTAAGCTCTGAACAGAGCCCATCTCAACACCGGCCTCTGCAACTGAATTGTACAGATGCTTCAATCAAGGATTATATTTTCAACGCAAGGAGATGTAACGATTCGGAGAAGGGTCTGCAGAGGAATACCCCAAGGTGGAGTCCTGTCCCCGCTAATATGGCTCCTTGTGGTGGATGAGAACTTGGTAATATTGAAGGAAAACGGCCTCAACGTGACGGCCTATGCGGATGATGTTGTTATCCTGGTTTCGGAAAAACTTCCTCCAGTCCTAAGTGAAAGGCTCAATTTCGCGCTACAACTAGAGGACAACTGAGTCAGCAGCAAAGGGCTGGGACTGACGGTGGTAGTTCTTTTCACTAAGAGGAGATCTATTCCTAACTTAGACCCCCAAATATCGGTGGCATTGAAGGCGTAATTCTAGATTCCATACTAAACTGGAAGGAAAATATTGGCGAACGCGTCAAAAAAGCAAGCGTAGCTTTCTACTCCTGTAAAAAGGCATTCAGTAATACGTTGGGCTTCAAACCAGCTGTGGTGTACTGGATATACACGGCGTTTGTAAGACCCATTCTCACATAGTGGACGGTACTTGAGAAGCAATACCAGCTTTCAAACCTCACCAAAATCCCGAGGGCGGCGTGCATCGGAATCATGGGATCAATGAGAACAACACCAACAGCGGCAATTGAAACCATGCTTAGTTTCATTCCGAGACATATACTGCAGCAGTCTGGCGGCTAAAACCGCTGTGAGACTAAGAGAAGGCCGATTGTGGTTATCGAGGACGAAAAACGAGTTGGCTTTCTATACTGACGGTTCTAAGATGGACGTCGGCACGGGAACCGGAGTTTATTGTGAAGCCCTAGAAATAAACCACTCCTTTATAATGAACGACTGCAGCGCCTTTCAGGCCGAGGTCACGGCCATTTTACATTACACATTATACGATCACTGTCTGTATAGACAGCCAGACAGCCGTTAAGGCTCTGGACTCTGCTGTAATTAGATCGAGGCTTGTGAAAAGCTGCAAATCACTCTTAAACGAGATATCTAGAGCCAATGCGGTGACCCTCTGCTGGGTACCAGCGCACATGGATATCGAAGGCAACGAAAGGGTCGGCGCTGCACTTATCGTGGGCCCTCCCCCCTGTAGCAACCCCAATTAGTTCCTTACAGAAGAAAATAGAGGACGAAGCCACCGGTGGAACAAACAGACGCTGGATTCATCTGGAAACATGCGCAACGGCCAGGGCGCTATGGCCGGCCTACAGCAAGAAGAGATCAACCTCTGGTAGAACTTAGTCGTTATAATGCATGGGCCATTTCTGGCATAACTACTGGACATTGTGCCATTGGCGTATACGCGGAGCGACTCGATGTGCTGCATAACGACTATTGCAGAAGTTGCAGGGAAGAAGAAGAAATTGAATCTATTCGTCACCTGTTGTGTGACTGTCCTGCCCTATCCGTTAGAATAATGAGGACTTTTGGTAGTTACTTCTTCTCGGAGCTGGAGGACTTGGGTAATGTTGAGCTGACGGACCTTCTGAGATTCATATCACTTTCTGGGTAGTTCTAACAGAGGACTTTCTTTACAGCATTTCCAGGGTTAAATGATTGGGCACAATGGACCCGTATTGTTGGTCTGAGCGAGCAGTGACTCTTTGTCACAAGGCACATATCTACCTAACCTATGTACACACTGTGCAATATATAAAATCATATTAGCTCACTGTATCATTTCTTTCACAATCTCACCCCACACAATTACCCGAATTTTCATTTGCGGCAAATGGGGTTGCTCTCCCCAGCTAGATCCAGCTCGCCTGCTAGCTGCGGTTGTGAAACGTGTTGATATTAGGCCTTGTGTCACCTTACACGCTTTGGGAAACCACTCTCATGTAAAATCGTGTACGGTTACTGATACGGATAAATCTATCCTACACATCTGGTGCCTCACTCTGTATTGCTACTCTAAAGTCAAATCATAAGAACTCGCGGAATTGTCACTCTGTATTTCGAATCGCAAATCCAAATTTACGAAAATCGAACAAACTTTTGTTGCCAACTTCAATGTCAATTTCTTATCGCAAATCTGGCACTCTGTATTGCTAAACGAAATGTCAAAGTAACACGAATTCGCATCATTTTGTTCTATTGCTATTTGGTTTGCGGATGTTGAGGTAAGCAATTGTGTTTCTTTTAAAATGTAAGTATTTTATGACATAAAATGTTATTTTTAACTTAAAATACAATGACAGTGATATACATACACAAAATAATTTTGTGAAATTACTTGATTAAAACGTGTTTTAAAATATGAAGGCAGTCGTATGCAAATTGTGTGTGTTTGCTGCATACAAAAGTATGCCGATGTCGGTACGACGGTTGTATCGTGTATTTCCCACTTAATACTCTCAATTTCGGGTGGAACCAACCACTGTTATATTTTTCTTCTACTTTTTATCATTTAGCTCCATTTATTCGACCTATTTCTAATTCGCCTGCGTTCTATTCTTTCTCCTTGTGTGTCATCTTGATGGAACCACAACTCGACAGCATCCAGTTCCATTTCTATAACATATATTTAACTTTCTCTTCTCAAATATAAATAAAACACAAAATTCTTTGGAACGAAATTTGCTTCAAAGTGATATTTCAGTGTTCGATACTCGAAGCTAGATTCGCACATTTCATAGCCCCAGTTGGCAAGCCGGCTAAGATTAGAATCGCAAAGCTCTTCCGCAAAAATTTGACTTTCGAGTAGCAATACAGAGTGAGGCCCCTGTAATTGGGGAAATACCTTTCTACTGCTTACAAGGGCGATCCGATTACAGTTTTTCTTCAGCAAATAGATATCATTGTATGGATTGGTGATGCCTAGTGTGACTGTCCCTTCAACTTGTATATAATCGTATATTGTATATAGTACATGTTGCTGGCCCGTTCTCTTATAAAGCTATTCGCTTAAGATGCGCTGAAAAACAGCACCGACTTCACGTTTGAAGGGAACAGTTGCTTTGTACTACTCTCTACATTTTCTTTTTTTATAATTTGCGCGCACTCAAAGTGTTATGAATACCTTTAACATGTTTTCACACAGTTCCTGTATCCATTTTAGACCCGTCTGTATAGAGCTGAATGGCCTGTTCATTGGTTAATGTGTTGGAGTCCCACTCTTGTCTTTCGGGAATAAACGTGGACTAATTCTTATTGAAGTCTGTGTAGTGTATGACATAGTCAGTTGTTCAATCGAGATCTGTTCTGTATCTTTGTAGTATAGAACTATGTCCATAGGAGCTATGCTTCCACGCGCCCGATTGCTTGAGGCGAACCGCGCTTTTGGCAAACTTGCTTAGAGGGGACAATCGCAAGTATTTTGGCGACCTTCTTGAAGCAAGGAATGGACTAGTGAGTAGAACAATTTTTTTTTTTTATTTTTCCGAGGGTAGGTGAAAAATCTTCCATAGACACTATGAGAATAGCAAGCGCGTGCTCATAGTGTCAGATTCTTACTGACTAAAAAAACACCACCCTTCGATATAAATTTGTTAGATATCGCAACTAAGTATTAACTTATCAAGCAATTTTTCTATCATGAAATAAAAACGTTTGGCAGGTTTCTTTCCACTGAAAGATCCTGCATATTCCGCAATCTAGACGCGGTTAATCATTATCTCGCCAAGTCGAAAGGTTTCGTCCTTTCTAGTCGGCGCAATAAATTGTTCTCATCCAAAATTTGTAGGACTGTATTGTTGACATGCCCGATTAGTCGGTTTCTATGCTTTCTTGCAAAGCTTCTAGTTTCAGCTTCGATTGTCGGAATTCCGAGATCCCTGTGGATATCGTCGTTTCTACTATACCATGGTGTTTGGACAATTTCTCTTAGCACTTTATTTTGAAAAGCTTGTAAAATATTTGCATTTGTTTTCTTGGTACAACCCCAAAGTTGTATACCATAGGTCCACACCGGCTTTAGCACTTGCTTGTATAAAAGCAGTTTGTTCTCAGTACTGAGCTGGGAATGTTTTCCGAGTAACCAGTACATTTCTCTATATTTGATTTCGAGTTCTTTTCGTTTCATTTTCACGTGCGAATTCCATTTCAGCCTTGCGTCGAGTGTCATTCCCAGGTATTTGGCCTCGTTTGCAAAGGGTATTCGGGCCGAGTTTAAGAAAATTGGCAAGTCATTAGTTGTCTTGTAAGTGAAATTCACGTGAACAGATTTAGATTCGTTGAGGGCGATCCACCAGTCCCTCGTCCATTCATTTACATTATTCAGTGCGTTTTGCAGTTGTTTCTTCGATTGTTTTACCTACTGCTAGGATAGCGGTGTCATCGGCAAACGTAGCAAGGATAGTGCCATCTTCGTTCGGTATATCACGAGTATATAGCAAATAGAGAAGCGGCCCAAGAACGCTTCCTTGCGGTACGCCGGCCGAAATTTCTTTGAGCTCGGAGTATTCGACTCCATGCCTAACACGAAAGATTCTATTCCCGAGATATGATTCTAGAATATCGAAAGTAGAAAAATAAGCAGAACTGCTGACGATGTCAGGTCAGCAAAAGAGGTTCTGAATTCTATTTCGCGAGACCCACGTAATACTATTTCGTTCTTCCATAAAAGCATGAAATATTCGATCGTTTGTTTACTCGAATCAAACACTCTAATTACATATGTATATATTTTATAGAGAAATATCAAATATCAGCGCACGCTAAAGTATATTATCAGATAAAGAGGCAGTGGCAGTCACCTTATCATGACTTAAAAATAAAACAAACGAATATAATGAACTTCATGGCAGTTATCTGCGAACGCCTACAAAAGCGTGGCGATACTCTGTCTAACGTCCCAATCAGTTTCCGCAGTTTATTGTTATAAGACGTGTACTACTGTTGTGAAGATAAAAATGTCTACCAATGGCGCAAGCATTCCGAATTACCTCAACGAGGAATTCTTTCAAGACGCCTTAAATGAGGGCTTTAAGCAAAATGATGTTAAAGTCAAAAGTTTAAATATAAAGTTGATAAGTGAAGGCGGAGAGAATTACTGCAGTGATATTTACCGAGTGAAAGTGAGATATTCAGCGGGTGGCAAGAGGAATCACGATATTTCACTTATTGTAAAAAACATGAAAAAGAATTACAGGGATGAACTATCATTGCCATCAAAGGAACTAGATATGTACAAGCTGGTATTGCCAAAGATGGAAGAGCTTCTTGGGGAGGGGGCAGTATTGGGACCAAAGTGAGTATGGATGAGATACATATAGTATGCGAGCCGAAATTGTATTATTCTTATTTCATAGATGTTTCAAAGCAACGCTCGATTATGATGAGATATACGTATTCGAGGATCTGAATGCTCTTGGATATAGCTTAGGGGAAAGATTGAATGGATTGAATGAAGCTCATGCACATATTTTATTGAACAAAATTGCCATCTTCCATGCAGCGTCAATGGTTCTGGCAGAAAAGGTGAGTGATTTTTATTATAAGATATGAATGTAACTCCTTATCACTTATGATAGCAAGGTTTATCCAAGCAGATATCCAGCAGTTATTGATCGGTATTTTGTTTGCATTGCCTTGTCCTACTCATATAATAAGCATAAGCCCTTACCCAACTTAGGGTCACCGCTGACAGTTCATCTTAGAATGCTTCAAAGGTAGCGAATAGTTTTTTTTTTTCAGAATGGCTCTTTTGCAGTGATTTTAGTAATACGTCTGCCAGTAATAATGAAAACATCAAAAGCGCGAGGGGTTAAAACGAAACCCCACTTCCTCCTTGTGGAGTGTGCTTTTCAGATACTTAAAAAGGTCTGCATAAATTTAAGCGCCAGCAACTTGTGCTCTTTGTAGATGTTGGCGAGGGGCGTTTATTATTAAAACTTGCATGTACAGTATGAACTTTTTAGAACATCAGTAATTTGGGTATTGCGGTTTTGTAACTTTTGGGCATGAATTTAAATATATACTTCAGAATATACAGTCAACTCCGCTTATCTGAACTACGCTTTACTGAAAAAGCCGGTTAACTGAAACACAAAATTTGTCACGAAGCATTTTTTCACAATATTCATACAAATTACTCCGCTTAACTTAAATCCGCTTAACTGAAAAACCTGGTCATACAAAGAAAGAAAAATGCATTTAAGTACTTACACTACTTTGCCGCACGCTGTATTCATCTCAGTTTTCCCTTCTTGCAAGTTTCTGCTGTGCCGTCTACCTGCAGTATCTTTGGTTTTTTCAGCAACCGGACTGGTAAAATAAGCCACTGATTCCATACGGTACCAGAACACAAGCCCGATTTTACTAACTGCGTGTGTAATTTAACTAGAGCATGGGATAGTCCTTGGCCTCCCAGCAATCTCCAGATAATAATCTCTGCTTCCAATTCTAGTTCAAGCTCACATATTCAGTATGTACAGTGACAAAACGCCAATGATTTCATATTTCATTGCCCGAAATAGTCTCCAAAATGTTAGATCACAATATGATCGAGAATGAGATGTCTTATTCTATAAGATTATTCCCAAAAGGTCACACAAAATCACAACTTTACTGAATGAATACTTAGTTCTGCGATATCTGCCAGAAAGATGAATCTAATATTTCGGAGACCTTCCTTAGAGTCAATGAGAGTCTTCAAAATTAAAACAAAAAACCTTTGTCCGAGTATCATAGCCAAGGGTGTCAATGTATAATTATTTTCTCTTAGATAAGTGATATCCGCAATGGAATAAAGGTGAGACTGTGATTGCGATCGCTGCTACTCATCAATCTGTTCTTCTGATTGAGCAGTGAACAGTTCTGATTGCTCTGTAATCTAACTCTACATAACAAACAGAATTTTTGATCATTGTTCTTCAATAACATCGACCAGATACATATGTACATTGTATATATACCCGTAACGTAATTGTATAACGTAATTGTATCTTTCACTCTATATGTATGTACGATTATTCCCCCAACGTACTCGAACTTGTGTATCGCAAAACGTGAACATATTTTGGACGAATATTCATTTTCATTTGGGCGTTTGCGCATTTTTATATGTTGGGCTATTGTTCATCGTGAAAGATCTCACAAAATGCCAAAAGTGAGAGTATTCCCAAATTATTATGCGAATAATCGCTCAAAACAAAATCGCCCAAAAGTCCCAAATGAACAATCGCCCAAAACATTTTGCGCAATTCTTTGCAACGCAGGTCCAAAAAAAAAAAAAGACGAAATCGCGTGAGCGGCTAAACCACTTTGGAAAGCGGAGTTTAAATATACACTTGTATGTACGATTCTAGGAACGGAAAATTTCCAGAATTCAAATCCTATATTTTAGTTAGCATAGGCGTATGCCATCAGGTGGTCAGTGTGTCGGACCACTGCGCGTGAGGTTCCATGCTCGAATCCCAGAAAACACCAAATAGTTTCTTCATGGTCCCACCAATCGCGAACATCTGACAAACATCCGAGAGTATTTGTTGTCACGAGAAAGCTTCTCAAAAACAAGAAATGCCCTTCGGATACGGCATAAAACTGTAGATCCGTTCCATTCGGCATAGGCACTTAATGAGCTGTTGCGCCAAATTTTTATATATACTCGTAGTATGCAAGTTAACAATCCAACATCACCGCACTCACAAGAAGGGATGTAAACACCGTTACTTTAGAACATATGCAGAATGGAGCCACGCGCGTCCAACTTCTATTATCAAAATGCATTAGCCAAATGACATGCAGAAGTAAACACTTGCGAGAGCTAAGTGGTTTTGAATAACTTATTGGTGTTTATAAACAATTATAGTGGGCTTAAAATCTGATGAACTCATTAGCTCATTCACTAATTGAATACTATAAACAATAGCATCTTCAACACACATCACCACAGCCGAAATGGAGTACACTGAACCCCCCACATACGCGATCTCAGCATATGCGATTTCGCTTATACGCGATTAAGTTTTTCCGAAATTCCCTCTACATACATGGTGCTTATACGCGATTCAACATGATTCATTTGGTGTTTAAGATGTAAGGATTGAAATAAAGTTTTTTTAATAAAATTAAATATCACTCTTTTAATTTGCATCCCATCAGGTATTTGGCAAACAAATCAGACACAGTATTTAACATATGCAAGGGCTTGGGATACCAAGTCGCAGAAAGTTTTTAATCTATGAACATTGTGTATTTGTTTTTGAAAAAAAAAAGTTTTTAAAAATTTGTCACGATTCCAAATCCGAAGCATTTGCTAAGGAACACCCTAGGACCAAGTAAGGTGTGAAAAGTGTCACTGCTTTTTGCCAAATAAATCTTTGGGCTATGAACTTGCCACAATTCGATCACAAATTTTCTTCAGTTCAGAAAACCATTTAAATTTTTTAAAAATAAAAGGATAATAAAAAGTCTTGACGTGCTTATCAAAATCCTAAGTAAACACCTCTTAACATGATAAAAATTTGTTTTCCAGTACCCAGATCTCATTGGAAAAGTTGGAAGATCTTTTTTCGAAAAAGGGTTAGTCGAAATTCCTCAGGTTGGAAAGATGGTACACGGCAATCTGAATTATGTAGCGGAGTTAGCAAAAGACTGGGATGGCTTTGAAGAAATCGCTGCAAAACTACAAAAGCTACCCGATAAATATGATGAAAAGCTCATCGCAGCACTAGAGTCCGACAAGATTCGTTTCAAAGTCCTAAACCATGGTGATTTATGGGTCAACAACTTTTTGTTCAACTACGATAATAATACTCCAGCTGATGTGAGACTTGTAAGTTTACTACCCCTGTATATGCATACCTCTATAAGACCTTATCCATTCTAGATTGATCTACAAATATGCACCTATACGAGCCCTGGTTATGATCTTCACTATTTTCTCTCTACAAGTATACCGCTAGATGTGGCTATAACAAAACGATATGAATTACTCAGAACTTATTACAAGTCGCTTAAAAGTACTTTGAAACGTCTTGAATATTCAACTATACCAACTTGGGATGATTTACTTAACGAGATTAGAGTCACCGAATTCTTTTCTTTGCAATCAACATTTATGGCTCTACCAATGATATGTTTACAGAAGGACATATCGAAAGGAAATGATTTGACTACTTTAAAAGACCTAGATGTAATGAAGCAGCTGCGAATCCATATGTACAAATCGAAAAGGGTTCTCAGGGCAACGAAATTCACATTGGATAGGTTGAATGACTTTGGTGTTTTAGATTGAATTAAAAACTACGTGTTTAATATAACGAGTTATTTATTTTCAATTAATCTTATTCAAAAAACCTTCATGCAATAACTGAGACCAGTGCACACGAAAGGAATGAGCCACATATGTACATATGTATATGTGGGTATAAGTTTTCGACGCCTTATATGAAGGAGGCTATTTTTATAAATTCAGATCATGTTATTCTGTGATCAAAAATTACGTTTAAATTTCTGTTACAAGTTCATTAATATAGCATAGCATAGTATAGTGTAGTATAGTATGCTTAGTCTTACCAACTCTTTTTGACCAAAAAAAATTATATACTTTATTTTTAAAAAGAAGTGTATAGCTGCGGGAAATTTGTGTGTAATATCAGAGTTTAAGTTCAAAAATGAATTGAAAATAAAAATCGAAACAATTTATCGACTTCCATCCACATCGACTGACATTGTGTGCCAAGCGGTGCGAGCTGCGATGCGACATGAGAGATGGTGCGCACAGTGAAGCTGTTCTGCGCTATTCTGATGCTTGTCGCAATGTATTCATTTTCAGAGGAATGGCTTAAAAACGTTTCCTCTAATTTCTTTTCTAACAATTACCACCCAACAACAGTTGTTTCCGTGCATTACAATGCAAATAACTAAAATAATTTTATTTTCTTCTCTCTTTCGTTTTGATTTTCCTGTAAAAGAAATGAAATTTCATCAGAAGAAACAACAATCAAAGCCAATTGACTTAAAATCACAGATTCTATTTATTTGAAAGAATCGAATGCACATCATTTTCTCATTTTCATGCGACAACAACAATGCATACTTCTCGCATAGACTTGCTTCAAAAAGTGGTCAGAAGAGTTTGTATGCGAGAAGCTTGCGAGAACCGTGCGAGAAGCTCGCAAGTTTTGCATCGAAACTTGCTTCAATGTGCGCACGCACATAAGGATAAATGTAAACTGTTTTCTCGCAAGCAAATGCTTCTCGCTTTGTCGCGCCACTGTGCGCGCAGCCTTACTGCCCGAACACAATGATGAAGCTGAAGTATGCCGCGCTGTCAAAGCTAAATACACACACATCCAATACTGCGAACACAATGTGAAGCTGAAGCTTGCCGCTAAAGTAGAAGTGGAGTTAACATCAGCTTCACTACAGCGCGCTTTTTTGACATTTCCATACAAAACAAAAAAAAAAAAACAAGATGCGGCACATCAGTAAATATAAAGATTAATCGATCAAGTAAAAAGGAACAATTGTATGTGATTTGAGTAATCCTCGCTAAAAAAATACAAAAAAAAGCCAAGGTGTGAAAAAAAAATAATTCCGAAGCAGTTGGATTACCTACAACAAACAGCCGTGCAGCACTTCACCATTGTGTTCGTACTCAGCTTCATCAGTGCGCGATTTTTTGAAAGCGCTACCGGCGTATAGCTTCAGCTTCACCATTAGGCGTTTTTCTTTTTTAGTTCAGAGCAGAGCCTGAGTTGTCAAAAAAAGGTTGTGCTTCTTTTTTAGTTCAGACACATCAGAGCTCGGAATTCGTTTTTGTTTTTTCGTTCAAAGTATGCTCAGAGCGCACTCTATGAGCTCTGACTAATTTGACCGAGCGTTCAGAGCAAAATCATGAGCACAGCCATTTTTAATATTTGACAGGAGAGGACAAAGAAAAAAAATTCCAAAACAATTGAAATGGTGGACGAAATTTGTTGTACTGGAGCAGAAAGTAAATATAACATAAAAAATAACTATCAATAAATATTCTATTCGCAGGCGAATTAGAAATAGGTCGAATATAATGGAGCTAAGTGATAAAAAGTAGAAGAAAAATATAGTAGTGGTTGGTTCAACGCGAAACTGAGAGTATTAAGTGAAATACACGATACAACCGTCGTACCGACATCGGCATACTGTTGTATGCAGCACACACATACAATTTGCACACGACTTACGTACAACCAGACATTTTATTCAGTCATTTTACACATACACACCATATAATTTCCATAGAGTTTGTGTATGTTACAGCGGTTATACAGTCAAGACCATGCGACCATACAACGGTCGGTTGTGTGAATACACACGACACAATTACCGTATACAACACCAAAGCTGTGAAACCGTTCGTAAAACAGTTGTATAGGGTATTTCCCACTTTACTCATTCTATCCACTGCTACCTTCAAGATAAGTTAAGGTGGAGCATTTACATTTAATTTTTGATGGACTGCCTTCATGTTTTAAAACACGTTTTATTCAAGTAATTTCACAAAATTATTTTATGTATGTATATCACTTTCATTGTATTTTAAGTTAAAAATAACATTTTATGTCATAAAATACTTACATT
Organism: Brachypalpus laphriformis; assembly: GCA_945910035.1. Lineage (NCBI taxonomy): Eukaryota > Metazoa > Arthropoda > Insecta > Diptera > Syrphidae > Brachypalpus > Brachypalpus laphriformis. The sequence continues at coordinate 9,822,833 of OX246753.1, read as the reverse complement.
TTAAAAGAAACACAATTGCTTACCTCAACATCCGCAAACCAAATAGCAATAGAACAAAAATACTTTGACATTTCGTTTAGCAATACAGAGTGCCAGATTTGTGATAAGAAATTGACATTGAAGTTGGCAACAAAAGTTTGTTCGATTCGATCATAAATTTGAATTTGCGATTCGAATTACAGAGTGACAATTCTGCGAATTCGAATGATTTGACTTTAGAGTAGCAATACAGATTGTGGCCCCTAAAAACAAAATTTTTGGAATTCCACTTGGTGAATTTTTCTTCAGTGGAGTAAATTTTAATGCGGTTGTACTGGTTAAGTACATTCGAAGAATGGTCGGAGTCATCAATCGAAGTTTTTTCGGAAAGTTTTTTCATGGAGAAGTCGTTCATGTGAACGGATGCGTTTGATGTAGACAATACGTACGGTTGGAGTTGTGCTTTTTATATACATTTTCTTCCTTGATTTCGGGCCGAAAAAAAGGGCCGAAAAAGTACAAAATGAAGGAGTGAAATAAAAAAAGATCTGGATCCGAAAAAAAGGAGTATCATTAATAATAAAGTATAGTTGGCAGGACTACGAGTAAGTATGCTATATTACAGTTCTCGTTATTTACGCGAAGAGAGATCTTCTCATCTTGTTTCATAAATTAATAATGTGCACTTCCTAGATAAATATATGATACCTAGGAATGTGTACGGGTTCGCTGGTTTACTAAAGTCAAAGAATAAAACTCAGACATGATTAACGTTAAGAAGGCTTGTGTTGTAAAAATACAATACTTGTATGCACGATTTTCATACCTATTCGGTCCAGAAAACTTTTGCTGTGGTTTTGCCAACGGATTTTTAATTTTTTTTGTACGACAAGATCAAGAAGTACTCTTTCGACTAAATAAGTACTAATGTGAATTTATGGGATTAGTTTTGGTTCGTACCGTCTCTGATCAAAATCTTTCATACGCATATGGAAATAATGTCCTAATTATTGAAACTTATTACGGAAAATCAATATTCAATATTCGTATTCGAAATGATAAACAAATTTGGAACATTATTTGCTGCATCCAAGCTATTGTAATAATGAGGACACGTACGTATGTACATTGCACATATTTATGTATGATTGCGGACTGAAAAGTTGAGTTGAAAAGACGGAAGATTAAAAGTTACTTTTATTTTCCAACGTAATCTCCTTAAAGCTTAATATCTTCTTCCATCTGATTTCTAAATAAAATGTTTCCTCAAGGCCTTTAAAAATACGTTTACTGTAGCTTCCATCTCTTCAGTCGTTGAAAATCTCTGTCCTCCAATATGTTTTTTTAAATAGGGGAACAGATTAACTGGTCGAGCATAATGGTGAAGCTGAAACTGTACGCCCGTAGCGCTGTTAAAAAATCGCGCACTGATGAAGCTGAGTACGAACACAATAGTGAAGCGCTGGACGGGTGTTTGTTGTTGGTAATCCAAATGCTTCGGATCTTTTTTTTCACACCTTGGCTTTTTTTGCTATATTTTTATTGTGAGGATTACTTAAATCGCATAGAATATTGTTCTTTTTTACTAGATAGATTAATTTTTCTATTTAGTGAGAGAGCAGTGACCAGTAAGGAAGTCTGTTACAAACTTTGTATTTTATTTGTTCATTGCTAGAATTTCTTTGGATTTTTTACTGGAGAAATCATTAAATCTCTTTGTGTGTCTTAGACATATTTGCGAGTCCCCGCTTTTCGCATTGTTCGCCACGATCTATCTCAATTTTGATTTGGTTTTGATTTGGAAGACCGCAAAAAGGTTTAGGACCAATGAATTTGAGTTGGGAGCCAGATCTGGCTAGTTCATCAGCAGTCTCATTGCCGGCGGTTCCCTTGTGGTCAGGGGCTCAAGTGAGTGAGAGGGTGCTGTGTGCAGCAAGTTGCTTAAATGTAATGAGATAGTTCGAAACTAATTTAGACTCAAAGCTGAACGATTTGAGAGCTATTAAAGCTGCTTGGATATCTGATGAATGTTATGTGTGAGCTCACTTTCCAGGAAGTAGATCACCAGTAGATTCTACTACTGCTGGCTACTCGTACACTGGTAGGTCAATAGGGGAAGATGTAGAAAATCTCATTACATGGAAGAATCTGCGATGGGCTATTATGTCATTCACATCATTCAAAGCACCAGGCCCTGATGGAATTTCGCCAGCTATGCTGCTCCAGCCAAGGTTGGAAACAGGCTTCGGTAAATTTTTAAACACTGTTTAAGTTCATGTTACGTACCAGTGGCATGGAGGGGTTATATTCATACCTAAAGCAGGTAAACCAAGCCACACTTCAGCGAAAGACTACCGACCCATAAGTCTCTCGTCATTCCTCTTTAAGAGACCTGAAAGATTTTTTGATTTTCACATCAGAAGTAAGTGTTGCAACGGCATTCTATGCAAAGCTCAACATGCATATTTGAAGGGGGAATCGGTGGAAACAGATTTACACGACGTAGTAGGGAAGATAGAAGCTAGCCTTCACCATAAAGAATTTGCACTAGCAGCTTTCCTAGACATAGAAGGTGCTTTTATTAATCTAGAAGGAAGGGCCATCAAACAGGCTCTAGAATCTATGAATGTCTATTACAAGTGTTGTTGGATATTAATAATAAATATGAATAATGTAATTTTGTCGAGCATAGCATTACCATAGGCGTTATCTCACCCCTCTTCTAGTTATCGATGGGATACTTAAAGAACGAAGCAATACATACATAAGCGTCATTGCTTACGCGGACGACGTGGTTATTTTAGTTCAGGGCGAATTCCTTGACACATTAAGTGAAATTATGGAATCAGCTCTTAATAGTTTCGAAAAATGGCCTAGAGGGTGTGGACAGCACGTCAACCCGGATAAAACAGAATTGGTACTCTTCAGCAGAAAATACAAGATACCACCCTTCAAACTGCCTAAGCTAGATCCCTTTCGGATCCCGCTAGATATAGTGGTATAATGTTAGATAGGAAACTAAATTGGAAACTTAACATACAGGAACGAGTCCGCAAGGCTTACTTACTTATGTCCTGTATCCCCTTGTGGGTCCTAGGGCCTCTACTACGCCTACGCGCCATCGTGTACGGTTTCTGGCAATGTGTCTGAGTTCTCCCCAACTTTTCCCTAACTGTCGTGCCTCCTTCTCGACTGTTCTGCGCCATGTTCTCCTCGGACCGCCAGGTCTTCTGCCATCCTGAGTTAGAGGGTTCCATTGCATAGCATGGTTCGCTATGGAGCTGTTACCCTTTCGGAACGTGTGACCAATCCACTGCCACTTCCGCCATTGGATGGTTGTGCCTATTGGTTCCTGACCCGTACTCTCGTAAAGGTGTTCGTTAGAGATACGATTGGGCCAGAAAATCCGTAAGATATTGCGCAGGCACCGCAAGGCTTATAATGCTCTCTTCATCTGTAAGAGGACCGCAGGGATAAAATGGGGCCTGAAGCCCGCAATGATGCACTGGCTATACATATTTTTTATTATTATTATTATTATTTATTATTATTTTTATTCCGTTTTTCAAATGTTAGGATAAATAATTTACAAAATTGTTACAATATATATTTAAAGTTATATGCACGGAGATTACTAATAATTTAAAACGAATAAATAGGCATCATAAGTGACTAGAGGCGAATGATCCTTCAATTGAATTATTACAATATATTTCATGTTTTATGTGGGGTAATTTCAACAATAACATTAAAAGAAAATTTCAGATATAACAAAAATAATGATGAAAATAGACTACATTAGGTACATTGCAAACATAATTTACAAATCACAGAGAATTGTTTAAAAAGTTTTGACTGCAGAACTATCCATACTAAAAATAGTTTTTTTTACTTCGGTTAAGAGCATATTGGGTTGAGTTATTAATCGTAATTCAATAGGTAGTTTGTTAAAAAGCCTTGGTGCTGCCGTAGTATAAAATTTCCAGAAATGGGTTTTATTAGCTAAAGGGATGTTTACTAAAGCCATACTATTAATTCTTAGTGTGTATTTGAGCTTCTGAGAGTAGCACTGTAACCACTTCGCATGAAAAAAACTTTGAGAACCTTTTAGATATAAAGATGTTTTATTGGTAGAACACGTAGGCTAAGAAATAGTGGCCAACTGTTGGCTAATCTACTTACTTTAAGTATAATCCTAATAAGATGTTTTTGGGCAATGTTTAATGTTTCGACCGTGCTATTGTAGGTTTCACCCCAACTTACAATACCATATTGTAACTTAGAGTTTGCAAGTCCATAGTAAATCATTAGTAAAATTTTCTTTGAACAATGTGGTTTTAAAAGATATATTTTACGAGTAACACATAACATATAATTTTTTAAATCTTCTACGTGTGTTTTCCAAGTTAAATTTTTATCTATCATAACCCCTAGATACTTGTATCTCTCAATTCAAGACCTTCTATTTTGAAACAATTCGAATTACACTCTGAATCCTCGCAAACGTTTTTTTTGTCACACGCATGAACACATATGGACGATTTCCTACAAGAAGTGGAGTAAAACATAACATTGCAATCAAGTGGACAGGGACCTTTCAAATTATGTACATATCATTAGTTTTGTTTTTTCGCTTATGCTTAACCACTGTCGCAATATATGAAGATCCATATGAAATTTTGTCGCTGAATCAAATAGGCTTTTGTTTGCATATGTAAATGACATATCATCAGCAAAAGCAGTAATTCGACCATTAAAGTGTTGATAGAATAACAAGTTGATATAAATTAAAAATAATATTGGCCCGAGAACTAATCCTTGAGGTACACTAATAGTCGTTTTTAACTCATTGCTGTAGGTTCCGTCAAGTTTTGATCGTTGACTTCTATCTGTCAAGTAAGATGAAAACCAATTGTGCATTGCGACTCTCATTCCAGATTTGTATAATTTATTTAGCAGTATATCATGATTGACCATATCGAAATATATATCATGATAGTTAGACCCATCCTTACGTATGGGGCTCTTGTGTGGTTCAAAGCAACGAATACGAAAAACACACGGGATATGTTGGCCATGGTACAAAGAACAGCTTGCATTGCCATTACAGGTGCTCTACGCACAACACCTACAGCTGCACTCGAGATCTTTCTGTATCTTTTACCACTAGACATGCAAATTAAATTTCAAGCGGGACACTGCGATATCGAAGGCAACGAGCAAGCCGACGCGCTGGCTAAAAGAGGAGCGGGGATCCTACGTAGTGACATAATTGGTAGTATTAAACCACCAGGGTGCGAGGCTAAGGTAATTATTCGTGATAGAATCATCGACACATTGTTGTTATCGATGGGGAAGATTCTCCTAAATTTGCCACCATATCTTCATGGATGCCCTTAGTTGTAATTGAAATTTCATAGAATCACTCTTAGAATTTTTGGAAATAAAAGAGGAGATGTTTGTGGAGTGAAGTGTCTTGGTGTGGCGGCTGATGGTGCTTACGCAGATGGAGTGAGCATTTTTCAGAATTGCTCAATCCCGAACAGGGCACCGAAGATGACAGACCTAGGGTCGAGAGTAGGGCGGAAAGTAGTCCTACGGTAGAGGCAGTAACTTTGGCGATCAAGTCGCTAAAAGTTGGCAAATCTGCCGGTGTGGATGAAATCCGAACAGAAATGCTCAAGGCTTTAGATACAGAGGGAGTGCAATGGCTCTCGCGTTTAATTAAATTGGTCCGAGATTGCGGTGAAACATCTGGTGATTGGCAAATTGGGGTGATTCTCCCTCTTTTTAAAAAAACAGACAAAAGAGATTGCGCCAACTACATGGGTATATTTCTTTTAAGTCTCCCTGGAAAAGTCTTCGCTAAGGTGCTAGGAACGCGTTCCACAGCTGTGGTTGAGGATAGTTTGGGGGAAGAGCAATGCGGTTATCGTCCAGTAGCAGAATGGTTATTGAGAAGGTCTGGGAGTATGCTTAACCTATCTATACTTGTTTTGTGGATTCGCAAAAGGCATATGTATAATAGGGTTCCTCGAGGCAAAGTCTGGAGTGTTCTGCAGGAGTATGGGATTGATGGTTCCCTGTTAAGGAACTTCTACAAACTGTAGAAGCTGTGTTCGGATAAGCGGCGTTAATTCAATACCTTTCACTATGGGCCTTGGACTCGGCAAAAGTTGCATTTTGTCACCTCTCTTCTTCATTGTATATGTGGACTGGATGTTGCAGCGCAGCACTTAAGGATTAGTCATCTGATCTTTGCGGATGATTTAGTCATCCTTGGGTCCTCTCAAGCCGAACTTCAGTGCGCACTCGAAAGGTTTGTAGCCGTTTGTGATAATGCTGGAATGAAGATCAACGTGAACAAATCGGAAGTAATGGTCGTTTCCAGAATACTCATTCAGTGCACCCTGCATATTAGTGGAGTCCCACTGAAGCAGGTGGATAAGCTTAAGTACCTCGGGGTCTTATTCACGAGTGATGGGAAGAGCAATGCCGAGTTATCTTGTAGAATTGGTCAAGCTGGATCAATTTTGAGGAAGCTTGTTCAATCTGTTATAAGGAAGGCCGAACTTAGTGTTTGAGCTAAGCTATCGGTTTTTAACTCGGTGTTTGTTCCAACTCTCACCTATGGTCATGAAATTTGGGTAGTGATCGAAAGAATAAGATCACGGATACAAGCTACCGAAATCATTTTTTTTTTTTTAATTAATCGTTCATTTTTTCACTCTAACAGTAAGATAAGCTACCGAAATCAGGTTCCTTCGAGGTGTTGCTGGAATAACTCATAGGGATCGGGTGCGCAATACCAGAGTACACGAAGCATTTAATGTTGAGCAACTACTTCTACGAACGGAACGATCTATGCTTCCCCAGACCGGCTTCCAAGACGTGCCATGGTTCCCGTGTCAACAGGTAGGTGACCCCTTGGGAGGCCTGGAAGTAGATGGTTGGACGTCTCTTCTGGAGCCTTCTAGGGATTCCTCCTGATGAGTTGGAGTCAATGCCGTAGGATCGAGAAGGATAGAGTGTCCACCTGAGCATCCTACCCCCGCGACCCTCATAAAGGATTAGTGGGCCATTAAAAATCTATGTATGTAAAAGGGGGGAAGTACAATGTACCAAACCTTTTCATTCCACCCTCGTAAGTACGCACAAGTCTGTTTCATTCAGCCCTTTCGTACTGCCAAACTATTCTCTTCTGAGTTGGTTATCCCTTTTGTACGCAATAAACTTTTTTGTTTTGTTTCGCAGACTGAATTAAGAATGTAGTGCTGGTAATTATAATCCGATTTGTTTCAGTCTAGCAAACACTACCTATGATATTTATCTCAATGGGCTTACGAATGCATAGATACTTTTTCTCACCCGTTCCTCTTTTTTTTTGGAAATTATTGTAATTATAATATCTTGTTATTAATCAAACGTCTTTGTAGTCGAGTAATATAATAGCGTGACATAAGACAAATGCGCGTCCAAATTATTAGCAATTTATCTCACGTGTCTACAAATTTGTATTTTTAATTCAATTCCTAGTTAATTGCTAGTCCAGCAAAGGTTACCAGTGTGTTATGTATGAGTATTTGTCATGTGAAACTTCTCTCGTTCTGCTGTAAATAATTAAACGACTTTTTGTTTAGTTTTTTTTCGTATTGATTTCTAACCCAAAGAGAAGTCTAAATTACCAAAAGTGAAATTAAATGCGTCGCCTCTAAGTTTTGTCCTGTCCTTGAAAAAAATTCTATAAAATTCCCCGGCATGAAACTTAGCATGAATTCAAATTCAACTCGCCATGGAGAGCGGTCCGCATTACCTCGATGAGGAATTCTTGAAAAATACATTAGAAGATGGCTTTAGACGTAAGGATGTCAATGTTCTTGACTTCGAAGCGAATTTGGCAAGTTTTGGCGGGGAGAATTTCTTCAGTGATATCTATCGTTTGAAAGTGGATTACCTGTGCGATGATGACGAGGATGAGGAACCAAAAGAAGTCCATTTAGTCTTGAAAGCCATGAAGAGCACGGTGGATGGTGATGTTGGTATGAAATCAAAGGAGACTCCCATGTATCGAGTAGTGATACCAGAGCTGGAGAGTATTCTTGGAGGCGATGTTGTGTTTGCTCCAAAGTGAGTACATCTACCTAGAAGAAGGTATATATTTTGATCAATTTGGTACTTCCACAGGCTCTTCACAGAAGTTAAGTCTGGCTACGAAGCCTACGTTTTCGAGGATCTCAACGCATTGGGATATAATCTAAAGGATAGAGAGATTGGCTTAGATGAAGAGGACTGTATTTCGGTGTTAAAAAAAATTGCCAAATTTCATGCGGCATCTATGATCTATGCACAAAAGGTAAGGTCGGCACCTCAAGACTCAGCTTTAACCATTCCTACTAGTTTCCAGAAGTTATTGAGAAAATCAAACACTCAATGTTTGAGTTTGGTACAAAGGTCTCACCGGTCTTGCATCACCACATGACAGGAATGTTGAGCAGTGCTGCCGAAGCAGTGGCAACTTGGGAAGGCTACAACACGATTGCAGAGAAAATTTACGCTTTCAGGGATGCTTTCCATGAGAGAACCATTGAAACCCTGGATCGAACAAAGAGTATCTATAATGTGATCAATCATGGAGACTTGTGGGTCAATAATATCCTCTTTAAGGATGACGATCCAGTTTTTGTAAGTTCTAAACATCCAGCTAGGCATGACTCTTAGAGCAGCTTATTTGTTTCATAGGTTGACTTTCAAATATCCAACTACAGCAGTCCTGGTTTGGATCTGAATTATTTTCTGTACACCAGTGTCCCATTGGAAATACTTAAAATCAAACGCTATGAGTTCTATCGAATATACTTTAAGGAATTCAAACAAACCCTTGAAGTTATTGGCTATGGAGAAGATATTCCTTCATGGGATGACTTCGTGGCAGAAATGCGAAGGTGCGAACTTTCTGGCGCATGGGTGATGCTGACCATTTTTCCAATGCTCGTGCTGTGCAAGGATGACTCGTTGGGCAATGATATTGAGGCGATGAAAAATGAAGAAATTTGGACAGCAAAGAAAAAGAAGATGTACGCAACTAAGAGGGTGGAGGAGACGTTTAAGTACGCTTTAGATAGATTTAATGATATAGGAGTTCTTTAAGTAGAAGAATATAAAATTAATTTTAGAACTATATAAGGAAAGAATGTGTGTGTTGGTTTGAAAGCATAATGCCAAACGATTGGACGAGAAGACATGTGCTTCTCGTTGCTACCCGCTAATCAGTATAAAAAAAAAGTGATCATTGCGAAATGAATCTTTGCTGTAGTGCGAATGCAGATACACATAACAGAAAGTAAATGAAATACAATTAGTTTAATCGCAACGAGTTCTAATCGCAATCTAATATTAAATTCTTTTGCTTTTTTTTATTGGTATTATACAAAATGAAGAGTTTCTCTGGAGAATGAATGAAAGCGTTGCTTGATTAGCAATCGCTAACGCAAAGATGTGCGCATTTACCTTAATTTTACTGTTTCTATGAAGACTATAGATCTGTTATATGATGTATTGTCTTTAAATGATAAAAATGTGCAGTTACCTAAAAAAAATTGTGTGGCTCCCCTTGAACCCCAGAGTAAGCATTAGGTGCAGCATTTGAACTTGAGTTATAGGGATAGTTCAGTTGGTAGAGCATTCTTGTCTGGAACCATAATTACCACAGGTTCGTCTTCTGCCTTTGGACTAAAGGTTTTTTTCATTATTGGGAAAAATTTAGCACACACAACAAGAATGATAGCCAGAAGCTTGTTCTTGGAGCCTACATAGACGTTATAGGTTCACTACCAGCGTTGCCACTTCCTCTAGAGCAAATGTAGCGTACTGACCATTAAAAGTAGCATTTTCAAAGAAAATGTAGCAAAATAGAAATGTTTTCATACATATGGTACATACATACATTGCTAATCCTTTGGGTCGCGGGTGTATGATGCTCAGGTGGACACTCCATCCTTCTCAATCGTCCGCCATTGACTCAAACTCATTAGGAGGAATCCCTAGACGGCTCCACGAGAGATGTCTTACTTGATCCAATTATCTATTTCTAGGCCTACCGGGGGGTCGCCTACCTGATGACACATCTTGGAAGCCGGTCTGGGGGCCTACGAACTACGTGACCAAACCATGGAAGCATAGAGCGTTCCGTTCGGAGAAGTAGCTGCTCAACATTGAGCGCCTCGCGTACTCTGTTGTTGCGCACTCGATGCCTACGAGCCTAACCAATTCTACAGGATAGCTCGGCATTGTTCTTCAGTTCAGTTTGAAAGGACCCAAGGATGACCAAATCATCCGCAAAGAGCAGATGACTAATCCTTAAGTCTTCCCACATTCGCTGCCACGGCTGCGCTGCAACATCCAGTCCGTATATACAATGAAGAGGAGAGGTGACAAAACGCATTTTAGCGGAGTCCAACACCCAAAGTGGAATGTATTGTTTTAACGCCATTTACCCGAACACAGCTTTTACAGTTTGTATTTAAAGACTGAATCGCCCTTAACAGGGAACCATCAATCCCATACTCCTGCAGAACACTCAAGAGTTTACCTCGAAGACCCCTATCATATGCTTTTTCCAAATCCACAAAACAAGTGTAGACAGGTTAAGCATACTCACAGGCCTTCTCAAGAACCATTTTCAGAGTGAATAATTGGTCGGCTATGCTTCTACCGGGACGAAAAACCGCATTGTGCATCCCCCAAATTAACCTCAACCACAGCTCTGGAACGCTTTTCTATTACCTTAGCAAAGACCTTTCCAGGGAGACTTAAAAGAGATATAGCCCTATAGTCTGTCCAATCTCTTTGGTCTCCTTTTTTAAAAAGAGGAACTATCACCCCCATTTGGCAATCGCCAGGTGTTTCACTGCATTCCCAGGCCTTTTTAATGAAACGCGAGAGCCATTGCACTCCCTCTTTACCTAATGCCTTGAGCATTTCTGGTCGGATTTTATCCACACCGGCAGATTTGCCAACATTTAACGATTTGATCGCCAAAGTTACTTCCTTTACCACAGGACTACCTTCCGCCCTACCCTCGACTAAAGGTCTGTTATCTTCGATGCCCTGTTCGGGATTGAGCAATTCTGAAAAATGCTCGCTCCATCTGCGTAAGATGTCCTCCTCATTGGAAAGAAGTGTAACGTCTTTGGATTTTACTCCTTCAACGATATTCAACTTTCTTCCTCTGAGTCGGTGGATGATCTGCCAGAACGTCTTATTTGCAGGTCTGTGGTCACGTTCTAACTTTTCGCCAAACTAATTTGCAAGTTCTTCGCGCCTCAGTGTACCGATTTCGAGAATCATAGTTCCTTAAGTGAATCCACACCTTAAAGGCCCTCTCCTTCTCTTTGATTGCTTCTTAAACTCCAGGCGTTTTAAACAAAGCAGACATTTTTGTTAATTTTCTTTATTTTTACGTTATAGCATTCAGTTTCAGCAATACAAAATATCAATATGTAAAACAACTTAAAATAATTAATTAATTAATAAAGCATTTATAACATTTAATAAATAAATAAGAATTCATTGGTAAAAAAAAGAATAAATAAATAAAAAGTTAACAATATTTATCACCCATGATAAGGGTTGCCAGTTCTCTCGATATTCCGGGAGTTCTCCCGAATTTTTACTAATCTCCCGGTCTCCCGAAAATTCTACGAAATCTCTCGATTTTCCAATCTCTTATTTTTACTTTGTTAAAAAACCACCAACAGGTAAAAGAAAGTTTCATTACGAAGAAGTCTAATCAGCGCTTTATGTAACTATACAATTTATTTGTCATTACTCTTTCTCGTATTTGAACTGCCATAATACATTGACATTTCCCCAAATATATTTGTTTGCTCGAAGGAGAATGGTAGCTTACAATTTTTCTAACGGAAAATATTAAATGTAAGCTATTAAATATGAATTTCAGCTACAAACAAATAAATTAATGTTGTGCATTAACAGATTGCATTCATTTTGTGGACAACGCATCAGAAAAAGAAAATATGCGGCAAATTCCATGCAACAGCATGTCTTCTTCTTCTTCCTTTTATCAGCGAGGTTATGATCCGAAAACAAGGGATCACAGCCCTCCCACTTCACCGCATTTCTACTGATCCGCCTGTGGGGTTCCATGCAAAAGCATGTTTTCTATAAAACTACAAATTTGTTCTGTACTATGAAGTAAGGACGTTTTTCTTATTCTCCCGATCTCTTCTCATTCTCCCGATATTTTTCCTGAAACCTCCCGATTTGTTGAGGAACATTTCTGGCAACCCTACCCATGATCCAGATCAGATCACACGACGAAAATAAAACGTGTGTGTAAAAAAATTATGAAACATCCATATTTTTAGAAAAAATCTGTTTATTTAAAAAAGTGAAAATATATGAAAATTTGTAGATATTAATTTTTTTTTTATTATTCTGAAGAATTTTTGATGCGTTTTGCTTGTCTTTTATACAAGTATGATGGATGATCTTGTTTCAAAGTCCAACAAAAGTCTGCGAGCATTTCGACGACCATTTTCCTTGATATCGCTTTTCCATCGCCATTATATCTTGGTGAAATCTCTCCCCATGCTCATCGCTTACGGCACCTAAGTTTTCAGGGAAAAACCCCAAATGGGAATCAAGGAAATTAATCTTTGAGGATATTTTGCATCCCAAGTTTTTGTAGTTTTGTAATAGATAAGAAATGATTTCCTTGTAGATTGGTGACTTTGTAGTATCTAAGAAATGTTGTGTCACTTCAAGCCATGCATTTTTTTCCTGTATATTCAATTTCTCAATAAAATTGGGGTCCTTTGACCTTTCTTATATCTAGCCCTATAAAAATGCCTTCTTTTAATTTACGCTCAATTTTGGGGACCTGCATTGCGATTGATCGGGAAACTACTGACTGCCCAAAACTTGGCTTGGGCCAGTAGCGCAACAATCAAGTTCGTGATGAAGTGCTTACTTTACCTCCTAGTGGTGGTCCCCGGGTAACTATACGTATAAACCCTTATACGTATAGGCCAAAATTGTAAGTGCGGGTTGTCTAGGGCCTTGATTCTAGGCTAGGTAACGTGGGCCAGCAACCTGCGTTACCGAATATTGCCCGCTACGGAAACCGACACTATGCCTCGGATAAGGAATGATCACATGTTGACGACTTTTGGCTATTGTACCCGGACAAAGATAGGTTTCTGGAATGTAAAGACGCTCCTCGACTCGGGAAGAGAAGGTCCTTACAATGCCAGATTCCTCCAATTGGAAAACGAATTCATGCGATATAAACTGGACATTTTGGGGGTAAGTGAAGTAAGATGGTTAGAAGCGGGCGAGTACCAGTCTCCAACGCGTAACACTGTACTACTCTATTCTGGAAGACCATCCGGAAGTCCGCGGGAATATGGAGTCGGACTACTGCTAACAACAACAGCACGCAAGGGCCTAATTTCCTGGCAGCCTCATGGTGATAGGATTTTGACGGCCAGATTCCGGACTAGAGTACGACGCGTCACCATCATACAGTGTTACGCCCCAACGAATAGTTCGTCTGAGGACGAAAAGGAGAGCTTCTACAATCTCTAAAGCGCCGTCTTCAACATAACACCAAATGGAGACATTGTCATAGTGATGGGGGATTTGAATGCCAAGGTAGGCAGCGACAACGAAGGGCTCAAGCATGTAATCGGGAAGCATGGACTAGGCAACCGCAACGACAACGGCGAAAGGTTTGTGGATTTCTGCAATGCCAACCGCCTTGTGATAGGTGGCACCATGTTTGAGCACAAGACCTGCCACAAAGTCAGCTGGGTTTCCAATGATAGGCAAGCAACCTCCAACCAAATTGACCATTTTGCTATCAGCCGCCGCTTTAGAAGTAGTCTCTTGGACGTCCGAAACAGGCGAGGGGCATATGTGGGGATAGTACGTGATCACCATCTTATGATAGCTACTCCCCAACTACGCACTGCTGCAGTTCGAAGATCCCACGACAACACAAGAATGCCCAGGTTCAACATCGATAGACTTAGTGATCCCTCAGTGCGCCAACAATTAAGGGAGCACTTTTCGCAAGGTGTGGAAGCAATCAGCAGCTCAATGCCCGCAACCATCCAAGACCATTGGTGTGCTGTGAAAAATGTTTTTACATCTGGTGCTGAAAGAATTGTCGGTCGATCGCAGGGAAGACATAGGGCGTGGCTTTCCGAGGATACCTGGAGACGGATTGACGAACGAAAACAGCTGAAAGCTCGCGTTGCAGCTACCCCAGCAGCAGGGAGAAGCGAGCTAGAGTCCCTATATCGCATGAAGATGAGAGAAGTTCAGCGTAGCGTACGACGTGACAAGCGCAACTACATCAACGCGCTGGCTACAGAAGCAGAAGAAGCTGCATGGAGGTGCGACAGCAGGACCATCTACAGAATCACGAAGGAGCTGACAGGTGGTTGCAGCTCCAGCCAACACCCAGTGAAAAGCCTAGACGGCTCCTTGCTCATTTCGGATGAGGACCAGCTCAAGAGATGGAAAGAGCATTTTGCTACGGTTTTGAACCGTGTATTCGCTAGCGATATGCTCCCAAATCCGACTGAGATGCCCGAAGTGAGAAGTACCCGAATACGCACCACGACTCCCAGTAAAGATGAGATCATTACCGCGATCAAGGCACTCAAAACCAACAAGGCGGTAGGACTTGACGGTATTCCAGCAGAGTTCTTACGAGCAACGCCAACAACATCGGCTGAGCTTCTGCTTCCACTTATAGATAGAGCTTGGGAAGCTGAGAGCTTTCCTAACGAGTGGAAAAAGGGAATGATCGTCAAGCTTCCTAAGAAAGGAAATTTAATGGAGTGCGGAAACTGGAGGGGTATCTGCGTGCTGCCTGCTGTAGCTAAGATAATAGCTAAAATCATCCTGGAGCGAATCAAACAACATCTCGAAGACACACTCGATGCCGAACAGGCAGGTTTCCGCTCTGGATCCTCCTGTGCCGACCACATCAACACCCTGCGGATTATCATCGAACAGTGTGTTGAATATCGATCGCCACTGCACCTGCTGTTCATCGATTTTGAGAAGGCGTTCGATAGTGTCAACAGGGAGTTTATTTGGCGTGCCTTACGCAGGAGAGGCATTCCCGATAAACTAATTGCTATTATCAAAGCTACATATGAAGGCTCCAAATGTCACGTTCTGCACAGGGGAAGGTTGTCTGAGGAATTTGAGATCCAAAGTGGGGTAAGACAAGGCTGTATCCTTTCACCAATATTGTTCCTATTGGTGATTAGCGATGTTCTTCATGCAGCTTTGTCGACGGGAAACGGAGGAATTCGATGGACTCTTACATCTCAACTGAAACATCTTGACTACGCAGACGATGTATGCTTACTCTCCCACAGAATTATGGACCTCCACCAAATGACAGCAGATGTGGAGAAGGAGGCAGGTGTCGTCGGGCTGAAAATTAATACGGCAAAAACTAAAATTATCAGCCTTGGAACAAACTCATCGGCTCAAATATGCATTGCTGGACAACCGGTAGAGAGAGTAGAGGATTTCCAGTATCTTGGGAGTATTGTCTCGACCGATGGTGGAACCGAACTGGATATAGCCAACAGGATCGCCAAAGCAAAGTCCGCGTTCGGGATGTTGTCCAAAATATGGCGAAGCAATGCAATCAGTTTGAGCACCAAAATAAGACTGTTCAGCTCCAACGTTGAATCCGTGCTGCTATATGGTTGCAGCACGTGGAGAGTGACCACTACTATCACCAGAAAGCTGCAAACGTTCGTTAATAGGTGTCTGCGCAATATCTTAAGGATTTTCTGGCCCAATCGTATCTCTAACGAACACCTTTACGAGAGAACGGGTCAGGAACCAATAGGCACAACTATCCAACGGCGGAAGTGGCAGTGGATTGGTCACATGTTCCGAAAGGGTGACAGCTCCATAGCAAACCATGCTATGCAATGGAACCCTCTAACTCAGGATGGCAGAAGACCTGGCGGTCCGAGGAGAACATGGCGCAGAACAGTCGAGAAGGAGGCACGGCAGTTAGGGAAAAGTTGGGGAGAACTCAGATACATTGCCAGAAACCGTACACGATGGCGCGTAGGCGTAGTAGAGGCCACAAGGGGATACAGGACATAAGTAAAGTAAGTAAGTAATCTGGGGATCAAAGTTTTTAAATAAATATATTATAAACCTAGTTTTATCCATGGCTTTAACAAAGTTTTTTATAAATCCCAATTTTATGTGTAAGGGCGGCAAAATAATGTTGTTTGGCTCTACTAAAGGGCTTCGAGCAATATTTTTTTGTTATCGTTAGTTCTTTAGTGAAGGCAGTTATGGCCGCAATTTCAGTTTGGATGTTATGCTTGAGATCAATTCATAATTACCATTAATAGGACTTTATTAATCAATAAAGTCCTATATTGAGTTCTTAACAAATGTGTATTCAATTTAATGAAAGCTCCCACACAAATTGTTGGCTCACCCTTTATACATTTTGTCGTATATTTAGATAATTCGATGTAGTAAATTATTTCTGACATTTTCCTGTTAATACTTATGCATGTACGTTTCCAAAAATGTATAACTTAATTAACGGCGAAAAATCGTGTTGAGCAGTGTAATTAGTTATTAAAAGCAGCAATTTTTTTTCATTAGAATTGTATAGCTGAATTCCTTCAAGCGGAGTTATTATTAGCCGTATTTTATTATCCCCAAGATCCATAAAGATCACACGACGAAAATAAAACGATCCGGATCTGGATCAATGAAATTATTTTCCTTGTGTCTTGTAGTGTGGTTGTGTAACCTACCAAGGCATAAAAAAAAAGCAGGATCTCGTATTGTTGTTGTATTGCAGAGAAACCAATGATCCATATGGATCATGAGTGATAATAAAATACGGCTATTATTATTATTTGTGTAGGGTTATTTTGCACTGCGACCTAATGGTCTATTGTGCCCCCTGCTAATACCTTGGGGAGGTTTGTTCCCTCGTTAGAGTCCCCTTCGCAATTGCAATTCCTGAGGAATTGTGCTTGAAGGTCGTATGCTCTTACTTTGCCTTGGCGAGAATAGTTCACCTTAGAGCTCTTTCTCCAGACCAGTTTCTTTTAAGAATCTGAGAATGAGAAGTGGGTCCATGGTTGGCACATCCTCTTCTGATACTTGGTATTTACCCAAGTATTTCAATCTTTTGTGGGCCAGTGCCCCACAGGACTCCAGAAGGTGTTCCGGAGTCTCACATGACTCGTTGCAGAATCTGCAAAGGCCTTTATTTGTTATACCTAGTTTCCGTAGATGCTCCCTGAGTTTGCAGTGCCCCGTTAGGAAGCCTGTTAGCATCCGTAGGTTATTCTTGCTAAGGCAGATGCAGGCTTCGAATCTTTTCCGGTTGTAATATCCCAGTAGTTTCTTAGCCTGCCTCAGGCCTGTGGTGTTGTTCCAGGTTCTTGCCCTGTCTTCTCTCTCCATTTTCCTGAATTTCTCGCGTATGGTGTGTTCCCCCATTCCACAGAATGGTTCAGGTCCAATGAAGGGTTCTGCGGCCGCTTGTCTTGCCAAGGCGTCCGCTGCTTCGTTACCTTTTATCCCGACGTGACCAGGTATCCAGTAAAGTGTAACTTTATTGTTTCTGCCCAGCTCATTAAGTTTGCATAGGCATTCCCACACAAGTTTTGACTTAATGACATAGGAGTCAAGTGCTTTGATAGCTGCTTGGCTGTCTGACAGTATTGCTATGTCGCAGTTGCTGTATCCCTTTTCGAGATTGAGTTGGATGCATCTGTTAATAGCACATATTTCAGCTTGAAAGATGCTGGTGTACTTGCCCATAGGTTCTGAGTGCTTGGTCCTTGGCCCAAATATGCCCGCCACTGTTCCCTCTCCAGTTCTCGAACCGTCTGTATACCACTTTATCGTGTGGCTGCCCAGTCCATACATCGTGGATTCGTTGCTCCACTCTTTCTTGTTACTTAACTTTGTACTAAAGTTTTTCCCAAAGTTAAATTTCCTGATACTGTCGTCCCTGGGGACGGCCAGAAGGGGAAGTTTTTTGAGAAGTGCATTGTATTCTCTCAAACCAACACATTTCTCCCTTCCGATACCTTCTTTTGCCATTCTTAGGATCGTTCGCTGTGCATTTTGCTCCACTACAAGATGGAGCGGTGTTAGCTCCAGGAGTACTTCCATTGCTGCAGTTGGACAAGTTCGCATGGCTCCAGTGATGCAGAGGCACACAAGTCTTTGCACTTTAGTGAGTGTCTCCCTCGTAGTGACTAGACTAGTTCGCTTTGTCCATGCTATTGCTCCATAAGTGATCATTGGTCTCACAATGGCAATGTACATCCATCTTAGAATATTTGGACTAAATCCCCAAGACTTACCCGCTAGGCTCCTGCATATCATTAGAGCACGGGTAGCTTTTTTGGATATCTCCTCTGTGTGTTTCTTCCACAAGAGTTTGCTATCTAAGTGTAATCCTAGATATTTCACTTCCTTTAGCGGAGTCAGTATCGTGCCCGACAGTCGGATTGGCTTCAGTTCAAGTTTTCTCTTCCTCGTGAACGGTACTATTGTGGTTTTGGCCGGGTTTATATTAAGCCCAGCTGTGCTGCACCATTCTTGAGTTACTGTTAGGCCCCTTTGTATAATATCACATAGGGTTTCCTCGAATTTCCCCCTGGCAATCAGTACAATGTCATCAGCGTAGGCTTGACAGTTAATTCCGAGGCTTGTTAATTTTCAAGAAGCTCATCCACAACAAGACTCCACATTAGGGGGGATAACACTCCTCCTTGTGGGCATCCTCTTGTTGTGTTGACCTTGATAATTCCATGTGAAGTTTGAGTTTCAGTTGATCTTGTTCTCAGCAATTCATACATCCACTTAGATACTGTTCTGCTAACTCCCTTTCTGTCAAGGGCTCGTTTAATAGCTTCATGTGAAGTGTTATCAAATGCCCCTTCAATGTCTAGGAAGGCGCAGATTACTATCTTTTTTGTTTCAAGAGCACTTTGGATTATTTCCGCCAGCTGATACAGAGCAGTCTCGGTGGACCTGCCTGCTCTGTATGCATGCTGACGATAATGCAGTGGGGATGTATTAAGTACATCCTCTCTTAAATGGTTGTCCACAGCTTTCTCCATTGTTTTAAGAAGAAACGATGTTAGGCTGATCGGTCTGTATGACTTAGGCTGTGTTGGGTCCTTCTTCCCCATTTTTGGTATTAACACAACTCTCGCCCGTCTCCATTGGTTTGGAATATATCCCAGTGCAAGACTGCTTTTTGTTATTCTGACCAGGTGTGGTAGTAGTTTTTCTTGTCCCCTTTGCAATAGGGCTGGTATAATACCATCCGCACCCGGTGACTTGAAAGGCTGGAAGGAGCTAATTGCCCACTCGATTCTCCCTGTGAACAGATAGCCCCTGCAATCTCCCAATCTTGCTTCCGAGGTCTGGTCGTGTTGGTCATGCTCCCGTCACAGGTGTTCTGCAAACTTCCGGAGAAGCGGAAGTGATGCTCTTTGTTCTTCATCTTTAGTAAAGCTGCCGTCAGGTTTTTTAAGGGATGTTGGCATTCCCCCGGATTTTGCAAGGGCTTTACGTAACCTGGCTGCAGCAGGAGTGCTGTTTATTGTCTCACAGAACGTCCTGAAACTTTCTTTTTTCGCCCTTCTTAACTCCTTGTTGTAGTTTGTGAGTGCCGCCCTGTAGCTTTGCCAATCCCCATTACGCTTTGCTCTGTTAAACAGCTCAAGCGAAGTTGCCATGAGATCTTTTTCCCTTATGAAATTCAGAGAATATGCAATTTTTTTCTTTTACTGTATATTTTGCCGATCCTAATTCATTCAAATGATGTATATTCACTCAATAATTATTAATTGGAAATCACAAGGAGTAATTGGGGTAAGTAACATATATACTTTCAGATACGCTTTTATGTGCATAATTCCAATGCAAAGAAATCATAGAATAATATTTAAAGTGCAAAAAGTATTTCATATTCTAATCTGGCAACAGGAGTTTTGATAATTGTCGACAAAAGTGCAGCCTAGCAAGGAATAGGCGAACTAATTTTTGGATCACGAAAGCAGACCCAAATGAAAAGCAAGATCTCGTACTGTTATTGTAATGCATACACACCAATGATCTGATCTGGATCATGGGTGATAATAAAACACGGCTTATGTTAATTTAGAATACACATTAAATTGCACAGTATCTCTTTAATAGCAAACAAAATGAGAAATAGTTCTTCAGAGGAGAAGAAATCGTTACTGATTTATAATTTATTTTATGTATCTACAAACTTAAAACTCAAGCAAAACCCTACCAATTCTTCAGGATGCTCAAATATTGCCACACCTTTCAATAGCTCCTAAGCCAGTAAAATTAATTTCACAGTACCTTATTCTTCAAATCGTCTTTTATTTTATTTAAAATAATATGAAGTTTAATAATATGAGTTAAAAGCAAAATAAAAAATAAAAAAAATACAAATAAAAATTAGATAGACTGTTCGGAAAAATGTAGCATAATGAGGGAAAGATGTAATATGTATCACGGCACTTCAAAATGTAGCAAAAGTGGCAACGCTGTATCACTAGTCCTGAGCGAAAATTAAAAAATAATTTCAGAATTGTTTGCGTTTAAAATTTCTTATTTCCTTTCGAAGTTTTTGTGGTCAAAGAGCCTTCTTGGGTCCTCAAATATTAAATTTTTTGTTGAAATTACATCTCGATAATTTCTGTGTTCCGCCACCTTGTCTGAAGGAGAGGGAACATTCAATATTTCTGGTAATAAAATTTACTCAACACGTACTCGAAATAAATACTAGTGAATCGAATACAAAAATCCCCAAAAAATTATCCTTTATTAGTTCGGACACTACTCATGGTGTAAGTATGACCTGAAGCCTAATATCAACTGCAGCTCTCTCCGATACTTCTCATAAAAATACATGTGAGGAGTTGGATGTGATCGTGAAAGCGCTACCTATTAGCAAAAAATATGAAAACTTATACCAGCAAGTATGCTGTGCGAAAATTTATTTGGGTTCAACTTCTCAAATGTTCTAGAAATGCCATCTATTTTGGTAGAGGAAGTTCTGGAGTGTGGTTTCCAGAAGTAGATATGATTAATGTGACATTTAACTACAAACTAGTTGTCAGTCAAAAGCTTGTTCAAAAGTAGTGTGCTCTCAGACCATAGAAGACATTGTGATAGGATCGCTGCAGACAATACTCGATGAGCGCGAAGCCTTATACTATCTTATCAACTTCTTTGTGGTTCTGTCACTGAAAGTTATATTCTTCTAAGCTACTAAAGTGTCCCAGTTAAGGCTGCATTATAAGGACTTTCGAATCTAAAGATCGCGCTAAAAAGTCACGCGGCTTAATTCCTAAATTCGTCCCATGCGACCATTTTTGTAAGTCAATTGTTCAACAGGCTGACCTTCAATTCATGTGTCAATTAAATGCAATTCAACAGGCTGACTTAAGACTCCCACCGGATTTCATCAGCCCTCTAAGCTCTCTTTAAAATAATTTCGTACATAATTTCTTTCCCCATCTTATTCGTATCTCATCTGAAGGCATACAATCAACCTTAACCTTGACTTGCGATTGCATTTAAAGGCAATTAGACGCTCCTAGCCACGAAAACGCGACAACAACGCACACATGGCAGATGAAAGCGGATTCTTAAATAACTATTTACACTCTTCGCAGTTTAGCTGCTAAGCGATAAGAATCATTCTAAGGCGGCTGTACAAACTGAGAATGAGGCTTTCTAATTTTAGACAAATTCCCATGGCAATGACTTTCGCTTGGAATGGCTGCTTTGCCTTGGGTACGCATTTCTGGGTTATTTTACAATACATTCGCGTGCGTAAGGATCAGAGTTCATATAGCGTCTGGAGCAAAATATGTCTTCAATAAAATGAGAACAAGAATATAGGCGATAAGAGTTTGTTGACTCCGAAATATAGTAGTGGAAATTAAAATAGGCCTAGAAAAATAATCCCTTCACCGGTAATTCAGGCTATACAAATTCCATTCATAAAAGATACCTAGCAGGCCGTTAAACTTCCATATGATTGACGCATAGCACGCAACTGGGTTTTAACATTTCATCATCCAAAACGCTGGCACACTTCTATGTCAATGCCCTATTAGTTCACGTTTTTAAACTTAAAATTGTAAACAGAACTAACCTTGGTGAATGAAGAGTGTAGTACGAGTAGATTGTAGTAAAATTCAGGTTAATCGGTCTTCAAATCTTTTGTAGCCTTTTGAACTAAATTTAAAATTTGTTTACAAAACACTAAAAGAGCCGCGGATTAGAATTATATTTTTGATACGTTTTATTGGCCACTATGTCCACATTTGGAACTTCTTCTTATTGCTGATTTTGAAGCTGAAAATAGTCGTCTACAGAATACTCAGAAGGGTTTGAATTCATTGTCTGATATAATTAGGATACGAGGAGTATATATTATACACTATGGACCGGAGGGTTCTTGAATTTATTCTAATCTAGTGCAACAAGACTGTTCATCATAATAAAACCGTTATATATTGCCTTAAGAATAATGTTTTTTGAGCTAAGTCAGATCTATTGACCGTTTATACCCTCGTGGTAAGATTAAGAGACAAAGAAAACAATTGCCCCAATACCGATAGTTCATATATGTTTATGAAATTCATCCATAAACCATTTGAGGTCACTAAACTTTCATAGGCGCCGGGAACAGATGCATTGCACGCAACTGATATTCAATATTTCATCATCCTAAATGTATGTCATTGCTCTAGCTATTAGCTCACATTTTCAAGCTTAAAATTGTAAACAAAACTAACCTTGGTTAACGATGAATAGAATGGGTGTAGAATTCCGTAAATCTTTTCCCATTCTCATTGCCAAGGTCGTGTTGTCCGATAGCTTATTATGAACGCTCTGTTGTCGTTGCAATAATGAGACGATGGCACCATTAGTACTTACATATGTAACTCCTTACAGATTCTCTCGTTGCATAATACTTGCAAGCACAACACAAGATGAACGTAATGTTCCTGAATAACGTTTGTACTACGGCAGTACTTTGTTACTTCCTGCTAGATGTAAGTCATCAGTGCATCAATGCGGATCTGATCCATTAAGGCATATTTCGGACCATAGAGAAGGCAGCAGAAAAAGTCAGAATTTCTTAGGAATGAGTCAAAGTTTTTGAAAACAAATATTGTTCTACTTATTATATTAGTTTTTAACTCAACTCCACAGCAGAATTATGCGGAACGTGTTCGAAACTAATAGAGTAATTTAAACTTAATTGTGGTGCTTACTTATCGCTTGCTAAAACAAAACTAAGGTTGCGGATGGGTCCTAAGCCTTCGAAAGCCTTTAGTGTATCATGGCATGAGACACCGATGTGACTGATTTGCGGTTTAAGGGAGGCAAACTCAGTTCTGGGCGACAACAAGTAGGCCAGTTCCAATTTTCCGAATTATCTGATCACTTTACCATCAAGATCACAATTCAATGGGCTGCCAATAGCTTTCAGCGTTTTAATTTATCTGACTCAGATAGTGTACTATCTTCTGATCGCATCGGCATTTAAGAATATTGGCGGCGCGGCGTTGCTAAAGGTAATATTTAAATGCTCTTTGAGACTATGCTGTATCCATTAATCGTAGGATGGGATAAAGAATAATTAACGCACCTGAAAACAAATGCATGAGCATTTTTTGAAGAATGAGTTACACAAATTCAACTAGCACTGATATCTTTCTAATGAATAGACCTTTCCATAGCTGCATAAAAATGTTTCCTCGGTTATATATAGAAAATTCGGTGAGAATAAATACCCGAGGGGCATTTTATTGCAACTTAAGACCTACATCCCAGCTTACAAATTGTCTTTAAAAAAAAATTCTTGCTGCAAAAAACGAAAAAGAAGTAAAACGCGACTGTGTGCACAGTCCTGGACGACGGACCTTTGCTAAAATATGTCGATTTACGCTAATATTTGTCCCTCGTGATACCGAATGAATAAGAGACTAGTAATTGGTATCTTGCACGGTAAGGTACATTGAAGCTTCTAGGCTACCAACCACTCTTTCTATGCTATACTGATCGATAGGCACATATTTTGTGAAAAGGTTGCATTTGGGAATTCCGAAGTCTGAGATCTTTTCTTCAGCATAGCAGAAGTGTCCCATTTTTTTTTATAATGTATACGTGTCCATATTTATTCGTATAGTAATACAGTGAAATCTATCTGCTCACTTAACTTACGTATGTATGTATCTTAATATCGATTCTACAAGGAGTTACTTTCCGAACAGCTAATAGCACGTAGTCATTTCCCTGACATCATCAGTTCCGCTGATAATAATTGCAGCTTGTTGATACCATTCGATGTATATATGCATCAATATTCAATCAAATCTTCCGCTTTCACCGGAATTAAGGAAATACTCTCAACCCCATTCTTATCAATCGAACAGTTCGTCTGAATCAACAAAGTTCTTAAAAACAGTATGCGTCAAAGAATTGTTGCTCGAATTTAAGGGTCGAGAATAATCTGCAGATTGGTAAATATATCAACGTTATCTAGAAAGCATAGCATGCAAAATAATCTTTGGCGGTACTAAATCTGTTGACAATAAGAACTCAACTACAAATGGTCTTGAACTTCCGGTGAATATTTCTGTTCCATGCAATTTTTAAATTATACTTACGAGTATATTATGCAACATCAGATAACGCATAGATAGTCTTCATCATAAGTCGACAGTTTACTCTTTTCCTGATTCAACCAGAAATTATAAGAGACCACGAGCACTATCACGTGCAAGAGATAAACTTTATGTACTGGTGGGTTTATCTTCTGCTTGTGCTATATTCCCTTTAGACATGGTCGCACCCAATAAATCTTTATTTCGAGAGAATGCTTCAAAGTCCAGACTATTGCGTTCCTAATTTGTCTACTACTACCACACATCTTATTGTTCTTTTAAAATGTTAAATTTTTTCTAGGTGCCAGGCGATAGCCTTCCATGTCAAATCAATTATGTTCCTTGTGTACATAATGTATCTATATACTTCCAGAATAAATTGCGTTTTAAAGCATCTTCCCCGAGTGACATAAAATCACGTCAGTGTGTTTTGCATTATCACCTCAAGGCACTTTACTAGATTTGCGGACCTACCGTAGGTCATACGCGAAAAAAAAATCCAATCTCTCGCTTCGCTATATACTTTTAAGAGATTAAAAAAAAAAAAAAAACTCGAATCCGGCACCATTGCGGCCGCGACATAATACCAAACAGTCGTCCATTCTTTCTTCAGTTCTATTTCGCCCACAAACCAAGAAGGTAGGTTTTGAATTGAAGCACTCTAGGCAGATATACAGCAATTGACCACAAGAAGATGAAACTTGAAGTATCAGAGCCACCGCCCACATATTTAAACGAGAGCTTTTTTAAGGCTGCTCTTGAAGATGGTCTCAGGGAGATGCGGGTGGACATAAAAAAGATTGTCTTTGCCGAAAGTAATGGAGGTGGTGAGAACTATTGTAGTAAAATCTATCGAGCTCGAGCTTTATATCGCAGCAGTAAGACACAATTGGACGAGGAGCTGGCTGTGATTGTAAAAAGTATCGCAATAACACCGGCTACAGAATTTCTAGAGGAATTGGCCGTTTATTTGAGGGAAAAGATCTTCTACTACGATATCTTGGGAAGGCTAGAGATTCTGCTGGGAAATGGATGCAAATTTGGAGCAAAGTAAGTGGGCGTCTAGAAAAAGCATAACAGTTTTAAGAACGATTTTCTTTTATGCAGATGCTTGTACACTACAAAGGAGCCTATGCAGACTATCGTATTCGATGATCTAACACAATATGGATACAAGCTGGCCAGTAGACAACAAGGATTAGACGAGGTGCACTGTTGCGTCATTTTAAAAAAATTGGGAAAGTTTCATGCTGCATCTATGCTACTGGCACAAAAGGTGAGCTTAATTGTTTTTTTTTTCTAGAGTTAAGTGTGAATTTAGTGTTAAAATATGTGTTCATTTAAAAAAACTATCGCTGAATGAAGTAAGAAGAACATAGCGGACAATTTAGAATAAAATATATTCTCTTATTTCCCGTCGGCAGTGAGATACTTTTAAATGCTTAACTTTTCAAGAGGAGAGCAAAAATGTAAATTATTGGCTTCAACTAGTGTTTAAAAGAAATAATTCCAAAAATTCCAAAGATGAAAAAAAAAAAAATAAAAAATTAGAACTAATCCTTTGGATTCTTTCCCTTCACTTCGTGCTGTATATTTGTCGTTCGAGTATCTCGCAATTAACGGGTTACCCACAACCTTCAATTGTGAGATCGTCTGTAAGTTGCTTTAAAAAATCTAACAGCTAATATTCTATTTCAGTTCATTGGATAATATTTTTGTTAGTTGAATGCTTTAATCAATAAAGCCATTCAACACTATAAATAGCCTAAATTGCCTTTTACCTTCCAACAACAAGGTTACTTGTAAAAATTTCTGAGCAGCTATTTGGCCTTTTCAACTTTATCAGAAGAGTTCTAGAGTCTGACGGGATATTTCCTTGAGACTTAGGTGATTTATTTTCCGTCACCTTCAAATTTTTATTAAAATGAAGTTGAAGATTATTCCTAGAATGATAACGAGGCTCCAAGAAAATAAGGTCAGCATTTGAAGCTACATTGCTCTTTGTAATCTCGATTATCGCGATTTCTTGAGAATTGTGTCCTCGAGGACTAAGCAATTTCTTGTCCACAGTTTTCTTACTAAAATGATAATGTAAGCTATTGAGATCAAGTCTGAGGTTGATACCAGTTGCTTGCAATCCCGGTTATAGAAAAACTGAGCGCTTTGTTTCTTAGTTAATCGATTTTGACCTGGTTTAAATCTGATAATAATCTGATAGACGGTATTCTATTGTGATATCATTCCCTCTTGCATTTGCACCACTTACTTACTTACTTACTTAGGTAGCGCTACAGTTCGGGGTGAACTTGGGCCTCAACCAACAAGCCTCTCCATTTGGCTCGGTCTTTAGCTAATTGCCTCCAGTTGCGCCCTCCAAGTTGGTCGAGGTCCCCTCGAACTTGTGCGCGCCACTTACGGCGATAATTCCCTACTGCGTCGTCCCTCGGGGTTAGATTCGAAGACTCTGCGGGCCGGAGCGTTGGTGTCCATTGGCTCTACATGTCCTAGCCATCTCAGACGTCCAATACGCAGTTTTTTGACTAGGTCGATGTCGCTGTACAGCTCGTATAGTTCGTGATTGAAACTTCTCCTCCACAACCCGTCAACGCAAACGGGACCGAAAATCTTACGAAGAATTTTTCTCTCGAAGCGACCAAGGATATCTTCATCCTCCTTTAATAAAGTCCATGTTTCAGCGCCGTAAAGCAGGACTGGGATGATCAAGGTCTTATATAGAGTCTCCTTAGTTGTTCGAGATAGGGCTTTACTGTTGAATTGCCTTATAAGCCCAAAAAAACAGCGATTGGCAAGAGTTATTCTTCGATTGATTTCTGCGCTGATCTTGCTTGTAGAATTTATAGCAGAGCCAAGGTAGACAAAGTCCCTTACTACCTCGAAGTTATAGCTGCCCACTGTGACGTTTTGTCAAATTCGTCGGTGTTGGCTTTCCCTTCTTGTTGTTGTTGGGAACATCTGTGAATTGTTATGGAAATCATAACTATACACGTACACACTTTTTCTAGATGACTAATATTTTACAATTATTTATTTAGTAATATAATATTTAATAGAAAGATGCAAAAAAAATAAAATAAAAATAAAATACAAAATTTACTTTTACAACGCTGTTTATACTGAATTCTATTAAATTTTCGTATTCATTGTAGTGAACACAAGTCGTAGTTATAGGGTCATTCTGTCCATAATTAGTACTACGAGTATGTCTAGAAACATAAAAGAAATTCTCCTGTCTAGGTCGTAGACTGCGAGATGATAAACATTGAAAGTAAAAGCGAACAATCGATGTGTGCAGTTAAGACATCATGAGCAAAAAGTACTGAGTAATAAATTCTTCTTTTACTAAGCGGTTTCAGATCAATTAGATTACATCTAGCTTCGTATGTAGGCATTCCACTATTCTACAACATCTTTCGAAGAGCAAATTTCGTAAACCGTTTTCGAATTTTCTCAATACGAATTTCAGTATTGCATAATATATATGTAAGCATAGAACAAGGATTTCAAGCTACGCAACAGTATTAAATTACAGAATGAATTAATGAAATGCAAAGGGACTAAATAGTATATAGGCTCTGAAAGTCTGTAGAGCTACGATACAGAAAGCTTGACATGCGGCTAGCCTTACAAATAACATAACCAACATGTAAGGATAAAGTTAGTTTATCATCAAAAACAACGCCCAAATCTTTCTGATAGAAGCTCTTTTCAGTAAGGAATTCTAAATCCTATACTCGTAGACAACAGCCGATTTTATGCTTTTGAAGGATATAACCGAACATTTATCAATGTTGAAGTACAAGTCGTTTAAATAACACCGTTCACTTAGTCGGTTGATATCGTTTTGTAAATCCAACGCACCAGATAGGGATTTCACTAACCAAACGATTTTTACGTCATCTGCATATAAAAGGCATTTAGACCTAGAAATAGAATGTGGTAAGTCATTTATGAAAAGGAGAAAGAGAAGCTGGTTGAGATGACTTTCCTGGGGTACCCCTGAGAAATTCTAAATCTCTTTAGAAGCATATACTGCGTGGGTCTTGTCGGCTCATACTAAATGAACATAAGTTATTGCGCAAGGATGAAACGAACATAAGTTATAGAATTAGCTGGTTTAGAATATCCACTTTGCGGGCTATGAACTTGTGAGAATTGCATACACAAAAATTCTACTGCTGTTGTCCTGGTTCCAAAGACTATGTGACGTAATCAGTTCTATGAAGGATCTTGTTCGTTAAACATTGATGTCAATATCAGAATATTATCAAAACGTGGACATAAAAGCCTTAATCACGTCTACCGATGTATGTGTAAATGTCAGAGAACAACTCGTGCTGTAATAAAACATTTGGCCGTCACTTCTATAGCAATATATGTTATGTACATAGATACATAACATAGACTATACGGAACTCACGCTCTGTGAGGAAATATCATTATTATGTATTACGTTGCTTGTGATTGGATATTGTGCCTGTATTTAGACCTTAAGGACATTCTGGAACCTATAGTTCAAACGTCGCATTTGAAAATTACTTTAAAGCCTATATTCGTTATAAACCCAGACAAAGTTGAACGGTTTCCTGTGTGAACTTATCACTCTGGGGTCCTGACTCTAGACAAGATACTATGCACCTTAATTGTGGCCGGCTAATTTCGGAGTGATATGCCAAAAATCTTTACGTTGATTTAAATATATTTAGACTTCAACGTGAATCTGAAAGCTGTTATTGAAGAAAAAATACGTGCCATTGAACGATTGATCAAGGTGACATTTAATGACTTAAAATATATATATATATTTTTTTTTGTATATCTGACTTAAAAATAATTTAAAATAAGAAACTCTTGGCTCAGATAATACTACACACCAATATTTGTTAATTACTGTATGGCTTTATGAACTTCTGTCGATTAATTGCATTTTGCTCGAATTCATATAAAATAGCACAATTTTGTTAATGACAACACATTTGGTTTCGTAATTTATTTAAGAAATACTTGTTAATGTATGCTTTTTAATCAGAAGAGGAGAGTTGCTTTTAACCTCGTTTTTGATCTCATTTAGTTAGAAGGATAATGTTATGGGCAGGGGTCGCGATTGCAGATTTGTGTTAATCATTTAATTGGTACGTGTAAGGTTATCCTTATCACGTATGTAGTATAAATTACTTTATTAATTAGTATTGATTCTCTTGGATACTTATCTTAAAGAGGACCTTTTCTGTTCGATCCCGAAAGGAAGAGACCGGAAAAAGAAGGAAAAGATGACGG
This sequence comes from Brachypalpus laphriformis, assembly GCA_945910035.1. NCBI lineage: Eukaryota > Metazoa > Arthropoda > Insecta > Diptera > Syrphidae > Brachypalpus > Brachypalpus laphriformis. The sequence goes on along the minus strand of OX246753.1, from coordinate 9,792,789 downwards.
GGCGACTCAAAAATAATGGCCGTCTCCAGTGAGCCTTAATGGCGGACTTTTGGTATAGTCTTACAATACATTTTGGTACACTAAGGAGAGAATATTACAATGTTAATTCAGTTTTTATATACTACATTTCGGCCAACCTGACATATAGATCGAGCTCGATCTACAAAACTAAGCTTAATGTAATCAAACTCTATTATGCTAAAATTTAATCTTAATCGAAATTTAAATTAAGTTTTAACCATACAATGATAAGTGCTTCTTATAACAGCCTTTAACCTAACTGATCAGTATCTTTCTTCCAAGGTCAAATACTCCTAGCCCCCACAACGCCATTATACGGCAACTGTGTTATTTGGCAATTCTCTACAGTGGTAGACATTCGTTTATACGCATACCAATTTTTGCTATTATTTTTATAATAAAAACAAAATTGTTGCTTGAAGTAACTTCAAATTGTTTATTTATTTTTGAATTATCAAAAAAAAATGTTAGTTCCTAAATGATAATAATAAATTAGTTTTTTTTTTAACAAAAACATACAAATTGGGTTGGACATTCGTTTATACGCACTTAAACAAATGTTATCAAAAAATTCGCAAAATAAATATGGAAATTTTTTTAAAATTTTGTGTGACTCCCATCCTTGTTTATGACCGAAGAAATGCGAGTTGGCATAGATTCGATTAAGTTATGTATAATATCGGAGCTGATTTCAAGCCAAGCATGACGAATTCCATTTTTCAGCTCCTACACACTGTTGTACTGCTTCCCGTTTGAATATACCTTACCAGCAAGTATGCCCCAAAAGATTCTCGATAGGGTTGCAATCGGGACTACATGATGGCCATTGAAGGAGTTCAATGTTTTTCGAGGAAAACCATTCTTTAGATTCCTTAGAAACGTGGATGGAAGCGTTGTCTTGCTGGAAAATGTAGTTTCTGTCCGGGTTGCGTTCGTAGTATGACACTAAAACGTCTTCCAACAACTCTGTATACATTCTTGAATTCATTTTTTGTAGTAATAAAGTAAATTGGTGAAGTCTCGTAGTAAGAAAACGCTCCCCATACCATAACAGTTCCACCCCCGAAATCGCGTTTCAATCGTACCACATCATGCTCATTTAAATTATGCCAATAACAGCTGTTGTCGTCAGGCCCGTCCAAATTATATTTTTTTTCGTCACAAAAAATTACATTTCGCCATTCGTGGGTCCAGGACATGTACGTACGGGCAAACTCCATTCTTTTGATTTTGTGGCACTTAGTCAAACGCGGTTTTCTTTTAAGTTTCGTCCATTTGATGTTGTGTGTAGCATTTAAAACTCGTGCAACATGCCGAACAGTGATGGGGAGATCTAATTTGTCCTTAATTTGCCTGGATGATAAGCGATTTTTGGTTGCTTCGTCACGAATTTGACCTTTTTGGCGCAAAGTTAGCTTCGTATTTGCTCTGGTTGGAGCTTTGACGCCGTAGCCTTCGCCTTTTTTTAAAAAATATCTTATTACGCATTCGCTTCTACCAATTCTTTCTGCAATACGTCGGTTAGAATACTGCTCTTCCTTCAGAATTTTTATTTTTTCTTGCTCGGAATCAGTTAACTGCTTGCCTTTACCCATGGCTACGAAAACTTTTAATAATCAAAAAACCTTGACGCATATTTCAAAAAATCTTCTCGACTTACCTTCGAACCACTTAAATCTTCTATATTTCTTATCTTTTACGCAGAAAATCTTTATATTTACAGCAAAAACACAGATGCGTATAAACGAATGTCTCAGTAGAATTTGACATGATCTACATTCGTTGCGCAGTACAACACAGAAAGTCCCGTTACAAAAAAAAAAAAACCATTGGTACACATTACTCACACTCCATGTAGTAAGAAAATAATCCTATACTGCTCAATTTGCTAATAAAAATTAAATGCGTATAAACGAATGTCTACCACTGTATATCCCTAATGACGTATCTGTCATGTGGGAGTACCAGTTGCCTTCCGGACGTTGTAACTGGTTCCATCATAAGTAGCTCTCTTTGCAAATCCATAATGCGTTTTCTTCTCTCTAAGCGAGTAAGCTCTCGTTCTTCTTCTGCGTCGGATCCCGTGCATTTGGAAGATGGTACATTCGCTGACCCTATTCCTACAATATGCATAACAGGGGTCGACGGTCTCATAGGGGCACGTGTGTCTGAAGCCGATACTCCTATAGTAGCTGATGTTTGCGTGTCAGAAGTTGTAGCTCCTTCAGGAGGATACAGCGTGCTCGCATCAGAAGCATTTGGTTGTGTACATAAAGCGGAAGCTGAATTTTTTGGAGCACTATCATTATCAGAAGTCAGTTGTCTCATGGGACTGCGTATACTGGACGTTGGGATATTTGCAGAAGCGCACAGTAAGCCTGTGCTTGGGGCCACTGATACTCCAGATCCGGAAGGACATATAGCAGAAGTATTTGCTCCCCCAGCAGCAGCAGTTGATTTCATAGGAGACGAGGTGCACGGCACAGCAGAACCATCCACAGGAGCTGTCACAGAAGTTATGTCTTCGGAAGTTACAAATTCCACCACTCCAAATGTATCCTCGTGCAACGAACGTAGTTGTGCGATGGTAGCAACAGGTGGTACTTCGATTTTGGCGTTGGTTAAGTCGTCGATAATTTGCCAACTGCTTAATCTCTCCGGCATTTTTTAAATTTTTGTTGACTCGGCAATTAAATTTGTTGGGAACACCACATCTGAGGTTGTAGTATAAATTACTTTATTATCTATTACTGATTCTCTTGGATATTTATCTTAAAGAAAACCTTCTCTGTTCGATCCGAAAAAAGAAGAGACCGGAAAAAGAAGGAAAAGATGGCAGGCTGACTTAAAAACCATGGCCGCCTCCAGTGAGCCTCAATGGCGTACTTTTGGTATAGTCTTACAATACTTTCTGGTACACTAAGGAGAGAAATTACAATGTTAATTTAATTTTTATATACTACACGTTTTTATCTGTCAACCATTTATCTTCTATAAGACTCGTATATAAGTATGGTCTTTATATTGTAACTGTTGATTTATAGCCAATTCGCTTTCTTAGCTAGCGTGCTGAGGCCTAAACTTTTCGACATTTTATAAAGCTGGACATCTTAACCGCATTTAGCGAACTCATTTTACGATTTTATGGTCGAAACCAATGCAGTTAAGCAACCACGATATTCGTTCTTATGCCAATCGATATGTCTTCTTCCATTATTTGGAAATATGTGTGTTATGAAATATATCGTTCTCCATTGCAAGGACTTTCCTATCTATATCTTCTTTCCCTCTCCTTCTTCCATGACCATACTATCACTGTAACAGATACTGGGTGAGTCGCTCCCTGGGCTAGGCCATTGGCTTTAAACTCTGAAGTACGAAGTAAATGGCTCGTGGTATATTTCAAAAGTCGCCGCTAAACTCGTTTTTGGCAGGCACTTCTAATTTGCGTGAAAAATCTCGTAGTAATAGGGTTCATTTAGCAGAAGTTATATTCAGGCTATTGTGAACCATTTCCCACATTCTCCACCACAGATTGGAGAATTGGGAAATACTTTTCAAAATGTAAATAATTTTGAAGTTCTTTTTTTTTCCTCTTGTACAAACCATGCCCGCGTGGCAACGACACTGCGACCTGAAAGATCTATTGTACCGGAGGGTTGGAGTTAATCTAACAGACGTATTACCTCCCTTATGAAAGTGAGTACGTCCTTAGTAGCGGAGCATTTCAGTTCTACTGAAGTAAGTATCTCCTTATGGAGAATACGTTTCCTTAACCAGTGCATTCACAAAGAATGTGTTCGGAGGTTTCATCCTCCTCTAAACAGAACCGACAGTCCTTCTCTTGGTATAGGTTCATCTTGTTAAGGTGGTATCTCAAGCCGCAATGGCCAGTAAGAAAGCTCACAAGCTTCTTAATGCTTTCCCTATCTAAGTTAAGGATTTATTTATAGGAGTAAGGCTTGATTAGTCGTTTGGATTGTCTTAGACCTGGCCCAATAGTCCAGTGGTCTAGACGAATTTTGTTTTCCCATTCGTTAATCAGCGTTGTAGCTGTCGCCCAATTGACGCCACAATAAGGTTCAGGACCTATGAACACAGATTCTGAGCCAGCCCTAGCAAGCTCATCTGCAGATTCAATTCAATTCAATTTCAATTTTCAATTCAATTTATTTATTTATATATATATTATAGGTACATTAAGATAAATATCTTTTATAGTACTTAGAATTATACAATGAGAATATAAATTCAATTAAAAGTGGAAAATTTACAAATCAAAAGAGTTAGAATTACAAAAAAGAAAAATGTTTAGAGTATACATTAGATTCGTTGCCCACAATCCCTTGGTGTCCGGGTACCCAACCGAGTTTTACCCTGTTGTATTTGGCAAGGTCTTGTAATGCATCGTAGCAGCATTTCACGGTTCTGGAGTCCATTTGGTTGGACGACAGTGCCCTAAGTGCTGCTTGGCTATCTGAGAAGATATGTATTCTAGCGCCTTTAATTTCCTTGCGGAGATTGTGTCTGGCGCAAATCTCAATGGCATGGATTTCAGCCTGAAACACAGTAGGAGTCGTACCCATAGGTACCGAAATCTTTGTGTTGGGTCCAAAAACCCCAGCTCCAACTCCAGAACCCATCTTCGAACCGTCGGTGAACCAGACCAGACTTCTAGGGTCCAGTGTTGGAGCACCATTGGACCAGTTTTCGCGGTCCAATATTTCAACCTCGAATAGCCTACCAAAGCAGTGTTGCCTGACCATAATATCTGGTAAAGTGCAAAACATGTCTCTTTTAGGGATTGAGTTGAGTATCTTTAAATGTCCCACAAGGTCACCTGGTTTATACTCGTGATCTAGCTGCAGCCTGATGGCATATCTAGCAGCCATCTTCCTAATGAAGATTGGTAAGGGTGTGAGCCCAACAATAGCTTCAGGGCAGGTGCGCATTGCACCTGTAATGCCAAGACAGGCAATTCTTTGCATTTTCTGCAACTTGTCTGCCGTTGTCTGCTGGAGAGTTTTTGGCCACCAGACGATGGCCGCGTATGTGATAATGGGTCTAACCATCATTATGTACAACTAATGTATCATCTTAGGAGAGAGACCCCAAGTTCTGCTGTATAGGCGTTTACTGGCCCACAGTGCTCTAGTAGCGTGCTCAGTGGCAGACTTGATATGTGAATTCCGATTGAATTGTGAATTCTGATAAAAACCGCCAAGTCATCAGCATAACCGACGGTGGTGAAGCCTGATCTGTGAAGATCTACTATCAAGTTGTCGATGACTATAGACCATAACAGGGGGGAAAGAACTCCTCCTTGAGGACAACCTTTGGCTGCAGTTATGGACACCGACACTCCTCCAGAGGAGGAAGTAGTGAATCGACTTACCAGCATGGCCCTGATCCATTGGTTGGTCGATACTTCGATACCTCTGCTACTGATCGCCCTTGCGATCGAGTTGTAACCAGTGTTATCAAATGCGCCCTCGATATCAAGAAATGCACACAAGGCTATCTCCCTTGAACTGAGTGTTCCCTCTATTTAAATTTTACATTTGGGTGGTGTTATAGTACATTGAATCGTCCTTTTTATATACATACATATTTCTGTGATCTGTTACACATGCTGTGATGAATAATATCAAAATTCAAAAAAAATTCCTACAATGGCCCCCATGTGTAAGAATTAGATTAGATTATACAGATATTTATAGGTATGTTTCTGTCTGTCCATTTGTCTGCTGGCTGGCTGATGTACAATAAATTTCTGTTCGGTCATAACTTGTAGCGAATTTTTATTTTAACCTCAAAATTAATTTTCTCAAATATAATTTACTACAAATTTCATATTTCCGTTATGGGAAGATATGTAAGATTTTTGTCGGGAAATTCGTGTAATAGTACTATATTCAGAAAACAGCTTTTTTAAAATTGGCTATTTCTCAGCTATCTATTGGCGGATTTCGTTCAAAATTGTTACTTGAACAATGTTTGGTACATGCAAAAATACAATAATACGTACCAAGTCTTGGAGTATTGTCAGAGAATTTTCTTTTTCAAATTTAGTATATAAAGTTAGTTGGGATATGTACTACAAGATGGCGTACCGGATTCTTGGCGAAACTTCATATAATGGCACTTTACCTGTTAGATTTCGAAAATTGACTATTTTTCCGCTATATTTGACATATGTTGTTGAATGAGATAGCAAGCTGAAGACTATTTGTTTTTGAGAAAATTTAGATCTGGTTTTTGTTTAAATTCGAAATCCGAAACAGTTGCAAGAGAACATCATAGGTGCAAGATCACACTTTACCGACAGCCTCATTGAAATCTTTTTCAGTGGATACGTTTTAGCTGTAAAACCGTGACGGGATAAAAACCGAATTAAGTAATATTGGCTGCATCAGAACTGCGCCGAGGAGGATCTGAAGGACTAATGCCCGGGTCGCTTTTGTAAATAACATGCAGTGAGCGGTGTTCTGGTTGCTAGTGGTTTACCGTGGTGTAGGTGCCATTAGTATAGTGCACAGCTTCTATCTCGAGTTAGAACAAAATTCGAGTCAAAGCGCTTCCTATGTATTTTATTACGATCGTTTTTTTTACGGATTTTAAGATTAGTTAAACCAAACTTACAAGGATTAGATACTGGTATTTCCAGGCGTTTTCGTCCTAATGCATATTCGTACTTTAATCATTTTAAAAGTAAATTTTTGTTTTGTTTTTTTATTTCAGGACCCCTCCGTGAAAGAAAACTTTACAACGGGAATGCTTGATGAGAAATACATTCGCACGAATCAGCGATTTATTGATTTCATGATACTCCAACTAAAGACTCTCGCAGATGTAGTCTCCAAATGGAAAGGTTATAAACGAATCTCAGAAAAGCTCTACATCCACTGCGAACATATCGTGGAGAATCTTGTTATGACTGGAAGGCGCATTTCTGGAGAATTGACTGTCCTCAATCATGGGGATCTTTGGGTGAATAATTTCATGTATAAATACGACAAAGAAAATAGCCCAATTGATGCTATATTTGTAAGGAAACCTGCACCAAATCGAAATTTTACTCTCTATTAACATTCAACTTTTTCAGGTTGATTTCCAAACAAGTTTCTTCGGCAGCCCTGGATGTGACATTAATTTCTTTCTCAACAGCAGCGTTCAACTAGATGTCCTTATCAACAGGCGTGAATTCCTTATTGAAACCTACTATGAATCGCTTAGCAATTCACTCAGATATATGCGATACGAAAACATACCTTCGCTAGATGACATTCTCAATGAGATTCGTCAACGTGAGCTCTACGGTTTCTTTTCATCATATGCCTTCCTACCGATGGTAGCGATGGAGAAGAAGGATTCCTACGACAATAGCATTGAGGCCATGGCAGAAGATCAGGAATTTGCCAAGAAGAAAGTGGAGTTGATGTTTGCATCGAATCCAAGGACTACCGATACCTTACGTCATACACTGAGGCGTTTCGACGAGCTGGGAATTTTTGATCACAATTATTAGAGGAATGTGGGCACGTACCCCTCACCACTAAGCATAGATAATATTTGTTATGTTTTTTATTAACTGTTATACGTAAATATTTATGGAGCAATGAAGAAATTTATAAACGAATTAAGATAACACAGATAGTATGGATTTACTCTGAGATATATGATGGCACACTTTCTAAATGCGAGTGCGATGACTAGGTTAAAATTTGCACCCGGATAATAAAAGCTTTATGAATCTTAGATCTTATATAAGGGCAACAAAAGTATTAACACTTATTGTAGTTATCAGGTGATGACTAAAAGTGCTACGTCATGTAAGTGCTGAGGCCATGATTAAGAGCGCAATGTCTAGAAAAAACATTTCCAGGTGCTGAGAGATGAATACAATTAGACTTTGTCAACAACGTTCGTCAATATGTGCTCAACGAAAGAACATGAATGTTGCCATTACGATTACAGACTCCTGGTCCACACGCATTTTTGACAAAGAGAATACAAATTATGAATCTGCTTTTAGCATCGAAGATTCTGTTTTTATCATTCATACTAAGGCTGCTCCTACGTTGAACGTAGAATAGCCAAGCAAGCTCGCTGCTCTTCATCCTGTTTATCAAAGACATAATAGACACGGTAGGAGGTTGTATCGAACTTAATCTAAAGATGATTTTTTGTTTTTTTTTTAGTTCCTTCGCGAACGTCTGCGAACATCCGAGAGTATTTGTTATCACGAGAAGGCTTCTCAAACATTTTTTTAGGTTATTTAGAAAGGCCTCTAAATTTTCAATTGATATAAGCTCATCATCTCTAATCATAAAAGCCTAAGTGTTGATAAAATATATGGAATGTCGAACATTATTCTCTACACTGTTGATTATGTTCCTACCCATCGAATGGTTCACTAAGAAAGCATTAGCCAGTAGATTCAATTTTTCGGAACTGGACAGCAACACCATATTTCCCTTCTTCGTGTTTCCCTCTTTAAAATAGGTAGCACAATTTTTTTGTTTAATATCCTTAATTACATTCCAAAAGGGTTTGCTGCATTTGTCTAGACTTTGCGGTTTTCTATTCCAGCATATGTTTCTAAAACTCAAAATTATTTTTTTTTGTGGTTCGCGTTAAAGCTTTTGGTTCGGCCAAATAAAAATTGATTCTGGTTCTCATCCATTTGGATCTGGCATAAATTCTCCGCTTAATAGATCTACGATATGACGTGGGATTTTTACGTAGTGATCAACACAATCGAGTATGGAACTTGTAAAATTTTGGTTAATTCCACTAGTTCTCAATCTTAAATAAATTTTGTTGCTAAATCGATTCCAATCAGCATTCTGGTAATCGAAAAATAATCTACATAGGCGACACAATAATACTACACTTAACCGGCAAATGATCAGAGCTTCGATCGATAGGTCGCCTAAAAGCTCCTTGCCTTGAGAAACAAATCTAGAGTTTACGGATTTGCCCATGGGTTTGAGGGAATAAATGTTGGATGAGGAGAATACAAAATATTAAATAAGTGTCTAGAATGCAGGTTAGCAAGAATATTCTCCTACGAATTCGCTCTTAGACAACCCCACTTCCTATGCCTATACGATTACGATGTAATTTGGATTACCTCCTCCTAGAAAAATGTCACTGAAACTAACCAATTTGCGTGGAGCACAATTAAGATCTAAACGCTTCTGTACTGAAACACGGCCACAAACAATATTTTTTGAGCGGCCATTAGTAAAAGGTATTTCTACTAGGGGTGGGTATAAATAAAACGAACTAGTTAAAAAAAACCGTTTTTCATCTCGTAATGACGTAACCTGCTCGTGAGCTCTACGAGCAAAAGAGACGGGAAGAACATCGGCTTCTCCAAAAGAAGAAGAAAGAGCATGAGAAGCGCGCGTTTGAGAATATCGAGAGTCTATACTCCAGGAACAATGTACGGAAGTTTTACCAAAAGGTAAAAAGAACGTGTCAGAGAAGTAATACCCGTACAGAAACCTGTAGAGATGAGAATGGAAATCTCGTGGTAGAATCACAGTCGGTGCTGAGAATATGGAAAAACTACTTCTGCAGACTGTATAACGGCGACAAAGACCAACATCCCGCTGTCAGGCAGAATGAACCATTCAACATGGACGATGATAGTCAAAATTTCCGTCCACCTGACCAAAACGAAGTGAGGATAGCAATAGCCAAGCTAAAATCGAACAAGGCTGCTGGACCTGACGGTTTACCGGCCGAACTCTTCAAGGCAGCTGGGGATGAATTGGTAGAGTGCATACACCAACTCATTTCTAATATTTGGTCAGAGGAGTGTATGCCTGATGAATGGAATCTCAGCATCGTTTGCCCGATCCACAAGAAAGGAGACCCCCTCAACTGCGCCAATTATAGAGGCATCAGTCTCCTCAACATCGCGTACAAGATCTTTTCTGCGATATTGTGTGAACGCCTGAAACCTTTTATGAACAGCCTGATTGGACCCTATCAGTGCGGTTTCAGGCCAGGAAAGTCCACCATCGATCAAATCTTCACACTTCGGCAGATCCTGGAGAAAACCCAAGAATTCCAAATCGATACTCACCACCTCTTTATCGATTTCAAGGCCGCCTATGACAGCATCTATAGAGAAGAGCTTTATAGAGCCATGTCTAGTTTTGACATCCCTGCCAAACTTGTCCGCCTGTGCAGGCTGACGATGGAGAACGCTCGCTGCTCCATCAAGGTCGGTAATGACCTCACCGAGACCTTTGATGTCAAAAAAGGCTTTAGACAAGGTGACGCGCTGTCATGTGACTTCTTCAATATTGTACTTGAACGGATTGTGCGGAACTCACAAGCCAACACCGGAGGCACAATCTATTACAAGTCTGTACAGCGGGCTGTCACCAGTGCTTTTGCAAGCATTGAGGCGGAAGCGGCCAAAATGGGTTTGGCGATAAACGAGGGCAAAACCAAGTATATGCTGTCAACTAGAAGGGAAAACCAACATCGACGAATTGGACAAAACGTCACCGTGGGCAGCTATAACTTCGAGGTAGTAAGGGACTTTGTCTACCTTGGCTCTGCTATAAATTCAGCAAACAAAATCAGCGCAGAAATCAATCGAAGAATAACTCTTGCCAATCGCTGTTTTTTTGGGCTTATAAGGCAATTCAACAGTAAAGCCCTCTCTCGAACAACTAAGGAGACTCTATATAAGACCTTGATCATCCCAGTCCTGCTTTACGGCGCTGAAACATGGACTTTATTAAAAGAGGATGAAGATATCCTTGGTCGCTTCGAGAGAAAAATTCTTCGTAAGATTTTCGGTCCCGTTTGCGTTGACGGGTTTTGGAGGAGACGATTCAATCACGAACTATACGAGCTGTACAGCGACATCGACCTAGTCAAAAAACTGCGTATTGGACGTCTGAGATGGCTAGGACATGTAGAGCGAATGGACACCAACGCTCCGGCCCGCAGGGTCTTCGAATCTAACCCCGAGGGACGACGCAGTAGAGGGAATTATCGCCATAGGTGGCGCGCACAAGTTCAAGGGGACCTCGACCAACTTGGAGTGCGCAACTGGAGGCAATTAGCTACAGACCGAGCTAAATGGAGAGGCTTGTTGGTTGAGGCCCAGGTTCACCCCGAACTGTAGCGCCACCTAAGTAAGTAAGTAAGTTTTTTTTCTTCAAAAAAATCAGTTTGAATAGTAACTACATTTATCGTTTTTTCGTTTTTTACGATTTCTCCGTTTTTAGTTTAACTACTTCACCTCCGTTATCGTCTTTTTCGTTTTTTAGCGTTTTCTGCGTTTTTCGTTAACTACTTCACCATCTCGTTGTCGTTTTATTTTTCGTTTTTTAACGTTTTCTCTGTTATTCGTTTAACTACTTCACCCGCTCAATATCGTTTTTCGGTTTTCTGTTCGTTTGCACTAAATGATATGAAAACGCTTTTTCGTTCGTTTTGTGAAAGTAGTTATTTTTTTAACTAGTTTTTAAACTAGTTATATTTTTTTTAATAACTGTTTCCTTTCGTTAACACAAAAAACGAAAACGACATACCTCTAAATTCTACACCTGCTCGTATGTTCTAAATTAATTTTGTTTTAATAATTGGAAGAATTCCATATTTTATTGTTCTTTTTACACGGTAACACCACCTCCCTTTCTCTCATTTCTATCTATGTAATAACATATTCTCTATTGGAGAACAGATTATCGTAGATTAATGTACACGGATTACATAGTCTTTCTCGCAGATGTAATAGATGGTATGCCGTTAATAGTTAACAAGCTAGAGGTGTACTGCCAAACTTGGAACTTGGTTATCAACCTTGAAAATGCGAATATGATGGTATGTATTTCTAAGTGGTGGGGGAGATATTCCAGTGCTGAAAAGTGAACGACTAGATGGCCCGTGCTTGCCTGCTTCATCCGCCTGCTACTTTTAAAACAAAAAAGGATTTTCTTCTAAATCATTTCCATAGTCCTTATAATACTCGTAACTTCCAGAGTGGGATTCAAACTCCATTTAATTTCGATTGGTAGTTTTTGCTTGGTGCATATGGAAACAATTTTACATTTATAGTTTTATTGGTAAATTATGTATGGCTAAATTTTGACTATCTTGTATGAAAGCTTTTATTTCATTGGATAAAAGGTATCCTAAATATTGCCGTAGGATATAAGCTATCATTATACCAAGTTTCAACAATATTTCTGCAGTAGTTTCTGTGTGATGTGTGCACAGAAAGACAAGAACATTCGACCATCTACAGCCTTATTTCATGGAGCAATGAAGGTTATACATTGAAGTTGTACCGGAATACAAATACTTACTTACTTACTTATGTCCTTTAACCCCTCGGGGGGCATAGGGCGTCAACCACGCCTGCGCGCCATCGTGTTCGGAGTTCTGCAACGCGTTTGAGCTGCCTCCAACTCATTCCTAAAGAGCTCGATTCCTCCTCAACTGTTCTGCGCCACGTTTGCCTAGGGCGTCCCGCTATTCTGCCTGCCTGGGTGAGCGGATTCCACTGCATAGCGTATTTCGCAATGGAGTTGTCTTCGCGCCGTAGGGTGTGTCCAATCCATTGCCACTTTCTTCTTCGTATAGTAATACAAATAGGTACCTAGAAATCATGATCTCTGCCAACCTGAATAAAATTAAAAAAACATATCATTTTTTTTTTTGAGAACTTGCTCGCACTCAAGAAGTTATGAATACCCTTTACTCGTAAATGTTTGTTTTTACATAGTACGATCGTAAATGAAATTTAAAAATTATCGTCAAAGGCGCTTTCGACGATATATTATAAAAAAAAGGACAACAAATTGCTGAATTTACAGAATTTGAAAACAGAATTTTAAAATAGAGAATTTTGCTAAAACAGTATTTTGGAACACCGAGTTTCGATCGGTACAAAATTCATGCCGGTTTGTGATTATTAAGAGAGCGGTAAAGGCTGACGTCCCCGTGCAGGGACGGGTTAAGAATATCACTGCAGCGCCCCCAACAACTAGCGCTTGTCGTAAAAGGCGACTAAGGGGACAAATCAGATCTAGGCAATATAACACCCAAGTGAGCCTGGCGACACATATACTACCTTAAAAACGCTCCCACAAGTGTGCATGCGAGTCCGTGGGTTGACACGACTGGAGATCACCGGTGCCATAAAGGAAAGATCAAACAATACTAAAACAGGAGCATGCACGTGTCAAACAAAAAAACACCATCGCAATATGGTTATATTGCAAAACTGTATCATTATGGTAATACTTGCTAAAAGGAAAGGCACTACCACTGCTGTACATGGTACTGATCCTGGACCGAGCAGAAATGCTCGGGTCAGAGCTATACGGATTCCGGGGGCTAGCACAATAATGAAACAGTTTGGAAGGAATTTGACCGGTCGAAGTTACGAGCTGGAAGAGATGATGAATAGAAGGCGGGTGGATATCTTGTGTGTCCAAGACACGAAATGGAAAAACACCGGAAATCGGGCGCGTTTCTTGGATGTTAGGACAAAAGATTACAAGATGTTCTACTACGGAACGGAAAAGGCTAAGAACGGAATCGGTATCATCCTTGCGGCAGAGCTACTTGGAAACGTCTTGAGCATTTCGAAGTCCAGCGGCCGTTTGATGTCTCTCAAACTAGTAATACAAGGAGAGGTGTGGAATATTGTCAGTGCATATGCTCTCCAAAATGGGTGCAATCAGATAGATAAAGATGCATTTTGGGTAGATTTCCACAATCTCCTTAAGAACATCCCATAGGAAGAGTTTCTGTTTGTTGGAGCAGATTTGAATGGACATGTCGGGAAGTCAAACGAAGACTATGAAGACTGCCATGGAGGATTAGGATATGGCACCAGGAACCTTCCTGGTGAAGACATCCTAAGCATGTGCAAATCACACGGTCTTATCGTGTTAAATACCATGTTCATCAAACAAAGCCGACACCTGATCACTTACAGCAGTGGTGGAGATCAAACCCAGATTGACTACCATTTGGTAGGCAGTTTCATGAAGCCTCGGGTAAAAGATTGCAAAGTGATCCTGGGAGAGACAATCGCTCGGCAACACCGTCTCCTGCTAACAGAAATTTTTATGAAAACACCGAAGAAAAGCAAACAAACAAGGGTCTCTGAGAAAATCAAGTGGTACAATCTGGACAAAGAAAAAGGCGAGGCTTTTGTTTTCGTAATGAAAAATTACCTCTCTCACACCATCAACGGAGCTGAGGATGAAGAGTGCAGAGCACATAATATGTGGGATTCCCTACAGCGAACTTGCTTAAAGAAGGCCAAATCACTGCTAGGAGCTTCAAAAGGCCACCATCAACACGCCAAAGAAACATGGTGGTGGAGTGATGAAGCTAAGAAAGTGATAAATGAGAAGCAAGCGGCTTTCAAAGCTTGGTCAAAGTGCCCCTCTAATAATAGTGACGAAAAAGCTCGCCTCGAAATGGAATACAGATGTTGCAACAAAAAAGCGAAGAAGAAGTGCGCCCAGCTTCAAGCAGAGAGTACGGAGGGCCTGTTTCGGGAGCTGGAGAAAATATTTTCCCCGGTTGCTGATGCAAACCAGGCTATCCAGGAGCTGCGAAGACACAATATGAACAAGAGCGCCACTATCTTCAAAATAGCCGCCCAAAGAAGGAAGAATGCTCAGGAGATTCGTTCGCCAAAGTTCATTTGCAATGCTCATGGCCAGCTTCTTGTGGATGACGACAAAATTCTGCATAGGTGGCGGCAGTATTGTGAAGAGCTTTTAAATGAACAGTTTCCCCGGCTATACTTTCCAAGAGCCACCCCTAACTGTGAAGAAATACCCGACATTACAGTCGAAGAAGTTAGTGAGGCGGTCAAATACTCCAAAAAACGAAAAGCGGTTGGGCCAGACGAGATACCCTCTGAGTTCTGGAAAAAGATGGGAGACATCGGGTTCAGATGGCTCAGAATTCTCATCTCCAAATTCGTGAGAGGTGATCCAATGCCGAATCAATGGAGGGAAAGTTACCTTCTCCCTGTATACAAAGGGAAGGGTGATACGCGAAACTGTGATAACTACCGTTCGATCAAGCTGATGCGACACACCATGAAGATCGTTGAGCGGGTATTAGGTGGCCGACTGTGAAAAATAATACGGCTATCTGATGATCAGTGCGGGTTTGTCTCGGGTAAATCAACCACAGATGCAATCCAAAGCATCATAATGGAAAAACATCGTGATTCCTTAAGGGATTCGCATATTGTATTGGTTGACTTTGAAAAGGCATTCGACAGACAACCACGAGATCTGATATGGGTGGCGCTAAGACATCGAGGGGTTCCAGAAACCTATGTACAGATGATTATGGACATGTACGAAGGAGCAAAGACAAAAGTAAGATGCCCCGCTGGAGTAACCGAAGAGTTCCGAATCAAAGTCGGGGTGCACCAGGGAAGCGTTTTAAGTCCTTTGCTCTTTATTACAGTCCTTGATTATCTGCTTGAAGGTAAAGTGATGGACCCCAAGGTACATCAGTTATTCTTTGCTGACGATGGAGCCATCATAAGTGAGGATTCTACATCCCTACAAAAAGCTCTTGATGTGTGGGTGGCGTTTTGGAGGAAAATGGGTATCGCATTAGTTCAAAAAAGACAGAGTACTTGTGCTGCCCGTTCTCTGATCCACTCAGGCCTATTTCAGACATTTATTGGAATGGAACAGTGCTTCCCAAGTGCGAACAGTTCAAATATCTGGGATCTAGCAAAGCAACCTGTGATGACGACATCAATCATCGTGTAAGCGTAGGGTGGATGAAGTGGCGAGAAAATTCCGCTATCTTCTGTGACAGAAAAATGCCACCTAAGTTGAAGGGAAGGCTCTACACCGCAGTTGTGCGTCCAGCGCTCACATACGGTTCACAATGTTGGACGATGTACAAAACGTATGAGAGTAAATTAATGGCAGCTGAGATGAATATGCTTCGCATGACAGCAGGAGTGACAAAGCTTGATCGAATAAGAAGTTCGAAGATCCGTGGAAGCTTTCACATCAAGGAAACCATCGTACAAAAAATAGAGCGCGACCGGCTCAGCTGGTATTGCCACGTTCAAAGAAGAGATCATTTAAACCCTGTTAAAAAGGCAATACCAATGCACGTTTCAAAGACATCGCGATGTAGGAAAGGTAGGCCTATAAACGCCTGGATCACACAAATGCGACGACATCGGCATTTCATTGGCCTCAATAACCGAGTGATCGAAAATCGGCGGGCCTGCCGATATTTTCTGAGGTCAAATAGGCGAACCCCACAGGCGGATCAGTAGAAATGCGGTGAAGTGGGAGGGTTGTGATACCTTGTTTTCGGATCACGGCCTCGCTGAAAAAGGAAGAAGAAGAAGAAGAAGAATACGACGAAAAGCAAGTTGAGTTGGTCGATTATGATAATCTTCTATACGTTTCGCAAATTGAAGATCGATTTTCAAAATAATTTTAATTGATATTTCGTATCATCTGGTGTAAGTCTGTTTACGATGATTTGTCAAAAAATACTTAATATAAACGTGAAAGAACTGTTAAAAGTGACAGTAGGGTTTGAAAGTTATCCGTATTGGAAAATCTATCAGACTTAAAAAAAAACACCCTTTAGAGTTGACATAAGCTCGTGCAATTTATTGATTTTGTGAGAAATAAATAAATGTTCCTGGATACCGGAATTTGAGCTGTGAACCATTAGTATAACAATCAATTCTCTGTAGGATGTGCTCATAAAGAGACATCAATTAAGCTAAGGTCACAGGCACATGAAGTGTGACTGATTTGCCTGGTACCAGTCTTCGACGATTGCATCAATATTATCCTTCATTTGAAACAGCGCATATCCTCGATAAATTTCGATTTCTGATAAACTTCAACTTCTTTAAGTTAACAGCGGCACTTACAACCTCTACCAATTAAATACTGACGTATTACTCTAACAACAGTCAGACTAAAAGTGGTCAAATAACACAACAATTATCATATTATCGCAATACAACCACCCTGAAAACTTAAATGAATACAAAGTTGTGATAAAAATCTGCTAATCTGACACGCAATAGTGTTTTCAAAGTTCTAACTTACAATTTCAAATCGTTAAAATTTAATTTACTAACAAGTTCATTATGTAATTTATTTAACTAAATGATTAGCAGGCTGTCAATGAAAGCGTTTGTTCAATGCAAATTACATGCCACAACTTGATGTACTATATACCATACATATGAGTACATACATTTTATTGAGATACATTTCATCATCATAAATCGCATCGCCACTTCAAAATATTTTCGAACCTAGAAAAAGTTTTATTCGTTTATGACTATACCTATATTCTGTTTAATGTCGCTATCTTTTCATTGCAAATCCCAGTCTCTCGCCTTAACGCAGCTAAAGTCAGGAAATATGTTATGTGTAAACGCTCACGACTGTTATCGTTTGTCGCAATTATCATTTCGCGCGATACTCACTATCCAAATGATATACTCGTAAAGCGTACGGCTGTGGGTTAATAATTAGCCCAAAGCTGTACTGTGTTATTAACAAAACATCGCAGACTGTCGTGTGGCAACAATAGTCCAGTGTAGAACGTTCTCGGTCTATTAACTTCCTCTGACTTGGCTCTAAGTTTGAAGTGCTATCGAAGATCGTATTTATAGCCGCTCAGGCTTGCTCCTTCTATCAGTTTGATAGACCTATTACCATCGTCATGACTGTGGAATTTTGTAACGCTGTTAGTGCGCCTAAATCTTTGAATGTGAAGTTTTTCCAGGAAGTCCTTGAGAATGGTCTACTTGAGGCGTTTGTTTCGATTAAGAGGATCTCCTTCGAAATGGGAAGTAGTGGAGGTGACAACTATTGCAGTCAAATCTACAGGGTTCGTTTGACATTCCAGCGCGGTAGTAAACCACTAGAGAGTGCGTCCGTGATAGTTAAAAGTATTCCAGTATCAGAAAGTAATCAGTTTCTGGAGGATTTGAGGGTGTTCCTGAAGGAGAAGATATTCTACTATAATATGCTGCCACGAATGGAGGTCCTCCTGGATAAAGTTAAATTCGGACCAAAGTTGTATCACACCCTTAAGGAGCCCATCAACACCCTTGTGTTCGAAGACCTATCCGCTTTGGCCTATGTTATGGCAGATCGAGAGGAGGGACTAGATTTAAGCCATTGCCAGATGGTTATGAAGAAGCTTGGTCAGTTTCATGGCGTATCTATGGTCATACACGATAAGGTAAGTTGCGCCTTTGTGATGCAAAGTGAATCATTGAAGGTTTAATTGAATAATTGATTGATTATTTAGGATCCAGATTCAATGAACTCCTTCCGAATGGGCATGCTATCCGAAGAAGGTATAAATGGCTCGCCTGTTTTTGAAAAATTCTTCGGCAATAACGTGCAAGGTCTCATTGATGTAATAAGCAAGTGGAAGGGCTACGAGGGTATAACTCAAAAGGTGGAAAAGTACGCAGCGAACCTGAAGCACAATCTAATCAGGAGCCAGTTGCCGATTGCGGGTGAATTGAAGGTCCTCAACCATGGAGATCTCTGGGTCAACAATTTATTGTTCAAGTACACCCAGGGCAAACAAGTAGAGGATGTGGTTTTTGTCGATTTTCAGATGAGCGTCTATGGCAGTCCTGGTTATGATCTAAACTATTTCCTCTTTACTTCGGTGCAATTGAATGTGTTGAAAGAGAAGAGAGTGGAACTTCTCAGGACGTATCACGCGGCAATGTCTGAGACATTAAGGTCTCACAGCTATCAGAATATCCCGAGCTTTGATGATATTCTGACAGAGGTGCACCGGAGGGAATTGTATGGATTCTTTGCTCATTATGGCGTCTTCCCAGCGATAGCTATGGACAAGGCCCAATCGGGTGACAATACCTTGGATAACTTTATGGACGAGGACTTTGCGAAGAAGAAAGCCGAGATTATGTTTTCGTCGAAAAGGTTGGAGCAAACCATGAGGTATACTCTGAAGAGGTTCGATGATTTGGGTGTTTTGGATTGAAAAGGGATAAGTCATAGGTTACAAGTTAGAGTATTTATCAATTATTATTGTACTTATCTGTTAAGAATTTATCATAAGAACAACTCAATATACAGTAAAAGTGTTTAATAAAACTATTTAGTAAGCCGCAAGGACAATAAAATATTAGAAAGATATAAACTTTTTGCTTTTAGTACCAATGACTCGTCATCTTTCTTGCCAACATTTACTGTGTGTAGATACGCAATTTGATAAGACGACTTGTGATAATTCAAATTCGTAACGCACACAGTGTCAGTCACCACAAGCGCGGTACTGAAATGTGCCTCGCGGAAGCAACTATGTCAGACTGTGGAATTAATGGGCGAATCTTTTGGCATAGAATCAAAGTAAGCTTTCTAGCATTTTTCGGGCTAGCAAAGTCTCGGACACAACATTGCATACAAAATCTTTTCTGCGATATTGTGTGAACGCCTGAAACGTTTTATCAACAACCGGATTGACCTCTATCAGTGCGGTTTCAGGCCAGGAAAGTCCACCATCGATCAAATCTTCACACTTCGACAGATCCTGGAGAAGACCCAAGAAGTCCAA
Source organism: Brachypalpus laphriformis (assembly GCA_945910035.1). Classification (NCBI taxonomy): domain Eukaryota; kingdom Metazoa; phylum Arthropoda; class Insecta; order Diptera; family Syrphidae; genus Brachypalpus; species Brachypalpus laphriformis. Next base: position 9,773,142 of record OX246753.1, on the reverse strand, counting down.
GGCAAAACTCATCATCTCTTTATTGATTTTAAGGCCGCCTATGACAGCATCTATAGAGAAGAGGTATATAGAATCATGTCTAGCTTTGACATCTCAGCCAAACTTGTCCATCTGTGCAGGATGACGATGGAGAACGTTCGCTGCTCTATCATTGTTAGTAATGACCTCACCGATACCTTTGATGTCAAAAAAGGTTTTAGACAAGGTGACGCGCTGTCATGTGCTTGCATACGCGCGCCGATGATTTGATCTCAGCGGCCTGAGACCGATGCGTTTACAAGCATTGAAGCAGAAGTGGCTAAAATGGGTTTAGCGATAAATGAGGTCGAAACTCAGTATATGCTGTCAACAAGAAGGGACACTCAACACAGAATTGGACAGAAGGTCACAGTAGGCAGCTATAACTTCGAGATAGTAAGGGACTGTCTAAATTGGCTCTGCTACAAATTCTAAAACCGACATCAGCGCAGAAATCTAGCGAGAATAACTCGTGCCAATCGTTGCTTTTTGGGCTAGTAAGGCAATTCAACCATAAAGGCTTATCTATACAATTAAGGAGATTCTATATAAGACCCTGATCATCTCAGTCCTGCTTTACGGCGCTAAAACATGGACTTTTTTGAAGGCGGATGAGGATGTCCTTGGTCGCTTCGAGAGAAAAATTCTTCGTAAGATCTTCGGTCTCGTTTGCGTTGACAGGTTTTGGAGGAGAAGATTCGATGACGAACCATACGATCTGTATACTGACATCAACCAAGTCAAAAAACTGCGTATTGGACGTTTGAGATGGCTAGGACATGTAGAGCGAATGGACACCAACGCTCCGGCACGTGTAGTCTTTGAATCTTCGGAGGGACGACGCAGTTCAAGGGAATCTCGACCAACTTGGAGTACGCAATTGGAGGCGATTAGCTAAAGACCGAGCTAAATGGAGAGGTTTGTTGGTTGAGAACCAGGTTCATCCCGAACTCTAGCGCCACCTAAGTAAGTAAGTACTCGTAAGGGACTTCTGATATCCTTACAGTTCATTTTTATTTTTATTTTTTGTGATTATGTTTTTTTTTGGATTTCAATTAATATTATTGTAATTGGTTATACTTCTTGAATGTTAGTTTAAGTCTTCACAAACTATAAGATTGTTATTAATATTCTTTTGCAAAATAAATATGAAAGATATGTATGCGGGGGCCGTGGCGTAAGTGGTTAGCGTGTCGGATCACTACGCATGAGGTTACAAGTTCGAATCCCAGAAAATACCAAAAAGTTTTTTCACGGTCCAACCTCTCGCGAGCGTCTGACAAACATCCGAGAGTATTGTTGTTACGAAAAAGCTTCTCAAATCGCCGTTCGGATTCGGCATTAAACTGTAGGTCCCTTCCATTCGTGTGAAAAATATAACGCACACAACATGACTGATTGCGAGAAGCTAGGCCCTAGCACTTTAAAGAGCTGTTGCGCCAAATATTTGTATTTTTTTTGTATGTATGTACGTATATAGTCAGTCCCATCAGTTTTTGTATTGCGAGGCGATTTGTGAATAAAAGACTAAAGAAAAAAACAACAAAATTAAATGCCAAGATGTCAACTCAACGTCAACGTGCGAATGAAGACGACTTTTAGGATGAATATGGAAAAGAAAGCAAATACGAGAGTAGCATCTTTTGAGACAGTGTGCATATACATACATTACGACCTACGGACGGCTTCTATGTCGTTTGCTTTTCCCTTTCATATCCCACGCCTTAAGTTTATCATAGCTGATGCAAATGGCACATGTCATACATGCACTTACTTCCGCTTATGTAGAGTCTTTTAAAATTTAGGAATGAAAAGGCAGAACTTCCGTTCAAACTTTAAAAACTTAGGTGGAAAATATCACTTTATTTCCTCGTACTTAGTACTTCACAGGTACGTACTTAACAATGCAGAATACTCCATTCAATCAAACTTTAACATAATAATCAAGATACACACAAAAGGACTTACTGCCCCTTCAATCTAAAACCCCCATTTCATCGAATCGTTTAATAGTATACTTCAACGTCTCTTGCACCCTTTTCGAGGAGAACATGATCTTCGTCTTATTATTAATAATTTCATCATCACAGAAATTTTCAAGAGAATTGTCAGAAGATTGAGCTTTCTCCATACCTATTGTCGGAAGGATGCCGTAATTTGAAAAGAAACCGTACAACTCTCTTCGCCGTACCTCTTTCAATATCGCGTCAAAATTTGGTATACTCGTAGTATCGCATTTGTGTGCCTTCAATGTTTCACACATTGCCGTGTGATAAATCTTAAGAAGCTCTTCTCTGCTCTGCATCAGTACATCCAACTGCATCGATGAATAGAAAAAATAGTTTAAATCGAAACCAGGACTGCCGTAGATGCTCAATTGAAGATCAATAAAAACAACGTCTTCCACTTGGTTGTCTTCGGTGTACTTGAACATCATGTTGTTGACCCAAAGATCTCCATGGTTGAGGACCTTCAATTCACCCGCAATTGGTAGCTGACTCTTTATGAGATTTTGTTTCAGGTCCGCGGCGTATCGCTGTATCTTTGGAATTATACTTTCATAGCCCTTCCATTTGCTTAGAAGTCCAAGGAGTCCTTGAATATTACTGCCGAAAAGTGATTCATAGATCTGAGAGCCATTTACACCTTCTGCAGCTAACATACCGCTTCCAAAGGAATTCATACATTTAGGGTCCTAAAAATGTCTTCCATCATACGATATTTTTCAATTAAAAATCAAACAACTCACCTTCTTCTGCAAGACCATAGATATCCCGTGAAACTGGCCAATTTTCTTCATTACCATCTGAGCATGACTCAGATCTAGTCCATTCACACGGTCTACCATTACGTATCCCAGAGCAGATAGATCTTCAAACACAAGGGTGTTTATGGGCTCCTTATGATCATAATAAAGTTTTGGTGCAAGTTTCACTTTGTCGAGGAGAATTTCCATTCTTGGCAGCATGTGATAGTAGAATATCTTTTCCTTCAGGAATACTCTTAAGTCTTCCAAGAACTGAGTGTTATCCGTCACTGGAATACTTTTCACTATCACTGAGACATTTTCAAGTGGACCACTAGCGCGCTGGAATGTTAATCGAACTCTGTATATCTGACTGCAATAATTGTCACCAGCACTACTTCCCATCTCGAATGAGATTTTCTTAATCGTAACGTAAGGCTCGTGGAGTCCATTCTCTAAAACCTCATGAAAGAACTTTGCGTCCAGACAGTCCGGTGCATTAACCGCGTTGCACAATTCTACACTCATGACAGAATTTAATAGTCCAGTACAACTAACTACAAGTCTCTGCCTTGTTCTGCTATAAATACGGTTGTCGAACGATAATGATTCAAGTTTATGTTCAAGTGTGTGCAATTAAGCTTCAGTAGCTGTGTTGAGGGAGACACAAACGCGAATAACTTGTCTCGTAAAGCTCATTTATTCCCAATCAATGTGTTATATGCGCAGGTAGTATTCGAATAAGATAAGAATTTGGTATTGTACATACGAGTAGCTTCGTAAAGTACGAGTAATAAAACAAACAATCGTAACAATTGTAAGATGCCAAGCCTTATCATTAAATAAGGCGGCACTGCATTTGTATATAGACTGCAATTCAGAGTTGTTTAATAACACGTACTTATGCATTGACATTGAGAATTTTATTTGAATTGAAATTTTGTTTATTATATAAGAGATTTGTGAACAAGCTAGTTGTTAAATAAAAACTGAATTTAGAACTTTTGGAATGCTATAGCGTGATTGTTTGACAGATTTATATCACGACTTAGCAGTTAATTGAAGAAGTCGATCTGTTCTCATAGTTAGCAGACTCAGTAGTCATTAAGTGCTTTGTTAGCACTTTGTTTATGTTCTAACAAAATCAAATAGTTATTTTTGTTACGTTTATGCAATTATGTAATGTAAAAATTAGTGTTGTGCATGTAGCATTTTGAGGGTTATAGGTAAAAATAAATAAATAGATATTTGGCGCAACAGCTCTTTAAGTGCCTGGGCCCAGCTTCTCGCAACCACTCGTGCTTTCTCGTGACAACAATACTCTCAGATGTTTGTCAGACGTTTGCGAGAGGTGGAATCGTGAAAAAACTTTTTGGTGTTTTCTGGGATTCGAACATGGAACCTCACGCGCAGTAGACCGACACACTAACCACTTGCGACACGGCTCCCACACATCGTCATAGGTGTATTGAAATTTAATAAATTGCATTTAAAGGGTCATAGGTGTATTGAAATTTATTTATAGTGTGTATTAAATTAATTCATTTATCTTTTATCAACGGCAAATCAAAGAGTTAAATTCAATTAATAGTCTTTTAAACTCAAGAACGTATTCGCCATCTCTATTTGTCATTTTAAGATATAAAGATAAGACAAAATGAAAAGAAACTTACTTTAATGAACAGTTTCATACGGAGCATGTTTGTACATTAATAAAAATGTTCATAATAGCAATGAACGGGTATATTTATTCTATGAACATTATAATAACTGTTGTCATCAATGATTGCTGCCTTCTTTAGAAGCACTTCAATAAACTCCAACTGTCATTGGTCCCTAGGTAAGGTTAAATTAGGTTAGTGAGAAGTGGACTTTAAGAGTGCTTGCATTGGGCTATAAGGTCCATTGCGTTTCCACTTTTATTTGTGGTACCAGTCGGTATCTATTCGATTCAACTGGCGTTCATAATGATATATACATATCATGTTCCAAACTGGAATTTGCACAAGGTCGTCTAGTTCATCAAATAGTCTGTTTCCTTTGTAGCCGAAGCGACGGGCTTAAAGATTTGTGTAGTTACAATGCAAATGGTTTACATTGACAGTTCCGATTTTTTGCATATCCTGACAGTTCCTACAGTAGTCAGGTGAGTTGATGTCTAGTCTAGTGGCCACTGCGCTTATCGCACTGTGTACTGTTAGTACACCTGACAGGATGCTAATTTATGGTTCGTTCATTTTGCTTCTTAGTTCACTTAATTCTGTTCATAAGTTGCGAGATATAACAGTCACCTCTGGCAGACCAGGCAGTGTGGATGCGTTTTCTTACTCTTATGTCTATTTCTCTTTTTAGCACACCGATAGTATTCTGCGCTTAATGTTGATCCTTTCCTAGCTAGTTCATCTTCTGTCTTATTCCCTTATACCTACGAGTATATATTACTGCGTCCGGGAACCCAGTAGGTATTGACTTTGTGGGTGTGTCATATTCTGTTTAAAATTTGATGGCGACTTTTTTTTTTTTATTTTTTATTTTATGAAGGTGAAAATCTCGAAAGACACAGTGGGGTTAGAAACCCAAAGTAGTGTGGGACTCTAACCACACTAAAAGCACCTCCTTGATCATGACCAATCAACTAGTGATCGACAAAGATTTTATTTTCAACGTTAAGTCGGGTTTGAGAAGGTATTATAATTTAAATACCGGCTCTCGTAATTGTCAAAAAAGTTCATGGGGCTTGGTTCTTCTTAACCTACGAATATTATTTCGTACATTTAAGACATCGTCTATCTCAGGATTGATATGCATCTGCAAACGCTCATTGTGACGCATTGCGTACTTTTTAATTGTATCTGCTACGAGGTCGATCTGCAAATCTCGATGCAAGTCACTATTTCTAATGTACCATGGGGCATTCACTATTCCCCGAAGGACCTTATTTTGAAATGTTTGCAACATTTGAACATTTGTTTTCTTTGTGCAACCCCATAATTGGATACCATATGTCCAAACGGGTTTTAATATCTGATTGTATAATAGGATTTTATTCTCAATGGACAGTTCTGAGTTATATCCTAACAACCAATAAAGTTTTCTATATCTAATATTTAGATCTTCTACTTTATTTTTCACATGTTCCTTCCATTTGAGTTTAGCATCCAGATTCATACCGAGGTACTTAGCTGTGTTAGAGTAAGGAACTACTTGATTGTTAATAACCACGGGAAGATTCGTTATTTTTTTATTTGTAAAATTGATATGGATGGACTTTGACTCATTAAGTTTAAGTTAAGTTTTTTCTGCAGCTTTAGCCACACATCCATCTGTTGATAGAAGAGCAGTGTCGTCTGCAAATGTGGCTATCATGGTATCACTCGCATGCGGTATATCACTCGTATATAATAAATACAGGGTGGGCCCTAGAACACTTCCCTGTGGAACACCTGCTGGTATTTCTTTAAGTTCAGAATACGCTGAGCCATAACGAACTCTAAAGAATCGATTACCTATATAAGATTTAAGGATCTCATAGTACTGTCTAGGTAGATCCCTATGAAGTTAATACTCTAAACCCTTATGCCAAACTTTATCTAAAGCCTGTGCAACGTCTATGAATATTGCAGAACAAATTTGTTTTCTTCCAGTGCCTTTTCTATAACATTGCAGCTGGTCTATCGTCGAGTGTGATGGGTAGGGATAAGCTTTCTTTGCTCTATAATTGGGTCTAACCTTTTAAGAAGGAGTTTCTCGAAAAGTTTTGAAAATAACGGTAAAAGTGAGATTGGCCTATATGAGGTAACCTCTGATAAAGGCTTACCTTGTTTAGGAATAACAAAAATTTCTGCTATCTTCCAGTGATGTGGGACATACCTTTGTTTAAAGCAAGCATTAATTATAAGCTTGAGTTTCAACAATGCAGTTGAAGGAAGTTCCTTCAAGATTTGAGCAGTTATAAGATCATAACCTGGCGATTTTCTATTATTTAGTTTATGAATACATGTCTCGATCTCTCTTAACGAAACATAAGGAATTTCCTTTTCGTCTACTCTGTTATAGAAATCAAGGTATTCATTTGCTACCCTAGGTGGAAACGGTTTGAAAACATTTGAAAGGTGCTAAGAAAAGAGTTTCACGTCTTCCTTTGGATCGCCGATCCATTTCCCATTAGATGTTTTCAACGGGGGATCTTACGCTTGAGGTCTCTTTAAACGTTTAGCAGCCTTCCAAAGGGAGTAGTCTGTGACTTTATCAGCCGTGAGATTACAAAGGTATTTAGCTAGAGAATCATTTTTGAATTCAGTAATAGTTTTTTAAGCGAACAGGCGAACCCCACAGGCGGATCAGTAGAAATGCGGTGAAGTGGGAGGGTTGTGATCCCTTGTTTTCGGATCATAGCCTCGCTGATAAAAGGAAGAAGAAGAAGAAGAAGAAGTAATAGTTTTTTAAGCCTATTATTGAGTCTATTAAAAATTGCTTTATCGCCAGGATATCTTGTTGCTTGCCATTTTCTACGAGCTCTTCTCTTTTCAAGTATAAGTTGCTTGATTTCTGTGGGGTATTTCACCGAAACCAGTTTTTTTGGTTGATAAATCGGTGTACTATCTTCTGCTGCCTGTTGCACATCGGCAATGAATTGTTCTGTTTCAATGTCAATATGTTTTGTTGTGACTAGTGGGGACCTAAGGTTAATGAAACCTTCGAGAAGTTCTCTGAATTTACAACAGTTCGTTCTTTTGTTTGTTAGTCGTGGGTTTTTTATCTGTTCTATCGATAAACCATTGACTGTTAGAATTACAGGTGTATGATCCGATGACAGATCATCATTGCTTTTAACTTTAACTTCTTTTCTATTAATACCTTTCGTTATGAAGAAGTCGATAACGTCTGGTATTTTCGTTGGGGCAGATGGCCAATAAGATGGTGATCCAGTTGAAATAAATTCACAGTTAAAATTTCGCCCTGATTTGTAGAGCTTCCTGCCTTTTGTTGTTATTAGTCGTGACCCCCAATATGTATGTTTTGCATTAAAATCACCACCGATGATGAAGTTGTTACCTAACATTTGGAAGAGATCAATTAGGTCTTCCTCTGTAGGCGAGTGCTTGGGTGGGCAGTATATCGCAGCTATTTTAAACCCCTTGCCTTTAGTTTCTATGTTTATTGTCGCTACTTGCATTGTTTGTTTTGTTATTTTTGGCAATTCGTAGTGATCCAAGGTACTTTTCACAATCACAGCACTCCCTCCCCTGGCACTGTCAGCTGGATGAGGAGAGTGAAAACAAAGATACCCAGGAATTCTAATCTTAGTTCCCTGTTTGAAATGAATTTCAGAAATCAGGCAAACATCAATACCTTCGTTACATAGAAAAACCTGAAATTCAGGGATGTGTAGGAGTAAACCATTTGCATTCCACGTTGCGACATTTAGATTATTTTTAATCATTAATATTTTGTTGTTTTTTTCCTGCTTCTTTGCTTAGCAGTTTAATAATTTTATCCTGATTATCCAATCTTTGGATAATAGTAATAAGCATTTCCTTTACCGATATTTCCTCTTCCTTTCGTGTATTTTTCGCAATTTGGGAATATGATTTACTTTCTACAGTTGGTATGTTCGTTTTAGCAGCAATTGGCACTTTGTCTAGTTTCTTGTTTTCAGCGTTTACTTGTTGCTTGCTTTTATTATTGGATGCATTTCGTTGGTTGATTTTAATAGCTTTACTTTTCCTTTCTTGATATTCTTTTGCCATCGGACAACCCCTATAATTTGCTGGGTCATCACCATGACAGTTGATGCGTTTTGCTTTCTCGTCCTCCTTAAGAGGACAATTATTTGTGGGATGTTTTCCTTCGCATTTAACGCAAGCAAAATCTCTTTTACAATAACTTTGCATATGCCCGAAAGATTGACATCGTTTGCACTGGGGTATTGAGTTTGAATTCTCTTGAAGTGGCTCGATCTTAACAACAATACCCATTATTGATTTTATGTTATATATCTTTTCGACTTCTTCTTGATTATGAAAAGGGACCATAAAAAGAGATAATTTTCTGTTTTTTGTCATTGGGTGCCCATCGCTATCTTGCGTGTTTCTTTTTTAATTAGGTTTTTGGCTTCCAAAATCCTAAATTTTTTATTACTCAAGTCTTCGACGATATCGTGTTCATCACACGAGAAGTGAGGACCTCTGGCTACTACTCTAACTGGTCTAGTAGCTTTATTTTCATATGAGTGCCACTGGAACTTTGTTTTTGTCAATTCTTCAGTGATTTCTCTATATGTGTCACTGTCCTCGACATTTATTTTCCATTTATTGTTATTATAGGATGTGAATTTACAAGTCTTTTTCGTTTTTTGTTCTATTACTTTTTTTAACTCACCAAATCTGTCCACTCCCGAGATCATAATTGGTGGTGGTAATGGCTGTTTTTTTAAAACCAGTGGTTAACTTTCTAATCCTTTCATCACTTGTCTTACCTTGTTTAACATCCTGTCTTCTTGCAGATAATTCAGGACTGTCTTCTGCCTTGCGTTTTTTCGTAGGCTTTTTGTTTTTCTTTAGATGGCTGTCTGTTTCCAGTGCGAGCTCCTCTTCATCTGTGAGGTATTCCTTTTCTGTATTTTGCTGGGCAGGTTGGGCCGGACAATTGTTAGAGCAGTCCAGAATGGTGACCCTTTTTTCCAGCTCTCTTATTTGGTTTTGCAAACTTGCAACTATTATTTCAAAATTTTTCCTTGCTTCAAGTTCAGCTTGCCATTCATTGTAATAGTTGTTTGTTTTTGTTTCGCTTGTGAATCTGTTTTAGGTTCACTTTCAATTATACTGATTTCTGTTTTTGTATTTTCGGAATACTTACAATTATAGCGCTATCTTCGGCTCTAAGGCTTTTTGACGCTATCATTTTTGGTGGAGTTCTCGGCGTGAGTTAACTCCTTCTTGAGATTTGTTAATGATGGCGACTGGAGATTATTTTTAATCTACTGTATCGCTTTCTCGCCTTGAATGTTGCTTGACTATCCACGAAAAATGTAATCCTGGAGAGAATATCAATGGCGAAGACTTCGGTTTGAAAGCTACTGCAGCCATAAAGGGAGTTTGTATGAGTCGTTGATATTGAGTGACCTACAAAAAACTACGCAGCTCTTTATCCATATTGGACCTGTCAATGTAGAGTTGAATCCCGCTAAAAAATACATGTAAAAAACAGGCCAACTGCTCGTCAGGACTGTATATTTTGTCATAAAAAAATAAAACAAAAAATAGCTAGAATGCAGAAATTATGCCAAGTTCTTTGCCTACATGTTACTAGCAGCGTTTTGAAAAGCAGAGAAAATACTGTGTGAATTAATAAATTTACAGGCGAAATTTGCCAAGTGTTCATTAAAGAACTGAGCAATATTGTGACCCTACTGCTGATGATGTACATATATGCAAGGAACTTGGCATAATTTCTACTTTTCAGTTATTTTTTCGGATAATAAAAGACACAGTCCTGATGAGAAGTGGGTCTGTTTTTTTTTACATTTATGTATGTTTTTGGAGGAATTTAATAATTGAACTGTATTTATAAAACCAAATGATAAAATGTCTATTACTGGGCTACCTTTTTTTTATCACTTTTAGAAACTGACTTTCGTTTCGTAGCCACTTTTCTTTTCACAGAAAATGTGTCGGGTGATTGTGTACACTGACTGCCTGTACTCCGTAATATAACTTTCCAAAGCTTCATGTCAAAATCCTCCATATGCGATTTTATTCGTCTAGACGTATGAAATTTGGAATACTGCTTCTTTTTGGTGACGTTAAGCCCCTTGAAAAATTCAAGTCTATAACGTAACTAGCCTCGAAGACAGACGGTGGTCGAAAAGGGGTTGAAATAGTTCGTGTAAATATTGAACAGTCCCCGCAGTCGGCTTTGCGAGAGCTTGTCCTGGCGGACTCTGTGCGCGTAGATCATTTGATGTAAACGCGGAAGTACTTTAGGGATGTATTTTTTCTTCAATTTAATTTCTTTTCACAGCAACATGCCTGAGAGCGCACACCTCATTTCGTCAGAGATGCGAAGAAGTACACTCAATGAATGAAGACCTGCACCAAATTGTACAGTGGGAGAATGCAGACGTAATTGGTTTCAATGCATAAAAACCCCAATCTACTACATTTTTTTTTTAGAAAGAATACCTCATACGACTACTCCTCTGTTCATGGAGACCACGCTCACGGTAAGCGAATGTTAAAAAAAAAGCGTGCTATACTGTCTATCTATTGAATGAAGTTTGACTAACTGCTGTGTTAGGAACAGAACAACTATATTCCATTTATGAATATACAACAACTATTATTTATTAAAGAAAAGTATAAGCAAGTATAAAGGTTAGATAACGATGTGATCGCTTTGAGCGGTAGTAACAGACTTATTCAATAGTCATAACACTGATAAATTCGAAGATAAATCATGCTAATAGAGTATCCTTGGATCCCTTATATAACAACAAATAAGCTGAATTTTGATATACACAGTGGCTGTATAACAATATTGATGTAACAATATTTATTTTCGAAACGCTTTTTATACGGTGAGTCTAACAAAATTTCGCTTAGTTAATGGCAAACTTATTTTATTTGTAAGGGTTGTTATCGATCCCTTATAGTTTGATGATGTTCGTCAAAATTTCAGAAAAACTGGCGAAAATGGTGACAAGAAAACGTGAAACTACACAGCCAATACAACAAGAAATGGCTATGTCATTCTCGTCGGACTTCGACGTCAACTCAAGCTCGGTCAAATTTTAAATGAAAGTTAATAGTTACTGTTTGCAAGTAATTTTATGTATTCCAGACTGGATATTTATCTGCGGAGAAGAATTTCGTGATGGTCGGGCCAAATCTTCGGTCGACTACACAAATGTGTCTCTTGTGAAGACAACAATTGACGAACATTCAGGAACGATCCAGAAAATGCTAGGTGTTGAGCTGGGCTTGAATTTCAGCGCTGTGTTATAAATATTAAGTCATCATCTGACGTTCCAGGAATTTTATTTACAAAAATTCGAAAATCGACGGTGAAAGTCCCCCTGTTAAAGCAAAACAACACATATCGCCAACAAAAATGATGATGTTTATTTATTTCACCAGGATCTAAGATGGATGTATATTGCCATTGGGAGACCAGTAATCAATTATGGAGCAATAGCATGGACAAAGCGAACTAGTCTCGTCACAGCGAGGGAGAAACTCACTAAAGTGCAAAGTGTGTGCCTCTGCATCACTGGGGCCATGCGAAAATGTCTAACTGCAGCCATGGAAGTACTCCTGGAGCTAACACCGCTCCATCTTGTAGTGGAGAGAAATGCACAGCGGACGATCCTAATGATGGCAAAAGAAGGTATTTTTTTTTTTTTTTTATAATTTGCGCGTGCCAAAGGGATTATTAATACCCTTATACTGGTTCTCAGGGCACGGGCGGATAGGAAGAGGGGGGAAGAAGACAGAGGAGATGCCGGTTTGTGTTGGCTTTAAATGTTTGAAGGTTGTAATGATTAGGAAATACAGAGGCTGGTAATACGTTCCATAAACGTGTTGTTCGGCTTATATTGGAAGGGAGAAATGCGTTGTTTCGAGAGAATACGATGTACTTCTAAAAAAACTTCCCCTTCTGACAGTCCCCAGGGATGACAGTATCAGAAAATGTAACTTTGGTAAAAACTTTAGTACAAAGTTAAGTACCAAAAAAGAGTGGAGCAACGAATCCACGATATACGGACTGGGCAACTACACGATAAAGTGGTATACAGACGGTTCGAGAACTGGAGAAGGCACAGGGGTGGGCGTGTATGGGCCAAGGACGAAGCACTCAGAACCCATGGGCAAGAGTACCAGCATCTTCCAAGCTGAAATATGAGCTATAGATAGATGCATCCAACTCAATCTCGAAAGAAGATACAGCAACTGCGACATAGCAATACTGTCAGACAGCCAAGCAGCTATCAAAGCACTTGACTCCTATGTCATTAAGTCAAAACTTGTGTGGGAATGCCTATACAAACTTAATGAATTGGGCAGAAACAATAAAGTTACGCTAACGAAGCAGCAGACGCTTTGGCAAGAAAAGGGGCTGCAGAACCTTTCATTGGACCTGAACCATTCTCGGAATAGGGGAACATAGCATACGCGATGAATTCAAAAAAATGGAAAAAGAAGACAGTGCAAGAACCTGGAACAACACCACTGACCTGAGGCAAGATAAGAAACTACTGGGATGTTACAACTGGAAAGGATTCGAAGCCTGTATCTGCTTTAGCAAGAATAACCTACGAATCCCAACAGGCTTTCTAACGAGGCACTGCAAACTCAGGGAGCATTTACGGAAACTAGGTATAACAAATGAAGGCCTTTGCAGATTCTGCAATGAGTCAAGTGAGACTCCGGAACACCTTCTGGAATCTTGTGGGGCACTGACCCACAAAAGATTGAAATACTTGGGCATATACTAAATATCAGAAGAGGATATGCCCACCGTGGACAAACTTCTCATTCTCAGATTCTTAAAGGAAACTGGTTTGGAGAGAGAGCTCTAAGGTGAACTATTCTCGCCAAGGCAAAGTAAGAGTGTATGACCCTCAAACACAATTCCGAAGGAATTGCAATGCGAGGGGAACTCTAACGAGGGAACAAACCTCTCCAAGGTATTAGCAGGGGGCACAATAGACCATTAGATCGCAGTGCAAAATAACTCTACACAAATAATAATAATACTTACTTTACCAGGACAAAAATAGTCGCTGCTATTCCATTGGAAACTCGTCAGATGGTAAGTATACTGAAAGTTGTTTTCAAAAATTTGTTGGGAAACCAGAACTTGGCCACCATATTTTATAATACGACATGCACCTGCTCACTCTGAGGATCAAAGAAATGCGGGCGGCACCTTATTCCTGGATATAGCGCCTTGTGATATCTAACGGGTGTCCGCCGGGAACGTATACTACTTTGTTTTGCCGCCATTTTGGTAAACATTAGTCTCGACAGTTCATATTTAGCAGTCGTGAAGTAGACATGTGGCAAATTTATTATGGAAAAATATTCCATAAACCAACGTGTTTTAATCGTTAAAACATTTTATCAAAATCAATCATCGATTACTGTGACGATGAGAAAGTTACGTGAAATTTTTGGGAGAAACAACGTGCCAAAAAAACGCACTATTTATCGTGTAGTGAATGGTTTCGAAGAAAGAGGGTCTGTAGGTGATAGTCCAAGCATGGGCCACAACGTATTGCAAGATCGACTGAAAACATTACTGCTATTCAAGGAAGTGTTCAAAACAATCCATCAACCTCAATTCGACGCCGTGCTCAGGAGCTTGGTCTTCAAAGAACAACTTTGGCCACAATTTTGCACAAGGATTTGCATTTGATTAACTTGATTAACTTGTGGTATCAACAAGACGGTGCCACATCGCATACAGCCAGGATTATAATGGAATTATTGCGAGACCTCTTTCCACAACAAGTTATTTCAAAAAATGGTGATGTTGATTGGCCTCCACGGTCGCCTGATTTGACTGCTCCTGACTTCTTTTTGTGGGGATATCTGAAAAGCAAGGTTTATGCAAACAAACCAGAAACGCTTGAGCAACTCAAACAATATATTCGTGATGAAATTAATGAAAAACCGCGTGAAATGTGTGAGAATGTAATGAAAAATGTGCTCAAAAGGGCTCGCATTTGTGAGACTAGCAGAGGCGGACATTTACCTGATATTGTATTCCATACATAATTGCCGACATTAAATAAAACATTTATCAATATAAGATCCATTCTCTTTCATTTAATCAAAAATTATAAACAAACAAAGTAGTATACCTTCCCGGCGGACACCCTGTACTTCTTCCTAAAAGTAAAAAAAAAGGGTAAGGGCAGTTAATGTGTTCCTCCGTTTAAATAAATGCATAGAAATGAATGGTAATTATATTGAAAAAATAAAAAAAAATTATAAAAATTGGAGATTGGATTCAGTCAGAAATATTCTCAGCGAACTTTTGTGAGTCTCCTCGTAAGTTCAAGACATATGGTATGTATACCCGTCTTTCAAATCAAAAGAAATATGTGAACAATTTGTTTAACAATTAAGAAGTTATAAGAGGGTATGGCCCACAGAGGAATCGCCTCATGTGCTATTTAGTGAATTGCAATTAAATTATTATATTTCTGCATTATGATATGTGTCTGTTTTATTATAATCCCTGCAACTGCAACGAGCAACAGACAAATAAATTTGAGAGAACAGAACCGAATTTCTTCAAACGCACTACCCTTCGGGTAGGGGTTACAATATACCCGAGATAGGCATGTCTGTCGTAAGAGGCGACTAAAATCCACCCTCCGTATACCGAGCGTAGTGTATACACAAAATGCAATGAATAAAACAAAACGATTAATTACCCCAGGTGGCAGCCCAGGTTCACTGGAAAATCCACCATCTTCGGAGGCCGGCTCTACGGATTCTGGGGAGAGCCAGTTATTGCAACTAATAAAGCCCTTCTTAAAAAGTGCAAGGGTATGTCGATCTCCTCCACCAAGATCGAATAACTCCGGGAAAAGAAGTCCACCGGAAGCGCCAGCGCCCGAAATTCAGGACTCAGCGATATATAAAAGTCTTGAGGAAGAAAATAAAACACTCCGAATCAAACTTAACGAAATGGATCTACTCTATCAAGATCTTAAGAAAGAGATAGACTTATTAAAAGAAGAAAATAAGGTCCTAAAGAACACGCATTTCGAGAGAGAATGCGAATGTACTCCAGCACGCTTACCTAGGCTGGAATATCACACAGACGAAGAAGAGCTAGCACGCGAAACATATCGGGTCCCAAAAAAAGACTTAGTAAGAAACGGAGAGCCGGTTCATTGCCCGAAGTCGAGCCCGTGAAAGAAAAAAATCACAAAGAACCACAAGAAAAACAACTTCGAGCGCAATTGCGTCCACCCCCACCAATAAACATCGTCGGGATAACGGAATACAATAAGTTGCAAAGCCTCCTTAAAGGAATAATAACATCAAAGTATAAGGTTACGTCTTTGAGGGATAATGCGTGGAAAGTCAACGTCGATGACTGCAATGACTACCGAGCTGTGTCCCAAAAGCTAAATACCGAAAAAATTCAGTGGTATACTTTCGAAATTAAGTCAGAAAGGCCACATCGTGTCGTTGCAAGGGGACTCCACCCCTCATGCACCAAAGAAGAGGTTATGACTGACCTTCAAGCCAAAGGCTTTAAAATTCTTGATGCCGTTAATATCATCAAGAAGGAGAAGCAACAAACGGAAATAGATAAAGACGTATTGGTAAGGCGTGGACTTCGGCTTTTTATGCTTACCTTCGATAAATCGGATAATATCGACGATATCTACCGAATTAGAGCCATGTGAAGTAGCTAAGGAGTTGCAAAAACGGAGAGATATGCTCCTTAAGCCCTTTGCAAAATCTAAACTGCAAACTAAGCCAAAGCGTAAGAATGCACAGGAGAAAGGCAAAGGCAAACTAAAACTACCGGGCTCAGAGCGCAAAAAGGTGAGGGAAAGAGTGACAACAGAAAAGTCCTCGACCTCTGTTCTTAAAAGAACTGGTACTGAAAAGTTAACGTCGAAAAAGCCGCCAGGTAATAACCCTCGGACAGCAGGAGTGCAGACCTACGCTCAGGCCGCGGCATCCGAAAAACCAAAAAACCTTGAAATTTCGACGGACCCTGTCTCTCATGTTTTGTCGGTTATTCTCGAGAAATTTGAAGAACAAAGCAAAATAAATAAAATTATTCTCGATAGGTTAAGCTTGAAAATAATTCTCAGAAAACGCGTACTTCAACTAGAATATGAATGACAAACGAATGTTAAAAATATGTACATTGGAATGCAAACGGACTTTTGAAAAAACTCGACGAATTGGAAATATTCATGCGTGAAAAAGATATTGATATTTGTTTGACTTCTGAAACCCACGTAAAAAAGGAATCGCATTTAAAAATAAAAGGCTATAATGATTACCACGCTTGTCACCCTTCGGGAAAAGCGATAGGCGGATCATCGTTATTTATTAAAGACTGCATTGAACAATCCGAAGACCTAAAGATAGAACTTGAAACTTTGCAACTGTGCACGATTCGAGTTGAAAATAGTCAGCGTACTCTTAAAATCTCATCTATCTACTGTCCACCGCGTTCCGCGCTTGAAAAATCTGATTTTACTAACTTGTTTGAATCGCTGAAACCTAATTTCATTATTGGCGGCGACTTTAATGCGAAACATACGTTCTGGGGCTCAAGATTAAACTCGAAAAAAGGTAGAATGCTCTATGGGGCAGGTATGGAGTGCAGTTGTGATTTCCATTCGACGGGCAAACCGACTTACTGGCCAACTGATACTTCGAAAATACCTGACCTGATCGATTTTTTCGTTGTGAAAGGAATATCTACCAACCACATAAAAGTCGAAGACTGCTTTGATCTGTCGTCTGATCATTCCCCGGTTCAGCGAAAAACTAGTCTATAACCTAGAGCCAGCGAAATTAACTGGTCAAACAACTAACTGGGAAGGCTTAAGGAACGAAATTGAAGATAACGTTGAACTAAGAGTTCCACTTACGACACCCTATGAACTTGAGGTTGAAGTTGATCGCTTCGTTGAAATCGTACAGCTCGCCTCATGGAATAATACGCCCAATCCAAAGAAAACGCCGGACAGATACGGTTTACGATATCCTCCAGAAATAAAAGAATTGGTCAAGGAAAAAGGAAAAGCTCGTAAAAACTGGCAACAGAGTCGTGCTCCGCAGCATAAAGAACACTTGAATCGTCTGTGCAATTTTTTGAAGAGGACTATTAAGGATTTTAAGAATCGTGCAATAGGCTCTTACCTTGAAAGTTTAACAGCGAAAAAAGACTCTAATTATTCAGTTTGGAAAGCTGTAAAAGGCACCAAAAGGCCCAAAGTCCTGGCACCACCAATCAAATTAAATCAAAATGAATGGGCGAGGGAAGATAAAGAAAAAGCGGACGTCTTTGCGGCGCACCTGGAAGAAACATTTAAACCGTGCGATGGTCAAGTGGTTTACGATAACCGCAATAGGCTGGATTTACCATCTGACGATTTGACGCTCACAAGTGCAACGCTAAGGGAACTCAAACATAAGATCGAGAATCTAAAACCTAAGAAATCTCCTGGTTATGATTTGATTACTGGAGAAATTCTCAAAGTTTTACCTAGAAAAGCATTGATTAAGCTTCTCCATATTGTAAATGCTGCACTTAGATTAAAACACGTGCCGAGCCAATGGAATGTTGCGGAAGTCATAATGGTTTTAAAACCAGGAAAACCGCCAAATCATATCGAACATTTTCGAGAGGATAATATCCTTAAGGCGTCTTCAACCGATTATAGAAGAAAATAATCTTATCCCTGACCACCAGTTTGGGTTCAGAAGCAAGCATTCGACGATTGACCAGGTGCATAGAATTACTGACGTAATCGAGAAAGCACTTGAATAAAAAAAGATTTGCTCAAGCGTATTTCTTGACGTCTCGCAAGCCTTTGATAAGGTGTGGCATGATGGCTTGAAATCCAAACTACGACAAGTTCTCCCTGTATGCTTATTCGATATTCTAGAATCATATCTCGGGAATAGAATCTTTCGTGTTAGACATGGAGTCGAATACTCCGAGCTCAAAGAGCGTACCGCAAGGAAGTGTTCTTGTGCCGCTTCTCTATTTGCTATATACTCGTGATATACCGAACGAAGATAGCACTATCCTTACTACGTTTGCCGATGACACCGATATCCTAGCAGTAGGCAAAACAATCGAAGAAACGACTGTAAAACTGCAAAACGCACTCAATAATGTAAATGAATGGACGAGGGACTGGTGGATCGCCCTCAACGAATCTAAATCTGTTCACGTGAATTTCACTTACAAGAAAACTAATGACTTGCCAATTTTCTTAAGCTCGGCCCGAATACCTTTTGCAAACGAGGCCAAATACCTGGGAATGACACTCGACGCAAGACTGAAATGGAATTCGCACGTGAAAATGAAACGAAAATAACTCGAAATAAAATATAGAGAAATGTACTGGTTACTCGGAAAACATTCCCAGCTCAGTACTGAGAACAAACTGCTTTTATACCTACGGTATACAACTTTGGGGTTGTACCAAGAAAACAAATGCAAATATTTTACAAGCTTTTCAAAATAAAGTGCTAAGAGAAATTGTCCAAGCACCGTGGTATAGTAGAAACGACGATATCCACAGGGATCTCGGAATTCCGACAATCGAAGCTGAAACTAGAAGCTTCGCGAGAAAGCATAGAAACCGACTAATCGGACATGTCAACAATACAGTCCTAGAAATTTTGAATGAGAGCAATTTATTGCTCCGACTAGAAAGGACGAAACCTTTCGACTTGGCGAGATAATGATTAACCGCGTCTAGATTGCGGAATATGCAGGATCTTTCAGTGGAAAGAAACCTGCCAAACGTTTTTATTTCATGATAGAAAAATTGCTTGATAAGTTAATACTTAGTTGCGATATCTAACAAATTTATATCGAAGGGTGGTGTTTTTTTAGTCAGTAAGAATCTGACACTACTATAAGCACGCGCTTGCTATTCTCATAGTGTCTATGGAAGATTTTTCACCTACCCTCGGAAAAAAAAAAAAAACTATTTCGAATTTTAGATTAGTGCCAAAATTAGAACATTTCTTTTCAAGAATGATCATGAATATCGTGCTGCTTAATCAAATAAGAAATCTAAAGTAAAAAAGAAAAATATATATATATGTATATAGATTACCTTCCTACATTAAGGCTTATCTATCTAATCTTTGCCATAAGATAACTAAGTAAAACGGCAGGCATTGTGCCAAGTTTACAGTCAATAGAATTCGTCTGACTGTGCTAACTCTAAAGGTTCTAGAAGCACGTCACGGATTATAATACTAACAATGGCAAACATTTTTAGTACATGATAAGCAAATGAATAGAAAATCCCATCTATAAATACGAAACCTGAAGCTGAGAGTTATTTCATTCAATTCAGTTCGAGATGCGTATAGACAATAACATTGGTGCGCCAGAGTATCTAGACGGAGAGTTCTTCGAGGACGTTATCGAGAATGGACTCCGTGAAGTGAATGTGATTACAAAAAATATTTCACTCTCGCTTGGTAGTAGTAGTGGCGAGAACTACTGCAGTCAGATTTATCGGGTAAAAGTTAACTTTAAACGAGATGAAGACAGTGAATTGGAACAGACTTCTGTGATTGTAAAGAGTATTCCAATACCAGAGGAGATGAATTTTCTGGATGATTTGAAAGTTTATCACAAGGAGAAGGTGTTTTACGTGGACATTTTGCCTAAGCTGGAGATTTTGTTAGATAACACCAAATTTGCTCCAAGGTAACGATAGATATCCCTACACCACGTTTAGATACTAATATCTTTGTTTTTAGATTCTACTATGCTAAAAAGAAGCCTACCTACACAATGGCTTTTGAGGATATGAACGACCTGGGTTTTACCATGGCGGATAGAGAAACCGGACTTGATGAGTATCATACCAAGCTTGTACTTAAAAAACTTGCACAGTTTCATGCTGTATCTATGGTCTACGCAAAGAAGGTTGGTAATAATCCAGAAACTAAAACGTGTATCTTAGCCCATTTTCAATACCATAGGAGCCTTCAATGATGTCCCACTTTGACACCGGCCTCCTCGATTTTAAGGCAATGAATCCATCCTGCATTCTTTACAAGTTATTTTACAAGTACCTTGGTTACGAGATTAACGTAGTCTCAAAGTGGGAGGGCTATGAAGAAATTACAGAAAAACTGCGTGATTATCACAGGAACTTCCGAACCCGTCTCGTCGCAAGTCAGGCACCTAGGAAGGGTGAACTTAAAGTCCTAAACCATGGCGATTTCTGGGTCAATAATATGCTATTCAAATACGAGGGAGCCAAGGCTACAGACCTAGTATTCATCGACTTCCAAATGAGCTACTATGGCAGTCCTGGCATTGATTTAAATTATTTCCTTTACGCAAGTGTTCAGTTGGATGTGCTTAAGAAAACTGACATTTTGCTTGAAGCGTATTATGAATCTTTAAGGGATACTTTGGTCCAACTACACTATGACAGCATACCAACTTATGAGGACATTGTTAACGAATTCCATCAGTCAGCTGCTTATGGTATATTTACCCTTTTCGCTCCTCTACCTGTGATTACCATGGACAAGAGTAAATGCGAGGGAAATAGTTTTGAAAACCTTGTTCAAGGTGATGGTTCGGATGAAAAGATGGAAGCTACATTTTCTTCGAAGAGGCTAACCGACCATTTGCGATACTCTTTGAAGGCACTCGATAAGGTAGGGGCTCTAGATGTATAAATGTTGATATAAATAAAAGTTTAGATAGAATACCTATGCAAATTTCTTGTTTGGCTTTGCTTCATTATATAACGATACCTGCGGCTTTAAGTAAACAATCGAGGAGATGCATAACTAATAATAAAAATAATAAGTTAAGTAAGAATTTGTATACTTAATTGTTTACTTAAGATATGAAAAAAGGAACAAAGCATACGACCTGGGCTAACCCGACGTCGGTAGAGAAATGTTCTGCGTTAAGTAATACTTCTTTCTATTTTGGCGAGGTTATGATCTGAAAGCAAGCGATCATAATCCTCCCACTTCACTGCATTTCTACTGATCCGCCTGTTTGACCTCAGAAAATATCGGCAGGCCTCCCGATTTTGGATCACTTCGTTACTGAGGCAAATCAAATGCTGGAGTCGTTGTATTTGTGTTATCCAGGAGTTTATTAGCCAGCCCATCCTTTGCGTTGAGTAATACATTAACATTTTATTTAACTAAATTCCTCAATTATTAATTTTCCTTAATTCAGTGCGTTAATTACATAATCTCAACTATTTCTTCTTCTGAAATTAAGTTTTTAGACAAGTATTTGCACCTGATCTCCTTGAGTACGGATAAAATGCTGCATTGTTTCCTTTTTGAAATCGTATATCGTGCACATAGCGATGCCTAACTAATGAGATAAGGAACTTAGATGAAGGGCAATTCAATTGAATGGAGTTGTTTGTCAATTTTAGTGGCATTTCGTAATTGAAATGTAACGTGCTTTTCACCGTATATTCTTTATTAGCACTCGTCGCAATGAGAGATATTTTTAATCATTGAGGTTACCTAATACTGCCGTTTTTCTGTTGCCACTTTGTTAGGTAATATGAATATAATGCGGAGAAAACCACAGGTTTTCATTGATTTAGAGATCGATATTTCATCGGGTGTTCATAAGATCAATAAATGTATCTCATCTCTAGGAAACCTTTAATGATTTGAACATGTGTAGATCTCAAAACTCTACAGCCGTTTTAGGCAGTCTATACTCGCTGATCACCAGGTTGTGGCGAAAATTGTATGAATTCATAGGATCTTGGAAGGCACCATCCACCATGGATAGATAGGTAAAATAATTTATTTTGTATTAAAGTTTTATAAAAATAGAGTTTGCTGGTATTTAAAATTAATTCATTACCAATGACAATAACTAACAAAAGTTGGCTGTTACGTTACTAGATTAAACTAAAATTTCTTACCTTTGTGAGTTTTAATTTTACGAAAAATCATTTAATGTATGTGATCGGTATTTTAACGCATACTTAAAAAATTTGTATAAGTTCATATAGTTGTAACCACTCAGGATACTAAGAAGTTGCTAGCGGGTGAGCACATTACTTCAAAAGAATTCTCTCCTATATCTGCTGAAAATGGGGCAAATTCCAACGAAGTGGAAGTATTCTCAGTGGCATTGAGGTTGCAAAACGTACATAGGCCAACGGTGCAACTCGTAAATGCTCTGGCGTTTAAATTAATCAGACCGCAACTTGGTTTCAATATTAAGTTGATCATGTCGCGGGGATTTTTGTCATGAAAGTAGTTGGGAACATCAACGTACTTAGGCTAGTTTACAGTACTCATCATGGAATTGAGATGGAAGTGCACAGCTTGTAAATTCACTCCAGTGTTTCTCCTCTAGCTTAATTAGTAGTGCATTGTGAGAGGCATACCATTCAGACCTATGTAGCCGCATTGAAGCTGAATTCTATCTCAACATTACGAAAAAGATCTAACCACTCCTTGGCTCAATAAACGTTCCGGCATGTGTGAGGTATGCCATGATTCATCTTCACATTCTTCATTCTCATCTTTGAGAAGTGGCTTTTCGTTTGACGGATTTTTAGAAAACGCATGTTTCAAGTGGGTTTACATGTAATCCAATGTGTGCAGTGTATGCAGGTTCGAAGTTTTTCCAATCATTGTACTAAAGAACGGTGCCTGCCTTAGTTGCTCAAGGAAATGCGTGAGTATAAGCAGTCTGATAAAATAGCTACGATAGAAACTGGTATAGAACTTGAACACTGCCACTACGACGAATATAGGTTTAGTCACAAAGGGTGTCATACAACTCATCGCTTACCTTATGCCTTTAAAGGCTGTAGGTTCAACTCCTTAGGTTCTGTCAAGCAAGAAATAGGCTGAATATAACAGAAAATAATGTATTTGATCTGAACAACCGACTCGCCCTTTTAAGTGAACATGTTCCTAGACTATCAGCACAAGATGGAGCAGAGAACTTTTCTGCTTAGGAACTGATATCTTGGAACAGTTACCCTGCCAAGTATGAAGTCTCTTACATTTATGTGCATATATTAGGTTTTAAACAATGGTATAATCGGCTTAAAATTAAATTACAAGAGCTTTTATACAAGTCGCAAGGAGCCCTTGGCTTCAACCTCAGCGCAGGCAAGGAAAACTCAAAACTGTGTAAGAACATTCTCTAGCTCAGCATCCATTTTGTAGTCTCTCGATTGTTACAAATACAAATATTTGGCGCAACAGCTCTTTAAAGTGCCAGGGCCTAGCTTCTCGCAACCACTCATGTTGTGTGCGTTATATTTTTCACACGAATGGAAGGGACCTACAGTTTAATGCCGAATCCGAACGGCGATTTGAGAAGCTTTTTCGTGACAACAATACTCTCGGATGTTTGTCAGACGGTCGCGAAAGGTGGGACCGTGAAAAAAAACTTTTTGGTGTTTTCTGGGATTCAAACTTGGAACCTCATGCGTAGTGATCCGACACACTAACCACTTACGCCACGGCGCCCAATCTCTCGATTGTTGTCGCTCTTTTTTACAACTCTTTCAAATGAACCTATGGTTCTATAATATTATATGTGCTACATGCATTTACCAAGCTGTTGAAGATACAAGTAATTTATGCGGCTGTTTTACCCTACTAATTCTAATTATGCTCTTAATTCCGATTGCTACACAGTTTTGGTGGTTCCTTTGTGATTCCTAAACTGAATTGTAGATAGAGAAGAATTTTCCAACTCATCTATTATTTCCTACCTATCCCTAAATGAAAAGTCCACTGCAATAAATTTATTAGTCATAGCTAAACAGATTTCTCGCACTTGAGAAGCACTGTTCCATTCAAATAAATGTCTCGAATAGGCCTGAGTGGATCAGAGAACGGGCACCACAAGTACTTTGTCTTTTTTGGAATTAATACAATACCCATTTCCCTCCAAAACGTCCACCCATACATCAAGTACTCGTTGCAGGGACTTAGGATCCGTACTTATGATAGCTCCATCGTTAGCAAAGAATAACTGATGTACCTTGGGGTCCGTCACTTTACCTTCAAGCAGATAGTCCTTGACTGCAATAAATAACAAAGGACTTAAGATCCTTCCCTGGCGCACCCCGACTTTGATTGGGAACTCTCTGGTTACTTCAACGTGACATCTTACTCTTGCCTTTGCTCCATCGTACATGTCCATGATTATCTGTACCTAGGTTTCTGGAACCCCGCGATATCTTAGCTCCACCCATATCAGATCTCGTGCTTGCCAAGTGCGAAAAGTTCAAATACCTGGGATCTATGATTAATAGCAAAGCAACCTGTGATGACGACATCAATCATCACGTAAGCGTAGGGTGGATGATGTGGCGAAAAATTCCACTATCTTCTGTGACAGAAAAATGCCCCCTAAGTTGAAAGGAAGGCTCTACACCGCAGTTGTGAGCCCAGCGCTCACATACGGTTCACAATGTTGGACGATGTACAAAAAGTATGAGAGTACATTAACGGCAGCTGAGATGAAGATGCTTCGCATGACAGCAGGAGTGACAAAGCTTGATCGAATAAGAAGTTCGAAGATCCATGGAAGCCTTCACGTCAAGGAAACCATCTTACGAAAAATAGAGCACGGGTGGCTCAGCTGATATTGCCACGTTCAAAGAAGAGATCATTTGAACCCTGTTAAAAAGGCAATATCAATGAACGTTTCAAAGACATCGCGAGGCAGGAGAGGCATGCCTATAAACGTCTGGATTACACAAATGCGACGACATCGGCATTTCATTGGCCTTAGTAACCGAGTGACCTAAAATCGGGCCTGCCCATATTTTCTGAGATCAATTAGGTCAATTACAAATTGCTTTGTAATTTTAAGTGCGCTACTGGAGGCAGTTAGCTAAGGACCGAGGTAAATGGAGAGGCTTGTTGGTTGAGGCACAGGTTCATCCCAAACCACCTGCCACCTAATAAGTACGTCATACAGTTCAGCTTAGCGAAGTTAAAAATGCGTACGCATCCAGGTGGATAAGATCTAAACTTTCAGTTGGAAGTTAAAACGTTAGGTTAGAGGGAAGTGCACCCAGGTGCTTCTCACGGGGGCCAAACGGTCCATTGTGCTTCCCTTTATATTGTGAAACCTGTAAAAACTTAGTCTTTTTCTTTGTCTCTATCTATCGGCCGGTCCATTGGCGAACCACCCTGAGCTCTTTAAAAATCGTATCATGTTCTTTAGTGGAGCTTGGCCAAGATCACTTAGATTTACAAAGAACCTATTGCCCGTAGGGTAGAGGCGGCCGTTTTGCAGATTTGGGCAGTCACACAGCAAGTGTTTGATACTCTCTATCCCTTCCGCGTCTTGACAGCTCCTGCAGTGGTCGGGTGAGTTGATGCCTAGTCGAATGGCCATTTCCCCTACCGCGCAGTGTCCTGTGAGTGCACCTATCAAGATACGGACTTCTTTTTTATTCATTGCCAGCATGCTTTTGGTTCTTCCTTCATTCAGTATAGGCCATAAACTGCGAGACATGATACAGTCGCCTCTGGTTAACCATGCGGAGTTAATGAGTTCTCTTGTTTTGAGGTCGAGTTTTCTTTTTAGTACACCAATAAGAACTTTTACTGATGTCTGAATATGTTCTGTCTCCAATGCTGATCCCCTTCTGGCTAGTTCATCTGCTAACTCATTTCCTTCTATATTACTATGTCCGGGAACCCAGCAGAGAGTTACCTTATGTGTGTTGCATACATTGTTCAGTGAATCTCGTTCATCTGGAAACTGCTTTTTATCTAACTTCCACGCTGTCTAGTGCCTTGATTGCCGCTTAACTATAAACGAAGATGATAATCTTGGAAGGATTAAGCTTCTTTCTGTGAATGATCTGTGCTGCACTTTCAATAGCGAAGACTTCGGCTTGGAAGATACTGCAGTCGTCTGGGAGCTTGTATGAGTCGTTGATATTGAGTGATTCACAGAAGACCCCAGAACCAGTTCCTCTATCCATTTTAGACCCGTCTGTATAGAGCTGAATGGCCTGTTCATTGGTTAATGTGTTGGAGTCCTACTCTTGTCTTTCGGGAATAAGCGTGCAATAATTCTTATTAAAGTCTGTGTCGGGTATGACATAGTCAGTTGTTCTATCGAGATCTGTTCTGTATCTTTGTAGTATAGAACCATGTCCGTAGGAGCTATGCTTCCACGCGCCCGATTGCTTGAGACGAACCGCGCTTTTGGCAGCTGTGTTTCGAATGTACTCATCCAGGGGGAGAGGTTTAACATCACCTCCAAACTAGCTTGCGATGTTGATCTCTCCTGTTACATTTATGCATGCCAATCGTTGTACCTTAGTTAGGTTTACTAGATAGCTGGTCTTGTCCGTTGCATTCCACCATACAATGCTACCAAAGGTAAGTATAGGTCGGACAAGTTAAAACGTTAAAGGCGATATTAAAAGATCTAACAGCAACTTCCAGGAATAAGACATGGAATCAAAAGCTTAAGGAAGAACGGCTTAGAGAAAGGCATTAAGCATTTTTGGAGCATCATTACGTCAAAAGTAAGAAGTATTATATTTCTGACCTAAAGGTAGGTAAATCAATTATGCTCTCCCTACTTGAAAAGGAAAATGTATTAGCTTCAGTCGTAACGACTTCATTATAACCTCTTCAAGTGGGACTAACATGGAACTTGTGCTTGAACAATCTGTGCACATACTTAATACACAGTCTAGGACAATTGTATAGCTTATAACGATGTAGTGAAAGTTATAACTACTCTGCAGGATTTGATGGAATCAATAACTTGTTCGTGAAGAATCTCACTAAAATAGGCGTAAAACATTTGCAGCTAATTTTCAATCGATGTATTAAAGTTGGGCACTTTTCTAACGATTGGGAAACTATACAAATAGTTCCAATCCTAAAGCCAGGCAATGCTGCAAATATGTGTTGCAACCATAGGCCAATAAGTTTGCTAAGTTCTCTTAGCAAATGCTTTGAACAAAATAAAAAAGAAATTAGTAGCCTACATAGGCACAGCCAATATCTTAACGACCAAACAATTTGGTTTTCGAGCCCACCATGGCACAGTTCGTCAAGTCCATCATATCACCAAAAGGGGGGTTCACATTCTCAAATATGGTATGTTTGACAAGCACGGCATAATTGCTTTGATTTAGATAGATCAACCAACGTGAACAAATCGGAAGTAATGGTCTTTCCAAAAAACCCATTCAGTACACTCTGCATGTTAGTGGAGTCCCACTGAAGCAGGTGGATAAGTTTAAGTACCTCGGGGTCTTATTCACTAGTGATGGGAAGAGCAATGCCGAGTGATCCTGTAGAATTGGTCAGGCTGGATCAATTTTGAGAGAGCTTGGTCAATCTTTTATAAGGAAGGCCGAACTTGGTGTCCAAGCGGTTTTTAACACAGTGTATGTTCCAACTCTCACCTATGGTCATAACATTTTTGTGGTTTCCGAAAGAATAAGATCGCAGATACAAGCTGCCGAAATGAGGTTCCTTCGCGGTGTTGCTGAAATAACTCGTGGGTATTGAGTGCACAACAACAGAGCACGCGAGGCGCTTAATGTTGAGCAGCTACTTCTACGAACGGAACGATCCAAACCACCGAAGGGTTTGGTCACGTAGTGCGTATGCACTGAGGTTAGATTTTCCCACTTATTTAATTAAAATAATCTCATCCCTTTTATCGTATCGCAAGTTTAAGCTGCCCGTTAATAACTGGCGTCACATGATCACTTTATTGGTACAGGGGTACCTCAAGGACGGGTCCTTGCTCCAGTTCTATTTACTTACATACATACATATTTGGCGCAACAGCCGATGCAAGGCATAGGCTTAGCTCCTCGCAACTACTCGAGTTGTGTGCGTTATATATTTCGCACGAATGAAAGGGACCTATAGTTTTGTGCTGTAGTCAAAGGGCAAATTTTATTTCGTTTTTGATAGGCTTTTTCATGACAAGAAAACTTTCGGATGCTTGTTCGTTCGCGAGAGGTAGGACCGCGAAAAAAGTGTTTGGTGTTTTCTAGGATTCGAACATTGAACCTCACGCGCAGTGGTCCGACACATTAACTATAGCTCCTAATACTATTTCTACTCTATTTAGTATTTACATATCAGACTTCCCCCGTCTCAGAACCTGCGGTTTAGCCATGATTCGAAGATGATACATGAATTATATATACATCGGATGCAATTGGTTTCGATATGGAAATGAATTAATAATCTGCTTTAAATATCATCGAAATGTACTTTATTACTTGGAAAAGTACAATAAAGGCTTAAAGACACATGCTGTCTTTTCACAAAAAAGAAAGTCTGTTTCTTACCAAGCAAAAGACTTGGAATATACGGTGTACCATATATTGTAGTGACTCACTACATGCGTCCCAAAATATTATACTAACAATATACCTATATCGATTCCATCCCTAACTATCGCATAGCAACTCTTAAGCGTAATCGCTTAAGTTGCTTTTTCATTACACATTAAATGCGACTAATCCGGGTTATTGCTTAAAGGAATAAACATAAGAACGGATCACCGACGGTACCTGATCACAGGAAATGGTTTATAGGTTTTACGATCAGGTACGCAAAGATCAAAAGTGGTACCGAATGTATATAATGTCTTATGTGGATGCTATCGATGGAATCGATACTATATAAGGCGGAGAATAGGTAGGAATAAATCAGTATAGATTTAGAATTTAAAAGGATAAGTTCTTGATTATAACTCGAACGGCCGCAGCCAAGCATTGAGACAGCGGGCCCTAGATAAAATAAACATATTGTCAAGTAAACTAATTGTTTTATTTTAAAACTATACTCCGATTTGTACTCTTCTCCCGAATACCGGAAAGCACGGTAGCGCTAAATAAAATATTATCCTTTTTTTTTACATATTCAAAAAATCATTAATACGATGAAAAAAAGACAATGATCTTGTACCCATCCTTAACAGAATTTCTAAGCTTAGCGACTATAATGAAATTATCATTTTCAAAACAATTTTTAAGCAATTATGTTTTATTGCTTATCGTATGGGGCAACTGTACAAATAGCCGCATTCAAAGGCTTCAAATAAGTCAGAATAAACTCCTAAAATTTGTCTTAAGACTACTACGGCTGTTTTCCACAGAGGAGCTGCACACTTTAGCGACAATTAAATACGTAGAATCTTAAAATTAAGCGATTGCTATAACATCACTTGCATATTACCATCTGAAAATGACTTGGTTGCAAATTTAATAACTTAGCGTATACATACGTTGAGCTGCTATTTATTTATTTAGCAGCTATCCATCTTATTTATTTATTTACTTATCTATTTATTTGTATTTATATATAAATATATATTTGTTTACTAATTTATTTATTTATTCACCTATTCATTTATTTGTTATTATTTTGCATATATTTCAAATGCTTTGATTATTATTCAGCTATCAACTTGCTTTTGAATTACTATCTTTTTTGAATTTGTTCCCTCTAAGTTGAATTAAAATTCTTTATTTAAATAATGTGCTATATATATGCATAAGCATTTCATAAATAAAAGTTGATTTCAACTAAGTACTGCTTTTGATTTTCAATGTCACATCTTCTCTTCACACTAGTGTTTTTTCCAGTAGCTTTTCCCTTAAACAAACTCGAATTTATGAATATGAGTATGTATTGTTCTAATATTTTCAGTAGTAAGGTAGTATTATACCATACCTCTGTAAATTGTGCAATGTAGTTTAAAGAAAATAATGTATCTTTATCGCTACAATAAAATAAGAAACAAATGGCTAACTAATATGCACTACACCGACTAGCCGTCTCCCTATCTAGGAAGGCATTTTTTCTTAAATGGTTAAGGACAAAAGTCTATCGACACATTCAGCAGGGGCTTATCATTTAAACTCTGATTAAATTAAAAAAAAAACTGGGACAAATTAGCTCCTAAAATACTGCTTTATTTTTCGTGTTTAAATACCTATACAGAAATTATTTAGAGGTCCTTATAAGTGGGGACTATTTCATTGAGTCAAGTGTATTTAAATCATTAAGATATCACAAGAAATTAAGTGACTCTTAGCTTTTTAGTCCAAAACACCCAATTCGTCGAACCTTTTTAAGGCATACTTCAAGGTGGCTTGTACCCTCTTCGAAGAGAACATAATATCCATCTTTTTCGCAGCGATTTCTTCATCCAAGAAATTATCAATGGAGTTGTCATGCGACTGAGCCTTTTCCATGGTTACTATTGGCAAGGAACCATAAGTCGTATAGAAGCCATACAACTCCCTTCGTCGCACTTCTGTCAATATAGCATCAAAGCTTGGGATATCGTCATATCTATATGGTTTCAACGTCTCACACATTGCCGTGTGATAAGTTTTAAGAAGTTCCTCTCTTTCCTCCTTCAGCACATCCAATTGACATGAAGAGTAAAGGAAGTAGTTTAAATCGAAACCAGGACTGCCATAGATGCTCGTTTGAAGATCAATAAAAACAACATCTTCTATTTGCTTGTCTTTGGTGTACTTAAACATCATGTTGTTAACCCAAAGATCTCCATGGTTGAGGACCTTCAATTCACCCATAATTGGCAGCTGACTCTTAATAAGGTTTGTCTTCAGGTCAGCGGCGTATCGCTGTATCTTTGGAATTATAGTCTCATATCCTTGCCACGTACTTACAAGCCGAATTAGGCCTTGAATATTATTTCCAAGGATTGATTGATAGACCTCAGAACCATTTACACCTTCTGCAGCCAACATACCGCTTCCAAAGGAGTTCATACATTTAGGGTCCTACTCGTAAAAATGTCTACTGTCATACGACATTTTTAAATTGAAAATCAAAAAACTCACTTTTTTCTGCAAAACCATAGATATTCCGTGAAACTGGCCAATTTTCTTCATTATCATCTGAGCATGACTCAGATCTAGTCCCTTCACACGATCCACCATTACGTATCCCAGAGCAGATAGATCTTCAAATACAAGGGTGTTGATAGGTTCCTTATGATTATAGTAAAGCTTTGGTGCAAGTTTCACTTTGTCGAGGAGAATTTCCATTCTTGGCAGTATGTGATAGTAGAATATCTTTTCCTTCAGGAATACTCTTAAGTCTTCCAAGAACTGAGTGTTATCCGTCACTGGAATACTTTTCACTATCACTGAAACATTTTCAAGTAGACCACCAGAGCGCTGGAATGTTAGTCGAACTCTGTATATCTGACTGCAATAATTGTCACCACCACTACTTCCGATTTCGAATGAGATTTTCTTAATCGTAACGTAAGTCTCGTGGAGTCCATTTTCTAGAACCTCCCGAAAGAACTTTGCGTTTAGAGACTCTGGTGCACTAATTGTGTTGTGTAGTTCTACACTCATGACGGAATGCAATAGCTCAATGCAACTGAATGCAATAAGTTTTCGTTTCAGCTTTAAATACTATTGGGCAGTGATAATAGCTCAAGTTGTCGATAATGGTTAAGTGTGGGTCGAAAAAGACACAGCTCTGCATTTAATTGTTGTTTGTTCAAGACAAGCTGAGCAGAATTGGTTGGTAGTTGGTAGTAAGTAAAGCCAGTCAGTCTTATGTAACGTACATATGTATGTTCGCACTACGAGTAAATAAATAATCGCGAGCGTCTGGATAAGATAGAGATAGTTACTGACAAGTCATAATATAAACAAATGATAATGTTGTGACCTTCTAGATAACGTCCTGCTGTCTGCTTTTAACAGCGAGTAAGAATTTAGTGAAAGCATTTATTAGTGTCGATATCGAATTTGATAGTTCTGTTGAACTACTTCATTCATATTAGCAACGGACAGAGATGAGCTAAAGTGTGATTTTAGTGAGCAATGTTTAAGAGTGATAAGACACAGGCTAAGAGTGATTTAAGAAGTCATAAGAAAACAGTTAGTATTTATTGCATGGTTGTCTTTGGCGAATAGTAGAGGACAAAATTTTAGACAAAGCAAACTAGTCAAAAGTGACAAGGAGTTATCTAAACACTAGTGCATACAAAGCAAAGTCGAAGACAACAGGAATGCAAAGAAATGCACTTCAAAGAATAAACTACTGTAACGCTAACCGAGGAGACAGCGGTGAGCGAACAAGGACCAACATGTTCGCCAGGCAGATATATCATCGAACCCCTACAAACAACGATCAAGGCAGTGAGCGAGGGACAGTCAAAGAACTGAAGTACAGACGAGTGGTTGATTATTTTATACTTATTATACGCCTACAATTAAGTCAATAAAGTTAACCATTTAGAATAACCGTTAAACTACCTACACAAGAATATACAAAGTAAAATGAGAATATGGTATGAAATTACAATAGGTATAACATATGTATCTTGTCGAAGTTACTGAAAAGCAATGAGCAACAGTGTGTGTATTATCTGAATTCGACCGTGGCGTGCCAAGCACTAAGTCATAGTTGATACTGCAATTCAATCTCAACTGTTCGCTGTAAAGAACAGAGTAATAAGCATCGAATCACAGCTAATATATGGTGCGTTTTGGTGAAACGTCGCTTCTCAGTGAAGTAAGATTTAATACGGAGTACAACAACACAAAGTGACTTGGAACTACTTTAACTTTTTTTCTCAGTCGAAAATGAGTTGCGATGGATAGGAAGAGCTTTTCCATGAGAAAAACTTTTTCATTCAACTGGAATGATTCAGTAGTATTTCATACATTTAAGCACAACTTTTACTTCAATTTCAATTCAATCACCGATCTTCAAACAATTAAAAAAGTTTTTAACCAAATTGACTTAGAATCGTTTTGTGGAGAAGCTTTCACTTTGCTTGGCATAGTTCTCACGAAAACACACCAATAGTTACATAGATATCGCATCCAGTACAAAATGGCCAATTTTCAATCGACTGGGATTTACTCGTGGGTCCCAGTTCGATCGATCTTGTATGTATACCATGCTCAAACGGTTGTGAGTTGAGTAGCAGGTTTTGTCAGATGTATGAAAGGATGATTCTATGTGTGAGCAATTTTCATCAAATAAAAAATAAATACCTACGTAGGTACATATGTAGGTGACACAGTCAGATAAATGTCTTCAATGAATTTTAATTTTTCAAAAAAAAGGTTTTAGATTTTTAAATTATTTATGTTTGCTTTATAAATAATTACGAGTATGATAAGGTAGGAGCTTGGTACAATTGTGAACTTATTTCGTCTCGTTATGTGCTTTTTTTCTGAATAAACTTTATTATTAAAAGCATTTTGTAAGGTAATGAAAACGGTTGAAATTAGTAATCTGATTTGAATAAGT
The DNA here is from genome assembly GCA_945910035.1 of Brachypalpus laphriformis. NCBI lineage: Eukaryota > Metazoa > Arthropoda > Insecta > Diptera > Syrphidae > Brachypalpus > Brachypalpus laphriformis. The sequence continues at coordinate 9,739,326 of OX246753.1, read as the reverse complement.
ATAGATTTATTTTATGTTTATTCAAATGATGATGATGATGATGATGATGACGATGATGATGATGATGATGATGATAATGATGATGATGATGATGATGATGAGTATTATTTACGTCTTTTATTTTCTTGATAATATTTGCACCTTTTGCTTTTTGCTGATTTTTCGCTTTTTTAATTCCCATGAGCAGTGTTTGCGCAATAAGACAAGAAGGGCAAAATTAAGCAACTCTTTGCATTCATTCGTTTTTCTCATCAAACCAGCTGCTGTCACGAATATTTGTTATTCTTATGCATTCGGAGGCCATTGTTTCTCTTACTTTTCTTATATGAGGGCGATCCCGAAACATTCCATGGAAAACTTTAAAATGAAGCTTACAAACGTCAAACAATTCACCTGATGGTGCAAAAAGACTGCCAAAATCACTATTTTGAGAAAACATTTTTTTTTGGACATGTTATTTTTTCATCTTTCCTCAAAAAAATGTCTGAACAATTTGAACAGTGGCTCTTTGAAGGCATTTTGTAAGCAATATAACCCGCAAAGTATCGCATTGCAACAGTCTCAAGTGTAAAATCAGTTTCCGTTTCTAGTTTGTTTATGATTTCTGTGTACAAAAACTCATCACAGTCTTCTTCTTCTTGTTCCTCATTCAGCAAAACAACATGAAATGATAAAAGGAGATCAAGACATGCTCTTTGATTGGACCATACCTAAGCTCAAAAACTGAACATCGTCGTCCTTACAATTACTGTAAGGTGAGAAGGAAATAAGGTTTGAGGAAAGAATTTTGACATTAGTACATTGAATTAATAAACAGATGGATTCTTATTATTACCACCTTTTATTCTGATAATTGAGAACAGGTTCTCCAAGATGTCTTGATGTAACCTCTTTGTCAGCAAGTAATCAGCATCAACAAACGTACCGTTGTTAATGTCCTCACTTAGTAATAAAACCGCTTTAAGTGTCTGTTCCATTCCTTTCAAACAAAAATTTTTGGGTACGTTTGAAAAATTTTGCATCGTTTGCAAATATATTACAAAATATTTTATCTGTTGGTATTCAGCATTTCGAACAGCAACTCCACGTTGAAGCGCATTTTTGTCATATTGTGAGCCACTGTTCATGCAGTCAAAGGTATTGTTTAATGCCAGCTTAAAAGCTTGCGTTGCTTGAGCGTGTTGCGAAGGAAATTTTAAACAATTCAGGTGTTGAGCTGTTTGTATGGACGCAGTAGATATCCTGCTAAATATTCGAGTCGCTAGGCGAGTTCAGATCCGATTTGAGTAACTGATTGCGCACTGATTTAAGTAAATGAGGAAAATCGTAAAGACAGTATATTTTTTGGTTTTCAAATGTCGTAAATGGGTTTTTTTCAGTCACATTCAAAAGTTGATACGCTTTCCTGTTGTTTGGACCCTGTTCACAAACAACAGCGCATACTTGAAGACCAAGTTCCTTGCATATTTCAAAATTCTTTTTAATCAACTGTTTTAAGTCATCGCCTTTTATTCAATTTTCTGAAACAAAATAGTTAACAACGCTTTTCCATGAATCAAAAAGACCATTAACCATAAATATACAAATTTCATTAGCATTTGATTTTTTTCTTGCTGAACCTAAATCTTCGAATCCATCAATTAAGTCGTTGGTAGCGTTGTAGGTCAGATTTCGGCGGATTCGAATCTCATCAAAAACCAACACCACGTACTTTTGACGATGACTCATTGATGCAATTTTAGATTTCAATATATTTTGAGCCATGTTTTGGTACCCAGGCTGTAGACCTATCACAGGAGCCCAACGATATAATGAAGCTATATGAGGAAGTCGAAAGCCCAACCCATTGCGTAGAAATGTATATGTATTTTGCGAGTGATAAAAAACATTTTGTGCAAGTTCTCTTTCTTCTGGGCTATACATTTTTTTTTGATTTAGAAAGCCCCATCAACATAAAACAAAATAACTTAGACTGCTCTGACGTATCCATGCTCTTAATTTGGGATACCAAACCTGAATACATATTTTGTTTCTTTATTTTTAATGTAGAATGAGTTCTGCTCTTTAATCTAAGTTTTTGCTTTAAAGTTTTAATTTTCAAACTGAAAGAAGCAATACCTTTCTTTAGTTGAAAAATGGTTTTTTCCCGCTTCTCGATTGATTGCATTTTAAGCAGCCTACATCTGAACTTGAACTTCTTTTTCTCTTACTATTCGAAGAAGAAAGATTTTCTAATTCTTCAAATTGATCAATATCATTTTGCAATTTGAGTGTGGGAACTGTATCTCTTTTTAGCATTTTCCTGCCCACAAACTCGCTCCAAAAATGATTTTTTGATACATGCTTTTTTCCATAAATTATTAAAAATTTCATTTTTCTCTTTTGAGGGGCATGCAAACATTTTTAAATTAGGAAAACCCCTTCTCGATTTCTTGCATGTCGTGCAAGAAACTCCTGATTTCCTTTTATCATTCATTTGTTGTTTTTATTTAAAACCAAGCAACCAAGCGCTGTCGCAATTCGATCACAAATAAATGATACACGTAATTTTTAACCTGCGATGACAGAAATTTCAAACTCATGTATTTACCAAAAGAAACAAGAAATATGCATCTAGACAAGTATATAAATGCCATGCAACCCTTCTAAGACAACACGACGCGACGTAAGCCATGAAAATGGCACGATCCATACCATACCATACCATCAGTTTGTTGTATGTACATAGATATTTTTCTTTTACACGGTGTCTCCACGAGCCATGTATCATGCTTGGGCATATGTCTTCTCTTTACACCGTGTCTCCACGAGCCACGAGTCATGCTTGGGCATATGCCCGACATCTGTCAGACGATGCTCAGGCAGCTGCCATATTTTAATGGGTGGGCAGTTCATGTCTGAACATTTCACTGAAGGTGGAGCTCATTTTTGCACTCAAAGCTTTAGAGCAACTGCAAAATAAACAAGAAAAAGAGCAAAAACAAAGAAAGGGTCGATTCTGGGCAAATTCTTTCGTTTTTCACTCGGTTGTGAATAAATTTCGTTCAAAGTGACTGCTCATGCCCAACTCCATGGCAGGCATGGATGGCAAGCGATAAATCTAAACATATACATATGTCATGGCATGCAAACATGAAGACATAATGCGGTCTCCATGAGGCATTTTAAAGAGAAGACATATGCCCAAGCATGATACATGGCTCGTGGAGACACCGTGTTAAAATGCCTCATGGAGACCGCATTATGTCTTCATGTTTGCATGCCATGACATATGTATATGTTTAGATTTATCGCTTGCCATCCATGCCTGCCATGGAGTTGGGCATGAGCAGTCACTTTGAACGAAATTTATTCACAACCGAGTGAAAAACGAAAGAATTTGCCCAGAATCGACCCTTTCTTTGTTTTTGCTCTTTTTCTTGTTTATTTTGCAGTTGCTCTAAAGCTTTGAGTGCAAAAATGAGCTCCACCTTCAGTGAAATGTTCAGACATGAACTGCCCACCCATTAAAATATGGCAGCTGCCTGAGCATCGTCTGACAGATGTCGGGCATATGCCCAAGCATGACTCGTGGCTCGTGGAGACACGGTGTAACAGAAAATGGTTTTTGTATGACAGAAGTTTGCTTTGGTGTTTCTACGACACACTGAAGAGCAAGATTATTGCATGGTCTTGCAACATAATTTTATTTCGTTTGGTCTGAAAGAGTTCGATTAATCTTCTTTACTAGGATGGCAACCAAGATCGATCGAACCTACGAGTAAATCCCAGCCGATTGAAAATCGGACATTTTTTTTGTACTGGATGCGATATCTATGTAACTACTTTGTTTGAAGATTGGTTATTGAACTGAAATTGAAGTAAAAAGTATGAAAAAGTTGTGCTTAAATGTGTGAAATACTACTGAATCATTCCAGTTGAATGAAAAATCTTTTCGCAGCGAAAAAGCCCATCCATCCCAACTCATTTTCGACTGAGAAAAAAAGTTAAAGTGGTTTCAAGTCACTTTGTGTTGTTGTACTCCGTATTAAAGCTTACTTCACTGAGAAGCGACGTTTCACCAAAACGCACCATATATTATCTGTGATCCAATGCTTCTACTACTGATGCTAGTAATTAGTTTCTTGAAGAGTACGCTGCCTATGGGTTGAATCGTGTGATGCGCTTTAGATATGTAATTGGAAGTTCAGGAATATGTAGGTAAATATTGTATCCAATCAGAGGTTCTAGCTCTACTTTAAGCTGTGGAGTAACTTGAAATGAGATCAATATCCAAAAAGGATATGGCCGCCTACATGGCAGTGAGGTTACACTCAAGGCGCTAGAATCTTGTGCCGTCGTAGAACCACGTAAGATTAAGCTGAATGCCGGACACGTGGTATAAATAGAGAAGTGAATCCGACTAGGCTAGGAAAGGGAGGAAATTGCCATATAAGACATAGTAGGAGATATAAAACCCATGTGTAATTTGCAAAGGGAATTATTGCCAATAAAACAATCAGAACTGTTGGTCTAAAATTGGCAAGGGTATCTAATTTCCTTTGGTCTTACATGTCGATAGAATATGACGCATATACTATGTGAGTGTCAAGGATTGGCCCGTAATCGAGGGAAATACCTGGGGCAATACTCTTAGAGTGACTTGGAGTAGGCAGGTTATATTACTTAAACGACTACATACTTAAAAGAAAGTAAAAGAATCATAATCGATTGAAAAAGAAACAGAACATTAACTCAAAATGGTGCTTTCTATGCAAACGACAATATTTTAAATAATGCGTATAAAAATTATATACATATATGTACATAGAATGTACGGTTTAGAAGCTAATGGTAACAGTCAGGCAAAGTTTTCGTAGTTTATTTACTGAATTTTTGAAAAGACCAGTAATAACATCGATTGAGACATATGCGAATATCATCCATCTGTTTATTCGCATGTTATCAGTTTTCTAGTTTTAAATTTAGTGTTTAGCTAAGCGTCTTAGGAACCGAAACAGTGCAAACGGATTTCAAAGCTCTCAAACCTACGGTATAGAGACCAACACAGCTTCATAAACTGTTATAATCTAATCTAGCATTGCATTTTCAGAAGGTTTGACGAATCATTCATGATATTGGTCATTGTGTTATTCTTGTTAACGAAATAATAGTTGGTTTGAAGAAAAGCGACTAAAGAATGATACAAACGTACCTATTATTTCTACATAATTTGAAATTCTTTGTTTTTACTAAACTGTCTCTCTATAGAATTCCAAAGATTAAGCAATTTCGCCAATATATCATATATGAATATGTATTTTAAATAAATGTAGCATAAGGAGAATATGTACATTTTTGAAGTCTAATTTTGAAGAAGAATAAAAAACTTTACAAGAAATGCTTTAAGAATAAAAACAAAAATATATTGTTATTTTCTTTTTCTTTGGTTAAATACCCAATGGCATACAAATTTTAAGAAATTATGAAAGAAGTAAAATTCTATTAAAAAAAAAAAAATGGTTTGGCTGAAGGTCGTCTACCACATTGACATCATTAGTTATATTCCATTTTTATTATATATGCATTTATTGTTAATTGTTTTTACAAAATTTTAACAAGTAATACTTACTTACTTAGATCCTTTAACCCCTCGGGGGGCATAGGGCGTCAACCACGCCTGCGCGCCATCTTGTTAGAAGTTCTGCAACGCGTTTGAGCTGCCTCCAACTCATTCCTAAAGAGCTCGATTCCTCCTCAACTGTTCTGCGCCACGTTTGCCTAGGGCGTCCCGCTATTCTGCCTGCCTGGGTGAGCGGATTCCACTGCATTTCGCAATGGAGTTGTCTTCGCGCCGTAGGGTGTGTCCAATCCATTGCCACTTTCTTCTTCGTATAGTAATGCTTATAGGTTCTTGGCCCGTTCTCAGATAAAGTTTTTTTTTCCCGAGGGTAGGTGAAAATCTCCAACAAGACACTATGAGGATCGACAGCGCATGCTCATAGTAGTGTGGGATTCTTACCCACTAAAAAACCCCCTTCAAAACAGACTTGTTTTCATTTTTACTACAACTAAGTATTCGACTTATCAAGTAGTTTTCATTTCACGTAATAAGGCCTTTCCCATTAGAAGTTCCTGCCAGCTCCGCAGTTTAGACGCGGTTACTTATCGCGCTAAGTTTAAAGGTTTGGTTCTTTGTAGACGGCGCAGTAAATTTCTTTCTTCCAAAACTTGGAGGACTGTAATATTAACGTGACTTTCTAGTCGACTTCTATGCTTTCTCGCGTAGGTTTGAATTTCGTCTTCTATAGTTTTAATGCCAAGATCTCTATGGATATCGCTATTTCTGATATACCATGGCGCATTAACAATACCTCTTAGCACTTTGTTTTCAAAAGTTTGTAAAATTTTAATATTAGTTACTTTGGTACAAACCCAGAGTTGTATACCATATGTCCATACGGGCTTTAGCTTGGAATATTTTCCAAGTAACCAATACATTTCTCTATATTTATTATCTAGTTCTTTGCGTATTTTCTTAACGTGCGTTTTCCATTTCAGCTTTGCATCAAGTGTCATTCCAAGATACTTAGCCTCGTTTGCAAACGGAATTTGAACCGAGTTTGAAAAGATCGGCAAATTATTTATTTTCTTATAAGTAAAATTTACATGAACATATTTGGTCTCGTTAAGCACGATTCGCCAAACCTATGTCCATTCATTTACTCTATCCAAAGCTTCTTGCAGTTTTTCTGTAGTATCTTCGACCGTTTTACCTACTGTCAAGATAGCAATGTCGTCGGCAAATGTAGCTAGCTCAGTGCCTTCTACTTGCGGTATATCACGGGTGTATAATAGATACAAGACTGGACCAAGAACGCTTCCTTGCGGCACCCCAGCCATTATTTCCTTGAAATCTGAATATTCGTTTCCACATTTGACGCGGAATAGTCTATTCGTAAGGTAGTTCTTCGAAATATTATATAGGTGCTCTGGCAGAACTTGTCGTAATTTAAACTTTAAGCCTTCGTGCCAGACCTTGTCAAAGGCTTGAGAAACGTCAAGGAATACGCTTGAACATATCTTTTTTTCTTCAAGTGACTTTTCGATTGCATGTGTTATTCGATGTACTTGTTCAACTGTAGAATGCTTACTTCTGAATCCGAATTGATGATCCGGAATGAGATGCCTTTCTTCTATTACCGGCTGTATTCCTAATCAATATTCTCTCGAACACCTTGGATATAATTGGAAGAAGCGAAATCGGTCTATAAGACGACTTTTCATTCGGCGGTTTTCCGGGCTTAAGGACCATTATAATTTCGGCGACTTTCCATTGACTGGGAACATATTCTAGTCTAAGTGCGGCGTTTATAATGAACAGAAGCTTAATTAGAGCTTTTCTTGGTAGGGCTTTAAGAACCTCTCCCGTAATTAGGTCGTATCCAGGAGCCTTCTTGGGTCTAAGTTTCTTTATTTCTTCCTTAAGTTCGGTAAGTGTTGCATTTCTTATTACGCTATTGGCTATATAAGACGTATTTATATTTTCAATAAGAGCTTGTCCATCAAACGGTTTGAAAGTTTCTTCCAGGTGGGTGGCAAAAACTTGCGCTTTCTCTTTATCATGCCTGGCCCATTCGCCTTGATTTTTCCTAATTGGGGCGGCTTGAATTTGATGTTTTTTAATATCTTTTATAGCCTTCCAAAGCGAGTAATTAGAATCTTTTTCTGCCGTTAAGCTTTCTAGGTAAGTTTGCATTTCATTATTCTTAAGGTTTTTAATAGAATTTTTTAGTGAGTTGCACAAACGGTTAAGATGTGCGATTGTTGCCATTTTTTGCGCGCTTTTCTCTTCTCCTTAATCATCTCTTTTATTTCCTGCGGATAAGTTTGAATGTAGCTTGCCGGCGTTTTCTTTGGTTTGGGAGTATTCTTCCACGCGGCATTCTGTAGGATTTCGACGAAGCGATCAACTTCAACTTCAAGTTCATAGGGCGTTTTAAGTGATACGCTCAGCTCAGTATTTGCTTCAATATCTTTTTTAAAGCCATCCCAATTAGTTTTCGCGCTGGTTAATCTGACCGGTCCTACTTTTTTAATCAGAGCATCGCTTATCGTCATAATGATTGGAGAATGATCAGAGGAGAGATCAAAGCTTTCTTCAACTTGTATACAGTTGCCAGATATTCCTTTAACAACAAAGAAATCGATCAGATCTGGTATCTTATTTCTATCAGTCGGCCAATATGTTGAATTACCCGTCGAGTGAAAATCACAACTGTATTGCATACCCGCATTATAAAGCTTTCTACCTTTCTGAGAGGCGTACCTTGAACCCCAGAAGGGGTGTTTCGCGTTGAAGTCGCAACCAATAATAAAATTTGGTTTAAGGAAGTTGAAGATGTTTTTGAAATCACTTTCTTCAAGTTTACATCGCAGTGGACAATATATAGACGAAATGTTGAAGGCCAAATATTTATTTCTAACACGTACCGTGCTTACTTGCATTGCTTCTAATTCAATTTTTACTTCCGCTGAGTGTTCGATACATTCTTTTATAAACAAGGATGATCCGCCTATTGCTCTTTCCGATGGGTGGAAGGCGTGATACAAGCTATATCCTCTTATCTTAACATTCGTTTGTTTTGTCAGATGAGTTTCGCAGACCAAGCATATATCAATATCTTTTTCTCGTATAAATATTTCTAACTCGTCGAGTCTTCGTATGAGGCCGTTAGCGTTCCATGTAAGAATTTTTAGCATTTCTTTCATATTCTGGTTGAAGTGCGCCTGTTATGGATGTTGCTTTCTAGTGCAACTAGTCTCTCGAAAATAAGTTTGTTTGTTTTGCATTGCTCTTCAAGTTTCGCAAGTATTAAGGAGAAAACATTGGATACTGGGTTTTGTGAGCTACCTCTATCACCGTTTTTCCAATGTCGCAACTTGAGCAGGAGTCTTTACGTTATAATTTGGACGGTTTTTTTGCCTTGATCTCCCGTGGGTTGACGGTCATATACTTGCCATTAGCTGCCATCGCCGCTTGAGCATAAGACTGTGCGTCAGTATTCGAAGACTTTGTTTCTGTCACATTTTTTCTACTGCGTTTGTGGTTTTCTTCGTTACCCGATCTTAAATCAATATTGACGGACTTCCTATCTTTCGCTGCTTTTTTTGTAGCTATTTTGGGTCTATGCTTAACTGGTTTCGGATTAGGGCGCATGGAATTTTTAAGCGTATCGCGCCTTTTTTGGAGCTCTTTCGCCACTTCGCAACCTCGATAGTTCGCAGGATGTTTTCCTTTGCAGTTTATACAAGTGCCTGGGGTTTGCTTGTTTAGGTGACACTCTTCCGAGAGATGCTTACCTGCGCATTTGACGCATCGAGGCTCTTTCTGGCAGTAAGTCAAGTTACACTGCGGGATCAATCTGTAGGTCTTACGCATGGGTTCGATTTTGACCACGATGTTTAGAATAGTCTTAATACCATATATAGCATCTTTATTTTCATCTTTATCGAAACTTTATCTTTAGTACACGAGAGGTGGAGTCCCCTTGCTACAACACGCAGTGGTCTTTCTAACTTATTTTGGTAAGTATACCACTGAATCTTTTCGGCATTCAATTTTTGGGATAATGATCGGTAACCGTCGGCATCATCGACATTGATTTTCCACGTATTGTTTCGCAGAGATGTCACCTTAAACTTCGATGGCAGGGTTCCTTTAATGAGGCAATGCAACTTATTATAGTCCGTTATTCCAACGACGTTTATCGGTGGCGGAGCACGTAATTTTTGTTGTTGTTGCTTTTCTTGCAACTCCTTGCGCTTTTCATGTTTTTATGGCTCGACTTCTGGTGACGAACCAGCTTTGCGTTTTTTGCTAGGTCGTTTCTTTTCGATCCAATTCGTTTCACGTGTTAGCTCTTCTTCGTCCGTCTGGTATTCGTGACTAGGTGAGCGATGTGGGCTAACGTGTTTTTTAGGGCATTATTTTCTTGCCTGAGTAAATCTACTTCTTTCTTAAGCTCACGATAGAGTAGCTCCATTTCGGTAAGCTTTGTACGGAGTACGTCGTTTTCCTCCTCAATGCTTTTTGATTTCGCTGAGTCCCGTTTTTCACGCGCTTGCGCTTGACTTCTTTTCCCGGAGACGTTCGATCTTGTTGGTGGAGATCGAGATACCCTTGTACTTTTTGAGAATGGATTTATTAGTTGCAATAAATGGCTCTCCCCAGAATCCGTAGAGCCGACCTCCGAAGAGGGTGGATTTTCCAGTGTACCTGGACTGCCACCTGGGGTATTAAAATCTTTTGTTTTGATCGTTGCATGTTTTTGTATACGCCATACTCGGTATACGGAGGGTGGATTTTAGTCGCCTCTTACGACAGGCATGCCTACCTCGGGTATATTCTGACCCCTACCCGAAGGGGGTCAGATAAAGTTGTTCGTTAGAGATGCAGTTCTGGCAAAAAATCCTCAAGATGATTCTTAAGCATTTGTTTACAAAGACTTGCAGCTTGCGTGTGTTAATGGTGTCCACCTTAACAAGTAATGAGAAAGAAAAAAAGATACAAATTCAAAAATGTTCTTCCTTTATACGTTTTCTGTAACTTAGTGAATTCGCTATAAATTAATACGAAGTTTCTTAGCTTCGGCCGTCATTTATAATAGTATGCTAATCACTTCTTCCAGTTCAAATCTACGTCTTCCAAAGAACATGATGCGGAATTCCTTATGAACAGGACACTTTTTAATGAAATGATACATCCTGTGAATATTGGAAAAATTCAGCGATTCTCCTCTTATTTGAAAAATGGTGCTTATCATATCTAAGAAATACATAATGTTCGTTGATGTAAAAAGCGTTTCAAATGTTTACTTGCGGCAAAAATTCTAACCAAACTTTCGAATTACTAAACCGTCTCGGGATATCAAAAACCTTTGTGTTAGATATCAGACCAAGTCAGACCAAGAAGTGGCCGTCTATGGGTTTCCTGTACAAACGTCGCGTAAGCTAGATATTTCCGCCAGATTCATGTCAAGGCTTATTCGGGATTATATCAAAATGAAAATCTTTCGTCGGTCAACTGGACATCTATTGACGCCTAGTTTAAAGTAAGATAGACTCCTCCTTATGGAGGAAAAGATTTTTATCGTCGAGTAAGTTTTTAATAGACAAAACGATAAAATTTATGCAAGGGCATCTAAAGAAGCAAGAAAATTACAGTTCCTAGAGCTCAGCGGGGCTATGATCCTGCCTCGATAATGGTTTGGTAGGGGTACCCCATCAACAAGTTACTATTCTGAAGTCCTAGGAGGCCTCACCAAAGGCTTGACGAATACCCTTTTTAATGGAGCAGGATGGGCTTTCCAACAAGACTCTGCTTTAGTGTATAAATCGAAAACTACTCAGCAGTGGCTTAGAATAAATATGCCAGCTTTTTCGTGGATTGGCCTTCAGGAAGCGCAGATTTGAATCATTTGTATTATTTTTTTTGTGGTCAGTGTTGGAGAGTATGGCCTGCAAGTTTGGAGAGCCTCAAAAGTGATTTAACCACAGCCAGCTGCGCTGTCCATATCCCTGGAAACCATGAGTGCTGCTGTGGCCAGTGGCCACTTCGTTTAAGGGCCTGCGTTATAGCAAAAGGCGGTTGCTGTAAATAAACCGTTTTTTTTTTAAATGATTATTATTTTTTATAAATTTTATAAATATTGTTACGCGAGCGCACAAACCGACACAGAAACATAAACAACCAAGAAGCCCTGAGAGATATCACGAAGCTGTCAACTCAAAGGTACCAGAACTTTCCAGATTGTTGGCGGATGGAATCCCAGCGGCGAATTGGTAATTTGTCTGGAAAGCCAGAGCCCAATATAAAAGGATGTTGGCAGAAGCCCAGCGATGAGTTCTGTTTTTGGGAAGCAATGACATCGGCTGCCACATAGAAACGCGCAGTCTAGTTGTTAGAGAATTCGATTGAAATAAAAAAAAAAAAAGAAAAGAAGTTCAGCCTCTCGGGAACCACACCAGTAGCGGTAATTTCAATTCCAGATAAATAGCCTGTTATTCTGATACGTTGCCGGCAGTACCTCAATAAGTTTTGTTGAGAGCCTAGAGTTGTACAATTTATAGACAAGGAGTTCGCTTACTATAGTTCCGAAAGTTCTTTTTTTTCCTTATAGATCTCTACAATACTGAAAATAGTAAATATTTGGTACTTTGTTGAATATCCTCTGGTAAACCCTGCTTGAGATTCAAGAAGAATATTTTCATTTTCTACCAATTCACTGAGTCTTCTGAATAGCTTGACAGATGTATTGAAAAAAGAAATGCCCCTTTAATTAGATGAATGTAAATTCCTTTCTTAAAAGAGACAAATTTAGCCCCAAAGCTAGAGCAAGGCAGCAAGCAATGGAGATGTCTTTAAGTGCCTTCAAACACTTCACGCCATCGTGTTTGAATCTAAGCAATGCGTTTCACTAGCTTATATAAAGCTGCAACCAAATGTGCAGATAGTCTGCACGCAGTTCAGAGTTTTTTGACATTTCGTCGCATTCGTTTGCTGTCAAATGTGAGACATTTATTTTTGTTGTTTGGAAAAAGTCTAGAGAAATAAATTTGTTTTAATGGATCTCGTGAAATATAATAAATCAAAACAAATAATTGCGCTTATTATATGTATATTCAATCATTTTTTCTTCCATTGTTTTGGTTGGCGCGAACAAAGAAAACAAATGTCATATGAAAACAAAGTAATGCCAAATGATAGAAATTGTACTATTTTCGTGATCTACTCAAAGACTGTTTCTCAATTATTCTGCATGATTTATTGTTCTTCTAAATTAACTTGTACTGTACTATTCACCCTCACTTATAATTTCAAAAGTTCTTGAAATTGATTAAGAACTTTCTTGAACAGTGCTGTGAAATAAAGACTAACCTGAAGCTTTCTAATATACACAACAGAGTTGTCCACATTGGCTGCTAATGTGGAACTAGTTGACGTGGGTTCATACTCAAAATGCCTTAAAAAGCACATCCTAAAAGTATAGTAATTTAAAATCAAAAAATGTTGGCATAGTCTGTTATCTGTAAGAGTGTTTAAAAATATTCGCAACCAAATAGAGATAAGAGAAGTGCAGACAGCAAGTCGTGTATTTATTTGAAAAGTTTACGATATTACGAGTACATAAGAATCTGCGGACTCATTTCACTGCAAATTGAATCTTATCTAGTTGTTTATTGAGGGCACTTGAACTTGTTTGCATAGAACTTGCCAAACTGTTGTTTCAAGAACCAAATTAAGTGCTTTGTAAATATTTGTAGTCAGCGAGTGACACTGATTCGATTGCATTATATTGTTATTGTAATATTTTTTCTTTATTTCAAAGCAGCTTTTGATGGGATACGAGTATATCGAAAATCACAGTATTTCGAGCTCAGTAGTATGAGGGTATCAACAAAATATTTGACCTTATTGAAGAGTTTATACATGTACGAACATAATATCTGCCGTATGGGACGATGAACATGTGTGAGATTACTTTGAGACAACTATGGGTATAAAACAAGGCAGTTTACTCAGCTCACTGTTATTCGCATTGCTGTTGATCTGCAAGATTTTTTGGGAGGCGGATCGCGTATAAATGGTTTTCTCGTGCGAGTCCTAATTTATGCGGATACATATTTATAATAGCTGAAAGTGTACATATGTATCTTACAAGGAATGATTAACAATCTGGAAAAATATTGTGGCATATAGAATTTTAATATCAATCTCGACAAGTTGAAGATCATGATATTTATTAGAGGTTGTAAAAAGGCTAAAAATGAACATTTTAAGGGCTCAGAAACAGAAATAGTCAAAAGATACAAGTATCTAGGCCTGATAATGACATCAAAATAAAAAGTTAAAGCTAAGAATATTATCAACAGCACTTGGAACGCCTTCATGGGGAAGAACCACATAAAGTCATCAGCCAAAATAAAACTGTTCAACGCCGTGTTTAGGTCAGTTTACAGCTATGCAGCTCAGGTATGGGGTTTCTCGAATTTCGACAAGGTAGATTCAAAGAGTCAAAGATTTTATATTAGAAGAGAATTTAGTTTACCGGAGTTCACACCAAATTACATACTTAGCCTGGAAATCGGTGTTCTCGATATGCATCTCTACATGTTGAAGTTACACATGGATTACATATAAAACCTTATTTAGATACTTACTGCAATTAAAAAAAAAATATGTGCATTAGTTTGAACCTTGGAACAACTTGGGAGAAAGTAATGGTGTTTTGCGGTGGATGAAGATATTTGGAAAGATAATATAATAAAAATACTTGAGAGATACGGAAAAGGAGAAATTGATCAAAACCTGCAGAGCGCAAAAATTAGTAGCCATGGAGTGTACCGGAATCTCAACCATATTATCGGTTACACTTTCGACGTACGGTTACAACTGACCGACATGGACCGACAAACGATAAACTGCTTACACACTTTTGTGTGTGACAGTGACTATTGCGAACTCAGTGCCGAAATAACGATTCCCAACGAAATTGCGGAATTGCAGGAGTTTGTCCAATTGCACGCCTACAATTACAGTAGAACGCGTTGGACTCGCTTCTCCAGACAGTTGACGAGAGTACTCTCCTCGAACTTGCTCGACATACCGTCCAATAGGAATCTGTCAAACGAGGAGATTGATAGATACCTATAACAAATGGACGAATCAATAAAACGAACGATGGACAGTACGATAGCTCGGTATCAACACACTGACAACGTGGACATATACCGCAATGCAACAATTGACGCCCTGGAGGGATACAAATGTAGACTGCTGTCGAGATTTAAAACCTTGTACAGACAGTTTACTGACAGACAGAACTCGGTGGAGGTTAGGACGCTGAAGTCGTTGATTAGAAACCTCTCGAAGTTAATTAAAGAAAATTACAGACTTTCTGTAAATTTGCACTGGGACAGGAAAATTCGGGCTGTAAAATCCAACAACCCGAGCATGTTATCTCAAATAAACAAGATATTTCGGAGGAATAATCAAAACGATCTTCCGCGTCTTAAAATCCCCCGAACTACGAACAATGCACAAATACTTATAACAGCAGGTATAGATCCGAATAATGCAGCTGAGGATGACAATTTCTTTGTGATCGAAGATCCCCAGGAGAAGGTAGAGGCTCTAGGAGCGACTTTCCAGGACGTGTATAAGGTGAATGATAGTGTTTGCCCGAACCACGACCTGGAGAATCAAGTCCTTGTGCACAACTTCTGCCTTCGAAATGACATGGAGCACTGGCGATCTGAGAACACTGGTTTCACCGTGTTCAATGAAAGATATATGGCAGACAATGCCGTCGCCGATGAAAGGGTACATCCCCCGTTCATTTCAAAGGCAGAGCTCTAAGCGATCTTCGAATCACTAAGGAAAAAGAAATCCGTGGGAATCGATGGTATACCCAACATTGTACTTAGACATCTTCCTCCAGAAGCGGTGAACATTTACACCATCCTGTTCAATAATGCAATGAATAATGCCCATTATCCAGCGCATTGGAAAACAGCGGTGGTGCAGCCCATTCCCAAAAGGGATAAAGATAGTTCAAATCCGGGGAATCTCCGGTCGATAAGTCTACTTCCGAACATCAGCAAGGTATTCGAAAAAGTGATCCATAGAGCTTTGACTAAGTGGGTTCAGGACATGCACATAATTGTGGATAATCAATTCGGTTTCAAGGCGGGGCATGATACCATACATGCGGCGTCTAAACTGTTATCGGATATCCAATGGAACAAAAGCAAGAAGCAATGCACAGGTGCCTGCCTGGTTGATTTGGAGAAGGCCTTCGATACCGTATGGTTAGACGGACTCTTTTACAAGTTGAGCAGGCTAGGCATAAGTAAACCACTGCTGTACATACTTTATGATATGCTCACCAGTAAGAAGTTCATTGTGAAAAATGGCAATGTGACGTCTGCTGGAACATTTGAAGTAAAAAATGGTCTGCAACAGGGCGCGGTTAATTCGCCGATCCTCTTCAATATTTACACGAGCGATCTCGTAGGTTCACTTCACCATGCCATAGCGTTCGCAGACGATTTGGTCGCGTACAGGTCAGGGCCTACGATCGAGGTCATTGCAACACTCTTGCAGCGTGACTTCGATAAAATCAAGAGATACTGCGACGACTGGAAGCTAAAGACTAACTTTCAGAAGTCGGAGACCATCGTCTTCAGACCGTCGTTGTCTGGGGCCTCTTGGGATACCAGAAAGAATTGGTGAAAGTTCTCTATCGTGGGACAGCACGGGCAGCCACTTGCGAATCGAAGTGTAGTCAGGTACCTGGGGGTCTGGCTAGATCAATATCTATATTTTAATAAACATATAGATGCTGCTCTGGCCAGAGCTAAAGTTGCTTTCGCCCTTACAAAGAGACTATTTTATAGCACCCAACTCGATGCGAGGGTGAAGGTAATCTGCTACATGGCCCTCATTCGGCCTATGCTCGCGTATGGATGTCCCGTGTGGTTCAACATAGGGCCAAACTTGTTGGAAAAGATGCGGGTGTTTGAGAGGGCTTGCCTTCGTTTGTACAGATCACCAGAGTCTGAGTACATAAAATTCTATCGAAATGAGATCCTGTACAACAGGGCGAATCTGATCAGAGTGGATAATTTCTTGATCAAGTTGATTCGAAGGCACATTGCAAGAGCAATAACCTCGATGAATAGCCTGATCTTTGGGGCTTATTACCCCAACAACCTCTATTATGAGAGTGTGCGCCTTAAAGGCTTTATCTCTCCAGAAGCGTTCCTATATCTCGATCAAAGAGGGTTGATCCAGGATAAGTTAGCGGTTCAGCTAATCTTCCACGTCGCCAGAACAGCTGCGGATAGGCGACTCAATTACGACCGAGACGTCGCACAGAGTAGTGTAGAGCGTCTCCGGTACAGTAGGACGGTTTCAGATCGCGATATTGAAGACGTTAAGCGACAACATGATCAATTTTGGTGGCTTGTTGAAGAAGAGGGAACGCCGTCGTTGTTTCCTCCCAATCCGGGGTAGCCCGTAACGGGGCAAAGCAGGTAATAATAGCCATGGCCGGCTGACATAGTTTAGGTAGTCTTAAGTTTTATATATATAAAAAAAAAAAAAAAAACAAAAAAAAATAGCACTTAACTAGAAAAAAATTGAAATAAAAATAAAACAAGCACAGCACTTCGCTTAAAAAAAAAAAAAAAGTGTGTATTAGTAGTAAGTGTGTATATAGTAGTAAGTTACCTTAAGTTTATTTTAAGGTAGTTTATATGTTTTATTTATATTATATCAAAATAAAGTCCATATACTAAGTTTTTATAAACAAAAACATTTTTTCTTAGTTCAATTAGCTAGTTAGTCAAGTTCCATTAAATAAATTTAGTTAGATTAGGTCGAAAGACATAGTTTAAGTATTAGGATTAGCTTAGAGCGCCCGCATGTGGCCAGTAAGTTAGAGTAAGATAGTCAGGTTAATTAAGCTAGTTTTAAGCGTTTTTGTTAGCAAGTAAGATATGAACACAGATATGAATTAATAAAATGCGTTAAAAATGAAAAATTAATGGGTTACACTTATTTTAATGACGCAGGAGACAAGAAGCTCATAACATGATAACATAACAACACGAGCCGGACTACTCGGATTGAATGCAAACCTGTTTCAAGAAGGTGATCGCAGAAACTTCACCCTATGCTACTTGAACGAAGAACATGTTGTACACTTTGTAGGAAAATGCACTATTTTAAAATCAATTCGACGAAGTGCCCTCGGAAAGCAATTCATACAGGAGGATGAAATCATTGCATTGCTTAATGGGGGAGCTGACAGCAAGTGTAGTATCCTTATAAGATATTGCATATTGTAGAAGCATTTTGGTACAGAAAAGGCTTAGTTGACGAGTATAACTCGTAGTAGTGCGACTAGTAAATAACACTTTCTCTCCAACATACCACATAATTTATTGTAATGTTGTAATGTTTTGTACATTTTCATTGAAAATAAACAGAACAGTTTATTATTTATTATTATTATTATTTATTTTTATTATATTGTTATTTAAGCTTCATTTGAATATTTGGCGGAGGGGCTAATAGATAAAGTAATGAAAAATTAGAATTTGTAATGATAAGATTTATAGTTTTATTGAAGTTTAAATTAAGAGTGTACCAAATGCACAATGATCCAGGGGTAGCTCTGTTCGGTTCCTATCTCTTTGTTTTTGTAGAAAATTCTAGTACTTTTGGCAGCTGAGTGGCCTTGTGTTGACACAAATAGGATGTAAAAAGAAAAAAAAAACTTAATATCACTACACTGTAGGCTATTGAGAGCTTTGTAGGTTGCTGGTTCAAGTACCAACCATACGTATTCCAGTTTTTTTTTGTAAAACTGTATCATGGAAGATACACCATTTGAACCATGCCCACTTCCTTACAAGTGAAAGAAGAAACCAAAGTGGGATTTTCCTAAATATATCTCCCAAAGTCGACTTTGCGAAAGATCCTCTAGGCCCAGTCAAAGCTGTAAGTTATTCGAAAGAAGTTCTCGCTTCCAAATTACCTTCTTAACCTACAATAACAGCGATTGGGAAGGAAGAATCTTAGCTTGATCTTTAAAATTGTGTCATTACTAGAGTTTATAGCCAAGTCGAGGTAGACGAAGTCCCTAAGTTAGGTTCTGTTGGAATATTGGAGCCAATTAGAGTTATGGACATTGAAGTCGACGAGGGCAATAATTTCGGCTATCGGATGGCAAATGCATTTGACTTTTTTGGAAAGATGTAGAAATAGTCTGGTTGGTGGCCAACTGCCATCATTCGGTGTGCAGTAAAAGCTGCGCCTAAATTTGTTTGAACTATGAATTACATGGTTTCTTCTTTTGGCAATATATTGCAATATCGAGAACATTGGGACGCCGATTTCTTCCATTGGCAAGCTAAATCTAATCTAGCAAATAAACGGAGACCACATTTAAATCGAAACCGAGTGTGCAGTTCGTAGCTGAGGCAACGAAGGTAAATGGCATCAGGTCATAAATATACTTGGGTTTCCGTTACACAGTGGTCAAAAACAGCATTTTACCTGGACAAAATTATTTTTTGATTCTAAACCACTTGCAGAGGTGTACTCATTGAAGATTTAATAGGCAAAAATAAATTATGGAATTATAAGGCTTGTTTTTGAACAAAAGGGAGAGAAAGTATACAAAAAACTTAATTTTCACGAAAAATTGTACTTTTAATTTAGTTTTTGAGTAATAAAGTAATGTTTTTATTCAATAAGGAAATAATAAAAGAAAAAAAAAAAAAAGAAAAAAAGATTTAGAATTATAATTCTTCAACAAAAAATAATATAACATTTTTAGTCCGAACTAGATACAATGCTTAACACTTAGCAATCAGCCTCAGAATCATCAGCTTCATCCTCGTTTTCATCTTCGTTTTCCTGAACAAGCATATATTCAGAAATTAAAAGCAAGTCTGCCACATCTGAAGATAAAGCAGACACCTTCTTTCTGGGTGTTTCTCGGTAGAAGCTCACCACAGGATCTGACGAAGTAATCAGCATATGCAACAAATCTTGCATGGTACTTACCCTGCTTATTTTGCGAGTATTGTGCTCTCAATAATATTTACAATCCTTATTACTGGATTCTTGTGCTTCCTCCGTTAATTTTCCAATCGGAACTATTAAGCTTTGCACAACGTCAGGTCCGTTAATTAATATTTTGTGCACAGTCACAGGCATGTAATACCATGGGTAGAGTTTTACAAATAACTCTGCAGTTTTTGTACAGAAGTTTCTAAAGTTCTCAACATCAATTGCAAAACCAGTGGCAATCGCATGCAAAATTGTCGAAAAAGCTGAAACAAGCTCAGGATTCAACCCCATGATCGATACTGACTCTAAAGTATTTTTAAAAAATATCAAATAGTACTCTTTGAAAATCCACGTCTGAAAAAAACGTAATAACTTCGTCATCCGTAGAAAAAAGCAAAAGATCTTTCTTTGCCGATTAGCTTACAAGCCAAGCTAAACAAAAACATCAAACTTAAATGGACGACACTGGACGATCACACTGACGCTCTACCAAACTGAAACCTTTTTTTTTTTTGGTTTTTTAAATATCAAAGAGCTAATTAAAATGCTTCTCAACGAATAGTAAAACAAATAATTTTTTAAAATGTTGTTTCAATTATACCTATATAAAGCACTAACCTTCAGTAGAAACCTCCATAATTTAATTTAAATTTAATAACTTCACTTAACTTAGTAGATGTGCTTATTTTGACGGCTGAGTTTTGTTTAAATTTTTCTTTGTTCTCAGGTATATAAAAGTTGTCACTTTAAACCCACGTAGTGTCTTATTTTGCCAGGGATGTTAAAAATTTTTCCAAGATGCATTGTCTATTTTGCAACCTATATGTGAGATTTTCAATTACTTTCGGAACCCTACATTTTTTGCATTTTGTCCACTTAGATCGACTTTTTTGACCAATATGCATTAGGAGTAACATGGACGGTGGCAGGTAATGTTCATGGTGCTGAGTTCTTGGCCTCTAATATAACAAAATTCCGTTACAAACATGTTACATGTCTTTGTACTAGATAAGCAAATTTGCATATTGTACGCCCTGAGACAGTCCCCAGTGAAGATCCAAACGGAGGAAGAGCTTACCTCTGGATTATTTTATCTCAGAAAATGTTATCAAAGCACAAGTAGGACCGGGGCTTGAGTACCGCTCTCATGTTTGAAGCTCGATTACAAAATCTATTTGGCAGCATCCAGAGGTGAGTAGTTCGCTTAATATAAGATCCAACCTTGAATCGTTAGCTCATCGAAGATGGGCACAAATCGAAGCCTGCTCTACAGATACTACCATGGCAGATGTTTGGAAGATCTCAACAGAATGATCCCTAGAAACTTGACCTTTTAGCGTCCTACCAGGCAGCTCACTAAAGCATACAACTTTCATATTGACCTGGCAAACACAAGAACATCAAAAATAAATAAATATTTGGCGCAACAGATCTTTAAGTGCCTGGGCCTAGCTTCTGACAACCACTCGTGTTGTGTGCGTTATATTTTTTCTCATGAATGGAAGGGACCCACAGTTTAGTGACGTATCCGAGGGGCAATTTGCTTTGAGAATCTTTCTCCTGACAACAATACTCTCGGATGTTTGTCAGATGTTTGCGAGAGGTGGGACCGTGAAAAAATTTTAGGTGTTTTCTGGGACTCGAACTTGGACACTCACGCGCAGTGATCCGACACACAAACCACTTGCGCCAACGCGCCCACGCAGAAGAATATCAGAATCTAAGAACATAGAATCTAAATTAATTTATTTACAGAGCAAGGAATCTTTGGAACTCACTCCAAGGCAAAATATTTTCAGAAAACTGTAATCTCCAAAAATTTAAGCGCAGAGTCAACAGATATCTTTGAGGTAGTAAGGAACTTTGTCTACCTTGTCTCTGAAAAATAACTCTTGCCAATCGTTGCCTTTTGGGCGAATAAGACTCTATATACGACCCTGATCATTCCAGTCCTGCTTTACGGCGTTGAAACGTGGACTTTATTGAGAACGAATGAAGCTATCCTTGACCGCTTTGAGGCAAAAGAGAGGGCCTGCTCTCTGCAGGTGGCGCGCTAAATTTCAAGGGGACCTTGATCAACTTAGAGTGCGCAACTGGAGGCAATTAGCTAAAGACCGAGCTAAATGGAGAGGCTTGTTGGTTGAGGTCCAGGTTCACCTCGAACCGTAGCGCCACCCAATTAAGTAAGCAACAGCTTTTTAATGGGTTCGTAAAAAATATTTCTGCCAAAGAATCTTAAATTTGGTCCAGTATTTGTGGGGAGGGGCAAACTCCGATTTTTCTCAAACATGTCAGCTAGATGATTCGTTTTCTCGTTGAAGTCTTCGGTGCTTCTATCATTGTAGATAAGTATAAAAAAGTCCCCAAACCACGTCTGTTTGTATGACTGCGCTAATCTCTTAAATTACTGGACGGATTTGGATGCGGTTTTCACTATTGTGATTTGCATTTTCCGGAGAAGGTTCATGTGTATTACAAATTGCTCTTTCAATTATAGAAGGTAAGCATTCGATTCTTAAGTGGCACAAAAGGCACCTTTTCCGTCACTAAAAGGTGAGCAATCGCTTATTGGATTTACAAACAAGTGAAATGATTTCTAGCAAATTCATCAAGAATTCATTTGAGCCATAAATCTTGCTTCTTTTTTGTCCTGAAGCTGAGCTATGCTGAAATCAATTCATGAAATCATCATGGTCAGTGAAGACCACAGCCAGCAGTCATGTAGCAGTGGCAAACATTGCCCATAATGTGTGTGCGGTTAAGGGCATGCAGTAATATGACTATATTTTTCATTTCAGTGTGTGCTTCATTACCGCTATTAGTGAATCAAGTGGAGGAAAAAGTTAGCTGTCTGTGCTCCCAATTTATGTATCAGTGTATCGCTTTACAAATTAAATTGTACCCGGCAAAGTCGGGCCGGGTCGCTGGTTGTAGACGAAAGCCTTAGGCTACGAAGAAAGTATGTATTAAAAAATATACAGGCCATATAAGTAAAATTCACATTTAATATCAAATTATTTCAATACTTCAATCCAATACACCCAACTCATCGAAACGATCCAAAGAGTACTTGATTGTGCTCAAAAATCTTTCCGACGAGAACATCACTTGGCGCTTCTTACGCGCCCCAACTTCGTTATTAAAGCTTTCGACGCTATTATCCTCAGAAGCAGATTTATCCATTGAGAGCAATGGCAACATAGCCTCAAATGCCCAGAACCCAATGAACTCTTTTGCGCGAATTTCATTCTTCAGTACTTCCCAAGTCGGAATTTCTTCATACTCTAGTGCTTCCAAGGTGGACTTTAAGGCCCTGTAGTATGTCCTTAGGAGTAGGTAGCGTTTGGAGATGAGAACATTCAGTTGAACGCTAGTATTGAGAAAGTAATGAATGTCAAATGCCGGGCTTGCATAGTAACTCATTTGGAAGTCAATCTGAAAATAAAAATTCTTATAAATTGGAATTGCTTGAGAACGCACTAGTCAGCTTACAAACAACATGTCCTCAGGATGACCATTTACATGTTTAAACATACAGTTATTGACCCATACATCGCCATGATTTAAAACTCGAAAAGCTTCTCCTTTACAAACACACGCGTTTATACGATCATAGAAGTTGTCCTTAATTGCATGTAACTTTCGGGCGATTTCCTCAAACCCATGCCACATTTTTACCAAGCTCGCCATATCACCGATATTCTGCCGGAAGATCGCATCTCGCATAAAAGAATCAACGTTTTTATCGAACATTGGCTTATTAAACCTATGCATAAGTTCTGGTTGCTGTAACACGAAAAGATCATGTTTGATATGCAGTTTGAATGAATTTTACTCACATCCCTAGCTAGCACCATAGAAGCAGCATGAAACTGACCGATCTTCGTCATCACCAATTTAGCGTGATCTTCATCCAAGCCATGGTGCCGATTACCCAATTCAAGTCGGAGTTCATTTAAATCTTGGAAAACGATCGTATTTACCGGGTCCTCTTGTGAGTAAATCAATCTACAAATGAGGCGATCACTGTTACTGATCTATGGTGATCATGCCAACTGATCTCACCTTGGTACAATCTGTTCCGAGATGTTCTGTGATCCAAGCATTCCCTCAATAGCTGGCAATACTTTGGTGTACATGATCACTTCCTTCCCATAGACATCCATAATCTTAAACACCTCACGATCACCCTCAACGGGAATGCACTTAATGATGAGTGAGACTACCTGTGGTTCGGCGCCAGTCGAGTATCGCACTCTAGCCCGATATATAAAACTCGTGTAGTTATCACCGCCGGAACTGCCCATCGAGAAAACGATTCGATCGATTTCCACATACGACAAGTTTAGGCCGATCTCAAGGGCTTTACGGAAAAACGTCACCGATAGGTGTTCGGGAACATCCAAACCATTCTTTTCTATGATCCCCATTGCACGGTAGCCGGTCTAAAACTAAGGCTAGAGAACGAGCTCCAAATCACAATTGTGCATTCAACAGTCATTCCGCACACCGATAACAATACTTACGTGCCCCTTTAAGGTTACGTAAACCACAATGAATAACAAGTAGTAGACAGCTCGAGATAGTGTGACGGTGCATTTGGGGGATGTGTTTCAATTGCAGTGGCATATAAAACATCTGGGGCTATCTAGAATGCACAACGAGTGCAATTCATTAATTTGTTTGACATTGATAATTATAAACAAGGAGGTATCACCACTTTAAGGCGTTATGACTCACCTATATGTATAGATACTTTAATACGTACATACAATATATGATATATGCAAACGATTTACATAATCGGAAGCTTTGAATCGGCACTGATTGATCGATGTTTATCTAACCGCTTTGAGAAGTTCGACTAGATTTTTTATTTTTTTGTGGCGTAAGATGACAGATCATCACAGATATACACAGATATAATATATCTGCTGCTTATTTTGAAGGAAACAAGAAGGCACTTTCTGGGTAAGGACATCCCAACAGACCACGAAACCTTAGCCCTGCTCAATGAATTGAACGTGTCCAAGCTATACCATTTTTGTGAGGTAGCCCTAGCATATCGTAATACAATAGAATAAGAAATTAAAACTTTTAACTCGATTTTTTTTTTCTTTTTTTTATACATATGAAATTGAAAAATGTTATTTAGTTGTTAACCTGGCAGACGGTAATGCCATGGTATATGATTTTGTTTTAAATGAACTGTGAATTTGTTAATGGTTACCGAAATAAAATCAATTAATCTATCTATCTATTTGCTGCTATCGAAATGGTTAGGTTAGGTTAGGTTAGGTTAGGTAGGGTTATGAGGTTATCATAAAACACTAGGCACCAAAGTGGGCCCATCGCGATCCCTAGGGAACCTTCACGGCAGAAGACCTAAACCCATTCTCCCCAGCAATTAATCTCCCTACAGAATCTGAAAAGATCCTTGTTATGGTTTAGGGACCTCACCTCTTCAAGGTTATCGAAGAAGTATCTTCCAAGATGCTTTAGCCTTGTCCTGGCAATTCCTTGACATTCACAGAGTATATGAGTTATATCCTCTGAGACATGTAGGTTGTCGCAGTACCTACAAACATCCGTATCGGATAACCCTAGTCTCATGGCATGCCTCCTTAGGAGACAGTGGCCAGAGAGTATTCCTATCACTGTTCTTAACCGCGATCTATCTAACTTGATTATCTCCCCAGATTTTCTGCGATCTAGCACAGGCCACAAGGTCTTAGACACCCTGTGACCATCTATGTTTGACCATCTTAGATTAGCCGTGTCAATGATTTTATCCCGAATAATTCCCTTGGCCACGCACCCTGGTGGCTTAATGCTACCAATTATATCGCTACGTGGGAGCTCCGCTCCTCTTTTAGCCAGCGCGTCGGCCTGCTCGTTGCCTTCAATATCGCAGTGTCCAGGTACCCAGCATAATCTGACTCGGTTCTGCGTACGTAATGCCCTAAGCATTGTGCGGCAATTCCTGATTATATCAGATTTGGTGACGTAAGACTCTAGCGCCTTTAGCGCAGCCTGTCTGTCAATGTAGATGGCGATATTCTTATCGGATATTGATCCCATCTCAAGTAATTCCGCAGCTTTAAGTACAGCTAGAACCTCAGCTTGGAACACACTGCATGTGTCCGGAAGTCTCAGGGCCACCTGTAGGTTCGCATCTCTCGAGTAAATACCTGACCCCGTGCCCTCGTTGGTCTTAGAACCATCTGTGTATATTGCAATCTCGTTATGGACAGAGACTGTCTTCC
Organism: Brachypalpus laphriformis; assembly: GCA_945910035.1. Lineage (NCBI taxonomy): Eukaryota > Metazoa > Arthropoda > Insecta > Diptera > Syrphidae > Brachypalpus > Brachypalpus laphriformis. Next base: position 9,713,433 of record OX246753.1, on the reverse strand, counting down.
TTCGCCAGTCCTCTCTAACTGGATACAGTACTTCGTATGGTGTGTCGAAGTCTAAGGTACCAAGTATATCGTCCGATTCGTCAGGGATACCGGGAAAAGATTCCTTGAGAATGGAGCTGTGTCCTATGTTATTAGTCCTGAAGAGACCAACGTTAGTGAGCCGAAGCGCACTATTGCCCGCTTGAAATTTAATTTGTAGGTCTAATGGTAAAAGATACAGAAAGATCTCGAGTGCAGCCGTAGGTGTTGTGCGTAGAGCACCCGTGATGGCAATGCAAGCTGTTCTTTGTACCATGGCCAACATATCCCGTGTGTTTTTCGTATTCGTTGCCTTCCACCACACAAGAGCCCCATACGTGAGTATGGGTCTGACTACCATGATGTATAGCCAGTGCATCATTGCGGGCTTCAGGCCCCATTTTTTCCCCGCGGTCCGCTTACAGATGAAAAGAGCATTATAAGCTTTGCGGACCCTTTCCTGTATGTTAAGTTTCCAATTTAGTTTCCTATCTAGCATTATCCCAAGATATCTAGCGCGATCCGAAAGGGAAAGCTCCACCCCTGCTAGCTTAGGCAGTTTGAAGGGTGGTATCTTGTATTTTTTGCTGAAGAGTACCAATTCGGTTTTATCCGCGTTGACGTGTAGTCCACACCCTCTAGCCATTTTTCTAGACTATTAAGAGCTGATTCCATAATTTCATTTAGTGTGTCAAGGAACTTGCCCTGAACTAAAATCACCACGTCGTCTGCGTAAGCAGTGACGCTTATGCCTGTGTTGCTTAGTTCTTTAAGTATCTCATCGATGACTAGAACCCAGAGAAGGGGTGAGATAACGCCTCCCTGGGGAGTCCCCCTGGTAACGGATTTTCTTATTGAACTGTTTCCGATAGTGGAGTTAATGTTTCTAGTGCCGAGCATATTGCAGAGCCAATTGGTAATGCTATGCTCGACGTTCATTGTTTCCAGGGCCTGTTTGATGGCCCTTCCTTCTACGTTATTGAACGCCCCTTCTATATCTAGGAAGGCTGCTAGTTCATATTCCTTATGGTGAAGGCTAGTCTCTATCTTCCCTACTACGTCGTGTAAAGCTGTTTCCACCGATTTCCCCTTCAGATATGCGTGCTGGGCTTTGCATAGAATCCCGTTGCAACACTTACTTCTGATATGAATATCAAGAAGTCTTTCAAGTGTCTTGAGGAGGAATGACGAGAGACTTATGGGTCTGTAGTCTTTCGCTGAAGTGTGGCTTGGTTTACCTGCTTTAGGTATGAATATAACCCGCACTTCCCTCCATGCCACTGGTACGTAGCATGACCTTAAACAATGTTTAAAAATTTCCCTAAGCCTGCTTCTGACCTTGGCTGGAGCTTTTTGCAGCATAGCTGGCAAAATTCCATCAGGGCCTGGTGCTTTGAATGGGTCGAATGACATAATGGCCCATCGCAGATTCTTCCATGTAATGAGATTCTCTACGTCGTCCCCTATTGACCTACCATTGTACGAGTAGCTATTAGTAGAGTAGAATCCATTGGCGATCTACTTCCTGGGAAGTGAGCTTCAATTAAAGTTTCTAAAACTTCTTCGCTACTTTCTGCCCACGAGCCGTCAGATTTTTTGATGAAGCTTGGGACAGAAGTGTCTTTGGCTAGCATCTTGCGAAGTCTGGAAGCTTCACTAGTATCCGCAATGGACTGACAAAATTCCTTCCAGGACTTTCTTTTTGATTGCCTGATTAAGTACTTAAACTCCCGCTTGCGGTCCATATATTCATCCCATGTGGTACCGTCTCCTATTTCTTTGGCCCTGTTGTAGAAATGCCTAACCTGTTTTTTCTTGGAGTTGATTTCCTTGCTCCACCAAGGAGGTTGGGACCTCTTGGACTTCTTTCTTAGTGGACAGGCCCTTTCGAATGCCATGTTCATTACTTTGCCTAAGTTATCTACCCCCTTATCTATATCTTGAGGATCGCCGTTGCGAATAGGCCCATCCTTAAGATGTTTCCTTACTAGCTCTGTATACATACCCCAGTCTGTACTTTTAGGGTTTCTGGTTTAGGGCTGTTGCTAACCCTAGTCTCGAAATTAATTTGAAAGCGTATCCATCTGTGATCAGACAGAGATGCCTCCTCCAAAACCCTCCACTTTTCTACCGTTAGGTGAACAGAACAAGAAGCTAAGGTTATATCAATCACTTCTTGTCTGTTCCTTACTACAAAAGTTGGCGTAGAACTCTTGTTGCATATGGTGAGCTTGGTCGAAAGGATGAAATCAAAAAGACACTTACCTCTTGTATTAGTATCACTGCTACCCCATTGTGAGTGATGCGCATTTGCATCACAGCCCACGATGAAGAGCCAGTTGTCCTTCCTTACCAACTGCTTCAACTTCACAGATGGAATCTCCGCCTGCTCGTACGGGAGGTATGCAGAGACCAGACACAGCGGTTTACTTCCCTTTCTTTCACAGGAGACTGCTACTAGATCGCCGTCACTGAAATTATTCAAAAGAAATGCCCTTATGTTGTTTTTTAAAAGTATACAAGCCCTGATTTTACCTTCGTTGGCTTTGTAGAACAACGTGTAATTCCTGTTTTTGAGCCCTTGGATCTGGTTGTTGTCGCTGATCCATGGCTCTTGTACCAGTATGGCCGAGACGTCATGCTTGATGATATAGTTGATCAAGCATACCGTCGCAGCCTTACTGTGATGCAGGTTTATCTGCATCACCTCCATCATCTTTGGGCTCCTCCTCCTCCTCAACACCCTTGGTCATGATCTTTAGCATGACCTTCCCCATACCATCCCTTTGGTCTTTTCAAGGGGTGGTAGCGATTCCCTATTTAGGGCCAGCAAGAAGTGCTGACCAAACTGCTTCCTAGGCCCAGTCTTGAGCACCCTCCATGTATTGGCCTTCAACTCCCTGTTCTGCATGTGGAGGAGACCAAGCAGTTTTTCTGGGTAGGTGTATGGCAGCGGAACCCAGACCCAAGCTTTGGGCGGAGTGTATCTCGCCAACTCCGCCATAGTCACGCACTTGAGCTGAGACCCGCTCCACACTTCCCCAACCTCCGAAATAAACTGTCTGAGGAAGTCAGCAGAGGCTTTGTTCCCACAGGCAACAACCTTCCGGCCCCCTTCCCATCCAGCACCGTCGAATTGAAGGTCACTATCCTCAGTGGAAGACATCTTCTTCCACAGAGCATCCTGAAACTTCTCCTCGACGGCAATCCACTGGTCCATGGTCAGGCGACCGCAGGGCTCCTGCTCGTTGACAATAGCAACAAGGAGCTCATCCTCCGGGTCGTAGTTCGGGCGCGCCGAAGTCGAAATACCAGCCTTCACCTTTTTCGCCGCGCTCGGTTCCACGACATCGTCGGACCTGCTCCTTTTGCTTTGGAACGCCACCCTACTGGCCCCCGCAGCTGAAGTCTCCCCCTCCCTGCCTGTGCCCTCAGTTCTGCTGGGAGGCTCTACTCCACTCGTAGAGGCCCCCAGCTCCTCCCTACTGCTAGCCTCACCTGCCTGTGCGACCGCTACCTTCCTGGCAGCCTCATCGGCTAAGACTGCCTTAGCCCGATCAAGCTGCAACCTATCCCAAGCACTCAAGGAGTTAACGTCACACCCCCCGAACTGTTGGACCTTGCGCTTAGCACTCTCGACCTTCCGCCGAGCATTGCGCACAAGCTTCTTCTCCAGTTGGTGTGCGTTTTTCCTGCTACCCTTCCGCACGACCTCAGAGAAACTAGGAGCAGAAGAGTTCTCGCCAGCTGCGCTACTAGTCCCTTTGGTCACTGATCCCTTGCCACCTTTAGTGAGAGTGCCAGCCAACTCACTGCTACCCTTTCTAACTACCGTGAGAGTACCAGCCAACTCACGTGTGCCCTGTTCTAATAAGATGGGAGTACTAGCCAACCCACTATCGCCCTTAATTATAGAAGTGAGAGTGCTAGCCTGCTCACCTCCCACTGCGCTAGCGTCAGTGAGTGTGCTGTCCGCATCCTCGCTGTCGCTAGCCAGTAAAACGTCCTCTAACTCCTTCTCTAGCCCAGACACGGAAGACTGTGGGGATGACACTACGACATCGCCCCCCAGTTCCATTCCTGTCTGTCCAGAGAGTACTTCCCCAGTTAAAATTAAATTTTTTTGTGTTTTTTGTAAATTTATATTTGTTATTTGTTTGTTTAGGTTTTCATTGTTCATTTTGATTCCCACGAGTAGGCACGGAACAACTGGCCGGTTCACCGGCATGCTAAGATAAGGCGCAACTTACTGTGGGCCCTGCCAGGGCGCCAACAGGAGCTCGTTAGGACTGGTTTAACCCCCAGTCTTCCATCCCTCAGCACGGTTCTAAAGCTCACACCACCAGGGAGTTAGGTATCTGTTGTTACCTCATTCTCGATGACCACTGCGCACGATTGATGCGTGCGTGTTAGTCTTAGCTGACACTAACCTAGCGAACTAGGATTAGCCATTTCCGGCGGGCGCCCACGGGGAGGACTAGAGAAGAGGATTTATGCCCACCATCGAAATGGTTTATTCAGCTACTAATACTAGACCAGCAGATCTATTATTTGTAGACATTACTTTTCAGTATAAACATTTAAAACCTATTGACCCTGATCTTTTGGAGGATTACACCAGGAGTATAAATTTGGAGATTATCTACTATACGACGCCTTGCAAGGAACAAGTAGATTTTTTGCATTTAAAGCATAGTGAACTTTTAAAAGGCATGCTGCGTTCGGAACAAAAACGTTAAGACCCAGAAACCAGCCAAGGCACTGGAAACGTCACAAGTCATAATGTAGATCAAACATTTTTTCAGATCGAATTTAAGCAATATAAACATTGGCAAAAACAATATCTTCTATTTAAGACAACTTGGATGCCTCTGCTAGTCCCTCTGACATCGGTAACGCAGGTATCATCTAAAATAGCCGGACTCTGCCGCTTTTAACTTCAAAATCAGGCTCAAGGTAGGCAAAATAGCGTCCAAATTATTTGGGTACCAGGCCATAATAGTATTAGGGGGAATGCAAAAGCAGATGAGCTGGTCCAAACAGGATCAGATCTCTGTTCATCAATAATGAACAAAAGATTTCAAGTACCCATTTCATACGCGAAATCTAAGAAAACTAAATATAATGCTTTAAAGCGGCAGAAAGCAGAAGGGAAAATATCCAAACCTGTAAGAACACAAAGGCCCTATGGCCGAGGCTATACATCAACAAATCTAAAAAAATGGTTAGCGCTAAATAGAACTTCTAAAAGCCATCCCCACAAAAGATATAACAGGACATAATATGTTAAGCAAAAACTCAGCGAAGATGAAGATAAATAATTTGCACCACGTTTGTATAGGTTGTGACGACACGGAAGTTGAGAAGGACACTGTACACTTTGTGTCTCATTGTCTAGGAAGCAGCAGACCCTTCCCTGCAGAATTAAATGAACTGGCAGGCATGCCCACCTCGATGATCGTGAATTTCTTCAACAAATTCCGTTTGAACAGATTTCTATTCGAAGCAGACACAGTCAAGTCAGTCTAAGTGTTTCGTATAAATCAATAAATTGCTCTTTCTATTACATTTTTTCAACAGGTATATAGGTATCGACAAGGGCCCAAGTAGGCTTAAGCGAGCCATCATATAATCTGGCGGCGACCCACTTAATCTAACCTAACCTGGCCTTTTTTTTTTTTTTTTTTTCCTTTTGTACAACCCATGCCCGCGTGGCAACGACACTGCGACCTGAAAGATCTATTGTGTCGGAGGGTTGGAGTTAACCTAACAGACGTACTACCTCCCTTATGAAAGTGAGTATGTCTCTAGTAGTGGAGCATTTCAGTTCCACTGAAGTGAGTATCTCCTTGTGGAAAATACGTTTCCTTAACCAGTGTAGTGGCGGGCATTCACAAAGAATGTGTTCGGATGTTTCATCCTCCTCTAGGCATAGCCGACAGTCCTTCTCTTGGCACAGGTTCAACTTGTTAGGGTGGTATCTTAGGCCGCAATGGCCAGTTACCAAGCTCACTAGCTTCCTAATGCTATCCCTATCTAAGTTAAGGATTTCCTTATAGGAATAAGGCTTGATTAAACGTTTGGATTGTCTTAAACCGGGCCCATTAGTCCAGTGATCTAGACGAAGTTTGTTCTACCATTCGTTAATCAACGCTGTAGCTGTTGTCCAATTGACGCTACAATAAGGTTCGGGACCTATAAACGCAGATTCTTAGCCGGCCCTAGCAAGCTCGTTGCCCACAATTCCCTGGTGTCCAGGGACCCAACCGAGCATTACTCTGTTGTGTTTGCCAAGATCTTGTAAAGCATCGTAGCAGCATTTTACAGTTACGGAGTCCATTTGGTTGGACGATAATGCCCTAGGTGCTGCCTGGCTATCTGAAAATATGTGAATCCTAGCGCCCTTGATTCCCTTACGGAGATTGTGCCTGGCGCAGATCTCAATGACATGGATTTCGGCCTGAAACACAGTGGGAGTCGTACCCATAGGTACCGAAATTTTTGTGTTGGGTCCAAAGACCCCGGCTCCAACTCCAGAATCCATTTTCGATCCGTCGGTGAACCAGACGAGACTTTTGGGGTCCAGTGTTGGAACACCATTGGACCAATTTCCGCGGACCAATATTTCTACCTCGAATAACCTTCCGAAGCAATGTTGCCTGACCATAATATCCGGTATAGTACAAAACATGTCTCTTTTAGGGATCGAGTTGAGTATCTTTAGATGCCCCACTAGGTCACCTGGTTTATACTCATAATCTAGCTGCAGCTTGATGGCATATCTAGCAGCCATCTTCCTAATGAAGATTGGTAAGGGTGTTAGCCCGACAATAGCTTCAAGAGCTGTCGTGGGGCAGGTGCGCATCGCACTTGTAATGCCGAGACAGGCAGTTCTTTGCAACTTCTGCAACTTGTTTGCCGTTGTCTGCTGGAGGGTTTTTGGCCACCAGACGATAGCCGCATATGTGATAATGGGTCTAACCATCATTATGTACAACCAATGTATCATTTTAGGAAAGAGACCCCAAGTTCTGCCGTATAGGCGTTTACTAGCCCAAAGGGCTCTCGTAGCACGTTCTGTGGCGGACTTGATATGTAAATTCCAGTTAAGTCGATTGTCAAGAATTACACCAAGGTATTTGACCTCGCTGGAATAAACTATTGTGGTGCCTTTGATTGTGATGGGTTCAAGGTTGACCTGTGTCTTCCATGTAAACGGCACCAGAACGGTTTTACTAGGATTGATGGATAGTCCTTCTTTGTTACACCATTCTACAACTTGTAAGAGTGCACTTTGCATGACGTTAGAGATCGTCGTGCCGTGTTTGCCACTAATACAAACCGCCAAGTCATCAGCATAACCGACGGTGGTGTAGCCTGATCTATGAAGATCTACTAACAGGTTGTCGATGACTATTGACCATAACAGGGGGGAGAGAACTCCTCCTTGAGGACAGCCTTGCGCTGTCGTTACAGACACCGACACTCCCCCGGAGGAGGAGGTAATGAATCGGCTTACCAGCATGGCCCTAATCCATTGGCTGGTCGATTCTTCGATACCTCTGCTACTAATCGCCCTTGTGATCGAGTCGTAACCAGTGTTATCGAATGCGCCCTCGATATCAAGAAATGCGCACAAGGCTATATGCTTAGAACTGAGTGTACCCTCTATCTTTTTGACGAGATAATAAAGGGCACCTACTGTGGATTTGCCTTTTCTGTATGCAAAGCGGCAATGGTTTCGCAGCATTTCCTCCAAGCAGCTCGTTTAGATCGTCTCAATTCTAGATTGTATTCGGTGAGAGCAAACCTGTATTCGTCCCACCTCTTCGTTCGCTTTGCAGAGTTGAAGAGTTTTCTGACCTTCTTCCTAAGTTTCGCCAGTTGGTTATTCCACCAGGGCACTTTACGTTTGCTAACATTGGTTTTGGGGACGCAGCTGTCGTGGTAGGAATTAAGCAGTATATTGTTAAGCTGGTAAGCAGCTTCATCCAGGTCCTCTATGGACTCAATAGATGTGAGGAGCATATCTTTTCTTGAGAACACTAGTTCACGATAGCGATGCCAATCCGTAGATTTGGGATCGTATCTGCTAGGGACATGTGAGAGTTGACCGGGTATATCAAACCTAATATGTTGATGGTCTGACAGTGAGGCCTCGTCTGATACGTGCCAATTTTCAATAAAATTAGAGATAAATGGGCTAGCGAGAGTGAGGTCAAGTACCCCTTCGCGAATCGCATTTATGAAGGTGGGTCTAGAGCCTTTATTCAAAATATCTACTTGACTACTGACAAGGTATTCTAAAAGACACTCACCCCTTCTGTTGATGTCACTACTACCCCAGACCTCGTGATGTGCATTGGCGTCGCAACCGATGATGTAGTGGAGGTTGCTGTTTTGGCAGTAGTTAATGAGGCTCTGGACGTCTTTAGGCGGGATATCACCATTATCGACAGGGAAGTACGCTGAGGCGCACACGATATTTTGTGTTCCCTTTCCGGTTGCGACTTCCAGTAGTAGGGCTACCAGGTCTTTAGTTATAAATTCTGGAATGGGAAGAAAGTTTATATTACTGCTAATTAAGCAGGCCGCTCTAGGCGCTTGCTCTCCACACTTAGAAATCAACTTACTTGCCCTATTCCGGAGACTTCTTATATGTCCGCAACTAACCCAGGGTTCTTGGATGAGACCAAGGGTTATATTTTCTTCGGCGAACCGCTTGCTGAGGGTAGCGGACGCGCCCTTAGCGTGATGCAGGTTCGCCTGTAGCACCTTGATCGTGCTCATCGATCTTCCTTTGAAGATCGAGCTTGCCGGAGTAGTTGAGCCTTTTTAGGGCCCTTTCCTCTACGGCAAGCAGTCAGATCAGGATGACCCTGAGGTCTGTTCCTAACCGACTCCTCATGCGTCCGAGAAACGTGCCCTCGGGCACCGCTGGTGGGTTTTGAAAGTCCGGCCACATTACCGGTCGTGGGACGTCTAACTGCATTGGGTGTAGCAGTAACTCTAGCGGCGGAGCTTGTACAAGCAGTATGCCCGGATGCACTGCTGCTGGTAGCGGGTGGTGAAGTGTCCGCCGCAGAAGCAGTTGTTGAGCCAACTGCGTCCACCTTCTTCGGGCTACCGTGCCCAGGCTCTTGACCCTTTTCGGTGGTCTTCAGGATCAGTTTGACCTGGCCAAAATGGTAGAACACCTTGTTTTTAAGCGTTAAGCGTCCATGGCTAGCACAAGGTGGAGGAGTGCACCTTCCTTAACCCTTTGCATGACCTTCCATGCAGTTGCCCGTAGGCCTTCGTTCTGTGCTTCCAAGGAAGCCAGAATTTTTGATGACGGGAGCTCGAGACTCTGTGGAAAGAATCCTCGGACAATGTGTGTCTTCGGGAAGGATCCCTCTTCCACCAGTGACACGTCCAATCTACTTTTGGCTCTTATAGCCTCGAAGTTCGAGCGCATCCACTTGGCGGTGGCATTGTCTGAGCAGACGAAGATTAGCCACCCCGCCTTGTGTTGTGAGCCTGAGAAACGGGGCCATACGTCTTTGTTTTTCAGCTCAATCGAGATGTCGATGACAGCCCTTGAATGCTGGTCAACTGCTCTGTTGATAGAGGTTGGTTCATCAAGTCAACCGGGACAACACCTAACCTGACAACACTTGCCACTTGACTAAAAGTGGGAACATCAGGTTTAGGCCCTGCATTGGCTTTCTTGGCAGCAGGTGCTGGTGGGGTGTGATCGTCTGATCTTACCCGTTTTGCTTCTTTAGCAGGAGGGGCTTTAGCAAAAGCTAGGGCACTTTCCCTGGTATCACCTCTGCGAATTGCGAACTTGAACCGCCTTCTTTCAGCAGAGTTGAACCGAACGAAACCGTCCGATTATATCCGCAGCTCGTCTAACCTCTTCCCAATGGAGGAGCACCCAGATTCCTCTGTGACAACGCTGCACGTATCCACGAGAGTGGATGTGTCAGAATCAGAGGCGGCGGTATCCGCTTCTTCGGGATTGACACACTTGGAGGGCAAGGATTGGGCCCACTTGGATCCGTCATCCATACCATCCGAAGATTTAGGTTGCTCGTCAGCAAGCCGAGTAGTTAAGGCCGAAGATGTAGTGGCCGTCGAAAGCTCTGTAGCATCACGACTAAGTGTAGCTGTTTGCTCGTCAGCAGAAACAGAAGCTGGTGCGATTTGAGATGCACCTGTCTCATAGTTTTTGTTTTTATCGGAAATTTTTGGACACACGAGTACTCGAGAAAGGAATATCACTCATGATAGAGCTCGATATACCATGGGAACGCTGAATTGAAACCGAAGGTCGCCAAGGTATTAGGAGTCCGCATACTAGCGACTAAGCACTCTCTTAGCCATGCATCCCTCGGCGTATGCTGTTCCACCTTGGATTAGAGATTATTTTCCAGAGGTTTACTCCTCACGTCGCTCACTTTGGCCGAATACTTACAGTCGGTGATTCAAGCCGAACATTTCAGGCAGGCGCAAAAGACTACATTCAATTGAACAAAACATGGAATGTTAGGCCGGATATACCGCTGTAGCATTCGTTGCCCGGTGACCGCCCCGTGGAGGCAGTGAGTCTTCTTGTAACGGTTACTCAGTAGGGATCGTCCAAAGACTTTGCCCTAAGAGCCCGAACCTGACCACCAACTTGGTCTTGGTAATACTTAAATACAACCTGGCCTTACTAAGCATTGTGTATATTCTGTTATCAAAGATCTCCAGAGAAAAAAAAAGTGTTTAGTTATCTCAAAAGAACCTATATACTGTACCTTCCGCACATATCACCTGTTGTATTAAAGAAATGCTCTTATCGACTACGTTGAGTCGTGGGCATGGGATGACTATACAAATAACGCTATTTGGAAGGTCTTATGGCATGCTTCGTACCTTATGGGCAGTTCACTACTTGAATCTGTTGATATATGGTTGTGAAATTTAATATAATTTTAGTTATGTAAATAAGAGAAGACATCTTGCTCTGCGGAGTTCTAATACCATGACAACGTTCGTACTAGTAGGAATAAATAACGATGGCTTCCTCAAACATATCAATGCAATTAATTTATCCTCGCTACTCACTCTGAACACAGAATTTTCATTCATCGAAACCGTTTGTATTCGTATCTCAAATAAAAACTAAATAATTTTTTTTAGAAATTGGTTATCGAATACTACACTATCTAAAACTTCCATTTCTTGGATGCTTTTGAGAGAATTTTTGTAATAGCTGTTATAATGCGAGTAATGTATATAAGTGCAGTCACATGGTATATCTTATAGAACAATACTCCAGAGATGCAATTTATTTGCCTTACAACTGATCTAATTAGTTCTATATTTTGCATTATGAATTCGTCCTTGAGATCTGTTACATTCAGAAATGCGTTGACATCAAATCTAAAACCAAATTAATCACATCTACTTAAATAAATTTCAGACAATAAGTGTCGCTGTGGAGCACACGTTCTATGAAAGCACATATATAAGCAGCGGCGACTTATAGTCGTATTGCTGGTTTAGAATTACCAGTGTTAATCAAACTAACGAATCTAACTTGTTGTACATTCTTGACTAGTGCCGCTATGTACTTGTACAGCCCCAAATGTTTTCTCTATGTAACCGCAATTGAAAACAGCCTCTACATGACTTGCGGTACAATTTCAAGTTGCATACAAGTAATTCATTGTCGGTAACACAACATATGTATGAGGAGGGTACATGTTTAGTTTGTTTGGTCACACTATCGATCTTTGTAATGACATAGTTGTGAGTTAGAGCTCATACTCTAGTCTTTTTTCGACTGTTGTGCAATGAAGATCATAGAAACAATGGTTCAGATGGCCCCGGACATCTATCGGTTGCGTTTTTCGCAAGGTTCTGGAAACTGGGTTAAAACTTCGGATGGTGTGGTTGAGCGAATCGTGTTCTTGGTGGGATGTTTTTCCGGTGGTAACTATAATACTTCAGCTATATATACTGTGTCAAAGTGCAATACTCGACTGGCGCCGAACCACGGGCAGTCTCACACATCATCATGATCACCCTCACTGGGAATGCACTCATCCCAGTGAGGGTGATCATGAGGTGTTCAATATTATAAATGTCTATAGAAAGGAAGTGGGCACCGTGGCGTATGTGGTTAGTGTGTCGGATCGCTGCGCATGAGGTTCCAAGTTCGAATCCCAGAAAACACCAACAAGTTTTTTCACGGTACCACCTCTCGCGAGCGTCTGACAAACATCCGAGAGTATTGTTGTCACGAGAAAACTTCTCAAAAACGCCCTTCGGATACGGCACTAAACTGTAGGTCCCTTCCATTCGTGTGAAAAATATAACGCAAACAACATGAGTGGTTGCGAGAAGCTAGGCCCTGGCACTTAAAAGAGCTGTTGCGCCAAAAATATTTTTTTTTATTTATTTATAGAAGAAGTGATCATGTATACCACGGTGTTGCCAGCTATTGAGCGAATGCTTGGATCACCGAACATTTGGGGACAGATTTTACTAAGGTGAGATCAGATTCCATGATCATCATCGATCAGCAGGATTGATCGTGACATTTGTAGGGGATCGTTATCCAGGATCTAATTGAGCCATGACCATGGCACCATGACTTGGATGAAGGTTACATGTTGCTCGTTAGAGAAATAAGTATAATCCTATCAAACTTGGTGCCATGTATGAATAAGATTAACCTGTTTTGTGTTACAGTAACCAGAACTGATACGCAGATTAGATAAATCAATGTTCGATAAGGATTGCGGAAATGCCATGCGGGATCCAATATTGGTAGAAATATGTAATGGATTGGATTTGATCGCTTGGAAGGTGCGCGTAATAAAGGACAACTTCTATGATCGTGTCAACGCCTCCGTTTCTAATGGGAAAGCCTTTAGTGTGCTAAATCATGGTGATCTCTGGGTCAGTAACTGTACAACCTTGGGTCAATAACTGTATGTTAGGCCATTTGAAGGACTGTTTTTTCCTAAGTTTCGTAGTCCATCCTAAAGTTATTTAAATTTAAAGAAATATTTGGTTTCAGATCGACTTCCAAATGAGTTATTACGCAAATCCTGCATTTAAACTGCATTGCTTTATCAATACCAGCATTAAACTTTCTGGTCTGGTTGTTCTGAGGAGTCGGAACCTTAAATTCTTCGTAGAGGTATTGGAATACGCAGAAATTCCAAGGAAGAGCTGAGAATTGAAATCGACGTAAAGGGAGGTCATTATATTCTGGACCTTTGAGGCTATGCTGCCATTGCTCTCAATGGATAAAGCAGTTTTTGATGGTAAAAGCTTTAATAATGATGTAGCAGCGCGAAGGAAGCGTCAAATGAAGTTCTTGTCGGAAAGATTTTTAGGAATAATAAAATACTCCTTGGATCGTTTCGATGAATTGAGTGTATTGAATTGAGAGATATATTTTGAGACAAGTAATAGTGTTGTCGTCACTATTTTGCAACTCTTAGTCTTCCAATTTGCTTACTTGATCGTTTCCAAAGTATCAATTCGCAAATTAAAGAAATTCTCTTTCACATAAGAATCAATTATTTGGTCATTTAATCATAGTGGCCTTGGCTATTCCATCAATATATACTCCCAACTGCGTCCAACAAACAACAAAAGGAAATTACGATTATGTCCTGAAATGCGAGACGTATCCCTTAGATTGAATAGGAATTTCATTTCAATCTTATTACGCCTCCAAGTGCTATAGATACGCTGTATAATCGCGCTGGGTACCACCAGCTCGTGCCTGCACAACAAACGAACAAAGGAACACTTTTGCGGTGCACACAGAACCACATCATAGCCATTATCCTCCCAAGGCTCAGCAAGAGGCACAAACACACACATATAGATCTCACATCTCACTGCGTCGTCCTTCCCCCGAAATACATCAAAATCATTGTCTGGAACATTCCGGCAGTAACATCAGTACCAGTAGACCCACCAGCAACCAAACAGCATTACTGACCCAGAATTTGGCGAATTCAAATTAAAGTTCTTCTGCTATTCGGTTCGTCCTCCTTTGGGTGGTGGCGTGGTGGTGTCAGTCTCTCTTCTCGTTATGTAATGACTGTGGTTACCGAGCTGCAGAGACTGATTGTACCTTGTCACCGGAGAACATTGTCAAGGGTATCACCTCACCATCATCGTCATCATCCACACCACAGCCGGCAGAGAGGATGAAACAAAGTTCGATTGATGCTGGGCTGGGGAGATGTAGTGGACCACCGATTGGAACTCACAGGAATTTCTGCCAGACTTCAATTACATTAGGACCCAGCAGCAGCTGGCGGATCTATTTGTTAATAGAAATCTAGGATTCTGCTTTGCCATGCATAAGATGCAAAATGGAAATGGAAATTTAATTTTATTAATGCCTCTGCTATGCGGAATTACAGCTTGCTTGGCAATTACAATATAGAGAACGATGGCTAAAAGTATCCCTGGGACTAACATGTTTCTTGTTACGATTGTGTGCTTCTCTGCGGTTCCTAAGAATCATTACAATCATCCTAGAAAAAGGTATGCTAGGCAAAGTATGATGGTGGTAGTTTGGAAAAAACACGATGGTTGGGGTGTCTATAAACCCGGACAGGTATCAAATTCTATTCATTAAAGTCTATGGAAAGGTTTAAATTGAGCACTATAAGCGTCGTAAAAGGACGTACATATCTGTGCTCAGATGTTCTTTAGAGGGGATAGCAACTATTTTGGTATAAATCCTTTTAACTTAAACGTGGTTCAAATGGAGATGCTGCTATTCCTTAAAGTATGATGGTTGAAAGGTGAAGTGGTGAGCTTTAAGAATGTAGTGTTTTCACATTCAGTTCATTTTAGTTTTGACCTAGTGCTTTGAAATTATTAGTCCGCTGATATGCAGAGTTAAAGCAGTAAATGAAAACCGGACAATAACAAGCCTAGACGACATTTTTTGAAAGCATTGTACCAAGCTCACACGTCGTAGGCATTATTCCTTAAAAGTCGACAAAGCTTTCCTCTGTATGCCAACGATATTATTATATTTAAAGGAACGAAGCGATAAACATCTAGTCACAAAAAATAAACTGTTTTCTAGCATTCCAAAACCACCATCTGCCATCACACAATGCCAATCTTTAAGTCTTGTATAGCGATATACATATGTAAATCCAACAAGAAAGTCTCGAATTCATAACTAAGGTGGATACAGCTTGTGCGGCAACAGAGATGTCCTTGGTTCAAGGTAATCAAGGCAATCAGTATTCTGAATTAGACTGAGTTTAGAGCGCATTACAGGAAAACTCATATTTATTGCATTAGAAGAGGGTACGTACGGTGGTGCTACATGAAGGGTTTTTGTATAACGATGTCGGAAGACTTTGAACTCTTAAATAGGATAGGACAAGACTCTTACTCTAAACTAGTACTAACTAAGGGTTATTCATCCGTTGGGGATGAACATTTTGAATTCCAAAATTACAGAGTAATTATTTGTTCTTATTAGAAATTAAATGCTAGTTCTCATATTAGGCTTCAAAATTAATACTACGCATGCGCCGGAATTGTGAAACTCATATCAAAGAACTAAGATTGAGAAAAGTCAGGAACTGAGTCTGAGACCACCCCTTAAAAGGCAGGAACTAAATTCTAAACCATCCCTCAAAAGGCGGGGACCGAGTAGGGAACCTACCTAAAGAGACAGCGACCGAGTCCGGGACCACCCCTCGAAAAACAGGAATCGAGTGCGGAACCGTTCCCCAAAGGGTGGGAATCGAGTCCAGAGCCGACACTAGAATTCAAAATTGTAACCAGGCAGCGGCCGCCAGAGGTATCTCGCGCCCCGAGTTTCCCTAACGGACCCGAGCTACCAGGCCGACCAAAATCCAAATTACTAGTTATAAAAATTGTAACATCCATACAATTTCATAAAGACATACCGTCTATACTGTTAAGAACACTATTAGAGGATGTAGAGAGACGGGATTGTACCACAACAGTATAAAAGGGCTGGTCAAACGGTAGTGCAAGCGATCATATAAAAACACAAGCGTTTTCACTTAGCTGAGGCCTACCAACTCCTACTCTCAACCACGCGGTGACAGCCGGGTACCTAGTAGCTTAATCCAAGAAATGGGTAACCAAACCCGTTTGGCGGATTCTTGGCGGCAGCAGATGAGAGAGGGGGGGAAGAGTGCTTTCTCACTAGAGCACTTCTTCCTGTTCCAGGCGGCAGCGGACGAATTCCAACGGTGGCGTCTATAGTTCCAGTTAGGTTGAACTTAGTGAATACCTTGCGTTAGCTGCTTCGACGTATTCGGATCACAGGTCGGTAAGGAATTTCCAATGTTGGTCAGGACATTGGAATAGAGATGGTGGTGGAGGAGCCCTTAATGGGCCAACGGCAGCGCTCATACTCCCGTAAGGACTACTGGCACCGGTGTACCCGGCCCCTCGTCTAGGGGAATAATTAAGGAACTGGCCCTCCAGGTTGGGGGTTGTGCCGTCGGGGTAACTTCCCTACCACGTTAAAAACCTATGGTTCCGAAACAACAAAAAGCCTCGGATAAGGACGACTCAACTGATGACGACCCCAGCAAACGAAATAAGGACAACGACCTTCGGATCTGTACGTGGAATGTTCTGTCCCTTTACAGACCACGTGCAGCCGAACAATTAGCAGAGGCTCTAGACAGATATGGCAGATATTACCGCCATCCAGGAAGTGCGATGGGATGGGCCGGGCAAAAAGAGGATGAAAAAGTGTGACATCTACTGCGGTGATTGCTACAAAGGCAACAGGCAACGCTTATTCGGATGCGGATTTGTCATACGCGGCGGACTTAGGCAAGAAGTCTTAAGCTTCCGACACGTTAGCGAGCGTATTATGACTATCCACATCAAGGCTAAATTCGCTAATATAGGACTAATATGTGTTCATGCCCTCATGAACGAAAAGGACCCTGCCACCAAAGAGTGTTTCTATGAGCTCCTCGACAAAACATACGAGCAATGTCCTAAATACGACCTTAAATTCGTATTGGGCGATTTAAATTTCCAAATAGGAAATGAGGACGTCCTTGGTAGGGCAGTTGGTAAGCATAGCCTACATGACACCACGTCTGATAACGGACTAAGGCTAATTGATTTCGCTGTTGAGCGAAATGTCACCATAGCAAGCACATGGTTTCCTCATCTCGATATTCATAAGCAGACATGGCGGTCCAATGATCATGTAACGACTGATCATATTGCGATCGACGCAAGGCATGCCTCCAGTATTCTGGATGTCCGGACCTTCCGAGCGGCCAACATAGACTCGGATCATTATCTTGTTGTAGCCAAAGTACGAATGCGGATATCCCAATCTGAGCAACAAAGAAGAATCACTGTGAGAAAATTTAACGTCGAAAAGCTACAATCGCAAGAGACCACCAGACTTTTCGCTGAACGCGTATCCTGAAATCTCTCAATCACCCCTATGCCGGCAGCATCAAGTGCCGAAGACCAGTGGCAACGCTGCCAACATGCCATCAGAAACGCCGCGACTGATGTGCTGGGTCTCGCTTGTCCACCACCGCGAAACCCCTGGTTTGACGAAGAATGCCGGCGAGTGCATGCAGCAAAACAAGCGGCGCTACAAAGGAAAACGAGAGCTGCTCGTGAGCTCCACGAGCAAAAGAGACGGGAAGAACATCGGCTTCTCTCAAATGAGAAGCGCGCGTTTGAGGATATCGAGAGTTTATACTCCAGGAACAATGTACGGAAGTTTTACCAAAAGGTAAAAAGAACGTGTCAGAGAAGCAATACCCGCACAGAAACCTGTAGAGATAAAAACGGAAACCTCGTATTAGAATCATATTCGGTGCTGAGAATATGGAAAAACTACTTCTGCCGACTGTATAACGGCGACGAAGACCAACATCCCGCTGTCAGACAGAATGAACCATTCAACATAGACGATGATAGTCAAAATTTCCGTCCACCTGACCAAAACGAAGTGAGGATAGCAATATCCAAGCTAAAATCGAACAAGGCTGCTGGACCTGACGGCTTACCGGCCGAACTTTTCAAGGCAGCTTGGGATAAATTGGTAGAGTGCATACACCAACTCATCTCTAAGATTTGGTCAGGCGAGTGTATGCCTGATGAATGGAATCTCAGCATCGTTTGCCCGATCCACAAGAAAGGAGACCCCCTCAACTGCGCCAATTATAGAGGCATCAGTCTCCTCAACATCGCATACAAGATCTTTTCTGCGATATTGTGTGAACGCCTGAGACGTTTTATGAACAGCTTTTATGGACCCTATCAGTGCGGTTTCAGGCCAGGAAAGTCCACCATCGATCAAATCTTCACACTTCGGCAGATCCTGGGGAAAACCCAAGAATTCCAAATCGATACTCACCACCTTTTTATCGATTTCAAGGCCGCCTATAGCAACAGCATTTATAGAGAAGAGTTTTATAAAACCATGTCTAGTTTTAACATCCCTACCAAACTTGTCCGTCAGTGCAGGATGACGGTGGACAACGTTCACTGCTCCATATGCTTGTGTAGTTCACGAACGAACTAGTTCAAAAAAGAGCTCTAACAAGTGAGCTGAGTGAACTAGTTCATTTAATTTTTTTATTTTAGTTCATTTAGTTCAGTAGTTCCAAGCTCAGATATACACTGCAATAGAGCTCTTCACCGGAATGTCAAATGACAGCTGGAAGAATTGCTGGATGTTTGTATGAAAACAAATGGATTTTCTTTGTGTTAGTAGAGCGCATCGAGCATCGTTGCGTTGCAGATGAACTATGAATTAATTAATATTTAATTTTTCTGTATGATGTGAGTAGTTTTACTTTATGTTGTTTCTTCCTTCAGTTTGAAAGTGATTGCGCTGCTATTTATAACGATAGTTTGACGACCAACCAGCGAACATTACACAAGACCCAATTTCCTAAGCCCTGAACTATATTGAACTAAATGAACTAGGAGAACGAACTAGTTCAATAAGTAGATTTGAACTAAACTGAGCGCTCTGTGAACTGAACTAAAATGCACAAGCCTAATGCTCCATCAACGTCGGTAATGGACCTCACCGAGACCTTTGATGTCAAAAAAGACTTTTTTTTCGGAACAACTCAGCGGGCAGTCACTGGTGCGTTTGCAAGCATTGAGGCGGAAGCAGCCAAAATAGGTTTAGCGATAAATGAGGGCAAAACCAAGTATATGCTGTCACCAAGAAGGGAGAATCAACACCGACAAATTGGACAGAACGTCACAGTGGGCAGCTATAACCTCGAGGTAGTAAGGGACTTTGTCTACCTTGGCTCTGCTATAAACTCGAAAAACAAGATCAGCGCAGAGGTCAATCGAAGAATAACTCTTGCCAATCGCTGTTTTTTTGGGCTTATAAAGCAATTTAACAGTAAAGCCCTATCTCGAACAACTAAGGAGACTCTGTATAAGACCCTGATCATCCCAGTCCTACTTTACGCCGCTGAAACATGGACTTTATTAAAAGAGGATGAAGATATCCTTGGTCGCTTCGAGAAAAAAAATTTTCGTAAGATTTTCGGTCCCGTTTGCGTTGACGAGTTTTGGAGGAGAAGATTCAATCATGAACTATACGAGCTGTACAGCGACATCGACCTAGTCAAAAAACTGCGTATTGGACGTCTGAGATGGCTAGGACATGTAGAGCGAATGGACACCAACGCTCCGGCCCGCAGAGTCTTCCAATCTAACCCCGAGGGACGACGCAGTAGAGGAAATCATCGCCGTAGGTGGCGCTCATAAGTTCAAGGGGACCTCGACCAACTTGGAGTGCGCAACTGGAGGCAATTAGCTAAAGACCGAGCTATGTTGCTTGCTGGTTGAGGACCAGGTTCACCCCGAACTGTAGCACCACCTAAGTAAGTAAGTAAGTACCATCGTGAACTTACTCGCTAAGAGCAACATCTCCATAACAATTACCCCCATCATTACCGTCCCAACAAACGCCACCCAAGTGCCACATGAGCTGTAAAGAAGTTGCCATCGATGCAATTGATGACCCGAAACTACATCACATCCGATCGGTAGCGCCTATCAATTTCCTCCGATATCCAGCAGCTATAGAATTCATGAAGACAACGTATGACCTGAGCTCTAACCCAATACTATTTGAAGCAGGTGGGAGTGGGGAGTGGTTCTTCAATCCAAAACGGCACAAAGTTATTTGAATCCCTTTTATGTTAATAGTATTCGTCTCTGGAATTCTTTGCCAGCAAACATCAAACAAATTAGAGGTTTTACAAGTTTAAAAATGGTACGAGTATATGGTATATATATTTAAATATTTTTCTAATCAGCGCTATTTCCTATCTCTCTCTCTCTCTCTCTCTCTCTCTCTCTCTCTCTCTCTCTCTCTCTCTCTCTCTCTCTCTCTCTACCTGCTTATTTCGTCGTCTTTAAAGTTAAGATCAAGTTATTTTTAACTATAGAGGGTGACCAGATAGCAATGATATTTTTTCCAATTGTTATGTTCTAGCAGCTGTCAAAGTTACCAATGACATCCAGCTGTCAAAATATTCAGTAAGGTTTGCCATTTCATCATGCATCGTTTCATGCTTGCCGAACGTGCGGAAATTATTAAAATATATTATCGAAATTCCGGCTTAGTTGTAAATACGCAACGTGAATTTCGTCGTGAGGTTGGTCGTCATCATCGGTGGTCATTAAGCCACCAACCAGATAGAGATTGAAGAAAACATAGGCGCCGTAGCGGCCAGTATGGAAGAAGATCCCGAAATTTTGATTCGGCGCCGATCAGCTGAATTGAGCATCGCCAGAGTCAACCCGGCTTATTTTGCAGTTAAATTTGGGCCTACATCTATTTAAGATTATGCTGAGGCAATAATTGCAGCCTCCATGCCATGACTGGGTCATCTCACGGCGAGCGTTCATCAATTGGCCGCCGCTATCATGCGACTTGACACTACTTGATTATTTTCTCTGGGGCTACGTCAAGGCCTTAGTCTACGCTAACAACTCAAGCACTTTGGATGAGCTCGACGCCAACATTCGAGACGCTATTGCCAGAATAGCGCCTTACGTATTGGACCAAGTCATCAAAAAATGGACCGACCGCTTGAAGCACTGCCAGCAAAGCCGGCCATTTAAATAATGTGCTTCAAAATAAAGTCGGAATCAATTTTATATCTCACACCGTTGTAGTTTTATTTAAATTTTTTTCTTATTGTTCTTCCTTACTATTGCATTCAAGTGTTACCAAGCGTAAGGCCATCTCCGCAGCCAAGGAAATTTTTTTTCTTATCGTTCTTATCTGGTCCGATGGATCAAAAATGGATTCAGGAGTTGGCGCCGTTGTGTATGGACCCAACCATAAAATTTCGAAATCACTCAGAAAGAGTCCTAGTGTTTTCCAGGCCGAGCTTTACGCTATTGAAACTTGTGCTAACATTAACCTGCACTCAGGCATCAGAGGTGCCTCTATCCATATACTCACCGATAGCCAAGCGGCGCTCAAAGCACTGATCTCCCATTTGATCAGTTCAAAATCAGTTCTAAGCTGCTTCGACGGCTTACAAAATCTGTGCCGACACAATAGAGTAAAATTGTGGTGGGTACCGGGTCATGTAGGCGTTGACGGCAATGAAACTGCAGATTTGCTGGCTAGGAAGGGCTCCTCTGAGTTGTTCACTGGACCTGAACCCTTTTGCGGGATACCCGATTCAGCCTTCAAACTTGCCCTAAACATCTGGGAACGCAACATGTGCATCTCCCATTGGAATAACTCCCAAGGTCTCAGGCAGGCTAAAAGAGCTGTCCAACCCTTCCAAAGACAGGCAGTTGATATCCTAAAATACGGCAGAAATGACATAAGAAGGCTTGTGAGCTTCCTTACCGGTCGCTGCCAACTTCTCTACCACCTTAACAAAATGAGAATTTCGGAGGATATCACCTGCTGCCTCTACCTAGAAGAGGACGAAACCGCAGAACACATACTATGTGAGTGTGTAGCTCTGTGTAGAAGTAGGAGAAGCTTTATCCTTAAAGAGATCATATCTCCAAAAGATCTTAGGAACTCCTCCGCAGCCGTAATTATAGCTTTCATAAGGAGAGTAGAAGTACTGCTGCCCTAAAAGTGGCCTATGGCACAATAGATCTCCTTGGTCGCAGTGCCTACATGCCATTTGGGCGTGGCCACACACCTGTTTAAAAAAAAAAAAAAAAATCTGGTCACCCTGTAAGTTTAATATTAATTATTTGTATTTTAGTTAGAGTTGTTTTTTTAACTTTATTAGAGTGTAAAGTTTTAGGCTATATTCAAATTCATAAAGGTCCTAATAAAGGTGGTTTAATAGGAACTCCTCAACCTTTTTGTGATGCAGTTAAATTATTTACTAAGGAACAAACTTATCATTTATTATCTAATTATATTTCATATTATTTTTCTTTATTTTTATCTCTATTATTATAAATATGTATACCTTTTTGTATTAAATTATTTTCTTTTAATTTATGTTTATTATTTTTTATATGTTGTACTAGTTTGGGTGTTTATACTGTTATAATTGCTGGTTGATCATCTAATTCTAATTGTGCTTTATTAAGGGGGTTACGATCAGATACTCAAACAATTTCTTATGAAGTGAGATTAGTTTTAATTTTATTGTCTTTCGTTTTTTTAATTAATACTAATAATATATTACATTTTTATTATTATCAAATATGTTTATGATTTGTTTTTTTTTTTGTCAATTTGGCATCGTTGATAAAGGATCGAATTGGTAAAGGATTTAGAAATTCACCCGCACAAGATTCAACTTATCCAAAGGCCGGCAATGAGGTTACAGTCAATGGTGCCAGGTAGCGATACATGCTGTAGTTTTTTTTTTTTTTTTTTTTGCAATAATTGAAAGGTAGAGACCTTGACCAAATGTATTTCTAACAGGACGGTGCCACATGTTGTACAGCCGCAGAAGCTATGACTTTAGTGGCAGAGAAGCATCCAAAGCGTTTAATCTTAAGGCGATCGAAGGTTAATAGGCTCACTTCGGCTTCTTTTCGTGGAGATACATTAAATACCAGGCTCATGCCAACAAGCCTAACAATACTACTGAACTGAAAAATGAAATACAGCGCGTCATCGGTCAAATTGATCAGACTATCTGCAAACATGTCTTTGAGGATTTTTTCAAAGAACCAGATAACAAGACAATACCAGAGGAACAATCTATCAAGTCCGTACAACTGCCTGTATATGCCGACTATATTGACATAATTGGTAAAATTTAGCGGGCTGAAAATGGGGTAAGCGATAAACGAGGGCAAAACCAAGTATATGCTGTCAATAAGGTGCAATTAATACCGACAAATTGGGCAGAACTTCACAGTGGGCAGTTACAACCTCGAGGTAGTAAGGGACTTTATCTACCTTGGCTCTGAAAATGACACCAGCGCAGAAATCTAGGTCCAGGTTCACCCCGAGCTGTAGCACCACCCAAGCAAGTAAGTTAGTAAGTATGCAAGTAAGTTAAGATGATATTTGAAATATTTGAACAGGTTCTTGTCTTGTTTCTTTATTCGGTTTTTATAAAATTTATTTTGCCGTTTAGAGCTTTTAAGGATGTAGATTTTCTTTTGCAAAATTCAGAATTTAATCAATTTTTTCTTTATTATGATTTGGAATCTGCCTGAGTGGATTATTCTCCTTTCGCTGTCTGTTCGCTATAGCCGACTAGCTGTCGGAAGGGGGATTGTACTCTTCGTGTTTTCTTCTTCTTTGGTTTCCTTTCCTGTTATATTTACCTGCCTGGCGGATTGTGTGCGTTCTGGTGGGAATTGTCATTGGGGAAGTTATAATTGAGTTTGCACGTTCTCAGTCGTGAAAGAACGGTCTCTTAGAAGAAAATACTTTTTTGTCTTAATCTTTATTCTTTCTTCGGTCTTTTTTGACCCAACAAAATCTGTTGCTCTTGATATTATACATAATATATAATTATTTCTTAAAATTTTGTTTGCTATGTTCAATCTAAAAATATGAAGTCGAATAACGTTTCATTTGTACTGAATGTTTCGACACAAAAGACCAAAAGGTGAAACTACATATTTTGAGCACCCTAGGCCTGTGACCATATCACAATTAATGTCTACCTGATTTGATATGATGCAAAACTATTTACGTATTCGACAAGTGAAGTGCACTCACATAATCTTTTTTTTTTCTCTTCCTACCTCTTTGGAAAACGTCGTCCCCCTCTCGCCTCAAAACTATAAACACGACCAGCGTTCCATTGACCCGATTTGCCTTCAGGCGATTAGTGGAATTAATTTCATCTTCCTTTGACAGGTAGACATTTTAAAGATCCGCCATCATTCACGTGTTTTTTGTTGTATCGAAAGAATACATAGCTCGTGTTGGCAGGGGGCATAGTACAATTCATCCAGCATCATCGGTGGTGCCACCAAAACGTTTCTGATGTGCATATGGTAGAAATGGTAAAAAAAAAAATTTTAAAAATATCACAAACTGGCAAACAGCCAAATATGTTGCGTCCTGTGTGCTGTGCATATCCAGGACAAAGTTTCAGTTTCTAGAAGAATGCCTCCCCGTAGGCCATGGCCTAGTGTTGTAGTACGGGTGCATATATACACACATTTTTGTTGGCTGTATGCTGGCGAAAATCCGGTAACACCACACCATACCCTCTCCCGTGCGGTAGCGGATATCCATATGAAAATATTTTCAAGTCCTTGTTGCATAAAGGCACAAAATTGTTGTTATAAATTTATTTTAGTGCTCTCTCGAAACTCTGCAGTCAAGCAGGCAGTAGAAGCAGCGGCAAACGTGGTGGCTGAAACGGATAGAAGGTATGCCAGGAAGGACTGAATGGATATGAGCCAAAGGCGCATTTGCGCGACTATAATGTTTAATTAAGTTAATTACATGATTTTCGGAAAGAACGAGAGACTGAGATTAATGTTATTTTCCACATGGGATGCTGTTTGTTGTAATTTTATAAAAAGATACTTCAAGAATAATAACATAGAAGGGGAACGACAGAGTTTTGTTTTAGGATGCCTATTTTGTTTTTTTTTGTTTTAGCTTAAATATCTGACAATACTTTTTGACTGGACTGGTGGAATTATTTTTAGATTCTAGACATATCAACAGTCGAATTTTGTTGACTCATTCCGGTAGATACTTGTTTTACAACTTTTGTATGCTCCGTCGTTGAATAGGGTATTTCGTTAATTCTCCTTACTCGTCACACATAGAAGAAAGTTCTATGGGCCAATCAGCTTAACATCACTTCTACTCTACTCGAAACGAAAAGGCTGTTGACAAATACGAGTACTTAAGAGAGGAAGTATTAAATATTATACATCCCTCTTCATCACAGCTAGCACGCATACAGAACGGGCAGAATCACTCAGTCCTCTCTATATCAGCTGACGGATATCATTCGGAGTGCTCTTGAAACGAAAGAAATGTTACTCTGTGTATTTCTAGATTTTATTAAACTTTCCTCTGGCGATCACTACTATGTAATCAGCATAGGATGGTATTTGATAACACTTCATATCATCAAACGAACCCTGAACGAAAAGGGATCTGTAAGCACTTGAGCACAAGATCAGCAAAGAGTCACGCGTCACAACGAACAATCAATGTCAACATGACAAGGGGATGCCCACAAGATGAAGTTCTAATATATCAACCTTAATTTGGAGGCTTGTTGTGGTCGAATTGCTTGATAAGCTTCATTACCTTGGCATCAATTGCCAAATCTATGCTGATGACATAGTAGTAATCGCCAGAGGAAGGTTTAATCAAATCTTTTGCGATATCATATAAAGGCGACTGAAAAGAACTCAGGAAAGCTGCTACATGGCTGTACTTAAAATAGATCCGACTTAACCCTTTACTGCATGATTTTTTTTTTCTTTAGGAAAAATATTTTCTTTTATGCATTTCATTGACCTGATTACGAAAATGATAATGATTTGTAAAAATATTGAGCCGTTTTTGAGATACTAAGCAATTTGTATATATATCATATATGATATATCATGCAGATAAGACACTTTTTTTCACGTCTCAAAATTGGTTTTATTTCACTGTTTTATAACTAATGTTTAATAATATAAAATGTTAACGCTTGTAATAAAAGTAAAACAAAATACATAACTAAAACACCAAAACTTAAAAATTCAAAATTATATTATTTATATGTTTATAACGGGTGGGCCATCTAGTGATTTCTTTTTAAATCATAGGTTATTTTGACACTGACAGCTGTTTCCCGCTCGAAATCTTAACAGAAAGTCAGTATCATACCTCCGCGGAACGAAATGAGTCGCTTTACGCTTGAACAACATTGGGAAGTATTGAAAACTTATTTCCAAAGATAGTGCTGTGTAGCCCAAACAGTGCGTTTTTGAAAAGAAGTTTTGGCCGAAATGAAGCACCCACTGCGCCTGCTGTACGCAAGTTTGTGCAAAAAGTTCGTGAGACTGGTATGCTAGTGGACAATACTCATGGTCCCCGTCATCGTACGGTGCGCACAGACGAGAATGTGGCTGCTGTAGCCGAGAGTGTGAGACTCAATTCACGAACATCAACTCGTCATCGATCTCAACAGCTCAACATTTCACGCACTAGCCTGAGGACAATTCTGTACAAAGATCTGGGATTATTCGCTTACAAGATCCAATTGATTCAGCAATTGAAAGCTCACGACCATCCGCTTCGTTATCGCTTCGCAGTTTGGGCCTTAGAGCAGCTTGAATTGGACAACGATTTTGGGCAAAAAATCATCTTTTCTGATGAGGCACATTTTCATCTCGGCGGCAACGTTAACAAACAAAATTGCCGCATCTGGGGCTCGGAAAACCCGCACGTTATTGTCGAAAAGCCAATGCATCCACAGAGGGTGACAGTTTGGTGCGGATTGTGGAGTGGTGGCATCATTGGACCATTTTTCTTCGAAAATGAGGCTGTGAACAACGTTTCGGTCAACGGTGGGCGTTACAGAGCCATGTTAAGGACTTTTTTTTTTACTGAAATTGAAGACATGGATTAGGACGACCTTTGGGTTATACAGGATGGTGCGCCATGCCACACAGCCCATGCCGCATTCGATCCTTTGCGCACTGTGAGGTTTTACCCTCTTCCAGGTTCCAGTAGTCGTATCTTTCACTGTAGAGATCCCCACGACTAATCTTGGCTATTACGCCTTTCGACTCAAACCTTGGAGCAATTACTTGCTCCCTCAAGACGTCGTGATGGGGGATGGAAAACCTCGGTTTTTAGCGAGTTGCTGTAAATAAACTCAGAGGTTTTCCTTTGGCTTCTAGATCAGAAGTGATTTTATTAAGAAATTCATTTGCCTTATATACTACTTTACAATACATTCGTTCTTACCTAAATTCCACACTTCGCACATTGAACCCTATATTGCCTATCCAGCATATTCCGTGACCAATGTCACTCAACTCACGCTTGAACTCGGTATTGCACATTCGGAATATTTTTGTTATTAGTGGAGCGACCGCTGTCACTCGACCTGAGCTCGTCTTACAGATACACTTCAAGTAAACATATTGCAACCCAAGCGCATATTGTTCGCTCTCTGCGGACGTTGAACGCAGGCAAGTGGTTTTCACTTTGGGTTCTAATTACCCATGGCGCTTGTATGTTTGTTTGAACCATATCTGCTTACGTTACTTGCGATTATTTATGGCTTGTGCCATCTGGGTTCAATTTACGAAGTGCAGTGCTTAAACGTTTTACAGTTAATCGTTTTTGTTAAATGATTCTTGATAAGTGGTCACTGGTGTGGCTCCTTCACAGCACCAAATTCCCAAATCGTGTTATCAGCCGTCTTGGCGATGTCAATTGGCCGCCTCGGAGCTACGATTTGACCCCTTAGGACTTTTTTTTTGTGGGGAACCGTGAAGGACCGATGTTATGGCAACAATCCGGAAACGATTCAAGCACTTAAGGCCAATATCATCCAAGCAATCCGTGAGCTACAGCCCGAAACCATCAACAAGGTATTGGAAAATTGGAGTGATAGAATGCGCTAGTGCGAGGCCAGCCGAGGAAGCCACTTGAACGACTTTCTGTTCCATAATTAATGGGAATGTTTACTCTTACTAACAAGGCCATAATACATGGAAAAAATTTAATTTCATATATGATATGCTATGCAGTAAAGGGTTAAATACCGAATTACTTACTTACTTAGGTGGCGCTACAGTTCGGGGTGAACCTGGGCCTCAACCAAAAAGCCTCTCCATTTAGCTCGGTCTTTAGCTAATTGCCTCCAGTTGCGCACTCCAAGTTGGTCGAGGTCCCCTTGAACTTGTGCGCGCCACCTAGAGCGATGATTCCCTCTACTGCGTCGTCGCTCGGGATTAGATTCGAAGACTCTGCGGGCCGGAGCGTTGGTGTCCATTCGCTCTGCATGGCCTAGCCATCTCAGCCGTCGAATACGCAGTTTTTTGACTAGGTCGATGTCGCTGTACAGCTCGTACAGTTCGTGATTGAATCTTCTCCTCCAAAAACTCGTCAACGCAACGGGACCGAAAATCTTACGAAGAATTTTTCCCTCGAAGCGACCTCTTTTAATAAAGTCCATGTTTCAGCGCCGTAAAGCAGGACTGGGATGATCAGGGTCTTATACAGAGTCTCTTTGGTTGTTCGAGATAGGGCTTTACTGTTGAATTGCCTTATAAGCCCAAGAAAACAGCGATTGGCAAGAGTTATTCTTCGCTTGATTTCTGCGCTGACCTTGTTTTTCGAATTTATAGCAGAGCCAAGGTAGACAAAGTCCCTTACTACCTCGAAGTTATAGCTGCCCACTGTGACGTTTTGTCCAATTCGTCGGTGTTGGTTTTCCCTTCTTGTTGACAGCATATACTTGGTTTTGCCCTCATTTATCGCTAAACCTATTTTGGCTGCTTCCGCCTCAATGCTTGCGAACGCACCGGTGACAGCCCGCTGAGTTCTTCCGATAATGTCTATATCGTCGGCGTATGCAAGCAGTTGAACAGACTTGTAATAGATTGTGTCTCCGGTGTTGGCTTGTGAGTTCCGCACAATCCGTTGAAGTACAATGTTAAAGAAGTCACATGACAGCGCGTCAAAAACTTGTCTAAAACCTTTTTGGCAACAAAGATCTCGGTGAGGTCATTACCAACCTTGATGGAGCAGCGAACGTTCTCCATCGTCAGCCTGCACAGACGGACAAGTTTGGCAGGGATGTCAAAACTAGACATGGCTCTATAAAGCTCTTCTCTATAGATGCTGTCATAGGCGGCCTTGAAATCGATAAAGAGGTGGTGAGTATCGATTTGGAATTCTTGGATTTTCTCCAGGATCTGCCGAAGTGTGAAGATTTGATCGATGGTGGACTTTCCTGGCCTGAAACCGCACTGATAGGGTCAATAAAAGCTGTTCATAAAAGGTCTCATGCGTTCACACAATATCGGAGAAAAGATCTTATATGCGATGTTGAGGAGACTAATGCTTCCATAATTGGCGCAGTTGAGGGGGTCTCCTTTCTTGTGGATCGGGCAAACGATGCTGAGGTTCCATTCATCAGGCATACACTCGTCTGATCAAATCTTAGAGATGAGTTGGTGTATGCACTCTACCAATTCATCCCCAGCTGCCTTGAAAAGTTCGGCCGGTAAGCCGTCAGGTCCAGCAGCCTTGTTGGATTTTAGCTTGGACATTGCTATCCTCACTTCGTTTTGGTCAGGTGGACGGAAATTTTGACTATCACCATCTATGTTGAATGGTTCATTCTGCCTGATAGCGGGATGTTGGTCTTCGTCGCCTTTATACAGTCTGCAGAAGTAGTTTTTCCATATTCTCAGCACCGACTGTGATTCTACTACGAGGTTTCCATTTTCATCTCTACGGGTTTCTGTACGGGTATTGCTCCTCTGACACGTTCTTTTTACCTTTTGGTAAAACTTCCGTACATTGTTCCTGGAGTATAAACTCTCGATATTCTCAAACGCGCACTTCTCATGCTCTTTCTTCTTCTTTTGGAGAAGCCGATGTTCTTCCCGTCTCATAGAGCTCACGAGCAGCTCTCGTTTTCCTTTGCAGCGCCGCTTTGTACGCTTCTTGTTTTGCTGCATGCATTCGCCGGCATTCTTCGTTAAACCAGGGGTTTTGCGGTGGTGGGCGAGCGAGACCCAGCACACCAGTCGCGGCGTTTCTGATGGCATGTTGGTAGCGTTGCCACTGGTCTTCGGCACGTGATGCTGCCGGCATAGGGGTGATTGAGAGATTTCGGGATACGCGTGATTCACAGTGATTCTTCTTTGTTGCTCAGATTGGTATATCCGCATTCGTACCTTGGCTACAACAAGGTAATGATCCGAGTCTATGTTGGCTGCTCGGAAGGTCCGGACATCCGGAATACTGGAGGCAAGCCTTGCGTCGATCGCAATATGATCAGTCGTTACATGATCATTGGACCTCCATGTCTGCTTATGAATATCGAGATGAGGAAACCATGTGCTTGCTATGGTGACATTTCGTTCAATTAGCCTTAGTCCATTATCAGACGTGGTGTCGTGTAGGCTATGCTTATCGACTGCCCTACCAAACACGTCCTCCTTTCCTATTTGGGCGTTTAAATCGCCCAATACGATTTTAACGTCGTATTTAGGACATTGCTCATATGTCTTGTCGAGGAGCTCGTAGAAACACTCTTTGGTGGCAGGGTCCTTTTCGTTCATGAGGGCATGAACACATATAAGTCCTATGTTAGCGAATTTAGCCTTGATGTGGATAGTCATAATACGCTCGCTAACGTGTCGGAAGCTTAAGACTTTTTGCCTAAGTCTGCCGCGTATGACAAATCCGCATCCGAATAAGCGTTGCCTGTTGCCTCTATAGCAATCACCGTAGTAGATGTCACAGTTTTTCATCCTCTTTTTGCCCCGCCCATTCCATCGCACTCTCTGGATGGCGGTAATATCTGCTTTATAGCAGTCTAGGGCCTCTGCTAGTTGTTTGGCTGCACGTGGTCTGTAAAGGGACAGAACATTCCACGTACAGATCCGAAGGTCGTAGTCCTTTTTTCGTTTGCTGGGGTCGTCATTAGTTGAGTCATCCTTATCCGAGGCTTCTGGTTGTTTCGGAACCATACATTTTTTACGTGGTAGGGAAGTTACCCCGACGGCACAACCCCCAACCTGGATGGCCAGTTCCTTAATTATTCCCCTAGGACGAGGGGCCAGGTATACCGGTGCAAGTAGTCCACTACGGGAGTATGAGCGCTGCCGTTGGCCCATTAAGGGCTCCTCCGCCACCATCTCTATTCCGAGGACCTGACCAACATTGGAAATTCCTTACCGACATGTGATCCGAATACGTCGAAGCAGCTCGCGCAAGGTATTCACTAAGTTCAAGCTAACTGGAACTATAGACGCCACCGTTGACTCCGTCTAGGGAACTCGTCCGCTGCCGCCTGGAACAAGAAGAAGTGCTCTAGTGAGATAACACTCTTTCCCCTCTCTTATCTGCTGCCGCCAAGAATCTTCCAACGGGTTTGGTTACCCGTTTCTTGGATTAAGCTACTAGGTACCCGGCTGTCAACGCGTGGTTGAGAGTAGGAGTTGGTAGGCCTCAGCTAAGTGAAAACGCTTGTGTTTTCATATGATCGCATGCACTACACTTTTGACCAACCATACCGATATTACCTTTCAGGAGAAAAAGAAAACTCGAACGACTGGAACCTATCAGACTGTCAGGCACAATGGTAGCAGGTAGCAGGTAGCAGGTAGCATATCTAGGACTTTACCTAGACAGTAAATTTATTTGCTAAAAACATGTAGAAGATACGTCTATGAAGGCTACTCGCGCTTTGCGATATCCAGGGGCCTAGTAGACAAGTCTCGGGGATGTAGTCCAAGCATCCTAAGATGGATGTACTTAGCCATTGTGAGACTAATGATCACATATGATGCCACAGCATGAGCATAGCAATCCAATTTAGTCACAACAAGGAAGACAATCAATAAAGTGCAACAACTGACGTGTCTCTGCATTACTGGAGCCAGGAGAACGTGCCCAATGGCAGCTATGGAGGTACTCCTGGAACTGAATCGGTTACATCTAGTGGTCGAGGATTGCACAAAAGAAACGATCTTAAGGATGACGGAAGAAGAAATCGAAAGAGAGAAATGCATTGGAGCGAGAGAATTCGATGTGCGCAGTAAAAAACTTCCCCTTCTAGTAATCTCTAGCTATATAGCTTTAAGAAATTCAATTTTAAAAATAATTTCCTGCCGAAGTACTGATATGAATAGAATACAGTCTAATATGCTTCCTAATGGGGCACAGTAGACTTAGAGAACACCTAAGGTATAGCATAAGAATGATGCAACGAGTTGAGTGAGAACTCCTGCACACATTCTGAAGTCTGTGGTACACGGACCCATAAAAAAAAAATATCTGTCTAGTTACCAAATATCGAATTCCTTAGAGAAACTAGACTGGAGAAAGTGCTCTAAGGGTAGAGTATTCCCGCCGAAACTAAGACTGGTTCCCAAATCTAATTCTGGAAACAATTGTAATGAGAATGAAACTCTTATGAGAACACAAATCTCACACCATTTTATAGTAATGTAATATATTTGTGGCTTGTAGAAAAGTGGTAATTAGTGGATTTTTTTGTTAGTTGGTTTTTGTTAAAATAATAAAATAACTTAATTTAACGGGGGGTGTTTATAACTAAAACGTAATGTTAAAAAAATTCAGTGACCGACACGGGTGTCCATTACTGGCGCGACTGGACATTTTTGAAGACGTTAGTTATGGACACCATCAACATTTTCCTTCTTGCCATTATTTTCAAACCACTTTTTTTGTTTGCTTATAAACCGTTATTTTTCCTTTGACTGGTGGTCGACTTTTCATCAGGTTGATATTTGAATATGCCAAAGAAAAAGCAATACAAAGAAGAAGATCTGCAAAAAGCTTTAGACGCGGATAATGGGAGAATGTCAAAAAAATGGCTGCAACTAAATCCGTATTTTAAAAATTCCTTTGAAGTTGGGAATTTAGTACCAAAAGACTGGGGCATTTCATCAGGAGATAGTGGTTGGATGACAGGGGACATTTTTTTTAAATATATTAAAACTATTTGTATCCTTCTTTGGTTAGAAATGGAACTAAGTTTCCTTTATTATTATATTTGGACGGCCATAAAAGTCATTTAACTTACAGTCTATCGGAGCTTTCCATAGAACTTAATATTATTGTAGTTTGCCTTTATCCAAATTCTACACGGATCATACAACCTGCTGATGTCGCGGCCTTTAAGCCCATTAAAAATGGATGGCAAAAGGCTGTTTTGGATTGGAGGCGTGAAAATCCAGAAGACATTTTGACCAAAAAGCATGTTGGACCTCTTCTTAAGAATGTTTTGGATAGCAATATCAAAAAAGAAACAATCCAAAATGGGTTAAGGGCATGTGGTCTTTACCCCTTTAATCCTAATGCGATCAATTTTTCAAAATGCCTTGGGAAAAATAATTCATTTCACGTAACCGCCGATGATGACTACACGTCAAAAACAATTGATATTAAGCAATTTGAGCGTATTGTTGGAGCAGACAAATTGATAGCTATAAATAAATTGGAATTTCCAGCCCAGGAAGATATGACCATATTGTATGATATCTATTGCCACTTGAAATTCAACAAACACGACATTCCCTGTTCACAAAACTACATTCAGACCCCTACAAATATTGTTGACCAAGCCATCGGGACAATTATTTCCTACCCAGATCAGACCCCTGTTAAAAACGACCAGCTTCATGAAACGGCAATAGAAAGTGTAACTAAAGACTTTGATGTTAACAATATGCCTTTTATTATTCTAGAAGATAGCCTTGAGACAGAAATTATTGCGACAGACACAATCAAAATTTTGGAAGAAGTCATGCAAACAGAACCTGTAAAATTTGATTCAGAAAAGCCTAAACTCACCGATTTTTTATATGTTTCACCACATTCTCAGAGAAAAGGTAAAAAAAATGTTGAAAGAAGGTCTTTTGTGGTAACATCTTCTGAATTTAAAGAAACCGCGACAGCCAAAATGTTAAAAAAGGAAAAACTTGCCAAAGAGAAGGAGCCACGATTATTTCAAAGATTGCAAAATAAAGCTAATAAATTTCAAAATAAAAAAAGAAAAGACAAATCAAATGTTAAAAAAACCGTTTTTTCGAAACCAAAGAAGAAAGTGCTTGCAGGCAAACAAAGTTAAATCAGGACACAGAAAAATAGTTTTAAAAACTGATAGACGAAGAAAATACTTCAACAAGATTTACTAATAAAAGTGGCAGTTCTGGGTATTTTTTTTTATTGCGTTGGAGATACAACTGCACTTGATAACGCAATTGAGTGTAATGTTGCGCTGCAGCCAAAACTGATAAAAACATTAAAACTTTTATTTGCGCAGCTTGTAAATAACCTAGTCCCACATTAATTTAATACTTGCCTACATTAATAATAATAATATTTTATATGCTTTAACTGATTAACTTACGTGTACATACAAATTTCATTAAATTCTTGAATGTAATTTATCATTTTGTAATAATTTGAAACTAGTTGAACATTTTTTTTATTGCTTGTTTAGTTGTTTTGCTGTTTTTTTTATTATTATCATTATCATTTGTACTTTGTTCTATTTATTTAAAGTTACTGCTATACTAATTAATAATGCTATACTAATTAATAAATGGATTTCTTTTGTATTTATATTCTATTTAATTATTTTGTTCTGTTTTTATGTACGTATAAATGCTTATATTTATTTATTTATTAACATTATTTCAATTAAAGTATTTAAATTACCTACTGAGCTGAGAATTGTTTGGTTTTATTTTATTTTTCAAAAAATTAATGGTTTGAAAATCACTAACGTGTTAGAAAAAGAGGTGTCTATCACTAATATTTTAGCGGTGTCGGCTACTGAAAAAATGATGTCAGTAACTAAAAAAGTGATAATGTATAACAATTTTATATTTTATTTATTTCTGGAATTGCACAAATATATATTGTTTTAATAGTCTAATAGGATATTACTAACATTTCAATATTACATTTAAACCATTAAGATCCATGCAGCGCAGAAAAAGTTCTGAATTTTCAAACTCAAAGTTTCTCTTAAACGTGTCGGTCACTGGGTATCTTACCCTACCTCATTTAAGAAAAAGTGAATTATGTATTTTACATATCTACTAGTTGCTTATTCGGTGAATCCATACTCGCATGATAGGGTGAATAGTACTATTTCGGTAATAAACTGGTTTTCCCTTCTGTATGTTTTGAAATCTTATGCGGCACGTGCTGTGGAAAATTTACCATTTCCGCGATTTTGTTTATAATACGTATTTACGTTGGATGATTCGCTTTTTTTGACAAATCTCAAATGATAAATATTGAATCTATTTTTGTAAAATATTATTTGAATTTGTTTCTGGTTCAACAGATAGTATTTTTATCAGATGATTTAAGTGTTCTTGACGGTGTAGGCAATAGCCAAGTCATTCAGATATTTTTATAGCACTGATTGCATCATACGACAGTTTACGGAAGACAATGCTAACTATCTACATGTCTAGATTTAATAGATCAATAAAAAGCTGTTCACATGTTTAAAGTCTTAAAGTAAATGCAATTTGTGAAAAAAACTAAATAATGTGAATAAGCACGAATCTATGCTACTTAAGTGAATTTAAACTTGGCTTCCTAGTTTATTTTGCATATTCTTACATAGATGTAGATGTACAACAAACAACAAACTGTTGATGACAATAACTTAAATACATTTATGTTAACCCTTCTGTTACCTTAAAACAAATTGCACTTATTACCTTTCGGGTCGTAAAATGACCCCTTTTATTTTAATACCATAGAAAACGAAATAGATTACATACGTTTTTAATCAAACAACTTCTAGCTTGTGCTGGTTACAATAAGTCGTAGTTACTTTAATAGTATCATGTTGTGGACATACTGACGTATTACAGACAGAACAGGAGTTAACGGTCTTCTGGTCATCTTCTGCAGCGCTTTCGCTTGAAATTTTTTCTTTTCTTTTCTTTTCTTTTCTTTTCTAGATTGTGCAGTTTCTTCATACATTTTTTACAATCGAAGCAAAAGATGGTACTTTAGGTAGAGAACTCCGTCGATTAATATGTGATCGAATAAGGCGAACTTGAGCAAAAAACAAGCAATTTTGTGTTATTTTTTAATGTTCCATCCCAAATAAACCTCTGTCCATAAGACATATGCGTTCAACGGAGAGATGTCAATAAAATAACTTATCAAAGCCAATGGCCAATGGTTTGTTTGACGTTTACAAGTGTATGTTCTCACCAAGTGTTCAAGCGTGGTAAACCCCACCTTCTGTAAAGTTGTAGATATAACTAATAAATATAACCAATAATTCCTGGAAGCTTATTCGTATGTTCCTCTAAAACATTATTATCATGCTGCAAAGTGCTTAGAAGTATTATCAACTTATGTTGTTTTGGAACATATTGCACAAGTGTAACATTTTCACTAAAAAAATGTGCACTAGGAGCTTGCAGAGCCCTATAACAGTAGCCCAAACTGGCAAGAATCTTTTATTCTTTCATGTCTCCGCGAGACATGATTAATGCTCGGACATCGGTCAGGCAATGCCCAAGCAGCTGCCATATTCTAATGGGAGGGCAGTTCATGTCTGAACATTTCATTGAAGATGGAGCCGTATAACAGGCAGCCACGGCTCATTTTTGCACTTAAGGCTTTAGAGCAACTGCAAAACAACGAAAAAAAAGAACAAAAATAAAGAAAACATAGATTCTGTGTAAATCCTTGCGTTTTCCACCTCGCTATGACTGAATTTTGTTCAAAGTGACGGCTTATGTCCAACTTCATTGCAGACATGGATGGCAAGTGATAAATCCAAACATATATGTCATGGCATGCAAACATTGAGACATAATGCAGTCTACATAAGACATTTTGAAGACTTGTCATATGCCAAAGCATAAATTGTGACGCGTGAAGACACCATGTTACGTTTCTTCTATGATAAGTTGACACTAGATCTAAAATCATCCATTTCGCTTGATTTCTTTCGGGAAGTGGATTTCTTGAATCTTTCCTAAGGTGAACTTGGAAGTTCAAAGAAAGCCCATTCGATCCATTAGCTGCAACCCATGCTTTGATCCCGTATTTTGCCGGCTTACTTGGCATACCATATAAACTTTAAATGGGAACCTACCTCGAAAAGGAAACGGTTGCTCGTCGACAGTTATATTTTCGCATTGAACGTATAAAAACACATGGAATGACAAATTTTTCTAACAAGTCCAGAATAGGCGCAAGTTTATCTACAAGAGCATCTGACCTTCGAAGTTCTCGGTCATCGAATGAAAGGAAATGAGATATTTTGATGGATCGGCTCAGAGGCATACAGAGGCATAGAGGTATGCACAAAATAGAACAGCAATAAATTAAATTCACTGCAACGGTGTCAAATTGCAATTTGGAATTGAATTGCAATTCCAAATCTTCTTCCGCCATATCTTTCTTTTATTTTTTTTATGCACTAAACTTGTATGACTACGCTCAACACAAAGAAAAATGCTGTATATAACATTACACAGATGCCTAGTGATCAAGAAAAATAGCATTCGACTGATTTTATGTCAAATCACATTTAAAATTTGCATGGGTCATGTAATAAGTCATGCCACTGTTAAGGACTAACAACCTGTTGAACTAGACTTTAATTTGGTCTAGACACTCAACAAGTGACCGAGTCAAACTAAACTCTCACTTTGTCCGCTTTTTTTGACATTTATGTTCAGTATAGTCTGGCAAAACATCATGAATAGACTCATGCTACCCTAATGCAGGGTGTCCGCCGGGAAGGTATACTACTTTGTTTGTTTATAATTTTTGATTAAATGAAAGAGAATGGATCTTATATTGATAAATGTTTTATTTAATGTCGGCAATTATGTATGGAATACAATATCAGGTAAATGTCCGCCTCTGCTAGTCTCACAAATGCGAGCCATTTTGAGCACATTTTTCATTACATTCTCACACATTTCACGCGGTATTTCATTAATTTCATAACGAATATTTTGTTTGAGTTGCTCAAGCGTTTCTGGTTTGTTTGCATAAACCTTGCTTTTCAGATATCCCCACAAAAAGAAGTCAGGAGCAGTCAAATCAGGCGACCGTGGAGGCCAATCAAAATCACCATTTTTTGAAATAACTTGTTGTGGAAAGGGGTCTCGCAGTAATTCCATTGTAATCCTGGCTGTATGCGATGTGGCACCGTCTTGTTGATACCACATGTTAATCAAGCCCAAAGCATGCAGTTGTGGCGTTAAACAAATGCAAATCCTTGTGCAAAATTGTGGCCACAGTCGTTCTTTGAAGACCAAGCTGCTGAGCACGGCGTCGAGGTTGATGGATTGTTTTGAACACTTCCTTGAACAGCAGTAATGTTTTCAGCCGATCTTGCAGTACGTTGTGGCCCATGCTTGGGCCTATCACCTACAGACCCTCTTTCTTCGAAATCATTCACTACACGATAAATAGTGCGTTTTGTTGGCACGTTGTTTTTCCCAAAAATTTCACGTAACTTTCTCATCGTCACAGTAATCGATGATTGATTTTGATAAAATGTTTTAACGATTAAAACACGTTGGTTTATCGAATATTTTTCCATAATAAATTTGCCACGTGTCTACTTCACGACTGCCAAATATGAACTGTCAAGACTAATGTTTACCAAAATGGCGGCAAAACAAAGTAGTATACGTTCCCGGCGGACACCCTGTATAACCGTCAGTGAAGATTATTACCCAGCTATGATAAATTAATATTTCTTTGAAAATATGGATGACATTGATCCGGACGAGATGCGATTTCAACAAGATGGCATTACGTGCCATTTGGCGATCGAAACCATTGACTTCACTATTTGGCCATAAGTTGATTTCGAGAAAAGTACCTGTCTAATGGTCTCCAGGATCATGCGATTTTACACCTCTCGATAATTTCCTGTGAAGTCACTGGTTTATACTGATTATCCAACAACAATTGACGTCTTTCAAATAAAAAATTTTTTTTTAATTTTAAAATTCTATCGGGCTTAAAAAAACCTTTTACGCCGGCAGTCATCAAATCCTTATCTTCTAAGACCATTAGATCTATGCTATTGGAGGACTGCCGCGCACTTCTGGATGAAATAGCTGGACAGTACAATACCTCTTTATTGGGTACCATACCTGACAAACTTAATGAGAATAATAATAATTAGTCAATACCATGATTCCGTTCGGCAAGGTGAACCAGAGATGGAAGCATTTACACCATTGCAATGCATCTGCGCTATACCCGATTATAGACGTCCAATGAATTTCTAAAGTACAGAAATGGATATAACGCTAAGTCAGCGCTTCGGGATGCCTGCAGATGTCTGGTGATTCAGCGTTTGAATTGTTGCAGATTATAGTTTTTTGTAAATATTTCACCTGGGAGTGAGTTCCAGGGAATGCTGGCCTTGCAACAAAATGAATTTTTGCAGAATTATGTTGTTACGGTTGGCAGGTGAACATGACAGTTTTGTGCTCTAGTGACCTGCCTGATATGACGTTGAAAGGTCGAGTTTCCAGGGATCATTCTATTGAGAACTTCCGAACATCTGCCATGGTAGTATCTATAGAACAGGCATAAATCTGCAACCTACCTTCAATGAACCAACGATTGAAGGTTGGACGTAAGTTTGGATCTTCTATTAAGTGAACTGCTTACCTTTGGATGCTGTCAAATAGATTAAGATAGTGTTTTGGGGTCGAGCTCCAAACATGAGAGCAGTACTCAAGCCCGGTGCTTTGAATAAAAGAAGAAGGTGTGGCGCGGCTGTGTAAACCATTTCTTTGCTCTGAGAAGATAACTACTCGTATCTTCATGGAAACTGATTTTGCGATGTTGGTTATGTGGTCATGCCATGCAACTTCAGAATTCACTGTGACACTCAGTAAATGCATGTATCCTTGAGATCGATTATTTGGTTATCCAGCTGGGCAACAGTAGATATATTTTTTCTGGAAAATGTGGTGGATTATGTCGTCTTTGCATAGAACTACACAAGGTTTGTTTTTCCCCACTGCAAAATTTCCTGTAGACCTCCATTAATTATGATGATTTATTCGCATCTCTGACTATGTGCGGTATTGGCACTCATGGGGATATTGTTTGAGCAAAATGCTACTAGAGTGCTGTTATCGGCGAAACGAGTAGATCATTAATATGAAGTAAAGTCATTTTGGAGAAAGAATGGATCCTTGTGGACAAAGAAAACAACGATCTGCCTAAAGTTAATTTTCAGAACAGAAACAGAAATTGTAATGAAAAAGTCCTATGTCTGTTTGGATAGCCTTTTCAAGGCGTCAATGGCGTGAAGCGGTCTTCAAGAAGTTGCAATTTATTTACACATTTTGACTTAAAAATACCTTATTGAAGATTGCCAATTAATACCCTTAGATTACACTGGAACAATACGTTCTGGAGAATTCCATTCAGAACTTTCATTTTAAATTTCACAGTATTTTTGATCTTTCGAACATACTCGTATATTTATATACGGTACAAAAAAATGGACCGATAAATGTGTGATCAACGCATAGGAATTATGAAAATTTGCTAAAAAATGGTGATCATTTTCCGACGACATTTTGTAAAGTTTGTACTTTGTTCGGTTAAAATGAGTCTGATCAGTAAACTTAAGTTCACTGGCGAGATAGACTCCAACTCGTGCTCGTAAAGCCAGGTCAGTTGAAAATGTTGCTTCTATAACTGAAATTGTCACTGTAAAGTAAGGTTTGCTCAATAAAATACATTCGCACCAATTAGGCTTATCCCAAACCATCCTAAACCTGAAGCCG
Source organism: Brachypalpus laphriformis (assembly GCA_945910035.1). Classification (NCBI taxonomy): domain Eukaryota; kingdom Metazoa; phylum Arthropoda; class Insecta; order Diptera; family Syrphidae; genus Brachypalpus; species Brachypalpus laphriformis. The sequence goes on along the minus strand of OX246753.1, from coordinate 9,672,408 downwards.
AAGGACCATGATTGGATGTTAGACATGCAGGCAGATGATGCTGCAAGGCTTCATTGCTAAGCAAACCTATCGCATCTGGGGCAACGGAAACCTAAGAATGATTGTTGAGCAGCCTGTCCGTCCACAACTTGTGACGGTTTGGTGTCACGTTGCGTCAACGGGCCATATATCTTTGAAAATGAAGCTAATGTCAATGGATAACGTTACCAATCAATGTTGACTGATTGATTTTGGCCTGAAATTAAAGAGCTAGACTGGCTGCCTGCCTACATCGTTTGATTTAATGGCTGTACACTTTTTTCATTCAGGATACGTTAAGGATAAGGTCTATGGCAATGGTCCACAAATTGAGGTGCTCAAAGAAAAAATTAGAGCTGCTTTTCGCGAAATCGGGCCGCAGTTGTGCGAAAACGTCATGCAAAATTTCTTCAAATGTTTCTACGTAGAACTAAGAGGTGAGAATTTTTTTGATGAGCTGTTCTCATTATCTAGTTTTAAAGTTTTTGTCTGTGTTGTTGTTTTTTATTTACTTATCTATCAGCGTCTATGGACTTCGCGCTACAAAAACAGAAACTTTCGTGAGATGTGGATCTTTGTTTTCGTCACTAAGGCATTAACTCATAGAAATGACTGGCAGAATTTATTTCGTTTTCTATAGTCTGCGATCATCAAAAAGTACTTCACCTCTATTTCCGTTTTAGAGGCATAGTACGACGCTAGCCAATTAGAAGTAATGTTATGTCTCCATTGGGAAATCCATTTATAATGATGTATACTTGTCGAAACCACATGCTCGTATATAGTTATTTGGGCTACAATACAGCTGTTGCAAACACGCAATAAAGCAGATAATGATTGGGTCCTAAATTATACACAATTATAGTTTGTTCTGTCTTGTTTGTGATGTCTAGGTTTTCACACAAAATTATGGAGTCTAATCAATGTTTTTAACAGTTTGCAGAAATCGTATTATTTAGTGGTGACTTTGGTGACGTCTCAGTATGAATTTAGATAAAAATAGATACGTGGTAACTAGGTATGAGTCATAACCAACTGATCGACTGGAAAACCTTATACCCTTGGACCATGCTCATAACTTGTCAACATTATTGCCTAGGACTTATCTAAGGGATTAAATCATCGGCTATGAGCTTTTGCTTCCTTTTTAGAATTTTTTTAAGAGAAATAAAATCACAAAGCCAAAAGTGATGAAAAATCATAAATTTTCATCAACGTACACCGCAGTAGCCACGAAGTGATGGTCAAGAGTTGAGGGAAAAATTCCGACAAAGAAAAATCCAAAACCGTTATTTTATCCCTACCATTCACCCTGCCTTCGTATTCTTTCCGATCCTTTCTCCTCAAACCCAAACAATTAAAATCCTTTTTATGACGACGATGATAAAAGTTTGTAAAATCAGTAAAACACAAGATTCAATTTCACTACCATCCAGAATGGTGGGTGGTGGAGGGAGGTTGGTCGGGTGGGAGGGGGGAGGACGGAGGGGGGTATTGTAGAGTCTGCCAGGCTCTTTCACTTTGTATCAGAGGGTTGTTCCTCCAAAGAAACAAATAACAATTTGCACAGTGAAGTGCAAAAAATGTAATAAGTTACGGTTTAGTGATCAAAGTGACGTAGGATAACCGCCAAAATCATCGCTCTGGTATTTTTCTCTTTTTACCTAAAAAAAAAAAAGAAAGTAAAACAACGTTTCAACAATGTCCACAGAAAAGTTTGGTATTGTAGTTATGTTGTGGGAGTTTTGTGGGTATATTCCCTTTAAAGGTGTACAAGGCATGGCAGACTGAAGGAATCTTTTGCCAAATGAATTATTCAGTTTTTCCAGCGTTATGGTTTAGTGTTATGTTTATCTAGGTATTCCATAAGCATTAGGTTAGGTTATTGCAGCTTTTCGCCTATCTTAGTCAATTTGTTGGCTATTTCATTTCTCTCTATGTATATCTCAGTGTCCATGTACCCAACATAATCTAACACAGTTCTGCCTTAATCATTGTGCGGTAGTTCCTGATTACTTCAGATTTGATGACATAGAATTGTAGCGCCTTAAGCATAGCATGACTGCCAATATAGGTGGTGACATTGTTATTAGATATTGATTTCATTTCAAGGAATTCCACAGTTTAAAGTATAGCTAGAATCTCCTAGAATGCATTGACATAGGGAGATTTGTAGGTTTAACCGCTGAGAGCGAATAACTGGCTCCGTAATCTGGTTCGTAATCGTTTTTAGAATCATACGTATAAATTGCTATATCATTCTGGTTTGATATTGCGGCTCTCTTTCTCGGGGTACCTTGTTCCATATGGTGTAGCGAAGTCTAATGCACCAAGTGCAGTATATGATTTATCTGGGTTACCAGAAAATGTCCAATACTGCTGTTGTTAAAGAGCCCTAAATTAGTGAGACTTAGTGAACTGTTTTCAGATTCAAGTGGGGAAAAATCATGTGCCTTCCACAGTCTCCAGCTGACTTGTTTAGCTTCTTAAGGCCGGTTTCCACTATAAAACCTAATTTGTTGATCTGTTCCCCAGACCGACAACTTGACACTACAACAGAGTACATATAATCAGAGTTTTGTAGGACGGCAAGGTGGTGTCATGATAACGGCCTAGTAATTAACGCACCGAAAACCAAATTAGTATACATCTGCGAGATTCAAAACCCAAAATTTATCTCGAAAACGAGGACTGCCCACATGTATATTCAAGGCAATCTATAGAGCAAGTTGATAGTTACAAATATCTGGGAGTCACAATCGACTGTCACATTAGATGGGACCAACACATAAACAATCTACTCACGGACTTAAAAAAAGCTCTGTTCGCGATCATATATCTTAAAAATCACTCTACTTTCGAAGTTCAGAAACAGGTGTACTTTTCTCTGGTCGAATCAAAACTGAGATGCGGAATACTAGCTTGGGGAAACGCAGCAAAAACTCATCTTGATAAACTAAGTAGAATCCAGAAAATAATCCTCAAAAATATCGTCCGATTAGACCAGATAAATTGTGTAAAACTGAACTAATTTGGACAAGTGTTTGCTCTCACCGGGAATGGGGAATGACTAAATTTGGTTCGTGATTTCAGATATCATCATTTTTATTTTTATGACAATATGCACCAAATCTACATATGTCAGTAATTTTGACGGTTTGACTTAAATCTGAGAAATCCCAATTGATTTGATATTGTATATATAAAAATTTTGTGAATATTTCGTGGCAACACTCCAATGGTAATCTCAATTTTGTTTTTCAAAAACTTGGAGTTCGATCAGGAGGAAATGTAGTAACGAAATATAGGAGACCTTCTTAATGTTTGGTAAAAACTTTATATTTACAGGGCGTTCTATGGGAAGTTGTACAACCTTTTCTTTAATAAGTTTGTTAAGAAATAAGACACATTAGTTACTTTCACATAAATATTTTATTGAGGTATAATATTGGACTGATGTCCACGTGGGCGACGTGGCGTAAGTGGTTAGTGTGTCGGATCACTACGCATGAGGTTCCGAATTCGAATCCCAGAAAACATGAAAAAGTTTTTTTCACTGTTCCACTCCCACCTCTCGCGAACGTCTGACAAACATCCGAGAGTATTGTTGTCACGAAGAAGCTTCTCAAATCGCCGTTCGGATACGGCACTAAACGGTAGGTTCCTTCCATTCGCGTGAAAAATATAACGCACACAACATGAGCGGTTGCGAGAAGCTAGGCCCTGGCACTTAAAGAGCTATAGCGCTAAATATTTATTTATATTTTTTTATGTCCACTTCTATTAGCGTCACAAATGCGAGATCTTTTAATGACATGTTTAATTCAAATTCCAAAGATCTGGTGACTGTGGGACAACTCGACATTACCAATTCTGGAAATAGTTCGGTGTTGAAACAATTGATACAGTTATTGCATTGCTTTGTTAGCTATATGCGGTATAGAACCACCCTGTTGAAAGCTGAGCTAACTCAATCTATCCAATTTAGGTGTCAAGAAGTAGCAGTAACAGTAACTAACTAAAGTAATGTCCGATAACTACTCCAGACTAAATAGCGTACGACACTGTTACTTTTGCACGTTGTAAAGGCGACTTGTTAACAATTTGTGGATTCTTATTTGCTCACAACCGACTGTTTTGTCTACTAACGTAATTATTTAAGTAAAAATGCACAAAATCCTAATCAATCATTAGGATTTTTTCATAAATTCAGTGTTATCCTTAGCAAACTGTAGCATCAAATTGGTACATGCCCAGTGGCGTGAGTGTCCTTGTGGAAGAAGTAACTAAATCTTGTATAAAACAATTCTAAATCTTTATGAGGAATACGCCACCAAGCATTTGGGTTGCTTCCTATTTCCTGAGGGAGATTCGAATAGGCTGTCTTGCACAGTAGCAGTGTTTTCAGACGTTGTCGCATTACGACGTGGGCAGTTGAAATATTTTCAAATGATGGCCATGCACTGTATAAGGCAACTTTGCAGTAAATAAATTTCCCTATATTTTCTATAATACTCGGCATTTATTGAACCAACGGAATAAACAAGTGCTTGATAGTCTCTACTTCGTTCCTACTCCGACAGCTAATGAGTCCTGTGAGATGATTCATAGCATACATATAGGTCAATCTATTATACTTAGACCAGTGTCCTTTCAGGAAGCTAGGCCCTGGCACTTAAAGAGCTGTTGCGCCAAATATTTATTTATTTTAGTGTCCTTTCAGTATTAGGTTCCTGGTTCTTCTTTCGTTCAATACGTACGTCATGCAATGCAGTCAATTCTTCGCTTTGGAAAGCCGTAAATGGCACCAAAAGGCCCAAAGTCCCCGCGTCACCAATTAAATTAAATCAAGATGAATGGGCAAGGGGAGATAAAAAAAAGCGGACGTCTTTGCAGCCCACTTGCAGGAAACCTTTAAACCGTACGATGGTCAAGTCGTGTACGATAACATCAATAGGCCGGATTTACCATCTGACGATTTAACACTCACAAGTTCAACGATAAGGGAACTCAAATATGAGATCGAGAAATTAAAACCTAAGAAAGTTCCGGGTTATGATTTGATCACCGGAGAAATTTTGAAAGTTTTACCTAGAAAAGCATTGATTAAGCTTCTCCATATTGTAAATGCTGCGCTCAGATTAAAACACGTGCCAAGCCAATGGAAAGTTGTGGAAGTCATTATGGTGTTAAAACCAGAAAAACCGCCAAATGATGCAGAATCGCATAAGCCAATTTCGCTTCTTCCAGTCATGTCTAAAATTTTCGAGAAGATATTACTAAGGCGTCTCCAACCGCTTATAGAAGAAAATAATCTTATCCCTGACCACCAGTTTTGGTTCAGAAGTAAGCATTCGACGCGATTGACCAGTTGTATAGAATTACTGACGTAATCGAGAAAGCACTTGAAGAAAAAAAGATTTGCTCAAGCCTATTTCTTGACGTCTTGCAAGCCTTTGATAAGGTGTGGCATGATGGCTTGAAATGTAAGCTACGACAGTTTTCCCTGTATGCTTATACGATATTCTAGAATCATATCTCGGGAATAGACTCTTTCGTGTTAGACATGGAATCGAATACTCCGAGCTCAAAGAAAATTCAGCCGGCGTACCGCAAGGAAGCGTTCTTGGGTCGCTTCTCTATTTGTCATATACTCGTGATATACCGAATGAGGATGGCACTATCCTTGCTACATTTGCCGATGACACCGATATTCTAGCAGTAGGCAAAACAATCGAAGAAACGACTGTAAAACTGCAAAACGCACTCAATAATGTAAATGAATGGACGAGGGACTGGTGGATCGCCCTCAACAAATCTAAATCTGTTCACGTAAATTTCACTTACAAGAAAACTAATGACTTGCCAATTTTCTTAAACTCGGCCCGAATACCTTTTGCAAACGAGGCCAAATACCTGGGAATGACACTCGACGCAAGGCTGAAATGGAATTCGCACGTGAAAATGAAACGTAAAGATCTCGAAATCAAATATAGAGAAATGTACTGGTTGCTCGGAAAACATTCCCAGGTCAGTTTTGAGAACAAACTGCTTTTATACAAGCAAGTGCTAAAGCCGATGTGGACCTACGGTATACAACTTTGGGGTTGTACCAAGAAAACAAATGCCAATATTTAACAAACTTTTCAAAATAAAGTACTAAGAGAAATTGCCCAAGCACCGTGGTATATTAGAAACGACGATATCCACAGAGAAATCATAGAAACCGACTAATCGGACATGTCAACAGTACAGTCCTACAAATTTTGAATGAGAGCAATTTATTGCGCCGACTACAGAGGACGAATCCTTTCGACTTGGCGAGATAATGATTAACCGCGTCTAGATTGCGGAATATGCAGGATCTTTCAGTGGAAAGTAACCCGCCAAACGTTTTTATTTCGTGATAGAAAAATTGCTTGATAAGTTATTACTTAGTTGCGATATCTGACACTACTATGAGAACGTGTTTGCTATTCTCATAGTGTCTATGGAGGATTTTTCGCCTAGCCTCGGAAAAAAAATAAAAAATGCAATGCAAAATCGCTGGCGAACCAGTAGCGTCTTAGCGTCTATATTTCTTTTCAGTACACCGATATAGGCGACTAATGATGTGTAAGTGATTTCCTTATTTAATACTGATTTTTTTCCTAGTCGATCTAGGTGATATTTTGTGCATATGGCGTACTTTAATTACGGTCTAACGTAAATAAAGTACGCGATTGGTATTGATGTCGTTATAGCGACATCAACCTAGTCAAAAAACTGCGTATTGGACGTCTGAGATGGCTAGGACATGCAGAGCGAATGAACACCAACGCTCCGGCCCGCAGAGTCTTCGAATTCAACCACGAGGGACGACGCAGTAGAGGACCTCCTCACGGTAGGTGGCGCGCACAAGTTCAAGGGGATCTCGACCAACTTGGAGTGCGCAACTGGATGCAATTAGCTAAATACCGAGCTAAATGGAGAGGGTTGTTGGTTGAGGCCCATGTTCACCCCGAACTGTAGCGCCACCTAAGTGAGTAAAGTAAGTAAGATTGGTATTGATGCAATGAATCATTATCTATTTTGACATCACAAGGGAGGAGGGCTAATGTACAGTGACTTATATAAAATTGGGGAAACGGTCGAGGGTAGCTAAAAGATTCTGATCAAAATTTTAAAGGAGCGTCGGTAATCAACATTATTCAGCAAATTTTTTTTTTGACGTCAACAATAGATCAAGAAGTAGGTAGAGGTGGATAGTAATATCTGCTTTTTCTGATCTAGTCATTCGAATTAAACTCTTCCATTGAAATGAGACAATTACGCCCCAGTGCGTAATTAACAAGCAAATGTGTATACAGATTTATTCGTTGATAACAGTAATCACATAAAATCAAAAAAAAAAATAAAAAGTGCTCTAGTGAGCAACTCAAAAAAGTCTGATTGTGGAATTGTAAATATATAATCATCTACTGACATTCTGGCCAGAACGTTAGCACATTTGTTTGTTTATCTTATACTTCTCGTTGGTGTTAATCAGTAAATACACACTCTACACAGAATGAAATGATCCGAAAGATTCCGATAAAAGCAACTACACTTGTTGTCTATGCGGCACGTGCAGATCACCTCAGCAATATACACGTACCCAAGAATTATCTTTTATTTTATATCCTTAGTCCAATGAACTTAGCTATTTAGCAAAGCTGAGCTGCGTTGTAAAGCTTTTATATCAAAATTATAGCTTACACCATTTAACATTTCATGTACCTGCCACAGAAACTCACTCTACGACTAGACTGTGCTATTTGCTCAAAAAGTATAAAACTTTATAACTGAAGTTGATTGTGCTTAGTCAGTTGCGTATTTCACTCGCAGTCAGTTGTCAAACCGTCTCAAGATGATTATTTTGAATAAAAGTGGCATTGAAATTCCCGATTATCTAGATAAGAAATTCTTTAAGGATACCCTCGAGGATGGACTCCGTGAATCCGGTGTTTTATTGAACCAAATAAGCTTTGAAATGGGCAGCAATGCTGGTGATAACTACTGCAGCAGTATCTATCGTGTTCGAATTAATTTCTCGCGCAAAGAGAGCTCATTTCCCGAAGACATCTCGATCATTGTCAAAACCATTCCAGTAACAAGTGGCACACAATTCTTAGACGACGTCGGTGTGTTTATGAAGGAAAAATCAGTTTACTGTGATGTGCTGCCAAGGCTAGAAATTTTGTTGGATGATGTAAAGCTTGGCGCTAAGTGAGTGGTTAAATGCACCGCCCTGTGGCGTATACTTAACCAAAATGTTTTTAGGTATTTTTATGCGGTTAAGGAGCCTATTCAGACTATTGTGTTTGATGATCTGAAGGTCCGTGGATTCAGCACTGCGAGTAGGGAGAATGGGCTGGACTTTAATCACTGCCGGATTATCTTGAAACGGCTTGGACAGTTGCATGGCAGTTCTATGGTTTTGGCTAAAAAGGTAAAGGAACTCCTTTCGGTTCTCTAAGATAAATAATGCCTTTGTATCTCTTCTTTAAGGATCCATCTATTTTAGCGAGGTTCCAAGAGGGAATGCTCTCCAAGGCCACTCTTCAACTGTCGGATACATTTGACAAAATGTTCGGAGCTAACCTTGGTCAGTTGGCTAAACTCGTCTCCGAATGGCCAGGGTATGAAAAAATAGGGCAAAAGCTAAAGAACTATCGAGCCGATTTCAAGAACAAAACTGTTGCCATTGGAAGACCTAGGCCTGGTGAAATTTCAGTTCTCAACCATGGCGACTTGTGGACGAGCAACTTTATGTACAGTTATGATAAGGAGGATCCCACCAAACCCGTTGATGCTATATTTGTAAATGTCTTTATACGTTGCTCAGAATAATAACATGATAAATCTCTTCCCTAGGTTGATTTCCAATTGAGCTACTTCTGCAGTCCCGCCTGTGATATAAACTTCTTCCTCAACACCAGTGTTCAGTACGACATCTTGGTGAATCAAAGGGATGACCTAATTGATATATACTACGAATCGTTCTCGGGTACTTTAAGGTCCCTAAACTATCAGAATATTCCGACAATTGACGACCTAAGAAAAGAGCTTCGAGAACGTGAATCTTATGGGCTATTTGGATTGTTTGCCTTCCTACCAATCATTACAATGGACAAGGAACTTTCGCAGGGTAGTAGTATAGAAGCGCTGTCAAATGAGGAGGAAAGTCAACACAAAATGGAAAGAATATTCGCGAATAAAAAACTGCACAAGTACTTCCGACATAGTTTAAAACGGTTCGATGAATTAGGCGTGTTGGATGAATTCGACAATTGATGCGTTGATGTGTTTTTGAATTGTTATACGCTTCTGTGAAGGAATGCCAAATATAGTGGTTATAGTTGATATGTTTAATACTTTCTTATTAGTTTTGCTTTAATTAAAGCACATACGAGTAGAATGTTATCAATCTGAAGTGCAAATATCTGGCAATGGATTGTGAGTTAAGTGGCCAAAGCACTAACAAAGCTGTAATATTAGAAGAACCTAGATTACGGACTCGTAGATAACGCAGTTATCGTTTCTAGTAAAAATTATGTATGTTTATGCGCGTTTAATTAACTTCACTAAGTAAAATTGAGTGATATAATACTAAAGTCATACGTACACTATTGTTTTTGAATTTTCTCATAAGATACTTTGAGGTTAAATGGTTAGCAACACCGAGACCGAAAACTAAGTAGCTCTCTATAAATATCATGACAATATAAATAGATCTTCAGTTCATTATGATCTCTTACTATACTCCGCAGAATTCTGATACGGTTGACACAGGAGGCTGCAAAGCAGACAGCTGCTCCTGCATCATCAGGGTTGTCTTCAGGATATTCGTACCGCCTTGACAAGCGCAGAGAGCACACACCGCATTCTCGGCCTTGACAAGCGCAGAGAGCACACACCAATTTCTCGGCCTATAAAGGGCTTTCTACAACCGAATGCACCTCAAGGCAAGTCCTTTGTTGTTTTTGAATGCTCTGGTCCCGGTATTGTTCGCCTGATTACTGGAAGTCTTCCACCACATGACCTGGTTCTTGTCAGAAGTAAACAATTCTATTGCTGTTGAATTTACAGGATACAAGGCTCCCACGGTGAACTTTCGAACGGCTTGACAGAGTAGACCAGTACAGTGTTACAGTGAAAAAAAAGGCAATAGGGCTATACTATGGTTCTATTAATATCACTATTTCTTACTCTCTTGTCCTAAACGAAGTACTCAAAAAACTCTGAAACAGCGGCAATAAAAAATTAAATAGTTTATGTGGGCAGATTAGTGCTGCTGGCACAGGAAACAGGAAAATTTCTGCTGACCATTAGTGAGCAAATGTATGGTAAACGAGTAACAAAGGCCTCGTAGGAGCAGAATCTCCCGATAGCTGTTGGTCGGCTAAATAATGAGAAAGATCCACTGCAGCTGAACAACTTGCAGTTCTGTTAGAAAGCCCTACTTCCACCTCCTCGCGGTGCCATCTGGAAATTTCTGGGGAAATTGCAAACGGAAGCTGTCATAAGTTTCGGTTGGTCTGTGGCCCACCGAGCCGCAACAATAAAAAAAAGTAATTGCTCCGAAAGGAAAACTAACGCTTCGGATACGGATGGATAATTTTATGACGATCTTTGGCTATCGAACTATCGAGCTATCGGATTCTGGAATGTTAAGACCAACAACACTATGATAAACAAGTGATGGGAGTTCACGGCCTTGTAGACCGTATTGATAACGGTGAGCGGTTTGTGGACTTCTGCAATAGCAACGGGCGCCGTGGTGTAAGTGGTTAGTGTGTCGGATCACTACGCATGTGGTTCCAAGTTCGAATCCCAGAAAACAACAAAAAGTTTTTTCACGGTCCCTCCTCTCGTGAGCGTCTGACAAACATCCGAGAGTATTGTTGTCATAAAAAGGCTTCTCAAATCGCCGTTCGGATTCGGCACTAAACTGTAGGTCCCTTCCATTCGTGTGAAAAATATAACGCACACAACATGAGTGGTTGCGAGAAGCTAGGCCCTGGCACTTAAAGAGCTGGTGCCGCAAATAAATATTTATTAATTTTTTTTTAATAGCAACCACTTAGTCATTAGAAGTACGATGTTTAAGCATAACACCTGCCACAAGATCAGTTGTGTCTCTACTGATAGGCAGCGAACATCAGAACACCAGATCGACCACATTGCGAGAAAATGTCTCCTGGACGTCCGAAACAGACGTGGAGGTGTCATCTGACTGGCACGAGATCATCATCTCATGTAAGCTCATATACGCCTTCGTACTTTTTTTTTTTTTTTATTAATCGTTTATTTTTTTCACTCTAACACTAAGACAATTTATAGTTCAAATAAACTTAGAACTACATTATTATAATACCTTAAAGAATATATAATTATTATACTATAATTTTTACAAAACTTATTTTTTGTGCTTTATTTTAATCGCCTTTTTTTGTTATTTTAAAACATATATATATATATTTTTTTTTATTTCACTTTAAGGGAAAATGTGATAAAACCTTTAAGAACACATATTTTTTTTTTATAAAATTAATCTAAAGAAACTAAACTTAGAACTAAAACTTAAAATTACCTTACACTAAATCCTGGGCCGGACCCTGATGTGTGATTTCCAACTCGCCACTGGGAAGACTAATCAAACGCCAGTTAAACCAGTCAATCGGCCATTCAGTGGTATGCGAGAAATCACACATCAGGATCCGGCCCTGCTTAACCTAGCTGCCAGCCCCAACCCAGTCAAGCCACCAATATCTCCGCCTATTCAACCTGTCGTCGTTAACCGAATCCCGCTCAGTTATGCTTACGCAGTATCTCAAGTCAGCATTTCCTTCTCCTGAGTCCATCGGCTCGTATAGGATACGCTAATCTGTCGCCCTTCTAGCAAAATGGTAAATGATTGGAACGTTCATCGAACCTGACAAGTAGCCATACGCATCTAGATATAAGAATGCTTCGGGGGGTATGAACCCACTCAACATAGTGCTTCGGAAATACATAGGGTTAGGATAAAATAAGCCCGACACAAGCTCGTTTTTTGTAGCGCTCGCTGACCGCGTGAAATGGTTCCTCACAAGATCCAGAATGACATTGTCAATTCTGGACACACCGGAAGCATACAATAGCCTCTTATTAGAAACGTAATGCCGAAAGTCGGAATGTGCGCTTCTATACATACGCATGCAGGCTCGAAGACATTTTCTTTCAAATAGTCTAAGTTTTTCCATATAAGAAGGGCTTATGTTCCACTATACTGGACTCGCATAAGTCAAAATTGGACGAACGAACGCTTGGTAGCAAATTATTTTTACATCGGCTCTAAGATAGTTGGAGTACGCCTTCGTACTGCATCTGTCAATAGCAACCGCTGAAACTTACTGAACATCAGCAGGTTTAATATCGACAGGCTCAAGCTTCCTCAAGTGCGCCAACAGTTGAGGGACCATCTTGCCTTAGAAGCAGAAGCAATCAGCTCACTTTCTGGCTTCAAGGGCTGAAAAAGCAGCGAGCAGGTGCGACAGTAGGAATGTTTATAGCATCGCTAAGGAGCTCAATGGTGGTCGGAACTCCAAACAATACCCAGTGAAGAGCCTAGACGGTAACTTTCTGATCTCGGATGAGGACCAGCTCACTATGTGGGTTCTCTCCAACTAGCAGGGAACAACGCTCTAACGGAGGCGAACAATAGGTGGACCATTCTATGTGTTTGTAATACCACTAGGAAGCCATTGCTTATATTCGACAAGGCAAGGACTGATAGACTCATGCGGAGGAAAATAAAATCCCACTTTACTTTATATGAGTCAATATGGGCATAACACTATACGGAACCACATGAAAAAATTACATGTAACGGAAAAAGATCTCTGTAGGCGCTGTAGTGACAAAGAGGACACAACCTACAAAACTAATCAAAACTATATAGTTACCTCAATCTTTTCTTTTTTCTATTTAGTCCCCGCCTTCTATATATACCCCTCTTTCATTCGATCTCTGGGTTCCTTTTTTAAAAGGCTTGAAGGGCAATCAGTTTTAAGCAGTGGGGACCAATTAAAAGAAACATGCTGTAAATAGGTTCTGTCCATTTTTATTTCATAACCAAATCGACTCAGCATTTTTTGAATAAAACATAGTACGCTATCTGGTAACGTATGTTAAGGCTAAACTGAATATGAAACCTAAGCAAAGCCTTAAAAGACATTATTAAGAAAGTTAACTTTTCCATAGGTCAACGCAGAGATTTTAATTCATAAATTATTGGAACGATCTCTTTTTATAACTTTGTAAAAAATACATTAAGTCCTCTACTACTAGCAGAGTGTGTCTTGGGCTCCATTTTGAAAGAAGACACCCATATTTTCTGCTAACTAAAAGGGATTTTAATAATACTAGGGATCATTTTCGAGATAGAGCCGCCAGGAGTCTAAAGTTTTTCATAAATACAGAAAATAATAAAGAGCACGACTGGGTCGCACGTGTGTACTTGCACCCATGGTGTTACTTTGCAAATGTTCCGAATTTAAAATGTAGACAACATTTCCAAAATGTAATTTCTTCAAATTTTCTAGAACTTGGAATGCTACGTAGTTGCACATGTCAAATATTGCGACTGATAGATAAGCCAGAAATATACAATTATTAAAAATCGGTCAGTAAGTAAGTACGGTTGGCAAAAATGCTAAATACTTTCTCTTAGAGAATATTCTAACTAGCAACATTCGATGCATGCAAGATTCTTGCATATACTAGCAAATGTTGATCAAGATCGGGCACTAGATATCCGGGAAATAGTCATTTCTTTAATCTCAACATCTTTTTGTATCGACTTATTGAACAGCATATACAAAAAATTGATTTTCGGTAGTGCTTAATCTGATTGTGAAATATAGGCTGCTGCTTTCAGAATATGCACACTGAAATCTTAGGTGAAGGTACTCCAGCATTTTGTTATTTTTGAGTTTGATAAAGAGATTAGAGTATTGAAATCGAAATACTTTTGCAACTTATTTTCAAGAAAATCTCTTTCATATCCCGAAGTACGATCTTGTCGGCGAACAAATCTCATATCACGGTTGAATGTCACTCTTAATTTTCGCGGGCTTAAATCGCTCAGATAAAAAAAAAATCGATATACGTACAGCATTATGGCCAAAAAAGTCGCTGCCCAAGTTGGGAGATAAAACACAGATTGCTCCAATACGGGAAACCACCAGAAACCTTTCCCACAATAGTTACATGATCGTGTTAAATAAGATTTTGAATGACGTTCAACTGTAACCTTTTTTTTAAACTTTTTTGCATACTCAAAGCGAAAATCATCTATTTCGATAGGGGAAAATAGCACACATCTAAGTCGGTATGGCTTATAACAATAGCTTGGCTTATTAAGCTTTTTTATTTTGATATACCGAAGCATTGATTTGAAATCTTCATTTATACGCGGGGTCGCATCCTTGAACAATTCGTTTGTATCTGAATTAAACAATTTGATGGTATGTCATTATTGAAAAGAGAAAAAATGTAGCGGCCCCATAATACAATAGATTTCTATGGGACACCAATTTCGGATTCGAAACAATCTGATACCTTACTCGCATTGGACTTCCTATCCACCGATAGGGGTACAAATGGATTCCCTGAATTACGAAAACTGCATGGACTTAGGATAGGCAAATGGAACGTCTCATATCTCACATGGAAGGACCTTGAGCTTGCTGAGGAGACTGATAAAAAGCGACTAGATATAGTTGGCGTCTCTTCAACAAAGCAGAGAGGGTCTGCTCAAGCAGGAGTGTGGATGTACACAATTCTAACATTGAAATTCACATTGGAATTAATACCAAAAGGATAGATTGTTTAGCTTGAAATATGACACTGGTATTGGTGCAGGTATGTGCACAGAATTTTCGGTCAGAGTACCCAGCTTTCATAGATGAAGTTAATGCTGCGCTTGAAAAGGTTGCGGATATGGATTCTTTTGTCCTCATGGGTGACTTCAATGCTAATGTGGGTTTTTTTTTTTTATGGTTGCGCCAAAGGGTGTGTAATCTTCTGAAGATACCAGTAGCCCGAGCTACTGGCATGCACGATTCGCAAACCTGAATACTCCATGCCAGGAATACGCCTACGTACTAAACCACATCCTGCACACTTCAACCACTCTCCCCGCGGGACTACCGTTAGGTATTACTTCGGGGGGCTGGTTAGCCATTTATGCTCTTCTTTCGCTGTCCTCCGGTCCTTGTTCCAAAAGTGTTGCCGGTTGGACTTGGTTGCTCTCTCTGACTCTTTCCAGCTGCCTAAGTTCCTACACGATTATCGCTGCAACTTGTTTCACCGCGTCCCATATTGCATTCGATGCTATCATATGGTCCACAATGTTTTCGGGGGTTGATATTTCTCCAATTTTTTCCTCCAGTTCTATGTGCTCTATATGAAAACGTGGGCACTGAAAAAATACGTGCTGAGCGTCTTCTGGGGCCTCTCCGCAATTTGGACAATTGGGTGATTCATCGAGCCCAAACCTGTTGAGATACGCCATGTCCGGTAAGGAACTGGCTAAGATAGAAATCTACCTCTCCGTGTTTCCGGTCCATCCATTTTTGGATATCCGGTATAAGTCGATGGGTCCATCGCTCCTGCCATGCTCTAATGCTTCGCTGTCTTTCTTCCAGCTTGATATTTTTGACTGACGCTGGAGGTTCCTGAATTTTGGCGTCGTAGGTCCTTTGTAGCTCGATAGCCAAGATATCCGCTGGTAGCATTCCCGCGATGACACATACTGGCTCGTCTGACACCGTACGAAAGGCACAGCATACTCTCAGCGCACATAGTCTGTTGACAGAGTTTATCCTACTTGCGTAGGTCTTTTTCATCATAGCTTTGGCCCATATGGGTGCCGCATACATATGGATGGACCGCACCACCCTTGATAGAATATGTCTCCTTTGTTGCCTAGGTCCTCCAATATTTATCATTATTCTTGATAAGGCACCGCTCACTCGAGCCGCTTTGCCACACGTTCTTTCAAGGTGCTCCTTGTAAGTGAGCCTCGTGTCGATCATCACACCTAGGTATTTGATAACCGATTTTGAAGTCGTATTATGATCTCCTACTCTGATGCTGATTTCTTCTCTTTTCTTGCGGCTGCTCACCAATACTGCCTCTGTTTTATGTTCGGCGAGCTCTAACCCGACTGCTGCCATCCACCGTTTGACTTTTCGGATACATTCATTTGCAATATCCTCTATTTCTTCTAGATGTTTTGCAACCATGACAATTGCAATATCATCGGCAAAGCCTATGATTTTTGCCTCATTTGGGATTCCAAGCCTTAGAACCCTATCATACATAATGTTCCAAAGGATAGGACCTAATACCGATCCTTGTGGAACTCCGCCAGATATGTGGTACTGCTTTCTGCTATCGTCGGTATCGAAGAGCAGAAACCGTTTCTCGAAGTAGCTCAGTATTATTTTAATTAAGAACCATGGCACCATCATTGACCTAAGCGATTGCACTATGAGTCCCCAATTCGCAGAATTGAACGCGTTTTTGACGTCCAATGTTATTACGGCACCGTATTTCTTTGCACCGCCACTCCATCTCCTGCCCTGAATAGCTTCTTCCAAGATTGTAGTTACCCTTCTTATTGCGTCTACTGTAGATTGAGCTTTCCTAAAGCCGTACTGTTGCTTGGAGAGTCCCCCGGCTTCACCAACTGCTACTTCTAATCGGTTGCATATGATTCGCTCCAGTATTTTACCCATTGTGTCTAACAGGCATATGGGACGGTATGACGAGGGCTCGTCTGGTGTTTTTTTTTCCTTTAGACAGCAGCACTAGACGTTGCTTTTTCCATTGGTCTGAAAAAACTCCTTCTGTTAGACACTTGTTGTAGAGTTCCACAAATGGTTGCGTATTTGTTTTAATGGCTAATTTAAGGGCCTTGTTCGGTATGCCATCCAATCCAGGTGACTTGGTATCCTCGAATCGTCTGCATACATCCAGGAGTTCCCTTTGCGTGACAGTTGGGATGTCCTGTACTTCCGGAGGTGGCTCTATACGCTCTGCTGGTGTTTGAGGTGGGAACAGCCCCGATACAATTTTCTGCATAAGTGCCCTAGTGCCTTTGAGTTTTGCCATTACTGTTCTATAGGCGGTGCCCCAAGGACTTACATCTGCTTGCTCGCAGAGTTCCTTAAAGCTATTGCTCTTACTTCTGCGGATGGCTTGTTTTAGCTTTGTTCGCCTATCTTTGAATTGCACCCGTAGGTCCTGAAGTGTGGTCAAACCTTTGGATCGCTGGAATAGTCTTCTGGCTCTATGGCACTTGCTGCGTAGCTCTGCTATCTCTTGGTTCCACCAGTACTGGTGGCCGGTGATTTGTTGACGTTTTCAGGGCCATGGATGCGTTGCAAGCCCTAGTTACTTGTTTGGTAACCTCAGCGGCCATAGCGTTTGCTGTTAAAGTGTCCTTGTCCATGGTGCTTATCCCCCCCCCCCCGGTCCCCATTCGTTGTGCCTTCTTCGGGCGTACCTGGGCTGTTCTCCTAGGTTGTACTTCAAACGTTCAAACAGGATGGCAAGGTTGTCGCTATGGAGCCTACACCATTTCTACTAAAAGTGTGCTCACTTCCTGTATTTAGCAATACTAGGTCTAGTGACGATACGGCTTCTAGGAGAGCTTCTCCCCTTCTATTGGTCCGTGCGCTGCCCCAATCTGTGGCCCATGCATTGAAGTCTCCAGCTATAATCGTTGGGCTACGACCTCTAGCATCATCCACGAGCCTATCAAGCATACTTTGGAACTCCTCAATGGTGTTGTTTGGAGATGCATAACAGCTATAGACATGTACTCCTTTGACCTTTGCTCGCACGAAGCCTGTTCCGGATGTCATAATTTTTTCTTCAAAGGCACAATCTCCACAGGCCCAAATAGCAGCTCTTTTTGAGTCATCCGCAGCCCAAACTGTATCATCGAGATTTTTGTACTGCTCGCATAATACGGCAAGATGTGTCAAGATGTCCTGTGCCGCTTCGCAGTGGTTTAAGTTTAGTTGCACCACTTTCATATTCTCTTGCGACTTTTGCATCTTCTTGGTATACCGGGCATACTATGCTTCCTGCCGCGTGTTTGATGTTGCTACTTCCCTTTTCTTCGCAAAGGACGCACCTTGCATCATTGCTGCAGTTCTTGGATACATGGCCTTTCTGTCCACACCTAACGCAATCCTCACTCCTATCCAGCGTGTTTTTACACGCCTTTGCTAGGTGCCCGAAGTTAAGACACCTAAAACATCGCAGCGGTATTATTTTCTCCCGTATTCGGCATACCGTCCATCCGATTTTTATTTTTCCAACCTCCAGAACTTTTTTGGCAGTATTTATCGGGAGGCTAATGACGGTAGTTTGCGTCCCTGCATAGGCTGTCCTCATAGATTTGATTAATGAGATCTGTATGCCTTGTGCTTCCTCGAACTGCTCGGACAGAGCTTGGCAGATCTCTTCCTTTGTGGTGACGCCATCTAGGTCTTTGCACTCAATGAGCACCTCTTGCGTTAGGGATCTCACTTCCGCTATTTCATCGAGAACATTTCCCACTTTACTTTGGTGTTCTGATGTTCTTCCATCAGCTGCTTTCTTGAGCTCAAGCAGTAGCTCTCCCTTGCTCATGTGGGTGTAGATGTTATGATATGGGGGAGTGTGATTGGGAGGAACGGTGGTCCTGATCAAAACACGAACGGGAGAAGTTGTTGGATTTTTGCTGTGGAAATGGCTTATCCATCATGAGTGCTATCTTTCCATACAAAGACATTTATAAATACACATGGTACCGTCAGAGTCTTCAGCATAAGTCGCTGATAGAATTATATGTGGTACCATCATGTCTGAACAGAATGGTATGTGATGTTCGCGCGTTGAGAGAGGCCAAACTGTCAAACCAAGGATGGTTACACTCATATGATGTGACAGGTTACAAAATGATGAGATACGGGAGACATTTGCGTGGAAAATATCTGAAAGGTTTGAACGAATTCCAACTGTTCCATCAAATGTAGAGAAAGAATGGCAACTGTCCTCAACAGCGGTTTTTACCTCTGCGGGAGATGCTTGTGGAGTGAAAATTTGGCGAGAAATTGGAATGTGACCACAGATTTGCAAATAAGATGTCCGCCGATTCAGAGGAAGAAACTGGAATATTGTGAAATGAGCCAAATCCAAAGACGGTTTATTTCTTTCCAATGAGGAAAGAAGTGCGAGTACAGACTTATAATCGAGAGTAGTAGTCCTACGGTAGGGGAAGTAACTTTGGCGATTTAATTGCTAAAAGTTGACAAATCTGCTGGTTTGGATGAAATTCGACCAGAAATGCTCAATGCATAGATAAAGACGGAATGCAATGGTTTTCGCGTATCATAAAGTGGACTGGGAATGCGGTGAAATGCTTGGTGATTGGCAAATATGATGATTGTGCCTCTGTTTAAAAAGGGGACAAAAAAGATTTTGCCAACTACATCTATATCTTTTTTAAGTCTCCCTGGAAAAGTCTTTGCTAAGGTGTTCCAAACGCGTTCCAGAGCTGTGGTTGAGGATAGTTTGGGGATAAGCAATACGGTTTCCGTCACAGTAGAGCCACAACCGACCAGTTATTCACTCCCTTAATGGTTCTTAAGAAGGTCAATAAGGCTTAACCTGTCTACAGCTGTTTTATAGATTTGGGGAAAGCATATGATAGGGTTCCTCGAGGTAAACTCTGGAGTGTTCTGCAGGAGTTGGATTGACAGCAAAATGTTTTTTCATGGTCTCACCTCTCGCGAACGTCTGACAAAGATCCGAAAGTATTTGTGTCACGAGAAACCTTCTCAAAAACAAAAAATGCGCTTCGGATACAGCACACAACTATAGGTCCCTTCCATTCGTTCTGGAAGAAAGAAAGCGAAGCGGGAGAGCATGGCAGGACAGATGGAATTAGACCTCGAATTTAACATGAATCCATTGACTCATACTTGATATACGAACTTGGGTGGACACAGCTGCTTTCGAGTGTATCTAAACGGATTTGGTCATGATGAATTTCCCATCTGTTTAAACTGCGAAGAGATTTTTTTAATGCCCATAGTTCCATATAGAGTGCAGACTGTTGAAGGAAAAAAATTGAGAAACACCAACTCCCGAGAATATCGTAGAGCATATGATAACATCGAACGCAATGTGGAATACGGTGAAACGGGTTCCTGAAAGAAATTCGGCTGTTCGAGAGACTTAAAAGGAGCAAAAATAAAACCAGCTCAGACAACGTCTCGTGTAGAACGAGGAATGGGAAGTGAATAAATCAGAAACACGAAACACAGTAAGAGCACGAGTTGCTAACCAGCCCCTTGTCGTGGGTGTGGGTTAGTAAGTAATAATGTCTCATCTTGGTATTCCATTGTAAGTGGAGTCTAGCTGGCTGTAAAAGAAATGCTTTTCATAGGGAAGACACCTCCGTCAGGTCGTAATACAATATTAGCATGACGCCCGGAATTTGACTGTGACTCCTTCTTGTGACAGCATCACGTTAACACCATATTCCTTTTTAGTTTCGAATGGCTTTCCGCTATCTAAGCATGTTATTTCGCTCAATCGCACTATGTTCATTTTATATCCGATGAATTTTCTCTCAAAATAAAGGAACTTGGATCTTTTACACTGCGATTCAGAGAGGGTCTTCACATTCCAGAAATCAATCTTCAATCAAGGAGTAATCATTCCAGTTTCGAAACCAATTGGAAAAAGTTCGAGTGCTTTCAGACTGAGCTTTGCGCCATTGAGAGTTGCGCTAGTATAAACCTGCACTCAGGCATCAAATATGCCGCCATTCACATACTCACTGACAGCGGCTCTCAAAGCACTGATCTTCCACTTGATCGGTTCAAAATCAGTTTTAAGTTGCTTCGTTAGTCTACAAAACTTGGCCCAATACAATAAAGTAAAATTGTGGTGGGTACCGTGTCATATAGGCGTTGACAGCAACGAAACTGCAGCTCTACTAGCCAGAAAAGACTCATCTGAGTTGTTCATTGGACCAGATCCCTTTGGGGGAATATCTGATTCTGCTTCTAAATACGCCCTAAACAGTTGGGAAAGAAGTATGTGCATTTCCCATTGGAATAACAAGCAAGGTCTTAGACAAGCTAAAAGAGCTGTCCGACACTTCTAAAAAAATGCAGTTAATACCATTAAGTGAGAATATTTGAGGATATCACCTGCCGCATCTGTCTAGAAGAGGACGAAACCACAGAATACATGCTATGTGAGTGTGCAGCTCTGTGCAGAATTAGGAGAAGCTTTTTTTTAAGGAGCTTTCATAAGGAAAGTAGAGTTATTGCTGTTATAAGAGAAGGCCCCTGGCACAATAGATCTTTATTGGTTGCAGTGCCTGTATACCCTAAAAGGGTGGCGACAAACATATAACAAAATCATTTCTTATTAGCGTCGTTTACTGTAGCAACCAGGATTCGGTATTGCAGGGTACTAACCCACGTTACCTACCTAGAACAGCTAGACCGGACACACTGCCCAGCGACCAGCAGTAGGAGGTAAGGCAAGCACTTGATTACGAACTTTGTTGTTACACTACTGGCTCAAACCAAGTTTCGAGCAGTCAGTAGTTTCCCAAAAAATTTTTATAAATATGTGTAACTGGTCACAACTTGAACGCCAAGAAGTCAAAAATGTGCATGAAAGCATATCAAGCGAATGTGACAACACTCTTCTACAAATTTTAAGTATATAATTTCATAACACAATTATTTGGCATATGAAATAAGAGGGAAATTATAAACGTCAATTTATAGACACATGCCGGAGAGCGTTAGCAAAGTCCTTTGTTTATTTTATAATTTTTGTTGGTGCTAATCAGTAAATACACACACCGCACACAATGTCTCGTTTAATATATCCGCGCAGCCAGCCACATCCAAAGAGCAGTCCCCCAAACAAGCTTTACACTCAACTCATAGATCCGGTTCTACGAAACAAAGTACATCCACCAAGTGGAGCTTTTCTATCTCAAGAACCCCCCACACCACTTAATAAATTACTACGTTCGGCGTGAGTGCCACAAAGGTCTATTGTGCTATCACTTCTAATCACACGAAATCTGAGTGTGTATCTGTGTTACATAATACCGACTATATTGTGTGTGTGCCAGCTGTCCAAAAAAAAAAAAAATCTCGTCGCGCATTTCGTATAAAAATTCGGCGGTGTTTAGTCAATTCCGTGATTTAGTCGCAATCAGTTGTTACGCTGACCGTCCCAAGATGACCATTTTAAACAAATCCGGCATCCGTATTCCGCATTATTTGGATAAGAAATTCTTCGTTGACACTCTCGAAGATGGCCTCCGTGAATCTGGTATTCTGTTGAATCAAATAAGCTTTGAAATGGGCAGCAATGCCGGCGATAACTACTGCAGTAGTATCTATCGAGTGAAGCTTAATTTTCTTCGACGGAACAGTTCATTTGCGGAAGAGATCTCGGTCATTGTCAAGACAATTCCGGTTACTAGTAGTACGCAGTTTTTGGATGATGTTGGCGTATTTATAAAAGAAAAGATTGTGTACTGTGATGTGCTGCCAAGATTGGAAATTTTATTGGATGATGTTAAACTTGGGGCAAAGTGAGTGACCCTCCCTGTGACGTATACTAAATACATATAAATACTGTGTGGCTCTAGGTTTTTCTATTCGATTAAGGAGCCGGTACAGACTATTGTGTTTGATGATTTAAAGGTTTATGGGTTCACCACTGCGAGCAGACAGGATGGACTTGATTTCAATCATTGCCAGATTATTCTCCAAAGACTTGGACAGCTGCATGGCAGTTCCATGGTTTTGGCCAAAAAGGTAAAAGAGTTCCTTTCGCTCTTTCAAGCAAATGAACTTTATTGTTTCTTTAAGGACCCATCTATTTTACCGAGATTTCAAGAGGGGATGCTCTCCAAACCCACTCTTCAACTATCGGAGACATTTGACAAAATGTTCGGCAATAATCTGGGACAATTGGCTGTTCTTGTATCGGAATGGCCAGGCTACGAACAAATTGCCGACAAGCTAAAGAAATACCGAGCAAACTTCAAGCCGAAAACTATTGACATTGGAAAGCCTAAGTACGGTGAAATCTCAGTCCTCAACCATGGTGACTTGTGGACCAGCAACTTTATGTTTAGTTATGATAGGGAGGAACCCACGAAACCTGTTGATGCCATATTTGTAAGTCTTTCTGCAAATCCGAATAATGATCTGATAGATCTCTTTCCAAGGTTGACTTTCAATTAAGTTACTTCTGCAGTCCCGGATGTGATATAAACTTCTTCCTCAACACCAGCGTCCAGTATGACATCTTGGTGAATCGAAGGGATGAGCTCATTGATATTTACTATGAATCCTTCTCGAACACCTTGCGATCTCTTAACTATGTGAACATTCCTACGATTGAAGATCTCAGAAGCGAGCTTCGACAACGGGAAGCCTATGGTCTGTTTGGGCTGTTTGGCTTTCTACCAATGATTACTTTGGACAAGGAAATGTCAGAAGATAGTAGCATAGAGTCCATATCGAACGAGGAAGAAAATCGAAAGAAATTAGAAAAAGTTTTCGCGAATGAAAAGCTGCACAAATATTTTCGGTATGGTTTGAAACGATTCGACGAATTGGGAGTTTTAGACGAGGTTTCCACTTGATGGTTTTTTTTTTTGTTGAGTTATAAGATAATGTGAAGGAATGCCAAATATAATAATTAATAAGCGGTTGGTTATCGAAAATTGCAAAAATAACAAATGTAGGTAAATTTTTCTTTATTGGTGTTATCAGGGTTATTGCGATTAG
This sequence comes from Brachypalpus laphriformis, assembly GCA_945910035.1. Classification (NCBI taxonomy): domain Eukaryota; kingdom Metazoa; phylum Arthropoda; class Insecta; order Diptera; family Syrphidae; genus Brachypalpus; species Brachypalpus laphriformis. The sequence continues at coordinate 9,648,481 of OX246753.1, read as the reverse complement.
CATAGACAGTGTTAAAGATAGTTCCGTATCTTAAATATAATGCGATATGGAAATGGTGCTCCACCACGCGTAGCTTGGGCAATTGACGGCTTTGATTGATTTGATTTTAATTGATTTCATCCGTCTGCTTAAATGCGTATAAATTATGCATAATATAACAATGATACCGTAACTTGGTGTGAACTGTGACATTACGATTTCGATCGTGATCTATGATGGTCCACTCTTAAAAAAAAAAACTCAATGGCTTAACTCATTTCAATTCTATCAGATTGCTCAGTCCACTGTGTTCATACATACATACATAATGAATGAGTTACGGTAATATTATTCCTAATGAATTTAAAATACGATCGTCTTATTTGAGATAGGTTGTACAAAGTTTACAGCTCGATATATATAATAGACGCTCGAAATAGCAACCACCAGACCTTACACCAAGGAAGGATTTCTACCTGCAGTATAAAGGACAGTATGGGGTATGAGTCCTCGGGGCAGTGTCGCACCTACTCGCCTTGGAGTTCGGAGGTACCCCCCAGGGAAGAGAGATAACACCACGAATTTTAAAGAAATATTCATTGACCATGGTCCAGTTACGATTTCAATTGAAGGTAACGCGAGTGGGTAGCGATAGTGTAGTGATAACGTCATCGATTACCACGCTATTGGTTCATGGTTCAAATCCTAATGTCAGCAAGCATTTATTTATTTATTTCTCATTAAATATTCTTTATATAGGGTGGGCCAACTACAAGTTTCTTTTTAAAAATGCAATAAAATGAACAAAATGAAATCTTTTCTATGTATTATGGCTTTATTAGTAAGAGCAAATATTCCCATTAATTATAGAATACAACGTCGTTCAATTAGCTGCCTCGGCTGGCCTCGCAGTAGCGCATTCTATCACTCCAATTTTCCAAGACCTTGTTGATGGTTTCGGGCTGTAGCTCACGGATTGCTTGGATGATATTGCCCTTAAGTGCTTGAATCGTTTCCCGATCGTTGGCATAACATCGGTCCTACACGGTTCCTCACAAAAAAAGTCCAAAGGGGTCAAATCGCAGCTCCGAGGCGGTCAATTGACATCGCCAAGACGGCTGATAACACGATTTGGGAATTTGGTGCGCAAAAGACCGATTGTGGCATGGGCTGTGTGGCATGGCGCACCATCCTGCATGAACCAGAGGTCGTCCAAATCCATGTCTTCAATTTCAGTAAAAAAAAAGTCGTAGTAACATGGCTCTGTAACGCCCACCGTTGTTCCCAGTCTCATTTTGGAAGAAAAATGGTCCAATGATGTCACCACTCCACAATACGCACCAAACTGTCACTCTCTGTGGATGCATTGGCTTTTCGACAATAATGTGCGGGTTTTCCGAGCCCCAGATGCGGCAATTTTGTTTGTTAACGTAGCCGCCGAGATTAAAATGTGCCTCGTCAGAAAAGATGACTTTTAACCCAAAATCGTTGTCCAATTCAAGCTGCTCTAAGGCCCAAACTGCGAAGCGATAACGAAGCGGATGGTCGTGAGCTTTCAATTGCTGAATCAATTGGATCTTGTAAGCGAATAATCCCAGATCTTTGTACAGAATTGTCCTCAGGCTAGTGCGTGAAATGTTGAGCTGTTGAGATCGATGACGAGTTGATGTTCGTGAATTGAGTCTCACACTCTCGGCTACAGCAGCCACATTCTCGTCTGTGCGCACCGTACGACGACGGGGACTATGAGTGTTGTCCACTGGCAGACCAGCCTCACGAACTTTTTGCATAAACTTGCGTACAGCAGGCACAGTGGGTGCTTCATTTCGGCCAAAACTTCTTTTCAAAAACCGCACTATTTGGGCTACACAGCACTCACTTTGGAAATAAGTTTTCAATACTTCCCAATGAGGTTCAAGCGTAAAGCGACTTATTTCGTTCTGCGGAGGTATGATACTGACTTTCTGTTAAGATTTCGAGTGGGAAACAGCTGTCAGTGTCAAAATAACCTATGATTTAAAAAGAAATCACTAGATGGCCCACCCGTTACATATATCAGATGAATTAATTGCGAAAGCTTATGTCTAAATTATTGCGAAGGCATAACACTGGCAGTCGATTGGTCATATGGCTGTAAAAATTGTACACTCTGTGTGAAGATTGGTATATCTATCATAGCAGGTGATTGTAAAAAAACTACTGTGAATCAGAAGCGAAAGACAAAATAACAACAAATCTCCTCAATTATCTGGACAGCAACCCCGAAGTTTTTCTAAAACCTAACATCTGAGTTTTAAAGGGTCACTGCTTTGAAGTTTAGTTTGCACAACTTGTCGTATTGCTAATGGCTAACCAGCGGGGTTTTGCCAGTGTTCTGGACTTTAAGTCCGAATTATGGCTTGTGGATAAGTATGGCTGTGTTGGTTAGTATTGTCTTGGTAGTCTATCTGGTAGACCGCATTTGCGCGTCTATCCTTTTCCGAAACATTTTGGAGTCAAAACACGCTATTGCCATATTTGCTCCCCTTGCGATTGTGAATAGGATCTTTGGGTGAAAATTATGAAGTCACAGTAGCATTTCGTTAATTTTACAATATTATACCGCGAAAATATTATCGATGTATTTTAAAGCATTAAAATAATATGGCAGTGATAAAAGAAAAAAAAAAAATAACTCAGGTGTGCATATGTGGACGCAGTATTATAAAAGGCTATATAAAGCAAACAAAAATTATATGCGTTGCGTGCTTTCGATGCGTTACTCTGCATCATTTCCAACCAAGTGGAAGCTTACCTTCAGGGAGACTGATACCTTTTCAGTTGACACAGTTCAGAACAGTGTTGCCACTTTACCACAATTGTGGTAGATCTACCACAATTTAGAACGTTTTTCAAATCTACCACATCTACAACGGAATGCAAAAATTCTACCACGGTTTTTTAATTTTGTCCTGCCCGTATTAAATCAACCAATTCAACTCGGTTCCCTTGGAAAATATGTATATACATCCGTTTCGAAAATTCAACACATGCCTACATTCAACGAATTTTTCATTCATTTGTGTGGAAACCCTTTCTCGCCATCGTCATCCGCACATCATTTGATGCAATGCATTCGTTCTTGTATGTATAGAGTAGCAGGTATGTATATGTATGTAATATTTTTCTTTAAATAAGTAGGTCGTAATAGAAACATCGTTAGAAGTTGTTATGAATAAATATTTTTTGAAAACGGATGCCACTAATGTCAATATTATCAAATCTACCGCCCTTTATCTAAATCTACCACATTTTTTTCTCCAATCTACCACTTTTTTTCAAAATTCAAGTGACAACACTCAGAACCATGCGTTCCAAGCGTTCTTACGGGCCTACACAATATACAAAAGATACTAGGCAAATGCAACAAAGTGAGAACAAGTCTTTCGTGATGCTGCAAATATTACGAAAGTTAACACTACAACAGCAAAGGAAATATGCATAAAAAAAAAAAAAAATAGCTACTATAAGTCTTTGTGTGAGCGGAAGAAGAAGATGCACTTCAATGATATCGCCAGGGATTTGGGTGCTGGCTCGAATACTAAAACATATTTATACATAATGTCACAAAAATCTTTGTTGGCTTAGTTGACCGTGAAGTTAACAAAATGGGTAAAAGATAATAAAAAACTAAGTCAGTTGCAAAAAATAAAAGAGTTGTCGTATATGACCATCTGCAGACTGATGTAGATAGATCGATGAGCGTATTGCAATCAAGGCTCTCAGCAGTAGAGAGATACAAACTTGCCCAGTACCGCATGAAGACGAAGGAAGTGCAGCGTAGTGTGAGATTATGATATGCCCCAACGGCTGACGAAGAAGCAAACAGATGCGATAGTAGGGCCATCTACAGCATAACCAAGGAGCTTACGGATAATCAGAGGTTTGCGAAAGCTTGTGCAAACACTGCTGCGAAGCCATAACATATGGCTGGAAAATTTGTTCGCTCTGTTTGATGATTGATTCGCCTATGACGTCGGTAATCGCGAAAAAAATACAGTCAATCAGAAGCAAACACAAAAAATAATAAAAATCTCCCCAGTTATCTGGACGCCACTCCTAGAGTTTCTCTGAAACATAAACAACTGAGCTTCAAACCACTACAGCAAATCTTTCTCTGACTCTCTCTATCTTTTCCAACGCCCACACTGTGTAAAAACATGTTAAGGGTATTCATAACTCCTTGAGTGCGTGGAAATTACATAAAAAAAAAAGCGGTCGGGATTGATGACATAACTGCCGAGCTCTTTCAAGCGATGCCAAATACATAGGCCATACTGCAAATGAGCAGTTACTACAGGAGGGGAAAGGATAGAGTGTGGGAACTGGAGAGGTACATATATATTTATTTATTCATCTCCAAGTAATTTAAACTTTATAGACTACAATAATAATAATAATATATGATAATATCAACAACTAATTGAATTTAAAAAAAAAAAAAAAAAAAATATGAAAAATTATTAGAGATTCATAATCATATTTTTACAAACATTTCTGTCTAAATTGAAGTCAATGACAATATCGAGTTCATTTTAATTAATACATGCAACATTTATCAACAACTCAGTAACTCAGAGGAAAAAAGTTGAATATCGTTGAAGGAGTGAAATCCAAAGACGGTAGACTTCTTTTCAATGAGGAGGACATCTTACGCAGATGGAGCGAGCACTTTTCAGAATTGCTCAATCCCGAACAGGGCACCAACGATGACAGACCTATGGTCGAGAGTTGGGCGGAAAGTAGTCCTACGGTAGAGGAAGTAACTTTGGCGATCAAAGCGCTAAAAATTGGCAAATCTGCTGGTGTGGATCAAATTCGGCCAGAAATGCTCAAGGCTTTAGGTAAAGAGGGAGTTCAATGGCTCTCGCGTGTCATTAAAGTGGCCTGGGAATGCGGTGAAACACCTGGTGATTGGCAAATGGGGGTGATAGTTTCTCTTTTTATAAAAACGGGCAAAAGAGATTGCGCCAACTATAGGGGTATATCTCTTTTAAGTCTCCCTGGAAAAGTCTTCGCTAAGGTGCTAGAAAAGCGTTCCAGAGCTGTGGTTGAGGACAGTTTGAGGGATGAGCAGTGCGGTTTTCGTCCCGGTGGAAGCACAACCGACCAGTTGTTCACTCTCAGAATGGTTCTTGAGAAGGCCTGGAAATATGCCAAACCTATCTACACTTGTTTTGTGGATTTGGAAAAAGCATATGATAGGGTTTCTCGAGGCAAACTCTGGAGTGTTCTGCAGGAGTATGGGATTGCTGGTTCCCTGTTAAGGGCGATTCAGTCTTTATATACAAACTGTAGAAGTTGTGTTCGGATAAACGGTGTTAAATCAATACCTTTCACTGTGGGCGTTGGACTCCGCCAGCGGTGCGTTTTGTCACCTCTCCTCTTCATTGTATATATGGATTGGATGTTATAGCGTAGCCGTGGCGGGGAATGTTTCAAAGTGGGAGACCTAATGATTAGTCATCTGCTCTTTGCTGATGATTTGGTCGTCCTTGGGTCCTCTCAAACCGAACTTCAGCGCGCACTCGAAAGGTTTGTAGCCGTTTGTGATGATGCTGGAATGAAGATCAACGTGAACAAATCGGAAGTAAAGGTCGTTTCCAAAAAAACCCATTCATTGCACCCTGCATGTTAGTGGAGTCCCACTGAAGCAGGTGGAGAAGTTTAAGTACCCCGGGGTTTTATTCACGAGTGATGGGAGGAGCAATGCCGAGTTATCCTGTAGAATTGGTCAGGCTGGATCAATTTTGAGAGAGCTTGGCCAATCTGTTATAAGGAAGGCCGAACTTAGTGTTCAAGCTAAGCTATCGGTTTTTAACTCGGTGTATGTTCCAACTCTCACCTATGGTCATGAAATTTGGGTAGTGACCGAAAGAATAAGATCGCGGATACAAGCTGCCGAAATGAGATCCTTCGCGGTGTTGTTGGAATAACTCGTAGGGATCGAGCGCGCAACACCAGAGTACGCGAGGCGCTCAACGTTGAGCAGCTACTTCTCCGAACGGAATGATCTATGCTTCGATGGTTTGGTCACGTAGTGCGTATGCCCCCAGACCGGCTTCCAAGACGCGCCATGGTTGCCGTGCCATCAGGTAGGCGACTTCGCCGAAGGCCTAGAAATAGATGGTTGGATCAAGTCCGACATCTCTCCTGGAGCCGCTTAGGGATTCCTCCTGATGAATTGGAGTCAATGGCGGAGGATCGAGAAGGATGGAGAGTCCACCTGAGCATCCTACCCCCGCGACCCTCATGAAGGATTAGCGGGCCATTGAAAACGATTGAATGAATGAATGAAATGAACATTTATCGGATCGTTTTCAGCATAATTGGTTCTATGTCTGGAAACATAAAAGAAGTTATTATCTCTGGGTCGCAAATTACGAGCAGGAACATAAACATTAAATAATAAGTGTAGCATAGGGCATTCAATGTGACCAGTTAAGATATCACGAGCAAAAAGAACAGAATAGTAAACCCTTCTCTTTTCAAGAGATTTAAGATTAATTAGCACATCTAGTGGGTCAATTATTATCACCCCACGATAAGTTTCTAATAGCAAATCTAGTAAATCGTCTTTGAATTCTTTCGATACGGATCGTACTATTGCAATAATATGGATTCCATACAACTGAACAATATTCAAGTAATGAGTAATGAATTGCGAGACACAAACCCATCATAGAACTGGCTTTAGAAATAATGTAATCAATGTATGCAGAGAAACATAGCTGTGTGTCGAAAATTACACCAAGGTCTTTTTGGTTAGAGCTCCTTTGAAATTTGAAGTCGAGAATCGTATATATTATAGGTGATCTAATTCTATAGTATGATGAAACCGTGCACTTATTAATATTAAAATTTAAGCCATTGGCTATACACCAACGTGTTATATTATCAACCTCTTCTTGGTGTTGTAGCACATCCGAAAAAGACTTAATAGACTTGTAAATTTTTAAGTCATCAGCATACAGAAGATAGCTGGAGTTTGATATATATGAGGGTAAGTCATTTATAAATGAAACGAATAATAAAGTAATTTATAAATAAAACGAATAATAATGGTCCCAAATGGCTACCCTGTGGTACCCCAGACAAATATAAAATCTCTTTAGAAATGACGGAACATACTGCCTACGGTTAGTTAAGTAGTTACTTATCCAGCTTAGGATATTTCAATGAAATCCAATCAATTCCAACTTCTTAACAAGAACATTATGTTGAACACGATCAAATGCCTTAGAAAAATCTGTATAAATAGAATCAACCTGAAGACGCTATTCCATGTTGCGAAGACAGTAGTTAGTAAAAACTACTAGATTCGTAGTTGTGATCTTCCGGCAACAAATCCATGCTGACATTCAGAAATGTGATTACGCACAATATCATACAACTTATTTTTCACAATAGCTTCGAATATTTTGGGAATTAGTGGAAGCTTAGCTATAGGTCTATAATTCTCGATAGCTCTCTTTGACCCAGACTTATGGATTGGAGTAATAAAAGAACTCTTCCAGCAATCTAAAAATTCGCCGCGATTCAAAGAATCGTTAAAAATAATGCACAGTGGCCGTACTATATTAAGCCTGATTAATTTTAGGAATAGAGATGGAAATCTGTCAGGGGGAATAATCGTGTTTGATCCAAGAGATGATAATTCATGGAGAACCTCATCCTCGGTTATAGATAATAGGCCCAAATCAGTGATTGTGTTGCTTGGGAGCATTGTACTGCAAATAATTGATTCATTTATAAAGTCGATTGGGAAAATGTAGCAAACATATCAACATAGAAGGAATTCCAAACGATTTACGTTTGCTATTAAGAAATGCCCAAAACGTTTTAGAGTCTTTTTTGCTATTAGATTCAACAGACCAAATGTACTGTCTATATACAAATTTCTTTAGAAATTCATACTCATTTCTTAACCGAATAGATTTGCCTCTTGAAGAAATCGTGGTTTTACTTTTTTTATAAGCCTTTAGCATATCATTTTTAAGTCTAGATAAACTTTTATTAAACCAAATGGGCCTATTAGAACATTTTACTCTCTTAATTGGTACACAATTTGAAATGACTGTTTCTAAAATGTTTCCAAACGTAGAGTAAGCATTACACAAATTCGAAGAATCAAGAGCTTCGTACCAGTTAATTACAGATAAATATGAGTTAATTGCGTCATAATCCGCTTTGGTAAAATCAAATTTAAAGTTTTTTTTTATTAGTACAATTATCAAAAATAAAACAATTCAATAATAGCCGTATTTTATTATCACCCAATATCCATATAGACCACACGACGAAAATAAAACGATCCGGATCTGGATCAACGAAATTATTTTCCTTGTGTCTTGTAGTGTGGTTATGTAACCTACCAAGGAATAAAAAAGAATTCTAGATCTCGAAATTGATCCTGATAGAAAGCAAGATCTCGTATTGTTGTTGTATTGCATAGAAATCAATGATCCATATGGATCATGAGCGATAATAAAATACGGCTAATGATAGGTTAAAAGAAACATGTAGTGCTTTGTGAAAAACACTATTGTTTGACATTAGAAAGTCTACCTCGGTAACAGAAGTCTCAAGTTCTTTATCAACATACACTAAATATAATATCTTGCCCATCGAATTACGAACTAAATTTAATTGAATTAAGTTTAAAGCTGACATGTTATCAACAACCTCGAACTCAAAATCTTTTAAAACTTTAAGGCCGGTATTCACCGACCAATCTTAAACTAAGAGCTTCATAAACCTATTCACCAACCAATAATAGTGCAGATTTATTAGCGCTCATAAGACTTATGAGTGGTCCCAACCACTCTTAAGTTATTAGTGCTCATAACTTAGGAATTTCGAAAGCTATCGAAATCAGCTGTGAACTGTCACTCAGACCAAACAAAGGACAAGCTGCATTGGCGAAATGCAAAAGAAGAAATGCCGACGAATTTAATGCCTCCAGCATTTCCGTCAAAAGAACTGCCAACCAAATAAAAAATAAAATGTGCCGTGATTAATTCTGACTAAAATCAGGAAAATACAATGTTTTCTTTTTCATTGGCATTTCTCCCAGTTCGAAAGAGAGTTCGGAAACTCATTTTAGAACGCGTTTGGAAATCCGAAAATAAATTTTTCGCATATTCGAATTAGCATGGACACAATCCTATTAGTGCTTGGTGAATAAAAAAAAAAAAAATAAATATTTGGCGCGACAGCTCATTAAGTGCCAGGGCCTAGCTTCTCGCAACCACTCATGTTGTGTGCGTTATATTTTTCGTACGAATGGAAGGGACCTACAGTTTAGTGCCGTATCCGAACGGCGATTTGAGAAGCTTTTTCGAGACAACAATACTCTCGGATGTTTGTCAGACGCTCGCGAGAGGTGGGACCGTGAAAAAACTTTTTGGTGTTTTGTAGGATTCGAACTTGGAACCTCACGCGTAGTGATCCGACACACTAACCACTTACGCCACGGCGCCCACTTGCTTGGTGAATACGTAGCAAAAAATTAAAACTAAGAGCTTCATAAAATTAAAGTCGATTTAAGAGCGCTTGGTAATTACCGGCCTAAACGGCATAATACATTTCTCATGTTCAGAAAAAGTCCATTTAACATCTGATAAATTAAAATCCCCTAATACAACAGCATACGAATTTTCATCTAACAATGTGACCATTTGCTTAATATTAGAAATAAGAGCTTTATAAATTGCATTATCCGGGTTAGGAGGAATGTAACACACAAAAAAATATATTTTTATTGGCTTTAGTTAGTTTTATTAGAAAGCGAGCAATCAACACATACACAAATTTGTTCGATCGTTTGCTCTTATAGCAAGAACGTACAGCCAGCAAAACGCTACCTCCTCTGTTGAAGCCAGTTTGGATAGGACATCGATCATTTCTGTATATCTACGTCAAATTCAGCAGAAAAAAATTCAGAAGAGAGAACTTACAGATCTTCATAGAACAACGCGTCGAGTAATGTCCCAACTACATCTACTCTTCAACGATTTTCAGAAGGCTTTCTACCGATTAAATCGAGATGTTATCTGGTTAGCCTTACGCAAAAGAGGCATCGCAGAAAAACTGGAGGCTATTACAAAAGCTGCATATGAGAGGGTAACTGTAATGTTTTGCACAAGGGTGTGTGCACTTTGAGCTCCAAAGCGGAGAACGATAGGGGTGTATACTTTCACGGTTGTTGTTCTTAGTGGTCATTAGCCATGTACTTCGGACAACACTGACTGAAGGAAACTACGGGACCAAATGGATTATAACTTCGTATGAAGAACATCGGAACTACGCTGACAATGTCTGCTTACTTCCACTTAAGATAATAAACCTGCATTTAACAGTCCAACATCTGGAACCCAAATGCGAGTCCGTGGGTTGGCACGACTGGAGATCACCGGTGTCATAGAAGAAAGATCGAACAATACTAAAACAGGAGCATGCACGTGTCAAACAACAAACACCATCGCAATATGGTGCAAAAAATTGTATTGCCAAACTGTATCATGTGGGCGCCGTGGCGTAAGTGGTTAGTGTGTCGGATCACTACGCATGAGGTTCCAAGTTCGAATCCCAGAATATACAAAAAAGTTTTTTCACGGTCCCACCTCTCGCGAGCGTCTGACAAACATCCGAGAGTATTGTTGTTACGAAAAAGCTTCTCAAATCGCCGTTCGGATTCGGCATTAAACTGTAGGTCCCTTCCATTCGTGTGAAAAATATAACGCACACAACATGAGTGGTTGCGAGAAGCTAGGCCCTGGCACTTTAAAGAGCTGTTGCGCCAAATATTTTTTTTTTTCTGTATCATTATGGTAATACTTGCAAAAAGGAAAGGCACTACCCCGCCAGGCACTACCACTGCTGTGCATGGTACTGATCCTGGACCGAGCAGAAGTGTTCGGTACAGAGCTATACGGATTCCGGGGGCTAGCACAATAATGAAACAGTTTGGACGCAATTTGAGGGTCGCGAGTTGGAACGTTGGAAGCATGACCGGTCGAAGTTACGAGCTGGAAGCGATGATGAATAGAAGGCGGGTGGACATCTTCTGTGTCCAAGAGACGAAATGGAAAAACACCGGGAATCGGGCGCGTTTCTTGGACGTTAGGACAAAAGATTACAAGATGTTCTACTACGGAACGGAAAAGGCTAAGAAGGAATCGGTATCATCCTTGCGGCAGAGCTACTTGGAAACGTCTTGAGCATTTCGAAGTCCAGCGACCGTTTGATGTCTCTCAAACTAGTAATACAAGGAGAGGTGTGGAATATTGTCAGTGCATATGCTCCCCACAATGGGTGCAATCAGAGAGATAAAGATGCATTTTGGGTAGATTTCCACAATCTCCTTAAGAACATCCCAAAGGAAGAGTTTCTGTTTTTTGGAGGAGATTTGAATGGACATGTCGGGAAATCAAACGAAGACTATGAAGACTGCCATGGAGCACTAGGATATGGCACCAGGAACCTTCCTGGTGAAGACATCCTAAGCATGTGCAAATCACACGGTCTTATCGTGTTAAATACCATTTTTATCAAACAAAGCCGACACCTGATCACTTACAGCAGTGGCGGAGATGAAACTCAGATTGACTACCATTTGGTAGCGAGTTTCATGAAGCCTCGGGTAAAAGATTGCAAAGTGATCCTGGGAGAGGCAATCGCTCGGCAACACCGTCTCCTGCTAACAGAAATTTTTATGAAAACAAAAGAAAAGCAAACAAACAAGGGTCTCTGAGAAAATCAAGTGGTACAATCTGGACAAAGAAAAAGGCGATGCTTTTATTTCCGCAATGAAAAATTACCTCTCTCACACCATCAACGGAGCTGAGGATGAAGAGTGCAGAGCACAAAATATGTGCGATTCCCTACAGCGAACTTGCTTAAAGAAGGCCAAATCACTGCTAGGAGCTTCAAAAGGCCACCATCAACACGCCAAAGAAACATGGTGGTGGAGTGATGAAGCTAAGAAAGTGATAAATGAGAAGAAAGCGGCTTTCAAAGCTTGGTCAAAGTGCCCCTCTAATAATAGTGACGAAAAAGCTCGCCTCGAAATGGAATACAGATGTTGCAAGAAAAAAGCGAAGAAGAAGTGCGCCCCGCTTCAAGCAGAGAGTACGGAGGGCCTGTATTGGGAGCTGGAGAAAATATTTTCCCCGGTTGCTGATGCAAACCAGGCTATCCAGGAGCTGCGAAGACACAATATAACCAAGAGTGCCACTATCTTCAAAATAGCCGCCCAAAGAAGGAGGAATGCTCAGGAGATTCGTTCGCCAAAGTTCATTAGCAATGCTCATGGCCAGCTTCTTGTGGAAGACGACAAAATTCTGCAGAGGTGGCGGCAGTATTGTGAAGAGCTTTTAAATGAACAGTTTCCCCGGCTATACTTTCCAAGAGCCACCCCTAACTGTGAAGAAATACCCGACATTACAGTCGAAGAAGTTGGTGAGGCGGTCAAAAACTCCAACAAACGAAAAGCCGTTGGGCCAGACGAGATACCCTCTGAGTTCTGGAAAAAGATGGGAGACATCGGGTTCAGATGGCTCAGAATTCTCATCTCCAAATTCGTGAGAGGTGATCCAATGCCGAATGAATGGAGGGAAAGTTACCTTCTCCCTGTATACAAAGGGTAGGGTGATACGCGAAACTGTGATAACTACCGTTCGATCAAGCTGATGTCACACCCCATGAAGATGGTTGAGCGGGTATTAGGTGGCCGACTGCGAAAAATAATACTGCTATCTGATGATCAGTGCGGGTCTGTCTCGGGTAAATCAACCACAGATGCAATCCAAAGTTTAAGGATCATAATGGAAAAACATCGTGATTCCTTAAGGGACTTGCATATTGTATTGGTTGACTTTAAAAAGGCATTTGACAGACAACCACGAGATCTGATATGGGTGGCGCTAAGACATCGAGGGGTTCCAGAAACCTATGTACAGATGATCATGGACATGAACGAAGGAGCAAAGACAAGAGTAAGATGCCCCGCTGGAGTAACCGAAGAGTTCCCAATCAAAGTTGGGGTGCACCAGGGAAGCGTTTTAAGTCCTTTGCTCTTTATTACGGTCCTTGATTATCTGCTTGAAGGTAAAGTGATGGACCCCAAGGTACATCAGTTATTCTTTGCTGACGATAGAGCCATCATAAGTGAGGATCCTACATCCCTGCAACGAGCACTTGATGTGTGGGTGGACGTTTTGGAGGGAAATGGGTATCGCATTAGTTCAAAAAAGACAGAGTACTGTGCTGCCCGTTCTCTGATCCACTCAGCCCTATTCCAGACATTTATTTGAATGGAACAGTGCTTCCCAAGTGCGAAAAGTTCAAATATCTGGGATCTATGATCAATAGCAAAGCAACTTGTGATGACGACATCAATCATCGCGTAAGCGTAGGGTGGATGAAGTGGCGAGAAAATTCCGCTATCTTCTGTGGCAGAAAAATGTCCCCTAAGTTGAAAGGAAGGCTCTACACCGCAGTTGTACGTCCAGCGCTCACATACGGTTCACAATGTTGGACGATGTACAAAAAGTATGAGAGTAAATTAACGGCAGCTGAAATGAAGATGCTTCGCATGACAGCAGGAGTGACAAAGCTTGATCAAATAAGAAGTTCGAAGATCCGTGGAAGATTTCACATCAAGGAAACCATCGTACAAAAAATAGAGTGCGACCGGCTCAGTTGATATTGCCACGTTCAAAGGATAGATCATTTGAACCCTGTTAAAAAGGCAATATCAACGTTCCAAAGACATCGCGATGTAGGAAAGGCAGGCCTATAAACGCCTGGATCAGACAAATGCGACGACATCGGCATTTCATTGGCCTCAGTAACCGAGTGATCCAAAATCGGCAGGCCTGCCGATATTTTCTGAGGTCAAATAGGCGAACCCCACAGGCGGATCAGTAGAAATGCGGTGAAGTGGGAGGGTTGTGATCCCTTGTTTTCGGATCATAGCCTCGCTGATAAAAGGAAGAAGAAGAAGACTAAAGCCCTGAGCACTTAAAAAAAAAATAAAAACAAAAATATTTGGCGAAACAACTCTTTAAGTGCCAGGGTCTAGCTTCTCGCAACCACTCATGTTGTGTGCGTTATATTTTTCACACGAATGGAAGGGAACTAGAGTTTAGTGTCGTATCCGAAGGGTTTGAGAGACTTTTTCGAGACAACAATACTCTCGGATGTTTGTCAGACGTTCGCGAAAGGTGGGACCGTGAAAAAACGTTTTAATGTCTTCTGCGATTCGAACTTGGAACCTCACGCGCAGTGGTCCAACACACTAACCACTTACGCCGCGGCACCCACGGAGCACTTCAAAATCTCACACTAAATTCAATATTGCCGGTCGAAGAAGTTTCTTTCTTCTTTTCTTTACTTTTTTTTTTATTATTGTTAACTCTTCAAGTAGTGCCTGGAAATACAAATAATAACCACATAAATGGTCCTTATCAATGTATCGACATAAAACTATCACTGGTGATACTACATTTTGTATCTTAAAATTTCATTGAAGCAAATGTTAATATCTTTTAGTCATGATAGTCTGGCTGATAACCTCATATACTAGTTTCGTTGGTAACGCATATCTCTGACAGCGATTATTTCAGAGATGCTTTTTTTTGTGTTGAGACAACTGTCGTCTGCACGCTTTGGCAATTTTAGTGATGGAGCGATAAGTATTATAAGCAAGCAAATGGTCGTTCTGCAAGAAGTGCATTACGCGCATTGTGTGATTTTTTCGGTCAACATAACTGGCAATCTGACAATAAGCCATTTGGTGTAGAAATCTCGAGTTTCTATGTCGGTGCAGATCGTGAAGACATCTGTGCGCTCTCACCCAGGTCTTTCCACCAAGAATATTGCTGTTGTGAAAGAAAGAGTAGTCCAGATCCCGACAACTCAGTTCGTCATCGTACACAGCAACTGAACGTTTCCTGCAGCACCACTCAGCAAATTTTAACAAAATAACTGTTTTTATATATTGTACATACAAATTCACACATTTCCAACTAAACGGATACGTAAGCAAGCAAAACTGTCGCATTTGGGGTACTGAAAATCCACAAGTCATCCAAGAGAAACCTATGCACCCACACCGAGTCACTGTTTGGTGCGGTCTTTGGGCTCGTGGAATCATCGGACCCTACTTTTGCTGATAACGCTATTACGGTGAATAGTAAATTTAATCCTGTTATGTTAACAAACCTTTTATCCCGTGAATTGGATGGCAAAAAAAAAAACCAAAAATATTGGGATGGCAAAGACTTCAACAATATGTGGTCATATGTGGCCGCTATTTGTCATAAAGCGCGAGAAACAATGGCTGTATTGCCAATGAAATTCCCAGGACGCATTATCCCACGAAGCAACGATGTTAAATAGCCGCTGTGGTGTTCCGGTTTACCATCATTGGACTTTTTTCTCTGGAGCTACGTGAAAAGTAAGGTCTATAATAAGCCTAAGACGATTCCAGAGCTGAAGGACATACTATGCCAAAAAGTAATGGAAATCTTTAATACCCGCATCCTGCGTTGCCCGAGGAGCTATGGTTACATACATATACTATATATATGCCATAGACTAAAGTAAGCAATGAATAAAAAAAAGGAAACATTTCGAAAAATGTTTGTGTTTTATTTAAAAAAGAAAATCTGCGCATTCATCGATATTTAAATATCAATTTGAATGGCAATGAATTAATGAAAGTTCGTGGAATTTTAATTTTGATTTAAAATTTATGTAAAATCGACATATAAATGCCCAAAACTAGTAGAATCAATTTCAATACGTTGTCACCCACTGACAGGCATTTTTCTTCTTTACTAAAATTTATTAAAAATAAATCTGGTAGTGTCAGCGAAGTTTAGTTTATGCTCTTATGTGGGATTTTTAAAACGACGCAATTTTGACGGATAGCTAGGAGAATTAAGAAATTAGGGCTCATTTAACTGATCTAAATGCAGAAGTGCTTTTACTCATAGATGAAGTCTTATGACACACAACAAACCATTCAATAACCGAACCCATAAGCACTATAGCATGTTACTAACATAGCAGCGGAAGCGTTAATTCGCCATGTCAAACTATCTCTCTTAAACAGCATTCGTCATCTCACTACACTGAAAAGTTGGCATACATACATCAATTCCACCCACATTTAGCATCTTCTAGTTCTATTGATGACTGACCCACAAACGAATGCGCATCTTACATGCAATATGTCTGCTTTTAGACTAACTTTAATTAGATAAGCATTTTCTTTAATTAAAGGCTTTGTGATGGAATCACATACTTTTCAGTTATGCGTAATGCAAGCCAGGCAAAGAAAACGACGATGATCTTAAGTTCAATACCTTCCATGATTTACTGAGTCGATATACGAGTATGATCGCCCTCAATCCATATTTGTTGCAAATAATCTCCTTCTGACAATCTCGATCTCGAGCTATGATTCTGCTTATCGATTCCTAAAAGTTACGATGAATACCACATCCCCTATTGGGGTCAATTAGTATCACCCCTTTTAACTCGAACACAATTGACAATCACGTACTTAATCGACGCAAATCACAGTGCGGGTATTTTCTAAGCAATGCACCGCCTCCGTCATTCAGTTTTCATCTGTTCACCTTAAGGCACACACAATGGGAACCGACGCTGCAGCTTATTTGGATAAGAAATTCTTTCATAGAGTTTTAGAAGAAGGATTTCGGGAGCTTAAGATATTCGTCAACGACATTAAAGTGGTTGATATCGGTATAGGGGGCGATAACTACTGCAGTACCATCTATCGGGCAAAGGTGAACTATCAAAGAGGAACTGATAGATCGGAAGAGACCATTTCGCTGATAGTCAAGAGTATGCCTAATGTAAATTATGGATTTCTAGAACGCCTTCAAGTGTACGCGAAGGAGAAAGTCTTCTACATGGACATCATGCATCGCATGGAGATTCTACCGAAGAAAATTCTCACTTTGGGAGCCAAGTAAGATTTTAAGCCTCCATCTCTCAAGTCTGATTTTGCATTTTTTCTTCTAGGCACTTTTATTCAACAACTGATCCAGTGCAGACAATTGTCCTGGAGGACTTGACCAGCCTCGGATTTGAGCTGCAAAGCCGTCAAATGGGATTAGACGAGGAGCATTGCTCAATGGTGCTAACGAAAATTGGAGAGTTTCATGCCTTGTCGATGGTTCTTATGGAAAAGGTATTAACGTTTATAAATAAAAATAAGTTTTTAAAAATCAAGGCAATTTAGGATCCCACAATTGGCCAGCGATTTCAGAAAGGTTTGCTACACGAAGAGTGTATAAAGTCCGCACCTTTTGTTGCACTTTTTGGAGCGCAGCTATTAAAATTAGCTAAAATCTCAGCTAAGTGGGAAGGTTTTGAAGAAATTTCTCAAAAGCTCTTCAAATACCATAAAAATTTCTCGGAAAATGTCTTAAAAGCCATCGTACCCTTGGAGGGCTATGTGAATGTCCTTAATCATGGTGACTTGTGGGTAAATAATTTACTTTTCAAATACGGTCAAGGGAGTGGACCGACCGACATGCGAATGGTATGTATGCTGTCAGTTTGTTTGTGTCACCTTTTCACCAGCTCGTTGCAGATCGACTTTCAATTTAGTTTCTGTGGTAGTCCTGGCTTCGATTTAAACTACTTTCTTTACACCAGTCTTAAATTGGATGTTCTAGTATCGAAACGAGACCAGCTCATTAGAACTTACCATCAATCGTTGGTAGACACCTTGCAAGAGCTACAGTATGAGTCTATCCCGAGCCTGGAAGATGTACAGAATGAAGTAAGAAATCGGGAGCGGTACGGGTTCTTTGTATCTTTCGCTTTCTTTCCGATGATTTCGATGCATAAGGAGGACTCAAGTGATAATAGTCTCGAGGGACTACAAGACACCGAAATCGCCGGGAAGAAAATCGAATTGATGTTTACCACGAACACGAGAACTCTTGACACGTTGCGCTATGTGCTGGAAAGATTCGATGAGCTTGGTATTTTAGATTAAAAATGACAGATTCAATTAAAGGTTTATTGGAACACTTCTTTCAACGAGGAATGTTGTTTCTTAATATTTACTGGCATTTAAGAGTAGACTGTTCTAATGAAAATAAACATGGGCTTAAGTTGGAAGTGAATAGAAAAGACAGCATTTTTATTTGGTGGTTTGCATTTTAAGTGGTGTTTCTTCTATTATTCCATGTACCCCTTCGGGGGTACCCGAGGTAGGCATGCCTGTCGTAAGAGGCGACTAAAATCCACCCTCCGTATACCGAGTATGGCGTATACAAAAAACATGCAATGAACAAAACAAAAGATTTAAATACCCCAGGTGGCAGTCCAGGTAAACTGGAAAATCCACCCTCTTCGGAGGTCGGCTCTACGGATTCTGGGGAGAGCCATTTATTGCACCTTATAAATCCCTTCTCAAAAAGTACAAGGGTATCTCGATCTCCACCAACAAGATCGAACGTCTCCGGAAAAAGAAGTCCGCCGGAAGCGCAAACGCGTGAAAAACGGGACTCAGCATTGAGGAGGAAAACGACGTACTCCGTACCAAGCTTAGCGAAATGGAGCTACTCTATCGTGAGCTCAAGAAAGAGGTAGATTTACTCAGGCAAGAAAATAATGCCCTAAAAAACACGTACCTACAAAAAGAAAATACAGTTAGCTCACATCGCTCACCTAGTCGCGAATACCAGACGGATGAAGAAGAGCTAACACGCGAAACGAATTGGGTCGAAAAGAAACGACCTAGCAAAAAACGAAAAGCTGGTTCCTCACCGGAAGTCGAGCCACAAAAAGATGAAAAGCGCAAGGAGATGCAAGAAAAGCAACAACAACCAAAATTACGTCCTCCGCCACCGATAAACGTCGTTGGAATTACGGACTATAATAAGTTGCATTGCCTCCTTAAAGGAACTCTGGCTTCGAAGTTTAAGGTGACATCTCTGCGAAACAATACGTGGAAAATCAATGTCGATGATGCCGACGGTTACCGATCAGTATCTAAAAAATTGAATGCCGAAAAGATTCAGTGGTATACTTATGAAAATAAGTTAGAAAGACCACTGCGTGTTGTAGCAAGGGGACTCCACCCCTCGTGCACTAAAGAAGATGTAATGCACGACCTTCAAGACAAAGGCTTTAAAATTCTTGATGCCGTCAATATTATTAAGAAGGAGAAGCAACAGTCGGAGGGAGATCATGAAAAATTGGTAAAGCGCGGTCTTCCACTATTCATGCTTAGTTTTGATAAAGACGAAAATAAAGACATTATATATGGTATCAAGACTATTCTAAACATCGTGGTCAAAATCGAACCCATGCGTAAGACCTCCAGATCGATCCCGCAGTGTAAGCGCTGTCAAGGCTTCAATCACACGCAGACTTACTGCCAGAAAGAGCCGCGATGCGTCAAATGCGCAGGTAAACATCTCTCGGAAGAGTGTCACCTAAACAAGCAAACCCCAGCCACTTGTATAAATTGCAAAGGAAAACATCCTGCGAACTATCGAGGTTGCGAAGTGGCGAAAGAGCTTCAAAAACGCCGCGATACGCTAAAAAAATCGATGCGTCCGAATATGAAACCAATCAAGAACAGACCCAAAATAGCTACGAAAAAAGCAGCGAAAGATAGAAAGTCCGTCAATATTAACTTAAGATCGGTTAATGATAAAAAATCCGAAAGTAATAGAGATAAGGTAACAGAAGCAAAATCTCCGAATATTGGCGTGCAGTCTTATGCTCAAGCGGCGAAGACAGTTAAGGGTACGTACACGACCGACAACTCACGGGAGATCAAAGCAAGAAACCGTCCAAACTTTAATGTAAAAACTCCTTCTCAAGTTGCGACATTGAAAAATAGTGATAGAGGTAGTTCAGAAGATCATGTATCCAATGTTTTTTCCCTAATTCTTGCGAAACTTGAAGAGCAATGCAAAACAAATAAACTAATTTTCGAGAGACTAGTTGCACTAGAAAACAACATTCATAACACGCGCACTTCAACCAGAATATGAAAGAAACGCTTAAAATTCTTACTTGGAACGCTAACGGGCTCATACAAAGACTCGACGAGTTAGAAATATTTATACGAGAGAAAGATATTGATATATGCTTGGTCTGTGAAACTCATCTGAAAAAGCAATCGAATATTAAGATAAGGGGATATAGCGGATATCACGCCTTTCACCCATCGGAAAGAGCCAGAGGCGGATCATCTTTGTTTATAAAAGAAAATATCGAACACTCAGCGGAAATAAAAATTGAATTAGAAGCAATGCAAGTAAGCACGGTACGCGTTAGAAATAGACATTTTGCTTTCAACATTTCGTCTATATATTGTCCACTGCGATGTAAAAAGAAAGTGATTTCACAAACATCTTCAACTTCCTTAAACCAAATTTTATTATTGGTGGTGACTTCAACGCGAAACACCCCTTCTGGGGCTCAAGGTACGCCTCTCAGAAAGGTAGAAAGCTTTATAATGCGGGTATGCAATTCAGTTGTGATTTTTACTCGACGGGTAAACCAACATATTGGCCAACTGATAGAAAAAAGATACCAGATCTGATTGATTTCTTTGTTGTTAAAGTAATATCTAGCAACTGTATAAAAGTTGAAGAAAGCTTTGATCTCTCCTCTGATCATTCTCCAATCATTATGACGATAAGCGAAGCTTTGATTAAAAAGTAGGACCGGTCAGATTAACTGGCGTGAAAACTAATTGGGACGGCTTTAAAAAAGATATTGAAGCAAATATTGAGCTGAGCGTATCACTTAAAACGCCCTATGAACTTGAAGTTGAAGTAGATCGCTTCGTCGAAATCTTACAGGATGCCGCGTGGAAGAATACTCCCAACCTAAAGAGAACCCCGGCCAGTTACATTAAAATTTATCCGCAGGAAATAAAAGAGATGATTAAGGAGAAGAGAAAAGCGCGTAAAAGATGGCAACAAACTCGGGCTCCGCAACATAAAGCACATCTTAACCGTTTGTGCAACTCACTAAAACGATCTATTAAAGACCTTAAGAATAATGAAATACAAACTTACCTAGAAAGCTTAACGGCAGAAAAAGATTCTAACTATTCGCTTTGGAAGGCTATAAAAGGTATTAAAAAACCTCAAATTCAAGCCGCGCCAATTAGGAAAAATCAAGACGAATGGGCCAGGCATGATAAAGAGAAAGCGCAAGTTTTTGCCGCCCACCTGGAAGAAACTTTCAAACCGTTTGATGGACAAGCTCTTATTGAAAATATAAATACGTCGTATATAGACAATAGTGTAATAAGAAATGCAACGCTTACCGAACTTAAGGAAGAAATAAAGAAACTTAAACCTAAGAAAGCTCCTGGATACGACCTAATTACGGGAGAGGTTCTTAAAGCACTACCAAGAAAAGCTCTAATTAAGCTTTTGTTCATTATAAACGCCGCGATTAGACTAGAATATGTTCCCAGTCAATGGAAAGTCGCCGAAGTTATAATGGTCCTTAAGCCTGGAAAACCGCCGAATGAAAAAACCTCTTATAGACCGATTTCGCTTCTTCCAATTACATCCAAAGTGTTCGAGAGAATATTGGTTAGGCGAATACAGCCGGTTATAGAAGAAGGGCATCTCATCCCTGATTATCAATTCGGATTTAGAAGTAAGCATTCTACAGTTGAACAAGTACATCGAATAACACATGTAATCGAAAAATCACTTGAAGAAAAAAAGATTTGTTCAAGCGTATTCCTTGACGTTTCTCAAGCCCTTGACAAGGTCTGGCACGAAGGCTTAAAGTTTAAATTATGACAAGTTCTGCCAGAGCACCTATATAATATTTTGAAGAACTACCTTACGAATAGGCTATTCCGCGTCAAATGTGGAAACGAATATTCAGATTTTAAGGAAATAATGGCTGGGGTGCCGCAAGGAAGCGTTCTTGGTCCAGTCTTATATCTATTATACACTCGTGATATACCGCAAGTAGAAGGCACTGAGCTAGCTACATTTGCCGACGATACTGCTATCTTGACAGTAGGTAAAACGGTCGAAGATACTACAGAAAAACTGCAAGAAGCTTTGAATAGAGTAAATGAATGGACAAAGATTTGGCGCGTTAAGAAAAAACGCAAAGAACCAGATAACAAATATCGAGAAATGTATTGGTTACTTGGAAAATATTCCAAGCTTAATATATATAACAAACTGCTTTTATATAAGCAGGTGCTAAAGCCTGTATGGACATATGGTATACAACTCTGGGGTTGTACCAAAATAAGTAATACTAAAATTTTACAAACTTTTGAAAACAAAGTGCTAAGAGGTATTGTAAATGCGCCATGGTATATCAGAAATAGCGATATCCACAGAGACCTTGGCATTAAAACAATCGAAGACGAAATTCAAACCTACGCGAGAAAGCATAGAAGTCGACTAGAAAGTCACGTAAATATTACAGTCCTCCAACTTTTGGAAGAAAGAAATTTACTGCGCCGTCTACAAAGAACCAAACCTTTAGACCTAGCGCGATAAGTAACCGCGTCTAAACTGCGGAGCTGGCAGGAACTTCTAATGGGAAAGTACCTGCAAAACGTCATTATTTCGCGAAACGAAAACTACTTGATAAGTCGAATACTTAGTTGTAGTAAAAATAAAAACAAGTCTGTTTTGAAGGGAGGTTTTTTAGTGGGTAAGAATCCCACACTACTATGAGCACGCGCTGTCGATCCTCATAGTGTCTTGTTGAAGATTTTCACCTACAAAAAAAAAAATAAAAAAAAAAAAAAAAAAAATTATTCCATGGGTCATGTCCGAACTAGTTATTGCGATTTGTGCATTGCATGTTTGCTCGACTGAAAACCATCAGTAACAGAACCAGGAGTTTTATGAGCGATAACGCATTGCGAAGTAGCAAGAAGGTGCTATAGAGCAGGCCTAAACTCTCGGAGAAATGTTTATGGCGAAGCGTCAAAGCTCTAGATCAACACCGCCTATTTGCCCTATTATAAGCGATAACTACTGCACTACAATGAGCTAATGCGAGATAAAAAACATGTTCTTACATTAACACATAATAAGCCTAGATTCTTCTAAGAGATTTAAAATTAACGTCGGGACTAGATCGTATCCTTTATAAGGCTCCTAAAATCTCAAACAAGACATGGTCTCATATACTCGTATTTGCCAATATGTACGAGATACGACTTAGCAAGAATTTTTTGTAGTTGATGCGGAAATCACTGGCAGCGAAGCAAGGTGGCTTACTAGTGATAGGCATAATAAGCTTTCAAGCACTATGCCGTTCAGTAGAACTGACACATTGTATTTACCCTGCAGTTAAGAGAAATAGCAGTTAAAAGCTCGCCCCCTTCGGGTAGGGGTCAGAATATACCCGAGGTAGGCATGCCTGTCGTAAGAGGCGACTAGAATCCACCCTCGGTATACCGAGTATGGCGTATACAAAAACATGCAATTATCAAAACAAAAGATTTTAATACCCCAGGTGGCAGTCCAGTCCACCCTCTTCGGAGGTCGGCTCTACGGATTCTGGGGAGAGCCATTTATTGCACCTAATAAATCCCTTCTCCAAAAGTACAAGGGTATCTCGATCTCCACCAACAAGATCGAACGTCTCCGGGAAAAGAAGTCCGCCGGAAGCGCAAGCGCGTGAAAAACGGGACTCAGCGAAATCAAAAAGCATTGAGGAGGAAAACGACGTACTCCGTACAAAGCTTACCGAAATGGAGCTACTCTATCGTGAGCTTAAGAAAGAACTAGATTTACTCAGGCAAGAAAATAATGCCATAAAAACACGTATCTACAAAAAGAAAGTACAGTTAGCCCACATCGCTCACATAGTCACGAATACCAGACCGACGAAGAAGAGCTAACACGTCAAACGAATTGGATCGAAAAGAAACGACCTAGCAAAAAGCGCAAAGCTGGTTCCTCACCGGAAGTCGAGCCACAAAAACATGAAAAGCGCAAGGAGTTGCAAGAAAAGCAGCAACAACAAAAATTACGTGCTCCGCCACCGATAAACGTCGTTGAAATAACGGACTATGATAAGTTGCATTGCCTCATTAAAGGAACCCTGCCATCGAAGTTTAAGGTGACATCTCTCCGAAACAATACGTGGAATATCAATGTCGATGATGCCGACGGTTACCGATCATTATTCCAAAAATTGAATGCCGAAAAGATTCAGTGGTATACTTACCAAAATAAGTTAGAAAGACCACTGCGTGTTGTAGCAAGGGGACTCCACCCCTCGTGTACTAAAGAATATGTAATGCACGACCTTCAAGATAAAGGCTTTAAAATTCTTGATGCTGTCAATATTATCAAGAAGGAGAAGCAACAGTCGGAGGGAGATCATGAAAAAGTGGTAAGGCGTGAACTTCCACTATTCATTTTAAGTTTCGATAAAGATGAAAATAAAGATGCTATTTATGGGATTAAGACTATTCTAAACATCGTGGTCAAAATCGAACCCATGCGTAGGACCTCCAGATCGATCCCGCAGTGCAAGCGCTGTCAAGGCTTCAATCATACGCAGACTTACTGCCAGAAAGAACCGCGATGCGTCAAATGCGCAGGTAAACATCTCTCGGAAGAGTGTCACCTAAACAAGCAAACCCCAGCCACTTGTATAAACTGCAAAGGAAAACATCCTGCGAACTATCGAGGTTGCGAAGTGTTGTAAAAGGTGATTGGATTACTTCAGATTCCTTGGATAGAAATACACCAGAGAAATAAAGAACACGACTTGCAGGTTTGATGATTGACAAGAGAGAGTTTTTATTCAGAATAAAAATATGACATTTGCAAAGACAATTGCTATAGCTCTAAATTATTTAAGTTAACACACAGTGTTTTATGATGGAACACTAATAATCAAAATTATGTTACAACAGCCTCACTAGTGTTTCAATCATTAAAGAAATCAAAAGATAAAGAAAATTAACGTCATACTAAAATGTTAGTTGCCTAATCCAAATTCTGGAATAAATTTATTTAGCTTTAAAGAATTAATTGATTTCGTTAAGATGTCTGCAATCATTTCATTTGTTGGTTTGTATTGCAGATTCAGACTTATCTCTCCTTCAGCTTCTTGATCCAAATGCTCTTGAATAAAGTACTTGCGCACATCAATACGCTTTGTACGTGCATGATAGTTTTGTTCTTTGCCAGGTGAAGTGCCCCTTGGTTGTCGCAGTATAAAACAATTTTCTTCGACGCCTCCAAAAAAATCTCACATTCGAAGCGTTTTAACCAAAGCGCCTCTTGGATAGCTGCGACCATGGACATAAATTCGGCCTCAGTTGAAGATAATGCAATTGTTGGTTGACTACGTGTTGTCCACGAAATTGCACCACCTTGGATTCGAAAGACATAACCAGTGGTTGAACGTCGCTTGTCGAGGTCTCCAGCCCAATCTGCGTCACAGAAACCAATCATCTCCTCATTTCCTTTTGGATGAAATGTCATATTTGTAGTCAATGGTCCCCTTCAAATAGCGCAGCACCCTTTTTACAGCTTCCCAGTGTGCACTGCCATAATTATTATTGTATCGGCTTAGAGCGCTAATAGCGCAACCAATATCAGGACGACTTATTTGTGCAGCATACATAATACACCCAATCGCCTCGTGATACGAAATATTTGCCATTTCTCGGTGCACGGCATCTGTCTTTGGACTCATCTCCTCTGATAGTTTTTGGTTTGGATCCATCGGCGTGTTGACTGGATTGCAGTTTTCCATTTTAAACCGCTTGATGACGGTACAAATGTAATGACGCTGATCAATTGAAAGTGATCCGTTTGGGTTGCGAGTAATGTTCATTCCAAGCAGCGAACTAGCCTCACCTAGGTCTTTCATCTTAAAATGCGTTGATAACTCCCTTTTCAACTTGGTGCACATCGTAGCGTTGCTTCCAAATATCATTATGTCGTCGACCCACACTGCCAGTATGATAGTATTTTGGTGCGAATGTTTGAAGTAGATGCATTGATCAATGGAAGATCGCGTGAACTTCATTTTTCGTACCAAAACATCGTTTAGTTTGTCATTCTAGACACGACTGGATTGTTTCAGACCATAAAGCGCTCGCTTGAGACGACAAACCTTTCCCGATTTATCATCGGCCCCATCTGGTTGACGCATATAAATTTCTTCTGTCAAGTCACCTTGGAGAAATGCAGTCATTGCATCCATTTGGTGTATCAGCATCTTAAACTTGACTGCCATCGCCAATAGGAACCGAATCGACGAATAACGCGCCACAGGCGAATAAGTTTCACCGTAATCTATGCCTCTTACTTGGCTATAGCCTTTGATGAAAAGTCTAGCTTTATAACGCTCGATAGCACCGGCAGCATGGCGCTTTACTTTGTAAACCGACTTACTATCTATCGCTTTTCGGCCAGCAGGCAGCTCGCACAGCTCCCAAGTGTCATTGGCTTTCAGTGATTCGCATTCGACTTTCATCGCCTCTTCCCATTGCTTCTTCTCCTCGCATTGCTTCGCTTCTTGATAGAATTTGGGTTCACTGACATCTTTAGTTGCACCTGCTAGCATCGCGTATAAGCTCTAGACAGCTCGAATGTTTGCAAAACGTTTTGGACTAACATCCCTATCGCCACCTGTCACTGGACATGGTATAACCAACAACTCACTAGTAACAACATCGAAATCGATTTCATTCACAGACGTATATGACGAATTCGCACTATCCATCGCCTCACTGAAATCGTTATTTACTGTTTCAGTACTATCGTTGATTTCGATTACAGAAGCATTTTGAACATCTGGACTAGTGAAGATAACAGAATCATCAAACTGCTTACTCATATCTGGACATTCGTTATTACATCCATTCGACGGTAACTGAGCTAAATTCTCTGGAATAGCCTCACTGAAATCATCATCCGAATCACTGTCATCATCATCATCACTTGAATTGTTGTCAGAAACAAAGCCTTCACCAACTTCATCCGCATTAGGTACCTTTAATGGAGAAAATGCAGAACTGAATTTTTGTGCAGTTATCTGTGTTTTTCTCGATTCAATGAAAGTGACGTCCCTACTAACAATAACTTTCTTAGCTTTCGGTTCGTATAGCCGATACGCCTTCGACTCCTCACTGTATCCAACCATGATACACTCAGTTGCTTTTGATGCCAATTTTTTACGCTGAACTTTTGGCACATGTGCCAAGGCCTTACACCCAAACACTCGTAGCATAGACAAGTCAGGCTTTCGTTTCGTTCATTGCTCTTCTGGTGTGTCATATGATAAAGCTCGACAAGGAATTCGATTGATTAAGTAGGCAGCTGTTACTGCAGCCTCGGCCCAAAAACTATTTCCCAAACCACTATCAAAGAGCATACAACGAACCTTTTCCATTATTGTACGGTTCATTCGCTCTGCCACACCATTTTGCTCAGGTGTGTGTGGTACAGTCCGTTGATGCAAAATCCCGTGGTTAGTCATGAACGTGTCGAATTGTTTGTTACAATACTCTGTGCCATTGTCGGTGCGGAGACATTTTATAGTGCAGCCTAGTTGGTTCTCAACAAAACTCTTGAAGTTCTTAAATATGTTGAACACCTCGTTTTTATGCTTCATTGGATACAGAAATATTCTTTGACTGTAGTCGTCGATAAAAGTGACAAAATATTTTGCGCCACCAAACGAACGCACCGGCATAAATGCTACGTCACTGTGAATTACCTCCAATAATCCTTTTGCGCGGTTTTCACTCGTTCCAAATGGAGTTCGCACATGTTTTCCCTGTACGCAAATCACGCATTTTTCATCATTGTTCTCCGAAAAATCTACACCCAAAGCCACTTCCTTGATCTTCCTCAAGTTCGCATCACATGTGTGTCCCAAACGACGATGCCACAAATTTTTGTCAAGCGCCACCATGGCAACTCCTGCTCAATCCGTTGAGCAGTTTAATCTGTACAAATCATTGATTAGAGGTGCCGTTGCAACCAATGATTTCTTTGCATCGAAGATTTTACAGCTCTCTTTATCAAATACCAATGTGTTACCACGTTTAGCCATCTGACTAACCGACATCAAATTCGCACATATCTCTGGAATATGCAAAACATCTTTGACCAGAACTGAATGATTATGAGGTGGGCTATTGGTGCCAACGAACATCTTGATGTCCCCAGTGCGCTCGACGACTAAATGAGAATTGTCGCCCACAATAATTGCCCGTTTCATACGTTCGCGCGTGTCTAACATATCAGCATTATTCATGGTCATATGCGCTGAAGCACCTGAATCTATGTACCATTCCTGCGAAGAGTTACCTTGAGCCACAAACGAACACAAAAACATTTGATCCTTCTTCTTCCCCTTGTTTGGGCATTTGTTGGCGAAATGACCCTCTTGATCGCATACATAGCATGTTACAGATTTGGTCCTCCTTAATGTTTGCACTTTATGTTTCTTCCTTTGAAAGTTGCTACGTTTGTTTGCAACAAAAGCGGCGTCCAAACTCTCCGCTTTAGGAGTAACTTCCTGCAGCAAACGATTTTTGACAAAGTCCAATGTTAATTTGTCCTTTGTGTTTCGATGGCCATGACCATAGGGCGATATTCATCGGGTAAGCCAGCGAACATGAGTGCTGCCACCACCTCATCTCCTATTTCTAGACCTGCCTTCTTAACCTTCGTCGACATCAAAGCCATTTTATGGACATATTCCTCCATCGACGCGCAGTCTATTTGCCTAAGCCGAACCATATGCTTCAGCAAATCTACACGACGACCAATACCAGTGTCCTCAAATGCAGCACAAATCGACGTCCAAGCATCTTTAGCAGTTGTACACTTTTCCGTGTACGTATAAAGCGTTGATGAAAGAAGCAAATTAAGCATCTGTATTGCCAGAAAGTTCTTATCAGCATCCTGCTCCGTCCCGTCAAAGCACTTCCAATAACCTTTCGTAGCAAGATAGGCCTTGGCTTCAACCTTCCACTCATCAAAATTACTCCTGCCTTCGAGTTTCTTTGGTTTCCCCATTGTTTCTTGGTTCGAATTTTTCTTCCAAGACGCTTCGCCGTCCATATAAAGAAAAATTAGAAAAAATGCCAAAAATGGTTAAAATATCAATCACAATGATTTGATGAATATTTAATCGTTGCCTGGGCCCATAACCTGTTGTAAAAGGTAATTGGATTACTTCAGATTCCTTGGATAAAAATACACCAGAGAAATAAAGAACACGACTTGCAGGTTTGATGATTGACAAGAGAGAGTTTTTATTCAGAATAAAAATATGACATTTGCAAAGACAATTGTTATAGCTCTAAATTATTTAAGTTAACACACAGTGTTTTATGATGGAACACTAATAATTAAAATTATGTTACAACACGAAGTGGCGAAAGAGCTCCAAAAAAGGCGCGATACGTTTAAAAATTCCATGCGCCCTAATCCTAAACCAATTAAGAACAGACCCAAAATAGCTACAACAAAAGCAGCGAAAGATAGGAAATCCGTCAATATTGACTTAAGATCGGGTAACGAAGAAAACCACAAACGCAGCAGAGAAAATGTGACAGAAGCAACGTCTTCGAATACTGACGCACAGTCTTATGCTCAAGCGGCGATGGCAGCTAATGGCAAGTATATGACCGTCAACCCACGGGAGATCAAGGCAAAAAAACCGTCCAAATTATAACGTAAAGACTCCTGCTCAAGTTGCGACATTGGAAAAACGGTGATAGAGGTAGCTCACAAAACCCAGTATCCAATGTTTTCTCCTTAATACTTGCGAAACTTGAAGAGCAATGCAAAACAAACAAACTTATTTTCGAGAGACTAGTTGCACTAGAAAGCAACATTCATAACAGGCGCACTTCAACCAGAATATGAAAGAAATGCTAAAAATTCTTACATGGAACGCTAACGGCCTCATACGAAGACTCGACGAGTTAGAAATATTTATACGAGAAAAAGATATTGATATATGCTTGGTCTGCGAAACTCATCTGACAAAACAAACGAATGTTAAGATAAGAGGATATAGCTTGTATCACGCCTTCCACCCATCGGAAAGAGCAAGAGGCGGATCATCCTTGTTTATAAAAGAATGTATCGAACACTCAGCGGAAGTAAAAATTGAATTAGAAGCAATGCAAGTAAGCACGGTACGTGTTAGAAATAAATATTTGGCCTTCAACATTTCGTCTATATATTGTCCACTGCGATGTAAACTTGAAGAAAGTGATTTCACAAACATCTTCAACTTCCTTAAACCAAATTTTATTATTGGTTGCGACTTCAACGCGAAACACCCCTTCTGGGGTTCAAGGTACGCCTCTCAGAAAGGTAGAAAGCTTTATAATGCGGGTATGCAATACAGTTGTGATTTTCACTCGACGGGTAATTCAACATATTGGCCGACTGATAGAAATAAGATACCAGATCTGATCGATTTCTTTGTTGTTAAAGGAATATCTGGCAACTGTATACAAGTTGAAGAAAGCTTTTATCTCTCCTCTGATCATTCTCCAATCATTATGACGATAAGCGATGCTCTGATTAAAAAAGTAGGACCGGTCAGATTAACCAGCGCGAAAACTAATTGGGATGGCTTTAAAAAAGATATTGAAGCAAATACTGAGCTGAGCGTATCACTTAAAACGCCCTATGAACTTGAAGTTGAAGTTGATCGCTTCGTCGAAATCCTACAGAATGCCGCGTGGAAGAATACTCCCAAACCAAAGAAAACGCCGGCAAGCTACATTCAAACTTATCCGCAGAAAATAAAAGAGATGATTAAGGAGAAGAGAAAAGCGCGCAAAAAATGGCAACAATCGCACATCTTAACCGTTTGTGCAACTCACTAAAAAATTCTATTAAAAACCTTAAGAATAATGAAATGCAAACTTACCTAGAAAGCTTTTTCATTCATTTCATTCATTTTCAATGGCCCGCTAATCCTTCATGAGGGTCGCGGGGGTAGGATGCTCAGGTGGACTCTCCATCCTTCTCGATCCTCCGCCATTGACTCCAATTCATCAGGGAGAATCCCTAAGCGGCTCCAAGAGAGATGTCGGACTTGATCCAACCATCTATTTCTGGGCCTTCCGCGAAGTCGTCTACCTGATGGTACGGCAACCATGGCGCGTCTTGGAAGCCGGTCTGGGGACATACGCACTACGTGACCAAACCATCGAAGCATAGATCGTTCCGTTCGGAGAAGTAGCTGCTCAACGTTGAGCGCCTCGCGTACTCTGGTGTTGCGCACTCGATCCCTACGAGTTATTCCAACAACACCGCGAAGGAACCTCATTTCGGCAGCTTGTATCCGCGATCTTATTCTTTCGGTCACTACCCAAATTTCATGACCATAGGTGAGAGTTGGAACATACACCAAGTTAAAAACCGATAGCTTAGCTTGAATACTAAGTTCGGCCTTCCTTATAACCGATTGGCCAAGCTCTCTCAAAATTGATCCAGCCTGACTAATTCTACAGGATAACTCGGCATTGCTCCTCCCATCACTCGTGAATAAAACCCCGAGGTACTTAAACTTCTCCACCTGCTTCAGTGGGACTCCACTAACATGCAGAGTGCACTGAATGGGTTTTTTGGAAACGACCATTACTTCCGATTTGTTCACGTTGATCTTCATTCCAGCATCATCACAAACGGCTACAAACCTTTCGAGTGCGCGCTGAAGTTCGGTTTGAGAGGACCCAAGGATGACCAAATCATCCGCAAAGAGCAGATGACTAATCCTTAGGTCTCCCACTTTGAAACATTCTCCGCCACGGCTGCGCTGCAACATCCAATCCATATATACAATGAAGAGGAGAGGTGACAAAACGCACCCCTGGCGGAGTCCAACGCCCACAGTGAAAGGTATTGATTTAATACCGTTTATCCGAACACAGCTTTTACAGTTTGTATATAAAGACTGAATCGCCCTTAACAGGGAACCATCAATCCCATACTCCTGCAGAACACTCCAGAGTTTGCCTCGAGGAACCCTAGAACCTAGAAAGCTTAACGGCAGAAAAAGATTCTAATTACTCGCTTTGGAAGGCTATGAAAGATATTGAAAAACCTCAAATTCAAGCCGCCCCAATTAAGAAAAATCAAGACGAATGGGCCAGGTATGATAAAGAGAAAGCGCAAGTGTTTGCCACCCATCTGGAAGAAATTTTCAAACCGTTTGATGGACAAGCTCTTATTGAAAATATAAATACGTCTTATATAGCCAATAGCGTAATAAGAAATGCAACGCTTACCGAACTTAAGGAAGAAATAAAGAAACTTAGACCTAAGAAAGCTCCTGGATACGACCTAGTTACGGGAGAGGTTCTTAAAGCACTACCAAGAAAAGCTCTAATTAAGCTTCTGTTCATTATAAACACCGTATTTAGACTAGAATATGTTCCCAGTCAATGGAAAGTCGTCGAAATCATAATGGTCCTTAAGCCCGGAAAACCGCCAAAAGAAAAAACGTCTTATAGACCGATTTCGCTCCTTCCAATTATATCCAAGGAGAGAGAATATTATTAGGCGAATACAGCCGGTAATAGAAGAAGGGCATCTCATTCCGGATCATCAGTTCGAATTCAGAAGTAAGCATTCTACAGTTGAACAAGTACATCGAATAACACATGTAATCGAAAAATCACTTGAAGAAAAAAAGATTTGTTCAAGCGTATTCCTTAACGTCTCTCAAAACTTTGATAAGGTCTGGCACGAAGGCTTAAAGTTTAAATTACGACAAGTTCTGCCAGAGCACCTATATAATATTTTGAAGAACTACCTTACGAATAGACTATTCCGCGTCAAATGTGGAAGCGAATATTCAGATTTCAAGGAAATAATGGCTGGGGTGCCGCAAGGAAGCGTTCTTGGTCCAGTCTTATATCTATTATACACCCGTGATATACCACAAATAGAAGGCACTGAGCTAGCTACATTTGCCGACGACACTGCTATCTTGGCAGTAGGTAAAACGGTCGAAGATACTGCAGAAAAACTGCAAGAAGCTTTGGATAGAGTAAATGAATGGACAAAGGTTTGGCGAATCGCACTCAACGAGACCAAATCTGTTCATGTAAATTTTACTTATAAGAAAATAAATAATTTGCCGATCTTTTCAAACTCGGTTCAAATCCCGTTTGCAAACGAAGCTAAGTATCTTGGAATGACACTTGATGCAAAGCTGAAATGGAAAACGCACGTTAAGAGTAAGAATCCCACACTACTATGAGCACGCGCTGTCGATCCTCATAGTGTCTTGTTGAAAATTTTCACCTACCCTCGGAAAAAAAAAAAAAAAAAAAAAAGTTAAAAGTGTTGCGCGCTTTATTGTCGGAAAAGCGAATTGGACCACTATTTTATTGTTTGGTTTGCAAAATTTGATACAGAAACTGACTATCTACTGCCCCAAATATGCCAAAGAATTATCACTAAAGCTATCCCCAAGCTAAAACTCGATATTTATATATATAGCCCAGCTGCCATCTTAGCATAAAATTTTGGACGATGAACTGAAAACACTCACTGTAAACCACAATGTATCACTCCGGTGGGTCCGATGAACTAGCAAGGAAGGGCTCCGAGTTGAAGCAATCATTGGATGATGCCTCAATTCTGTCCCCACGGCATAACCCAAATATTTTGTTCTCTCTCGGGTATTAACGTTAGCGAGTGCTGTTTTAACAGGATTTTTGGATCTCAGAAGTCTGAACTAGTATTTTTGCACGCATCAGATGAGTTTTGATACTCCAGACTGAAAATACCAGCCATGAGTGCTAAAATTCAGGGATCCAGTGTCGAGAATATGATCAGAAGTACCTGAATCTACTTTGCGTTCCAATTACCAACGTAAAAATAGCGGTGGTTTGTTAAAGGATGTTCACAACAGAAAATAGTCACAATTAAGCCAAACGAATCATCGCTAGGATGCAAGACAAGGGCAGAAAGCCTAACCTAGTCTTCCTATTCAATGAGAGTCTAAAGGATTTATGAGAAGTTTCAAGTCAGTAACCGTTCTTTGTTGACTTATAATCTTAAAGTGAACTAACATCGCAGGGTGGGAGTCTGCTTTAACTATTCGTAGCAACTTCTTCTTCATTATCTTGAATCTCTGTAATTACTTGGTTTCATATCTGGCTTCATGAATGGGTCATACATATTATTTCTAAGTTTTGTACCTAGTAGCC
The DNA here is from genome assembly GCA_945910035.1 of Brachypalpus laphriformis. Classification (NCBI taxonomy): domain Eukaryota; kingdom Metazoa; phylum Arthropoda; class Insecta; order Diptera; family Syrphidae; genus Brachypalpus; species Brachypalpus laphriformis. The sequence goes on along the minus strand of OX246753.1, from coordinate 9,614,217 downwards.
TAGGTGACTCCTTCCACCTTCTGTATAAAGCACTTCAGCAAATTGAAAATGCGGGTGATCTTCCCGTCTCCTTCATGGTCGTAGATTATTAATTTCAACATTTTCAATCTTGACTATTCTCGAATAAAGGACTCCCTTAAGACAGGCGCAATCTAAACGAAACTTCTTCACAAAAGTTTCCTACTTTCTTCGAATGTCTGCAAGAGTTTCTCAAAGAAAAAAAAAAAAAAAACTCATTGAACACCATACCCTTTACCCTCAGAGGAGAAACATAAAGGAAACTCTCAGAATTCCTAAGATATTTCACAGGACTTCTTACCCAGCCTTCTGCAGGCTAGTGCTTAACCGAAGAACAAGAAGAAAACTGAAAGAAAAACACAAAGTAGCTGGCTCGGGGGCATTCGACTGTTGACGACTGGACCGAAGATCCCAGTCCTCACCAGACCAATTAATACATTCAACCCGAGTCGGTATCTGCCAACAACCCTGCATTTGTACTAATGTCCTTGGCAATGGTAGTGAAACATACATCACCATCATAATCGGGCGACCTGGCCCACAATTTACTTTTCATCGCAATGGGACGAGGAGAACGCCGCCGGGCGGTTGTACGCGCGCACTTGGCGTTCTGTGTGGTTTATGGGCAACTTTTGTATTTAATTTTCATTCGCTTTGTTGAATTTTAATTTGAATCCATCCAACCAGGAGTTCCCTCCGTATCCCTGCACACTTCGGTCGAAGTGAATCATCCTTCCGATCCAGCTCTTGGGAAAGCCATTATAAAGCTATAATTATGCAGGAGCACTGGCTTCAAATAGAGTTTTTGAATAATACTAAATGCATGGTTGATTACATTTTGAAAGGGTACACTTTGTATGCACCAAAGTAACCATCCGAAGCACCCACCGCCACTGCTAGCGCCCTGAAACTAGCTGTTCAGCGACGACAGCAGAGCTCTAAGGGAATTCGCTTCCTATACCGAATCATTGACATGACACGGTTCGTTTGTTTGGCCTGCAACTCTAGATGGGGGAGAGGAAAATCATCCCCATCTACAGATGCAATTAAAATATCAATTAATATTTTATGTTTGGAGACTCGACTGTGAGAGACTCGCGCTACGCATTGGGTTAATCTGAGTGTGGGGATTGGCTCAATATCGGCGAGGATTTGGATTGCCGTAATGGGAATTCTGTCTCTCTGTATCTATGGGTTTTTATGATTGCTACATGGAAGCTGGGGTTAAATGATCTGGGTTGGAGTTATTTTCTTTTCCTTTGGGGATGGTACGTAATATTGTATAATAGTTGTTGACGTTTGAATGGCGATGCTGACATTATTGGTTTCTGTATGAGATGCATTGTGATTTAATGAGTGGACGGGTTTTTGTTTATCTTTTTTTTGCAGTTCTCAGCGTGTTATAAGGTTTACCATAAAGGAGTCCTATCAACGCTTCACTGGAAAACATTCTAGACTTATCGGTTTTCAGTATTTAAGATTCTATCTACTACATCTCTTTTTTTGGATTGTTTAGCGGAGAGGGAATCTTACATAAGTACCGTACCCCAGGTTGCACGGTAGTCTCAGATTCTTGCTGCGTAAGTCTTAACTCCACTAGCTCAGATCCTCGTTCCGCGTAACCACCGTCTGGTTTTACTTATCGAGGTGAGCTTTTGCGTGTACATGGTCGTCCACGTCGCGCTTACAGCACTATTCTAAGGTTTTCTGCTTGTCTGAGCTCGATTTGTATTCGGGTTACTAATATGCTAACCGCGTTCCAATTTCTCTCCGATTTTAATATATTTGCTAATATATCATATTTGGAGCATAAGGTGTACTATTTGCTTCACGTTTCAATCTTTGTTCTTCTTCAAGGAACCTTGAGCAGTTTAAAGCGACATGCTCCAGGCCTGCCTCGTATCCAGGACATGCTGAATATTCTAGTGATACGTTTAGTTTACAGCGATATAGGTATTGCCGATAACCGCCACGGCCCTACAGAAATTGTCTTCGACTTGTCCAGTGTTCTATTCTGGAAATTGATTTATATGTCACCTACTCTCTTGTGAGGTATACCATCGTTGTTGCCACATTCTCAATGATAACGTCCTCTCTTGTCTTCTTAGTTCCTTAGCTGAAATGTTTTCAGTTCTGAAATTGTCCTATAAGCCGCTATAACTCTAAATGTGGTTAGTCAATAGCCTCTGATAGCGACCGATTGGTTCTTACGTATACTTTTAACACATCGGTTCGGATTGGTGATGCGTAGAATATTGTTGAGGTCATAACTCTAGCCAGTAATTGTCTACTGGTGCCTCTTAGACCATCAACATTTGGCAACAGTGGCGGGTATACATTTGATGCCTTTTTCGATGGTCTATCATAACGCCGAGATATTAAATACATCTTTTGGAGTTTGTTGTATAACTTCCCACCGTGACTTTGACTTTCTCTCTTATTCTGCGGCTACTAATAAGCACTGCTTCCTTCTTGCGTTCTTCCAAAGCTAAACTCTTCTATTCTAGCCGCTATCGCTATGTCGTTAGCAAAACCTATGATTTGTACTTCATATTTGACAGAAGCGGTCCTAGAATGTAGCCCTATATTCCGTCTGGCCCTGGGCAATTTTTGTCATCAATCTTTTTGCAAGTGTACAGTGTTTCATCTACTGTGACTTCGGGTGATAATTATGCTGCTCTTCCCCGAATGTGTCATGCGGTTGAACGGTGTTGTGACAATTTTCCCCATACAATGACAATGGGTGGCAATGTTGTAGTGCTAACATCGTCAATTGCCGCAATAATGGTTCATGGTTCAAATCCTGATGTCAGCAAGCATTTATTTATTTCTCATGAAATAAAGTCAGTTTGATCAATTGTGAAAGCTTTTGTGAACACTACTACTGAGGCATAACACTGGCAGTAGCTGGGCCATATGGCTGGAAAAATTGTTCGCTCTGTTAGATGATTGATATGCCTTGCATAGACATCGGTGGTCGCGATAAAAATATTGTGAATCCGAAGCAGACAAAAAATAACAGAAATCTCTTCAGTTTTTTGGCTGCCACCTCCGGAGTTTCTCTGAAGCATAAGCAACCGAGCTTCCAACCACTACATCAAATTTTTCTCTTTCTATCTATCCTCTCCAATGCTTTCATTGTGTAAAAATATGTTAAGGGTATTCATAACCCCTTGAGTGCGCACAAATTATAAAAAAAAAAAATGGTTACTTTGAATCTCGGCTCCTCGACGGTTTTTGTCAGGATATCCTGGGCTGCTTCATAGTGGTTTTAGTTAAGCTGGATGAAAGTCACCATCGGGTTTTATTCACTATACTTCATTGGAGGAGTGATAGATAGATATACTTTACTTCGCAATATAATTTACATTTGCTACCCCACATTTTACAATTATTCAGAGATACATACATTTTATACATACATTTTTATACATTTTATCTTTCTACTGAAACATTATTTAAACAGTTTTAAAAGTCGTTTATAAATATACAATTTTTGGAGGAAAATCCAAAAAAAACCTCGAATTTAAGAGAGAGAGAGAAAAAAAAAGAAGTTCGGTGCAGAAGAAGAAATTGAAAAAATTTATCAACTCAAAAGCATTTTGGGATGCAGAGTTGAAATAGAACCTCTTAAAAAATCAAAACTGGTACCCCAGTGTAAGAAATGCCAGGCATATGGCCATACGCAAAAATATTGCAATAGACAGGCAAGATGTGTGAAATGTGCTGGAAAACACCTCACTACACAATGTACAAAGCCCCAAAATGAGCAGCCCAAGTGCGTCCACTGCGGTGAGCCCCTCCCCGCAGCTACCGAGGGTGTATTGTTGCCATTGAACTGCAGAACATCATAAATAAAAAACTGAGTACTAAAAATACTAAAAACCAAGCTCTAGATAAAAAACAAAAAGCACCAGAAAATATCAAAGTAGATGTGGATCAAACAAAATTAGATACTAAAAAACCGCCAAAGAAACCAGCGCGGGTATAGTGTCATATGCTCAAATACTACCACATAAAAAACAGCATCCTATATACATCCATACAGAAAAAGGACCAACCTGAGGGAAACCAACAAAACACTCACCCAAGCAGTGACATAAATCAAACACTACAACTGATACTAACGAAACTTAATTCTCTAGAAATACGACTTAAAAAGTTAGAAAACATAAACGACAAATCATTTAAGCATAATCATGTATTAAAATCTTTAAGTTATATGTTGGAATGCAAATGGTCTCCTGCAACACGAACAGGAATTGCAGGTGATTCCTGAAAGAAATAACATAGACATTTGTCTTATTTCAGAAACCCATTTTACAAAACATACGGAAATAAAATTAAAAACTATAACATCTACCACACCGCTCACCTTGAAAACTCAGCTAAGGGTGGAAGCGCAGTTATAGTAAAAAACAATATCCAATAATATGAGGAGTTGAAATACACTACAGAGAAAATACAAGCTACAGCAGTAAGCATAAAAACTAAACATAAAAAAATTAATATTGCTGCCATTTACTGTCCTCCAAAACTTTCAATCAAAAAAGAAGAATATTTTGATTTTTTTGAAAAACTAGGAAACAGATACATAATTGGTGGTGATTTTAATGCAAAGAACTTAAACTGGGGTTCTAGATTAACTTCAACGAAAGGAAGAGAACTTAATGCTGCAATTCAAAAACATCAGTGTGAAACTCTTTCGACAGGAAGGCCCACGTACTGGCCTACAGACAAAAATAAGATACCAGATCTAATAGATTTTTACATAATCAAAAATTTGTCGAGCAACTACATACACATAGATGAATTTGAGTATCTAAGCTCTGACCATTCACCTATAATTCTCCAAATTAGTGAATATGTATTTAATTCAAAATACAAATGCTAAAACCTTAACAAACAAAAGAACAGATTGGCAAGCCTTCAAGTTGAACCTAACAAATAGAATAGACTCACTGACACCTCTTATATCCAAAAATGATATAGAAAACGAAACTCATAGGTTGGTCAGCGATATTCAGAAATCGGCCTGGGAAAGCACTCCCGGTATAGATAGAAAGAACATGAGAAGAAACTGCCTGAAAGAAATAAAGGATTTAAAAGCAGATAAAAGACGAGCAAGAAGAACATGGCAGAAATCAAGAGCTATTTAACATAAAACGAAGCTAAACAACCTTAGTCAGCAACTGAAAAGAGAAATTAGAAAATTTAAAGAGGACTCACTGAACAGGTACCTCGGAGGATTAACAGCTGAATACGCTACAAATTACTCTCTATGGAAAGCTACAAAAGGACTAAAACAACCTATTTTGCAAATACCTCCAATCAAAGCACCTGATGGAAACTGGACAAGAAGCGATGAGGATAAAGCCACTCTTTTCGCAGACTACCTAGAAAACATATTTAAAACCCCGGATGAAAATGGAAACAGACAACCTATGCTATTAGAACCATCTGAAGAGGAAACTGAAGAAATTCTACCCACAAATCCTAACGAAATACGCAACCTAATCAAGCATGAGATAAATGCAAACAAAAGTCCTGGATATGACCTTATATCTGGTGACGTATTAAAGAACTTACCCATGAAGGCAATAATTAAAATAACAAATTACAAATAACAAATAAATGCCTCATTTAAGCTAAAATTTGTTCCTAGTTTGTGCATGATTGCTGATGTCCTAATGATTCCCAAACCAGGTAAACAGCCAAATGAGGTATCATCTTATAGGCCTATATCGCTATTACCGATGATATCAAAAGTGTTTGAGAAAGTGCTCGCTAAACGTATAAATAAAATAATTGAAAGAAAAAAGTTGATTCCAAACCATCAATTTGGTTTTCGAAGGCGGCACTCTACGATACAACAAGGTACACAGAATTACGGTAAGATCGAAGAAGCATTAGAAGAAAGGAAGGTCTGTTCGGCTGTATTCTTGGATGTGGCGCAGGCCTTTGATAAAGTATGGCACGAAGGACTTATCTATAAACTGAGATGTATGCTGCCAAATCAGTATGCTTCCATTCTTAAATCTTACCTAGATGGAAGACATTTTAGAATAAAACAACAGAATACTTATTCAAAACTAAGAGAAATAAAGGCCGGCGTACCGCAAGGTAGTGTACTGGGCCTAAATATATACCTATTATATACTAGTGATATTCCGGAACTAGAAAACCACACTATGGCAACATTTGCAGACGATACTGCAATATTAGCAAAAGGGAGAACTAATGAAGAATCCACAGAAAAACTCCAAGTAGGAATAAACAAAATCTGTGAATGGACTAAAAAGTGGAGAATTAAATTAAATGAGTCCAAGTCAGTCCATATTGATTTTTCAAATAAAAAGATTGAACATACACTAATCATTATCAACGAAAAAATAGTTCGCTAATACAGCGAAATATTTAGGTATGACACTAGATGCTAAGCTGCGATGGAAAGAGCACATAAAAAAGAAAAAAGAAGAGTTAGAGATGAAATATAGAAAATTGCACTGGCTGATAGGAAGAAACTCAAATGTATCAATTGGAAATAAAGTGCTTATATACAATCAAATTCTGAAACCAACATGGACATATGGAATCCAACTATGGCGTTGCGCCAAAAAGACAAACGTAGACATAATACAACGATTCCAAAATAAAGCGCTTAGAAATATAGTAAATGCACCTTGGTTCATAAGGAACACTGACCTTCATCGAGACTTGAAGATAGAAAGTGTAAGTTCGGAAATCCTTAAACATGCAAAAAAAAAAACACAAAGAAAAGCTAGAAGAGCATATAAACTTAGATGCGAGAAAACTTTTGAATAATGAAAATCAATTACGAAGGCTCAAAAGAATAAAACCTCTCGATTTAACTTAACTTTAGAAGTATAAGAAAAAAGAAAAAAGTATATATAGATGCATAACATAGCACATCCGAAAAAAAAAGATACACCAGATGGTGGATCTCATTCAAAGACGTAGATGTCAGGAAAAAATTGGTTATTAGTCCAAGTGACTAGATCGCAATTAGGCTGGCTCCTCCCCGCCCTGCGATGAAAAGCTAAGATGGCGTCACCGCAGGGAAAACGGGAAGAAGGGAGAAGGGGTTAGTGGGTAAAATTCCGACACTGTTACTGAGTACGGGCTCTGTTTCGTCTTTTAAAGATTACCACCTCCCAGCGTAACAAAAAAAAAAATAATAATGTAATACCAAAGAGATATTTGTTTTCAATATAAAACGTAATATTATCACAGAAAAAAAGAAATAATAAATAAATAAATCCAAAACAGTTAGTAGATGAATAATAAATAAATAAATTAATCAGTAAATAAATAAATAAATAAATAAATAAATAAATAAATAAATGAATTAATAAATAAATAAATAATAATATAATAGAAACAAGTACATAAATATATATGAATAAATAAATAAGTATATAAATAAATAAATAAAATAAATAAATAATTATATAAATAGATAATTAAATAAATAATAAATAAATATGCATACAAATATAAATAAACATAGAGTAAATAAGTAGGCGCCGTGGCGTAAGTGGTTAGTGTGTCGGATCACTACGAATGAGGTTCCAAGTTCGAATCCCAGAAAACACCAAAAAGTTTTTTCACGGTCCCACCTCTCGCGAGCGTCTGACAAACATCCGAGAGTATTGTTGTCACGAAAAAGCTTCTCAAATTGCCGTTCGGATTCGGCATTAAACTGTAGGTCCCTTCCATTCATGTGAAAAATATAGCGCACACAACATGAGTGGTTGCGAGAAGCTAGGCCCTGGCACTTTAAAGAGCTGTTGCGCCAAATATTTGTATTTGTAGAGTAAATAAATACAAAATAAATGAGGAATTTCATATAAATAAATAAATACTAGATAGATACAAGGAAACATAGTTATAAATACATAGATACAAAAGTTAAATAAATAAAGGAATAATTTACTGAAAAATTAAAAAAGTAACGAAACAAGGTAATAGAATTAAAGTTAAGAATCTAAACATTTAATTGATTAACAAGAGGATTATCTGAAAGATTACAATGAATTAAAAATGTGTTTGAAAGCTCTTGGGTTTTGTCTGCAATCATTTCAACATTCGCTCTATTGTGCAAATCTGAAGTGGAGTAATGCCAAGGAAGATTTAGCATCATTTTTAGCAATTTATTTTGACATATTTGAAGCTTGCTAATGTGACATTTTGCACAAGTGCCCCAAACTTGGCAACCATATAGAAGAATGGCTTGAAAAATGACATTGGAGGAGTGGAACCATACTCTTGTAATGTTTGTTGATATAAAGGGTGCCTTTGAGAATTTTTCGTTTGATTCCATGCGTTACTCTTCCGAAAGTATGGACTAGATGAAACTATTGTCAGATGGATCTACTTCATACTGCCCCATAGGCTGCTTACTGCTGAGAGTAAATCAGATTATAAAGTAATGGTTGGGGTTAAGAGAGGCTGACCGGAAGGTGGAGTTCTTTCGTCTTTACTCTGCTGCTCTCTTGTGGATTCGCTTCAAGGAGAAACGAAAAATATTGGATTTCACATCCAAGCAAATGTTGACGATATTTGTGTGTTGATATCACCATTATTTTTCAGAGGGTTCTGAATCCGAATGCAAACGGCCTCGGATAAACTCGATGATTGTTGCACACGGCATAAACTTTCCGTCAATTCGAATAAAACAACGCTGGTGTTATTTACTCGTACTCATATGAGAAAATGTGACGGTCTTGTGTCAACAAAGATGAAAATTGTTACTTTTCAACTATCCACTAATCTTATATAGTAACCCAAAGTGGCACACGCACGCTGAGCTGAAATCGTTTGTGTCGAAGAGCTTTTGGTGCCTCGTTGGGGTCTGAGGCTTGCTGTGGTACACTGATTGCACATATAATACATAGCTATTACCAGACCAATTTTCACGTATGCGTCTGTTGTATGGTGGAATAGGATATTGGCTCAATCTGCTTGTTGTATACTCAACAGACTGCAGAAGTATACTCGTATATTGGCGCATACTGGCGTTAGACACACTACTTCTGGCGACGCTCTTAACGGCTAGACTTAGCTGCTCATATGAAGGCAATGAAAGCGATGTATTGGCTCAGAAAAAACGAGGTCTGGCACGAAGGATATGGCATTCGACATGGAGCACTATTTCTTAAGATGTTGTTTGCTTATGATACCAATCGGTAATGAGCCCTGCTGGCATATGAAGTGTATTTGTTCAAGGGGTCAAATGGGAAACTTGCGATATACATATATACTTCTTCAGACATTAATGTTTTCTGCATTTATGGCTCTAGGACTAATAATGGAACTGGAGCTGGCTGACTTTTGGCAATGATATCAAATTGATCAAGATAGATGTTCGAAGGTCCTTGGAAGCCTTTACCTCAAAAAAACCATGTCACGAAAAATAGAGCGCGGCAGGCTCAGCTGGTCCATGTTTAAAGAAGCCTATAAACTCCTGGATCACACAAATGCAACTACACCAGCATTTGATTTGCCTCAGTAATGAAGTGATCCAAAATCGAGAGACCAGCCGATCTTTTCTGAGGTCAAACTGTCGAACCCCACAGGCGGATGAGTAGAAATGCAGTGAGGTGGGAGGATTATGATCCCTTGTTTTCAGATCATAAGGAATATGAAGAAGAAGGTATCAAATTGTCCTTTGCGTTTTAGGCGCCCTTTCAGACAGAAATTTTTGTCTCGGAATGGTAAACTGGATAATTGATGACAAATTACGTGGTAGAAGTATCAGCATCCAGCATGAAACCCAGGCTGCAGTTAAGGCGCTTGAGACTTTCACAAGTCACCCAAAGAATGTTCTGGATTACAAGACCAGACTAAACAAGTTTTCTAAATGGAATGGGGTTCGCTTTATTTGAGTACCGCGTAGTAGCGAAATCTCTGGCATGCTGCGAAAGAAGGAACCAATAATGTAGCAGGAATCTTGTACTGGATCAACTCTCATATAGTTTCTATACATTAGATTCCTGCAGAATAATCAAGGATTTGTGAAAGGGCCTGACAAAAGAATTTCGAAATTCCTATTCTCTTCTTGAGTTGGATCCTTCATCCCATCATTCCAATTCCATTATCCGTTAATTATTTTATATATGCCACATAATATGCACGGATACTTAAGGATCTTTTTTCTTTGATCTGTGAAGTGATAGCATATGGATCTTACTGATCTACTGATTTGGCCAGGTAATTGGATCCGTTCGGCCGGATGTCGCGTAGTTATTTCATTCGACGAAAGCTTGCCGGATTATCTGTTGGATGGTGGAATGGCTGAGCCATCCTACTGCATCCTAGCAAATCAAATGGTGTTTATCGTTATCGGATGCTTCTTTTTAAAGCACATTTGCTGTGATATATTGACTCCTTCCTGCAAATCTCCCCGATAATACCGCCAACCGAACAGCTCACCTACTAGGTGTAGTAGACGATTTTAACCAACAAAACTTTCTTAACTCCCATAATCCAGTACCATTAACGGCAGCGGACAGTTTCTTTGATAAAATCACATTTCTGGTAAACATCCGGGATTCTTCGACTGCTCCTTAAGCTGTTCGCCCCTCTTACTTTGGGGAGACTACAGTGCTCCTCGGTCATGTCCAGTTCGGTTACACGTAACATTCGTGCACCGGCACAATAAGTGCACGGATTTTCAGTTACATATTGTGTGCCTATGCATAGAGTAGCACTCGAACTCCCTCCCGCGCCCCACCTGAGTTCACACTTGGCAAACATGACTTTACGGTAAGGAGCGCGAAGACTATGGCGACAATTGGAATTTATTTTCAATGTTCGCAGCGAGATCAGACCTACACTCTAATGGGTATTCCGCGAGTTTGTCGCGAGTGCAATTAAACTGTAAGCCACATGGTGACATTAGTTTTATTGCACTGCAAATTCAAAGTGCGCACTTTACTGATGCAGCCGCAGTCGTAGTCGCAGTCTCAGCCTGTGAGGGTGATTGGGTGTCGCGACCGAGAGGGAGAGTGTTGAAGTCGTGCTCGAAATTACCACTTGAAATCAATTGAAACGAATCGCGTTGCAACCAAGATGTACCTAAATACTTTGTCTCAAATCCAAACTACGAATAGGTTAGAAGAGGAAACTTTGTTTCATGTTCGGAAGTTAAGACGACGCTGATCTGCTGCCGTGATTAGGTGAATGGAAATTAGCAAGTGGTGTTTGTAATGAGGACTTAGATGCAATTTCATACGAACACCGTTTCGGTAGAAATTTATTGCTAATTATATTTCGGGGTTTTCGTTTGGCAATAATTCGACGTAAATTTAGATGGAGAAGACTTCTTTCTGCTCACACTGTCTGGCCATTAAATTGAACGTTTTAAGTTGTTCAGTTTGCGAGCTTTTGTGTGAAGTAATTGTTATCGACGAAACGTGATTTTCGGACAAAAGTCATATTAATTATGTTTTTTGAATGCTAGCACAGACAGAAATAAAGGCGTCCAATGAGATTCACAGAGGTACACGGTGGGGATCGTACAAAAAAAAAAATTGCAGGAGTTATGAAAGTAAGAGCTTTTAAAGCGAACGCGTTCAGATAGAGGCAACGAAATGGGATTATGTGCAGCACGTGGTGGATAAAACAGGAAAGTCCACCATTGACCAAATATTCACACTATCGCAGATATTGGAAAAAACTTATGAATATAAAATCGATACGCATCACCTTTTCATCGAATTGAAAGTTGCCTATGATAGCGTAGAAACGAGTTATACAGAGGTAGCGCCCTCCGTTGATGGTGATAGCAATGCCATCGTCGTTTTCGAATAAGTACGGACCGATGATGCCGCCGGCGCACAATCCACACCAAACAGTGACTTTCTGCGGATGCATTACCACATGGTGGACCTCGTGTGAATTGGCATCATCTCAAATCCGACAATATTGCTTGTTGACGTACCCGTTCATCCAAAAATGGGCCTCGTCGCTGAAAATGATTTTATTGCTGAAATCGGGGTCTGCTTCCAACTGCTCCAGTTTTATCATTTACACGAGTTGCTCGACAATGTAACTTACCATAGTGGTTTGTCTTTAGTGTTTGAAAAATAAAAAATGGGAAAATTAACAACAGATGAAACAATATGGCTGCCATGAACTATCAAAATCTACCCGTCCCTATTAGAAAACCCTTTAGACGAGTCTTTGTGAGAAAGACGGATCAGAGTGATGCCTTTATGATTACCTCCTTATCTGACTTGGATATGAACACCTAATTCAAATTCTAAATGTGCACAGTTATTATCTTATTCTATTGCTTAGTTTATGTAATTTTTCTTATTTTTCTTTCTTTAATTTTAAGTTTTAGATTGTTACCAGTTCACTACTGTATGTTTGCTCTTTTCATGCGTTTATGTAGTTTTATTCTTATTTTGTTTGATTCTTATGTTATCATGTTGATGATGTTTGCATTTGAGTTTGGTTAGTGCTGTAGAAAATATTATGATCTCAGCAAGTGTTATTTTAAATATCATTGCAGGTCAAAGAATTGGATTAAGATTGATGAAGTCCGTAAAATGTTCAAGAGCTCTATTTTCGACATAATCTGTGTTACCGAAACCTGGTTTAAGCCTGTCGTACTGAATCCTGCTATTGTTCTGCAAAATTATAAAGTTGTTTGCAAAGATTGCCTATGTTGTCGTGCTGGAGGAGTTGTTATTTATGCTAAAAAAATCTGAATAGATTAGATAGATTTTTATTTTCATACCAAATTTTTTTACAAAATAGTGTATAAACACAAATTGATAAGCATGGCATTGCCGTCTGCCTGGTGGAAGTAAACAAATTATTAATTATAGACTAATAGCACAGAAATGAATTAATTCTTTCTTTAATTCCATTTTTAATTTTTTTATTTTTTGCAGAAGTTTCCATTCAAAATACTTCTTTCTGTATATTGTAAAGCAATTTTACTGTACCTGGTTAGTGTTGTGTCGTTATTCTCATTAAGGATTTGCAAGACTTGGCTCTCTGATAAGACATCGTTTCCAAACACAGATTTCCTTGTTTCTCGCAAAATTGGGCACTAGCCAACAAAATGAAAAGTATCCTCTCTCTCAGGCAAATTGTACATGCTGCAGACTATCGGTAGTTCATCCCTATGGGGTACATAATTCAGTTTCAGAAGATCTCCACGCAGTTTTAGGACCGTTGCTATATCTTCTATGCTGTAATCGTCCCGGAAGTAATTATTGTGCTCCAAATTTTGGCATAACCGGCTGTAGACTGCTTTATGGAGTGACCCTGATGCCTCCTCTAGAAATCTTTCTCTAATCTGCTCATCCACACGCGTGATCAATTCGTAAAGTTTAAACTTCCAAATTATTGCATCCTCCGCACTAAGCTCCATTCCACATCCACTAGTGGCTAGTTCCAGCCACTCTTTATACCATCCAGTTTTATTTCGTATAGATTGTAGAGCTGCTTTCTTCGGAAGTCTATAGTCCGGCATGTTTAGTATTCTAAACATGTAATCCACTTGTAGCTTTAAGGTTTCTACAAAGAGTGGCAATAAGCCTCTCTCCAACATGTGCATGTAATTTGGCGTGTTCGGTGGCAGATTGAATGCTCTCTTTATATAGAACCCAAGGAGAATTTCTACCGTCTCCAATTTTTTTTCCTCCCCATACTTGAGCAGCGTAGAAGAGAATGGATCGAAACTGATTCAAAAACTTTATAAAAAAAAAAAGGTGCCTTTTCATATTGAGATTTCTCATCAAATACACTCCGAGGTACTTGTACTCTTTCATCACTTGGATAGTTTCCCTATTAAAATGCCATTTCTTATTTCCGGAGTTTCTGCCTCCACCTCTTCTAAAAATCATTATTTGAAACTTGCTCAAATTTACCACCAGATTCCACGTTTTACAGTATTCGGAGAGTCGGTTCATTGTAAGCTGTAAAGATTCGGGTGAGTACGCCAAAAGCAATACGTCGTCTGCAAAAAGAAGGGCTTTAATCAACACACCTCTATACTCAACCCCTCCAGGTAAAAAATCCACTATATCCTCAATGAAGAGTGCAAATAGATTTGGACTGAGAGCGCAACCTTGCCTTACTCCTGATCCCGAATGAAACAGCTGCCTTGGTACCCTCGTACAGAATTTTGATCACTTGTCCGAACTTCAGTGACATACCCATGTCAAAGAGCTTCTAGAATAAAGCATTTCGGTCCACTGATTCAAAAGCTGCCTTAAACTCCACGAAGAATGCATATAAATAGTTTCTTATTCCTCAAGAGAAAGGAGTCCATAATACTATTTAAGACAAACACGTGATCAACAGTGCATTATCCTGGCCGGAAACCCTGTTACGGTAAATTTTTACCGCAACAAGAAACGCACTGTGCACCTTTCTTTACTCCCTCTTCTGTCACCTTGTTCTTGCAACATTCTGGGAAAGTGGAGGGCAGCCGTGGGTCCATCAGCCATAGGCCCATTTCCCCAGCATCTTGCAAGGACAGCCATTTAGGTATCCCTCAGACGACCTGAAGAAACGGACGGTTCTTCGAGCGGGAAGGAGGTGAGCGACCAGTGTCTGATGACCGGTAAAGAGTGGGCGGACCGCCCCGTCGAATTATCAAATTAATATGGGCACACACACACACATACGTAAAGAGACGAAACCGGCACGAGATACAACACAAATACAATCATCGAGCTAAACGTAGGTCACAAAGGTTGTCACATTACAAACACAACCTACTCAACATGAAACACAAAACATCACAACTGCAATGCACCTGCGAGAAGAGGGGACTTGACGTGATGTCCCAGATTTGAACACAACAACAGCGTGTACGCATCACACATCACCAATATGACCAAAACGCATTCAACACCAACAACGAACGAATCAACAACACGTATCATCGGCGGGGGCGAGGGGCCCAGAGAGTCTACAATTCTACACACTTACAACACCAACGACATAATACCCAATGCGTACTGTAACAACAACATCAACAACATAAACACATTGAACACACTAAAACATCGACAAGAGACGAGGAGCTGCCGATAGACTGAGGAAGGTCCAGACCGGACCCATCAATCGCCGAGAGCCCACCCTAACCCTTGACTATATGTGTGGAGTGGCACGTTAAGGGCTTGTCCCTAGTCCCCAAATCTGCGCGAAATTCTACCGGGTAGATAGAATCTTACTCCTTGTTTTATCTTCTTTCGGTAGTATAATTTTGTTGAGCGCAGAATGGCGTTTTAGGGCCTGCCCTGTAGCTAGTCAGGCCCCTTCTTTCCTTCTTTTAGCATTGGTGGGAGGAAATCCACAGTAGTAAATTTTATTTGTTAATCTTCTTTCACTATGTTGATTTTCACAAATTGTTTAAAGAAACAGAGCGGATGAAGAAGAAGAGCCGAAGTCGGGCGAATTCCAGTCGGCGGAATGTGGGTGAGAGCTGAGAGAATAATAGCGGTGGTTCAAGAGCGGTTGCATACTTACGCGGAGTAATGCACAGCAAGCTGCTCTTGAAGCTGCTGAAAAGCGCGAATTTACGCATGGGTGCGTGAAAGGCTCGAACCTCGACTAGGCCTAGTATTCAGCGGGAGACCACTTCTTGGTTGACCGGCAAAGGCAGTAGAAGTTTGTTAGAGGAGATAGTTTGGAAAAAAAAACATTATTATTATTATTTGTGTAGGGTTATTTTGCACTGCGACCTAATGGTCTATTGTGCCCCCTGCTAATACCTTGGGGAGGTTTGTTTCCTCGTTAGAGTCCCCTTCGCAATTGCAATTCCTGAGGAATTGTGTTTGAAGGTCATATGCTCTTACTTTGCCTTGGCGAGAATAGTTCACCTTAGAGCTCTTTCTCCAGACCAGTTTCTTTTAAGAATCTGAGAATGAGAAGTGGGTCCATGGTTGGTATATCCACTTCTGATACCTGGTATTTGCCCAAGTATTTCAATCTTTTGTGGGTCAGTGCCCCACAGGACTCCAGAAGGTGTTCCGGAGTCTCACATGACTCGTTGCAGAATCTGCAAAGGCCTTCATTTGTTATACCTAGTTTCCGTAGATGCTCCCTTAGTTTGCAGTGCCCCGTTAGGAAGCCGGTTAGGATCCGAAGGTTATTCTTGCTAAGGCAGATGCAGGCTTCGTATCTTTTCCGATTGTAACATCCCAGTAGTTTCTTAGCCTGCCTCAGGCCTGTGGTGTTGTTCCAGGTTCTTGCCCTGTCTTCTCTCTCCATTTTCCTGAATTTCTCGCGTATGGTGTGTTCCCCCATTCCACAGAATGGTTCAGGTCCAATGAAGGGTTCTGCGGCCGCTTGTCTTGCCAAGGCGTCCGCTGCTTCGTTACCTTTTATCCCGACGTGACCAGGTATCCAGTAAAGTGTAACTTTATTGTTTCTGCCCAGCTCATTAAGTTTGCATAGGCATTTCCACACAAGTTTTGACTTAATGACATAGGAGTCAAGTGCTTTGATAGCTGCTTGGCTGTCTGACAGTATTGCTATGTCGCAGTTGCTGTATCCCTTTTCGAGATTGAGTTGGATGCATCTGTTTTTAGCACATATTTCAGCTTGAAAGATGCTGGTGTACTTGCCAATAGGTTCTGAGTGCTTGGTCCTTGGCCCAAATACGCCCGCCCCTGTTCCCTCTCCAGTTCTCGAACCGTCTATATACTACTTTATCGTGTGGCTGCCCAGTCCGTACATCGTGGATTCGCTGCTCCACTCTTTCTTGTTACTTAACTTTGTACTAAAGTTTTTCCCAAAGTTAAATTTCCTGATACTGTCGTCCCTGGGGACGGCCAGAAGGGAAAGTTTTAGAGAAGTGCATCGTATTCTCTCATACCAACACATTTCTCCCTTCCGATACCTTCTTTTGCCATCCTTAGTATCGTTCGCTGTGCATTTTGCTCCACTAAAAGATGGAGCGGTGTTAGCTCCAGGAGTACTTCCATGGCTGCAGTTGGACAAGTTCGCATGGCTCCAGTGATGCAGAGGCACGCAAGTCTTTGCACTTTAGTGAGTGTCTCCCTCGTAGTGACTAGACTAGTTCGCTTTGTCCATGCTATTGCTCCATAAGTGATCATTGGTCTCACAATGGCAATGTACATCCATCTTAGAATATTTGGACTAAATCCCCAAGACTTACCCGCTAGGCTCCTGCATATCATTAGAGCACGGGTAGCTTTTTTGGATATCTCCTCGGTGTGTTTCTTCCACAAGAGTTTGCTATCTAGGTGTAATCCTAGATATTTCATTTCCTTTACCGGTGTCAGTATCGTGCCCGACAGTCGGATTGGCTTCAGTACAAGTTTTCTCTTCCTCGTTAACGGTACTATTGTGGTTTTGGTCGGGTTTATATTAAGTCCAGCCGTGCTGCACCATTCTTGAGTTACTGTTAGGCCCCTTTGTATAATATCACATAGGGTTTCCTCGAATTTCCCCCTGGCAATCAGTACAATGTCCTCAGCGTAGGCTTGACAGTTAATTCCAAGGCTTGTTAATTTCTCAAGAAGCTCATCCACAACAAGACTCCACATTAGGGGAGATAACACTCCTCTTTGTGGGCATCCTCTTGTTGCTTTGACCCTGACAATTCCATGTGAAGTTTGAGTTTCTGCTAATCTTGTTCTCAGCAATTCATACATCCACTTAGATACTGTTCTGCTAACTTCCTTTCTATCAAGGGCTCGTTTAATAGCTTCATGTGAAGTGTTATCAAATGCCCCTTCAATGTCTAGGAAGGCGCAGATTACTATCTTTTTTGTTTCAAGAGCACTTTGGATTGTTTCCGTCAGCTGATACAGAGCAGTCTCGGTGGACCTGCCCGCTCTGTATGCATGCTGACGATAATGCAGTGGGGATGTATTAAGTACATCCTCCCTTAAATGGTTGTCCACAGCTTTCTCCATTGTTTTAAGAAGAAACGATGTTAGGTTGATCGGTCTGTATGACTTAGGCTGTGTTGGGTCCTTCTTCCCCATTTTTGGTATAAACACAACCCTCGCCCGTCTCCATTGGTTTGGAGTATATCCCAGTGCAAGACTGCTTTTTGTTATTCTGACCAGGTGTGGTAGTAGTTTTTCTTGTCCCCTTTGCAATAGGGCTGGTATAATACCATCCGCACTCGGTGACTTGAAAGGGTGGAAGGAGCTAATTGCCCACTCGATTCTCCCTCTGGAACAGATAGCCCCTGCAATCTCCCAATCTTGCTTCCGAGGTCTGGTCGTGTTGGTCATGCTCCCGTCACAGGTGTTCTGCAAACTTCCGGAGAAGTGAGTTTCTAAGAGCAGTGATGCTCTTTGATCTTCATCTTTAGTAAAGCTGCCGTCAGGTTTTGTAAGGGATGTTGGCATTCCCCCGGATTTTGCAAGGGCTTTATGTAACCTGGCTGCAGCAGAATTGCTGTTTATTGTCGCACAGAACTTCCTGAAACTTTCTTTTTTCACCCTTCTTAACTCCTTGTTGTAGTTTGTGAGTGCCGCCCTGTAGCTTTGCCAATCCCCATTACGCTTTGCTCTGTTAAACAGCTTGCGTGTATCAGAGCGTAATTTTGTTAGGTTACTGCTCCACCATGGCATATCTTTCCCACCCTTTCTGTTGCTTATGGGGCAACTCGATTCGAACGGGTTTGTAATCGCGGTGCTAATGCCCTCTACCGCGTTTTCTAACTCTAGATAGTGTGCTGGAGCCCTCCTTTTTTTTTTTTTTCTGTTTGTTTATTTATCCACTTATACTCTATTACATATTTTATTGTTTAAATAAACTAAAAACTACAGCAATAATTATAACTAAAAGTATCTGATTTATAAATACTTAGTATATTTGCATTATTTTTTATTTTATTTTATTTCCTTTTTATTATGCGTATTTTTATTTTTTTTTTGCTTTAAGGGGAAATGTGGAAAAACCTTGTACAAATCTTTATTATCTTTATTCAACTAAACTAGAGGGTAAAACAAATAAAACTAACTTATCCTATGTTAAACCTAACCTAACCTAACTTAGCCTAACTTAACTTACGGCAGAACTGGGCCCTGATATGCGATCTTCAGCCCGTCTATACAAAGGACCAGCGAATGACAAATGTCATTCTCCTTTGTACCGGCGGAACAAGAATCACATACCAGGGCCCAGTCCTACTTAACCTACACATTAGCTTCAACCCAGTCGAGCCACCAGTATTTCTCCCGATTAAACCGGTCGGTGTTAGTTATATCCCTTTCAGGTATGCTTACGCAGTATCTTAGTATCTTAGACGGCATTTCGATCACCCGAGTCAATAGAGCTATTGAGAATACGTTTATCTGTTGCCCTTCTAGCAACAAGATAGATAATTGGCACGTTCGTCGAGTCCGATAAATAGCCGTGTGCATCCAGATGACTGGAGCCCTCCTCAGATCAATATGCTCCAGATTACTGTCTAGGGTTTCTTTAAAAACCTCCCAATTTGTTTTTCTTGGGTTCCTGATTGGGTTTCTCGTGATACATGCACTATCTAACTCAAAAACAATGATTCTATGGTCAGATAATGACGGCTCATCTGATACTTTCCAGTTCCTGACTAACCTACTGATGCTCGGACTACCCAGCGTGAGGTCAAGAACTTCCTGTCTAACTCTAGTAACAAAGGTTGGGGTATTCCCTACATTATATATATCAAGGGATGAACAAAGAATGAATGAATTAAAGACCCACCCCTGGTATTGGTGTCGGTGCTCCCCCATATAATATTGTGAGTATTGGCGTCACATCCAATCAGCAGCGGCATTTGAAGCTTGTTACAGTGCTCCACTAAGCGCTGCAGTTCTGTTGGGACAGCTGGTTCATCCCCAGCACAGTATGCAGAGGCGATGATGATGGTGCGGTGTACTCCGTCGATGTTCAGGGAAACCTGTAATGGCACCAAGTCTCGCGTCGCAAATTCTGAAAGTAGGAGAAAGTTAATTTTGTTATTGATAAGGATACATGCCCTTGGATTGGTCACCCTTATATCCCAAATTACCTTTGCCTCCTTGCATGACAGTCCTTTGACTCCTCCTTTCAAGATCCATGGCTCCTGAATCAATGCAATGCCCATGTTTTGTTTGGTAAACATCCTAGCTATTGCGGCTGATGCCGATATGGCGTGGTGGATGTTTACCTGGGCGACCTTTATTTTACTGGTGGAGGTCATCGAGCTAGTGCTCGTCGGGGGCTATTGCCCCACCCTCCGCCAGCAGAATATCTTCTTCCTCAATGTTCAGAGGGAGAGAGATTACTCTACTGTTTATGTCCTCCTCAGATAACGAGTCATCTGAGATGGACATAAATTCATCAGCGCTCCGAGCGTCCCGTTCTGCAGTTGCAGTTGGTGCTTCAACCGTCAGCGGAACTGGATGCTCCACTTCCGGCGGTGTCTCCTCTGAGGCTGGTTTCGAGCTGGTACTATGCCCTGCGCTCTCCTCCAGCTTCCTGATTCCACCCACCGTCATTCTGCCAAACCGGTAGCTTAGAGAGCAGTTTTGAGCCTTAATGGCTTCAAAAGACTCCTGGACTCCGAGAGCCAGTATCTGCCCAGTCCCCTCGTTGCGACCATACAAAACCTTCCATGCGTTGATGTTCAGGCCACCATTTTGCGCTTCTAGGAGTGCCAAAGAGGTTTGGTAATCCTGATTCGCGCTGCGTGGTAGGAAGACGGTGATGGAATGGGCACGTGGTATTTCCGCACTGCCGCATGTAGTAAGGCCCACTCCTTTCCAACCCTTCAGTTTGGGAGCTACGGTCTTTATCCATTCCACTGTTTGTGGAGTCTCGCAGTCGACCAGTAGCACGCCATTCTTGAAATGAACGCCCTGGAACTTGAGCTTATGCTCCCATCTCAGGATCATTTCCGCCACGATGGCGTTCTCGAGTGCTTTGAGGTCCTCAGCATCGAGCATTTCCTGTGGGTAATTCACAGGAAGTACTGCAACCTGCTCAGCCTTTGCGGCCTCAGCATGTCTTCCACCAGCCACAGCATAGCTTCTACCAGCTGAGACAGCGCTGGCATTCGCAGGCTCTGCATGGAGCCTCTTAGCGCTCTCCTCGGTCCTCAGCCTTTTCTGCACATTACATGCAGGAGGTGTTATGGCATTACTGCCCCTCTTGGCTGATGGCACAGCGGTGGAGTCGAGCTTTGCCCTATGCTCCTCCGCCTTTTTCCTGGCATCCTCAGGTGCAAGGCCCTTTTCGAGGTAGCGCAGGTACCATCCAGATCCCGCACCGCTCAGACCCTTTCTCAGGGGGTCATCTTTGCCTCCCGGTTGCTCAGGTGGCGGCATCGGCGGGCAAGCTCGCTTCCTCTTGGTCGGTGCGGCATTGGATTGAGGAACTGTAGGTGTCCGAGCTATGCCCGAACTCCTTGCCTCATTATCCGCCTTAACCACTTTGCCCAAGGGTCGGGGGGCTAGAGCTTGGCTCCCACCCTCCGTTCTGGCACGTTCCAAGCGTGCTGCTGTTTTTGACTGCTCAGGGATTTTCCTTGAGGACATAGCGGCTGTTTGGCTGGTGCTTGGTTGCACTCGCCTAAAGCCTCCCTCACGGCTTGTTCCTGGCCGACTTCCACCCACTAGGTC
Organism: Brachypalpus laphriformis; assembly: GCA_945910035.1. Taxonomy (NCBI): domain Eukaryota; kingdom Metazoa; phylum Arthropoda; class Insecta; order Diptera; family Syrphidae; genus Brachypalpus; species Brachypalpus laphriformis. The sequence goes on along the minus strand of OX246753.1, from coordinate 9,592,579 downwards.
GTCTACACAGAGCCTTTGCTCCATCCGACCCGCTAGCAAAGAAGCGGTACCACCCCGCATTCTATCTAGGTTGTTTTTATTTTTATTTTTTGTTTTTTGTTCTGGTACATGTTCCCACGAGTAGCGCGGGAAAGAAAGGTCGGCTGCGCCAGAGCCCCGCATTAGCGCAGTAAGATCGTGGTTACTCCCTGAGGCGATCCTGTTTCAGAGAGGCTCCGTTATAATACAGCCGGTATACCCCCTGGCTGCAAACCATCCAATAGGCACGGGTCGCGTAACACCTTGGATTAGGGGGGGACAGATCTTGGTTCGTTACTCATCAGTCAGCTCATCCGAGAGCTAGGCTCCCAAGGCTGAGTGAGTCCTTGCAACTTAAGCTCTCGCACCACGTCAAGGTGTCTGCCAAGCGAGAAAAAAAAAAAAAAAAAAAAAAAAAAAAAAAAAAACAGTGAGAATCAACACAGTGTTGAAAGAAAAAGTGTGAATCAGCCCTTAGGACAGGACACAGGACAGGACGAGGACAAGAGGAGTTTTTTTTTGGAAGAAGATCGGTAGTCAGAGCAGGGCAACCACTAGGAAGAACATAAAACACGGAGGAACTCAGGACAGACAGATAAGTTTTGAATTTTTTTTTTTATATTAAAGGTAAGTGTGCGTTTTGTGTAAAATTTTTTTTGTAGTTTCAAAACCCGGTAGGATTTGGCTCCGTGTTTGTTAGAATTTCCCGGTGAAAGCGGGACTCGCGCCCCTTAATTTTCGGTTTGAATTGTTCGGGACTTGCCATAACGGCCCACCCCTACGGCGATATTTTATTTTTTTTCGTTGGGATCTTTTTTTCCTCTCCTCGTCATACAACCGTTTTTGTTAATCTGAATATTCACTTTTTGTTGGCGCTGTGGCGCAAGTTGTTAGTGTGTTGGACCACTGCGCGTGATGTTCCAAGTTCAAATCCCAGAAAACACTAACAAGTTTTTTCACGGTCCAACCTCCCGTGAACGCCTGACAAACATGCGTGAGTATTGTTGTCACGAGAAAGCTTCTCAAAACGCCCTTCGGATACGGCACTAAACTGTAGGTCTCTTCCATTCGTGGAAAGTATAAAGGAACAACACGAGTGGTTGCGAGAAGCAAGGCCCACTTAAAGAGCTGTCGCGCCAAATATTTATTTTTTTATTTATTTATTCGCTTTTTGTTAGCCAATAATGAAAACGAAGAAAACATATATCCTCTGGGAACTTAGTTGTAGTTGATAAATGCCACATCGCTATGGTTTATCGACCTCAAACTGCTTCTACCCTTGACTCTTTTATTGCTATACTAAAAGATCTTTCGCTCTGTAATAAGCACATAACTACCGGTGGCGATCTAGGTTTGCATTTTTTATCCCCCCCAACAAAATTTTTCTTCTGGGTATTACTGATCATAGTCTTATTTTGCTAATCTACAAATTTGATCCTTCTCCAGTTTATCTTCCTATGTCGATATTTTATTATAACAACAACTTGATCGACTATCCCACTGTTCATCGTAAAGCTTCGCAAATTTATTGGGATGTTGTCCGGTTCTTGCCAGATGGTAGTAAACAAGTAACATTCATAAAACATGCTTTAGCACTTCTTCATCGGACCTGTGTTCCATTGATCCGCAGAACCATCCAGGATCAATGTTGTCTTTGGTTCACGCATCATATCCCTTCGTGATGAAGCTTACTCGAATTGGAGAAGATCTAGAATTTCAAATTTTTAGGAAGAATACAGGAATCTACGAAACCGAACTACACTAGCTATTATGAACTCTAAAAGAAGCCACTTTGCGCATATCCTAAATACCAAACTACCAACAAAAACCTTGTGGACCAATGTCAGGAAGGCAGACGTGATCTTTAAATCAAATAATGCTTGCTTGGTTGACCCTGACATGTTGAATAGGCCATTTACATCTCATACGGTTTCTTCGGATATTGTTAGCAGTTCTTCTGATTGATTCTACAAGTGCGTTCTTGCCATCAGACGTTGTTTTTAATTTTTTAAGAGGCTTTCCAGATCCTTCGAGGGCTTAAGTGTAATGCTGTTGCAGCGATCATGTATTAGCATAATTATATTTTAAGTATGAATATTAATTTCTTTATATCTTTACATTTTTCTCTCTCCTAATTTTTCGCATTTTTTTTTAATATTATTATTATTGGCCTTTTTTCGTATTATTTTCACAAGACTCTGTTATTTTATTTAAATAAATAAAAAAAAAAGTATTAAGCTTACATAAATAAATAAATAATGGCAGCATTAGCAATCCAACCAACTACTGTGGGATATCGTTTTTGAATTCAACTTTGAAATTATTTAGCTCAATGCTGTACTTCTCGCTCTCAATATGGATAAACAGTAGTAAACTTACAGACGACACTATTCTGTTATTATTATAGTATCATACGCCGCAGTCAGATCCACAAAGGCAACAGAAGGGAGGAGGAATACATTGGATTAGGTGTCAGTGTTGATTTTGTATGGCATTGATCTTCCTTAATTAATCTCTCCTGTTGTTTGTCTAACGATACTTTAGAGATTAGGACAAGTCTCCTGGGCTTATGACACTCGTAAATTTTCTTGGTCGTGGGTCTGTATCAAATTTACGTTTCAACGACCAAGCTTTCCTGCTGGAGTGCGTAAAATTCATATCAGACATTCTTTGCTCTCATATCGCCTTTCAATATTAATTGAGTTTATTTAAGAGCTCTTTGTCTTTGATATCATACCGGGCTGATATGTACTTATCATACTATGCTTCGTACTTTTATAACCAACTTGGAATATATGCTTTTCGGTATCCTCTGGTATTGTTTGTTTGGTCACTGATATTATTGCTCCTACAAATAGTTTCAGCAGGTATCCATCCACCTACATATATTCCTGTTTCTCTGAAAAGGCACCCCAGTTGGGTTTTTTTTAAAGTTCCATTTCGGTTTCGCAATCGACTGGATGACAGGAATTTGGATACCATACTTAATTATCACTGGTGTGTGCTGGTTTCTTAGGAAACTATTGGCTATTGAAGACTCTTTGTTAGAGTCTTTCGTTATGATACAGAGGTTAGGTGAGTAGTCACGATTACATCTTGGGGATTTGAAGGTATTTTTGTTTTGGCGTTATGTATTAGCTATCGAATCAACCCTATTGCTCACTGTGACTGTTAAAATCAACAATATATACGCAGGGGTAGTTAAAGGTTTTTATTGGCTATGTTTGATGCCAATATTCGTGGGGGGATTTATAGACGTTGACGATTTTTACACCAGAAATCTCTGTAGTAGTAATGAAAATCGAGTTTGAACCATCCTTATTTCAGATCTTGCGTATTTCGCAAAGTCATGGACGGTGCTATGAAGTCAGTCAAACCTCTTGATTAACAAATAAAATTGAATTTTTAAATCATTTTTCGGGTGAGAAATATTGCTAAGGAAACATGGCGTTAACTATCATAGGCTAACGAAAAAACAGAATCAAGAAAATTGTGTTTCAAAATCAAGATGCAAACCTGCTGCCAAGGAGGTAGGATCGGACACACTACTTGTTGAGTTTTATAAGAATGAATCCTGCAACTGTAAGTAAACTCACTGTTTCGTATGATAATATATTTGAGAACAGCTTATTTTCAGAGTATTTTATGATGGCGTTAGTATTTCCTAAAGCAGATTTTTTTATTAGTTAGATAGACTTTATTAACTTCATATAATTTTCTTTTTGTTTATATTTACAAACAGTGTTATACTAAGTCGTTTGTGGTTCGGCTTAAGGCCGTCCACCAGCTTGATAATTTAGCTATTATGAGGTACATAGTAAACTAATATTAGCTTTAATTATGGTTGCACAGATAACATAAGATTGTAAGATCGAGTCGATGTGCAATAAAATAAAGATTTGTTAGTTCACCTCTAAGTTTAAATATTGTGCTTATCATATGCAGGGAGTAGCGATTGAGGAAGTAAGTTGAATCGTTTTCAATGAGAATAAACTACTGTAGACCAGGTTTCAGTTACAAATCTATCATGCATGCAATTACCTGCTTTTTTCAGAATATTGGTAAACATAGGTTTTATCATTGAAAGTTGCATATCTTCTATATACAAGAAAGGTTGCCAGTTTGCACCAGGTATGTTGTACATGTGTAACTACCGCAGTTATTCTTCGTAGATTTAATAGATTTCAACGCAGTATTCGATGACCAAAGGGCCCTATTTTATAAGTTGTTTGGAAAGGTAATGTCAAACAAATTTGTGAGGATGCGCAGCGTTCTGGAAGGGAAAACCTTTTCAGAATGGTTCCAAATGATGTCGGGAGTAAGGCAAGGATGCGCGTTAAGCCTTGAGTGCTTTTTACATTTTCTTGGATGACAAAACAAATTTTCCGCACGGAGGTTTTTTTTTTTTATATAAATTGCGGATACTGAAGGGCATATGAATATCCTCTAATTGTTTTTTTATATTCTGCAGGCGTTGGAAAGGATATACAGAGAGAGAGAAAGATTTGGTGTAGTGGTTTGAAACTCAGTTGTTTATGAACGATTTGAGCTGGCTCGTTGGTGCTGGATGCAGCTTGACCTTAACGCGTGGCAGAATACAAACTGGAGAACAATACTCTACCGATTAAACCCAAATCTGGATCGGGTAAACTATTTTCGAGACGAGTATAGCATTGACGAGTCGATATTCCGATATTTGATTAAATTACGTGGAGAGCTTCTGTAGATTAATTACATACCACATCTACCTATTTCAAATAGTATATGTAACCTTGAGGAAAGAGTAGACTGACGCTACGAGAGACCGGGTGGTATTTCTTTGGCTGTGATCTAATGTCGGATGAGCAGGTTAGCCCTTTCTCAACGATCTGAATGTGACTGAATTATTCCATTATTTTAAAGTATCGCTACCGTATCGGGAAATTTTGAGTACGCTATTAATCTTAATTTGGTATAATCTTGTAAATGTTAAATTAAGGTTTGCAGTTAGTTGTCATTCGGCAGACCGGCATAGTAAAGCCATGCTGTTTTTTTTTTTTTTTTTAAACCGGGTTTCATTACGGGACACGAGGAGACGATCCTTTCTCCTCGTCTTCTCCACCAGACGAAAACTTTACGTAGGGGCTTACTTTTTTGTCAGCCTGATACTTCTGAGAAATATCTAAATCTTCGCAGTAAGACTATGAACCTGCTTTACTGGCTCTGTGCATCTGCTCTCTGGTACAACCACTTGAACTTACTTTAGGACCCCGAGAAATGTGATTGCACAGAAAATATGTAGTTATGGATAACTTTCCATGCTTTTGTTATCCGTTTTAGACAAAAGCATCTTTTTTCAGTCCGCCGTCTAATTTATTTCGAATTTAACCGAATCACAATACCCTGATTAATTCGAAATGCCTTTGTGTTAGCTGGTGACCACGATTAAATAGCTTTCCTTCTTAACTTAGAAATCATCTATTTCTAATGATGTCTTCATTTAAATATTATCCATTTCAAGCACTTACCTTTCTTACAGACCTTACATTCATATCGACTGCCAATGAGCATGCTATCTGGACTAACTGCGCTTCTTCCATCGTGGTAGCTGTCTAATTAGCCAGCTATTTGCATATTCAAGAAACCGACACAACTCATTCTGTCCCCAAGAAGTGGTATCCAAATAATTAGCATGGACATTTGAAGCTCATTTCCAGCTGCACACTGGCCATCTTCTTTAGCGAATGTCCACTGTGCATCGACATTGACCACGCGAGCTACCATTCTAATCGCATTCAACCAAAAAATAAATAAAACAACACGCAAGCCTTGAAAAGGTAGAAAAATAAAGAAAAATGAAAAACTAAGAAACTGCGGGAAGAACAAACAAAACACGGAAACGAAATGAAAGTTCTTTTGCCCACAAGGATCTCCAAAAGCGGTAATATCCCTCTTTAAACCAAAGGAAGCAAATAGCAAACAACTCGCACAAAAGGGCTTCGGTTTCTTATTGTTGCAGCAGTCATCCTCCTCGAGGTCCATTGTAGCAGCTAAAGAAGTTGTGATGCCTTTATGCAGATCGTTTTCGCCTCTCAGTCTCACCACACTATGAGCCTTGTAATGTCGGCCGACGTCGCCGCCACCAGAAGTTAGTCGAGTTTTGTCACGATTCCGCTAAAGTAAATTGAGTTGTAAATTGAGGCAGGAACAGAAATTGTATTCTGCTCTTTCTGGTGCTGTTGCGTTTCTCTGGGCGGATGCAGCAAATGTGGTATTCTCATTCTCGCTTTGTCCGATTGTCATGCGATCGAGAACATCGAATGAGCTAAGGTACTTAAATGGAGTTGACCCTTGCGAAGGATGGGAGGAAAAGATTAAGACGTAGACCTATATTGTTTGGTCATGTATGAATTGGGATAGTCGCTGTCGTCTTCGATGCTATTACTATTATCAATGGTTGCTGCGGATCGTCTTTGGAGTGGAAAGTGAACATAGTTGGAATATCATGGCGCAAAAGTATAGGAGCTTGTAAAATGATGGCAATCTTCTGGAGAAAAAGAGCCGTGGGTCAAAAAGTCTCTGTGACTGATCTTTCCGAATTGGATGCTGGGTTTTAATGCAGTCTTGAAGTCTTCGCTGGACAGATTGTCATTTAGAACATTCTTTAAAAGAACTACGGCTCTAGTCGATGAAATATTGTCCTAATACCCAGTAGAGAGCAACTTTAACAGGTCTCCCTAGTCTGTTGATCTTAAGGCACTCCTAAGCATTCTGGATGGCATTTCGTGTGAGTTCAGTGCCTTGATCTTGCCCTGTCTAACTGGCTATATTGCAGTGATATTTTATGTCCAATTTGAGGGGAAGCTCCCAGGGATTCGAAGTACCTACTTCTGGGCCTCGCCTCAGTGTTTGTTAATCAACTATGTGTAGAATTTGTGTCTTAACAATATCGCCTCTGTGGATAGGATAACGTTTCTCGCTTTTTGTGTGCGGTGCATTCTCATTTTCAGTATGGTGTCCTTAGCAATCCTTGGGAGGGTTATGATCCCCTGCTTTCGGATCATAGCCTCGCTGAAAAATGAAGAAGAAGAAGCGATTCTTTTTAGCAGTATGTGGAGAAGGGTAATTCCGACGATGACCTCTAATTATGCTCTGAGATATGTTCTTGTAGTCACTGTTGTGCAGATATGGGTTCGTTTTACCTAGGTACATATATACGCGTCATACCTAGCGTTGTTATAATGGCTCACGCCGCTGCTTCGTATGTAAGTGAAACATGCACTGTGAGTGAGTAGACTTCATCTCTACGTTTTACTTGAGATGTTCCTGGACACCGTAAGTGCTAGAACGACTTTTTCATGTTCCTTTCAGATAAGGTTATTATCTAGTGTTATACTTGTGCCTAGATACCTGACCTGCTTTTGTGGGTCGGACCTTACTTCTTCTAGCAGTCATTATTGAACATAATTTCTGTGTGACTCCTAGTTCTCTTTGAAGGATTTAGCACAGTGTTTCTTCTAAAGTTTATCTTCCTATTTCCCATAACAGGTTTGTTTCTTATTGGAGTATAATTTGCCAATGATTTTTTCTCATTCGCCTGATTCAAGTTGTAATGTAGAACGCAGTAGTTAATCTAAAAAAAGTCAGTGTGTCCCAAAAAGACAAAGAACTGTGAGTTATCTTATGGAAAATAATTTAGTCGGACGGCAGACCAATTACAGTATGGAGAGAGCAATAGATAATATGCTCAAAATATGTCTCGCCACTGGGTCCCTCAAAGGAACATCTTCCAATCATTGGCTTTTTATTCTCGGGTATATGTGATTTGTAATTGTTCAAGAAAACGAATTGAAGAACAACCCGGCGCTTTGATTGGAGAGTCTCGACACCACCGTTGAACTCCAGTTGCAGTGTGAACACGAGGTGACTTGGAATGTTGCGTCAGTGATTATCCATTGCTTGACCTGTCGTGTCGTTGCGAAAGCAGAGCATCTTTAGGATGTGGCTTAATTGGGGTGACCTAATTATTTGGCATAAGCTAATGCACAGTAATATTAACTCAGCATTACGACATAGTGCGACGACTTTGCAGGTAGAACAACTGGACCGAACTTAACCTTCACAGTCTCCTTCAGGAAGCTGAAACTTTTCCAATCAGTGCTTTGATATATTTGTCAAACCGGCCAAGTCGCTATAATCATCGTGGGATGGCAAGTTGTCTGATATCGAAATAGGACAACGAGTATGATATAAGCATAGTGAAAAGATAAAATATGCCTTCTATCAATTACATTACATTATTGATAAAGTAATGCCCATTTACATTACCATCGCTATTTCTTAAGCAGATACAGTTCAAGGAAGCAGTGAAGCCCTTCTCTTCCCCAAATAACAGTAATAAATCGCAAACATCCATTCATATACGGATATCTTACAGTCTCCTCTTCCGCCTTTCTATCCGAGTGCAATCTCTCCATACGATCCGCGTTTATTTCAACTGCGGCGGATTACTTGTCCCTATCCTGCTAACTAATTTGCCTGTCCGTTGAACAATAAACCACTGACTACCACGCGCAATTGTGCTTTTTGTGCCGGACACACAAACGCAGAAATGTCCGCACGCACATTTTCGTGTTGCAGGCGAACGAAAATGCCGTGATTACGGGTCAAAATTCAGTGTTGTCCCTTTTCAAAATGTCCACAATAAGACACGACACTTTGTGGCAATTATTGCCACTGATGCGGTTCTCCAGGCCCCATCCAACTGCTGCATGTGACACATTTCGGGTACTTTATGTTCATTTCGGTCAACGGATTCGTGGATTAATTTATGAAGGAATTGCAGATTCTAGGGAAAAGATTTGTGGCCTTTGTCTTCGTTCGGGATAATTACGACGACGACGACGACGACGACACACGCGGTGAACTTCTGTGTCTCCCCAAACAGGGACGAGACCAATCGAATACCGAAGAACTGGGATTTGTTGGATTTGCAAGGGATTTCGAGGCCTTCCGTGTATGTAGCACCCGAACGGACTCCTTGCTGTTGTCATCGATGGGATGCATGTTGGAATGTACCAATGGCCAGCCATGGTAATTAGTGTCTGATGCTGTTTGGTGTGCCTTAAACTGTTCTGCCCAGAGGCACGACTGCGCGTTAACAACTGTTTGGTAAAATTGAAGATTTCCGTTCGTTTCGTGAATTTCTTTTGGGGATCAACAAATTGAGGACAATTTTGGTTCACTTTTTCCGGGGCCTGGAAGTTGTCGAATTTTAATTTCCATGCTACTCGTAAGTACCGAGTAATTTATTTGTTCTTATAGCAATGGGCATGCCATATTTGGGAAAATTGAATTGAAGCATGCAGAAGATACGCATTCACGCATGAAAAGGTCATGATCCGACGAAATGAGGACATTCTTGGCCGCGAGTAATTCGGTAGCTCACGAAGATTTGTTGAAATGTTGTACGTATGGCTGTCTGAGGAGGAGGAATGTTTCTCACATATTTTCTTGGAAATGTTGCTTTTAACTGTCGAGTGAGGAGCTGAAGTACGAATATATTTAGATATGTATCCACTACGTGTGACGTTCACGAAAATATTTACTAAGGATTGTATAAGCCGTTCTTATACGCCTCCAAATAGGGTATTAACCTCCCACTCCACCACATATTTACTGATCCGCCTGTGGGGTTCGTAAAGTGAACGAATCTCCTGAGCATTCCTCCTTCAATGGGCGGCTATTTGGAAGATGATTGCACTCCTGTTCATATTATGTCTTCACAGCTCCTGGGTAGCCTGTTTTGCATCAGCAACCGGGGAAGATATTTTCTCCAGCTCCCTCCGTACACTCTGCTTAAAGCTCGACGCACTTCTTCTTCGCTTTTTTCTTACAACATCTGTATTTCATTTCGAAACGAGCTTTTTCGTCTCTATTATTCGAGGGGCACTTTGACCAAGCTTTGAAAACCGCTTTCTACTCATTTATCATTTCTTTAGCTTCATCATTCCACCACTATGTTTCTTTGGCGTGTTGGTTATAGCTTTTTGAAGCTCCTAGCAGTGATTTGGCCTTCTTTAAGCAAGTTCGCTGTAGGGAATCCCACAGATCTGCAGCCCTCATCCTAAGGTCCATTGATGGTGTGAGAGAGGTAATTTTTCATCACGAAAACCTGTTTGATATGTTTGATATAATTCTCATTCCCCGACGCAAATTGATGCACTTTAAGGGATTAACGTTATGACTTCTCTGGTTAATAAGAGTATTCGGCTATGTCGTGTCATGATGCGCGCTAGTGCAGCAATCAAATTGTCAACTTTTATGTGCAAATATTTAAAAATACATTAAAAATAGAGAAACCATCGTACGAGTATATAAAGCTGCCTGTCTCAGTTGCCTGTTTCATTCTTTGTTATGCGTTTGTATTCTTTCTCTTTGTATTTTATAATATTTTTTTTTTGTGTGTGGGACTTACACACAACAACAGAAGGTAGAAGACGTACTTCAAGAAAGTCCAGTTTTTGCGGAACGTAGCGCGTTGGGATTAGGCTTGTGGAATGTATGCGCATAGTAATATCGCCTATGAAACCTGATATTGTGCATTACTAACAAAAGCACTAAGAAACACTTCCTTGTCGCATCTACGGCTGAAATAACAATCAATTGCTATTCGTAGAAACTTGCAGTCCTCGACATTTCGCCTACGCATATCCGTTTTACGATAAAAAACTAACTTTCACAACGAAAACAAGAAGGTAGGCGTCCCGTATCTCGCATGTGTCAAAATTATATCCAACGTTCCTCTCGTTACCATGTGTCAAATGACTCGCCTATGCCGACACATCATCATCATCTTCTTTTCACAAGTTATTTATCATATATCGTTCCATTTGCACTATAGCTGCCCCCACCCCCACACCAGCACACACACACACATACATGCTTTTTATGACTTTCCTTGAGATATCAGGAACCATAAAACGGAATAAAATGTTCGCTCTCCACTTTTGCCGCGTGGAAATTCTCCTTCCGTAGGCTTCGCCATAAATTCCGCTCATAAAAAATGCTTTGAGCCCTAAATTCCTTTTCTTTCTTTTCCGCTACGCATTCATACATATGTATGTATGTGTACTTGCGAAGGACTTGATTCGTATTTCATGCCATTGCTTCGGTGGAGTGGGGTAGGGCGGCTTGGCTTCCAAATTTCAGGGCTGTTATGCTGGGTACTTATTCAACTTTCAGAGAAATATGAAACATTTTTCAGTCGCCACGTGACACATGAGCGGCGAGCTAATAAAACTGACGTTAGTAGTGGTGCAGGATGTTCGCCTAGATAACAGTGCCGAAGAGATCTAAAGCACATACAACCGCACACGCATAATCATTTTACATTTACGACGGTAGCTCGCGCGCTTGACAGCGAAAGTCCTGTGAGTGTCCTTCCTTCAACCTTGTGCGAGCGGGCGGAACAATTTGTTTCACTTAAATGCGGTCCATGAACCCCTCAACAGCGAAACGACGTCGACGAGCAACTAATGAAAATGAAATTTTATTCGCACATGCTTTTACGCGTGGCCATTTTTCCTTGTTTCGCGCGAACGATATCTGAAGGCTAGACAAAAGGATATAATTTGGTTTTATGTGTATGTGTGCTGTTCCGCTGCTACCAGTGATATGGTGTACTTTGTTTTATGCGCTGTGTGTCAAGATCAGGAGGATATAATGGAAAATAGAAGTACCTACGTCGATTTGCTACGGTGATGACGATGCTGTTGTGATACGATGCTTGGTATCTGTAAGGAGGGAATGAACATACGCAGTTTGATTACCAATCACTTGGGTTGTAACTCCCTTTGTAAAGGACATATGGATCCCGAACATAAATGAAGAAAAATGTCGAGTTAACGAGTAGCATTTTCTTTGCGGATTAAATTGGTTGCGAGAAAATTGGGCATTTTCTGGCTTAGAAACAAAATATATAAAATTAAGTACAATTTGAAAATGTCCTCTAGGACCTGAATTTACTCGTAATGCAACGACAGATCTTAGTGCAAGCGGAAGTACCACATCCGTGTAGGACCATATTGCTGTGGTAGCTAAGGAATAGGTTAATTCAGAGACTCATCCATTTACAAAACCATTGACCAAGGAGTGATGGGAGCTAGTTAAAGACAAATATCCAATAGGCGAAGGCTTGACGACTGTGTTGGTTCTGATATGTCGAGCGAGTAAAAGACAACGCTCCAGCTAAGGATGTTTTGAAATCTCAACCCCCCAAAATACAAGGAGGACATCAAAAAGGTTGGTCTCATAAATTGGAGGATAACCAGCCAAGACCAAGGAGAGTAAAAGGTTGAGAAAATGTCTCAGACTCATCAAGCGTCGGAGCTTTTTAACTAAGCAAGTTCATAGCGAAAACAGTTGCCATTAGGAATTTCGGAAAGGCATTCCCTTCTGTGAAAGTATGTTGGGAAATATGCGTTAAGTTGAAAACAAACAATGTGCTGAGAAAGTTACTTTCATTATATAGCAAAGCACCACTCGCACTAGAAAGAAACATAGTTTCCTCGTCAGTAGCCTAGAGGAGGCAACACTTGACCGGTTAAATTCTGCTTTAAACCCGATTTTTTGGAAGTGAATAGATTCACAATTTGATGAGTTGCTATACATGGATTGCGTTAGTGCTGAAACCTATGCAATGCGTGCAAAAATGCAGAACAAGCTTTCCCATAAATATTTTTCCCCTACAAATACATGTGTCTATATATTGTTGTGAGAATAGGGTACGCCGCCGAGGCCGAATGATTCCCGGAGAACCAATCGAACTGCAAAAGGAGAACAGTTCAAGAAAACATAAATTTGGTTCCCGAGAGGGTTCGAACTTTTTTTAATTTAATTTGAATAATCACCCTGATTCCAACAGGCGTTTAAGTTCTTCGACTAACTTTGGCAAGAGTTATTCTTCGCTTGATTTCTGCGCTGATGTTGTTTGTAGAATTTATGGCAGAGCCAAGGTAGACAAAGCCCCTTACTACCTCGAAGTTATAGCTGCCCACTGTGACGTTTTGCCCAATTCGTCGGTGTTGGCTTTCCCTTCTTGTTGACAGCATATACTTGGTTTTGCCCTCGTTTATCGCTAAACCCATTTTGGCCGCTTCCGCCTCAATGCTTTCAAAAGCACCGGTGACAGCCCCTCAGTTCTTCTGATAATGTCTATATCGTCGGCGTATGCAAGCAGTTGTACAGACTTGTGATAGATTGTGCCTCCGGTGTTGGCTTGTGAGTTCCGCAGAATCCGTTCAAGTACAATATTGAAGAAGTCACATGACAACGCGACACCTTGTCTAAAACCTTTTTTGACATCAAAGGTCTCGGTGAGGTCATTACCGACCTTGATGGAGCAGCGAGCGTTCTCCATCGTCATCCTGCACAGACGGACAAGTTTGGCAGGGATGTTAAAACTAGACATGGCTCTATAAAGCTCTTCTCTATAGATGCTGTCATAGGCGGCCTTGAAATCGATAAAGAGGTGGTGAGTATCGATTTGGAATTCTTGGGTTTTCTCCAGGATCTGCCGAAGTGTGAAGATTTGATCGATGGTGGACTTTCCTGGCCTGAAACCGCACTGATAGGGTCCAATCAGGCTGTTGATAAAAGGTTTCAGGCGTCCACACAATATCGCAGAAAAGATCTTATATGCGATGCTGAGGAGACTGATGCCTCTATAATTGGCGCAGTTGAGGGGGTCTCCTTTCTTGTGGATCGGGCAAACGATGCTGAGGTTCCATCCATCAGGCATACACTCGTCTGACCAAATCTTAGAGATGAGTTGGCCTATGCACTCTACCAATTCATCCCCAGCTACCTTGAAAACTGACGGCCGGTAAGCCGTCAGGTCCAGCAGCCTTGTTGGATTTTAGCTTGGATATTGCTATCCTCACTTCGTTTTGGTCAGGTGGACGGAAATTTTGACTATCATCGTCTATGTTGAATGGTTCATTCTGCCTGACAGCGAGATGTTGGTCTTCGTCACCGTTATACAGTCTGCAAAAGTAGTTTTTCCATATTCTCAGTACCGACTGTGATTCTACTACGAGGTTTCCATTTTCATCTCTACAGGTTTCTGTACGGCTCCTCTGACACGTTCTTTTTACCTTCTGGTAAAACTTCCGTACATTGTTCCTGGAGTATAAACTCTCGATATCCTCAAACGCGCGCTTCTCATGCTCTTTCTTCTTCTTTTGGAGAAGCCGATGTTCTTCCCGTCTCTTTTGCTCGTAGAGCTCACGAGCAGCTCTCGTTTTCCTTTGCAGCGCCGCTTTGTACGCCTCTTGTTTTGGCATTCTTCGTCAAACCAAGGGTTTCGCGGTGGTGGGCGAGCGAGAACCAGCACATCAGTCGCGGCATTTCTGATGACATTTGGCAGCGTTGCCACTGGTCTTCGGCACTTGATGCTGCCGGCATAGGGGTGATTGAGAGGTTTTGGGATACGCGTTCAGCGAAAAGTCTGGCGGTCTCTTGCGAATGTAGCTTTTCGACGTTCAATTTTCTCACAGTGATTCTTCTTTGTTGCTCAGATTGGGATATCCGCATTCGTACCTTGGCTACAACAAGTTAATGATCCGAGTCTATGTTGGCCGCTCGGAAGGTCCGGACATTCAGAATACTGGAGGCATGCCTTGCGTCGATCGCAATATGATCAATTTGGTTGATCGTTACATGATCATTGGACCGCCATGTCTGCTTATGAATATCGAGATGAGGAAACCATGTGCTTGCTATGGTGACATTTCGCTCCACAGCGAAATCAATTAGCCTTAGTCCGTTATCAGACGTGGTGTCGTGTAGGCTATGCTTACCGACTGCCCTACCAAAGACGTCCTCCTTTCCTATTTTTGCATTAAAATCGCCCAATACGATTTTAACGTCGTATTTAGGACATTGCTCGTATGTTTTGTCGAGGAGCTCGTAGAAACACTCTTTGGGGGCAGGGTACTTTTCTTCCGTGGGGGAATGAACACATATTAGGCTTATGTTAGCGAATTTAGCCTTGATCCGGATAGTCATAATACGCTCGCTTACGTGTCGGAAGCTTAAGAATTTTTGCCTAAATCCGCCGCGTATGACAAATCCGCATCCGAATAAGCGTTGCCTGTTGCCTCTGTAGCAATCACCGTAGTAGAGGTCACAGTTTTTCATCTGATTTTTGCACGGCCCATCCCATCGCACTTCCTGGATGGCGGTAATATCTGCTTTATAGCAGTCTACGGCCTCTGCTAGTTGTTCGGCTGCACATGGTCTGTAAAGGGCAGAACATTCCACGTACAGATCCGAAGGTCGTTGTCCTTATTTCGTTTGCTGAAGTCGTCATTAGTTGAATCATCCTTATCCGAGGCTTTTGGTTGTTTCGGAAGTTCTTCGACAATTGTCGTTTTTTGAGACGTACTTATGTCCTGTATCCCCTTGTGGGTCTTAGGGCCTCTACTACGCCTACGCGCCACCGTGTACGGTTTCTGGCAATGTGTCTGAGTTCTCCCCAACTTTTCCCTCCTTCTCGACTGTTCTGCGCCATGTTCTCCTCGGACCGCCAGGTCTTCTGCCATCCTGAGTGAAAGGGTTCCATTGCATAGCATGGTTCGCTATGGAACTGCCACCCTTACGGAAAGTGTGACCAATCCACTGCCACTTCCGCCGTTGAGTGGTTGTGCCTATTGGTTCCTGACCCGTTCTCTCGTAAAGGTTTTCGTTAGATATACGATTGGGCCAGAAAATCCGTAAGATATTGCGCAGGCACCTATTAACGAACGTTTGCAGCTTTCTTGTGATAGTAGTGGTCACTCTCCACGTGCTGCAACCATATAGCAGCACGAATTCAACGTTGGAGCGGAACAGTCTTATTTTGGTGCTCAAACTGATTGCATTGCTTTGCCATATTTTGGACAACATCCCGAACGCGGACTTTGCTTTGGCGATCCTGTTGGCTATATCCAGTTCGGTTCCACCATCGGTCGAGACAATACTCCCAAGATACTGGAAATCCTCTACTCTCTCTACCGGTTGTCCAGCAATGCATATTTGAGCCGATGAGTTTGTTCCAAGGCTGATAATTTTAGTTTTTGCCGTATTAATTTTCAGCCCGACGACATCTGCCTCCCTCTCCACATCTGCTGTCATTTGGTGGAGGTCCATAATTCTGTGGGAGAGTAAGCATACATCGTCTGCGTAGTCAAGATGTTTCAGTTCAGATGTAAGAGTCCATAGAATTCCTCCGTTTCCCGTCGACAAAGCTGCATGAAGCACATCGCTAATCACCAATAGGCATAATATTGGTGAAAGGATACAGCCTTGTCTTACCCCACTTTGGATCTCAAATTCCTCAGACAACCTTCCCCTGTGCAGAACGTGACATTTAGAGCCTTCATATGTAGCTTTGAGAATAGCAATTAGTTTATCGGGAATACCTCTCCCGCGTAAGGCACGCCAAATAAACTCCCTGTTGACACTATCGAACGCCTTCTCAAAATCGATGAACAGCAGGTGCAGTGGCGGTCGATATTCAACACACTGTTCGATGATAATCCGCAAGGTGTTGATGTGGTCGGCACAGGAGGATCCAGAGCGGAAACCTGCTTGTTCGGCATCGAGTGTGTCTTCGAGATGTTGTTTGATTCGCTCCAGGATGATTTTAGCTATTATCTTAGCTACAGCAGGCAGCACGCAGATACCCCCCCTTTTCCGCACTCCATTAAATTTCCTTTCTTAGGAAGCTTGACGATCATTCCCTTTTTTCACTCGTTAGGAAAGTTCTCAGCTTCCCAAGCTCTCTCTATAAGTGGAAGCAGAAGCTCAGCCGATGTTGTTGGTGCTGCTCGTAAGAGCTCCGCTGGAATACCGTCAAGTCCTACCGCCTTGTTGGTTTTGAGTGCCTTGATCGCGGTAATGATCTCATCTTTACTGGGAGTCGTGGAGCGTATTCGGGAACTTCTCACCTCGGGCATCTCAGTCTGATTTGGGAGCATATCCCTAGCGAATACACGGTTTAAAACCGTAGCAAAATGCTCTTTCCATCTCTTGAGCTGGTCCTCATTCGAAATAAGCAAAGAACCGTCTAGGCTGCGATCACCTGTCAGCTCTTTCGTGATTCTGTAGACGGTCCTGCTATCGCACCTCCGTGCTGCTTCTTCTGCTTCTGTAGCCAGCGCGTTACGCACGCTACGCTGAACTTCTCTCATCTTTATGCGATATAGGGACTCTAGCTCGCTTCTCCCTGCTGCTGGGGTAGCTGCAACGTGAGCTTTCAGCTGTTTTCGTTCGTCTATCCGTCTCCAGGTATCCTCGGAAAGCTACGCCCTATCCCTGCGATCGACCGACAATTCTTTCAGCACTAGATGTAAAAACATTTTTCACAGCACACCAATGGTCTTGGATGGTTGCGAGCATTGAGCTGCTGATTGCTTCCACACCTTACGAAAAGTGCACCCTTAATTGTTGGCGCACTGAGGTATCACTAAGTTTATCGACGTTGAACCTGGGCGTATGGTAATCACGTACTATCCCCACATCTGCCCCTCGCCTGCTTCGGACGTCCAGGAGACTACTTCTGAAGCGGCAGTTGATGGCAAAATCGTAAATTTGGTTGGAGGTTGCTTGCCTGTCGTTGGAAACCCACCTGACTTTGTGGCAGGTCTTGTACTCAAACATGGTGCCACCTATGACAAGGCGGTTGGCATTGCAGAAATCCACAAACCTTTCGCTGTAGTCATAGCGGTTGCCTAGTCCATGCTTCCCGATTACATGTTTGAGCCCTTCGTTGTCGTGGCATTCAAATCCCCCATCACAATGACAATGTCTCCGTTTGGTGTTGTGTTGAAGACGGCACTTAAGAGATTGTAGAAGCTCTCCTTTTCGTCCTCAGACGAACTATTCGTTGGGGCGTAACACTGTATGATGGTGACGCGTCGTACTCTAGTCTGGAATCTGGCCGTCAAAATCCTATCACAATGGGGCTGGCAGGAAATTAGGCCCTTGCGTGCTGTCGTTTTTAACAGTAGTCCGACTCCATATTCCCGCGGACTTCCGGATGGTCTCCCAGAATAGAGTAGTACAGTGTTACGCGTTTGGGACTGGTACTCGCCCGCTTCTAACCATCTTACTTCACTTACCCCCAAAATGTCCAGTTTATATCGCATGAATTTCCTTTTCGCCGTTTTATTGATTTCGGATTTGAAAAATATTTACACTTGTGCTTTAAGCTATCAGAAGCCCATATGTGAAATTTCGTTGTCCTAGCTCAAATTTGAAGGCATAAGGTAAAAAATTGCTGCCATTTGCAACCGTTCAGTATTCTATTCGGTTTCCTCCCACTACGAAGTATATTTCATTTGAGTTCACTATATTTTCTGAAATAATTGTTAAAGAATCAAAGAAATTATTTCGTCTAGACGAAAAAATCACAGTAGAGACTGTGATATTACGTGCGGAACAGAGTGGGGTGCGCTGCCATTTTTGCTTGTCCCGCTGCATCTGGAAACTTTCATACACTATTACTTTTGACTCAGTGAAGGTTTGATGCTCGGTATTAGCTCGATACATAGTTCTGATCATATTTGATACATTTACTGTACAAAACATTAGTTTTGAGTTGTTTTTGTGAAAGTGTGTTATGTTGATGTTGAAAATAAATAAATTTCAACACAATGTCGGCTTTACTAAAAGAAAAGCCAAGTCGAAATATATAAATCGTATACGATTGGAAAGAGTATCTCAACAGCAATCTAGTAATGCTTAACAATCTCCTTATGAGCAGTTTGTAGATGTATTCACATAATCTGTACGTATCCACAACACAGATACAGATAAGGGTAATAATTTAGGCCAAGACTAATGCAACCACTAGCAAATTTTGACCGTTTTACAAATCCAGTCCTAAGTCCTATTACAAAACTTCCAAAGCTCATTGTGTCAAAGAACTGTTAGGAATATTACTGTTGACTTTTGATTCATATCATGTAGATCAAAGTCAGAATAACTGCCTCGATTTTTAATAGAAGAAAATACAAACGAAGTAGTGATCCAGAAAACCCACACCCCAACACAGGATGTACTGACTAATCGTGGGAAAATCCACGGATTCAAGTAAATTACACCAATCAACCACCCATCGTACGGTACCACCACCTAAGTCAGTCGCAACATAAATGACTGATAATGAAATAATAAATGGCTGTCGGGTGCAGAGACCTTAACAATGCCTTCTTAATCGCTAAAAAGGTTAGTGATACCCACATTGTCAACGTCTACAAACCCACAAACGCACCGTCGGCGGAACAAGGCCTTCCCTACATTTTATATTTTAATAGTCACCACAGCCGAGAGCTTATCGATATTCCGCTTTTTATAATCCCGTTTTGTCGAAATCCCAAAAAAAAGAAGAAATTTATAATTCCATCGTCTATGATCCCGATAATTTAAAATCCCGCATTTGAAATCTCCGTTTTATAATCCGGTTTTTCTGAATCCCACCTTTCTATTTAAATTTAATCATTTAAAACTAAATTTTGGTTATTTTTATTGCTTTATAGAATTTATTCAAACTGCCTGACAGTTTTTGACATATTCTTAGCGGAGCGATGAAGTTGCGTGAGCAGCTAAACCACCCCGGAAAGCGGGGTTCAAATAAATGAATCGCACGAAGCGCTCCACTTGCTCGTTGTTTACCGGCACAAAACTGTTCTCGAATAGACTTAACCCCAGGCCGCGATTTTTTTTTATTAAAACAACTAGTTTTGATTGTAAAAGCGCGATTTAAAAAAAAAAGCGGGACTATAAGAAACGGGATTATAAAAACGGGATTTTAGATGCGGAATTATAAAAAGCGGGATATCTATTGACGAAATGACGAAAACGGAGAAAAATGAACATATACATATATACTTGTATAGCTTCCACTTGATGCTTGATGTCAAAGACAGGAACTCTTTCCACTCAGTTAGATGGGGCAGAGACTGCAACCCAGTCATATGCTTTGCGTTAAATGCATCTCTCAAAATCATAGATAACTTCCCAAACATAAAATACCACCGCGCTATGATAGATGTCAGCTGTAAGACCCTAATAGAAGACCCGACTCCAAGGGCCAGATGAAATTTCCAGAAAGCAGACCGGGAAAAATTCTCTAGGAAAGATGACGCCATTCGATTCATACTTCCATCCAATTTTGATCGGCTAACTGGAATTCTTATAGCAACGGCAAAGTTATGCATCTCAAAGGGCTTCCGCAAAGAATACATCCCCTGCTGAAATGAAGACAGCAACAGCTGCCATGTGATAGAAGTGTAGAGGAAAGACAAAAAGATGGCCAGGTGCTTTTTTTGAAATTATAATTAAATTTTTCAAATGCAGCATTGTGGGCAAATGATCCACTTTTTAAGAGCTTCTACCATGAAGGCTTCATCCATTTACCCATTCAATGGTCTGGCTTCAATTACTTGTCTGTTTAAAAGTCAGCATCAAACTGTTAATAAAACCCGTCCCATTAATGTACCTTCGCCGACAGAATATGCAATTAATTTGCTTGTTCCACTCAATTACGTCTGCCATCGATTCGCCGTTTTCCTCTTTTCAAATGAATTCAGCCCAAACCACCGATACGACATGACCTAAGGATTGATGATGACTGGAGGAATCGTACACAACTCTATCCAACAAGTTGACGACGACGATGTCGGAGAAAGAACCTCGACGACCGACGACGATGACGAGGATGACTTACAACCCAGAAGCAAAAATTGAATAAATCAGCAAAACTTTACTTGTCGTCCTTTGTACGATTTTAATGCACATCCTTCGGTTTATTGGCGAATCCATTGGTCTTTCGTTACAAAACTTACACACATACATACAAGAGATACACAACCAGTTCCAACGTCTTTCCTATATTTGTCTTAACGAAGTAGTAGCACGATTTCTTCGTTTTCACAATCCGTAAGATTAACACGTAGATGAACAGCAACCAAAAGGTTCATTAATTAGCTGCTAGGCCCTATTCTCCGTCTCCTTCTCTCCTCAAGGACACGGTGGAACGTGCTCTCGCGAGAATGCCACCAAGAGAATTCGAGTTTTTATTAAATTAGACTTCTGGTGATTTATTTATCCGGGGAATTGAAACTTTTACCAACATATCCTGGGCTTCCTTTCACTGTATGTAAGGGATTAGAAAACTTACCCCCCACCCTCCTGCATTGGCGAATGTAAACTTTTCAAATACTCGCACGATTTCCACAGTCTTAAGACTTGTTGGACTATCTTTCAGCAGTCAGTGCTGTGAGTGATAAAACATTCCAACACACACATCAAGGATAACGAACCTAATACCCGTCAACTCTAGTCTCGTCTTAGTATTCGATGAAAGTTTGGAAGGATATTCAGTAGTATCCACCCCTACCATTGCTTGCTGAGTTTTCTCCTGGGGACCTGTGTGCCTGTCATGATAAAATAGGTACAACATAGATTTATGACCTTCTGCAAACGGGCTTCATGTTACTTCCACAGAAGAAGACAAAGACGAGAAGAAGTCCTTGCCAATGAACACCTCTGACGAAAGTAGCACGTGTGTGCGATAGTTTACGTCATGCAACTCCATTGATAAGTTAAACAGCTGCAGCAGGATTGTGGTTGAAGGATGCCTTAAAGCGGCCTAATCGTGTGGGGGAGGGAAATTCGTCCCCATCCAGTCTAGCAACAATACAACATCATAAATGAGCATTTCTCACTTTTGCTGTGGGAAAAATGGGCGAACGCATAAGGGCGTACGTGCGGGGGACCTCTTGAGAAAACACTTTGTTGCCAGGACAAAGGCCTGCTTTATGGTATTCTTCCGGAGCGCATGTCGTGTAATCATAATTTATATCAGTAACCTGGATTTGGATTCGATTTTTCATATTTCTCTCCTTTACCCTGGGGGACGTTAGTTTCTTGTTTTCGCCGGGAGAGACGGAGATAATAAGTTGGGGAGGGCGAGAAGCTTCCGCCGGTAAATCAGGACGATCGGGGTGGTGTTTGGATGGAAATGATTGATTTGCGGTGCAGACGTTTTTATAGCTCTATACGTGTGTGTGAATGGGACTCAGGATGAAAGGTTGTTGGTTGATCAATTGTTTTGGGAGAACTCATGGGGATGTGTGCGCGTATGGGAGCAATATAGAAAAAAGGACCAAAAAGGTGATGCAGTAATAAATACAAAATAAAAAAGCGAAAATAAAAATAAAAGCCAATTATGTTTGAATGGTAAAAGTTATGGCAAGAGTCCCATGGCGGTTTGAGTAATAGCCTGTGGATAGAGCAGGGATGGAGGATTGCCCGGTGAGGCAGGTATGCAGTGGCATATTTCCCATGGGTGATCATCCACAGCAAATGTGGATTTAAGGGTTATGAAGAAAATGGGTATCACTATAACACATAGGGAAAGTCAGTCCTTACCAAAGCATTCACGTAGATATAGTAGGTTATAGCTGCTTCGCCGGGGTGCAATTGACAGTCGCGACCATCTATTCGGTTTTGCGTAGATACAATAATCCATAGTCATCGTTATACATAGTGCAGGTTCAGCAAGTTATAAAGCTCGGCGCTGGAACGTGACTTATGAAATGACCAACCTTTTCATCTTTTTAGAAGAATGAAGTCAAAGGTTTGAAGAACTTGGAAGGCCATTTCTACGTAATTTAAGTATAAGATCGACGGTAACTTTTCGGCAGGAATGCGCCGAATAACTAGGTGTAATCTATCGGTTCTAGGTAACAGCGTCGTTCTCTGTCAAAACCGACGCAATATAGTATACTAGCTCCGCCAACTCCAGCAAACTTACAGTCTCGATGACTGCAACTGGTTGTGAGCCAAGTGATATGTGTTCATTTTGGTAAAAGTACGCTCACATTTTTTAAAAGACACTGGTTCGCCTGGCTTGTGCACAATGCCCTCTTCATTAAATTGTAGAGACAATCCTCAATTTCACTAGAAAATATTATATAGGGAAAGTATTGCACTTCGAAAATATTTAGATCTCGACAATTTGATCATTCTTGATAGATATTAGGTTAGGTTAGGCTAGGTAAAGGTGGCTGTCCTGACGGGGTCAGGACACACTTAGACCGCTTGGGTCCATTGTGATACCACATGAGTAATGACCGGTCGAGTCACCGGTAACCGGGGGAACCTTAACCTTTCTCATGAGGGTGTTGGCTGAGAATGCTGACTGAAAAGGGTAGAGAGGGTGACTGACTCAGTCAACCCTGAAGTCAAAGTGTACCGAGAAGGTATAGTGTGCAACAAGTGATGGGGGGTGATTGACTCAATCGAACCCCCTATACTGTGTGTGCAAGTTATAGTGGCAGGTCCCATAAACCGTGTATGCGTAGAGGTGCATAAGTATAGTAGAGTGACTGATTCAGTCTAACTCTAATTGCTGTTATGCATGGTATTGACTAGGTGGGGTGACTGATTCAGTCAAACCCTTCATACCTAGGTGGACCGTGTAGGTGTAGAGGAGCATAAGCGTACATAGAGTGACTGATTCCATCGAACTCTAAGTACTTCTATGCATAAAGTGTGGACTAGGTAGGGTGATTGTTTCAATCGAACCCATACCTAGGTGGACGGTGGAAATAGTGGGGAATGCAAATTAGAGCGAGATGACTGATGCAGTCAATCTTGGACTTGTATGCAGTCGTACTTTAGGGGATAGCTTGGCTAGGTAGGGTGACTGCTTCAGTCAAATTCTTAGTACCTAGTTCACCGTGTAGGTGGTGTGCATGTGAGTAATAGGGGGATTGATTGACTCAATCAATCTCTGTTACCTCTATGCAGTAATGTTATTTACAGGCATTGGTCTAGTGATATGGGAGGGTAAACTATCGATCTTGGGAGGTGTCTGTTGCAGTACCTCTTGGGGATTGATAATAACCAATAACGATGGGAGGAGGGGTGGTGGTGGTGTGGGGGGGCATTTCAGCTAAACCAGTTGGATTTACCTATGTATCTATTTAAGTTTCTAATGTCTATGTTAGACAGGTCACTCAGGTCCTCAAAGAAGTATTCACCTAGTAGCTTCTTTCTTAGTGTGGCTAGCGCTGGGCATGTGCCAAGGAGGTGGAGACTATGCTCCTCCTCCTCTTCATCTCTGCAGCTTCTGCAGAAATCGTTTGCTGGGACACCCATTCTAGTGGCGTGTCTACCTAACAAGCAGTGTCCTGTGACTATTCCTACTGTGAGGCTTATGTTCCTTCTATTTAATGAAAGGAGATTTTTGGTTTTCTTTGCGTCAAGTAAGAGCCAGATCTTCCTGGTCGATGCGCACG
Source organism: Brachypalpus laphriformis (assembly GCA_945910035.1). Classification (NCBI taxonomy): domain Eukaryota; kingdom Metazoa; phylum Arthropoda; class Insecta; order Diptera; family Syrphidae; genus Brachypalpus; species Brachypalpus laphriformis. The sequence continues at coordinate 9,568,229 of OX246753.1, read as the reverse complement.
TAGCTAGATTACTCCATCTGTTGTTCGCATTAGATTGCGCTTCGTTAAACATTCGGATTTTCATTAATTGTATTGGTGGTGCCGGTACCTCTCTATTGACATCTAGAGGTAGTACGGTGCCTTGTTTAGCTAGTTCATCCGCTTTACAGTTGCCTGGAATATCTCTGTGTCCTGGGACCCAGCACAGAGTAATATTGCATCTGTCCGCAATCTCGTTAAGAGATTCGCGGCAATGTTTGATCAACTTAGATCTTATTGTTGGATTTTCCAGAGCTTTAATCGCTGACTGACTGTCTATGTAAAGGACGATAGACTTACCATCTATCGGGTGCATAGAGAGTCTGCGCGCTGCTTCACGAACAGCCGATATTTCCGCCTGAAAGATGCTAGTGGTCCGGAAGTCGGAGAGGTAGGTTTATCCTAGGTGATTCGGAAAATATACCTAATCCTGTGACCCCCGATGTTTTGGAACCATCTGTATAGATTTCAATTGCGGCGTCATTTAGAATGATACCTTCATCCCATCCGGATCTGTCAGGGATGGTGGTGTTATATTTGATATTGAAATCAATAGATGGGGATATGCAATCTGTTGCTCTGGGATTGGAGTTTTGTAAGATTTTCATGTGACTAATTTGTGAGCTTGACCACTGGAGTGATTCTCTAAGTCTTAGGGCTGCTTTAGATGCTACCATTTTCCCAAAGATGTCAATGGGATATATATTAAGTAGGGTTTCTAAGGCGGCTGTGGGAGCGGACCTGAGAGCCCCTGTGATGCATTTGCATGCTAATCGTTGTAATCTTTCGATAAAGTTTGTGTTGCACCTTGTTTCGAGTGCAGGCCACTAGACGAGAACGCCATAAAGCAGGATTGATAGATATTAGGTCCGCACAAATTTTCTCTGTCTGTCTATCCATGTTTCCACATGTTTGAATGTATGCCCTCCTGTATGTAGTAGATGCATATAACTGACTGCAGCCCAAACGTCTCCTGCCTCAAAATTCATATTTGGGGTCTGCGAGATTTCAATTCAAGGAGGAATCAGAACTACCATTCTTACCTCAGACGCCCTTTTCTAAGGACAATTTTGGACTCGATGTTCTCGAAAACGGTTCTAAAGATTTTTTTCTAGATTTCATATATGGGTTAGTTTAGACATGTGCTACCTATAAGATGCAAGTCCAGGTCCCTCTTATTTCAGCCGATTTGCTACAAAACTAATATCCAAGCAAGACGTCACATACCATACGCATGTGATGTGCGAATGAAGAATTTAAATAATATGATCTACCTATCTTTCTGATTTTCGACATTGGCATCGACTTAGAATAGGCAAGTGTAAAGTTTCATTGGAAATATCCGTAAGTTTTTGAGGAACTCTAACTTTTTCAGTAAATACAGAGGAGAAATAATAGCTGTTTTTAGAACGCGGGAGCCTTAAGGGTCTTCAAGACGTGGATTCAGCTGGCGAAATCCTATTCTTGAATGCGATCATAGATAAAAAAAGGGGATGTTCTGGCATGCCATCTGCTGACTCTTAAGAAGGGAGTTGAATACCGTCGAAGGAGTAAAATCCGAAGATGGTACACTTCTTTCCAATGAAGAGGACATATTGCACAGATGGCATGGGCACTTTTCAGAGTTAGTCAATCTTGAATAGAGTATTTTCTGACAGTCGGAATATTTCAGTTGTTTATTCGCGCCATCTTGCTAAGAGATCCCCCGCACTTGAGACTTAACAACCGCTTCAAACAGATTATACTTCACTCTTGTTGCTATGTAACTCTTACCAGTTGCAGTTTATAGCATCTCTAGCTTCCTGGAGTTTACATTGAAAGGGTTTTTATTAATGAAAGTTTGGGTGAGATGATGATTCCTAAGTACTTGTACTCCCTAATCTTTTCCAACTCCTCGCCTTCCTTCGGCTTCCCAGCCTATCGCCCCGTAACTTTTCGAAAGACGATCATGTTTGATTTGCTAGTATTAACCTCTAAATTCCACTTGCTGCAAATTTTTAATCATGATTTGCGTCATGTTCGGTGTTTCCGCCAGCAAAACAATGTCATCAGCATACATAAGGCATTTAATGTTTAATCCGTTGAAAACAATTTCACCCGGAATATAGAAATTAATGCCATCCAAAAAAATTTAAAAAAGGAAGAGGTGCAGTAAGAATCCATGCTTGACTCCCATTTTAGTATCGAACCAATTAGATAATTGGTTGCCATTCCACACTGCTGCATGATTTTTCTCATATAATCTGTATGTTGATACCCCTAAATTGCTTAATTTAAGAAAAAGAGCATTCCTGTCGATCGACAAGGAATGCGTATAATATTTTACCACCACTGAGGTACGTCTTTGCTATATCTATGATTTGCTCGCATCTCTGACTATGTATGGCATTGGAACTCACAGGGATGTCATTCAAACTAAAGATCTTATTAAAAAAATTGTCAAGGTGACCAAAAACTCGGCATAAAAAAGAATTGCTCAGTATGTATTGGTTAATATAGCTTTATTGTTTTAACTACAAGAGGAATTTGACTGTCGTCACCGTCGTGCGAATAACAATTGAACTCCGAGATATGTGTGAAAGGGTATACCATATATACAAATAAGGGAGAGGGTTATTAAAGGGGTATAATTGGTGTCATGTATGTGTTGGTGACAAAATAATGTTGAAGAAAGAATGAAACCCTGAGTTACCCCAGCATTAATATAAAATGTATCGGAAGACACACCGTCGACAACCTAATACCACCTGAGTTCCAAACCACAGCATGTAAATATATACATCTTTCTCATTTGTTCTCTTCCTTTCCAACTAGAGGAGGAGTGGTTACTGTGTCGGACCACTGCGCGTGAGGTTTCAAGTTCGAATCACAGAGTTTTTTCACGATCCCACCTCTCGCGAACGTCTGACAAACATCCGAGAGTATTGTTGTCACGAGAAACAAATTGCCCTTCGGATTCGGCACTAAACTGTAGGTCCCTTCCATGCATGTGAAAAATATAACGCACACAACACGAGTGGTTGCGAGAAGCTAGGCTCTGGTAGTTAAAGAGTTGTTGCGTTAAATATTGGAAAGTATGCTCTCATCACAGTTTCCCACACTTCGTGGCTGGACCTCCTTGGTTGACCCAAAAGTTATTTGATGAACTTCTTTAGAGTGATAGTCTATAGCAAGTTTCCTCTATAAAAATTCAAATTTCTGAATTAAGAACAGATGACAGTCTATTGACTCAATGAAATGACTTAAATTCCTATAAATTATTTCCTGGAGAACTCAAGAAACCGTTGCTCCATAGCAGATGTGAATAAACAACGCTATTCAAATTCAATTCACGCTTGTTTACATTTGACAATACGCTAACGGAAGGTCATAATTGCTACGCAGAGCACACTGCGGCAACAAATAAATAATTGGAGAACTCCCACAACTCCCCTCAGGGGGATTTTACGGATCTCATTATTCACTCAATTAAAAGTCCTCACGATGTTTATTTGAACCAATTTGCAGCGAACCAACGCACGGGGTGAAGTAGGGAGAGCTAAGGGTGTCCTTGAAACTTCCTGATTCTCCACATAACACCATACTTGATGTGTGTTGTGTTTTCATTCGTCTTTTGGTTTGACCAAGAAGACCACCTTAGTGAACCTCTTAACATTCCCAAAAGGGAGCCATTCCAACACGATTTTTTTCATACTCAGTGTGTGTGCGTGCAAAGAATTTAGCGTCGTGGTTGAACATTTCCCCTGTTGCATTGGATGTGCCATTATATGGGAGTTGCAGGCCTCCTGAAATTTACTACCGATAATTATAAACTAATTAAGACATGCGTTGCGAGTCAGAACCATGAGTGAATAGCGCCAAACTATTAGATACCCAAACCAGATGCGACGAGACAATTCACAAAAGAGCCATCGTCGCTGTCGTCGTTTCCTTCATGCTGGTGATCTTTTTGATGTCTCCTGCGTTTGACTTGGTTTTACAGATCGGAATCGATCTGCGCAACAACTTACTGCTATACACGCAGTGCTTGTCTTCCGCGGAATATTGTTGCCTACCCCTTCGTTGTTGTGGTTTCTGGAATCTTGATTGTTATGGGATCTGCGCAGATGGAATCTTCCATTGGTGGAACAAAAAGATGTCTTGGGGTTTGCAGTAGAAAATGACATTGTCGTCATCGCGACACATTGGTATGGCACGGCAATTATCGTTATTATTCGGAGCAATTTAATTAATAAGGCGTTAGATCTTATGTTCAGATGAGATTAAATTGAAAATCACGGAATGTCCGGATACTCGTGAGGGTTTCGCGTCGTCATGCGTTCATTTTCAATGAGATGAAGACATTTATTTGAAGAGGCTAAGCAAATGCACGACTGGATGGAATTGGGACTTTGTGAAGTTTTGGTATGAGATCAACGAAAGATACACGCAGGAGCTACTAATGTCACAGGCAATTATCTGTCCTAATACGGTACAGATTTAGCCTAAGCATTGCGCAATTAAAGCAGTAGCAGTCATTACTGTACCAGTGTACCTATGCAGTATTCATTGAGTTAAAACCATAGCCCCCTGTGGCATCCACGGATGAGCATCAGCCTTCATGATGGGATTAGTGTTGCGCAATAATTAATGCTGCCTGAGTCCTATGAATGCAGTGGACGTTTGAGTTGACCTCAAATCCCAATAGCGCCCGAACAAACAACTTTCATTGGAGACGCGAGAGTTTGTTGTCGATTTGAAGTGGCTCCTGCGAACTGGGTTATTAAATCATTCAAACAACAGCGTTGTTCGTAAATTTATATAATCCCACTTTTTCGCCGAATGATATTAAAATTCCACCTTTTATATACCAAAAAACTGCCGTCGGCTATCAAAACCCCTAAATGGGTATAGCATCTTTGCCATCCAGTCCTAGTACTCATCACCGTACAATTGAAAACAATTAATAATTTGAAATATATTAGCACAATGCCAGCGGTGCCGTACTAAGGTAGTCGACTTATTCTGTAGCTCGAGCCATATGGACTACGATATTATAATCATTGTTAAAACTTGGTTATACGTGGAATAACATCATCTGAACTCTTTGATTGTCGATTTTGTAATATCTTCTGAATTGATCTTTGCAGCTCTGCTGATGAACGTGGCGAAAGGATCATAGTTGTTGTTTATACAACTTTACACAGCAAAGAAATTGTTTTATCTCTTTTTTTATAATTTGCACGCCGAAGGGATTATTAATACCCTTATACTGATGTTCAGGATACGGGATATGGAAAACTTATTAAGAACACTGATTTTGTTAATAAGCCTTGCACTAGCTTAGATAATATCTGTTTCACAGGACTATTAAGATTAAAGTCTATTTAATGCAAATTGGATTCGGTCCGATCTAGGTTCCAACTGCTCAGTATTATATGATTGAAATCCAGAAGAGTTTTGCATGATGTAATGTTTGTAAGAGTCTTACTTTGCTATAATATAAGGTGCCCAACTCTACTAGCAATGGTAACCATTTACGTGCTCGTTAGGATGATGTTGTTTTTTTTTTTTGTCGGGATAGGAAACACTCGACTGGAGCATTCAGACGTAACTGGTCCATTGTACTGCCAGAGAGCAAACCCTGATTTACCCATTTTATTGGAATTTTCATGACTTTCTAGGAAAGCCAAGCAAGCACTTCAGTGATAAGGAGCTAACAGTACCAGCACTTACCACATCCGCACCGAAGATCTGCCACCTAATACGAGCAAAGGCCGGACACTCACAGAGATAATGTTCCGCGGTGTCGTCGCTCTCTCCACAAGCGTCGCAGATTGTAGTGTCACTTAAGCCTAACACGTTGAGGTGCTTGGCAAAAGCGAAGTGGCCTGTCAAGACGCCAATAAGTTGTCTACAGTCTTTTCTGCTGAGAGACAGCAAGAATGCCTCTGATTTCTTACAGACGTCCGGGAGCATGCGTTTAGTCAACCTGCATCCTGGAGAGTCATGCCACACACAATTGTGCTCGTGAGAGAAGCAATCGTCAATGGAAGCCCTAACCGAGGACGCAGGTAGACCCAACGCGGGTTCGGGACCTGAGAAAGCCTCCTCTGAGCCTTGTCTAGCAATCTCATCGGAGATCTCATTCCCCAAGATCACAGTGTGACCTGGAACCCAGATAAGAGACAGAGAATTCAGCCTTGCGACCGAGTTCAAAGAGTTTTTGGTTTCACGAGCTATTTTGGAAGTGGTTTAAGGGTTAAGCAAGGCCTTAAGCGCAGCTTGACTGTCACTACAGACACAAATGCTACGTCCCTTCCACCTGTTCTTCGCAACATAGCTCATGGCCATTAGGATTGCATAAGTTTCCGCTTGAAAAACAGACGCATATTTGCCTAACGAGAAGTGAAGTCTAATGTCTCACGAAGAGCCCAGCGCCAGACCCTTGACTGGTTTTGGAACCATCCGTGAAAATATGACTACATTCCATTCCCAGCTCAGACTCTGACCGAAGCCAGTCCTGGAAACAAGTCGACTCTGAATTTGCGCATCAGCTGGAGTTTTGGTGTCATTGCATCAGACGGCATACCAATAAGACAGGAGTCGTTAGATAAGTGTCGCGTAAGTTCATCAAATTTCCAGTGTGGAGTATATGTACCAAAACCGCCCCGCCTAAGACGATGGATGGCTTTGATAGTGCAACCCATGATATAAGTATCAAGGGGAGATAAGTTCAGCAAAGCGTCTAGAGCAGAGCCAGGCGTACTCGGGAAAGCTCCCGTGCAGCCGAGACAAGCCGTTCTTTGGAGTTTCGCGCAAAAGGCAACCACATATATACGCGAGAGCCCCTTCCATCAAACAACCGACGCGTGTGCGAGGATTGATCTTATCATAGCCGTGTAGATCCAGAGAACCTTACTCGGTGACAAGCCCAAAGTCTTGCCAAAAGCACCCTTACACTGCCAGAAAACTAAGAACGCTTTGGACGTTTTCAACTTGACGTGTTTAGACCAATGAATATTCTTATCTAAAATCACACCCAGATATTTGGCTTCATTGGAAATGCGAATGGTGACGCCTTTTAGCACTCGCCGAGTCAGACCGGTCCAAATCCTCCTTCTCGTAAAAAGAACAACCTCCGTTTTAAAAGGATTCACCGAAAGCCTACTCCTAGTACACCATTCATCGATCATGTCCAGCGCCGCCTGCGCGTTAGCACAGACCGTCGCCAGACATGGCCCGACAGGAAGTATGGCGACATCATCCGCATATGGCTGAGCGTAGACGGTATAACTATTTAGGGTATTTAAAAGAGAGTCGACCACCATGCACCATAACAATGGAGACAGAACGCCACCTTGCGGGCAGACCCTGTTTACCCCTGTAATAACATATCGGCCACAATACGCATCCACTACCAAAGTTCTATTCATTAGCATTGCTTTAATCCACAACACTAATGTTTCATCTACGCCGTGTTGTCTGGCCGAGTTGCACATGCAGTCAAAAGTCGCATTGTCAAAAGCACCCTCAATGTCGATGAAGATACCCATCACGTATTCTTTCCTATGAAGCGCGCATTCAATTCTGGCCACTAAATTTTGAAGTGCGGTCTCACAGGATTTCCCACGATGATAGGCATGCTGCATCTCCGATAGTGGATGCAGCTTCAAAGCAACTTTGCGCACGTGAAATTCTACCAGTCTCTCCATACTTTTCAATAAGAAGGATGTCAAACTTATAGGTCTGAAACTCTTGGGGAGCGAAAAGTCTTCCTTACCAATTTTCGGTATGAAAGCTGATGTAGGAATGTATGCCAGCGCTAAACCAGCGGTGAAAATTCTTTTCAGAGTTGGCAAAAGCTGATCTATACCCTGTTGCAGTATAGCTGGATATATTCCATCAGTGCCAGGCGATTTGAAACAATCAAAAGATGCCACAGCATATTTGATGGCCTCATCTGTTACCACGGCTGATGCAGTATACCAGCTGTGCCGAGTTTTCTGATTCTGGGTAAGCGGACTAAGCTGCGACCTAGTGGTTATTTGATTGCCAGGAAAGTGAGTCTCCAGCAGAAGACTAAAAGTTTCCGCTTTCGTCTCAGTAAACTTGCCATTAGACTTTCTCAGTGACTCCGGTTTGGTCGGCTTGCCCCTTTTGAGGACCTTAACCAACCTGCTGGTTTTACCGAGTGTCTCGATCTTTTCATAAAAATCTCTATAAGAAGCACTTTTCGACAACCGAATTAACTTCTTATAGTGTTTTTGCTTCGATCTAAAAAGATCCCAGTCACCTTCTAAATTTGTCTTAAGTGACCTATTTAGAAGTCTTCTGGATTCTTTCCTATGTCGCTGCAGTTCTGGGCTCCGCCAGAGAACCGGAGTTCTGCAGGGGGTTTTTGTCAATGGGCACGTCAGCTCAAAACAGCTGGTAAGGACGCTAGTCAGGTTTTGAATAGCATCCTCAACCTTTCGTTTCGTTCTGAGTTTAGTTGGAGTTTTCACGTATCTGTCTAGTTCTTCCCTAAATCGCATCCAGTTGGTTTTCCTCGGATTCCTCCTCTCCTGCAAAGTTATGGCCTCGCATTCGATTTGGAAAGCGATGTATCTATGGTCTGACAACGACACCTCCGGTAGTACCCTCCAGTTAGTAATTGACTTGAAATACCTATTAGATAGAGTCAAATCAATTACCTTCTGCCTCCTTGCCATAACAAAAGTTGGCTGGGAGCCAACATTGTTAGTTACCATGCCAGACGATAGTATAAAGTCTAGGAGATGGTTTCCGCGTATGTTACATTTGCTACTCCCCCAGACTGTATTCTGAGCATTAGCGTCGCAACACATGACTAGTCCCATCTCCCGAGTGTCACAGCACTTTATGAGTTCGGCAACCACCTTCGGTGGTGGAGCCATTACCGAATCATAAGGGAAGTAAGCCGACGCATCGACAAATGTTTTCCAACTTCCGGTCGTTTTGTAACTTATAGCTGCAGCAACCAGGTCCTGTCCACAGAATTGTCCAAGCTTGGTTACTGAGAGGAAATTCGGCACAATTAGTCTTTCAGATCGCTCGTCACGTAGCACCGTTACTCCACGAACACCTCCAAAGCCACATATGCGCTTGTTCCGCACGTATGGCTCCTGGATAGATGTTATGTGGGGTTTCATACGCACCGCGGAAAGTCTGCTACTTAAGAGAGCGGTAGCAGCCTTTGAGTGATGGAGGTTTATCTGCAAAAATATCAAAGATATAGTCAGAGTTTTATTAGTAGAAGGGCGCGCACCAGGTGCGCACATGCTTCCGGCGAGGCGAGCGCCCCTATCCGTGGCTTTGCCTGCGTCAGCCATTTTCTGTTCGCTAGTGCTGGGACAGCACCAACATCCACCAGATTTTGTGCACAGATAACGCCACCGGTAAGAGTGTGCCCGGCAGAAGAGCGCGCATCAGATGCGCACACGCATCCACCAAGAAGAGCTGGCGAAACTTGCTCCGTCAGATTGGACCTGTTCGAGCCGACCGAAAAGGAGCCAGCGTTAGGTCTGAGGGGTTGATCGGCTCCAGTTGGAGTACTTTCTGCCGACCTAGGCTTCTTTCCTGTCGCTTCTGAAGGATGACTGCTTTCAGCACTTGCGCCTTCAGCTGACTCTGCAGCCTATTTGCACCGCGCCATCGCCGCCTTCCTTCTTCTCCTTTTCAGTTGACTCTTAGCAAAGACCATATAACAATATATACATATTTTATGGTCTTTGCTCTTAGTCAGGAGCTTAACGGAGCGCACCGCTTCAGGAGCTCGTTCAGCCTCATTGGTTTCCCGAGTCAAACCGTCACCGACACAACTTCGATCAGCTACCCTTCTATTGAGACAGAGATTAGACGTTCCAGCCGAAGCCTTTCCGCCACTTTCTTTGTCATTCCAGCCCAGTCTACCAAACGAGTCGGAGACAGAGCTACAGGAGTCTTCTGAAACAAGCGGTGAGATGATAATAATTACAGTTTTCTTGTTTCTACAAGTGCATAAAAACAATTACGGCCACAATGAGCCAAATGGCGCAAACTACAGCATATATATATATATATATTTTTTTTTGTTTTGTCGGGATAGGAAACGCTCGACTGGAGCACTATATATTTATGTGTATATACATATATATATATATCCTTCAGTTATTTTTAAATTTTTGAGAAGAAAGTTCCGGCAATGTCTAGCTTACGCAAACGAACATCTATTGGGATGAGTATAATTTCGCGACTTGGGGATGAGGAGCGACCATGAATAAAGCTTCAGAAATTGTACACTATGTATGTACATACATAAGCTGTTCATACTCGAAATATTAAAAAAAAATTAAAATAGAAAATCGGGTCTGTAGCAAAAGTAAAAAAGGCCAAGGAAAAACCTTACAACGAATGACGAACAATTTATTAATGCCGTTTTCCATTGGCAAAAAGGAGTACTCTTTTTGTGTTCCGGACAGAAAAAGCGGTTCCAAACATGTTCCATTGACTGTTCGGAGTGCAGTTCTGGGAGTGTTTTTCTGTTCCGGATTTCATTTAGGAGTGTTCTCAAAATGTACTAAACTCTTACATCGGACTAATTGTCGAAGTCATATGGTACAAGACCCATTTTTTTGTATATTTTATTTTCTCAGTTGAGAGAAGTCGGTAGAAAGGAGTTTTAGATATGTAGATGTAAATAATAATTGATAATATTATTATAAAAACGTCATGGAATTGCTTATGTCTTTTTCCATTGGGCAAAAAGGAGCCCTTTCATGTTCTGTTTATTTGTGAAAAAGACAAACATGACCTTTCACCAACACATGCACAATTAAGGCGAAGACGATTTCACTTGTTCCATTGGAATCAATAAGGAGTGAAATCGGGAGTGAAACCAATGAAAAATCCCTTTAATTCTGCTGATAAAGGAACTGACTGAGATCGTGGAAAATCCGTTTTTACAGAAACAATATAAGAATTTCTGGGTTAAGTGGGTTAAGAACTATAAGGAAGAAACCGTACATTTCTCTAAAAATAGAAAAGAAAGACTGCGATTTGCTAAAGAATATATATATTTCATTTCCGGAGCCAAGTAAAAATGACGTACAGGAAAAATATAAATAATATATTTGTATTAAAGATCCTTTACACATAGGAAAGCAAATTTAGAAGTAAAACGTGAAACCATTTTGTCAAAAATTTAAAATCACAAGTTTACATTATATCAGGAAAATGAATGTTCGCAAACACAAATAACATATTGTTAGGTCCTAGTTAGATAAATAGATAGATTTATTTCAAAAGCCATTGGTTACAATTTATGTTTACTTTAAATCTAGTTAGGCATGGCCAGAAGGGCCGTCAGCCAGATAAAAGCTTTATATAATTCACTTTATTACTTTAGCTTTATCAGTTTAATAATTATTTAAAAATCCTCTAATAAAATGTTCTTTCTATAATTTAGAGCAATTCTTATAAAACGAAATAATTGTTCCCAGTTCTCTCCGTTTAAGATTGTAATAACCCCCGCTCGATCAATATAGTTCTTCCCCCAAATGTGTCTTCTTATTTCCACCACAATGGGACATTTAGCGATGAAATGTATTATATTTTCTCATTGACCGGTATTGCATAAGGTGCAGATGTTATTTAAATCGGCTCTGTGTGGCGCATAGTTCAAAGGCAGTATTTCACCTCTTGCTCGGAATATCAATGATATTGTTTCTGTGCTGAAGCCGTCACGGAAATAATTGTTTTGATTTAGGTTGTACTAAAGAATTGAGTATATTTCTCTGTGCTGTGAATTCCTTGCTCTTTCAATATATTCTTCCCTAAATTTAATATGCAGTTTTTCTATCAAGTTGTATAGGTACGGTTTCCACTCTACTAGGTTTTCCAGCGTTAGATTAAAACGTATGAAGCAAGCTTCGGCGAGATGTTTCCACTCTTCAAACCATGCACTTTGGGAATTTATGACGGCTATTGCAATCTCTTTAGCAACCTTCTCATTTTGGCTATACAGTAACTTCACTATGTAATCAAAATGAAGCTTTAGTGAGGTGAGGAAAAGTGGCGACAATCCGGTTTCTATTTGCAACATGTAGTTTGGTGTGGTATTTGGAAGTCTGAATTGCCGTTTTACGTAGAAACGCAGCAATTTCTCCGTAGTCTCATACTGCCGCCACCACCACGACTGCGCAGCATAAAGCATAACTGCTTCAGATGTTGCTTTAAATACTTAATATTTCGAGCTAACGCTAAGTCATTATTTCCATGTATTTTTCGCCAGACTGTTCCGATAGCATTTTTCGAGGCAGCTCGTTTTTTCGAGAGGTGTTTTTCCATGCTGAGGGTGCTCGTTATAGTTACTCCGAGGTATTGGTACTCTTTAACTATTTCTACTTGCTCTGATCCATACAACCACCTTTCATTTGCAGCCATGCGTCCTGTTCCTTTGCGAAAAACCATTGCCTTTGATTTAGTCAAATTCACAGTTAGGTTCCAGTTTAGGCAGTAGTCACGTAGTCTATTTATCATTAGCTGAAGAGATTCGGGCGATTCTGCTAAGAGTACGAGATCGTCGGCGTACATTAAAACCTTTATGTTGAATCCCTCTATTGGTATTTCACAGGGCAATGTTTTAACTAAATCATCAATATACAAGCAGAAGGCTGGTGGGCTGAAATTGCATCCTTGTTTTAAACCCACTAAGGACCAGAAAGGTCGGAAAGGTGTTTACCATCCCATACTGCGTTAGTTGTTTGACTATATATGTCTTCTAATATCCTTCCAAATTTCAGAGACAACCCATCTCTGTAGAGTTTGTAGAAAAGAGCTTTTCTGTCTACAAAGTCAAAAGCGGCCCGAAAATCAACAAAAACGTATACAGCTTCTTTCGTTTGCGTGCGTATAGCTCTGCAATATTCGTTAAACTAAAGATGTGATCTACCGTCGGGTATCCCTTTCTGAAGCCGGCTTGGAATTCGCTTAGCAGATGCGAGCTCTCAAACCACTTAGTAAAACGACATCGTAGGATTTCCATGAACATTTTTAGTGATGCATTGAGAAATGCTATGCCACGATAATTTGACGCGTCTGTTTTGTCTCCTTTTTTATGTCTTCTTCTTCTTCCTTTTATCAGCGAGGTTATGATCCGAAAACTAGGGATCACAACCCTCCCACTTCACCGCATTTCTACTGATCCGCCTGTGGGGTTCGCCTATTTGACCTCAGAAAATATCGGCAGGCCTGCCGATTTTGGATCACTCGGTTACTGAGGCCAATGAAATGCCGATGTCGTCGCATTTGTCTGATCCAGGCGTTTATAGGCCTGCCTTTCCTACATCGCGATGTCTTTGGAACGTGCATAGATATTGCCTTTTTTACAGGGTTCAAATGATCTCTTCTTTGAACGTGGCAATACCAGCTGAGCCGGTCGCGCTCTAATTTTCGTACGATGGTTTCCTTGATGTGAAAGCTTCCACGGATCTTCGAACTTCTTATTCGATCAAGCTTGGTCACTCCTGCTGTCATGCGAAGCATCTTCATCTCAGCTGCCGTTAATTTACTCTCATACTTTTTGTACATCGTCCAACATTGTGAACCGTATGTGAGCGCTGGACGTACAACTGCGGTGTAGAGCCTTCCTTTCAACTTAGGGGGCATTTTTCTGTCACAGAAGATAGCGGAATTTTCTCGCCACTTCATCCACCCTACGCTTACGCGATGATTGATGTCGTCATCACAAGTTGCTTTGCTATTGATCATAGATCCCAGATATTTGAACTTTTCGCACTTGGGAAGCACTGTTCCATTCAAATAAATGTCTGGAATAGGCCTGAGTGGATCAGAGAACGGGCAGCACAAGTACTCTGTCTTTTTTGAACTAATGCGATACCCATTTTCCTCCAAAACGTCCACCCACACATCAAGTGCTCGTTGCAGGGATGTAGGATCCTCACTTATGATGGCTCCATCGTCAGCAAAGAATAACTGATGTACCTTGGGGTCCATCACTTTACCTTCAAGCAGATAATCAAGGACTGTAATAAAGAGCAAAGGACTTAAAACGCTTCCCTGGTGCACCCCGACTTTGATTGGGAACTCTTCGGTTACTCCAGCGGGGCATCTTACTCTTGTCTTTGCTCCTTCGTACATGTCCATGATCATCTGTACATAGGTTTCTGGAACCCCTCGATGTCTTAGCGCCACCCATATCAGATCTCGTGGTTGTCTGTCGAATGCCTTTCCAAAGTCAACCAATACAATATGCAAATCCCTTAAGGAATCACGATGTTTTTCCATTATGATCCTTATACTTTGGATTGCATCTGTGGTTGATTTACCCGAGACAAACCCGCACTGATCATCAGATAGCCGTATTATTTTTCGCAGTCGGCCACCTAATACCCGCTCAACGATTTTCATGGGGTGTGACATCAGCTTGATCGAACGGTAGTTATCACAGTTTCGCGTATCACCCTTCCCTTTGTATACAGGGAGAAGGTAACTTTCCCTCCATTCATTCGGCATTGGATCACCTCTCACGAATTTGGAGATGAGAATTCTGAGCCATCTGAACCCGATGTCTCCCATCTTTTTCCAGAACTCAGAGGGTATCTCGTCTGGCCCAACGGCTTTTCGTTTGTTGGAGTTTTTGACCGCCTCACCAACTTCTTCGACTGTAATGTCGGGTATTTCTTCACAGTTAGGGGTGGCTCTTGGAAAGTATAGCCGGGGAAACTGTTCATTCCAAAGCTCTTCACAATACTGCCGCCACCTCTGCAGAATTTTGTCGTCATCCACAAGAAGCTGGCCATGAGCATTGCTAATGAACTTTGGCGAACGAATCTCCTGAGCATTCCTCCTTCTTTGGGCGGCTATTTTGAAGATAGTGGCACTCTTGTTCATATTGTGTCTTCGCAGCTCCTGGATAGCCTGGTTTGCATCAGCAACCGGGGAAAATATTTTATCCAGCTCCCGATACAGGCCCTCCGTACTCTCTGCTTGAAGCTGAGCGCACTTCTTCTTCGCTTTTTTCTTGCAGCATCTGTATTCCATTTCGAGGCGAGCTTTTTCGTCACTATTATTAGAGGGGCACTTTGACCAAGCTTTGAAAGCCGCTTTCTTCTCATTTATCACTTTCTTAGCTTCATCACTCCACCACCATGTTTCTTTGGCGTGTTGATGGTGGCCTTTTGAAGCTCCTAGCAGTGATTTGGCCTTCTTTAAGCAAGTTCGCTGTAGGGAATCCCACATATTTTGTGCTCTGCACTCTTCATCCTCAGCTCCGTTGATGGTGTGAGAGAGGTAATTCTTCATTACGAAAACAAAAGCCTCGCCTTTTTCTTTGTCCAGATTGTACCACTTTATTTTCTCAGAGACCCTTGTTTGTTTGCTTTTCTTTGGTGTTTTCATAAAAATTTCTGTTAGCAGGAGACGGTGTTGCCGAGCGATTGCCTCTCCCAGGATCACTTTGCAATCTTTTACCCGAGGCTTCATGAAACTGCCTACCAAATGGTAGTCAATCTGCGTTTCATCTCCACCACTGCTGTAAGTGATCAGGTGTCGGCTTTGTTTGATGAACATGGTATTTAACACGATAAGACCGTGTGATTTGCACATGCTTGGGATGTCTTCACCAGGAAGGTTCCTGGTGCCATATCCTAGTCCTCCATGGCAGTCTTCATAGTCTTCGTTTGATTTCCCGACATGTCCATTCAAATCTCCTCCCACAAACAGAAATTCTTCCTTTGGGATGTTCTTAAGGAGATTGTGGAAATCTAGCCAAAATGTATCCTTATCTATCTGATTGCACCCATTGTGGGGAGCATATGCACTGACAATACTCCACACCTCTCCTTGTATTACTAGTTTGAGAGACATCAAACGGTCGCTGGACTTCGAAATGCTCAAGACGTTTCCAAGTAGCTCTGCCGCAAGGATGATACCGATTCCGTTCCTAGCCTTTTCCGTTCCGTAGTAGAACATCTTGTAATCTTTTGTCCTAACGTCCAAGAAACGCGCCCGATTCCCGGTGTTTTTCCATTTCGTCTCTTGGACACACAAGATGTCCACCCGCCTTCTATTCATCATCTCTTCCAGCTCGTAACTTCGACCGGTCATGCTTCCAACGTTCCAACTCGCGACCCTTAAATTGCGTCCAAACTGTTTCATTATGTTGCTAGCCCCCGGAATCCGTATAGCTCTGACCCGAACATTTCTGCTCGGTCCAGGATCAGTACCATGCACAGCAGTGGTAGTGCCTGGCGGGGTAGTGCCTTTCCTTTTTGCAAGTATTATCATAATGATACAGTTTTGCAATACAATTTTTGCACCATATTGCGATGGTGTTTGTTGTTTGACACGTGCATGCTCCTGTTTTAGTATTGTTTGATCTTTCTTTTATGACACCGGTGATCTCCAGTCGTGTCAACCCACGGACTCGCATGCACACTTGTGGGAGGGTTTTTATGGTAGTATATGTGTCGCTAGGCTCACTTGGGTGTTATATTGCCTAGATCTGATTTGTCCCCTTAGTCGCCTTTTACGACAAGCGCTAGTTGTTGGGGGGCGCTGCAGTGATATTCTTAACCCGTCCCTGCACGGGGCTGTCTCCTTTTTTATGTATCGGGAAGATTATAGATTTCTTGAATTCTTCTGGTGCTTTTCCGATATTCAAAATATTATTATAGGCACGTGTGATTTGCTTTAGAAACTCTGCTGTAGCGTGTTTGAAGTATTCGTTGGGGATACCATCAACTCCTGGGGCCTTGTTATCCTTTAATTTAGAAACAGCTATCTCTACTTCCGCTATACTAATTTCATTATCCAGTATTGTATTTTCATGATTGGGCTTGGCATATTGCATCTGTTCTGAAAATATTTCTGCATTAGCTTGGTTTTTAAAATGATCTCGGAGTGCTGAAGCCGAAGGTAGAGTGTTAATAGCAAATCGTTTTCCTTTAAGTTTTTGTATTGCTTTCCAAAATTTTGAAGAATCTTTGCAACCCACTAACTTTTCTGCTTGAATCTTGCTAAAGTTTTCTTTTTTGATTTACACAGTAATCTGTAGTAACGATTTGCTTTAAGGTATTCTTTCTTTAAGCAGTTGGCGTTAAAGTTCTGATAAATTCGCAAAAGAGCAAAAGAATTTTTTCTCGCAGTTTCGCACTCCCTGTCATACCAGGCTTCATAGTATTTGGAAGATTTACACTCAGCATTCTGTGGAAATGCGGCCAATTCTAACACATCCTGTAGAATTTTTATCGTTGGTTCAACTTCGTTCAGTCTCTTGGATATGATGATTTCAGTTAGCTTGCGTTGATATATTTCAACTTCATTTTTTTCCCAGTTTAACTTTGGTATTAGAGGATTTGTAATAATCGGCTCTGGAGCTCTTGTCGTTTCCAATGCACAGAAGGTCGATATCAGTGGCATATGATCCGAATATATTTGGCTATCTACTTCAAAACCACATAAATCTGAGATTATTTCAGTTGACATCATTAGGTAGTCTATAACTGATTGACTTGGATTTCTTATGAATGTAAGTTTTCCACTTTCATCTCCGCTTTGAGTACCGTTAATAATGGTTAAATCGAAGGCACACCCCATTTCGAGAATTAGTTTACCCCTTACATTCAGTTCAACGTCGCAAGATTCTCTTGCAAATAGATTTGAGCTTTCAAAATTATTACATTGCTCTCTTCCAGTTCGAGCATTAAAATTGCCGAGGAGTATGAAGTTGCTCTCCCCCAAAATCTGCATTGAATCAAGCAAAGTATTGAATTCCGATTGCCAATCCGAACAATTTAAATAAACTGGGACCACATTTATAATGTTGTTATTTAGAATCATTTCTATATATGGTATGTAAATCGTTCTACTTCTTTAAATTTGCATTTGACAATTGGTAATGACTTTTTAATGCTTCGATGCTCTTCCTCTTGTGGCACCACTCCTCTTCTCAGCTGGTATCCAACATAGCTCATAGTCGTCGAAGAATTCAGAAAAATTTTGTTGGCTTTTTAAAATAATATGTGTTTTGTATAGCATAAATAATTCAAAAGAGTTAAGGTACTTATAAAATTCTGAAAATAATGATTTATTTGACATTCCATTAATATTATAGCTTAAAATTCTAAATTTATTATAATTGATAAAATGTTCAAATCTCTGACTGACATGTAACGATTATAATGATGGCGTGTTTCCGAGAACTGCATTACCAATGTTATTCTCAGTTTCTCCAGTGATGCGACGCCTAGATGGCGCTAGCAGGTTGTTGACAGCATTTGGCGTTGGCGTGACGTTTGCATTTGTAAACACATTCGCATTTATAAATACATCTCGCTGCAAGTTGATTTGGAACTCCTTCAAAAGGATATTGAATCCCTCATGCTGCCCATACATTAGTCCTTTATGGTTGTTCCAGATAAAGCAGTAATCCTGCACGAAAAGTCTGTCATCCCGCAGTGTGACCTTTAACTTTGGATTCTGGGACCTAACTTGTTACTTACTTACTTACTTAGATGGCGCTACGGTCCGGGGTGGACCTGGGCCTCAACCAACAAACCTCTCCAGCCAGCACGATTACGAGCCAGCTGCCTCCAGTTGCGCACGCCAATTTGGTTCAGGTCCCCCTCCACTTGTTTGCGCCACCTACCGTGAGGTCGTCCATCCGGGGTGGATTCGAAAACTTTCTTAGCGGGAACGTTGGGCTCCATCCGCTCTAAATGACCCAGCCATCTTAGTCGCTGTATGTGAACTCTTCTGGCTAAGTCGATGTCCTTGTACATGCCGTATAGCTCGGCATTGTACCTTCTCCTCCACTCACCGTCTATGCAGACGGGACCAAAGATCGCTCGAAGAACTTTTCTCTCGAAATAACCAAGGGCATCCTCATCCAGTTTTCTCAAAGCCCATGCCTCTGCGCCATACAGCAGGACTGGGATGATTAGTGTCTTATAAAGAGTTACCTTAGTAGTTCGAGATAGGGCTTTGCTACTCAATTGCCGTTTTAGCCCATAGAAACAACGATTGGCAAGAGTAATTCTTCGTGTGATCTCCCTACTAATGTCATTTGCGGAGTTCACCATAGAGCCTAGGTAGACAAAATCCTTTACTACCTCAAAATTATATCTGTCTATTGTGGCGTTCTGTCCAAGACGCCGATGTTGGGTGTCCTTTTTTGTAGACATCATATATTTTGTTTTGCTTTCATTGACCTCTAGACCCATCTTTGCTGCCTCGATCTCAATACTAGTAAATGCCCCATTGACGGCCCGCTGAGTTCTTCCGATTATGTCAATGTTATCGGCATAAGCGAGTAGTTGTACAGACTTGTAAAAGATTGTACGTCCGGTGTTGGCTTGTGAGTTTCGTACAATTCTCTCAAGTACTATATTAAAGAGATCGCATGATAGCGCGTCACATTGTCTAAGATCTTTCCTGACATCGAATGGTTCGGTGATGTTCTTACCGACTTTGATGGAGCAGCGAGAGTTCTCCATCGTCATTCTGCACAAACGGACGAGCTTGGCAGGGATGCCAAGACTAGACGTGGCTCTGTATAACTCGTCTCTATACACGCTATCATAGGCAACTTTGAAATCGATAAAGAGGTGGTGCGTATCGATTTTATATTCATGGGTGATCTACCGTAGTGTGAATATTTGGTCAATGAACAATAGTGGGGACAGTATGCACCCTTGACGTACTCCACTTTGCACTTCAAAATCCTCCGACACCTTACCATTGTGCACGACGTGACACTTACCGCCCTCGTATGTAGCCTTGATAATAGCTATAGGTTTTTCTGGGATGCCTCTCCTGCGCAAGGCCAACCAGATAGTATCTCGATTCAATCTGTCGAAAGTTTTCTCGAAGTCGATAAACATTAAATGAACCGGAGACCTATACTCAACGCATTGCTCGATAATGACCCGTAAGGTGTTTATGTGGTCGATGCAGGAGGATCCAGCGCGAAAGCCTGCCTGGTCGACATCGAGAGTTGAATCTAAATGTTCTTTAATTCGTTCTAGAATTATTTTAGCTATTATTTTAGCCACGGCTGGAAGAACGCATATACCTCTCCAGTTACCGCAATCCATCAAGTTTCCCTTCTTTGGAAGTTTAATGATCATCTCCTTTTTCCACTCATGTGGAAATTGTTCGCTATCCCAAGCTCTCCGTATAAGGGGATGCAGCAAATCTGCCGATGTATTTGGCGCCGCTTGAAATAGCTCGGCAGGGATGCCATCAATACCCACCGCCTTGTTCTTCTTGAAGGACTTGATTGCTGTTATTATCTCGGTTTCACTGGGAGGTGCGGTGCGAATTCGGGAATTTGTTGCTTCGAACTGCTCGTTCGAATTCGAGATCATACCGCCATCGTCTATGCGGTTTAGCACTGTAGCAAAATGTTCTCTCCATCTAGTGAGCTGATCCTCATCCGATATCAGAAGGTTACCGTTTAGACTCTTCACTGGATGTCATTTGGAGTTTCAAGCCCCAATGAGCTCCTTAGAGATGCTGTAAACAGTCGTACTGTCGCACCTACACGCTGCTTCATCAGCCCTTGAGGCCAGTGAGTTGATATATTGACGTTTGTCACGTCTCACACTACGCTGCACTTCTTTCTTCTTCGCACGAAATTGGGCTTCAAGCTCGATTCCCTCTACTGCTGAGGCCGCTGCAATCCGAGCCTTGATTGCTGTGCGCTTATCGATCCATCTTCAGGTATCTGTAGAAAGCCATGTGAGGTGGTGTTTCTGCTTTTTACCGACATAAGTGCGTGCCTCAGTCGCAAAAGCATTTTTCACAGCACTCCACTGGTCATCCATGTTCTCTATACTGCTGATTGCTTCTGCTTCTAAGGCAAGATGGTCCCTGAACTGTTGGCGCACTTGGGGAACCTTGAGCCTGTCGATATTAAACCTGGTGATGTTAAGTAGGTTTGAACTGTTGCTGTTGACGGATGCAGTACGAAGGCGTAAATGAGCTACCATAAGATGGTGATCTAGTTCTAGTCCGACGTCAGCTCCACGTCTGTTTCGGACGTCCAGGAGACAATTTCTAAAGCGGCGACTGATCGCAATGTGGTCGATCTGGTTGGATGTTCGTTGCCTATCAGTAGAGACCCAACTGATTTTGTGGCAGGTGTTATGCTTACCTCCGATGACTAGGCGGTTGGTATTGCAGAAGTCCACAAGCCGCTCACCGTTATCATTACGGTCTCCCACGCCGTGAACTCCACCTTGGCATTGAGATCTCCCATCACCATTACGATGTCCCCATTAGGGTTTGGTTGTAGGCGGCGCCTAAGTGGTTATAAAAATCATCCTTTTCATCCTCAGTCGCGTCTAGAGTCGGAGCATAACACTGTATGATGGTAATTTTTCTAACTCTACTCTGGAACCTAGCCGTCAATATCCGGTCATTATGGGGTTTCCAGGATATGAGGCTACTACGTGCTGCTGGAGTTAGCATGAGTCCTACGCCAGAACTCCGTGCCCTTCCATCTGGTTTACCAGAGGAGAGCATCACAGTGCTTTTTGTTGGGGATATGTATTCCCCAGCATCGTACCATCTTATCTCGCTCAGCCCTAAGATGTCGATTTTATACCGTGCGAATTCGCGCTCCAATTGGAGGAATCTGGCATTATAAGGCCCTTCCTTGAGTGAGTCCAGGAGGGTCTTAACGTTCCAGAATCCGATCGTTGTCCGTGTCCGATAGCCAAAGGTCGTCATCAAATTATCCGTCCGTATCCGAGGCGTTGGTTTCCGTTTCGGAGCAAGATTTGTTTTTACTGTTGCGGCTCGCTGGGCCACAGACCAACCGACACTTATGCTGTTTTTTGACGCAGGAAGCTCGCCATTCGTCCTCTCCCGTTAGCAATTTCCGAAGAAATCCCCAGATGGCACCACGAGGAGGTGGGAGCAGGGCTTACTAGCAGAGCTGCTATGTTTTCGGCTGCAGTGGCTCTTTCTCGTTACTTAGCGGACCAACACCTACCGGGAGATGCTGCCCCTACGAGGCCTTTGTTAGTCGTTTGCCATCCAGTCATCAAGTCAAAAACTTAGTTGTAGTAAAATAAACAAGATTGTTTTGAGAGAGATTTTTTTTGTGGGTAAAAATCCCACACTACTATGAGCGCGCGCTGACGGTCCTTATAGTGTCTTGTAGAAGATCACCCTTGGAAAATGAATATAAAATATATAATAAATATAATCAACGGTGAATTTCTTCTTCATCATGCCATTTGACAGAAAAATGTTACTTTCGGTTCTGTTATCGATAGATATACTCATTACGTACTAAATCATTTTATTTCAAATATAGTTGTTGTATTTGATGGTTACTGCGACAATAATAAGAATATTAAAGCAATGTGGTAGCTTCGACACGCTGGAGAAACTTCAGAGTCTGTTGGAATCCGTGGTTTCAAATCAAGAAGAATTTCTTTCAAATAAGTTAAAAAACAGAAAATAGATTAATCTTTATGTTGATGGGCAAATTGTACATTGTGAATATTACAAGTAGACAAACGCGAGATGATGCTGACGTCGGAATAGTTGAAACAGCTGTGAAAATTGTGTATTATTGGCACAACAGTTCTTGTTGGAGACGATATAGATCTTCTTGTAATTTTAATAGGGCGTACTTCTCCTGGCCATACAATTTTAAACCTGTAAGAGAAAATATTGAGACAAAAATATATTCTTCTGCTAGTATTGAGAAATATAGTCATTGTAAAGAACATATTTTATTTCTACATGCCATGACTGGATGCGAGGCAACACGTGCACTCTTTCATAGAGGAAAAGTAAATATTGTACAATAAAGCTATTTGAACACAGATGTTTAGCTAAAATGTATTCTCTGCTGTATCCGGTTGGACTTGTGAAGCACTGTACATAATGTAGCATTTTTCGTCAATTGCGTTGTTTCTGTTCCTACTGTCAACATTTTTTTTTTTTAACGGAAAACAGTTTGGGGCATCATGTATTAACTAAATCACTCAACCAAATTCACTCAAAACAGGTGCACGCTTTTCCCTACCCCTTAAAGAAATCACTCATAATTTGCTCTGCAATATTATTTCCACTGCAAATATTCGGAACTAATTTCCCCTTAATTTTCTGCAAAGCCAAATGTCTCCTCCAAAAGAGTTTCATTTTACTCTTTGACTGCAGTGAAAAGAGAGAGAGCTCCACCTCACGTTCTCTTCCACTTCTGTATGACATTGTGCACTCGGGTTCTTTTGAGTTTCACTCACGGAAATGCTCCAGATATCTGCAGAGAAGTGGTCTTTTTGTCTCTTGGGTGCAAAAATCGATGAAACAATGGCAAATGGGTGGCATTGACAGAAGGTTGACTTGAGGGTGGCATTGCACGAATATGAAACTAGTAAACGAAAAGGGAACGAGAATAATACTACAGGAGCTGAAGCAAAAAAAGGAGAAAAACTAAAAATACAATTAAGTTTCCATCTGGGAGACTTCTGTGCTTCTGTTGTGGTAATGAGCTCAGCTATAAGCGTTTACCCGTTTACCCGGCCATTTGTCATTCATAGAAGTTCAAAGTTACTCTACATCGATGGCCACCCATTTCCACCCACGGGTGGTGAGACTCCATTCTGATAAATATAACTTGACCTACATTCTGCTCTTCTACGGGATTGTTACGTAAATCAATTTTCTGGATGAGTCGAATCAGAGTTGGGTGACAAGGACACTGTTGTAGGAAAATTCTTGGCGGCCACTTTCGGATATTGATACAAATTTATGTATATTTATAAGCACGACAATGTATAACCAATTTTAATCGACTAAATTGAGTCCCTGTTCACATTCTTAACCCGAATTCCTAAGAAGGATGTTTTCATAATAATTTTCATGGAAAATAATTTCATAGAATTGGATGGTGGAGGAGAGGGCGGTTGAGGAGACAGATAGAGTAGTGGGTATAGATGATATTTGGTTTAGTTATTTTGAATAGTCTTGGGGTATTACAAACAAGGAGAAAGGAATTTGAATTGTTTTACACTTCAGGTATCATGCCCTTAATTGCGGTTGAAATTGAATTAGTGGATAGGGTTTTAACTTTTGTTGTGGAACTTGGAATTGAGGTCAGGAACGCCATTAATCCAAGGACGTTGTTGTCTGGAGAGTACAGTTTTTCACTAAAAGCACAAATCCAATCCATACCAATCTTTTTTCATATATTCCACACTGGAGTTTTGATAACCTTGCGCCGCATTTATCCCACGACTCTGTTCTCATGGCTATGGCGTCTGACGCGGCGTCTGAATTTCAGCTGTTGCATAAATTCAGAGTCAACTTTCCTTATGTTCGCGCTGATTGGCATAATAGGATTGATGGTGGCGCCGCCATATATATTCGAAATGACATAAACTACAAACCCATAACCTGCTCCCTTTCTACCAGTTCAATAGGAGAAGTACTTCTTCGTCTTCCTTTTATTAGCGAGGCTATGATCCGAAAACAAGGGATCATAACCCTCCCACTTCACCACATTTCTACTGATCCGCCTGTGGGGTTCGCCAATCGGAGAAGTACTATGTTTAAATAATAAGTGGACGAAATAAGTGCTTGAAAGGCCTTGTTTATCGACATAAGCACCCTTTGTCCGTCAGCATGGGTATAGTTGTTCCTATTATGGCGAGTTCATCGGCCTTACGATTCCCTGGAATGTCTCTATGCCACGGCACCCAACACAGGTGAACATTGAACTTCTCAGCCGTCTCCGCGAGAAAAGATCGGCAGACTAGAGCTACTTAGAAATTTATAGACGTCGATTTCAGGGATTTGATTGCTGTTTGGACGTCTGAAAAGGTGCGGATATCTCTAGCAGATATCACATTTTACTTAAGCCAAGATAAGACTTCTTTAATTGCCATTATTTCCGCTTGGAACACGCTACAAGGATTTGGTAGACGGAAGGAGAGCTTAAGATTAAGCCTGTCTGAGGAAACACCTCCACCAACTCCGTCCTTGGTTTTTGAGCCGTCAGTATAGAAGTGGACCGACTCATCTTCTAAAAATGTATCATCATTTTAGGGTGTTCTGGAGGTGATGGTGACGAGGAAGTTCTTGTCAAAATTTAGACGTAGGATGGTGTACTCCGTGTTTTTGGGAGAGATTTTGTATTTATTCAGAAGGAAAGCGCGGCCAAATTCTTGTCTTAACCAGTGTTGGGTAACTCCAAGGCGAACGGCTGCATTCGCAGCCATTTACTGCTAAATATATCAAGGGGTGTCAGATAAAACATAATGTCTAGTGCCGCAGAGGGAGTTGAACGTAGTGCTCCGCTTATGCACAGACAAGCTGTACACTGGAACTAACTTAGATAATCGCGATTTATAGCTGTTCACAAGACAATCACAGCGTATGTGAGTATCGGTCTAATGACCGAGATGTAGAGCCAGTGAGTGATTCGGGGTTGTATACCCCGTCTATTCCAAATAGCTTTTTTGCAAGAGAAAATTGCTACGGTAGCTTTCTTGAATATTAGGTTTCCAGCTTAATTTCTTAACCAGGATGAGACCCAAATATTTTGCTCTGTCAGAGAAAGTGAAGTGGTCCAACTGATACGTCCCACCCAGCTTAGACTTAGAGTTCATAATCCGACCTTGAAGCAGTAGATTAATTAATTCGCAAAGTGAGCTGTCAACCTTCAGGTCTAGTAGTGCATCTGGTATCACTGAGGTATTGATGTTATTAAAAGCGCCTTCTATATTCAGAAAAGCAACTATTGTATACTCCTCATAAAACAGCAAATATTCGATACTACGCACTAGTGAGTGCAATGCCATCTCCACTGATTTACCTTTGAAATGTTGGGCCGCCTACAGTAGTTTCTTATCAATAATAAAATAAATACTTGCCGCAACAGCTCTTTAAGTACCTGGGCTAGCTTCTCGCAACCACTCTTGTTATGTTGTGAGAAACTTTTTCGTGACAACAATACTTTCGGATGTTTGTTATACGTTCGCGAGAGGTGGGACCGTGGAATAACTTTTTGGTGTTTGCTGGGATTCGAAATTGGAACCTTACGCGCAGTGGTCCGACACATTAACCACTTACGCCACAGCGCCCACTTTCTTAACAATACTGCTGCGTAAATGGATATCAATCAGACGTTCTAATGTTTTAAAGAGGAATGATGATAGACTAGTAGGTCTGAAATCTTTTGTATTGGCATGAGAGCATTTACACGCTTTGGGTATGAAGACAACTTTAACTTTGGGATATATGCCAGATCTAGACAGCTTTTTAGTATTGTGTAAAGCAGCGGCAAGATTATGTCCGATGACTTCTGCAACTCGGCAGGTATTATGCCGTCTGGCCCCGCGGGTTTATATGGTTTGAAGCTATTTAGTGCCCAATGAAGTTTACTCTGTGTAATCAATTACTTATAACTTATAAACAAGCAAGTTAAAAACTGTTTTTCCTGGTTTACTTCTGAGATTTTAGGTCTTCAAAATAGGCGAGACTTTGCTTTCAGCAGGTGAAAACTTTTGAAACTCCCGGACCTGTGTGAAACTTTTCTTGTTTTACGTATCGAAGTAAACTCTAAATAAGACAAGCTAACACACTCTGTTTTCAATAAAAATGTGCATACAAAAACGTTATGGAGTAACCTTTGTAAAATTAAGAGGATGTAAGTAACTTTGATCTTAATCAACTTAATAGTACAGTAAGCGTAACCGCACCAAATATTTTACAGTCACCATCTCTTCCACAATAGTGGAACAGTTATAAATAGAAACACAACGAATAGTTTTGCATTCGCAAGTATCAATAAACCGAGGTTGTTCATTAAGCTGTATTAAATGTAAAGTCAAAGTCCGTTGGCCTTGATGAGATCCATCCTACTTTTGTAAAAATAATTCTGCTTCATTTACTTCCAGCTGTTACATATGTTGTTAGTTATATAATTTTAACTTTATCTTTTTCATCTGCATAGAAGTCGTCCAACATTATTCACATTCTCAAAAAACAGGGGCTTAGAATTTCTGCTCCTGAATGTAGATCTATTTCCATACTGTACTTCTTGTCTAAAGTCATGAAGAAGTTCATTCACTTTTAAGTCACGCTTTTTTCCAAAATAACGAATTGTTATGCAGAAACCAATATGGTTTTAGACAGCGACATAGCTGTATTTTCGCTCTTCTAACAGTCATCGGTGAAATCCATTTTTTATTGATAAAGATAAACTAACCTTCTGGACATTGCTAGACTTTTCGAAGGCTAACTATTCGCGATTAATACAAAAATTAGAAAGAACATACCGTTTCCCCCCAACTGACGGAAAACTTATAGCCTGTTATGGTTCAAATTGTCCAGATACTAACAGGAGTTTCACAGGGATGTGGATTAATTGAACTCTTTCTCAGTTGGGATGGTCATATTCAGTCAGTTATCGGCAAAGCATATGGCTCCTTATGGAACTTATCCCTTTATATAATATTTCACACCATTCGACACAGGTTGATTCTAGCTAAAGGCTTTATTCTTCCATTTAATACTTATGGCTGCCAAATTTTCTATAGCTTCAATGCCGACTGAAAAACAATACTCTTATTCTGTATGTTTTTTTAATCACAAGATACGACCATATCTCCCCTTACCACCTCAAGATACTCGGTTGTTCTTTGAACACATCGTTTAATTGTCTAGCTATAATGTGTTTATCAAAATGATATGAAATGTAGTGACCTTTTCTTCAAAATGCGTTTCACCCTAATGCGGGAGATGTACGATTGACCGCAAACCAAAATCTCTAATAACGAAATCTCGCATTTTTGAAATAAATCCCGAATAACAAAATCTCACATTTGAAATTCTCGCATTATCAAAATTTCGCATTATCAAAATCTCACTCTGAAAGATAGAAATATCGCAAATACAGGAAACTCGCACATTATCAATTCGCACGAATTAAAAAATATTTTATTACAATACGAGATTCTAGTTTTCGAGATTTTAATTTGCGAGACTTTCATTGCGAGATTTTGATTTGCGAAATTTTGTAATTGCGAGGCTTCCGTAATGCAAGATTTTCATAATACGAGATTTCGTTATCCGAGATTTTGAAAAGGAGATGTTAAAATGCGGCCAATCGTACCCAACCCATTGGTGGCTGGGCTCATCAGAAGACTTCCCACCAAATCTTGTCTAAACACATTGTTTTTGCTCGATGAATACCGTGCCTATAATGATTTCAGCTGTTATAAGTAGCTACGAATTATAAACAGTTTGATAATGTCCTTATAAAAAGTTATTATTGGTAAACAACCCCCATATCTATACGAAAAGATACATTTCTCCCGTTCATCTCACACGCTTGCTATTTTGCAACCAAGTTTTTCATGTTTGGTCACCGAAAGACAATATTTTGCTCATGTTGTCCGCCTGTTGGATGCATTGCCCCTCAACATCAGAAAACTGTGCAGAACTTCTTAAATAGTTCGTGAATGTAAAAACTTTTTGAACTTGCAAGCCTGAGCTCTGTGACTCTTATCTGGATGCTAGGTCACTCTTGGAATTTGGGGAATGAGCTCTCCAATGAGATTGCTAGCAAGGCTCAGATGAGTATTTCCCAGGACCCGAACTTGCGTTGGGTCTTTCTGCGTCCTCGGTTAGGACTCTCATTAACGATGGATGCATATAGTCCATATTTCCCATATATCCGTATGTGAATATGTTTGTGATGCGTCCTTTATTAAAAAGACGGATGGAAGCTGGACAGATTCTTCTGCGGCATCTCTGGAACTCCTGATGAGTACTCACTTCCCAGGCTGCAGTGAGATTAGAGTAGAACAAGCTAGTTCCACCTGTACGCCACTGGCAGCTTGGGATAACATCGCAAACATTATTACGGAGGATAAAGTCTCCTGGGCTATAAATAGCTTCTCTCCCTATAAGTCACCTGGCCCTGACTGCATCATGCCTATTATGATGCAGAAATTGCAAGACATAGAAATTCCCTGGCTATTACCGTTTTATAGGAGTTGCTTAAACATAAGCCATGTTCCCCAAACCTGGAGACGTGTCAAAGTGGTTTTCATCCCCAAGGCGGGCCGGCGAGGACATGAATCCGCGAAGGATTTTAG
Organism: Brachypalpus laphriformis; assembly: GCA_945910035.1. Taxonomy (NCBI): domain Eukaryota; kingdom Metazoa; phylum Arthropoda; class Insecta; order Diptera; family Syrphidae; genus Brachypalpus; species Brachypalpus laphriformis. Next base: position 9,539,085 of record OX246753.1, on the reverse strand, counting down.
ACCCATAAGCCTGTCCTCCTTTGTTTTGAAAACTTTAGAACGTATCCTAGACTTCCATATCCGCGATAACCTGAGTTCTCCACTGTCGAAATCCCAGCATGCGTATCTCAAAGGGCAGTCCACAGAAACTGCTCTTCATGAGGTCGTGCGTACAGTGGAAAAAACTCTTCACTACAAAGAATATACTCTCGCCACATTTCTTGATATAGAAGGAGCCTTCAACAACATTTTCACTGAATCTATTCAGGAATCTCTCACCGAGTTAGGTGTAGAAGGCTTTATTAGCCAATGGATAGTTTCTATGCTCAGTACTCGTATAATCCAAGCAACACTAGGCAACAGTAGTACAACTAAGACGGTAAACAGAGGAACCCCACAAGGCGGAGTCATCTCCCCCCTGCTCTGGTTAATGGCAATCAATAAAATCTTGGTGCGACTTGATAGGGAGGGTTTTAAGGTGGTTGCATACGTGGATGATATGGTTATACTAGTATCAGGAAAGTTCCTCTCCACGATAAGTCAACTCATGGAGAGGGTTCTGGATAAGGTACACTCATGGGCTACGAGCTGTGGCCTCGGAGTAAATCCGGAGAAGACTGAAATGATGCTGTTTACCACCAAAACCAAGGTACCGGCATTCACCCCCCCCAAACTAGATCGTCAGCCTCTCTCGCTTTGCTCCAGTGCAAAATACCTAGGCACGGTTCTAGACCCGAAACTTAGTTGGAAACTCAATATAGAACAGCGAATTAAGAAGGCAAGCGCAGCCTTCTATGCCTGTAATAAAACATTCGGTAAGAAATGGGGACTCCAGCCAAAGATGACCCTTTGGATGTACACAGCCGTTGTGCGTCCAATTCTTACTTACGGCGCCATCGTTTGGTGGCCAGCTTTGAGCAAAAAGTACAATATCGACAGAATAAAAAAAGTACAGAGATCGGCGTGCGTGGGTATCACAGGAGCAATGAGGTCTTGTCCAACAGATGCTCTCAGTGTGATCCTGCATCTGATCCCTCTCGAACTACACATCATAGACAAAGCTATATGCAGCGCAATCCGGCTCAGGGAATATGGATGCTGGACTACAAGGCCATATGGTCACGGCAAGGTCCTGGAGACGATTCCTAGTGAACTGGTTGCGCCCTCTACCGACTACACGATACCCAAACTTAACTTCAGAAAATCGTTCTTAGCAAAATTGCCTTCCAGAGAAAAATGGAAGAACGGACGCGTTACCTGCAACTATGATATAGGGATATACACGGACGGTTCGAAGATGGACTGCGGAGTTGGCGCAGGCATCTTCTCTGACCAGCTGAATATATCAAGGTCCTTCCGTCTCCCAGACTCTGCTAGCGTTTTCCAAGCGGAGCTTCTTGCGATTCGAGAAGCCTGCCGCCTGCTAAACAACCTTCCAACATCTAACCACAACATCGCTATTTTTTCGGATAGCCAGGCTGCCATCAAGGCCATTGATGCAGTCTGCATCTCTTCAAAACTGGTAGAGCAATGCCGGTTTGAATTGAACCAACAAAGCAATTACTCGAGAATCACTCTCATCTGGGTCCCAGGGCACAGCAACCATGAGGGAAATGAGCGTGCTGATGAGCTGGCCAGGCGAGGGTCGGCCCTTAACGGCTCTCTAGCAGAAAGAGTCGACATTCCGCTTGGTGCCAAATACAAATATTTGGCGCAACAGCTCTTTAAAGTGCCAGGGCCTAGCTTCTCACAATCAATCATGTTGTGTGCGTTATATTTTTCACACGAATGGAAGGGACCTACAGTTTAATGCCGACTCCGAACGGCGATTTGAGAAGCTTTTTCATGACAACAATACTCTCGGATGTTTGTCAGACGCTCGCGAGAGGTGGGACCGTGAAAAAACTTTTTGGTATTTTCTGGGATTCGAACTTGGAACCTCATGCGTAGTGATCCGACACACTAACCACTTACGCCACGGCGCCCACTGGTGCCGTTAAGGGCTATATTCACCTCCACTTCCTCCAGCTAGCCAATCGCAGGTGGAACAACCTCACAAGCTGTGTCATATCTAGGAAGACCTGGCCCAGTTTCAACAAACCAAGGTCAAAAGAGTTACTAGGCAAGCCAAGACCAGTTATTGCCAAAATCGTAGCTATTATCACAGGCCACTGGCCAGTTGGGGACCATGCGGCCAAGCTTGGAATCCCCCACAACACCTTTTGTAGGAGCTGCAGGGATATTAATGAGAAAGAATCTCTATGTCATTTCCTTTGCAGATGTCCGGCCCTGGCGAGGATCAGACAGCAAACTCTTGGCAAACCCTTCTTCGAGGATCTGAGAGAGATATCGAACAAGAGGATTAGAGAACTAATCCTCTTTCTGAACTCCACGGGCTGGGTTTAAACTTAATATCATTTTCAACTAGCCACTACAACAGGTAGACACGAGTCCGTGGTAACAAAACGGCGCACTTTAAGCGCTAATTGGGTTCTTTTTTTTGGACCGCCACTTTACCTACCTACCTATGTTTGTGATGCAGAAATTTTGTCCGCTTTTTTATGTATTTAAAAAAAATGTTTCTCATTTTTTGGGGTTGAAATCCGAATTATCTATCTTTATATCTTAGCGTAAAAGGCTATCGAAAAACTACTAGTCTTATATACCGACTATATTTTTAATCATTAAATACTAACCATCATTTGAAATTACGTTAATACTGACCATTCGTAAATTTTACGAGTTTTTTTTTATTGAGAACAAAAATTATATTTTTCATTAAATTTTCTTACATAAAGGGGTTTAAAACCAAAAAGGAACATAAAGGAACAAAACAATTCATAAATTGAGACCAAATTATTTTTGGTTATCGCACGGTATGCAGCACCGTGCACGGTACTCTCCACAAAAAGCTCGATTGCAGTGTGTGCAATAAAGTGACGTGATCCTACGCTTTTGAGATGGGCACAAATAACAGGTTGTTCGCTTTTGTACAGCAGTCTTCACTTGTTGATCCTCCATATTTAATTCCAAAATATCGGCGATCATTTGTTTGAGTGGGCGTTGCAAAGTTAGCAACCGAAACCGATGCTCAAGCCAAGGTTTTGTCAATTGTTTATGAAGATTAATTATATATTTCTTTCTGTTAAGCAGCTGTGCACCATTCCTTTGACTGTTATGATTATAAGTAATGCAGGAGTTGATGCAAGCAATATTTAGCATATCATAAAAAATGCATATCGGCCATCTACGAGTTTTTCGACCGCAGTTCATGCTGCTCCACAATTGATCAAATGTATCCACGCCGAACTTGGTGTCATTATAAAACTGTATAATCTCCGACTTCTGAGTTCGTGGGCTAATTGAGGCTCCTTCACGCATTGTGGACAGTAGAATCACATTTTTATTTTTTTTTGCTTTATATGAAATGAGCGTTTTTTCCTGATCAAAACAGAAGAGGGAACTACCTACTTCACGGCCTTTGACCTTAAGCATTTCGCTTGGTATTTGAGGTTTATTTTGGCGTAAAGTTCCAACCAAAGTCAAATTGAAAGGCTTCTCTAAAAGCTTATCAGCCAATCTTACGGACGTGAACCAATTATCCATAGTCACATTTCTGTTGGTACCATGAATAGTTTTGGTTAAATCTTTAACGTAATGCTCAGCTAACGGTAATCCATTACAGTTTGTATTTTTTCCGAGATAGGGACTTGCATCCAACATATATTTTGTGCCAACATCACAGGTCATAACTATTTTTATTCCATACTTGGCAGGCTTGTTGGGTATGTACATTTTAAACGGATATCGACCTCTAAATGCTAATAATTGTTCGTCAATAGTTATATAGCTGCCGGGTTTATATGATTCATTGCAATTTGATATAAGCTCATCCCAAATTTCACGTATTGGAGCAAAACGATCGTTTTCGCGCCTTTCAGCCCGAGTAGTTTTATCATCAAATCGTAAACAGTCCAACAGAAACTCAAAACTCTCGCGGCTGATAGTTGCCTTATAAATCGATCCAGATAATTTGGAGTCAAACATATCTCGGGTGGATAGATGATTATCTTTTTGTGCTGCTGCAAAAATTAACAATCCAATAAGTGCCTGTAATTCTTCTCTGGTTGTTTTGGAAACTGTGGCTTTTTCAGAAGAATAGTTTTGGGATTTGATAGCTATTTCAGAATTTGTGTGAATCAAAATTTTGGTCATGATCTCCGCGCTTGAGAAACAATTGAAAGCAGTTAGTGGCGTACATGCATCACGAGCGAGTCCTATGGGACCTTGTATTATGTGCACGAAATTTCGTTTTGCAGTTCTTTTACGACTGTTAGCGACTGTGCACCAGCGATGACCGTTTTTGCCTCTAAGTCTCACATTTTCTCTTTCCTTTTGACGTCGCCAAGATTCTTCCTCCAATACCTCTGGTTGTAATGGTTGGAGTACGCATATATTCGGGCTATTACTCCGAACCGGAATCACTGAAATCATGTCCAATATTGTCTTCAGTTTCTGAGCCACTTCCTTGTATTTCGTCGAGTTCTTCTGCTAGTGTAGCTTCAACCTCCTTCAAATTTAGTGGTTGACTATATTCTCTACGTGTTACCATGATTCTAATAAAATAAAACGTAAAATAAACCACTGAATCTATAGCCCATGATGGTACTCTTGTCGATCTTATCTCAAATACAAATCGAATAAAAACTTACAGTAATACTAACTATTCGAAAAATTTGCGAAGTAACCGCAATTTCGCATATACGCGTACCGCTAAGTAACCGAACTCGCACAGAAAACAACCTCTCACCACAAAAAAATGAAGCTACACTGACTTTCAATAAGAGTAACGGCGTTAGATGTTGCCAGATTCAAATTCTAATTTTCCATTCGTAGAATTTACGAATGGTTAGTATTTAAGGGTTAAAGTTATAGTCGTGTAACTAAAAAGAGACAATGAAAGTGATTTGATCTAGGCCATGCTTCTCTCTCAATGTTAGCAAATAGCTGGCTACTAGTTCAGTAATGAGGCTGAGAGACTCTAAATAATGGAGATAATAATGCACTGGGTATGCCATTATTTTCCCAGCGTCAGCGAGCACGTAAGTATAAGATATTAATTCGAGGTGAATACCGGATAGAACAGAGTAGATGTATCGCGATGTCCTATACAACGAGTTTACGAGTAAGTGAATACATTTTCACCGATCTACTTATATGTAAGCTTAGTAACGCCTGTACGGCTAAAATTGATATTTTCATTCTAAGGAAGGTTCCAGGAGGACTGGGCGCTACAGGGTCGTAAATGAGATAGGACCACCAACTGCTTTGTAAAACGTACTGGTAAGAGCTAAGTTGGAGTACCTGCAAAATTTGGGCTAATCACAGAATACAATGATTGTGATAATTCGACATTGGTTGGCCGACATGAAAATCATTGAACACCTTATGCGTGAGTCCGGTCTCGAAAACGAGGATGACGTAGCACTTCCTTTGACTGTGTCTTGCTTTTGTGAGATAGAGATTGTGCCTCGATGTTTTGGGAATAAATTCAATTCAATCTCCATCTCTGATCGAAATTCTGCGTTTGGCTAAGCGTACAGACAAGTTTGACTTGGTGTTTCTTCAGTAGTTTGAGCACAATGAAATGCTTTTGCATGTTTTTCGAGCGCTTCAGATAATCTTATATAATATTTTATTATTATTCATCCATTCAAGGTGGGATGTAAACGGAGCTTAATTCCAGGAGTCTTTTTTGTACTCACGTTACCGTTGAAGATGACCTTTGTACACATGTATTAAAGCAGAAAATGTTCGCTTTAAAGACTGCCTTGTCTTAAAAAACTCGATCAAATACTCGTCTAGAGCGCACTGTCATGTAAATGAATGTCTTTCCATTATGAGTGCTTGCCAAAATAGTCCTTAAAAAGCGCTTCTTTCTAAATGTTAGTTGTAAAACCTTTGGGCGGCCACAATTCTCCTGGCGGTTGTCCTTCATCTCCCGCCCTCCTCCACTTGCAAGATAATTAATATTTTCCGAGCAAGCAAGTTTTCCCATTACTTAAGCATTAAAAGGGTTGACCAGAGTTTATGGGTCTCCCCACCACTCACACAATGTTGTGTGTCGTGTCTTCTAAGGATGCTTACGCTTAGGCACAGGGTATTCTCTGCATATAGTCGTACCTTTGAATGTCGTCCTCCTCACATAACCCAAGGTGAGCTATACAAAACCTGCACTTGCTGTGTGAGTCAGTTTTATGGGTTTTATGGTTGAAGTGAAATTCCGACAGCATACATTACGATTTGCTGACAGAGCCGGCGGTGGTGTAGGAGGAGGAGGAACGGGAGGGGGATGAGAAGTAAGGTCTCAGGTTAGAGGACGAAGACAAACACGGGACAGGAGGCGTACACAAGCGGACAGACTGTGAGTGAATTATTTCTTTGTTTTTGTTTCCGAAAGATATTCCCAATGTTTTGTGTGCTGCACGTGTATGTGTGTGGGGCTATGTAAGTACAACGTTGTTTCTAAGAAAGCAAATGGCCCAGATATAAATTTCATCCTGAGCACCGAAGTTTTCGGAGCCTTCGTCCTTGCTCTTTCACTCTCGTTTACCGATTCGCCTTGTGTCGACCTAAAGGTTGGCAGAGCATTTAGCATTACGTAAGGGGTTAAGAAGAATCGGATATGTGCGCTAAGAGATTTGTGTGTTTTGATCCTGTTTTGGTTTTTATTGTGTACTCCTTGTACGCCTTGTGCTGTTGGGCTTGTAAAAATGTTGTAAAATTGTGAAATTATTCCTTGGGAGGACCTCAACCTCCGCAAAAGAGTTCACTGCGAGGCGGACAACAACCCACATCGTTGTCGTCTCTAGGGGCAGTGTGCTGTATTGATTTCTAGAAATTCTTTTGAAGACGAAATTTTCTCCGAGTGGAATTCGTAACCCGAGGCTTTATGCTGAATTTTATTTTATTTTATATTTTTTGTGATGATATCAGATTTGTGTTTCTGGTAAGAGGAAGAGGACGAGCAGCAGCAGCATTCAAGGATAATTTTGTGACCCAGTGTCTTGCCTTGCATTGGTATTCAATTAAATTTCCGAGAGTGGAGTTGGTTTTTGAAATTATTTTCATCTATCAGTGTGTGTATGTGTGGAGGGCGGAGGGGATTATAATTGTGGTATTACATTTTATCTGGTTGAGTTCATTCAATTAGATAAGAGTTTTGGGACTGAAAGTGCTTTTAGATGCACAACGATGATGAGGATTAAGAGCGAATTTCGAAATTCGATCTGTAAGATGTGGGATAATACTGTTTTTGTCTGTTGAGCAATAAGTATAAACTTGGGACGATACTTTTTTGGAAAGGAACTGCGATAACAAGGATTCACTGAAGAGATATTCAAGGTTGCTGTGTTCTGTAAAACTATGCGTACACGTGAGGTTTGTTTGTGCCATGAAATTTGTAATACTGCTATGAGAAGATCAAGCTGAAAAGATGGCATATAAGGCAGGGAGCCTGCATCTAATAATACTTTGCTACCAGTAAAGGTAATAACAATAAGAATGCTGAAAGTGTTTTCATAAGTTGAGAATGCAATGACACTTAGGGCATGAGTATGTTTTTATATGTCCACTCTGATGTCACCTGTTTGAAGAAACTGTCGAGTTTCTTATAACTTTACAACTGTCAAGTGCGGTGACAAATCCATGAATGATTTTACAGACGTTTATCCTGTTCAAACCACGAGTTACTATTCTTATCGCCCTTAAAGGTGCCTGGGAAAGAATCGTATTCCTTAAACATTTGAAATCCGTGTGCATTAAGTCCTGTATACTGATATCTGAGTTCACGGGATCATAACCCTCTCATTTCACTACATTTCTACTGATCCGCCTGTGTGGTTCGCCTAGAGCCTGATATACCCTGTTCCCTGAAAAGAAGCCATAGGCTCAACGTCATGATATTTTCTGTAACTGAAGAGTTCCTGGCTGAGACTGAGGCTGAGACAATTTTCTTCTTCCTATTTCGGCGAGGTTATGATCCGAAAACAAGGGATCATAACCCTCCTACTTCACGGCATTTCTACTGATCCGCCTGTGGGGTTCGGTTGAGACAATGCTGCCCTTAATCCCTACAGAACACACTGACTTCAGTTTTCCAGAGCAAGCCTGCTGGTATCAGATGTCAATTGTTTTTTAAAAAAGAGATTTGACTTTCGCCATCTGGCTTGATAGTATACCGGACCTAATACCCCATGCAGTATCTCCCTCTTGATGTCAGTTTTTATCATAGGAAGTTTTGAACCCAGTTATTTACCCATCCGAAGCATCAGCTGTTTCGCATGGTTATTCTCCGTCGAATCCTCACTAGACTGCCATTAGCTGAGTTTGTGTATTGATACTGACACTCGCGCAAGGTTATTATATGGAGAAATGCTTTTCTGCATTTGTTGCAGATGATCTTCAATTGCGTTAAGCTTCTGTGAGATCATGCTAGACGAATTCGATATTCCAGCAGCTGGACAGAAGGTGAAGAATAGTCCCTTCTGTGTTACCACCTGTAATGCAAGCTATCGGGTTCAGCACGAGATTGAAGGCAAATATATGGCGGCTATGCGAAATGATTCAGAGGGGTCTACGAATCACACAGAAGTGGTGCAAAACGGTAGGACTCAGAGTGAACCCTACCAAAACCACTGTGATACCCTTCACCAAGAAAAGACAGTTAAAGCGTATGCAACCCATCCTGTTGGAAGGGATCAGAGTTGACCCACAGAAACAGGTCAAGTATCTAGGTCTAACACTAGACAGCAAACTCCTCTGGAGAGCACATGTAGAAACTGTGGTAACCAAAGCAACCAGAGCACTTATGGTGTGCAAAAACATTTCAGGAAAGACCTGGGGTTGTAGCCCAGCCACACTGAGATGGATGTATCTGATGATAGTAAGACCCATCATTACTTACGGGGCAGTGGCATGGGTCAACCGATCTAGACTAACCTCGACGAGGACATCCCTCAACAAAGTGTAAAGATTAGCCTGTATATGTATAACAGGAGCCATGCGAACCTGTCCCACAGCAGCTCTAGAAGTGATCGTAGAGTTACCTCCACTACACATAGTGCTAGAACGAATCGCCAAGGAGACCATTTTAGGAATCAGCAAAGAGGGCATCGGGAAAGGAACATGCATCGCAAATAAAGAGCGAGTAACCCTATCCAAATTGGTGCCGCTTCTGGACTGGCCCAGAGATGATATGGTCAAGAAATACTGCTTTGAAAGGAAATTTGACTCAAAGCTGAGCAACAAAAGAGATTGGAGCAGCGAATCCGATAAATACCAACTCAAACAACACACAATTAAATGGTACACAGACGGATCGAAAACATCTACTGGCACTGGGGCAGGAGTGTACGGGCCCAGGACTAGATACTCAGAATCACTGGGAATATTCCCCAGTATATTTCAAGCAGAAGTTCACGCGATCGAAAGATGCGCGCAATTCAACTTAGATACTATCAGACAACCAAGCCGCTATTAAAGCACTGACCTCGCATGAGATCAGATCCAAACTGGTATGGGAATGTCTCACCAGGATCAACAAACTGGAAGAAACAAACAAAGCAACTCTCTACTGGGTACCAGGACATGGAGGAGTAGAGGGGGACGAAGGAGCTGATGAACTAGCTAGAAACGGATCAGACACGCCGTTCCATGGCCCAGACCCCTTCTGTGGGATAGGACCCCACAAAATAAGGGAAGACTTAAGGAAAGAAGAAGAGAACAAATGGGCCAAACATTGGGACGATATCCCCCAAATAAGACAGGCAAAGGAACTTCTGGGGAAATACAACCAGAAAAGAAGCAGAGCCTGCCTAAGAGTTAGTAAGAATCGGCTTCGCATCTTGGCGGGCATGTTAGCAGGTCACTGCAGACTTAAGGAGCACCTTAGGAAACTGGGAATAGAAGGAGACGGACACTGCAGATTCTGCAGGGACTTCGCAGAAACACCAGCGCACCTTCTTATGGAATGCGAAGCACTGATCCACAAAAGAAGGAATCACCTAGGTGCCTACCTCCTATCAGAAATGGATTTACCTTCGCTGGATCCACTGAAGATACTCCGGTTTGCTGTAGCAGCTGGACTGGAGGAAGTGCTCTAGACCGAGTATATCATCGGCTAGAACCTTAGTAAGCGGGGCCCAATAGATCTTTTATAGGTCGCAGTGCACTTGCACCTCTCAACAATATACATCTATCTATCTACCCATTTCCGTGCCGGAATTCGGTGAATATTTGGAAAAATTCAGGTGGCTTATATCCAAGCTCCACAATATACCTCATAATTTTCAGCGCAATACGGCATAGCTGGTACAGTTTTGATGCGAGCTGGAATTCAGCCGTCATTGTATATAGTTCAGGATGATGAATGCCGTCAAATGCATCACTCGATGAAAAGACGGTAAGTTTTGGTACAAAATTAGTCTATAGGTCTATCGTCCATCTACTATGCCAGGTGCCACACTGGTCTTTGACGATAAATGATAGATAGGATACCGAATCTTAATACTTTAAAATCATTCAAACCTGTATTAGATATGAGGATTACGCTTTAGATATGAAGACTAAAAATCTGACAAAAATCCCTCATTAAATGCAGAAAGCCTGCGAAGAAAATTCACCGGTCTTTGAGAACCCGAGGTTATTTGAATTTCATTCGATATTTAGCCTCATTCTAATAATTTTGATAACGTTCTCTCGTTTTAGGTAGGTGCTACCTATGGTTCTACTTGCTATGGAAATATACTAAAAAATGTCAGTTTCTGTGTTGAAAATCCGAATAATATCGTGCGAAACAGTTTTATAGTCTAAAATGAGATGCAATCTGTCACTTCGGTTTCATGATCTGAGGATTGCCGACAAAATTGTGCATCTAGATATTAGACTTGTTCTACTGATTTAATAGAGGTTAGCGATATATTGTCATAAATGGGGTCTGGGAGCTATGCCTGAAGAGGTCTATAGAACTGTTATGAGAGCTTTCACCTTTGTTGGCATTGGAAGGCGGAAGTCCTTAGATAGCGCCACGAGATGACTGCAGATTTCAATTGATTCTGCTCTTGAATAACCGAAGATAGTAAGTACTATCGTCGGCAAAGCTAAAGATCTCATTACCCATACAGTCATTAATATATAGTTGAAATATGGTTGTTGAAAGAATATTAGCCTGTGGTACTTCAGTGTTTACAGCAAGGGAGATGTACCATCAACAATAACATGTACTGATCTGTCCTGATGAATATTTTGCATACATTTGCAGAATTGTTGTGGTAGTTCATAGGAAGCTAGTTTGCTTATTAAGGCTTGATGACAGAGTCGACTAAAAGCTGCGAAGATGTTCAGCGTTGTTCGATGACTGACGTAGCTCAGCAGGACTCAGATTGAATGGCGCTTTCAAAATCCATATCTAGTGCCGGTCACTGCATTGATGACTTTTCCACCACTTTGGACATTATGGTTAGTAAAGCTGTAGGATAGTGATTTTATGCCAAAGATTTCTTTTCTTTATTGGGGATCTAGGGTTAAAATTCCGTCTGATCCAGTTGCTTTTTTTTCGAACAAAATTGTAAGAGGTCACGCCGAATTGATAATTTGATAAGTTCCATTTCTTACTGGTAGAAAATAATACTTCGCTCTCCTTCTACATTTCGAAGTTTTGAGTGTCCTTCAAAGTCATTGCTCTGGAGCTCATCAGGAATAATAGGATTGTATTTAGGAATCCGCCGTTCGTCATATCCATGGGCAGTAATTAGTAAGATAAAAAGAAAATCAATAGAATCTGCCTTCCAAACAGCTTTATCCCCTACGTGCTTTCCCGCCCAAATACGTCTGCACTAGGTCTTGCCCGCAAAGTTTCTATATTCCATAAAGTTTTCTCTCTTTATACCATTAATGCTCCTCTCCCACACACTGGCTAACCAATTCCTGTACTCCTTTAAAGAATCTCTAAACTTCATCAAACGTCCACAATGGCAGTGACCATGTGGTAGCTACAAAAGTATACAAGTACAAACCGCTTGAAACACCTTTGACTTTTCATATGGAAAAATTTCTCTCCGCTACACAGAAATTCTCAAAAACATTCTCGACCGACTCTAACCTCTGTCGGATAGGTACAATAAAAAAAAAAAAACCCAGTGAAGCGCTTACCTCTCAAAAGGAATTCCAGGTTATTCAGTTCACAGGACAGAAAAAAAAATTTCACCCCCAATTATTTCGGGTGGAAATTTCATAACAACCCTTCGCAGAGTTTTTACACCACAAAAATTATAAGCACGCACACGGGGCATGGGATACACATACAAACCCCGGATGAATGGAGAGTTTTTGTTCCCACGGAATGGCCACCTAAAAATATGAAAAGCGTTGAACGTGAAAACGTCCGTTTTTTCCTGTGTCGCTTTTGTATTCGAAGCACGACGATTTTCGAACAACCACTATCTGCTCAAGGCCAATTTGAAGGCCGCTTATTATATTATTTAGTGTCTTTTAAGCGATAAGCCAATACACAGCCATCTCCTTGGACACCATCCTCCTCGCGAAGGATGAATAGAATCAAAATCACTTTAAGATGGTTGGTGAAAGGAATAGCAAAAGTTTCTCCCCTAGTCAGCCAGAGTAGGAGGGATAGGAATAAAGACAGCTCGGGCTTCGCCCTCTTTAGTTTGCCATTTTATCTAAAATTAAAATCAGGAATCATCACACTATGCGGGCCACAGTTAAATGGAGATTATAACGTTCGTTAGCTGTGTGTTGTCCTTGTGCACTCTGATTATGGCCTTCGTAACTCTGGTAAACTGGGGGAGAGAAGAGCTAGCTCGTTCATATATCCTCCCGGCCAGCTTTGCATATTTTTCATGTTTTTGTAAATTTACAGTTTTTTTTTTTTTTTTACTAAAATTAAATGCATAACTTTTTTTTGTGGTTGTACATGAATTGTAAATTGGAGGACGTGTAATCTCGTTGGGATTGCTATTTGAAATTACTTTTGGATGTGGTGCATATAAATTAAGAGATAATCTTGGAATTGGCATTATTTGTAGAATTTTCAATAAGGAGGTTCTGCATGTCCTGCAGGGGTAGCTAGCTCTGACCTCTTAGTGGAAATTGGAATTTGGAGGTGATTCACAGACTAGATCAAACTGCAGTGTGGATGCAATTGGGGTTAGAATTATAGGATCTTGTATCGCTAACGATTTTGAGGATAAAATAAGGAATTTCTGTTTCGTCCCGAGAGTTAAGGTACTGCGACATAAAATGCCTACATTCTGTGCCAGAATCCGCTCTAAACCTGCAGACGTTCTACTTTGCTTATGAAGGCGAGGACATCCCGAGTGGAGGTATTGTTTTAAGTCCGTCGGCACAAGGGTGATTTTAAAGTTATCTTACTACAGCATAACACTCAGATAATCTGTCTTCCCCGGCTTCGTCATTCAATAAAGTTCATTTTATTGAGGTTATATTCTATGTGACTATGACCACGGATAAAACACATAACTTACCCGGTATCGTCCCTGCTGTATCTGAAAATGTCTATTGAATTTTTGCTAAAGAGACGGACAGCAGTATTATTGTTTCCTTCTCTGTTTATTATAGCATTGAAAGGTTCAGGTTCTATAAGCATCTTGGGAGAAGCTGATCAGCAATTTTTTTTCCATAATCCCTGTCAGTAGATAAATCCTGTAAAGTGTTAAAACAGCTGCCACTGTATTACAAGTTCATCAAGTGTGAACCTAGTGCCTTAAGCGCCGCTTTACTTTTCTTGAGTTATTAGATGGAAGAGTTCTTTTACGATAGGAATTATTTATGAGCTAATACTTAAAACACTGAGACATTTTCCAAGGGGTTTCGAAACCTTGTGGTAGGCTTAAAGACCTCTTGACCAACTGCAGGATTCATCTTTGATCAACCTGCACACAATTCGATTTCTTTGGGATATAACAATGGACCGCTAATTGTCCAAGCATCGCTGATTTGATCGGGATACCAAACCATCCGACAAAGTAGGCAAAAACCGTGATGATCATCTCTAGCTCCGAAAAGCCAAGAGCAAAGTCATGCGTTTACATGGGTCTAACTTTGGGATAATGACTGATCGTGGCGGTACCATTTTTTCAGGAGATCGATACATATATGCAACTAGCTCCTAAACTGTCCATGCTACCTGCATGGTTTCTACACACTGTACGTAGAATGTTAATCTCTACACCATTTATAATTTTTTAAGTCACCTCCATTCGTATAGTGGCCATAAGTAATTTGACGGCAATTATTATTATTATTACTATAAAAGTGAGACACAAATAATTATGATATGGGATGGCATGACGTCCGATCTGCCAGATTGAACATTTCTAACAGCCATATTATTCACTCCGGGTGTAAAGCAGGTTAAAGTGAATTTTAAACCCAACCATTTAATCCGCATTTCTTAAACCTGAAAATTTAAACATATGTTTATAATATTCACTTAAAAAAGTGCATTAAACGCGGTGGATTAAAGATGCATTTAACCCGGCTTTAAAACGGTTTAAACTCGTTTTTAAATCGTTTTAAATCTACGTATTGTCAAATTTCAACAGCGATAGGGTGTCACCTTCAGTCGACGAGACGACATCAACGCCGCCAACAAGTCAGACACCGAATTTATTTGATGAGGTGTCTCCTATATTGTCGACCCCTGCTCTAACAGTGGCTGCAGTGACAACAACAGCCTCATTGAATGATGAAATAGTCATACCATGACCAATGGCCAGAGGATGGTTCACCATCTGTTGTTCTATCAGCTCTTCCAGAAATTTGTCTTGTGACGATGAACAGATCAACATTTCATCAATTTCAGGAATGAAATCCATTTTTTTTTGTTCTTGGTACTTTTTATATTTATTTCACTTTTCCTGCCTCCTGCGAGCAAAGAAATGTCAAATGTGACTCCAACAAAACGAGTCAATATTGTGAAATCGTGTCTTAATCCAAGCTAAAGCACTTAAACTGGTCTCCGGGGGGCAGTTTAAATTTGATCGGGTAAAACGCCAACCAGTTTTATACAACTGGGTTTAAGTTCAGGTTTAATGAGTAAATATTATGTACTTGAGTTTAATTTTCGGGTTAAACGCACTTTAACCCGGGTTAAAGCGAGTAAATAATATGGCCGTAAGTATTAATATATACAGTAACTTAGTAATTAATAGGTTCATCTAATTGTACATAAAACAAAAAAAAAGTGAATTTCAAATAATGCAACATGTTAAAGCAAAACTATTTTTGTAATGTAAACGATGTAATCAACTGGATGTATACAGCAATTATTAGACATGTACTTACCTACGGTATCGTTGTATCGTGAAATGCAACGGATAAGACCAGCTATCTAGTAAACCTAACTAAGGTACAACAACTGGCATGCATACACGTGACGCGGGCACAGAGATCAACACCGCAAGCAGGCTTGGAGGTGTTGTATAACCTTGGGTGAGTACATTCAAAGCACAGCTGCCAAGAGCGCGATTCGCCTCAAAAAATCGGGCTCGTGGAAGCAAAGCTCCTGTGGGCATGGTTTTATATTGCACAGGTACAGAACAGATCTCGATAGAACTACTGACTTTGTCATCCCCCACATAGACTTCTACAGGTATTACTCCACATTTATTATTATAAAGAGTGGGACTTCAACACATGACCCAAGGAACAGGCCATTAAACTCTACACAGATGCGTCTAAAATTGATGTAGGAAGTGGTTCTGGAAATTTTTGTGGGCCACCCAAAATTAACGACTCATACAAACTCCCGGGTAACTGCAGTATCTTCCAAACCGAAGTCTTCGCTATTGAAAGAGCGGCACAGACCATTCACAGAAAGAAACTCAGTCCTTCCAAGATTACTATCTTCGTGGATAGTGAAGCTGCAATCAAAGCACTAGACAACGAGAAAGTTAGATTAAAAGCACTTTCCAGGTGCCGAGATTCACTGAACAATATATGCAACACCCACGATGTATTGTACCTCTCTGCTGGGTTCCCGGACATAGCAATATAGAAAATAATTTTTTTTTTTGTTTTTTGGTTGCGCCTGGAGGTGCAGGAATCTTCAAAAGATACCAATGGTCCGTACCATTGGTTATGCCCGATTCCATATATCTGACAATGCCATCAGTGCTAGTCAGTATATGCCTACGGGCTAAACCTCACCCCCTCAGAGAGGCATTATGAGAACCGGCTGCGCGTACTCATAGTAGTAGGAAATTCGTCCCTCTCATTTTTTCATTTTTTGTGATGACTACGACTAAGTTGCCTTAACGAGTAGTTTACGCTTCTGTAGTGTTAATCGCGTTAGGTAGGTAGTTTTCCAGTGAAGGCACCTACTAATACCGTCATTACATGCGGTTTTTCCTTACGGCGATAGGTCGAAAGGTCTTGTTCTTTGTAGTCGGCGCTCAAGGTTTGTCACGTCCCGTACGAATTATTTCATTATTGCAGTGAACATGAAGACGGGTACGAAGTTTGCGAGCAAAGTTTGTTACTTCGCCCCTTACGGTAGCAATTCCTAGATCTCTGTGAATATCACTATTCCTTATATATCAAGGAGCATTCACGATTGCTCTTAGTATTTTGTTTTGAAATGTTTGCAGTAGAACCATATTGCTTGGTTTGGTACAACCCCAAAGTTGTATACCATATGTCAAAGATGGTTTTAGCACTTGCTTATACAGAAGCAGTTTGTTGTATACGCTTAACTTCGAGTATCTTCCGCGTAGCCAATACATTTCTCTAAATCTGATTTCGAGCTCTTCGCGCTTCTTTTTAACGTGTGGTTTCCACTTAAGTTTTGCGTCTAGGGTCATTCCTAGATATTTTGCCTATATTTATATAGGTAAGTTGTTTATCATTCTTAATGTAAAGTTGGCATGCGTTAATTTGGTCTCATTGAGGACTATTCGCCAGGTTTTTGTCCATTCGCATACATTGTTCAAAGCTCGTTGGAGTTTTCCCGTTGATGATTCGACTGACTCATCCGTTACGAGGATAGCCGTGTCGTCTCCGAACGTTGGTACAACGGTCCCTTCATCTTGTGGTATATCTCTTGTGTAGAGCAGGAACAGGATTGGACCAAGAACACTTCCTTGCGGAACACCGACGTAGATTTCTTCGAAATCCGAATATTCACTCCCGTGTCTAACACGGAAAAGTCTGTTTTCAAGATAAGATTCCAATATTCTGTACAACTTTTCCGGTAAGATTAGCTTATACGTTAGGTCTTCGTGCCAAACCTGGTCGAAGGCTTGCGATATGTCGAGAAAAACGGTAGAGCATATTTTTTTTCCTTCTAGAGCTTTTTCAATTTCGTTCGTTATTCGATACACCTGATCGATTGTGGAATGTTTGTCCCGAAAGCCGAATTGATGATCCGGGATCAAGTGTCTTTCTTCAATTACTGGTTGCAATCGTTTCAGCAGAAGTTTCTCGAAGACCTTAGATATTATTGGCAGAAATGAAATAGGTCTATATGATTTCTTGTCATTTGCACATTTCCCCGGTTTCGGAACCATAATAACTTCGGCGACTTTCCATTGCCTAGGAACATATAATAGTCTTAAAGAAGTATTTATAATGTAGAGCAACTTAACCAGCACTTTTTTCGGCAGCTCTTTAAAAATTTCGCCAGTGATTAAATCATATCCCGGAGCCTTCTTATTTTTCAATTTTTTTATTGTCATTCGAAGTTCGGAATATAGGTAAGAATGATATAGTAATGAACTAGCCAAATATGGATCAGCATTAGATATAGAACATACTCAGATTTCAATAGAAGCTCCTATTGGCGTACTAAAAAGGAAAATCGACCTCGAAACAAGACAGCTGAACAACTCCGCATGGATTACCAAGGAACAAAAAAGAAGTACGCATCTTTGTAGGCGCACTTACAGGAACCTGCGCGATAGCGGAAGTGGCCATAAGACTAGGCATCAACTCACCTGACCACTGCAGGAGCTGTCAAGACGCGGAAGAGATAGGAAGTATCAAACACTTACTAGATGACTTGCCAAATCTACAGAACCGCCGCCAACACCACATGGGTAACAGGTTTTTTGATGAACTAAGTGATCTTGTGCAAATTCCACTAAAGAACATGATACGATTCTTAAAGAGTCGCAAACGTCACCCCGCTAGGTAAATTTTCGCAGAATTCATCAATATAGTACAAGGTAAATCTTAATGGGCTCAAAATTTGCAAAATTTGCAAATCTTTTTCAAAAGAATTCTAATATATTTCGGCCAGCAGAAACTGCTGCGCTTGTTCCTGAAATCATTGAAACGATTGACCTTTTCGAAGGCGGCTTTGAAGTCGAGGAATATGTTGCACAGTTTCTTCTCTTTGTCGATATAGTCCGAACAACATGGGCGAGAACAGAGATTTGGTCCATCGTAGATTAGACAGAACAAAAACTCTCTTAAAAACCACTGAGTAGTCGTTTAACGACATTTAGCTGACATCACATCCGACAATGGACTCAGGCTAGTCGACTTTGCGGCGGGACGAAACTTTGTCGTAACTAGTACGCGGTTCCCACGTCTCGATATTCACAAGGGAACATGGCTCTCCTTTGATCGAAAAACTGTCAACCAAATCGATCACATTGCGATCGACGCAAGGCACTCTCCCAGTATTCTGGATGTCAGGACTTTCCGAGGAGCCAACGTCGACTCGGATCACTACTTAATTATAGCAATGGTACGGATGCGGATATCCAGAACGGAGCGACATCAACGATTTTTTTCTGGCTTGATGAGAAATGCCGGCAAGAACATGCAGCAAAACAAGAGGCGCACAAAGCGGCGCTGCATAGAAGGACCAGAGCTGCTTACGAGCTATACGAGCGGAGGAGAAAGGAGGAACATCGACTTCTCAGAAAGAAGAAAAAGGAGCATGAGAAGTGCTCGATCCAAGAGTTTGAGAGACTTTATTGCAGGAATGATGTTCGAAAATTTTACCAAAAGGTGCTGAGGATATGGAAGGAGCATTTCTGCTGACTGTTAAATGGCGATGATGACCAATATTCCGCTGTCAGTCGGAATGAGCCATTCAACAGTGACGATTCCCGTCAACCCGATCAGAATGGAGTGAGGATAGCGCATCTAAACTCAAATCCCACAAAGCTGCTGGAGCCGATGGCCTTGCAGCTGAACTTTTCAAGGCAGGAGGAGATGAGTTGGTAAGGAGCATGCACCAGCTCATCTGTAAAATCTGGTCCGACGAAAGTATACCCGAGGAATGGAACCTCAACATCGTTTGCCCGATCATGAAGAAAGGAGATCCTTTGAACTGCGCCAACTACAGAGGTATAAGTCTCCTCAACATCGCATATAAGACCATGTCTGCCGTATTATGTGAACGCCTAAGACCGATCGTCAACAACCTGATAGGTTCTTATCAGTGCGGTTTCGGGCCGAGAAAGTCCATCATTGACCAAATATTTACACTACGGCAGATCTTGGAAAAAACCCATGAATGTAAAATCGATACGCATCACCTCTTCATCGATCTCAAAGTTGTCTATGATAGCGTGTATAGAGACGAGTTATACAGAGCCATGTCTAGTCTTGACATTCCTGCCAAGCTCGTCCGGCCAAGCAGGCAAGTGAGTGGCAAAGCCATATCTCGAACTACTAAGGTAACTCTTTATAAGACACTAATCATCCCAGTCCTGCTATATGGCGCAGAATCATAGGTTTTGACAAAACGGAATGAGGATGTCATTGGTTATTTCGAGAGAAAAGTTCTTCGAGCGATCTTTGGTCCCATCTGCATAGACGGTGAGTGAAGGAGAAGGTACAATGCCGAACTATATGGCCTATATAAGAACATCGACTTAGCGAGAAGAGTTCACATACCAGGAGCCCAACGTTCCCGCCAAGAAAGTCTGAGGACGACCTCGCGGTAGGTGGCGCAAACAAGTGGAGGAGGACCTCAACCAACTTGGCGTGCGCAACTAGAGGCAGCTGGCTCGTAACCGTGCTAGCTGGAGAGGTTTGTTGGTTGAGGCCCAGGTCCACCCCGGACTGTAGCGCCACCTAAAAGAAGAAGAAGCCGATTAACTAGTCTACAGTACATTAATTGCACAAACAAACTTCTGCCAGAATTTAAAAAAGGGATTCTTCTTTCTCTTCGTCCATATCGGAAATTACCATCGTGTATATTTATTATGTCTGTTAAGCTTCCAACTCGCCAATACTCATATAACGAAAATTGCAAAAGAAAAAATATCCAATCTACAGCTTGTACCGAACCTCCGCAAGATATTATCCCATCGACAGTCATTTCGCCTAATGAACTCCGAATTCTTAATTAATTCTCTAGCACCACTCAAACTCCATCCTCTGCAGACTTGCATCCACAGCAAAATCCTCCGAAAAATCACAATCACCATCCACTTAGCCATCCACAATGCATATAATAACTCCACTGAACCATAATGCGCCTCATCAATAGGTTTACTCGAATCTACTTCACTCCTTCGTTATATGCACACCACACCTAGACTTCCGCTCCTGACGTCCATGAGCCTGCAAACGTTGCCTTCTTGTTTTCCTTCATTATTTGCATTTTCCACCCACCACCGAAAAACAAAAGGAAAATCCGAAAGAAAATATCCAAACAAATAGAAAGAAAACAAAAGAGTTATTTTTTTTCTGAAAAAAGAATAAGGACTTTTTGTCCTTAGTGTACCTATAAACATGCGGATGTAGAGGTTTATCGGTTATGATGACGCTAACGACCGTTGCACACCAAATTTTATTTTCCGAATAAATTTCCAAAAACTGAAAGAAGAAATCGTACGAAATCCAAATAAGAAAGAAAAGGAACAAGGACGCTCCTGGTAAAAGTATGCGGAGCGAATATGGATCTCGTCCTAAGGATGAGTTGGAAAAAAAAGATTATCCTAGTCGTTCTCATTTTCAAGAATTTGTTTTTTTTTTTTTTTTTTTTGCTCAATTCCCGAATAAATATTGTTTGCTGAAGAGTAATGGAAAGAAGGTAGACTTACAAATGGAATTATATGTGGCAGTTAAGCTTGTTTCTACTACTTGCTTTCAGGAGTCTGTAGAATCGCCTTAATGCAAGTCAAGCAACATTTGACTTCAGTGAAATTATGTGTTGTTTATAGTGATATCCTTTTAGGAAAAAAGAATCTACGAGATTCATACCTTACCTAAGATCAGTCTGGTTGGGAGGAGCCAACATTGAGATGAGGCGTGAGGTCAAGTACCAAGGAATTATTCCGGATAGCAAGCTGCTATAAAATAGGCAAGAAGAAGAAATGCTGAGAAAGGCCACACAAGCGCTAATGACCTGCAGGACCCTTCAAATAAAAGAACTTGGAAAAGGTTAATAGAGTTGCCCTTTACTGGGTATCAGACCATGTTGATGTGTATGCCAACGAGGAAGCCTATAAATCGGAAAAACAGGAGACTGCTACCACAAGACACACCATTCGAGAAAAGTTAAAGAAGGATGAACAAATTAGAGGAGCAAATTCTTTAGGGAAACCACAGAATTAAGGTAGGCAAATGCAATGCTGGGCGCCTGGTTCGAATCCCAGAAAATACCAAAAAGTTTTTTCCACGGTCCCACCTCTCGCGAGCGTCTGACAAACATCCGAGAGTATTGTTGTCACGAAAAAGCTTCTCAAATCGCCGTTCGGATTCGGCATTAAACTGTAGGTCCCTTCCATTCGTGTGAAAAATATAACGCACACAACATGAGTGGTTGCGAGAAGCTAGGCCCTGGCACTTTAAAGAGCTGTTGCGCCAAATATTTGTATTTGTATTTTTGTAAATGCACTGCTACTCGTAGGAAACTTTAACCGACCAAGGTCCTGAAGAAGTATCAGCTTGAAAAGGAACAAACTCGGCATATTTACATGCTTTCTAACGGGACACTGTAAACTCTAAGAACACCTCAGGAAGATGGGCTTAACTGACAACGAGATATGCAGATTATGAGACGACACACAAGAGACTTCAGGACACATACCAAGCAATTGCACAAGATATCAATTTCTGAGTTCCCACCAAAGCAAGGAGAAAGATCATATCAATTGGACCGACCGGCGTTCTTAAGTTTCTGATAGCAACTAAGCTGAGTGAGGTGCCTTAGCTAAAGGCTAACCTCAACTACCTTTAGGAATGTGGCACAATTTTTTTAGTTATGCTTCCAAATGATGCTTCCATATGATAGCCTTACTCATTAAGCGAATAATTCAAGAATATTGTTCTCAAACCAATGAGTGTTACAAACAAACGTCATATTGTGAAATCTTCCGAGGGCTCAGTTGGGAAGGCATCTTAGGTGGTAGTAAGATACTTCTCCATTAGCTAGCAAATAACAGCATTAACTGAAAAGGTACTACAGTCATCAGTTAGTACTCTGAGCAGAATATTGAGCTGAATGTCAGCAGAAAAAAAATAATGGGTTGTCCTTCTCAGTATCGAAAGGCTGGTTCCCATATTCGAATGTCCGCAATAGAATAATTCCTTCTAACAAAGATCGCGAAATGACTTGTATTGCGGAATATTCGTGGTTTCCGAAGTAGAACAAGTGTAAACATTTTGAAATCCGCTGGCTGACATACATAATTTTCAAAAATGTGTTTTTTCAATATTAGTATTAGCAAAAATATGTATAATATACTGTATATATGTACTCATCTCTCCTATAATCCCTCCTTACATTATATAAGACAATTTATTAATATGACTTGGTAAAGGTGCTTTGTCAACAAATATGTTGCCCACAGTAGCAAGTGCAAGGTGCTTACAGCAGCATCTGAAGCAATTATGTTCTACGCCGAACAATTTTGGGGTTGTAAACATTATGATACGATTGAGAAACTTTTAAGATACTTTGTCAAAAGAGTGTTCCACCTCCTACCCAGCACACCCAACTATATGATAATGTTAGAAACGGGTTTGTCACCACTCTTTATAAAGACGTTAAAACTGCAAGTAGATTTTATTATAAGAGTTTAAAATAAGCCAAATGACCTACTCCCGAAGAAAGTAGCTCTCAAAGTTTTTGCTGAAAAGACAAGATTGGAAGGAGTTTGGCGAGAAATTGGAACGTGACCACAGATCTGCAAATAAGATGTTCTGGCAGACCGTCCGCCGATTCAGATGAAGGAGTCAAATCCAAAGACGGTAGACTTCTTTCCAATGAGGAGGACATCTTACGCAAATGGAGCGAGCACTTTTCAGAATTGCTCAATCCCGAACAGGGCACCGAAGATGACAGACCTATGGTCGAGAGTTGGGCGGAAAGTAGTCCTACGGTAGAGGAAGTAACTTTGGCGATCAAAGTGCTTAAAGTTGGCAAATCTGCTGGTGTGGATGAAATTCGTCCAGAAATGCTCAAGTCTTTAGGTAAAGAGGGAGTTCAATGGCTCTCGCGTGTCATTAAAGTGGCCTGGGAATGCGGTGAAACACCTGGTGATTGGCAAATGGGGGTGATAGTACCTCTTTTTAAAAAAGGGGACAAAAGAGATTGCGCCAACTATAGGGGTATATCTCTTTTAAGTCTCCCTGGAAAAGTCTTCGCTAAGGTGCTAGAAAAGCGTTCCAGAGCTGTGGTTGAGGACAGTTTGGGGAATGAGCAGTGCGGTTTTCGTCCCGGTAGAAGCACAACCGACCAGTTGTTCACTCTCAGAATGGTTCTTGAGAAAGCCTGGGAATATGCCAAACCTGTCTACACTTGTTTTGTGGATTTGGAAAAGGCATATGATAGGGTTCCTCGAGGCAAACTCTGGAGTGTTTTGCAGGAGTATGGGATTGATGGTTCCCTGTTAAGGGCGATTCAGTCTTTATATACAAACTGTAGAAGCTGTGTTCGGATAAACGGTGTTAAATCAATACCTTTCACTGTGGACATTGGACTCCGCCAGGGGTGCGTTTTGTCACCTCTCCTCTTCATTGTATATATGGATTGGATGTTACAGCGCAGCCGTGGCGGGGAATGTTTCAAAGTGGGAGACCTAATGATTAGTCATCTGCTCTTTGCGGATGATTTGGTCATCCTTGGGTCCTCTCAAACCGAACTTCAGCGCGCACTCGAAAGGTTTGTAGCCGTTTGTGATGATGCTGGAATGAAGATCAACGTGAACAAATCGGAAGTAAAGGTCGTTTCCAAAAAACCCATTCAGTGCACTCTGCATGTTAGTGGAGTCCCTCTGAAGTAGGTGGAGAAGTTTCAGTACCTCGGGGTTCTATTCACGAGTGATGGGAGGAGCAATGCCGTGTTATCCTGTAGAATTGGTCAGGCTGGATCAATTTTGAGAGAGCTTGGCCAATCTGTTATAAGGAAGGCCGAACTTAGTGTTCAAGCTAAGCTATCGGTTTTTAACTCTGTGTATGTTCCAACTCTTACCTATGGTCATTAAATTTGGGTAGTGACCGAAAGAATAAGATCGCGGATACAAGCTGCCGAAATGAGGTTCCTTCGCGGTGTTGTTGGAATAACTCGTAGGGATCGAGTGCGCAACACCAGAGTACGCGAGGCGCTCAACGTTGAGCAGCTACTTCTCCGAACGGAACGATCTATGCTTCGATGGTTTGGTCACGTAGTGCGTATGCCCCCAGACCGGCTTCCAAGACGCGCCATGGTTGCCGTGCCATCTGGTAGGCGACTTCGCGGAAGGCCTAGAAATAGATAGTTGGATCAAGTCTGACATCTCTCCTGGAGCCGCTTAGGGATTCCTCCTGATGAATTGAAGTCAATGGTTGAGGATCGAGAAGGATGGAGAGTCCACCTGAGCATCCTACCCCCGCGACCCTCATGAAGGATTAGCGGGCCATTGAAAATTAATGAATGAAAAAGACAAGATGGTACCACGAGTGGATGGAGTTAGCTGATGGATGCGAAATGGAACTCAATTTAGATATCGCAGTTTACAGAAACTGGAAAGCCACGCTATACCAACTCATCGCCATAGTTGACGAAAGATATAGGTTGAGCTTTAAAGCGGATGCAGCTGGATCACTTCACAGATCAATCTACAGCCAACTAAATCACAGTTCCCTGCATATAAACTATTATTGCGATGAGCACAGCGTGAATGGATATCTATGATATTGAAGCTGCGAGGAAAACTAATTCGTTTAAATTACATGCCTCACAGAGAGGACCTACCAATAGTATGCAGTTTATACAATTTAGCAGAGAGAGAAGTAGTTTTCCATTTTGTTGGAAGATTCCCAACTTTACGGGAAACAAGTAAACACTTTCTAGGGAGCTATTGATTCCCAAGATATGGCCCTTCTCAATGAGTTAAATGTACCCAAACTCTACAATTTTTGCAAAAGATCGTTAGCATATCGTGACAGGATTAATAGTGGAAACTTTTAAAGATTCAGATCCATGCTTTAATTGATTTAATTTAAATAAATAATTGATTCAGTTTAATATTTCTCGATTATATCAAGAAATTTAAAGAATCAGTTAAAGAATTCTTATTGTTAAGAAATACACTTAAAAACGCAAGAATATTTATTATATTTGATAATTGATTATGTTGTTTTTTCCATCGTCAAACACATGATGGCGCGCCCTATTTTTTAATCAAGAGCATTTCTCATTTTATAAAGTAACTGAAATTCTAAACAACTGTTGTTCTCTTGCCAACTTACACTGTTCTTTGTGAATTCAATGCAAGCTTAAATTAGAGTCACTTTTGTCGAACCACCAACGAGATCGGTTGGAATTAACATTATAACGAAATAACGAAATACACTGTACATTTACACATTTGAAACATCGGATTTATATCTTTTTTCTTAATACATAAAACACATTTTTTTTTTTTACATCACACACATCACACACATCACATACCATACACAGCACAACTTTATTATACACAAGGATTCGGATAAGTTACAAAATTACAACATTTTACATTTTTTATACAACATATAAAATTTGCACATAACACACATTCTTTTACACTTATTATTATTATATTCTCTTAATTTTGTAACCAGGCAGACGGCAAAGCCATGCTCAAATGATTTTGTATTACATTTATACATGCATGTTAATTAAATGAATTCACCAATAAAATCTAATCTTAATCTATAAGACAATTTGTTGGGGGCGCTCCTAAAAAAACATAATTTTAATGATACGTTTGAAACGTCAAAGGACGTACATTTATCTAAATTCAAAACATTCATTTGACAACTCCACGCCAACAACTCCACAAAAGGAACTTTATTTTTGAAAAAAATTTCACGAACTTTTTGTACAGCGAACTATAAAAAAGAAAAAAATGTTCTACATATGCATGTGACATATGTATTATGACATCATGTGGCAGCATAGGTATTAGTTCTCATTAGAAATGGCTCAATATAAAACTTTTCATAATCTTTTTTGTAATCCTACTATCTGACGTACCCGCTTCGTCGAATATCTTAATACTCGTACACTTTATTGGTGTGATTTAAAAGACTACAAAAACTTATCAAACCACTATTTCTTTACGATTTTATGAAATTTTTACCTTTAAACCTATGTATAGATCATTTAAACGCTTTCTAAGACAAACGACATGCGCCAAATATGTCAGAAACATTGTGAAGCAGCTCATTGCATGTATCATAAGGGAAAAAGGATCCATCAAAATCCATCCATATGATGATTTTCAAAACATTAAACAATAACATAGTTGTTGAGCAGATAGGTATGGAGATATATTATGCGCATGCATTTGTTTTCCATTGATCATTATTGCCGTGGCAGGTAAACAACATGAATTTTATGTTATTACATTTGCAGTAGAAAGCGAACAAAGGTGGTATGCATATTTATTTATTTTCTGTGTATTTAAACTGTTTATTTATAAACAACAATCAGTTCTTACTTTAAAATAATCAGATCACTTTATTCTTTATCCCTTTGGGACAGCTCTTAGCCCGGTGGTGCTAAAAAAACGAAATTTGGTATTTGTCCTTCTTAAGACCTAAATAAGCAGCTTACAAAGTTTGAGAACCACATGTCCTTCCTAAGAGGTCCTACAGGAAGTTGCTGTTAAGCAACAATTGTCCATAAAGGTAAATAATACCAAGACATCGTAATGGAAAAAGTTCATATTTTATTTCTTCTGTATAAATGTATGCTTTAAGTATGATATGAAAGAAAACAATTTTTACTTGTATTAGGGCACAAATGAACTTCACGTTTTGAACATTTGGAAAGTGGGGTTCCAGTTTTGCAAAGACGACAGCGACCTTTTTGACCCCATACATCCCACCGACCTTTTTGGCCCCTGTCGTAAGAGGCCACTAAAATCCACCCTTCGTATACCGGGCTTAAAGTGTATACAAAAAATGGCAATGAGTAAAACGAAAAGATTAAATACCCCAGGTGGCAGTCCAGGTTCACTGGAAAATCCACCCTCTTCGGAGGTAGGCTCTACGGATTCTGGGGAGAGCCAATTATTGCAATTAATAAACCCCTTTATAAAAAGTTCAAGGGTACCTCGGTCTCCACCATCAAGACCGAATGTCTCCGGGAAAAAAAGTCCGCCGGAAGTGCAAGCGCACAAGAAACAGGACTCAGAGAAATGTAAAAGCTTTGAGAAGGAAAATAACGAACTTCGCAATAAGCTTAATGAAATGGATCGACTCTACCAAGAGCTCAAAAAAGAGGTAGACATGCTGAGAGAGGAAAACAAGCTTCTAAAGAACTCGCTTTTACAAAAAGAATGCGAAGATTCCCCTCCCCGCGCAGCTAATCCCAATTATCACACGGACGAAGAAGAGCTTGCACGCGAAACGAATTGCGTCTTAAAGAAAAGACCTAGCAAAAAACGCAGAGCTGGCTCTTCCCCCGAAATCGAGCCGCGAAAAGAAGACAAGCAAAATGAGTCGAAGCCAAAACAAATTCAAGCTAAAGCACGTCCTCCGCCTGCATTAAACGTCGTTGGCATAACGGACTACAGTAAGCTACATTGCCTTCTTAAAGGAACGACGACATCGAAATTCAAGGTAACGTCACTCAGGAACAATGCGTGGAAAATTAACGTTGATGACTCCGATGGCTACCGAGCAATATCACAAAAATTAAACACCGAAAAGATCCAGTGGTATACTTATGAAAATAAGTCAGAAAGACCACTGCGTGTTATAGCAAGGGGGCTCCACCCCTCGTGCACAAAAGACGACGTAATGAACGACCTCAAAGCTAAAGGTCTAAACATTCTTAATGCCGCCAATATTCTCAAAAAGGTGAATCAACAAACTGAACAAGGACAGGAAATCATGGTCAAGCATGGACTTCCGCTCTTTATGCTAACCTTTAAACGTTAAAACTATTCTGAATATCGTAGTCAAGATTGAGCCTATGCGTACAAGTACGAGATCGATACCCCAGTGTAAACGGTGTCAAGGCTTTAATCACACACAGTCGTATTTTCAAAAAGAGCCGAGATGCGTAAAATGTGCTGGTAACCATCTCTTGGAATAGTGTGACCTAAATAAGCAGGCCCCGGCTACCTGCATTAACTGCAAAGGAAAGCACCCAGCGAACTATCGAGGTTGCGAAGTGGCAAAAGAGCTTCAAAAAAGGCGAGACTCATTTAAAAATATTCAACGCCAGAACGCAGAACCGGTTAAAAATAGTCGTGAAATTGCTAAGCCAAGGGTAACGACCGTCAATAAACACGTCAAAGTTAAGACGAGAGTCGAGCAAAGTAAAGTTCCTTCGGCAAAATCAAAGGAAAAGCCACAATCTCCAGAGACGCTAACATATGCTCAAGCTGCGTCGCTAGAAAACAATCAAAGCGGTGTTACGGTAGACCCAGTCTCCCAAGTTTTCTCTACAATTCTTGCGAAACTTGAGGAGCAAACGAAGGTCAACAAAGTCATATTTGATAAATTGAGCAAGCTCGAGTTAAAACCTCGCCAAAAAAGAACTCCCATATGAATATGAATCAGTTACTAAAAATTTTAACATGGACGCAAACGGCCTTCTACAAAAAAATGCCGAATTAGAAGTATTCTTACG
The DNA here is from genome assembly GCA_945910035.1 of Brachypalpus laphriformis. Classification (NCBI taxonomy): domain Eukaryota; kingdom Metazoa; phylum Arthropoda; class Insecta; order Diptera; family Syrphidae; genus Brachypalpus; species Brachypalpus laphriformis. Next base: position 9,509,990 of record OX246753.1, on the reverse strand, counting down.
GAATGACAACATTGACATTTGCTTGATCTCTGAAACTCATTTGACAAAGGAATCCGGAGTAAAAATAAGAGGGTATCGTGCTTATCACGCATACCACCCTTCCGGAAGAGCTAGAGGCGGATCTTCCTTATTCATTAAAGACTGCATTGAGCACTCCATAAATACGACGATTGAAGTCGATACAATGCAAACAAGTTCAGTTCGAGTTAAGAATAGGCACTCGTATTTCAACATCGCGTCCATTTATTGTCCTCCGCGATGCACGTTTAGAAATAACGACTTTGTTCGTCTCCTTGACTCACTTGGACCGAATTTCATTAAAGGTGGCGATTTCAATGCAAAACACACCTTTTGGGGCTCCAGATCCAATTCACGGAAAGGCAGACTTCTGTACGAAGCCAGTATGCAATTCGGAATTGATTTCTTTTCGACGGGGAAACCGACGTATTGGCCCTCTGATACAACAAAAACCCCGGACCTAATAGACTTCTTCGTAGCAAAAGGAGTATCTTCAAATTTTGCGAAAGTAGAGGAAAGCTTTGATCTCTCCTCAGATCACTCGTCGGTAATCTTGACAATAAGTGACCGACTAATGACAGTAGAAGGTGTGCCTAGATTAACTAACAAAAAAACTAACTGGTGCGACCTTAGAACTGATTGCGCAGAAAATATTGTCTTCAACGTATCGCTCAAAACACCCTTCGAAATAGAAGATGAACTCGGCAAATTTATTGAATCAATACAGAATGCCGCGTGGAAAAATACACCTTTAACGAGGAAAGAAGTCCCATGCAATGAAGCTAATTATCCGCCGGAAATAAAAGAACTTATTCGAGAAAAGAGGAGAGCACGCAAAATATGGCAACAAACTCGCGCTCCCCAGCATAAAACCCACTCGAATTTCCTATGCAATAAGCTTAAAAAAGCGATCCAAGACCTAAAAAACCGAGAGACTTCAGCTTATCTTGAAGGTTTAACCGCCGAAAAAACCACTAATTACTCGCTCTGGAAAGCTGTCAAAAGAATTAAAAAACCCTAAATACATTCGCCACCGATAAGAAAAAACAACGACGAATGGGCAAAAGGTGACAAAGAAAAAGCGGATCTATTTGCCGAGCACTTAGAAGAGACTTTTAAGCCATTTGATGGAGAAACATTGGTAGACGATTTTACCGGTACGACTACGACATCTGACAACCTTAGAATAAAAAGTGTGTCACTTATAGAACTTTGCCAGGCAATAAAAAACCTGAAAAATAATAAAGCTCCTGGCTATGATTTAATAACCGGACAAATCGTCAAGGAATTACCAAAAAAGGCACTATTAAAATTGCTTTATTTAATAAATGCTTCTATTAGATTATTATACGTTCCAAATCAATGGAAAGTCGCAGAAGTCATAATGGTTCCGAAACCGGGGAAATCTCCAAATGAAAAAAAATCGTACAGACCAATATCGCTACTACCAATAATATCGAAGGTATTTGAAAAACTCCTTCTGAAACGGATTCTTCCGGTCATTGAAGAGAGACGCCTAATACCTGACCACCAATTCGGGTTCAGAATCAAGCATTCCACAATTGACCAGGTTTATAGAATAACCGACGAAATTGAAAAAGCCCTGGAGGAGAAAAAGATTTGTTCTAGCGCTTTTCTTGACGTATCTCAAGCCTTCGACAGGGTTTGGCACGATGGATTGAATTATAAGCTAAGACGAATCCTTCTGGAGCAACTTCATAAGATCTTAGAATCATACCTTAAAAACAGACTTTTTCGCGAAACAGAAATCGCTGCCGGAGTTCCGCAAGGAAGTGTCCTTGGGCCTATCTTATTCTTGCTGTACACTCGGGACATACCACAAACTGAAGGCACTATTGTAGCTACGTTCGCGGACGATACGGCTATTCTGGCAACGGAAAGTTCAATCGAGTCAGCAACCATAAAACTCCAACGAGCCTTGGATAAAATCTGTGAGTGGACAAAAACTTGGCGCATTTTTCTTAACGAGACCAAATCGACGCATGTTAACTTCACTAACAAGAAAATAATCAACCTTCCCGTTTTCATTAACTCGGTACAAATACCGCATGCAAACGAAGCTAAATATCTGGGAATGACACTAGACGCGAAACTTAAATGGAAACCTCACGTTAAAAAGAAACGTGACGCAAATTGACTTAGAGAAATGTATTGGCTAATTGAAAGATATTCCAAACTAAGCGTATATAACAAACTGCGTCTGTATAAGCAAGTGCTTAAACCCGTGTGAACGTACGGTATACAACTCTGGGGTTGTATCAAACCAAGCAATAGGAATCTCATACAATCATTCCAAAATAAAATTATAAGAATAATCGTGAACGCTCCCTGGTATATCAGAAACAATGATATCCACAGAGACTTAGGGATAGCTACCGTGGAGGGCGAAATAAAAAACTTCGCTCGCAAGCTTCGTATTCGTCTTCATGGCCATTGCAACTGTGCTATACTCCAAACTTTGGATGTGACAAATCTTACACGCCGACTTCAAAGAACGAAACCGTTCGAATTAGCGCAATAAGACAAAAAGCCGCATGTCATGACGGTTTCAGCAGGTGCTTTTATTGAAAATCTACCTGCCTCACGCGAATATTCTCTTCTGAAGCTTAAACTACTTGATAAGGTCTAACTTAGTCGTAGTAAACAAAACGAAGGGAAGGGTGTTTTTAGTCAGTAGAAATACGCCAAGTTTTTGTCCACTCACAGATTTTATACAAGGCTCGTTGGAGTTTTATGGTTGCTGACTCGATTGAACTTTCCGTTGCCAGAATAGCCGTATCGTCCGCGAACGTAGCTACAATAGTGCCTTCAGTTTGTGGTATGTCCCGAGTGTACAGCAAGAATAAGATAGGCCCAAGGACACTTCCTTGCGGAACTCCGGCGGCGATTTCTTTAAAATCAGAATATTCAGTTCCGTGCTTGACACGAAAAAGTCTGTTTTTAAGGTATGATTCTAAGATCTTATGAAGTTGCTCCGGAAGAATTCGTCTTAGCTTATAATACTATGAGTACACGGTCTCATAGTGTCTCATGAAGATTTTCACCTACCTACGAAAAAAAAAAAAAAAAACATCCCAATGACCTTCTTCATCATATCGTGTTATTTGAACTGCATCTGCAAACACTGCTTGATGGCGATGGCAAAGGCGACGGTGAAGAGTTCGGGGTGTGTAAGGAGTGGCTGTAGAAGGACGACCTCTGGAGCGCTTTATAACGTTCGAGGAAGGCGAAGCACTTAGTAGTGATTGTGCTATTTCCATTTAAAAATATATTAGTGGCATTGGCTTGCAATTAGGCTTGGCAGTCTTTAAGTCTTTGCGATAGAGTAGCCAGGCGTTTACAACAGCTGCTCCGATGCACCAGTAGACAATGCGCTTATACCATTTTTTTGATCTATGATTAATTTTATAAAGCTCCATAAGCATATCGCATAAGTCAACTCCTCCCATATGCTGATTATAGTCGTTAACTATAAATGGTCGGGTAATATGTATGCATTTTTTTTCCTTACCGCACCAGCGCTTACTGGATCCTAATGGCTTGTCAGACATATGGGTAGATAAGAGCTGCACACCTTTATTATCAAACCAGCGAAGCGCAGTAATATTGTAAGATATTTCGCATTTTTTATCATACGAATCTCTGCCACGTTTTTTAGTTCGGCATCTGAAAGAATATCGCATTTACCCATTCTATTTTGTCGCACGGTTCCAGTCGCAAATATGCCCATTTCCTTCAAAGCTACCATAAGGCTTATTGACGTGAACCAATTATCAAAATAAAGTTTAAAGTTTTGATCGTCGGGCATGAAGCCAAAAATAAAACTATGTCGGATCAAATGCCAAGCCCGTATGTGGGACAAGTTCCATCTCCAACATACAAAGCAAAATCATATATCATCGCTGAAGTCACAGCCCTGGTGAACATTTTCATTCCCCATTTATGGGGCTTTGCTGGATTGTACTACTTGAGAATTGACCTCCCCTTGAAAGCTATAATCTGCTCATCCACACATTGAAATTCTTCTTGAGGCAAATCGTTGAACCTAGTTTTTAGTAATGACAGCAATGGGCGTATTTTGTATAATTTGTCAAAATTAGGTTCACCTTTTTTTGGCTGTTTTGAATTTTCGTTCAAGTGGAAACAACTTTTTATTTTTTCAAACCGTGATCGTGACATAGCGTCAGTTATAAAATTCAGTTTCAACTGTTTGAACCAAATCATTTTTATCTGAGGTATTTTTATAATACCCATAAATAAGAGTACACCGATATAACGTCGGATTTCAAATTGTGTGCATTTCAACTCTATGCCAAATTTTTCCATTGCATGTAAATTGCTTTGCGATGTCATCAGTTGAAATACGTCTTCATCGACAAATTTTGCACAATACTCCATGGGCATTTTTTCCTCACCTACGTCATCAACTTCAGCTCTTCCCCTCCAGGTTATATCGACGGCCAACATATCCCGTCTTCTCGCCTTCAGTGCTGTTGCTTTTATTTTCTCCAAACTAACCCCAGCGCTTACCTCTTGGTCATCATCGCAGTTTCTATTCTCGTCATCGTTCAGCATGTTGTCAATCAATTCCGATTCTACCTCCCCGCCTCTAACCAAAATTGCTTCAATTGCTTGTTCCAAAAAGTCTGGATCACCTTCATCCTCCTCAGCTTCATCTTCATCAGATGACTGGTCCCAATCAAAGTTCGCTATAGCTTCGATTTCAGCATCAGTCAGGCCTTTCCTCTGTGAATGATTGCCTTCAAATCCATTTGATAATTCATTTTTATGTATTGAAAAAATTTAGCTTTTTAAATATTAATTTTTTTTCTCACTAATGACATAGATTAAATAACTTACTTTTATACTTTAACATTTTATTAACTTTAGTTTTATAAGGTGCTCGGAAAAATATTTAAAATATTATTTTTGTTTTTGACAATTTTTTATGAAGCGGTTCGCACACGTGGCTCATTCTTACTAACTCTGTAAAACACAAATTGCAAATGCATTTTCATATCTTCTTTTCTCCTTTCATATTAGGAAAATATCAGTCTATTACTTACAATTAACTGTTATAAATCAGGCTCTCAAATAAGAAAACGAAAACGTCACAAAGTCAGAAGTTGCTTTTAAGCAACTATTGTCCTGAAAGTGTTATTAACCCTAATTCAGACAGTCTTTACAAATTTAATTTTCATCGCTATTTTCACCTCTATCGACTGTACAAGAACCCCTAGAACATTTACGAACATGTTAGATGTCACTAGGAGTGATTTATGGAACAAACTGATGTGCATAATTTTTACAGATGACATTAATGATATTTGTTTGTTTGTATGCTATGGAAAAAATCACACATTGTCATTATATTGAATCACCTATAAAGATTCTATACAATCATGACACGGCGGATTCATCAAACTATCGGGGTATATGTTTTAAGATATTCACAGCAATGATGCAAAGCCTACCATAATCAGTGGATACGAGCCAATATTAAAGGAATTCCAAGCGGGTTTTAGGCCAGGATTTTCAACTATCGATCACTTGTTTGTATTAAGTAGTATTGCGGACTCTTTTCTTGTGCGAAATAGAAACTCTACGAATTTTGCGTAGATTTTAGAGCACCCTTTGACACAGTGGATCATAACGAGTTATTTTATAAGTCCTACAACTTGGGGATGTCGCTTAAATTTGGATGAGTTATACAGAATATATATAGTGATACCAGGGCGGCTGTATGGAGCGGGAGCGGACTATCGGAATGGTATCACACTTTCCAGAACAGTTACAGCTAATGATTAACAGACTTAGTGATTACTGCAAGTTAAGGAACTTAATCGTCGATTCAGATAAGTCTTAAGTAATGGTGTTTAGGAAAGGAGGAGGTAGATACTGTCCTAACGAGAAATGGAAATACAATGGTGAAATAATTGAATTGGTGGAGAAATAAAAGTACCTTGGAGTGTTCCTTACGAAAAATCTTAGTATGGATATCCATTATCCATCTCGAGGAGAAACTATTAAAGTCAAAAGCAGCCATCAACTTAGCTTGGAGGAGATGCTTCAATAGCAAATTCATTGTCCACAGTGCTAAATATAAAGTTTTTGAAGCGGTATCGGTTTGTTCTACGCGTCACAAGTGTGGGAATGTTAAAAATGTGAATCCGTCGAGAGACCACTAAGATATAACCCCAAAATAATATTTCATCTCCCACCAACACGCCAAACTACGTGCTTAAGCTGGAAACAGGCTCATCACCACTTTTCACAAAAACATTGAAACCCAAGAAATTAATCACGAGGATTTAAGGTGTTTGAAGAATCAGCTTTATCAGCTCATCGAAGGATACTTCGCATTTCATTAGCAAGTGTTTTGTGGGAAACAAGAAGACAAATCTTGTAAAGCAAAGTCCTGTCGGAGAATCAAGTCATAACACTCCTCAAGTGTGTTAATGTTCCTAAGTTACTCGTATTTCGGTATTGTAAAATCGCACTACAATACCACGAGAAAATATTTACTGGACATTTTTAACCAATGTTGGTCCACTGTATTTCGCTACTTCATATTAAATGAGGTTTGGAAAATTATGTGCACAGATTTATTTGTTTATATTGGCAGTCAGGCAGACGGCAATGACATGCAAACTGACTTTTGTAATCCTTTTTTGTAATTAATTTTGAAGTACGAAAATAAAAGTCGAATCTAATATAAAAATATATAAAAATCGAATCTACTATACAATCCATCAGTCTTGCTGAGTAGTGCGGTCTAGATCTGCTCGCCAAAAAATAATGAAAATCTAATCCGAGAAGTAAAGTCTTAAAAACAAAACCGGAATCCATTTTTAAGGACGAATTTCATTTGATGGTGCTCCCTCACTCTGCCACAGCCTTGAATGTTTATTTTTACATTCCTTCAGCGTGTATGCCTTTAATATCTCCTGGCATATCATACTCGTAAAAAGTGTGAGAGAAAGTTGGTAAAAATGGTGACTTATGCGCTTTTGATCACCTTTTAAGAGAGACACCTTATCACAAAAAAAAAAGTAGAATCAAATGTCATTTTTTTTGTTACTCTTTCTAGGAGTTGTTGTTGTTATATTAGGAATGTATAAAAGTGGAAATGAATCTCTTACAGAAGAAAGAAAAAAACTGAATGAAATCCGTGTAAATAAAAGGATTTTCGACTTTTCTTTTGCGATTCCCCAACATGTGTATACCTAGGAGGGACCTTTGCATTTGTTAACCGGTAATGGGTTTCCTATCCCCAAAAGAAGGCCAAACAAAAGCTTTTGCCACGTACTCCCCTCAAAAGTATCTTTAGATCCGTCTCTTGGATTTCAGATAGATTATGTGAAGTGTACTTTGTAAGGTCGAAGCAGAAAATACAAAAATACACTAACACTTGAGACAAAGGTGTCGATGGAAGAAGCCGAACTAAAACCTGAACTCTACTTTTTCTCCAGAAGTGGAATTTGTTCAGTATTTGGCATGCCCTGTTGGGAAATTTACATTCTATGTAGATACTCATAAGTTCGTTAGATGCTATGGTTTCTTTCATGGGCATTCACAGGGGACTCTCGACATTATCTTGCGTGTGTCAATGTTGGAATACCTGTAAATCAAGAGTCGCACATAAACTTTTATGAGAATTGATGAAATTCAAATCGGTTCGTTCCTTGTGATCCTTTATTCACAAATCTGTGCTTTTTTTCGTTTGTCGGGAGGATACACATTCCATCGCACCTGGCTATGTAAGGCGGTGTGAGAAGGAAGCATTCGCAAAATTTCTATTTCAACTTCAAAGGAATCTTCTTAAAGTAGGTGCGTGCTGCTGTTGCTGCTTTGTCCTGTCATTGTCTTATGGCTTAATTTTGTGCCCCTTGTGCCATCCAATTTAAATTTTATAACAGACAGGAGGTGGGTGGGATCATCGTTGTCATTACCATCGGCAGAGTTCTCTTTAATTTCACAAGCGAGTGAATTGCGTTTTAGGTAAATGTGGTACTTTAAAGTGTGCGGGAATCCAGTGGAGGAATTAAGCGTAATTGCCGTCGTCGATTCGTGATGCGTTGCTAATGAAATTATGACAGTTGCTGGCTTTTTGAACCTTTAATGTTGGCCCGGTTTTTTGTGGTATGCAATTAATTAATTTTAAAATGTCAAATGCTCGTGGGTGGTAGATTTTTAGGGGGGCGGCATTAAGGAAGAAGAAGGTTGGAGCGCGATTAAATTTCTCTTTCGAAGCTTTGGCATCAAAACATAATGAGGGGGATTAAGAGCTCAGCGAATCGACATGAATGAATTTTTTTTTTTTCAAAAACCCGTTCGCGATCTTGGAGCTAGAATTAGTGTGATGTATGGCGGTTTGTTTTCCATAGGTATGAGTGCGAAAACAGGAAAAACAAAAAAAAAAAAAAAACTACGGTAATCAGTGTAATTTTCAAACACATTGTAAGATTGTATTGTAAGTTCTTGAAGTCCACAGGCTACATTTCTTACAGCTTTTAGGCCCCCGTCTTTGCAATCTTATAATTGTACTTGCAGTTCCAAGCCAGATTTTCGTGTCCTTTGTACTTAAAAACAAATTTCAAAAGGAAGATACACAATGTCCTTAGCTGTTGCAAAATAATTATTATAAGCACGTTCCAGTTAGTGGTTTGAATATCTGTTTTCATGTTTTGATATTTGAGGTGGTTAAAGTCATGGTGGTGCAAGTCACTCTTCAAAAATGTTGGTATAAGTCTAGAAATGATACTATACAAGCCAAACTGCTGCACGAAAATGTGAAGTTAGTTAAAAGTTCAATACTCCTTTGACAGATGGTAGCACAAGTTCAATATATAAAAGGAACAGCCGATATGTTGCAAGTTACAGCGGTGCAAATCTCAAGTTCTTAACATAAGTCAAATATGACTAACCCCACTATGACTTTAACTGCCTCATTTATCAGTATCATACACTGCCAACTATAGCAGCAGCAGCACTCCAAACTTTCATAGATGATCTGCTTAATACTGCCCAAATTTAAAACCTACAACGCAGATTATAATCACTTTTAATCCATGTCGCCCATAATCACCACGATCTTCGCCCCTACTGGAGACCAATAAAATCGAACGTCAGTCATAGGCGCCACAATTTAGATTCCTCGGAGTTAATATCATACACGTCGGCCATATGTTATCCTTTGATATGATCTGTCGGGAAGCAAAAAACAACATCTACTTCAATTGATGCTTCTATCATGTTTCGTTAAAGCTCCACACACCATCACGATCATATTTAAAGCGAAAACTTATATTCACGATCTTCCTTCGTTCAGATCGATCTCGGGACATCCATCGCTCTATAATGGCTCTACAGAGAGGGGCAGAGATAGAGATAAAGAACAATGTTAGAGAGGTGCACTTAAGATACCCCACAGTCGACATCCACATCAGCCGGTGGGCAACTCATTAGCACCACTTCTGCGGCTGATGGTGTAGGCCCGGTCTTTTGTTGGTGGTGTGTCTGCCTGTCTGGCCCGCTGCTGCGGAAGTCATCGTTGGGCTGGCATCTTTATTGGCATGTCGGACATTTATTGAAATCTCACGATATCGCGATCGCAAAATTATGACATTTATGCGCGTGGCCACTGCCGCTATGTACCCAGATAATGATGATGATGACGACGACCAACCATGATGATCATGATGGCGTTTATGAGCCGTTTGCACGATCGGTTGTTTTTCGGCATGGCATGAGTGGTATTAAATTTCTATGGCATGTCTTTCGAGATAATCCTGTTGCTGCTGTTTTAGTTTACTGTTAGGCGAGTAAACATAGGTTACGACCAAGGGTGTTGCTCTATTTTAGCGCTTAAAGCCAATAGCATTTTATTTGTTTATTTTTTATCAAGAACCAGGGTTAGCCTTGGTGAGATGTCATGACTACAATTTTATTTGCAATAAAATCTAATGTTCATACAGAGAAGTTTCTTACTATGTACATATGCAGGCTATGGCAAGATATGGAAGTGATGTTGATGTCTAAATAAAGTGGACATTCTTAATGGGATAGAATGAGTATCAGTAGCTACTCCCACAGAACATGCTATCGATTTGCACTTCAAAGTTAAGTATTTTGCTGACCTAATAACTTTTTTTTATGGTTTTTGCGCTTTAGGGAATTACAATTTCTATCATTGGCAAGTAGTCTAATTACAGTAGCGTTGTCATATTGCCAGTTATGACTTCTCCAGTTCACCTAAAAGTGACAGTTTCCATCAAAAACTATTCATTTTCCTCAGTTGCACGATGTCACACGATGTCCTAAGGAGTATCACGTATCCACTGATTTAAGGAGGATACAACGCGTTATTTAAGATGAGACATTATACCACTGCTGGTGGGCAAAAATCCTCTTCTCTAGTCCTCCCCGTGGGCGCCCGCTGGAAATGGCTAATCCTGGTTCACTAGGTTAGTGTCAGCTAAGACTAACACGCACGCATCAATCGTGCGCAGTGGTCATCGAGAATGAGGTAACAACAGATTCCTAACTCCCTGGTGGTGTGAGCTTTAGAACCGTGCCGAGGGATGGAAGACTGGGGGTTAAACCAGTCCTAACGAGCTCCTGTGGGCGCCCTGGCAGGGCTCACAGTAAGTTGCGCCTTGTCTTAGCATGCCGGTAAACTAAGATCGACCAGTTGCTCCGTGCCTACTCGTGGGAACCAAAATGGAGAAAAACTTAAACAAAGTAACAAACATAAAAATACCAAAAAAACAAAAAATACAAAAAATTAGTTGCTTACCTGGGGAAGTACTCTCTGAACAGACAAGGATGGAACTGGGGGTCGATGACGTAGTGTCATCCCCACAGTCTTCCACGTCTGGGCTAGAGAAGGAGCTTGAGGACGTGTTACTGGCCAGCGACAGCGAGGATGCGGACAGCACACTCACTGACGCTTGCGCAGTGGGAAGTGAGCAGGCTAGTACTCTCACTTCCGTAACTAAGGGCGATAGTGGGTTGGCGGGTACTCCCATTTTATTAGAGCAGGGCACATGTGAGTTGGCTGGTACTCTCACAGTAGTTAAAAAGGGTAACAGTGAGTTGGCTAGCACTCTCACTAAATGTGGAAAGGGAATAGTGGCCAAAGGAACTAGTAGCGCAGCTGGCGAGAACTCTGCTGCTCCTAGTTTTTCTGAGGTCGTGCGGAAGGGTAGCAGGAAAAACGCACACCAACTGGAGAAGATGCTTGTGCGCAATGCTCGACGAAAGGTCGAGAGTGCTAAGCGCAAAGTTGAGCAGTTCGGGGGGTGTGACGTTGACTCCTTAAGTGCTTGGGATAGGTTGCAGCTTGATCGGGCTAAGGTAGTCTTAGCCGATGAGGCTGCCAGAAAGATAGCGGCCGCACAGGCAGGTGAGGCTAGAAGTAGGGAGGAGCTGGGGGCCTCTACGAGTGGAGTGGAGCCTCCTAGCAATATTGTGGGCACAGTCAGGGGGGGGGGGACTTCAGCTGCGGGGGCTAGTAAGGTGGCGTTCCAAAGCAAAAGGAGCAGATCTGACGATGTCGTGGAACCGAGCGCGGCGAAAAAGGCGAAGGCTGGTATTTCGCCCTCGGCGCGGCCGAACTACGACCCGGAAGACGAGCTCCTTGTTGCTATTGTCAACGAGCAGGAGCCCTGCGGTCGCCTGACCATGGACCAGTGGATTACCGTCGAGGAGAAGTTCCAGGATGCTCTGTGGAAGAAGATGTCTTCCACTGAGGATAGGGACCTTCAATTCGACGGTGCTGGATGGGAAGGGGGCCGCAAGGTTGTTGCCTGTGGGAACAAAGTCTCTGCTGACTTCCTCAGACAGTTCATTTCGGAGGTTGGGGAAGTATGGAGCGGGTCTCAGCTCAAGTGCGTGACTGTGGCGGAGTTGGCTAACTACACTCCGCCCAAAGCTTGGGTCTGGGTTCCGCTGCCTTACACCTACTCAGAAAAACTGCTTGGTCTCCTCCACATGCAGAACAGGGAGTTGAAGGCCGATACATGGAGGGTGCTGAAGACAGGTCCTCGGAAGCAGTTTGGTCAGCACTTCTTGCTGGCCCTAAATAGGGAATCGCTGCCATTCCTTGAAAAGACCAAAGGGATGGTGCGACATAGTATGGGAAAGGTCATGCTAAAGCTCATGACCAAGGGTGTTGAGGAGGAGGAGGAGCCCAAAGATGATGGAAGTGATGCAAATAAACCTGCATCACAGTAAGGCTGCGACGGCATGCTTGATCAACTATATTATCAAGCATGACGTCTCAGCCATACTGGTACAAGAGCCATGGATCAACGACAACAACCAGATCCAAGGGCTCAAAAATAAGAATTATACGTTGTTCTACAAAGCGAACGAAGGTAAAATCAGGGCTTGTATACTTTTACAAAACAATATAAGGGCATTTCTTTTGAATAATTTCAGTGACGGCGATCTAGTAGCAGTCTCCTGTGAAAGTGAGGGAAGAAAACCGCTGTGCCTGGTCTCTGCCTATCTCCCGTACGAGCTGGCGGAGATTCCATCTGCCAAAATGAAGCAGTTGGTAAGGAAGGACAACTGGCTCTTCATCGTGGGCTGTGATGCAAATGCGCATCACTCGCAATGGGGTAGCAGTGATACCAATACAAGAGGTGAGTGTCTTTTCGATTTCATTCTTTCGACCAAGCTCACCATATGTAATAAGGGATCTACGCCAACTTTTGTAGTTAGGAACAGACAAGAGGTGATTGACATAACACTAGCTTCTTGTTCTGATCACCTAACGGTAGAAAAATGGAGGGTTTTGGAGGAGGCATCTCTCTCTGATCACAGATGGATACACTTCCATATTAATTTCCAAACTAGGGCTAGCAACAAACCCTAAGAGTACAGACTGGGGTATGTACACAGAGCTAGTAAGGAAACATCTTAAGGATGGGCCTATTCGCAGCGGCGACCCTCAAGATATAGATAAGGCGGTAGATAACTTAGGCAAAGTAATGAACACGGCATTTGAAAGGGCCTGTCCACTAAGAAAGATGTCCAAGAGGTCCCGACCTCCTTGGTGGAGCAAGGAAATCAACTCCAAGAAAAAACAGGTAAAAATAGGGGACGGTATTACATGGGATGAATATATGGACCGCAAGCGGGAGTTTAAGTACTTAATCAGGCAATCAAAAAGAAAGTCGTGGAAAGAATTTTGTCAGTCCATTGCGGATACTAGTGAAGCTTCCAGACTTCGCAAGATGCTAGCTAAAGACACTTCTGTCCCAAGCTTCATCAAAAAATCTGACGGCTCGTGGGCAGAAGGTAGCGAAGAAGTTTTAGAAACGTTGATTGAAGCTCACTTCCCAGGAAGTAGATCGCCAATGGATTCTACTACTCATAGCTACTCGTATAATGGTAGGTCAATACGGGACGACGTAGAAAATCTCATTACATGGAAGAATCTGCGATGGGCTATTATGTCATTCGCACCATTCAAGGCACCAGGCCCTGATGGAATTTTGCCAGCTATGCTGCAAAAAGCTCCAGCCAAGGTCAGAAACAGGCTTAGGGAAATTTTTAAACATTGTTTAAGGTCATGCTACGTACCAGTGGCATGGAGGGAAGTGAGGGTTATATTTATACCTAAGGCAGGCAAACCAAGCCACACTTCAGCGAAAGACTACAGACGCATAAGTCTTTCGTCATTCCTGCTCAAGACACTTGAAAGGCTTCTTGATATTCACATCAGAAGCAACGGCATTCTATGCAAAGCTCAACATGCATATTTGAAGGGGAAATCGGTGGAAACAGCTTTACACGACGTAGTAGGGAAGATAGAAGCTAGCCTTCACTACAAGGAATTTGCACTAGCAGCCTTCCTTGACATAGAAGGTGCTTTCAATAATGTAGAAGGTAGGGCCATCAAACAGGCCCTGGAATCTATGAATGTCGAGCATAGCATTACCAATTGGCTCTGCAATATGCTCGGCACTAGAAACATTAACTCCACTATCGGAAACAGTTCAATAAGAAAATCCGTTACCAGGGGGACTCCCCAGGGAGGCGTTATCTCACCCCTCCTCTGGGTTCTAGTCATCGATGGGATACTCAAAGAACTAAGCAATACAGGTATAAGCGTCACTGCTTACGCGGATGACGTGGTGATTTTAGTTCAGGGTAAGTTCCTTGATACATTAAGTGAAATGATGGAATCAGCTCTTAATAGTCTCGAGAAATGGGCTAGATGGTGTGGACTACACGTCAACCCGGATAAAACTGAATTGGTACTCTTCAGTAGAAAATACAAGATACCACCCTTCAAACTGCCTAAGCTAGCAGGGGTGGAGCTTTCCCTTTCGGATCGCGCCAGATATCTTGGTATAACGCTGGATAGGAAACGAAATTGGAAACTTAACATACAGGAACGAGTCCGCAAAGCATATAATGCTCTCTTCATCTGCAAGCGGACCGCGGGGAAAAAATGGGGCCTGAAGCCCGCAATGATGCACTGGCTATACATCATGGTAGTCAGACCCATCCTTACGTACGGGGCTCTTGTGTGGTGGAAGGAAACGAATACGAAAAACACACGGGATATGTTGGCCATGGTACAAAGATCAGCCTGCATTGCCATCACAGGTGCTCTACGCACAACACCTACGGCTGCACTCGAGATCTTCCTGTATCTCTTACCATTAGACCTACAAATCAAATTTCAAGCGGGCAACAGTGCGCTTCGGCTTACTAACGTTGGTCTCTTCAGGACTAATAACATAGGACACAGCTCCATTCTCAAGGAATCTTTTCCTGGAATCCCTGACGAATCGGACGATAAACTTGGCACCTTAGACTTCGACACACCATACGACGTACTGTATCCTATTAGAGAGGACTGGCAAAGGAAGACAGTCTCTGTCCACAACGAGATTGCAATATACACAGATGGTTCTAAGACCAGTGAGGGCACGGGGTCAGGTATTTACTCGAGAGATACGAACCTACAGGTGGCCCTGAGACTTCCGGACACATGCAGTGTGTTCCAAGCAGAGGTTCTAGCTGTACTTAAAGCTGCGGAATTACTTGAGATGGGATCAATATCCGATAAGAATATCGCCATCTACATTGACAGTCAGGCTGCGCTAAAGGCGCTAGAGTCTTACGTCACCAAATCTGAGTTAATCAGGAATTGCCGCACAATGCTTAGGGCATTATGTACGCAGAACCGAGTCAAATTATGTTGGGTACCTGGACACTGCGATATCGAAGGCAACGAGCAAGCCGACGCGCTGGCTAAAAGAGGAGCGGGGCTCCCACGTAGCGATATAATTGGTAGTATTAAACCACCAGGGTGCGTGGCTAAGGGAATTATCCGGGATAAAATCATTGACACGGCTAATCTAAGATGGTGTTAGATCGCAGAAAATCTGGGGAGATAATTAACTTAGATAGATCGAGGATAAGAACAGCGATAGGAATACTCTCTGGCCACTGTCTCCTAAGGAGGCATGCCATGAGATTAGGGTTATCCGATACGGATGTTTGTAGGTACTGCGATGACCTACATGTCTCAGAGGATATAACTCATATACTCTGTGAATGTCAAGGAATTGCCAGGATAAGGCTAAAGTACCTGGGTAGATACTTCTTCGATAACTTGGAGGAGGTGAGGTCCTTGAACCATATCAAGGATCTCTTCAGATTTTGTAGGGAGATTAATTGCTTGGAGGATTGGGTTTAGGTCTTTTGCCGTGAAGGTTTCCCAGGGATCGCGATGGGCCCACTTTGGTGCCTAGTGTTTTATGACAACCTCATAACCCTACCTAACCTAACCTAACCTAACCATACCACTGCTTATTCTAAGTAGTGGTATATGAGTATCTCATGTAAGCTCATATGTGTTCTGCTCACCCCACCGCTGACAGTAATATTAAATCGCTCTAAAATTACAACTCTTGTGGATGAGTTTTATTCAGTTTTATCTTTAGAAATTCCAAGTTTTTTTATGAAGTCATATGGCAGGTAATTGTGTCAAGTAATAAGAATGCCATTAAATGGGTCCCTTAAACATTTTATGCCGGTATAGAGATCCGAGATGCGTGATGATTCTGTTCTTCAGTTGTTGGAGATTGAAAGCTTCCGCTATTTTTGAAAAAGCATGATTGAATCTCTGCCTATTCAAAACATTTTTTTTTTTTACTTCGGAACTCACCATCAGTTCGCCTAATTTTACCAATCGTAATCTATGTTTAGACGTACCTAGACCTTCAGAGCAGTGATACACAGAAAAATTCACATCACATTCACATTCAAGATCTTGGAAAAAAACCCATGAATAATAAGTCGATACGCATCATCTTTTCATCGATTTGAAATTTGCCTATGATAGGGTGATAGAGACGAGTTATGCAGAGAATCGGCATCCTTGCCAAGCTTGTCCGTTTTTGCAGGATGACGATGGACATCCTCTCTGCACCATCAAAGTCGGAAAAAATAACGCTAAACCGTTTGATGTCAGGAAAGACTTAGACAAGGTGACCCACTTTCATGCGATTTCTTTAACAAATACTTGAAAGAATTGTACGAAACTCAGAAGCTAACACTGGAGGTACAATTTCACAGTACAGTACAACTACTCGCTAGCGCCGTTGACATTGACGTACTCGGAAAAACTGACCAGGCCGTCAGTGGGACTTTTGCGAGTATTGAAATCGAGGCAGCGAAGATGGGTTTATGAAAGCAAAACAAAAAATGACACCCAACATCGGTGTCTTACACAGAACGCCACAATAGGAAGATATCATTTTGTAGTAAGGGACTTTGTCTATCTAGGGTGTGCGGTGAGTTCCGCAAATGATACCAGTGGGGAGATTAAAGGAAGAATTACTCTTGCCAACCGCTGGTTTTATGGGCTGAGTAGGCAATTAAGTAACAAAGCCTTATCTCGAAGTACTAAGGTAAGTCTTTAAAAGACACTAATCATCCCGGTCCTGCTGTGTGGCACAGAGGCATGGACTTTATCGAATTCGGAGAAGAATGCCTTTGGATATTTTGAGAGAAAAGTTCTTTGGCTGATCTTCGACCCCGTATGTATAGACGGCGAGTGGAGGAGAAGGTACAATGTCGAACTACATGGCCTACACAATGGCATTGACTTGGCCAAAAGAGTTCACATACAGCGACTAAGATGGCTGGGCCATGTAGACCGGATGGAACCCAACGTTTCAGCCCAGAAAGTCTTCGAATCCACCCCGGATGGACGGCGCAGGAGATGGCGATCTCACAGTAGGTGGCGCAGACAAGTGGACATGGACCTCAACGCATTTGGCGTGCGCAACTGGAGGCAGCTGGCTAGACAGTCTCATTTCCATCTTCACCAATACGTAGCTGATACTAAAATAGTACTTTTAACCATATTTAATCTTAATTCCGTTCTCATCTTTTAAGATATAATTAAACTAAAAAGCCTATTCCATCTGCTGTTCGTTGATTTTAGAAAACTATGTACATATGTGCAGAATTTCATATGACAGCTCCTATCTTCTGTGCTAAGGCCTGCGTCCGTGAATATCAGTGCGACTTGGCACGGAGAGAACATGATTCTAGCCTTTGGGCTGTGTTGGATTATCTTAATTACTAAGCCACAGTCCACACATATCTAAAAACTCGATTTAAAAGATTGTGCCATACTATGGAAGGCGGCACGATTCTGATATAGTCTGTTTTAAGGCTTTGGTTGAAGACGTAATCAATTCGTTTTATAGCTTCATATTTTTTCTTCATACCATTATCCTTTAATTGTTAGGCCACTTTTGTGAGGAAAGATCACAACCTTCATTTGAAGGCTACAACTCCATTATAATTCTCTTTACTTAGTGATCTGCAGGCAGGAATTGTGCACATAAAGCTGTATACCATATGGTTCTATCGTTCTGCATTTGCTAAATCCTATAATTCTTTTGAAAATTTGGAAGTTTTCATAGTTCTATATCTGCCTCAACTCAAACGATTCTGCAATCAATTTGTAATTGTGGACCGAATGCTCCGACGAACGGTGAATATCATGTATTCGGTTGATGTTTCCGTAAAATGAATCGTTGGGAATTCTTTTAGGTTCCCGGATGGATAGTCGAATTTCAGGTTAGATCACGTAAATTATTTTTAGTATGGGAGAGAGTGATCATCAAGCTCCCTAAGAGAGGAAATCTTATGCAATGCAAAAACTGGAGAGCTATCTACGTGCTGCCTGCTGTAGCTAAGATCGTAACTAAAACAATCACCCAGCGGATCGAACATCACCTTCAAGACACATTTCATGCTGGAAAAGCAGGTTTCCGGTTTGTGTTTTGAGTACCGATCGCCACTTCACCTGGTGTTCATCGACTTTGCAAGGGCGTTCGATAGTCTTAACAGTGACTTTATTTGGTTGGCCTAGCGTAGGAGAGGTATTGCCGAAAGCCTAGTAGCTATCATCAAAGCTGCAGAAGAAGTTTGCCTGAGGAATTCAAGATTCAAAGAGAAGACTGCATTCTATTACCAATACTGTTCTTTTTGGCGATTAGCCATGGGCTTCATCTATAAGCAGAGGAGTTCGATGGACGCTTATATCTTAACTCAAACATCTTGACTACGCTCACAACGTATGTTTACTCTCTCGTAGGACTATGGACCTCCACGAAATGACAGCGTGTGTGGAGATCGAGGCAGTCATCTGGCGTGTTTTGGTGAGACGTCGCTTCCCAGTGAAGTAAGATTTAGCACGGAGTACAAGAACAACAAATGATTGGCAACCATTTTAGCATTTTCTCCAGTTAAAACTGAGTTGGGATGTTTAGTTCGCGCTATTCAATTTCAGAGGGCGCTGAGAAGAGCTTTTCATTCAATTTGATCCAAGTTGAATGATTCAGTAGTATTTCACAAATTTAAGCACAACTTCTTCATACTTTTCATATCAATATCCATTTAATTACCAATCTTCAAACAATAAAAAAAAGTTTTAAGCCAGATTGACTGGGGATCGTTTTGTGGAGAAGCTTTCACTTTGCCTTGCATAATTCTCACCAAAACACGCCAATCGTGGGGCGAGAATCAACACGGCAACATTTTAAATTATTAGTTATGGAAAGAACTCATGAGCTCAAGGATGCATTGCTGAACAACTGGAATGTACCAAGTAGACGATTTGCAATTTCTCGGGAGTATTGTCTCGATCGACCGTGGAACCGAACTTGACATACAGTGTACTCTCGATTTTTGCAAACCTTGATACCTATTTGCACCAAATCCAAAAAAAGTTCTCGATTTTCACAGCTTTGTAATTGTATGTCACGAAATACATATATGTGTGTACATACATATGTGTGTATACGCCTTACTATGCAATGTTGCAGTGAAGAGCAAACTCTTGACGACATTATAAATCGTCTAGACGCAGTGCCGTTACTACGACGCGTGTACATTTTTTTTTAATACAATGTAAAGTACATATTACGTAATTTTATTCATGCGTCACAGAGTATATTGCATAAGCCTTTTAAAAGTGTTTTCATTTTCTGTTCGATTAATGCCACTTTTTTGATTTTTGCAAAAGGGTTGTGTTTTCATTAGTTGCAAAAATCAAGAGTGTACTGTCATCAACCGAATCGGCAAAGCAAAGCAAAGTGAACATCCAGTATGCTGTCCAAAATATGGTATGTCCGAAAACACCAAGCAACAACTGTTTCGCTCCAAAGTTTAGTCCTTGCGGTTTAATGGAAAGTGACCACTACTATCGCGAAATAGCTGCGTTCATTAATAGGTGCCTACGAAACTTCCTAAGACTTTTCTGGACCAACTATATCTCCAATCAATGTCATTGTTGTGTTTGAGAAGTTAAGTGAAGTAGGTAGTTTCTTAGCAAAGAGAGATTTTGTTAAGTTTATACCACGAGACCGTTCGAATTGCTTCAAGCCTTTCCAACCTTCATAGATTCCTGTAAATTAACAAAATTAAAAAAACTACATTTCTTGTGCAACATTTTACGGATGCTATACATTCTTGGTAAACGATAACCCTTCTGCAAGAATTGTGCCGCAAACAATGACCGACCCAAGAATTGTCAATCAATTGGTCACACGATGCCGTATCGTATCCATAAGAATTACTCAACAATGCAGCTCAATTGGAACGATACCTTTCCGGAGACAAGTTCCAACCATAAATTTTCCCACATTTTATCTCCGATTATCCCTAACTGCATCAAATCCGACAAAAAAATTTCCAAAAATAAATTCCTCATTTCGCCAGAATACCGGCGAATGTTATTCCCGTACCAAAACATAATAAAAGAACCACCAGTCCCAAATCTCGTCCCTGTCAGTCCATCATTTCGCTGTCCCTCACGAGGCTGTGTACACAAAAATATAATTCACATAAAATTATTACTGCTGACAGCAAAAAACAACGTCAACAACACAAAAAACAATCAGGAAATGCGCACACTGGTCTGGTTCGAGGCTTTTTTTTCAACTGCTCCTCAGCGGCCTCAGTGGCGGCAAAAGCTTTTTCATTTCATGACATTTCTTAATCATTATTTAATCCACTTTTTTCGTAGCCACGACATCCAGCCAAAGCGAATTGGACGCGCGGACACAAAGCGTATCCCCAATACACACCGATTCCCTATCAAGATGCAGCCGCAAGATATCCCACTGCGGAGGGACACACCGAGACCAGAAATCCACTTTTTCATCGCTGAATTCCACCACACACCAGAACACCTAGAATGGTTTTTGCGCACAACAACAAGAGAAAGAAAATAATAAGGACCAAGGTGGAAAATCAATGCGGTTCCTTTTGTGTGCACGTCGTCGTCATCGTCGTCTGCATCGTCGGAGCTGGGAGCTATCGTTGGACGACAGATTTGGATAAGCCCAGACCCCAAAAAGGCGCTCCACCAAGTCTCTTGCTTGCACCACATGATGGTGTTCCTTCCTAATACAGGTGCAAGGAGCGAGCGCGAGCACTCAAAACACGTGACAATATTGAACAATTTCACGGGCGGGAAACCTGCAAAACCACATCGCCGATTGACACCCTAATCAGATCGAAGGAATGAGAAGTGTTTGTTCCTGCTCGGAAGACGGATGAGCTACGGGTAGCTCCTTGCGGACGAGTGTGCTTGGAATTTGAAATGAGGCCACAAGCAAACCAGAAATCTATAATGCACTAGTCTCGGGTTTATAGCTAAATTGTTTGTTGGATTATAATGATAGATAATTAAATTCTGGAGTGCACCAGGAGATAGGGAGTAAAAATGTTTACTCAACAAACATGCAGGATATTTTGAGGTAAAAAAAAAAAAAAATGTCAAAGTCCACCAAAAATGAACGTCCCGGCATCAATTGCGAAACCATTAACGCTGGGTATACAAAAGATTCACAATCTGCAAGAAAAGGTCATCAGTGATGCTGTACAGTGGAGTCGAAGGAGTTGAAGATGGTGAAATAGGTTCTCAGACTTCTTCTGCGATGCGAGAAGAAGAGGTACGTAGGCTTTATTTTTAGCATTTGCAAAAACTGCTGCCATCTATTTGAGCTTTAGGGAGGCAATTTTAGCTATCACTATATAGTTGGTGTCCTAACTTATCTGAGGCCAATTGTCCTGGTTTTAAACAAATATTTAACAGGAGACCATAAGTAAAATAAATAAATATTTTTGCACAACAGCTATAAGTGCCTAATGGACTATACCTCACATATGCGGGACTAAAGCTTAGAATTTGGTTGCGGTTTCATGACCCAAATAAAGGAGATACATATGTACATATATATCCATAATATAACAGGTCAAAATTCAAAATCTTTATAAAAAAAGCGGGTAAGGTCTGGGTAGCATAACATCAAACAACATTTCTCTTTTTTATTTATGACTCTCTGCCGTCGCCTTCAATTATATAACATGTGGGCTAAAATAAAGCCCCAAATCGGTCTTAACTTTTGTTAATGACGGGTTAACGGGTGTGGACTAGTGTCTAAGCTAGCTCCCTTCGGACTGCCATAGTAACTTCGCGGATGGATGGAAAACTTCCTCCAGGACCGATCAATTCGAGTTGTGATTGATGACGTACCTTCCGATACATTTGCTGTAAAGTGGGTCTAACTTAAGGATGTTTCAAACTTTTTTCTTCTCCTCACTAGTGGTCTACTAAAGTTGACAAACAATAAGAAATTTAGTGTCGCTGACTACAGCACCAATTTTTTTTTGTTTTTTTTTTTTTATAATTTTGCACGCACTCAATGGGGTTATGAATACCCTTGACATGTTAACACACAGTGCGGGCGTAGGAAAGGTAGATAGAGAGAGAAAGTGAGAGAGAGAGAGAGGGAGAGAGAGGGAGAGAGAGAGAGAGAGAGAGAGAGAGATAGAGAGAGAGACAAATTTTGGTATAGGGGTTTTTGAAGCTCAGTTGTTTGTGCTTCAGAGAAACTTCGGGGGTTGTCGTCCAGATAACTGGGGACATTTTTGTTACTTTTTGCCTTTGCTTCTGATTCACTGTATATTTTTCCTCGATAACCGATGTCATAGGCGAACTATCATAAGCAGAGCGATCAATTTTTCTAGCCATATGACCAAGCTACTGCCTTCGCAGTAGTGTTCACACAAGCTTTCGTAATTTATCTGACTTACTTTACATATATATTTCATGAGAAATAAAGAAATGCTTGCTGACGTCAGGATTTGAACCATTAGCGTGGCAATTGACGACGTTACCACTACACTATTGCCACCCGTATAAAAGCCTATTACTCGAACAACACGCTTGTGAGTGCGCACACCTTACATAGTAAGAGAGGCAAAGGAATTTATATGCAAAATCTCATCTGGATCCCGGAAAATTTTCTGATTCGATCGCGTCAATCCGATCTGCGTTTATATCGTTCTTGAACCGAAGCCGAATTCAATCCGACATGTAAACGTAGTAATCGACATCGATCTAAATTCATAGCTGCTTTATGAGCATGCGCTACTCATTATTTTTTCTCTTATACATCTACTCATGCATACGCAAACTCACACTCAAATTTACACGGTTCTGTCCTTTTTGAAATGCAAATAAACATAAAAAAAGAGATGTAAGACTATCGAACTTTACCAATTGTTAATTGGAAAACCGTCTTGGCATTGAAGAATGAAAACCCTATTTAAGATTAACTGAAAGTAAAGTGAGATGTACTCCATTAAAAGATTTTGTAAAATCTGTGTAGAGTATGAACATCAACTTATAAATTTTTTTTTTTTTTTTTTGCCGAGAGTAGGTGAAAAATCTTCTAAAGACACCATAAGGCCCGACCGAGCGTGCTTATGGTAGTGTGAGATTTTTACTCACTAAAAAAACAACTCTCTTCAAAAGTAATACTACAACTAAGCCGACGCTTATCCAGCAGTTTTATTTTCGCTTACGATACACGTGATTTTTGGGAAAAAAACAAAAAAATGTTCGTACGAACATAAAAGAAATGTAGAACTTTAGGCAGGTTAAATTCCAATGATAGTTCCTTTTTCGCGACCGGCATATACTATGACGCGAGGTCAAAAGGTTTTATCCTTTGCAGACGACGAATTGAATTATTCGCGTCAAGTAGTTGAATGACGGTACGGTTACAATGGCCGTGAACACGATCTTTTTGTTTACGCGCAAATTTTGTTATCTCTTCGACGACGCTAGGAATTCCCAGATCTCGATGAATATCTTCGTTACGTACATACCACGGTGCGTTGACGATCATTCTAAGAACTTTATTTTCAAAAGTTTGTATGATGTTTCTATTGCTTTTCTTGGTACAACCCCATAGTTGTATACCATACGTCCACACTGGCTTTAGCACTTGCTTATGGATAAGCAGTTTGTTATGTAGGCTCAACTTCGAATGTTTTCCGAGTAGCCAGTACATTTGTCGGTATTTGTTTTCTAGCTCGTCGCGTTTCTGTTTTACGTGGGATTTCCATTTAAGCTTAACATCTAGAGTCATTCCTAGATATTTTGCTTCGTTCGCATACGGTATTTGAGCCGAGTTTAGATATAGATACTTTTTTTATAGGTTGACGTGAGTGGATTTGCTTTCGTTCAGCACAATACACCAAGAATTCGTCCAAGCGTGGACTTTATTAATAGCATGTTGCAGCTTTCCAGTTGCTGCTTCAATAGTTTCGCCCGTGGTCAATATCGACGTATCGTCCGCAAACGTGGCGACGACACAGTTTCTTTCCTGCGGGATATCACGCGTGTACAGTACATATAGAAGCGGGCCATGGACACTTCCTTGTCCAACTCCGGCCGCAATCTCCTTCAAGTCATAGTAATCATTTCTGTGCTTAACACGAAAGAGTCTCTCGATGAGATACGATAGTAGGATTAGAAAGAGTTGCCGTGGCAGTAGTCGTTGCAATTTATACTCCAAGCCTTCGTGCCAAACCTTATCGAAAGCTTGTGAGACGTCAAGAAATACACCACAACAAATCTTTTCTTCCAGAGCTTTCTCAATCACGTCAGTTACTTTGTGGACTTGGTCAATTGTAGAATGTTTAATTCTAAATCCAAACTGATGGTCAGGAATGAGACGTCTTTCGTCAATTACGGGCTGTGTTCGGAAAGAAGTTTTTCAAATATTTTTGAGATAACCGGCAATAGGGAAATAGGCCGATATGATTTCTTCTCATTTAGCGGTTTGCCTGGTTTCGGGACCATCATAATCTCGGCGACTTTCCATTGCCTCGGAACATAAAGCAATCTGAACGAAGCGTTGATCAAATAGAGCAGTTTGATAATAGCTTTATTCGGCAATTCCTCGACTACCTGCGCCGTTATCAAGTCGTAACCCGGAGCTTTTTTTGTCTTTAAATTTTTAATCACTTCCCTCAGTTCAATCAATGCAACTTTTTTTAATTTAAAGTTGTCAGATGTCGTGACTGGGGAATCGGGCGTTAACGAAGGACCGTCGAACGGCTTAAACGTTTCTTCTAAGTGCAAAGCAAAAAGTTCTGCCTTTTCTTTATCGCTCTTGGTCTAGTTTCCATCGATTTTCCGAATTGGTGGTGCTTGCATTTGAGGTTTCCGGATGCCTTTTAGCGCTTTCCAAAGCGAATAATTTGATTCTCCTTCACCGGAGAGATTTTCAAGATAGGTCGCTATCGCGAATGCTATCTCTAAGCATAGTCGGTTAAGGACCGTTTTATGCTGCGGTGCACGAGTGATTTGCCACTTCTTTCGTGCTTTTCGTTTCTCCCTCACCAGTTCAATGATTTCTCTGGGATACTTTTCGTTGCGGTTTATCTTATAGCTTCTAGAAGGAGTGTTTCTCCATGCCACTCTTTGAATTTCTTCCACGAAACGATCAATTTCGTCCTCTAGTTCACAAGGCGTTCTAAGTGATACATTTAAGGCGATATTTGTTTCGCAATCATTTCAAAAGCCCTCCCAGTTTGTTCTATTGCTAGTGAGTCTTGGAGGTCATTTTTTCTTGATCAGCGCTTCTCCAAGTAATAAAATTACCGGCGAGTGGTCAGAAGAGAGATCAAAACATTCTTTGACTCTAATAAACTTCTTGTAATTGCCTTTTCTAACAAAAAAATCGATAAGATCGGGAATTTTTGGCCAGTTGGCCAATAGGTCGGTTTTCTTGTCGAATAAAAACAACAACCGAATTCATATGCCACTTCGTAGAGAATTTTTCCTTTAGAAGATGTACATCTGGAACCCCAGAAGGTGTGCTTCGCATTGAAATCTCCACCAATAAGGAAATTTGAACCAAGGTCATTGAAGACACGAAAGTAGTCATCTTTTTCTAGTAAGCATCGCAGCGGACAGTAAACAGATGCTATATTGTAGCTCAGGTGTTTATTTTTAACCCTTACCGCGCACAACTGCAGTTTCTCCAGCTCTATGCTTATATCGGCCGAATGTTCGATGTTAGTTTTAATGAATAAGGACGAACCGCCCCGCGCTCTATGAGAAGGATGATAGACGTGATAACCAGCGTAGCCTCTTATCTTTACCTGCGATTCCCTTGTTAGATGTGTTTCGGAGATCAAACATATGTCGATACTTTCTCTTATTAGAAACATTTCTAATTCGTTAGATTTTTGTAAGAGTCCATTTGCATTCCATGTTACTATTTTAAGCAAAGCGTCCATATTTACTTAGATTTAGATATAAGGTTAGCCGTACAAAAGCTTTCGACGTTACTAAGACGTTCGAGAATCCGTTTGTTAACTTCACATTGTTCCTCGAACTTAGCGTAGATGCAGTTCAGAATTTCATTCAACGGATCAGAGGGTGGGCCGTCGTTTCGTTTGGTTGCTTTGACTGCAGCCTGAGAATACGTCAGACGTACGGGGTGCCCTGGCTTA
Source organism: Brachypalpus laphriformis (assembly GCA_945910035.1). Classification (NCBI taxonomy): domain Eukaryota; kingdom Metazoa; phylum Arthropoda; class Insecta; order Diptera; family Syrphidae; genus Brachypalpus; species Brachypalpus laphriformis. The sequence continues at coordinate 9,483,581 of OX246753.1, read as the reverse complement.
TTCGAGGTTATTTTTCGTGCTGCCTTTTTGGTGGACGACTTTGACGTACGTTTAATCGGCTCAGAAGGCTGGTTGACTGTTGTAAGAGTCTGCCCTGCTGATTCAAGCGTCCTTTCAGTCGGCTTAGTTGTTTGAACAATTGGTTTACGAGCCCGCTCAGTCTGCTTAGCAATACGTTTTATCAACTTAGGAGCCCGATCGACTGATTTTGTTCCCCGTACGATCGGCGTTGTAGATTTTTTCCGTCGCATCTGTAATTCCTTAGCGACTTCGCAACCGCGATAATTTGCAAGTTGCTTTTTCATTTGTGCTCAAACTGCAATTTTCCGAAGAGTGTTTTCCAGCGCACTTAACGCAGCGCGGCTCTTTCCGACAGTACGCCAGTGTATGATTAAACTCTTGGCAACGCTTACATTGAGGGATGGTCTTCGTGTTGACACGTAGCGGCTCGATTTGAACGACCATACTCATGATTGAACGAATGTTATATATCTTTTCCTGGCTTTCCGTTTTATCGAATGACAGCACAAAAAGCGGAAGTTTACGTTTCACTATAGGTTCTTCTCCACGCTCGGGTCGTTTTCTCTCCTTTTTTAAAAGGTTCACGGCGTCGAGAATGTTATAACCTCTATCGCGTAAGTCACCTATAACGTCTTCTTTAGCGCATGATGGATGAAGTCCCCTAGCTACAACCCTCAAGGGTCTCTCAGACTTGTTTTCGTAAGTATGCCATTGAATTTTTTCATTATTAAGCTTTTGAGATACAGTCCGATAGCTCTCAGCGTCATTTACCTTGATTTTCCATGCATCGTTTCGCAAGGAAGTTATTTTGAATTTAGTAGCGATCGTTGTTTTTAAAATTTTCCTTAAAGAATTGTAGTCCGCAACACCTGTAATATTTATTATTATTCTTATCAGATTTTGGTTGCGCTTTCCGATTAGGTTCGTGTTGTGGAACAATCTCGGGCGATGAGCCGGCCTTGCGTTTTTTAGATGGTCTTCGTTTAAGTATCCAGTCCGTTTCGCGAGCGAGTTCTTCTTCGTCCGTACTGTAGTGATGGCTACCCGGAGAAGGCTCACTATGAGTAACCGTATGAGTTTTTAAAGACTCGTTTTGAAGCAAAGAAACTTTATTCTCTGATTCAAGTTTCTCAACTTTGCTTTTGAGCTCCCGACAAAACAGCTCCATTTCGTCGAGCCTCTTACGGAGCACGGCGTTTTCCTTTTTCAGAGTACTCTTTTCCAAGGTTTGCGTTTCCCGAATTAACACATCCGGGTTTGCGAGACTTTCATTTTGCGCTTTAGGAGAAGTCTTTTGAGGCGGAGATCTTTGTAGCCTTGAGCTTTTCCTAAATGGGCTTATTAAATTTTGGTTTGTTGTGTTCATTGCATAAAATTTTAGTACCGTAATCTAAAGAAAGATGGCAGGTTGGCATTTTAGTCTCCTTTTTCGACAGGCATGCCTACCGTGGGTATATTCTGACCCCTAACCCACAGGGGGGATCAACTTATAAAATGAAAAAAAAAAAAAAAAAAAAATGCCAACAACATGCGCTGTTCCAAAGCGGTCCTCCATCTAATAACTATCCCCGCCTGACACTGTTTGATTTCGGTGATCGGACGAGCGTGGTTGATCGTTTCATGTTTGGTTTTTGTGTCGTGGTCATTCCGATTCAGTAGTCTCGCTAAAGAAGTTTCACTTAAAAAAATACAGCTTTTGCGGGTTAAGGCCATTAGAGTCTTGAATGGCAAAGAGGATATTTAATTACGTTCTCTGCATCTACTACTTTCTTTGTTTCAATTAAGAACTAGCCACGGTTCCACGGCACAGTGCGATTCGCACTATTAATGACGCACAATTAAAAGTAATTGAATGGACAGCAGAAAAGTTCAATTTTCTGCAAAACATCCTCCGGCCTCTGGACGAAATGATCCGATGAACACAATGAGACGACACTCATTGAAGTAACAGAAGTTGGCACAGTGTACTACCGAGTGATGATGTGCATAACTGAACCGCCATAAACCACCTTGAGGCCCATTAAACAACTCTCTCAGTTCCGTTTACTGGGTTCTGAAAGATAAATCCGCCTGTGACCCAGAAAGTGTTGCACAGCATGAAAGGATAATGATAATGACACACAGCCAAGGATAAACTCTGCATATACCCAGCCACTGCAACGTCATTACCACCCAACATGCAATTAGGGCTATAATCGATTTTTGGCGTATAAGGAAGAAGGCTGTTCCCCCCCCCCCCGTCTTTCCTTTCAACCCCTTATTCCACTTTTGTCGAGTCATACGTGCATACACGTATGTGAATAAATGAACCCGAGTGGATGAATGTGTGCTGCTGCTTCCAAGGATGCTGAAAGGAAGAAAAACGAACGACTCGAGGTAATCACTTCACCTTGCTCCTCGTACCAAGGTGCTTGACTTCAGGTCAATAGCAAGGCGAGTGCGGGCGCTTACCCCTTCTTTTTTCTCTCTCCTTCTTTCGTTCGTTCGCTCTCATTTCCCCCGATGACATTTAATGACATTTTGCATGCCTTTGAGGTTACTACTTCAACGTACGCCCGCAACGTATCTACAGCTCCACCCAACACAGGTGCCCTCTGCACTTTTTCGAATCGCGTTATCGGGTGATTGAATTGAATTGCGGAATTAAATTCCCAGAAAATTAAATATCTGTACCTTGAAGGAGGAAGCCAAGGAGGAGTAAAGAGCAGAAAAAAAAAGGAAATAAACTGCACTACTTACTACTGCTCTAGAAACGAATTCATTCGAGCATCTCAATTGAAACGGGAGACGAAATGGCAGAGAAAAACTGGAGCACATCGCTTTCTTCCGTTCCACAGATAATTGTGGAAAATCGTTCCTGGAGGCCATAGAGCCAGGCCAGCATCTTCTTTGTTGCCAGCACGAACGGGAGAAGACGAGGCAGAAAAAAGGCGAACCAAACGTACAATCAACATCGGCTCAATTAAAGATGAAATCAAAGTAAACTGGGACGTAGAATTCTATAATTAAAATATCTCTCTCTGTACAAAGAATAGGTATCTGTATCTTAGAATCTGTTATGTATAGTTAGGTGAACTACGCTGAAGATGGATGCTGGAGACAATGGAGTGACCTTGTTAGATGATTGATTGTGCAGGTTGCTGCCAATTTGTGTGATTGCATGGAGTTGCAGGCTTCTAACTGCAACTGCAGCGACTGGGTGTATCAGTTTCGTTTTTTGATGAAATTATATCGATGACGAGAAGTAATGGGATTGATGCACTTGTTGTTAACGGGAACGCCATGGTCATGATGTGGATTAAGCTCAATAGCTGCCTTGAGGTAATAAATTATTTTCTTGTCGGAACTGAATAAGTGTTTAATGAGTGAACGATTCTTGGCGATACTGACATTTGTATCAATGCATTTGGATTCTAAGGATCATTCGATTGATTTTCTCGAAGCACATACCATTACCATAACAGTATACTATCAGCTTTGATGAATTAACGCTCATCTGCGTTTGAGAAAATACCGGTTCCACTTCTATCATCGGTGATGGTGTGAAAACAGTTATTTCTATTGATTTTCTCCTGTTCAGGACTGACTCAATTAGGTTAGTCAATGGCTCGTGCTTGCTAATAATGAGCCAGTAGTCATTTACTGACACAGTGCGGACGAAGTGCCGTTGACATGAATATATTCATTGCTTCCATCCCGCCTATTAAAAGCACTGGCCACACTTTTTCGATAGCTAAGAGAAGTAAGTCCTAAATGCTATGACTATTTCCGCTAACAATTCCATTAAGCTTGCCAACTGGAGTGTTCGACAAAGTGTTCCTACCTAACTACTCATGGGTATCTCTTAGAATAGAACTAAGTGAAAACTGGTCAAGGTTCTGTGAGGAAATGGAAAGCTCGGGTTGACATTTGCGTCAGTCGAACCATCGACGACTGGTATCACTCGCTCCTTAAAAAAATCGCATCTGTAACTTTGCAACTAAACAGTTACTAATTGGTCCACTTACAAAGAGACTGCAAATCTCTTTAAAAACTGATCAAATTCACGAAAAATAAGTAATTCAGAATTTTGTGTGTTCATTGAATCAAACGAAGCCCTGGCACACTGACGATCCCGGACCAAGGTATACTGGACATTTTGATGAGCGGAAATTTGCCTGGTTGTAGGGAGGTTTGCGGATATGATCCACGTACTCCGGATTTTATGTCGGGAATTGTTGCAAGCAAGGTACTTTCCCTGATAGCTTTAATCTCAGTCCCTCCATCCGCCTTCCAAATCATTATAGCGTACTCCAGGCGGATATAATAGCGATCAAAGAAGTCTTATCTTGGTTTAAGGAAAACGTGATATCTGCATCTTTTACAAAGCCAAATAGCAATTAAGTAACTAGAATATTTTTTTCTTAGTTCGGAAGTAGCTTTAGATTGCAGTTAGATAAGAAGCCACAGAAAAACGATGAGAACACTTTCAATCTCACCTGAGGGAGATATGACATAGCATTGTAAACTTGTAGCAACAATACTTACAGTCATAAAAAAACTGGTATCCTAATCTCGGTAGAATGCCATGAACCAGACACATAATTCGATTTATAATAACCAAATAATTTCTTATCCTGTACTTAGAATGTAACTACTAACAATTACCAATCTACTCAGAGCAAACTTCAATAACCACCACGCAAGCTTAAAGTAAATTTAGACCGTTTCTCCAACCTGAAATGAGTTCAAATTAAATTTAAACTGTAACTCCTTAAGCCTCTGACTTCCAACCATTGTCCTTTTCATTTTATCGGTCCTTAGCATTATTAAGCGTCACTTCCATATTTTTTGGTGTGCCCAACGAATCTGAAAACGTTTCCTGACCAACGCCCTGTAGCATTGGGACCAAGTTTCTTACCACCGAGTGGCGGCAACCGATACTTCACTGAAGAGTAAAATTCCTTCTCGACGTTTCTTGGTTCTCCCTTAAATTCACCTTCTTATAACAAAAACAAAAGAGGGAAAAGAAAACTCCTTATTTACTGGAACAATGACTTTGCCACGGTCTTACTTAAAAATAAATTCGATCCAACTCCTCAGGCCATTGCTGCTATCAAAAAAGCCTCTCGGCATTGAATGAAAAAAAAGAAGATTGTAATACCACAGAGAAACAACAAAAATGGCTTAAATCCACCCTCCTCATCATAAAAGGTACAAAACTTCTCCAGCATACAAAAAAGAAAAAAAGGACGACTGCAAAAAGTCGCAAGGACCATCATCGGTATGGTGGTGGTGATGGTTACCCAAAAAGGAACAAAAGTCCTATTCATCAAAACCATTGCCAAGCCTTTCCTTTTTCGAAAGGGTGCTTGTTTATTGCCGCTGGAATCATTTTCGAGTATACCTACCGCACTCGAACAAATCAGGATCCAGCAGGCGCGGCGGGATAGACACACCACCACACAGGACTTATGGCAAAAACAAAGAAATACCGTCGTCCTTCCCGAAAAAAAAACGAGCAATGAAAAAGTACCCCCAAAATCAACGTCAACAGTTCTTCCAGTCGAAGGATCTCGCAAGGATTTGCATCACACGGCGCCACGGCAACACTGCACACAAGCCTCCACGTGTCGCTGCTGACAATGCAGCACATGTACAGCAGAGAAATAGAGAGAGAGATAGAGAGAGGTGCCTTGAGCTCAGTTTCAGTTTAGGTTATTTGTAACCGCCGTAATTTGGTTGGCTAAGTTGTGCCTTAGAGCCAAACCCGGGTCAGTCACCCCGTGCTGCATTCAGCAGAATTCCTGACTGTCAAAGAGCTCGGCACACTGCTTTCAACTTAATTGCAAGAATAATTGGAATTTCATCAGAGGGGTGCGAACGATGAACGGATTAGACCTCCGTGGGTGGGGAGGGTGGTGGTGCTGCGATAGTCCTTTTTATTTCATTCCGTACCATAAAACGGTTTTCGGGGGAAACAAACGAAAAAGAATCCTTTTATCCTCTGGAATACATTTACTTTTATTAGTCGGCCATAAAATCTCGCATTTTTAGGGCGAAATAATAAAATTTCCCTTTCCGACGAAGCTCGGCGAGCTTGGGACGAGCTAGAGTGCGGTATTCGAAGTGGATTCGTTCATAAAATCGAAGGCGCTCTCAATTTTAACGAACCTCTAGTAATCCCCCCGGGAATTCATATAGAAGTGGAGGCCGACATAAATATCCACTCAAGACAGGAGTAGAGAGCCTCCTGCCCCCGGAAGAGTTTTCGTAAACACTTTTATGTGCATCCATCCTCCATCCCCCAAAACATCCCCTAATGGAGTCCGTTTTCGGATGGCCGAACCGGTGGGTGGACGCATTTCAAAACGCATTACAGTATGTGACCTCCGATGTCCACTCAACATAAATCCAGGAAACGGATTTCCATTCATTTCGTCAACAACAACATGGCGGCGGTGACGGTGGAGTAGAGCCTCTTGGTCCCGTTGTATGTGTGGTTTTTCGGGTGACAAGGACGGGGGGGATCATTTGAGGAAAGTGCTCATAAAATCCGATTGCTGGTAGATTGTCTTCCATTTCTTTTTTGTGCCGAGGCAAGCGCACACATTGTGTCCACCATGCAGCAGCACCAGCACACTCATCTTCTTTTGGGAAACAACAGAGACCGGCTTCGGCGGAGTCCATGGAGTTAAAGCTGCGTTACACATTTGTACGGAGAAATGTGGTGGACTGGACATTTCTGACATTGTACACGTGGTTTATGATCGTCGTACGTTGAAGTCATGTTGCAGTCATGCACACATACAGTCAGAGAGGACACATAATGTTCCAGTTTGTCGCAGTTGCTTCCTGTGGGCGGTGTGGTGGTGAACGGGACATCATGGTATCAAATATCGGAATGGGGAACTGGACAAAAATGACATTTTGCATGGGCAGCCATAAATATTGCATTTAATTAATTACGGCGGTTTTCGCAGTGCGTCCGGTTCTCTTCGGTCTATGGTCCGTTTCGGGTCCTGTCTGCCGATCCGTCATGTTTGTGGTAAATTATGTTGCAAATGTCGTGACGGGGCGCTCACTCGCAGAGTTTATTTTCGGGGTGACCGCCTGTGGAGTTCCTCGGTGCTCTGGTAATGTTCGGGGTGTGAAAATAATCGCGTGCATTTTGTTTAAGTGACGCGGGCATATAGTTCGGCAGGGGGAAGTGTATGCAGGATCTGGTTAAAATTTGTGGTTAAATTGTCATAAATGTTGTAATTAATTTTCTGCTCGTGTCCTTGGAACCTATTGGTGGCGATTTTTATGGGAATCTATAAATTGGGCTTTTGTGGGGTGTCAGTATGTGTAAAATGGGCAAAAGCGGATTGATGTCCTTTGCAACTAATAAAGTAATTGAAATGTGTGATGGCACTAACTGTAGGCTGCCCTTATTAAGAGTGATATAAAGTAACTATTGGACTATATGTGATCTGGAGGTAGAGTTGGGTCTTGTCTCAAACTGAGGCAATGTATTCGATCACTTATGGTAGTGCATCTGTTTACATTAAGGCGTGTGGCTGTGAGGGTTGCGGGAACAATCGGCACCCGTTTACTAGATTATTCATACTTCCTGTATAGCTTAGCAAAATCTTCTACAAGAAGAGGAGAAATGTTTTTTTCGCCTCAAAACCCCACCATCATTAACACATAATTTGAACTCACCTTTGTAAATATTGGGCGAAAGAACTATCTCTGTGCAGCATCAGGATGCTTGAGAGAGTTGGGCAACGGTTTCAGTTCTCAGAGCTATCTCTATTGAAGTGCACTTTGCGGGATGTTATAAGTCAGATCGGCTTCGAATTTCAGGAAAGAGAAGCAAACAGTATGGATGAAACAGAGTCGGAAAGACAGTGCCATCGAATCGGTGGAAAACGTGACAATCGCGTTTTATTCTCACAGGTGCTACTGCATAATACAAGATCTGAAGCAACGGAGACTAAAGCTATTAACAAAACGAGAAAATAGTAGTCCACGTACCCGAATTTTATTCAATAACTGCAACTGAATCGTGGGTGTAACAATTTAATTGTCATAATCAGATGCATCACTTGATGACTGCGAGATGCTCTACCAGATTTCACAGGAGATGAACCCTTCCCAAGCTAACCAATGTCATCACCGTGTGCGGTGTAATGAGAAGGTTAGGTTAAGTTAATGAACTGGCTGTGCACTGAAATATAGGCTTAACTCGATCTCAGTCGATCCATTGTGTTCTCTAGTTGGCGTTTCAGTGGCCTTGTTAACAGTGAGTGCTGTGAGGTCTACATGACATCCACAACCTTTTGTACAATCCTGAAGGTACCCTGTGCTCTGAGTTTCAAATATGTTGAGGACAATCAGGAATTTTCGGTGATCCATTCATTAAAAAAAGAAAAGCGTACATAATTTCGTGAATTGCATTAGCTTTCAACTGGAGGTTACAGGTTACATGAATGTCCACGAACTCAACAGTTTCCGTGGCACCTGGTTTACCATCATCTTCAGAAGAAAAAAAAACCACAATTTCATGCAGTAATCATTAAGGATATAATCTTTCTTCACTAATTCTTCAAACGAGGTTAACCACTATACTCCCTCCACCTGCAAATTATAGTCACTCTTTAATAATCACTTGCGTTGTTGCAGGCACAACCACCACCACTACTAGCACCACGACCCACACCCAGTTCACTCCAATTACATGTCATTTATTATCCGTAATCAGCACGGAATCTCCATAATTATCCATACCAACCTGGATGCAGGAAATTTTCATTTTAATTCAGAGCGAAGCGCTCGGGATTAATAACGAGATACCAGCAGCGCCACCGTCACCACCAAACAATGCGCCAGTTTGTGAACCGAAATTCTTGCTACCACCGCCGTACATCATCATTAGACGACTGGCCCTCTTCACCACCTTTGTCACCGCGCGGTACATTTTTTTCACATGGTCATCGCCTTCATCGTCGTCGTCGTCGTAGTCGTAGTCATCGTCCTCGACGTCGACTTCATTGTCGTTATTATCGTCATCAGCATCAACATCTAAGCCTCGTCTCTCTATGGTTGCCGATAGCATCTTCAGCTATTAGGAGTACATATTTTTTAAACATAATTTCGCAATCGAGGCAGAGCCTTATAATCAGGGCAACAGAGGCGGGCTGCAGGTACACTGACCCGCCCCGCTCCGCACCGCACCGCACCGCTCTATCCATCGTTATTATAGACCAATCTAGAGAAGTTTCTCTGCTACCCAAGTAACAGCCATAAATTTCCACAGAGACGAAACTTCGTTATGCGGGGTTGCAGCAGTTGGCAACTGAGTGATCCGCGTGAGATACGAAGAGACACGACAACACACAGTGGTGTACAAAATAAGGGATTAGCAGAGGATTCTTCTCAGTGCGGGTGGTGGGCAGAACGTATCCTGAGGGCAAATCTTCGGGGACATTTATGTTAATCAACTGTCATACTAAGACCATAATTACTCCTGAGAAAAACGTTTCGGATTTACCTCACGTTTCATGTATAAATTCTTCCTCTTCTTCTTCGCTCCTTTTATACTTCGTCGTTCTCGTTCAAGTATCTGGAGAGGTACATGTAGATTGATTGTTGGGATAATATCGGCATCGCGTTTCTTCTACTGCACTAGATCATGAAACGGCCGGCGAGGGTTTGTCAGTTTGTCTTAATTAAAGCCGAGCTGAGTGTATCTTTAAGTTGAATGGTGGACAAGTATCTCTCCAAACACAATACCTACACCACACCAGGACCACCGAGAGGTTATGACTGCTCGACTGACAATGGTGTTGGTAGTGTTGAATGCTCTAATGGTGGTCGAACTTTTAAGCTCTCTGTCCATTCCATTTAGTGAGACGTTAAATGCCCACTTTGGAAAGCAATTAAGCTCCCTAAGACATTTTAGGATGCTTCACTGGGATAATGCGAAAATCGGCAAAGCCCCATTACAGCTGAAATTGCATTAGGCGGGCCAGCAAATACCACTGTGATGGGCATCAACAACGCTTCGATTGACTTTACAGCATCAGCAGCCGCTCTTACTTTGAACAGATAGGCCATCCAGTACGGTGGTGGTGGGGGTAGTAGGCTTCCGAGCAATTCTAGCACATAATGCAACCTTAATGAGGCGTTATGAGCCATTTAATTGCAAAAGGAGATTGCAAACAGAATGTGTGTGTGTACATATGCAAGTCCTGTAAGGGTGGTTAGCGTTAAGTCTCCGCAGCTATACGTATAGTTTGTTTTGTCATTAATGACTTACATGTTTAGATAAGATATTTATGCAATGAGAAGGGAGGGGAGGTTGTGTGCAACAGTTTGTCAAGTGTAAATCGGTTTAGATGGGTTTCTTTCAAAGGATATTTAAGTGTTGAAGTCGAGTGGAGCTTTAAGGCGATGTTGAATTGGGTAATAGGGGAAGAAATAATCGCCTGTTACAATATTGTTGGGCATGGTAGGCGACTAACAAAGGCCTCATACAAGAAGCATCTCGCGATAGGTATTGACCGCTAAATAACGAGAAAGAGCCACTGCAGCCGAACAACTTACAGCTCTGTTAGTAGGTACTACTTCCACCTCCTCGTGGTGCCATCTGGGAATTTCTCTGGAATTGCGAACGGAAAAGGACGAATGGCGAGCCTCCTGTGCCACAAAACAGGATACGTGTCTGTTGGTCTATGGTCCAACGAGCCGCAACGGTAAAAAAACCCAATTGCTCCGAAATGGACAACAACGCTTTGGATACGGATGGCCAAGATATAGCCAAGATAACACAGGGGAACAAAAATCTTTCTTCCATGGTTTTTATATCCTGATGGAACCATTCTCCCTATTCTTCACTGTAATCATGCAGGTTGCTTGAAAATCTATCCAAATGACTATACAGGTAATGTAATTTGATACTCATATTGGCTCCGAGTTTTTCACAAGCAATTTGGAGACTATTTCGGAATAATTTGCCGCTTTGTAGTTCCCCAAAAAGTTTTTGACAACAGATACGAAGCTTGTGGATGTTCCCAATTCAATCTGCTTCATGTGATTTGTAAAATCGTCATTGTTTGCAAGACTACGGATTTGTGGTCCATCAAACATGCCTGCTTTTAATTTTTCCGTACTGAGGCCAGGAAACGATTGGCAAATATATTTGAATCGGTGAGTAGAAGAACAGTACAAGACCTAAAAATTTAATTTTGGGCTAAAATAGGCAAAATTCTCTACGTACGTAAACCTGCCAATCCGCAAAATAACAGTATATTTGGGAGTGTATACAAAAATGGACTACGTTTTTCGCTGATTGTATGGAAGCACGGTTAGTTATTTCTGTTTTTCTCAAAAGCGATATTTTGTACATGTACTGTTCTTCCAGTCACCAATTTATTTCAAGCAATCACCATTCTTGTCCAAGGCTTTTAGAAACTGTTTTTTAAGCCCAAGTTTTATATGAAGTTGCGTAAAATGATGTTTTTCTCAAGACATCAATGATATATGAACGATGTTAGCTTTTACCACATTCATATCTATTTTCGACGGCTTCTTTTATAAAATCATTTATACCATATTTCTTCGTTGTTTTTCTTGACATAATTTTAATTATATTTTTTATGATTCAGTTTTTCATGAGAACTAGAGTCTATTCGAATAAAATCAATGCACTCACAGTATTTAATAACCTTATTGAATCCGAAAACTACGGCCGCAGAAAAAAAATAGTCTTTTTTCCCTGTGTAATTGCTAGAATCATATAACAACGCATAAATGAACATTTAGATTCAACTCTCGACGTCGAACAGTCAGATTTTCGTGCTGAATCCTCCTGCATCGACCACATAAACACCTTACGGATCATAATAGAGTCGAGTGTAAGTCTCCGCTACATCAACTGTTTATCGACTTTGAGAAGGATTTCGACAGCTTGACAGGAGAAGCATCCCAGAAAAACGCACAGCTATTATCAAGGCTACATACGAGGGAAATTAGTGTCATATCTCACGCAACGGTAAGGTGTCGGAGGATTTTTAAGTCCAAAGTGGAGTATGTTAGGGGTGCATACTGTCACCGCTGCTGTTCTTGGTGGTCATCAGCGATGTACTCCGTGCACCAGTGATAGAATGGACTATGACAACTTATCTTAAACACCTCGACTACGCCGACGATGTTTGCCTACTTTCACATCGGATAATGTACCTTCATCTGATGGCCCAAAATCTAGAAGCTGAGGCAAAAAAATTGGGGCCTCAAATAAACACAGCCAAAACAAAAGCCCTGAGCACTTCTAAGCCTACGTTCACATGCAGTTATTTTTTCCGTATACCGTATTTAAGATTTTCCCGAATTTAGTAGTGGCAGTGAGTATTGTAGGAAATTGTTCACACGGAGCTTATGCTATGAAATCTCGTATTGGAGAAATTTATTTTCCCGTACTTTTTTTTTTTTTTATAATTTGCGGGCACTCAAAGGGCTATGAATACCTTTAACATATTTACACATAGTGCGGGCGTTGGAACGGATAGATAGAGAGAGAAAGATTTTGGTGTAGTGGTTCTTAAAACTCAGATAAACAACTGAGATTCGAGATTCGAGAAATCTCGCATTCATTCTCAAATACGTGGCGCAGTGGCGCTTAAGTTTATATTATGTCGTTCACACGAATTAATTTTTTTCTCGAATTCGTTGAGTAGTCGATGCTCTGGTAGTTGGGGGTTGGACAGAATTTCGAAAAACGTAGTCCCGAAAACCCAAAATCCCAAAAATCCAAAATCTTGAAAACCCAAAACCCCGAAAATCAAAAATCCTGAAAATCCAAAATCCCGAAAGGCCAACATCCCGAAAATTACGATAACGGCTCGTGACAATGGTCTGTTGGGATTTTTTTTATAACATGTGAGTTGTTGTATAGTATTGTACTCAGGCGTGATTTGTACAAGGATTCTTTTCGCTGCTCGTACTCCCAGTAAAATGTGCCCTTGTATTTTTTGTTGAGATGGTAAGTATGTTTGTTTGTTTTTACGATGGATACGTTAATTTTTACTTCTAGACGGAGAGCTGGTGAATTTTTTTTATGATTATTTTGTCAACAAAATTTCACTTATTTTTTGGTTGTCGTGTTCGGATACATCACGGATGTGAAATTCTGGCGGACCTGGGCCGGGCGCTTTAGGGGCTACAGGGCCTCAAAGTTGCAAAAAATCTTGCAGAAAAAACTATAGCGTCAACTTTGAGTCCTTGTTTGATGCCAGAGCGATTGGGCGGTCGCAAACCCCTGCCAGAGTGCCCGAAACATGTAACAGAAACTCCAATTTTTAAGTTATTTCGTCACCACTTAAATTTTGGTATATCATCTAGTATATGTTGGTGAATTTATAACTGAAATGCCAGAGCGAAATTCCGGTCGCAACACCTTGCCAGAGCGCGTCAAAGCGCATTGTGCGTGAGGGGCCTTTTCAATGGTTTGTATAAGGAATTGTTACATATCTTCAAAAATATGTAAATAATTAAAAATTGTTCAACTGATTCTGAAAGATTATCCAAAGATCTTTAAGACCGTGTATTAAGTTTAGTCCTAACATTTATATTTTCGAAAATATTCGATTTTAAGACCCAACATTTCGAAATGAGCTAAATACTTTTTCTGCTCATGATGTTTCTACACTTAAAGTAACATAAGAGATTTTATTTTTTTGTTTTTATTTTCAGTAAGTCCAATCATTTGTTGTTAAATCTGCAATTTAGAAAAAAAAAGTCTTCACCATAAGTCAAAATACATTGCATTACTCACTTTAAGGTATGCGTAAATATGAGATGAGTTTATTGAGAAGTACAAATAAATTTTAAGGATTTCTCTGTTCAATTTGCAGCAGTTTTAATCTGTCTGTTAATACAATCATAATAAAACTATAAAATTAAAATTTATTTCAAGTAATAATTAACAAAATCGATTTTACGTCATTCTCCTTCGTTGAAGAGATTTCCTTTATCATTGGATTCTTCGTCACAAATTTTAAACCTGTACTTATATTGTAAAAGAGAGTTTTAATGACCCCAAAATTACCGAACTGCTTAGTTTTTATCTTGCGGAGCTACAAAAACCAATTGCAAGAAATGATTACCGCGAACGAATTCGAGAAGCAACTAAAAATCAGGCTTCCAGGTGCGGATTAAAAGAACTTTGTCTTTTTATTGTGATGATTTAGGTTAAGCCACGGTTGCAGTGCAGTTCAGCGGTAAAAGCACCTTATCAAGATTTATGCTTTCTGAAGAAATTGAAAGATTATAATCAGCCTTTCTAAATTGTTCTCAGAATTTGTAATATTTGATCGACGAGGTAGTCGTTTAATTTCTATTTGATGACACTGTGGGATCAGAATTAAAAAAAGAAGATGGTGACTAGATTTAATAAGGAAAGTCGTTCGCATTTGTGTCGGGGAAGAGTGAAAATCTACTTTTTCGCTTGAAAATCAATGAAATATTTCTTCAAGAAAGTCCATCTTCGTGGGAGAGCAATGCTTTCTATTTAGAACCCAAAAGGATGGTTCTTTCCCTTAAAGCAATAAATGATACAGCTTAAAGAGCTGTCAAGCTTGTGAAGGTATTTTTCGTCAAAGGCTGAGGTGGGCTGTCCGGCTCCAGGGTCAACCCAAAGAAATACCCTAAACTTTGGGAAAGATGTACAATACTTTATTTATAAAACGAAGTGATTCTATACAAACGTCGGTCAAATGGTAGTGCATGCGATCATATGAAAACACAAGCGTTTTCATTCAGCTGAGGCCTACCAACTCCTACTCTCAACCTCCACGCGGTGACAGCCGGGTGCCTAGTAGCTTAATCCAAGAAATGGGTTACCAACCCCGTTTGGCGGATTCTTGGTGGCAGCAGATGAGAGAGGGGGTAAGAGTGCTTGAGCACTTCTTCCTGTTCCAGGCGGCAGCGGACGAATTCCCTAGATGGAGTCAACGGTGGCGTCTATAGTTCCAGTAAGGTTGAATTTAGTGAATACCTTGCGCGAGCTGCTTCGACGTATTCGGATCGCAGGTCGGTAAGGAATTTCAATGTTGTTCAGGACATTGGAATAGAGATGGTGGCAGAGGAGCCCTTAATGGGCCAACGGTAGCGCTCATACTCTCGTAGTGGACTACTGGCACCGGTGTACCCGGCCCCTCGTCCTAGGAGAATAACAAAAGAACTGGCCCTCCAGGTTGAGGTTTGTGCCGTCGGGGTAACTTCCCTACCACGTTAAAAACATATGGTTCCGAAACACCCAAAAGCCTCGGATAAGGATGACTCAACTAATGACTCAACTACTACGGTGATTGCTACAGAGGCAACAGGCAACGCTTATTCGGATGCGGATTTGTCATACGCGGCAGACTTAGGCAAGAAGTCTTAAGCTTCCGACACGTGAGCGAGCGTATTATGACTATCCGGATCAAGGCTAAATTCGCTAACATAAGCCTAATATGTATTCATGCTCCCACGGAAGAAAAGAACCCTGCCACCAAAGAGTGTTTCTACGAGCTCCTCGACAAAACATACGAGCAATGTCCTAAATACGACGTTAAATTCGTATTGGGCGATTTTAACGCCAAAATAGGAAAGGAGGACGTCTTTGGTAGGGCAGTCGGTAAGCGTAGCCTACACGACACCACGTCTGATAACGGACTAAGGCAAATTGATTTAGCTGTGGAGCGAAATGCAACCATAGCAAGCACATGGTCTCCTCATATTGATATTCATAAGCAGACATGGCGGTCCAATGATCATGTAACGATCAACCAAATTTATCATATTACGGTCGACGCAAGGCATGCCTCCAGTATTCTGGATGTCCGGACCTTCCGATCGGCCAACATAGACTCGGATCATTACCTTGTTGTAGCCAAGGTACGAATGCGGATATCCCAATCTGAGCAACAAAGAAGAATCACTGTGAGAAAATTGAACGTCGAAAAGCTACAATCGCAAGAGACCGCTAGACTCTTCGCTGAACGCGTATCCCGAAATCTCTCAATCACCCCTATGCCGCCAGCATCAAGTGCCGAAGACCAGTGGCAAAGCTGCCAACATGCCATCAGAAACGCCGCGACTGATGTGCTGGGTCTCGCTCGCGCACCACCGCGAAACACCTGGTTTGACGAAGAATGCCGGCGAGTGCATGCAACAAAACAAGAGGCATACAAAGCGGCGCTGCAACGGAAGACGAGAGCTGCTCGTGAGCTCTACGAGCAAAAGAGACGGAAAGAACATCCCCTTCTCCAAAAGGAGAAGAAAGAGTATGAGAAGCGCGCGTTCGAGAATATCGAGAGTTTATACTCCAGGAGCAATGCACGGAAGTTTTACCAAAAGATAAAAAGAACTTGTCAGAGAAGCAATACCCGTACAGAAACCTGTAGAGATGAAAATGGAAACCTCGTAATATCACAATGGAATCACAGTCGGTGTTGAGAATATGGAAAAACTACTTCTGCAGACTGTATAACGGCGACGAAGTCCAACATCCCACTGTCAGGCAGAATGAACCATTCAACATGGACGATGATAGTCAAAATTTCCGTCCACCTGATTAAAACGAAGTCAGGATAGCAATATCCAAGCTAAAATCGAACAAGGCTGCTGGACCTGACGGCTTACCGGCCGAACTTTTTAAGGCAGCTGGGGATGAATTGGTAGAGTGCATACACCAACTTATCTCTAAGATTTGGTCAGACGAGTGTATGCCTGATTAATGGAACCTCAGCATCGTTTGCCCGATCCGCAAGAAAGGAGACCCCCTCAACTGCGCCAATTATAGAGGCATTAGTCTCTTCAACATCGCATATGAGATCTTTTCTGCGATATTGTGTGAACGACTGAAACCTTTTATCAACAGCCTGATTGGACCCTATCAGTGCGGTTTCAGGCCAGGAAAGTCCACCATCGATCAAATTTTCACACTTCGGCAGATCCTGGAGAAAACCCAAGAATTCCAAATCGATACACACCACCTCTTTATCGATTTCAAGGTCGCCTATGACAGCATCTATAGAGAAGAGCTTTATAGAGCCATGTCTTATTTTGACATCCCTGCCAAACTTGTCCGTCTATGCAGGCTGACGATGGAGGACGCTCGCTGCTCCATCAAGGTCGGTAATGACCTCACCGAGACCTTTGATGTCAAAAAAGGTTTTAGACAAGGTGGCGCGCTGTCATGTGACTTCTTTAATATTGTACTTGAACGGATTGTGCGGAACTCACAAGCCAACACCGGAGGCACAATCTATTACAAGTCTGTACAACTGCTTGCATACGCCGAAGATATAGACATTATCGGAAGAACTCAGTGGGCGCCGTGGCGCAAGTGGTTAGTGTGTCGGATCACTACGCATGAGGTTCCAAGTTCGAATCCCAGAAAACACCAAAAAGTTTTTTCACGGTCCCACCTCTCGCGAGCGTCTGACAAACATCCGAGAGTATTGTTGTCACGAAAAAGCTTCTCAAATAGCCGTTCGGAGTCGGCATATTAAACTGCAGGTCCCTTCCATTCGTGTGAAAAATATAACGCACACAAGATGAGTGGTTGCGAGAAGCTAGGCCCTGGCACTTTAAAGAGCTGTTGCGCCAAATATTTGTATTTTTTTTTTTGAAGAACTCAGCGGGCTGTCACCGGCGCGTTTGCAAGCATTGAGGCGGAAGCGGCCAAAATGGGTTTAGCGATAAATGAGGGCAAAACCAAGTATGTATATGCTGTCAACAATGGACAGAATGTCACAGTGGGCAGCTATAACTTCGAGGTGGTAAGGGACTTTGTCTACCTTGGCTCTGCTATAAACTCTGAGAACGACATCAGCGCAGAAATCAAGCGAAGAATAACTCTTGTCAATCGCTGTTTTTTTGGGCTTATAAGGCAATTCAACAGTAAAGCCCTATCTCGAAAAACTAAGGAAACTCTGTATAAGACCTTGATCATCCCAGTCCTGCTTTACGGCGCTGAAACCTGGACTTTATTAAAAGAGGATGAAGATATCCTTGGTCGCTTCGAGAGGAAAATTCTTCGGAAGATTTTCGGTCCCGTTTGCGTTGACGGGTTTTGGAGGAGAAGATTCAATCACGAACTATACGAGCTGTACAGCGACATCGACCTAGTCAAAAAACTGCGTATTGGCTAGGACATGAAGAGCGAATGGACATCAACGCTCCGGAACGCAGAGTCTTCGAATCTAATCCCGGAGGACGACGCAGTAGAGGGAGTCATCGCTGTAGGTGGCGCGCACAAGTTAAAGGGGACCTTGACCAATTTGGAGTGTGCAACTGGAGCCAATTAGCTAAAGACCGAGCTAAATGGAGAGGCTTGTTGGTTGAGGCCCGGGTTCACCCCGAACTATAGCGCCACCTAAGTTAGTAAGTACAATTCTATACAATGTTTCTTCGTTAATAATTCAATTGGTTCTATACTACCAAATTCTATACTGTACAATTTGTTTATAACTTAATGCTTACGTTGGTCGCCCTGGGGCTGATTCTGTTACGGGTCGGGGTCACACGAGTTGTTGCACGGCTCGGTGTGGTCATATGTCGGTTTGAAGGGTTCCAGTCCGCGCAAGGGGCAGGCTTGCAAGGATCCAGTCCGCGCAAGGGACAGGCTTGGAAGAGCCAATCCGCACTTAGGGCAGGCTTGAAAGGATACAGTCCGTGCAGGGGGCGGGCTTGGAATAGGCAGTCCGCACTTAGGGCAGGCTTGCAAGGATCTAGTCCGCGCAAGAGGCAGGCTTGGAAGAGGCAGTCTGCACTTAGGGCATGCTTGCAAGGATCCAGTCCGCGCAAGGGACAGGCTTGGAAGAGCCAATCCGCACTTAGGGCAGGCTTGCACGGATTCAGTCCGCGTAAGGGGCAGGCTTGGAATAGGCAATCCGCACTTAGGGCAGGCTTGGAAGATGCAGTCCGCACTTAGGGCAGACTTGCAGGGATCCAGTCCGCGCAAGAGGCAGGCTTGGAAGAGGTGGCAAATCCGCTGTATGTAAACCACAATGCTTCTCCCAGACGGGGAGAAACCTATCGGACGGCGGGCCGGCTATGGCCAGTAGCAGACCCGTATTTAATCGCCCAATTACCGAGGTAAATGCGTCAAAAACGGAATAAGTAGGTCGGAAATCGATCCCCGGGAGAGACTGTTAAGGGTACACAAGATTGGTACTTTCACCTTTTGAGCAGACCCTGTTGACCACATCTCTCAATCTCTCACCCTAACGCAAGTTCCTGCAAAAAGCAAATGTGAATTACAGCAAAACCATTTCACGAAATAAGGACGTTTGCAGGTACCTTCCAATTAGAAGTTCCTGCCAGCTCCGCAGTTTAGACGCGGTTACTTATCGCGCTAAGTCTAAAGGTTTGGTTCTTTGTAGATGGCGTAGTAACTTTCTTTCATCCAAAACTTGGAGGACTGCAATATTTACGTGACTTTCGACTTTTCTTTCTCGCGTAGTTTTTGATTTCGTCTTCGAATGTTTTAATGCCAAGATCTCTATGGATATCGCTATTTCTGATATACTCATAGTGTCTCATGAAGATTTTCACCTACCCACGAAAAAAAAAAAAAAAAAAAAAAAAAAAAAAAAAATTTCTGATATACCATGCCGCATTTACAATACCTCTTAGCACTTTGTTTTTAAAAGTTTGTGAATTTTAATGTTACTTATTTTGGTACAACCCCAGAGTTGTATACCATATGTCCATACAGGCTTTAGCACTTGCTTATATAAAAGCAGTTTGTTCTCTATATTAAGCTTGGAATATTTTCCAAGTAACCAATACATTTCTCTATATTTATTATCTATTTCTTTTTGTAATTAATTATTAGTATTGAAGTCTTTTTTTTGTGCAGTTATTTAACAAAAGTTTGAGTTTGAGCATATTAAGGAATTTTTTTCTAAAATTGTTCATACAGATTTTCAATGTTGACTTTGCCGTCTAGTTGGACGCGTTAGCATCATCCCAGGAGAAAAATATTTTGATCCAAGTAAGTATGGGCATTTGAAAAAAAAAAAAAAGTAATAATAATCGGTATGCGTGAAAAAATGCTTAATTTTTCTTTTAGTCCATATAAAGGACACCCTAATATACATACATATAAATAGAATTAATAAAAACCTGCTTAATATAGAATATAAACTTAAAGTTCCGTAATATATGGGTCGGAAATTTTCATGATTGGCCCTATCTTTTGTCCCTAATTGAGTTTTATGCTCCTGCGAGAGCACTTAGAAATCGTTTTTTTTTTTGTTCCATGGTCCTTTTCATAGAGTAAACTATGCTATAAATGAACCTATAAGTAGATGTCTAAGAGAAGCAAATACTGTCTGTAAATCGAGATACATTTAAAAATAATTTATTACAATATTAACTTTAAGTAGCCTTGGTGGTAGTTATTAAGTATCTTATTTCTGTTTTAAGTAGTCCTCAGCGTACACATTAATGTAACTCAGCTCGATGAATCGAAGTAAATAAAGAAATAAATAAATATTTTAATATTGGATTATGATAGTGTATTATCCCCAAATAAAATCTAACATTTCATGACATGCACATCATGAGATTTTTTATAATATCCGCACTATAGATTAGATTTATTTTTTAGATTAGATTCGATTTTTATTTGTGTACTTCAAAATTCATTACAAAAAGGGTTAACAAAAAAAATCTGTTTTCATGGCATTGCCGTCTGCCTGATTGACAATATAATCAAATACCTATGTATTAACTTTCCAAATCTCATTTAATATGAAGTAGCGAAATAAAGTGGACTAACATTGATTAAAAATTTCCAGTCTCTCGCGATATGTAGTGCAATTTTACAATATCGAAATAACTTAGGAACATTAACATCGTTGAGGAGTGTTATGACTTGGTTCTCCGATAGGGCATCGCTTCCCAAGATATGTCTTCTTGTTTCCCGTAAAACTGGACACTTGCCAATGAAATGCAGAGTATCCTCCCTCTCTGCCAAATTGCACAAACTACATTGAAGAGGTAAATCTACTCTGAGAGGTATATAATTAAGTTTTAGGAGTTCGCCCTGCAGCCTGAAGATCATCGCTATTTCATCGATGTTGTATTTATCCCGGAAATAATTCTTCTGCATCAAATTGTGATTCAAACGGCTGTATAACATTCTATACAGAGATCCAGAAGCTTCCTCTTAATACCTTGTCCTAGCCTGAACGTCGACTCTTTCGATGAGCTGATAAAGCTGGTTCTTCAAACACCTTAAGTCCTCGTGATTAATTTCAATACCACAGCTGCGGCATAATTCCAACCACTCTTTGAACCATCCAGTTCTCCTTTGCATAGCTTGTACAGCTGCTATTTTTGGAAGTCGGTAATCCGGCATGCTGAGAACCTTAAGAACATAATTCCCTTGGAGTTTCAACGTTTTTGTGAAAAGTGGGGATACGCCTGTTTCCAGCATAAGCATGTAGTTTGGCGTATTGGATGGGAGGTGAAATATTCTTTTGAGGTAATATCTTATTAGTTTTTCAACGGGTTCATATTTTCTACATCCCCATACTTGTGCTGCGTAGAACAGAATGGACTCCGATACCGCTTCGAAAACTTTATATTTAGCACTGTGGGCAATGAATTTGCTGTTGAAGCATCTTCTCCAAGCTAAGTTGATGGCTGCTTTTGATTTTACTAATTTCTCCTCGAGGTGGAGGTGGATATTCATACTAAGATGATCCTTGAGCGAATCAAACAACATCTCGAAGACACACTCGATGCCGAACAAGCAGGTTTCCGCTCTGGATCCTCCTGTGCCGACCACATCAACACCCTGCGGATTATCATCGAACAGTGTGTTGAATATCGATCGCCACTGCACCTGCTGTTCATCGATTTTGAGAAGGCGTTCGATAATGTCAACAGGGAGTTTATTTGGCGTGCCTTACGCAGGAGAGGCATCCCCGATAAACTAATTGTTATTATCAAAGCTACATATGAAGGCTCCAAATGTCACGTTCTGCACAGGGGAAGGTTGTCTGAGGAATTTGAGATCCAAAGTGGGGTAAGACAAGGCTGTATCCTTTCACCAATATTATTCCTATTGGTGATTAGCGATGTGCTTCATGCAGCTTTGTCGACGGGAAACGGAGGAATTCGATGGACTCTTACATCTCAACTGAAGCATCTTGACTACGCAGACGATGTATGCTTACTCTCCCACAGAATTATGGATCTCCACCAAATGACAGCAGATGTGGAGAGGGAGGCAGGTGTCGTCGGGCTGAAAATTAATACGGCAAAAACTAAAATTATCAGCCTTGGAACAAACTCATCGGCTCAAATATGCATTGCTGGACAACCGGTAGAGAGAGTAGAGGATTTCCAGTATCTTGGTAGTATTGTCTCGACCGATGGTGGAACCGAACTGGATATAGCCAACAGGATCGCCAAAGCAAAGTCCGCGTTCGGGATGTTGTCCAAAATATGGCGAAGCAATGCAATCAGTTTGAGCAGCAAAATAAGACTGTTCCGCTCCAACGTTGAATCCGTGCTGCTATATGGTTGCAGCACGTGGAGAGTGACCACTACTATCACCAGAAAGCTGCAAACGTTTGTTAATAGGTGTCTGCGCAATATCTTAAGGATTTTCTGACCCAATCGTATCTCTAACGAACACCTTTACGAGAGAACGGGTCAGGAACCAATAGGCACAACTATCCAACGGCGGAAGTGGCAGTGGATTGGTCACACGTTCCGAAAGGGTGACAGCTCCATAGCGAACCATGCTATACAATGGAACCCTCTAACTCAGGATGGCAGAAGACCTGGCGGTCCGAGAAGAACATGGCGCAGAACAGTCGAGAAGGAGGCACGGCAGTTAGGGAAAAGTTGGGGAGAACTCAGACACATTGCCAGAAACCGTACACGATGGCGCGTAGGCGTAGTAGAGGCCCTAGGACCCACAAGGGGTTACAGGACATAAGTAAGTAAGTATACTAAGATTTTTCGTAAGGAACACTCCAAGGTACTTATATTTCTCCACCAGTTCAATTATTTCACCATTGTATTTCCACTTCTCGTTAGCACAGTATCTACCACCTCCTTTCTTAAACACCATTACTTTAGACTTATCTAAATTGACGATTAAGTTCCATAACTTGCAGTAATCACTAAGACGGTTAATCATGAGCTGTAACTGTTCTGGAGAGTGCGCCAATAAGACTACGTCGTCTGCGAATAAAAGCGCTTTGATTAGGACTCCTGCATACTCTACCCCGCCTGGAAGAAACTCAATTATGTCCTCGATGAAGAGTGCAAAAAGACTTGGACTTAGAGAACACCCTTGTCTTACACCTGAGCGCGAATGAAACCATTCCGATAGTCCGCTCCCGTTCCACATAGCTGCCCTGGTATCACTATACAGGTTCTGGATAACCCGTCCAAATTTAAGCGACATGCCCAAGTTGTAGAGCTTATAGAACAATGCGTTACGATCCATTGTGTCAAAGGCTGCTTTAAAATCCACGAAGAATGCGTAGAGTTTTTTATTTCGTACAAGAAAAGAGTCCACAATACTACTTAGTACAAATAAGTGATCGATAGTTGAATATCTCGGCCTAAACCCCGCTTGAAATTCCTATAACAACTTATTGGCTCCTATCCATTGATTAAGTCGGCTTTGCATCGTTACGGTGAAGATTTTATAAGATACGTTTAAAAACGAAATACCTCGATAGTTTGCTGGATCCGCCGTAGAACCTTTTTTATGGATGGGAAAAATTAACGCTTCTTAAATCGTTGCGGGGCTATTCCTGACTCCAAAATGTTGTTAAACAAGGAAACAAGTTTGACGTGCAGTTCATTGGTACCATACTTGTAGAATTCGGACGGTATCCCATCCGAACCTGCCGCTTTCCCATCCTTTAAATTTCTTAGCGCACTAATAATATCTTGATTTGAGAACGGGCTATCCAAGATATCATTCTGGAGACCTGGCGTGGCGTATTGAAAATAAAAGGGACTAGAAGATGGGCTTAATAACGATTAAAAGTGAGTTAGGAGGATATTTGGACCTAGCTTACTGCTCATAACATATCTTCCCCCATTGAGTTTTCTTGCCAGCTTCCAGAAATCCGATGAATTATTACATCGTGCCAATATTCGAGCCTCTGCTTCATAGTAACTACTCCTCTTTGCCTTACATATAAGCTTAAATTCCTTATTTGCTCTAATACAAGAATCCTTCATAGCACGTTCGTTGAATAGGCGAAATAGCTTAAGCCAGACGAAGGATAACTGTCTTGCTTTCTCACACTCCTCGTCAAACCACGGTTCCTTGAATTGTTTTCTGGCATTCCTTTGGCAACTAATTGGATACGAGTCTTTAATTATTTGTTCAATACGGATGAAGTCAGCATCGTGATGTATAAGCAGCCGTTCATTGAGTTGCCTTCTAAACATGGAAGCTTTGGAATTGTTCCATACCAGCTTAGGAAGTACATTCATATCTCTCCTTTCTCCATCATCTGCTATCTTATGGTCAAATGTGACCACAATCGGTAGGTGGTCAGAGTATGGGACATGCTTAACTTCTAGATCGGTTACGAGTGCATTCCATTCACCTCTTACAAGGCTATAGTCAATGACAGATGTCCCTTGACTTCCCACAAATGTAAAGTCGCCACATTCGTCACTTCTGCTGGTACCATTCATTATCCGCAGGCCAAAAGGATCACAAAAATCCACAAGTTTCACACCCCTAGCTTTGCAAATTCGATCCTTTGATTTCCGACTTATCCGCAATATACAGACTATAACGTCTAACTTCACACTTACACACAAAAGCTTTTCATTAGAATTGGCATACAAATTATAGTTTTGCGGTTTATAATCGTCGATTTCGCAAGAAAAAATTCAAATCTCAGACACAAAGATCATATCAGGTAGATTTTTAAAAGCATCGAGATTTTTTCTTTTTTTTTTTTAATGAATATGAATATCTCGAAAGACACTGTGGTTCTAACCCAGAGTAGTGTGGGACTCTTATCGCACTAAAAATACCTCCTTAATCATGACCAATCAGAGAAAGATCGACAAATGATTTTAATTTCAACGTTCAGTTGCGTTTGAGAAGGTATTATAATTAAAATACGGGTTTTCATAATTGTCAAACAAAAGTTTGTGAGGTTTAGTTATATTTAGCTAATATTTAGCTCTTCTACTTTCTTTTTCACATGCTCCTTCCATTTCAGTTTAGCATCCAGATTCATACCCAGATACTTCGCTGTGTTAGAATAAGGAACTACTTGATTATTAATAACAACAGGAAGATTCGTTATTTTTTTGTTTTGTAAAATTGATATGAGTGGACTTTGAGTCGTTAAGTTTAATTCGCCATCGGTGCGTCCAATTACATACCTCGTTAACTGAATTTTGAAGCTTTTCAGTTGCTCTAGCTACGCATCCATCAGATGATAGAAGAGCAGTGTTGTTTGGGAATGTGGCTATCATCGTGTCATTCAAATATACAAATATTTGGCGCAACAGCTCTTTAAAGTGCCAGGGCCTAGCTTCTCGCAACCACTCATGTTGTGTGCGTTATATTTTCCACACGAATGGAAGGGACCTACAGTTTACTGCCGAATCCGAACGGCGATTTGAGAAGCTTTTTTTTTTAGACAACAATACTCTCGGATGTTTGTCAGACGCTCGCGAGAGGTGGGACCGTGAAAAAACTTTTTGGTATTTTCTGGGATTCGAACTTGGAACCTCTGCGTAGTGATCCGACACACTAACCACTTACGCCACGGCGCCCACGTGTCATTCGCATGTGGTATATCCCGAGTATATAATAAATATAAAGTGGGCCCTAGAACACTTCCCTGTGGAACACCTGCTTGTATTTCTTTAAGTTCAGAAAACGCTGAACCATAGCGAACTCTAAAGGATCTATTAGCTATATAAGATTTAAGTATCTCATAATTTTGTCTAGGTAAGTCACTATGAAGTTTAAACTCTAAACCCATATGCCAAACTTTATCAAAAGCCTGTACAACGTCCAAGAATATTGTAGAACAAACTTGTTTTTCTTCTTTTCTATAACATTAGTTATACGATGCACTTGGTCTATTTTCGAATGTTTATTTCTAAATCCGAACTGATGGATGGGAATTAGCCTTCTTTGCTCTATAATTCTGTCTAGTCTTTTAAGAAGCAGTTTGTCGAAAAGTTTTGATAATACCGGTAAAACTGAGATTGGCCTATATGAGGTAACTTCTGATAGAGGTTTACCTTGTTTAGGTATAAAAATAATTTCTGCTATCTTCCAGTGAAGTGGGACATATCTTTGTTTAAAACAAGCATTAAAAATAAGCTTGAGTTTTAACAATGCTTTTAATGGTATCTCTTTAAGGATTTGCGCAGTTATAAGATCATAACCTGGAGATTTTCTATTAGGTAGTTTATGAATGCATGTACTGATCGCTCTTGGTAAAACATAAGCAATTACGTCTTCATCTACTCTCGAAAAGCATCGAGATGGGAAATTTATAAAATTAAATTGCGTCGCAGGCTACAATGTATTTTTGATGTATGTATGTACAATACAACATGCACAAATGTAAGACCATTTTAAGATTTAAAGATAAAAGATGTGTTTTGGTGAGACGTTGCTTCTCAGTGAAGTAAGATTTAGCACGGAATACAACAACAAAATTGACTGGCAAACACTTTAGCTTTTTTCTCCAGTTTAAACTGAGTTGGGATGTTTAGTTCGCGCTACTCAATTTCAGAGGGCGCTGAAAAGAGCTTTTTCATTCAATTTCAATCAGTAGTATTTTACAAATTTAAGCACAACTTTTTCATACTTTTCAATTCTATTTTAATTCAATCACCAATCTTCAAACAATAAAAGGAGTTTTAAACCCGATTGACTGGGGATCGTTTTGTTGAGAATCTTTCACTTTGCTTTGAATAATTCTCACCAAAACACGCCTAATATCACAATTATTTTTAACGGTTTGAATGGCGAGATCGTTGGTTATATGATCAAGATTATCTTCATATAAATGAAAGGCAATGCTGTTATGTATGTGCCCTATAGACTCAAAAACAACTATAACCATAGCCTCATCATTATCAACCTTTCTTAAAAGAAGTTCCGAATTTTTAAACCATAGATACCTATAATTATTCGTCAAGTTTATTGGTACCTGGGTCCTTCTAAAGCCCTGATAGTTGAGGGTGCCGGTGGTGGAAATATGGCGGTCTATATGGTGATCCGCCTAGAAAATGGACGCGAGCTTCTTAAGCTGGGATTGATCCCCACTTAGAAATGTGTACACTATCACTACTACACTGATCTATCTACAATACTTGGATATGTTACGTTTTGAGGGTTTGGAAGAAAACGCAACCCCATTGTTTTGCTGTATTATTGTCTGTGATGTCGTCATATGACACAAAAATATTAAAACTAATAGAAAGTTAGACCCAACATCGTGGTTGATTTATTTTCCCTCTATTCTCCGAGGCATTTGCGCGTCTCTGGTTATTGCTTATTGAAAACGGATATTTTAACACAACCGTACGCGATAATGGTAGACAATGGAACATTGCGCAGCCCATTGGAAAGTCGTTAAGGACCCTGCAATTCAGCCTGTGTCATCAAATATCAAATAGTGGAGCGTATGCACTTCAACAAGCCACATAACCCGCCAGGACACCAGCGTTTGCCGGGTCTCATTTGCTCTGGAATGCCTGTCATAATCGAAGGATAACGTTCCGGATAACTTGAACCACTGACTGGTGATGGTGTTCCCTATGCGAACGTTGTGCAGCAATTTGATGATACACATCGACAGTCGCTACGAGTGTCATGGCTTTTGATCCTAGCTAGCATTACCCGTCTGCCCACCACACGGTAGCATCGATAAACATTTGGATGCTCATGGATATCGATGGCAATTAACGTGGCATTCTAGGTGCAATAAATTAATTGTACCGTGCCAGTATTCTCTCTAGTATGACGGTCGGTGTGGTGCTTTTCGTTTAATGGATTATTATGGTCTTCTCCACTGAGCCTGAGCCTAATAATAACAATTCAGGGGGGCGACCGTCCCCCCTGAACGGCAAACCATTGAAATGGAAATTATTATATTTGATTATGTGATTTACTGAGAATTTTTGTGTGAATAATGTGAGGTTAATTTTGAATTTATTTAGTCTGTCGGTGAGTGCGACACATAGGATACTGTTGCTGTTGCTGTACAAGAGGCCGCCACAGCACAGCACACTGGAATGGAATACGTTCAATTGTTGTGGTCTAATGGTGTGCTTTGTTTGTGATGGAACTATGTATGTATATTTTTGTGCAGAGTCAGGGGGTTAAAAGCCAAGCAACTGAAGGCCTTGGTAAGCAATTGTCAGTGCAAATAGTTGATGCCTGTTGGTTGCTGTTGTTGGTCGAGGTGTGTGCAGGCATTTGTGTGTTTGATTAAAGTTGCAATTGTAATGCCGGCTTTAATTAGTAGCATTTAGATTCGATTTTGAATCTATGAAATGCAGGTGGCATGAGACTGGCTCTGTGAATTGTTCGATTTAAATTTAACACCTGCATGAGGTTTGATGATGTAATCGGGTAGGCGTTTTATTGGCAACTTACTTGAGTTGAATCTGTTTGGATGAAAGTGTCTAACTGTGTAGTAGACAGATTTCTGTCCCACTGTGGTATCGCCCTACATAGGACAATGGATTTTATTGAGTTAGACTATTTATTTTTCATAAAACAATAGTTAATATAATTTCTTGGTATTTAGATTTGCAAGTCGGGAAGGCTGACATTAAAAAAGAACATATGAATTATACATTATTTTGTGTTGTCTATTACTTCAAAATTTGTGAAAAAATTATTTACAATGATAGCTTGCATTTCAAAAATTTTGTTAAATAATACAGGTTCTGTATCATAGAACATTTACCTATGTAACAAATTACAGCCTCTGTCGCCGTTTGGTATGCTCATCGCTTCTTCCAACTCAAGTATATGTGTTCCAAAGAACTTAAAACGAGAAATGAATGGGGCATACTGCTGATACACACCTTTTCGGTCTTTGCGATTGCATAGATAACACAGTATGGGAAGTACAGGTGGGGTATCTGGTTACCCCTGGTCTCCACTGGCAATAATTCATTGCAAGAAATATGTCAAGCAATAGAAATTTCCAATGGAGACCACAAATTTCTTGAAATAATTCATGACACTCATCCGGAGAGCCAAATCGTGAGCGCCCGTTAAACCGATCCAAGTCGAAGTTATTGTGCTCAATGTTGATGATGGTAACCCTCACAATATGTGGCCTACGGAACGAATATTGGACATCGTTGCCAGCAAGTATGCACAAATTCGTAAAGTGACAGTCCAGTCGACGTACCAGGAGGAAGTGTTGGCAATGCCGCCAAGAACGCCATCTATGAGTTGAACAAATGACCTCTCCAAGTACTGATCATTTCAAGAATGTACCCTTTTCCCCTGGGTCAGAATGGAATGGAACGATCGTTGTTAGCTGATCAGATACGAGTAGTTAGAGGGAGGTAAAAAAGAAATCGAAGATCGAAAGAAACGACGGCGATGGCAACAACACAAATTCAATTTAACAGTGCTCTTAGATTCATTTCTAACAAACCGTCCGTTGTAGGGCACTGCATTGCGTAGAACGTTTATATTATAGTACTGTTTCGAGAATTCATTTTAACGATGATGGCGAATTTACGCGTAACTCGATTGCCAACTCTTTATGCGGCCTCGATGTTGTTGGTGTCTACGCCTAAATCCAACAGGGATTTGATTGCCAATATTCGTCTGTTCTTCTCCACGGATAAAGTAGTACCATATTATGGGCATCCAAAGTCTTTAAAAGGCAAATATATCAAATGACAAGGGCTTTAACGTCAAGTCACATAGCATACTGAAAGTAGAAAAGGAATCATATTTAAGATGCATAGATATATTCGTAGATACCTACTCAATTTTTTTTTTTTCTGAAGCAGGAATGTGGAGAAGAAATCTTCCAACGGCACTACTGGGTCCGTATTTGCCATTAAAACCATCTCCCTCTCTAGTCACAATCCCCTTCCACCAGAATCTACTGAACACTTAGCTAGTAGTAATAAACTATATTAATGTTTTACAATAAACTTTACATATGTTGGGGCAGAATCAGTCCCACATCATCATCATCGTTATCTTATTATACAAAAACTAAATAAATAAATAAACATGTAAATTAATATACTCAATACATTTAAATCTGGCGTTTCTTTTAGACCATTCGCCATATTTAATATATCATATTATAATATTGAATTCATCATCAAATTTGTATACATACAATAGCAAAATACGAGTACAGACTATATGGGTCTTCACGCTTCGTTGTATTTCGTCTTGTATCTTTGGTAAAGTGTATCACTTTCTAACAATACAACAACAATGTTCAATGGCTGTCATTTTGTTACACTTTTACACTCTACCAATGCTCCAACCCTATTGTTACGGAAAGTGTAGAACTGTAACACTGAGTTGAACATATTTTTTTGACAGTTGATTCCCTGATTTAATAAAATTTATTTAAATGGAATGGACGACGAACATGTGTTGATAAATAAAAAGCGCCGACGGGAAAAGGTATTGTGTATTTATCTTATCAAATTGTGATTTTATAAACAAAAATCAGGTGATTTTGACATAAGCTTCACTGTTGGTACAAATACGAAAGAGTCCGTTCACTCTTTGGTGTAAAAAATAAATACAACGAAGCACGAATACCCCTTATAAGTTAAATCTTCGAGCTACTGCTGTACTGGTGCTATCACTTGTAAAAATTTGCGAAAATCCACAGGAGAGAATAATTAAGATCCAGTGTATCACACATAAAAGCTTTCACATTTTCCAATTTTTTTGCCGCCACCCACCACACTATTGAATTTTTGCGCCGTCTCTTTATCACTCGTTTGCTCGTACGATCGCATGTCATCGATGACATCCGTTTCTCTATCGATAAAGATGAGGTTACCTTCTTGACATTGCTAGACTATATGGTTTTTTTCGGTCTATTTGGGTTCAAATGTCGCGTTCTGCACAAACGAATGTTGTCTGAGGAATTCGAGATCCAATGTGGAGTAAGACAAGGCTGCATTCTTTCACTAATATAATTTATTTTGGTAATTGTCCACGGAAAACGAATGGACTCTAACATACTCACTCTCTTATAGAATTATGGACCTCCAAATGGAGGCAGATGTGAAGAGGGAGGTACGCGTCGTTGGGCTGAAATTGAATACGACAAAAACTAAAATCGATCAGCCTTTGAGCAAACTCATCGTTTCATATATGCATTTTTGGACAACCGGTAGAGAGAGTGAAGGATTGCCAGGATCTTGGGAGTATTGTCTCAACCGAAACTGAACTCGATGTAACCAACAGCATCGCCAAAGTAAAGTTCACGTTCGGATTGCTGCCCAAAATATAGCGAAGCAATGCAATCAGTTTGAATACCAAGCTACGACTGTTTCAACGTTAAATCCGCGCTGTTATATGGATACAGGTGGTGGACCTGGGCCTCAACCAACAAACCTCTCCAGCCAGCACGGTTACGAGCCAGCTGCCTCCAGTTGCGCACGCCAAGTTGGTTAAGGTCCCCCTCCACTTGTTTGCGCCACCTACCGCGAGGTCGTCCTCTACTGCGCCATCCATCCGGGGTGGATTCGAAGACTTTCTTAGCGGGAACGTTGGGCTCCATCCACTCTAAATGACCCAGCCATCTTAGTCGCTGTATGTGAACTTCTGGCTAAGTCGATGTCCTTGTAAGTGCCGTATAGTTCGGCATTGTACCCTTTCCTGCATTCACCGTTTATGCAGACGGGACCAAAGATCGCTCGAAGAACTTTTCTCTCGAAATAACCAAGGGCATCCTCATCCGGTTTTGTCAAAGCCCATGCCTCTGCGCCATACAACAGGACTGGGATGATTAGTGTCTTATAAAGAGTTACCTTCGTAGTTCGAGATAGAGCTTTGCTGCTCAATTGCCGTTTTAGCCTATAGAAACAACGATTGGCAAGAGTAATTCTTCGTGTGATCTCCCTACTGATGTCATTTGCGGAGTTCACCATAGAGCCTAGGTAGACCAAATCCTTTACTACCTCAAAATTATATCTGTCTATTGTGGCATTCTGTCCAAGACGCCAATGTTGAGTGTCCTTTTTTATAGACAGCATATATTTTGCTTTGATTTCATTGAACGCTAGACCCATCTTTGCTGCCTCGATCTCAATACTCGTAAATGCCCCATTGACGGCCCGCTGAGTTCTTCCGATTATGTCAATGTCATCATCATAAGCGAGTAGTTGTACAGACTAGTAAAAGATTGTACCTCCGGTGTTGGCTTGTGAGTTTCGTACAATTCTCTCAAGTACTATGTTAAAGAGATCGCATGATAGCGAGTCACCTTGTTAAGACCTTTCTTGACATCGAACGGTTCGGTGATGTTCTTACCGACTTTGATGGAGCAGCGAGAGTTCTCCATCGTCATTCTGCAATCACGGAAGAGCTTCGCAGGGATGCCAAGACTAGACATGGCTCTGTATAACTCGTCTCTATACACGCTATCATAGGCAACTTTGAAATCGATGAAGAGGTGATGCGTATCGATTTTATATTCATGGGTTTTTTCCAAGATCTGCCGGAGTGTGAATATTTGGTCACAGGACACAAATAAGTGAAGTGAAAAAGGGATAGTAAAGCAAAAATTGATTAGTTAAGTGTTAGCTTCCATGATTGTGGGCCAGCAGGTATACCTAGAGTTGCTGAAACTCCGCAATCCATTTGCAGATCCAGCTTTGAAAGTTAACTTTGAACGAAACATCGTCAATGCTCAGTCACTTCGTTTATACAAAACCCATTGCTTTGAGAAAATTCTTTCTTGACACCCCGTTCCGACGCTGAGTAAAGGGCCCAGCATATTCATACTCGAGCAATGGAACCGCAAACAAATAAATAAATAAAAACACTTAATCTATCAAAACACTGGACTTTAGTACATGACATTTCACAAAAAAAACTTGCTAATTTACGAAATTTCTCATTGAGGAATTAAATTTCTTGCCTTAACTTTTTGTTTGATGCGTACACCTGCTGCTTTTGCTGTGTGGACCTTTCGGAACTATCAAACATCTGAAAGATACATCGCAAAATTGTCATAAGCCCGGCTTTTTAGCCGAATGCATGTGCTGTTAACTTTATACTATGCCACTCATAGTTTGCACACTTCCAGAGAAAGAAGAGCAATCTAGCACCACCTGCCACAGATATCTAGTACCCTCAAGCAGTGCCACAAAATTACATCTCGCAAATTGAAAACTTCACTACACTTTGAAACTTATACTCGTACTTTCTATCCCCATTTCAGGGGGGACAGCTCATTACTCCACCAGAGAGTATAAATTGAGTGCCACAACACAGAATTGCAGTGAAATCATCCAGCACTGTACTTCGAGTACATCCAGTTTTGCATCTCATCGCCTCATAGAACATAAATATAAATTGCCTATCCGGGACAAAAAGCACAGCTCCCTAGATCGAGATACCAGGCACAATCCAAAGTGTCTGGGAGTGAGTTCACAAAAAAGAAGAAGAAAACTAAAAGAACCATCCTGGCTCGAGGTGCTGTTCAGCAACTGAATGGATCGCTCCCGCTCTCCTGCAATTACCCCGGCTCACATAAATCCGGTAGGAGTATAGTCATTTTCTTCGCTAACTAACTTCCAGCCTCGTTACTGGCAAGTGGCTCTAGTCTGTGTGCACAGATCGTTTATTTGGAGCAATCTGGATAGAGTCCACATTCGATAAATAGTGTGAACTTTGCAGCTTCGAGCGGTATGATGATCATTCTAGAGAATCAGTTATGACTTGGAGACGAGTTAATTGCTGCAATCCGCAATGAGAGACTTGAAATTGAATCGCAAAGCCTGGGGGCTGCTGAGCCAAATGAGTACACTTGGGCAGGTTCTGGTTGCATTGTGCAAGTCACGCGTCAAAGTGGAATAACTGGCCTCGGTATTGATCTTTCGCCATTCCTTGTCGCATTTGGTAATTTTGTCACAGACTCAAATCGGCTGCATTTCCAATGGCACATTGGCAATTCATAAAAATCACACCATGAAATAGAGACCGTGAAGGAATATTTTCGTTTTCCGTTGAACCGCGATGACCTATACAATCCCGGCGAGTGCATAGCACATACCTACCAACCAGGTATTTGCAAGGCAGGGGGAGTCAGCAAGTTGGTTTGAAGGTATCGAGGAGCTTGTCTTTGGTATGTACAACTATGAGTAGATACGTACAAGCCCATACATAGATACATAGATATGTAGGTATGTCAATTTGCTTTCTTGTTTTCGCCACAAATGTGTGCATCTGCGACAATCGTAGATGCAGCAGCGGTAGGCTGGTGGTACTCCAATTGGACAAAGGGATATCGTAGATCGCGCGCTGGGTATCGCTATCCTCACGAAGGAGATTTATTTGCCTTTTGGCTCTGGTATTTTGCTGGAATTCTTCAGCCGCGGATTGAACTTGTAGTGCGGAACCACCGCACACATGTGTCACCCGACGTACATATGTTTATCGAAGTTTCTGCAGTTTGGTTGGAAATGAGGATAATAGCTGCACTAAGAGAGTGCAAGTACGTACTTGTATAATGGGGACCGAGTACGAGGAGTACTAGGAGTTGTTTACTGTTTGGTGTTTGCAATGCGATACCGCGAGGCGGAAGGTCTTTAGTAATCTGCTAGGAATTAATGTTAAATGAATTTTGTTTTGTTTGCGATCCGAGGAGTCCACCCTTTCTGCACCACAGACGAAAAACCTAGGACCGAGACTACCACACTCGACAGAAGCTCCTTTAGGGACAAAGTAGATATTACAATAAGAAGTTCGAAGATCCGTGGAAGCCTTCCCTTCAAGGAAATCAATTTACGAAAAATAGAGCGCGACTGGTTCTGTTGGTATTGCCACGTTCAAAGAAGAGATCATTTGAACACTGTTAAAATGCACGTTCCAGAGATGTCGCGAGGCAGGCCTTTAAACACTTGGATCACACAAATGCAACGACACCATCATTTGATTGGCCTCAGTAACCCAGCGATCCAAGATCGGGACACCTGCCGATATTTTCTGAGGCCAAATAGGCGAACCCCACAGGCGCAGATCAGTAGAAATGCAATGAAGTAGGAGGGTTATGATCTCTTGTCTTCAGATCATAACCTCACCGAAATATGAAGAAAAAGAAGGGACAAAGTAGGTATTATCAAATTGGATGTGGTTCTCGCTGATCTGGCGCGTAGTCCCCTTAGTGCCGAGCAAATGGCCGGCGTCCAGGATAGTATCATGGACACTGTTATTGAGCTGGTAGACGAGGTAGCCAAGCCACAGTTTCATGGTTTGTTTCACAAATCAAGCTGGCTCCTAGTCGTATGCTCTGATCCCTCCACTGCAGAGTGGATGAGGGCCAATTTAAAAAAAATTAGAGGGCAATGTGGTTTGAACACCTTGCTGGTGGAAGAGCATTCATTTCCAAAGCCGCATATCATCCATGGGTTGTTTTCACAAATTACCGGCTTTGCCACAGCAAAATTCTTACGCTTCTGGGCTCTCCGAATACAGATCTCTGCGCCAGAAACTGGAGGGTGGTACAAAGGACCATCGATAAGGATTTGGCTTATCTGGTACTTGGTATGACTGCTCGATCGATCGCCTAAAGATGCTAAAAGGCAATGAAGCATACTGTTTTGGCAGAGTTAGGCTGATCCTGAAAAGCACAGACAAGGGGTCATATGCAAAGCTAGTAAAGGCTTTTACTAGACAAATTCTAAGTAGATACTTATTTTTCTATGCATAACATTTAAGTAAATGTTGAAAAATAAGTACTTACTTCTAGTAAGTACTTATTACTCTCGGATGTATTGCACTAGTAAATACTCTTTATAGCTTGCATAGAAACTAGTGAGTACTTATTTTCTCTAGTGTTTACTAATGCTTTTCAAAGTTGGTGAAATGCAATTTGAAAATTTGCTAGTATATACTTTCTGCTTCCCACACGAAGTTCGCAGGCTATAATTAATGTAATAGATTATAGAATGTAGAGTCGTGTATAATATTATAGAATGTAGAGTCGTGAGTATCATTCTGAAGCAATCGGGTGGTTTTATTTATCGAAATGGCGGAATATTTACGTATTAATTCCGCAAAAGTTTACAAGAAGCGAAGAGTTACCAATTGTACCAATTACCGTTTTGAGAAGGAAAATGCAGAGTGGTTAACTGAGTACGTAATTGGTAAGTAATTACTACGAGATTTTACTCGAAGGAATGAATTGCTTCATAAATACGAGTACATATATTTTAAGGTTTTCAAAGTGAAGCAAGAGGTGGGGTAATTCCACCTCAAGAAAAGATGAGGATTTTTTTAAGGTACGTTGGAGATCCTGGATTTCAAGTTGGCGTGGGCGAAGATAAAGGCGTTTGTTTCTAAAATAATAAATTCTGTTGCAAAACTTATAGTAGATAAGATTGTATAAAATTTCCTTCCAATTATGAAGAGTACCAGCAAAACATGATTGGCTTAGAAAATACAATTTTCCGTCATGTATAGGAGCCTTGAACTGCACTCATGTAGAAATAATAAAGCCGCACCTCCATTCCGAGGAATATATTAATCGAAAGGTATACATATGTCTCCATCAATATCCAAGCAACATGTGATGCAATTAAATGTTCTACAAGTATGGATTGCCAATGGCCAGGCTCAGTTCAAGATTCCACAATTTGAAGAAACAGTTAGAAATGGTTTAGAATGTCGGATAGTGGCTGACTCACCTCCAAATAGTTCCGTATAATACTTTTTCATTGAGCTTATTCATGGTGTTAACAAAAGACGCTTCTACCGCCCCAAAAGTAGTAGGTATAGAACTACGTGATTTTTACAAGATTCTGGAGAAAAATTCACTTATAGTAAAATCATTGTCAGCCGTGATTTTAATTGTAATTTAATCGACGAAGAAACGTCGCGTTTATTTATAGAAAACCTTAGAAATTTCCGCTTAGAACCGATAAATACAATTACTCCCACCCAAGCATTGAAGTTCCCCATTAGTGAGATTTTTTGTCTCCTCAGTCTCCCTGAACTTCCTTTTTCTCCGTTTTTTTACTGGGGAATCTCGCAACAACTCCCCCCTTTCATCTTCAGAACTGAATCCTGAATCTGAATCGAATTATTTGCTCCTACTAATGAAATAATTTACGAAGTAACCCAATCAGACTGAGTCTGACGATATATGTGCAGCTGAACACTCAGACCTGCGTAAGCACATCTGGGTGAACTTCAGCGCGCATATGTCTAACCGGACGAGGCATCTCTTGTTGACCTGATCAGCTGAAATATGCGTCTCAGAAGTCTAGCAAGAGCTCCTCAGAAGGAGGACGTGCGGCAGATGAATTCTCTCGATGGAATCAACGGTGACGTCTACAGACCAGCGGATACCTTACCGGAGCTACTTCAACATATTTGGAGCTGAGGTCTGTAAGGATTTTCAATACTACGTCAGGATATTGAAAAAGAGATGGTGGCGGATGAACCCTTAATGGGCCAACGGCAGCGCTCATATCCCCGAAGTGGGTTACTGGCACCGGTGTATCCGGCCTCTTGTCCTAGGGGTACAAAAAAAAAAGGATCTGGCCCTCCAGGTTGGGGGTTGTGCCGTCGGGTTAACTTCCCTACCACGTAAGAAACCTTTCATTACGAAGCAACCAACAGCCTCGGATACGGATGATCTTACTGTTGACGACCCATGCAAACGTAAAAAGGACAACGATCTTCGTGTCTGCACATGGAATGTTAGGTCCCTCTACAAACCACGTGCAGCCGAACAACTTGCGGAGGCCCTAGAGTGTCTCAAAGCAGACATTACCGCCATCCAAGAAGTGCGATGGGATGGGCCGGGCAAAAGGAGTATGGAAAACTGCGACATCTACTACGGCGATTGCTACAGATCAAAAGGACAGCGTCTATTCGGGTGCGGATTTGTCATTGGAGGCAGACTTAGGCAAGAAGTCTTGAGTTTCCGGCATGTGAACGAGCGCCTCATGACTATCCGTATCAAGGCTAAATTTGCCAACATTATCCTAATATGCGTTCACGCCCCTCACGAGGAGAAGGACGACGCGACAAAGGATGACTTCTACCAGCTCTTGGACAAGACGTATGAGCAATGCCCTAGCCACGACGTTAAAATTATCCTAGGCGACTTTAACGCAAAGCTAGGAAGAGAGGACGTCTTTAGTAGCGTGGTCTGAAAACACAGCCTGCACGACAACACATCCGGCAACGGACTCAGGCTAATCGACTTTGCGGTGGGGCGAAACTTTGTCGTAGCTAGTACGCGGTTCCCACGTCTCGATATTCACAAAGGAACATGGCTCTCCTCTGATCGAAAAACTGTCAACCAAATCGATCACATTGCGATCGACGCAAGGCACTCTTCCAGTATTCTGGGTGTCCGGACTTTTCGAGTAGCCAACGTGGACTCCGATCACTACCTAGTTGTAGCCAAGGTACGGATGCGGATATCCACAACGGAGCGAAATCAACGAAATGCTGTGACGAAATTTGACGTCGAAAAGCTACAATCGCAAGAGACCGCCAGAACCTTTGCCGATCGTGTTTCTTCTAATCTCAATCTAAGTTCTATGCCGCCAGCAGCAAATGCGGAAGACCAGTGGCAGCGTTGCCAAAAAGCCATCAGAGATGCCGCCTCTGATGTACTGGGTTTCTCTCGCCCAGCACAACGAAACCCCTGGTTTGATGAGGAATGCCGGCAAGCACATGCAGCAAAACAAGAGGCGTACAAAGCGGCGCTGCAAAGAAGGACTAGAGCTGCTTACGAGCTCTACGTGCGCAGGAGAAAAGAGGAACATCGACTTCTCAGAAAGAAGAAAAAAGAGCATGAGAAGCGCTCGATCGAGGAGATTGAGAGACTTTAATGCAGGAATAATGTTCGAAAATTTTACCAAAGGATAAAAAGAACATGCCAGGGTTTCAAAGCCAGAACAGAAGCCTGCAGGGACGAAAATGGCAACATAGTAGTAGAATCGCAGTCGGTGCTGAGGATATGGAAGGAACACTTCTGCGGATCAATATTCCGCTGTCAGGGAGAATGAGCTATTCAACAGTGACGATGGCAGTCAAGATTCCCGTCAACCCGATCAGAATGAAGTGAGGATAGCGATATCTAAACTCAAATCCAACAAAGCTGCTGGAGCCGACGGCCTTGCCGCTGAACTTTTCAAGGCAGGAGGAGATGAGTTGGTAAGGAGCATGCACCAGCTCATCTGTAAAATCTGGTCGGACGAAAATATGCCCGATGAATGGAACCTCAGCATCGTTTGCCCGATCCTTAAGAAAGGAGACCCTCTGAACTGCGCCAACTACAGA
This sequence comes from Brachypalpus laphriformis, assembly GCA_945910035.1. Lineage (NCBI taxonomy): Eukaryota > Metazoa > Arthropoda > Insecta > Diptera > Syrphidae > Brachypalpus > Brachypalpus laphriformis. The sequence goes on along the minus strand of OX246753.1, from coordinate 9,444,025 downwards.
GGTATAAGTCTCCTAAATATCGCATATAAGATCCTGTCTGCCGTACTATGTGAACGCCTAAAAGCGATCGTCAACAACCTGATAGGTCCTTATCAGTGCGGTTTCAGGCCTGGAAAGTCCACCATTGACCAAATATTCACACTACGGCAGATCTTGGAAAAAACCCATGAATATAAAATCGATACGCACCACCTTTTCATCGATTTCAAAGTTGCCTATGATAGCGTACAGTTGTACAGAGCCATGTCTAGTCTTGGCATCCCTGCCAAGCTAGTCCGTGATTGCAGAATGACGATGGAGAACTCTCGCTGCTCCATCAAAGTCGGTAAGAACATCACCGAACCGTTCGATGTCAGGAAAGGTCTTAGACAAGGCGACGTGCTATCATGCGATCTCTTTAACATAGTACTTGAGAGAATTGTACGAAACTCACAAGCCAACACCGGAGGTACAATCTTCTTAAAGTCTGTACAACTACTCGCTTATGCCGATGACATTGACATAATCGGAAGAACTTAGCGGGCAGTCAATGGGGCATTTTCGAGTATTGAGAACGAGGCAGCAAAGATGGGTCTAGCGGTCAATGAAAGCAAAACAAAATATATGCTGTCTACAAAAAGGACACCCCACATCGGTGTCTTGGACAGAACGCCACAATAGACAGATATAATTTTGAGGTAGTAAAGGATTTGGTCTACCTAGGCTCTATGGTCAGCTCCGCAAATGACATCAGTGGAGAGATCACACGGAGAATTACTCTTGCCAATCGTTGTTTCTATGGGCTAAAACGGCAATTGAGTAGCAAAGCCCTATCTCGAACTACTAAGGTAACTCTTTATAAGACACTAATCATCCCAGTCCTGCTGTATGGCGCAGAGGCATGGGCTTTGATAAAACCGGATGAGGATGCCCTTGGTTATTTCGAGAGAAAAGTTCTTCGAGCGATCTTTGGTCCCGTCTGCATAGACAGTGAGTGGAGGAGAAGGTACAATGCCGAGCTATACGGCCCGTATAAGGACATCGACTTAGCCAGAAGAGTTCACATACAGCGACTAAGATGGCTGGGTCATTTAGAGCGGATGGAGCCCAACCTTCCCGCTAAGAAAGTCTTCGAATCCAACCCGGACGGACGGCGCAGTAGAGGACGACCTCGCGGTAGGTGGCGCAAACAAGTGGAGGGGGACCTCAACCAACTTGGCGTGCGCAACTGGAGGCAGCTGGCTCGTAACCGTGCTGGCTGGAGAGGTTTGTTGGTTGAGGCCCAGGTCCACCCCGGACTGTAGCGCCATCTAAGTATGTAAGTAACCCAATCAGACTATTTACAATATAAATATAAAGAAAACAGTAAATAACTGATTTAGCTTCCAGAACAACTTTTTTGCAACAAAGATTGAGAGTAATACAAAATAAGTACATACTACGAACTTTGGATGAACTTTAGTATTTACTTGAATGAATATGAATGAATATAGTAAATACTACTAGTAATTGCTGGCAAGTATAAACATAATTTTATGCATACCAAACGTCGTTAGCACTATATATCTTAGCTTCTACTAGAAGTACTAGTATTTACTACTACCTTTTACTACTAGTAGTACTTACGTTTTATGCATATGACCCAAGGTCTTAGGTGAACAGAAACCTATACAAAACGGCCATAGGAGCTGCGACAGATGATGCCACCTGTCCTAATGACGCAGCACCTTAGAACGCAGTGAAATGTAGTATAGCTGTGTCTACATCTTTCATTTCGGAAGTCGTGAATGTGGATACACAGAGTACCCTTGTGTCTAGTGTACATTGCAGAATCCGGTGACTTGCGATGTTAGTGCCTTGACGGTGGCACTATCAACATCTCGGCGGATGCGGCACCTGTGCCTACTCCAATAATAAAGACAGCTTGCTGGTCACTCCTTTTGAGATGGCAAATTCATAAACACTGGCAGTAAGAAGGAGCCAGCCCACAAAACATGAAGCACCAAGGTGTTGCAGGGTAACCTGTATCATGCTAAAGGTACCTCGGACATCTTTAGCCAACGGTTTAAATGGGATAAAATCGCCCTTGGACTCATCCAGGTGCCTTGGGTGATTGGAAGCAATATAAAATGTCTTCAGAATAGGGCATGTAAGTTGTTATATGAAAATGAGGAGTTAATGTCTAGGGCTGCCTGTCTAATCACTTCTAAAATTAATTTTCTTCCCATTCCAGATTTTATCAGCAGAGACCTGTTGGCCTGCATTGTTGAAGTTCCTACCATAAGAGGAGTTCGGAAGATCGTGTGTGCCTCCACCTATATCCCCGGAGACTCGAAGGCTCTCCCGCCCGTGGCTGTGCAGGAGCTGGTGGACCTATGTCACCGTCGCAACTGGGACCTGATCACTGGATGTGATGCCAACTCTTACCGTGTGGTATGGGGTAGTCGCGACATCAACCAAAGAGGTAAGATACTTTTTGATTATATTACAAGAAGAAATTTGGCTGAACGATGAAACGATTTCCTTCAATACAACAGAAGCGACTAAAGAAGGCTTGTGAGCTTCCTTACCGGTCACCTCAATAAAATTAGAGTCTCGGAGGATATCATCTGCCGCCTCTGCCTAGAAGAGCACGAAACCGCAGAACACATACTATCTGAGTGCGCATTTCTGTGTAGAATTAGGAGAATGTTTTTCCTTAAGGAGAATATATCCAACAGATCTAAGGAATTCCTCAGCAGCCGTAATTATAGCTTTCATTAGGAAAGTAGAAGTACTGCTGCACTAAAAGTTGGCTTCTAGCACAACAGATCTTTCTGGTCGCAGTGCCTACACGCCAAATGGGAGTGGCCACAAAGTTGTTAAAAAAAAAAAAAAATAGTTGAGGTAAACCAAAAAAATTGCTGAAAATGGTTTTTTTTCTGCCTTCGGTTGCATGAACGGATATGGTGTGTAACAAACCTTTTTTTTCTTGGTATTTATTTGGCAAATCAGCACCATCTCTTAGTCAATGAACGAATCGATTGCACCACCTCTTGGAAATTCGCTATTTCCCGTGACTTCCGGTTATCTTCTTGGACAGTGAACGAACCGATTGCGCCATATCTTGGACATGTGATATTTCCGGTTATCTTGGTCTCTTGTATATAAACCATCGCTAATATCTTTTTCAATTATCTAGGACACGGACGATAATGACATCATGCTCCTGCTCATGTCCAAGAAGCCCTTCAAACACACTACTAGTGTCTACGGACTTGAACTATACAAAGCAATATTTAGTTATGAAATCCCTGCTAAGCTCGTTCGTCTAGACAGGATGACGATGGTGAATTCACGCTGCTTTTTCAAGGTCGGCAATAACTTCAACGACACTTTTGATGTCGAGGGTTCAGACAAGGCTATGTGTTATCGAATTTCTTCAATATTATTCATAAAAGACTTCTGCGAAACTCACCAGCCAATATAAAAGGCATAACAGCTATCAAAAGTCTGTACAATTACTCGCATACGCTGACGACATTGACCTGTTTTTGCAGGTATTGATGCAGCAGCGGCAAAAATGGCTCTAAAGGTGAACAAGAGCAGAAAAAGGACGATGTCCACTGATCAGATGTTACGATAGGCAGCTACAACCTTGAGAGAAGGGTTTTTTTTGGCGATCCTTGGTCCCGTCGGCATAGATGGGGAGTGGGGAATATACGGAATAAACAGTGATGAATTGCACGGTCTGTACAGCGACATTGATCTAGCCAAAAGAGTGAGTGTACGCGACTGAGATGACTTCCATACGTAGAGCGGATGGACATTAATGTTCCGACCGAATCTACCCCAGACGTATGACGCAGGAATGGAAGGCGTCACCTTAGGTGGCTCGAATAATGCCTCAACCAACTCGGTGTGCGCAACTGGAGGCAGCTAGCTAATAACCAAGTCAGCTGTGGGGCTTGTTAGTTAAGGCAACCTTCTTAACAGTGTTTTAATCTAATTCAGTATATGTATGTGGACTTACGCTATACTGCTAATTATTTCAGTTTTCAGAAAAAAATGTTTCCGTGTTCTTTGGGACTCGAATATGAACCTCACACGCAGTAGTCTGACACACTAACCACTATGCCACGGCGCCCAATATAGTTAGTACCACACGATTTTTCCTTAAAATTCTTTCATAATTGTGTATTAAAACATCTTACTTAATCTCACCTAAATATAGTTTTCCACTCCGTAGACCCTCCCAACCTGTTTTCGTTTTCTCTCTTCGCAAACTAGTCCAACGTCAAATTAACCTCAATGAACATACAAATTAAAGCCCTCTCAGAAAAAAAAACATTGAATTGGCTTAATAATCCCGACAGTAACACATGATAAGTAGTTATCAGTTTCACAACAGCACCCCAGTCCCATCTCCACACAGCAATCAGCGACAGCAGCAGTAGCCAGTTCAAAGTCAGACAACTAGTAGCAGTAGATCAGATGATCCCCGTACCGCCATTCCTGCAACAAACTATGGTTCGTTCGCACGCTATGCTCCTATTTCACACATAATCACGGGTCATTACATAAATTTCTCTCCTCCTCATATGGAAAAAAAATTATCTCAGTTAATGGCCAAAGACTAAAAAAAAAAAAAAACCAAAAGACCCAAAAGACCGGAGGAACCTTCTTACACTTTGCAACACCACACACTAGAGCCTATTAGTCGGCGAAGCGCGAAGCGATATCGAACTCATTTCCTCCTCGTCCAACTCTCGGTTGCACTAAATAATTTTCCGAGCAATATTTCATTGGTATTTCTCGATCCAGGCAGGAATCTAAAGCGAAAAATCAACGATGAAGAAGAAAAACATCACAAAACGTGCCTCTAACACGTTACTGGTAGTCACCTTAGAGACACCTCCAACCGAAACACCCCTACACATGGCGGCGCAGTAGCACCACGATGCCTAGCAGCCGTCGCTGCCGCCTCAGCCGCAACCGACTTCAGAGTCAGACATATGCTACGGCGGGAGGGCAAATCGATCGGGACAACATGCATTTCCAAGCGATCTTTATCAATTTTACGCGATCATCGCGTCCGTAACACGGAACGCGGTGCTGGTGTCCCGCACATACATTACCACCAACACCAAGCCAGGGTCTGGTGTCGGTTGTATAGGCCATTTCGCGCGATCGTCGTCGTCGTCTTCGTGTGTAAAACAATCCATTCGAGCGATCTTTAATGCATGTTCACAAGCGATCAATATCCCTATCCCCACCGAGAGAAAAACAGGAGGACGCGGCGCAACATTTCGGGATGAATAGTTCAAAATCGGCAGAGATCACGCGACGACTACAACGATCAAGCTTCCCAAAGAGGACACCATGCGATCAGCAAAATCAATAGAAACTACGGGACTACCACACTAGATACTTTATTAAATCACCGAGCGACATTGTCACATTGCAACCTAGCTGCTCTTCGGCCTCGGCATTGAGGTATTAATTTATGGCCAGCGTGATTGTAAATTACTCATTTATCTCTTTGGGTTCAGCAATTAAAGTTTTATATGATCAGACGGTAATTATAAGTCCGCCCGTTTGCACAGCAGGACCAGAAGCCTCGGTTCAGGATTATCGATGGTTCCAGCTGGCGTGGAACGTAACCAAGGTAGGCCTGTAGATGGTGTCGCCGATTAACCGATGCCACTACTATGGGAATGCAGCGATGAGAATCACGAACATAGGTCCATGCAGGGGGAGAGAGATATCTGTCAATTTTGGAGTTTAGTGTGCAACGACTACGCGTAGGAATACCATCTCGATTAATCAACAGCAGCGCAGCGCAGCTATTCGAAAAATGAGAAACGAATGTAATGTCGCCCTCGATTCCACAGCATGTCGTCTGACGATGATGATTCTTTCATTGACATGCATCCATCCGTGCGCGCCCATCCAGCATCCATGATGTCAATACAGACTGAAATGCGAAAACCAAAAAAAAATAAAAAATTATAATTACCGCGCGTCCGATCTGTGTGTAAATAAGCCCAGGGAGGACGAGAGAATCCTTCCATCTCATCCCTGCCATATCGGTGGCCTCATTCAAAATGCCATTATCATGGGTTGGACAGGAATTCGCTGGAATTTTGTCGGTATTTTCTGTTCGAATGGTTTCGTCAACGACACAATTTTTTTTTAATGGGCCCACACGCAGTCAGGAGCGGAACTCCTGTAGCCTGGAGTCATATGGCAAATAAAATGTGTACGCTGTTCCTGTGTGCTTTTGAAACGAGAGCTGTCAACGGACTATTGAATTTTCTGCGTAATTAAAGTGTGGGCGACGCACGGTAAGATTTCCGAATTTAAAGTCGGGGTTCAAGAGGTTGTGGTAGATCTTACGTTTAATCATTGTCCGTTGGAATTTCCTATAGAAGATGGGTAAGATGATTTCCCTGGGGTATGCATCTAGTTGGGGGGAAGTCGTTTACACAATTTCGCTACTATTTGCGGCGAAAGTCATTTTGAGTGGAGTCGGTGGTGTATATGGTTGGCTAAGGGTTGCAAGTGCTTGATGCAAATTGGTGTACGAACTACAAGGCATTTGGGAATAATTCAACGTCATTAAAATTCCAAATTCGGTAGAGAAAACTTGTTTTTTTTTTTTGTGGAGAATTTGCATCCCAAAGCACGTGATTAGGCCCGTTAAGGTTTCAGTAATTATGATTGATCTACATTTCGTACACATCATAAAAAATACAAAATCTTCATCTTCATCAATCGTGTAAAAAACATTCAAAGATTTAATCAATTTTATTATATACGTGCCTTTATTATACATTTACAAAAGATGTATAATTCGTCCTTGATATCACGAAAGCTTTTGATAGAGTGCTAAACATATGATGTTATAGTAGATGGATGTACATTGTACATACTTCTACCCAATTCCCAACTAATACTCGTATTCCCCAAGGCTCTGTCCTATCTCTGGAATTGTTTTGGATTTGTATTAGTGACTTTCTCCTTGTTACTCGCAATCCAATTCATTCCTTCGCGACATGACACCACATAAAATACCACATGCTATGCAATCACAGCGGGAGCGATATCAACCGAACTTAAATCTGATTTTGAAGCTATTACTATTAGAATGCGGAAAACGGAGTTAAGTTCAACGTGTCAAAACCCCAGTCCTGTCTCTCAATCGATATACTAACATGTCAAACTAACAATTAACGGAGTAGACCTTTAAAAATCTAATCGCTTGTCAATGCTTGGTTTGCATCTGAGCCTAGACCTTCGCTGGATTCTGCAAATTATTGATACTTCAATAGCTGGTACTAGGTCTATTTAATAGTCGCATCATATGCACGAAGCACTCCTAAAACGCAGGAAACTACATAAGGTCACTGAGATATTGAATTTAAAAATTTAACAAAATGAAAAAAAAAAAACTGTAAAATCGGCTACTGCAGACTGAACTTCGTAAGATTTTCCATTCGTGTTCAATCTTTTACTTCTGTAAGTCTTTTGGTGGTCTGCTGACACTGAATAACCTAAAACACAGGCCTTGTATGAGCCATGTATATACTAAGCTATGGATACTGTTGATGGAAATATGATTAAATTGAAATTCATTATTCTTTGCAGGATTTTTCTTTGTGTGAGGAAATTGGATAGTTCCGATAAGTTTGGTGCACTGTATCTAACTTTGAGTAGGGAAATGCCTCCATATTTGTTCAAATCATTGGATTGTCGTTTTTGTAGGGTATATTATACGCACACCAGGTACTCCAGTATTCATTTCTTAGCCCATCCATCCTGGTTGATAATGGTGGTAGATCTGCTATAAAGGCATCACTAAGGTGGATTTGTTATTCTTCAGCTTCTTGATACTTAAGCCAATCTGTTCCAAACTACTGCTTCCTACCACTATCATTCGCAAGCGGTAATCTATAATAATGTCTTTATGTCTAATACAAATTCAGAATTCAAAAGTAGCAGGAATAAACTTCCAAGACAGGAAGATGGAACCGACTTCGGAATAAGACGTGGTCAGGATATTCGGGTCTATATATCTTCGATAGACTCCAACAATTTAACGATCTACTAGCTGAAAGAGTCGAAGCAGTTCAGTGGAACCGTGCATGTTCGAGCACGAAACTTGTGAAAAAACAAGCTGCGTAGAATAGATTTTATGAAATGCAGCCGTAGGAAACCTCAAAGGACAGAATGGCTCATTATGCAACGGGACTCTGGAAACCCTCACAGGCACTCATTTCGCATTATGTACCAAGTTCAGCACATAAATTAAAAAACCTCAAGACGCTTTTATCTCTACTGAAAACAGATTGAGATTCTTTATCACCTCTTATAGTATGGAGCGCCAAGATTCGACGGTAACCCACGTGGTACTGCGAAGCACTAAATATATAACTGTCCCCTGGATTCATGTACATTTTGAGAGAGATCCTTAAGGATGATTACAGCTTTTGGCCAGTCCAGAAGGTACGGATTCAAAGATTTTAGGCCAACATTAGAAAAATTAACGGACTTGGAACATTAAAACTATAAAGGACATCTCTCCGGACATATCTTGCTACGAAAATTGTGTTAAGTGCGGTCATATTCACAGCGGAGACCTGATCTACATTTGAATTTAGCAAACAAAAAGTCGTGCTTGACACACTCTGCCCCCTAAAGTATGTACATGTCAATCGAATCCATGTTCTAGTCACAAATTGCATAGTAAAATGGTCCTGCAAACATTATGAATTCGCGTTGGTGTGCTAGCGGTTGCACTCAAACACCAAACCCTCCCACAACTTCATACTAATTCCTCTCTATTGCAGTACAAAAGAGGCAAATGCATCGTGAGACCGGTATCTCCGCGAAACTACTCCATAATGATGCGAGACCATTTCGCGCGACAAAAAGTCATCCAGTCACTAGCATCACCACACGAATGGTCGCATGCTCGCGACACCACAGATAATCGGCACTTAGCCATATTACCATGAATTATGTCTCAATCGGTTCCTCGGACAAAAGCCGGCCAGGCGAACATGACAAACTGAGCCGCACTGGCGCCCGGACGCATCGTAGCTGTGCAAATACCAGACTGTGACGATGAGCCTTACCTATCCACATGTGTACCTTGCCTGCCTATCCGAGCGCTGGTGTAAAAGGCTTTTAAGTCATTTGCACGTAGATGCATTTATTTGCGATTAGATGGGCTCACTCGATGTACGGTGGACAAGACGACTGTCAGATGATCACGGCGGACGGACAAGTGAATAGACACCAGAGATGCACACGGAATGGTGGGATAAATCTGTGTGGGCCTGGGCATTCATCTATCGTCTATCGTTGTCGTCGTTGTGCATGGGATATGGAAAGAATTGCGACAGCAGCAGCGGTGATGATGATGAATAGACAAAACGTTTCGCCGTGCAGCATGCAGTGCATAGGAGGAAGGGGAAACTGGAAAATGAACACACCGTTCTGGGGGTTCAAAAAAAGACAAGGCTCCAAGAGACTGTGCAAATGCATAGTTTTGTCTAATATGAGTCAGGGCATATTGAAGCAGTCTACAAAAGGTAGTTTTTGAAATCCAAATTACTGGATTTTCCGACAGATAAATGTGAAAGATGACATAATTTAATATATGTATATCGAAAAAGGCGACCTTGTTGGATTCTCTTCTGCCCCTCAAGTACGGAGGTTTTAGTCAAAAATATTTGCTTTCTCTATTTCTCTAGAAATTGTCTCTAACACTGACCGCCAACGTTAATAGAGAGAGAGAGAGAGAGACTAACCGGATCGGTCGCAGAACAATCGGCAGTGTCTAAATTTAAGAAAAATCTATAAATCTAGTTAATTTTATTTAAAAAAAATTCATAGAACATACAATTGAAGACTTAAGGTACTTATATTCTATAAATTTACATGGTAAACGCCAAACATGCAAGGCTGGTTGAAGTGTAAATTCTCCATTCGTGGAGAATCGGGGATCAAATGTGCTGGTGTATGCGGGAAAACTCTTCATAGTACTGTTAAGTGCAGTGGGTTGGACCAATACAGCAGCAACATTCAACTGCATGGTCAAGTTTATATGTGCTGATTCCATAATGTATATTCATAATGTGGACTTGGTTTTAAAAGATGTGCAAGAGACAGTAAATAATAATACAATGTTAGGGGTGGTAACGTCGTTAATTGCCCCGCTAATGGTTCATAGTTAAAATCCTGATATCAGCAAGCATTTATTTATTTCTCATGAAATATATAAAGTCAGTCCGATTAAGCGAAAGCTTGTGTGAATGCTACTGCGAAGGCATAACACTGGCAGTCGCTTGGCTGGAAAAATTGTTCGCTCTGTTGGATGAATGATTTGCCTATGACGTCGGTAATCGAGAAAAAATACTGCGAATCAGAAGCAAAGGTTAAAAATAACAAAAACCTCCCCAGTTATATGGACGCCACCCCCGGAGTTTCTCTGAAGCATAAACATCTGAGCCTCAAGCCACTATACAAATCTTTCTCTCTCTATCTATCCTTTACAACGTCTGCACTGTGTAAAACATGCTAAGAGTATTCCTAACCCCTTAAGTGCGCGCAAATTATATAAAAGAGAAAAAAAGAAAATTACTTAAAAGAATACTTAAGTGAATGTGAATGAAAGATTAAGAACTTGTTAAAAGCAATCGAATCTATAATAGATATACAGCCAGATTTGAAACTACGGATATGGAAACAGTACAAGATATGTAGATGTGAAAGAAGTGTAGAAAAAGTAAAAGGAATGAGTAACGGGTGCGCCATTTTTTATGTCGGTGTGTAAACATTGAATAACCTTGACATTTATCAACCGATTGACTTGAGTAGACATGTTTTTGGAACGTCAATTCAGTACAATTTTAATAATGAATCGCTTCACACGAAAACAATGCCCTGAAATAGTGACGCTGTACATTGAAAATAGTCGTTCAGTTGTGTTAACTCAACGTGCATATCGTGGCCAACAAGCACCGACTGTGAACACTACTCGTCGTTTGGTATCGAATTTTGCTGAGCACGGGACAGTGGGAGATCGTCGACATGCCGTTCACCAACGCCCAAAACGTTCCAATGAACTGGTTAAAGCGGTAAGAGAGAGTTGCCGAGAACCCACATGTGTCGTATCGTCACCGCGCTCAGCATTTTGGCGCCAGTGGAACCACCTTACGGCGCATTTTGAAGGATGATTTGTTTTTTTTTTCCGTATATTGACTCAAAGAATATTGCCGACAGACTGTCCACGTCGCTTGGAATACGGCCAAACGTGTGTTGTCAAAAAATGGCGACATTGACTGCCCAACTAGATCTCTAGATTTGACCCCTCCGGATTTCTTTTTGTGGGGTTATTTGAAAAGCAAAGTGGACGCCAGCAAGCCTTAGACCATTGGCGAGCTCAAGGCAAATATTCCTGCCGAAATCATCGCTATACCGCCCGAGATGCTCGAAAAAGCGATGAAAAACGCAGCAAAAAGGGTACATTTTGCTTTGGTCAATAGAGGCGGCCACTTGATTGATGTTGTATTCAACAATCAGTTCAAATAAATTGTAAAGGACCAAGTTAAATAAGGACTTCCTCATATATGGAAATCGATTTTTTGTTTAAAGCTATTCAATATTCATATACCGACATAAAAGATGACGTACCCTGTATATTTGGTGGATCGATGGCAAAACAGAGTGAAAACATGTGTAATGTGAAAAAAAATGCAAATGACAATCAGGCTGTTATTGAGAGTGTGAAGGAAAAAAAGAATGACATTAAGGTTGGAATGGAGTCTCTTTTAACAATGAAATAAAAGAGAATATCGGTGAAAAAGTAAAAAACGTGAAAGGGAAATGACCAAACGCCGGTTTTAATTAAACAAAAAAGTCCCAACAAATCGAAAAGACAAAGTCAGACATTAAAAACAAAGTGGATCTTACTAAACTTTCCGCAAAGGTTAACAACATTCACGAAGAAAAAAAATGGATCAATTGCTATTAGCTGACAGTGAAGAATCAAGAAAAAAAAGACCAGTGAATGGGCAAAATCAGACTTTATGAAGTTGCCAAATAGCCTTCCAATGAAACAGACTGAAATGGTTATAAAACAGCGCGAAATCGTTACAAATCGGCAATTGCGGAAGCGAAACACAAATACATCACGGAGAAAATAGACAACACTCATTGTTTGGAAATATTCTGTTTGTCAATAGTACAATGTATACATAACATACCCTATTATATAGATTAACTTTGATTCTCTTTATATCTCTCAATTGTTAACGTTATCTTAAATTTTGCTTCTTCTCTTTTGTTTTTAATACACTCATGTAAAATAATTAAATTTCTCGTCCACTTGGATTTGGACCAGCGTCGAAGACGGTAATAAAGCTTAACACTATTCTTATTCTGGGAATCTCGCTCTTTTTTCTTTCTTCCCATCGTTGGAGTTTTTTGTCATTTCGACTTCGTTTATTATCGTTCACTCATAATCAAAAAACTATGTGCAGGACGCTCAAGCAACTGGTACTAAAAGAGAATGTGAAGCCGATCAAGATGGCTAGTATACTGAATAGAAACCAAATTCAAAATGTATGTTATTGTGATATCTTAGACGATTACTACTACCTTAATTTCAAATATAAAGTAATAAATCAGAACGAACCCATACTTTACACGGGTAAAAATGCATCTAGATAGCTTTGAAATCTGTGGCAATATATTGACAGAAATTATAAATAAGTCTCTTTTAAGGGATACTTTTCCAAAATGCGGGAAACAGTCGCTAGTTATACCAATACCAAAGGTTAAAAATACAAATAAAGATGATGAATTCAGGCCTGTTAATATGTTGCCACTAGAAAGCAAAGCCAAGGAAAAGATTGTTTACATTCAATTACAGAGACATCTAGACTCATTTAATTTGATCTCACTCTATCAATAGGGGTTTCGGAAAAATCATAGTTGCGAATCCTTAATTAACCTAGCAGTAACTAAATGGAAAATTGAAATTCGCGACAGAAGGGCCGTGGTTTCAGTTTTTTTTTAAATATGAATAGGGCTTTTGAGACGGTAGATAATAATATCTTACTGCAAATCTTTTAAATCATATCTAGTTGGTACAAGTCAAAAAACGGAGATAAACAACGTGACATCTGAAGTCTTGCTATTTCTTATATATCATATATAAACGACATGGAAAAAACCGTGGTGCATTCAGAATTGGTGTTATTTGCTGATGATGCCTTGTTTTTTATCTCAGAGACTTCTGGCCGACGAAGTTATTAGAAAGATTAACATGGATCTGAAAGAATTGCCACGATGGTTTGAAATGAATAATTAAAGTTAAATATCAACAAAACAAAACCAATGATTCTCAATGGCAATAGCACAAGTAGCATCTCGATTGAAAACAAAGCAGTTGAAGAGGTGAGTTAGATCAAATAATTAGGTTTTTTGATTGATGACAAATTATTATTTAACCTTCATGTAGAGAAATTATGTAAACATATAGGTAAAAAAGACTTATTGGATGGTTAGGTTAGGTTAGGTTGGCTGTCCACACGAGAGTGCAGACACACTTAGACCAGTGAAGGTCATTTGTGATACCATGGATCAAACCATTAGGCCACTCTAACACTAACAAAACCAACCGGAGCTTTTGACAAAGCGATGGATGCTCATGACGTAGAAGGACGCCAGATCGCAGAGGTCGTCAAGGAAGGGGGACCCTAGATGGAGCATTCTTTTATGCGACAGGGCTGGAGGTGAAGGATGGTTTCCTTCTCCTCCTCGTCCCTAGAGCTTCTGCAGAAGTCGTTGGAGAAGAGACCAAGTCTTTTGGCGTGTTGGCCTATAAGACAGTGTCCAGTGAGAACACCGACAACGCAACTGATTTGTGTACGCTTTAACTTGATCAGATCGGCACTACGTTTTTGATCCAGCTTAGGCCAGATCTGTCTCGAAATGTGACACGTTGAGCCGTTTCCCCATCTGAGGTTGGTCGTACTAATAGCGTTCAGCTTTAGTAGATACTTACATGTAGCTAGGGGCATACCCAGGGCTTGCCTTTCAGGCAAAATCCTTAGAGTGGTACCCTGTCTGGTGAGGTCGTCAGCCCTGCAGTTACCTGGAATGTCCCTATGGCCCGGCACCCAGCATAGGTGAATGTTGAACTGCTCTGTCATCTCCATAAGAGATAGACGACAGTTTAAGGCAGCCTTTGAAGTGAAGGAGAACGATTCCAGGGACTTAATTGCCGTTTGGCTGTCAGTGAAAATGCTAATATACCTGACAGATAATACATTACGTTTCAGTCAGGACAGGGCTTCCTTAATCGCCATGATTTCCGCCTGAAAAACGCTACAATGATCAGGGAGGCGGAAAGAGATGCTCAGATTGAGCTGTTCGGAGAAAACACCACAACCCACCCCATCCTCCGTCTTAGATCCATCTGTAAAGAAGTGAACCGAACTACCATCGACAGGGGGGGAAATGTCCCATACATCCCGGTTAGGGATGCTCGTACGGAAGTTACGGTCAAATCTCAGTTTCGGCGGGGTGTAGTCCGTGTTTTCGTGTTTGAAGTTGAGAAGATCAAGGATCGAGGAGTGGCCAAAGCGATAGCTAGACCACTGTGAGGAGGCTTTCAAGCGGATGGCCGCACAGGCAGCCAACTGTTTGCCGAAAATATCTAAGGGTAGCAGGTTGAACAAGATGTCCAGTGCCGCGGAGGGAGTAGTTCTAAGTGCACCACTGATGCAGATGCATGCAGATCTTTGCACCTTAGCTAGTTGAGTGAGGTGGACAGCCCTTTCAAGAGCAGGCCACCATACGATCACGCCATATAGTAGTATAGGCCTGATAACGGACACGTATAGCCAATGGGTGATTTGAGGTTTAATACCCCAGCTCCTACCTATAGCCTTTTTACAGGAATAGAGAGCTACACTAGCTTTCTTGACGCGCTCTAGTAGATTGGCCTTCCAGTTTAATTTTCTATCCAAAATAAGACCCAGATATTTTGCGTTTTCAGAGAAGGTGAGACTGGTGCCATTTATCAAAGGAGGGTCTATGAGGAGAACTTTATATTTCCTCGTGAAGAGAACGAATTCCTTTTTATGGGGGTTAACCCCCAGTCCACAATTGGAGGCCCATTTGGTGAGCCGAAGGAGAGCATATTGGAGGATATCCCTGAGAGTGTCCGGGTGTTTACCGGAGGCAGCAATAGCAATGTCATCAGCATAGGCGATCACTCTACAACCTGACGCATCCAGGTCCATAAGTAGTTCATTAACTACCAGGTTCCACAGAAGAGGTGACAAGACTCCACCTTGAGGTGTACCGCAGCGAGCAATTCTTCTGGCCGATGCTCCGCCCAGCTGCGTGTTAATAATCCTGCATGTAAGCAATTGATTGATCAAGATTCCGAGCGAAACACCCACTTTCAGATTTACAAGTGCGTCCGTAATCGCCTTTGGTTTGACATTGTTAAAAGCTCCCTCAATGTCAAGGAAAGCCACCATGGTGTATTCTTTGATGCTCAATGATTTTTCGATGGTGCGCACAAGCGAATGTAAGGCTGTCTCAACCGATTTGCCTTTGTAGTACGCATGTTGGGACGGCGAGAGCAGAGCTGGGCTAATACTTTGCCGAAGATGATATCAATTAACCTTTCTAAAGTTTAAAGCAGAAAGGACGATAGACTGATAGGTCGGAGATCCTTTGGTTTCACGTGCGAGCTCTTTCCTGCCTTAGGTATGAATATGACTTCAACCTTGGACTTATTGGATGCATTTCAAAAAATATGTGTTATAAGAGTATATAATTCTATCAATAAGCTCCATTTTGAATATTGTTCCAGTGTGGTATTGATGTGCAATAACTACATGTTAGATTGATTACAAAAGTTACAGGACCAAGGTATGGGAATAATTCTTCAATGTCATAGATTAGCTTATATAAGAGAAATGTTGTGTTATGTCAATTGTCGTGGATGAGCTTCAATCAAAGAGTTATGTTTAATGTACTAGTCTTTATATATAAAATTAAATATAATAAGCCTTCGTATTTAAGTGTAAGTTTAAAATATGTGAATGACATTCAGCCTTATGCTTTGAGAATTGCACACGATTTTAGAACTCTTAACTTCAGAAACCATACCACGGGAAATATGGTAATGCATAAGGGATTACACATTTTCAACTCATTGCCTGATAAAACAATAAATGAAGAAAACATTGGCAAAGTTAAAAAATTAAGTATAGGTCTTGTCAAAAATAAATTTAGATAATAAGCGATCTTAGATTACAAGCAATCTTGCTAAATAAAGCGTAAAAAAAAAAAAAAAAAATCGCATTTGCTCGAAGGTTATTTGGCTGGTCATCTGGATTTTCAACTAGTGATTCCGAAGACCCTTTTCTTCTGCCAGCAGCTGAATATTTCAGGTGATATATGAGGCTATCATGCCCCATGAGCAATGCTATACCAACCATTTGAGTATGTCTCGTTCCATGCTAATGAACTTTCTTTTGGTAGAGCCTTTCAACATTTTTATTAACATTTTAGCTTATCTGTGATCAATATGGGGCTCATATTTTTTTTTCGCTTTGTATCTGTTCATGCAAGTCACTGTTAATTCGTTTTGAATTGCAAATAAGTTTAGTTTTTGCATCCATTTTTATCTGCCTGCTATATGGGCCTGTATTCACAGCGACTACCCCTCGAGGGGGATAGCGTGTGAAAAACTCCTGCGTGTCATCTTATTCTGAGCTCTGAAATGCGCTTGAACTCCTCCCAGCTTATAGCTGAAGACCTCTGTGTCACGTTTTCTTGGGATGATCCGATTTTCTTCTTCATTCCACTGCACAGCGTATTTTGCAATGCAATTTTCCTTTTGCCGTAAGGTCACTCACTCCTCCGTATGGTGATGTCAGTATGTTTCTGGACGGTGTCACCAGGGTTTGCCTAGACCATACTTCCTAGGTCAACCTTCTTGACCGACTGAGTTGAGCGAGAGAGTTTGAAGTGCTTAGGGCTTTTGTTTTTTAAAGTATTTGTCTTTAGCCCTACTTTCATTGCTTCCATATTTTGGACCATTAAATGCAAGTCCATAATCTTATGTAAACGCATGCAAACATCGTCAGCGCAGTACAGATGTTTAAAATAAGATATTATAGTCCATATGGAAACATAGTTTCATTCAGTCACTGTTGAACTATATAGCTGATGACCATTAAAAACAACTGCGGTGAAAGTATGCACCCCTGGCGTAATTCGCTTTGGACTTTAAATTCCTTCGATACCTTATCATTGTCCAAAACATGACACAAAGTTCATTCTGAACCAAATAGACTGTCTGTGACTTTGTTTGTATAGGTACTGAAGAGATATTCTTTTCAACACTGGGGTTCTTAACTGAGTATACTCGTATATACGAGTATCCTTTCGTATTGCCTTCAGTGGGCGCCGTGGCGCACTGGCTGGTGTTTCGGACCACTGCGCTTGAGGTTCAATGTTTGAATCCCAGAAAACACCAACACTTTTTTTACCATCGCATCCGTAGCATTGTTGTTACGAAAAAGCTTCTCAAAAACAAAATAAAAATTTGCCTTCGGATACGGCACAAAACTATAGGTCCTTTCCATTCGTGCGAAAATTATAACGCACACAACACGATTGGTTGCGAGAAGCTAGTTCTAGGCCCTTCATGGCTGTTGCGCCAAATATGTACATATGTACTCGTATGCCTGTATTGTCTTCAATATAAAGGAAGTCAAGTTCGAAGGAAGAAGAAGGCTACCTTGTTCGTTGATCTAAATGATCTCATCTACGCCTGCATGGTTAATTTAACTGTTCAATGCATAAGAGGGTGACCCACCCACTTTACACATTGGCAGTACAACTGGCGGTCTAAGTGCATCCTCATCGAGGGCAGCTTCTAACCAACCAACGAACCATCCTCTTCAAATACACATTCTTTTCTAAATAGAAACACAATAATCATTCAGCCCACGTCCCTCAAGTAGCCCAAATCTATAATTACTCAGTGAAAACTTTTTTTCCTATCAAAAGAGCGACCATCATCCTTTACACCCACCCATGCGCCCCGTCCTTACTTGTCTTTATTAATTACTTGAAAAAGTCCCACTTCTAAGGCGCAGTGAGAAATTAGGAAACATCAATGGCGTCAAAATGTATATACAGACGGTACGGAAAAAAAAGGAAAAATTAAATCAGGATGAGAATGAGGACTTGTGGTTGAGGGTAATGGATTTTATACAGTTTATATATTTTTCGTGCTAGGTTCACTTTTCGGGGTGAGATAGATAAAAAAAAAGGTTTCCTCGATGAAGACAAAGTTTTTGCTTTTATTAGGGTTGATTCTTTGGGTGAAGAATGATTAACAATGAAAAAGTTAATCAGACTTTGGCCTTAAATTGCTAATTTTCTTACACAAGAAGATGGATTAAAAGTTTTCCTTAAATTTTTAACGACTAATCGATACGTGGGCGAGATAGTCCTGAAATACCATGGTAACGATCGTTAAAATGAGTAAAAGGTCACAAATTTTTGGAGAAATTTAAGGTGAAAAAAGGTTGTTAAATTTTATATGCGTTAATCAACGACAGGTTAGGACTGTTGTTAATTGGTTTATGTAGAAAACATTTGCTGTGGTTGTAGATCAAAATAAGAGGTTTTATAAGAAGAGGCGTTTAAGCGAATTTATGTTCTTATTTTTATTTCAAGGCATCTAATCCATACTGTATAGTTCATGCATTAGATAACGGATATATGTTAGGTAGATGGATGCATTGTGAAATAAATCACTGCTCATTAAGACCAACACGGGTCCATTGTGCAATGTTTTTTTCAACCTGGAAACCTGCAAAGAAAAACTGCTGAATTTACTCCACCTTGATAAGGATATGAATCTCATAGGGTCTGTCAGCTCAAAAAAAAAAAGAAACCGCTGGTTGAGAACCACATATATGTAGATGTCCTCATTCTTCTTTCGGAGAGGGCAGGGCATTTGCACATCAGTTGTCGGACAGATTTAATTTCGTCCTCGTCCCTGCATCTTCTGCAGAAGTCAGTGTAAGGTACATCGATACGCTCTGCATGGATCCCAATGACTGTGATTATGCCAGAGATGATCCGCGTGTTATAACCACTAAGCCTAACAAGAGAACGTAATATCCTATATACCGATCGGCTTATGGGTCACAGTATTCTGGCAGTGATGCACATAACCAGATGGGTCCATGGCCTGTTGGCTTCGATAGTGGATTTATCTCCGACGAGTTTATTTATAGAGCTTATAGGAATCTTCACTAAGGAAAGGTCTGCATGATGTGCAACGCCGACTCCATTCTAGCTAGTTCATCTGCTCTTTCATTACCCAGTATATCTTAGTATGTATATGCCGTGGTATCCAGCATAGGGTCATCTTGTTGGGTTGTGATATCTCATTAAGTTGCCGTTTGCAGATTTTTACGAACATAGATATAATTAAGATGGATTCCAGAGTCATCTTAACAGGTGCCTGGCTATCAATGTACACAGTAATTGATTTATCCACGATGTTACGAGTACCTTTTGTGATAATTTTCGCAGCCTAGATGACGGGTGTGACTTCAGCCTGAAATGCGCTGCATTCTGAAGGAACAATTAACACTTAGTGCTATGCAGTAAGCTCCAGCTTCTACACCGAAATCCATTTTAGAATCGTCAGTGTGGGAGGCAAATGCCTAATTGTTAATGACTTACTCGTTTTAACATTCATTTCTGCCAGGAATTTTGATTATTAAGTTGGTAATTTGCTCTTATTTTTTTTTTTTTTTACTAAATTAAGAAGGAACCAAATTTTGCAGAGCCCTTATTGTCAATTGGTCATATATTTGTTACTATTTTTAATGACTGTCCTCTGTCGATCAAAACTTGTTAGTACCGGGATTAGAGGACAAAGTTGACAGATGGCACTGCGGTCGCTCGGAGATATCTACTGTGCCACCCCGTTGGATTCTAGAGCATATTATTCACCTTGAATGTTTTCAAGAAGCTAGAAAGCTTCTCTGGGTCAGTGGAATAAGTTCGCTGTTAAGAGTCCACTTTCTCACTTACGGACGTACAGAGAGGTGTTCCAAGCAAGTTCTACACATAGGGTCCGATGATAGTTTGAGTCAGATGGCATTTTTCGAAAGACAGTGCAGAGAAAAAGTACTTGGAATATCTTTGGCTTGAAGTTTAAGTCCAGTTGGACTTGATTCGGTTCTTTATGTCGACAATTTCCGTAGTCTACACCTCAGAAGTGTTCAAGGCCAATGAAGGGAAATAATTCGCTGGTTTTGGCTGGCAAGTTAGCCATTTCTCTACACTGATGATTTACGTGTGCAGGGATTCAATGCAAAATTACTCAGATAGTTTAAAAAGCATTTCGACTATCTTCAGGACTAGCTTTGATTTCCACACGACTGAGTTAAGCTCTTTCAGAGCAGCTGAAGTTGGTTTTACCGCGTTTTTACGAGTAGATTCATGCAGAAATTTCTGCCTGAAAAATCGGTGAGTTGCTGCCCAGGCTTATCTAGGAGTTGGTTAGCTCCTGTTACTTCACTTAATAAACCACACCCCAATCCATAAGAGCTGTACGTATACCACATGAAATCTCGTTCTGACAGATGAGGCTCAGATTTTTCCCAGTCAAAAGTACAGTACAAAAAACAGTACATGGGAAGCATGTCATCCAAGACCATTGTATATTTATTGTTCTGCTCAAAAGATTTCAGTAGGGCAAGATGACGGTGGTACTTAAAGTCAAGATCCATCATCATTTGGCTACCATTCCGACGTGTTTTAGTATTAAGAGCTGTAGTGAGGTGAAAAAACACAGCCCTTAATACAGACTGCGGCTAGATGTTGAACACTTTCTTATTTATTGCAGTGCCTTCGATAATCTTAGTCTACCGCACTCAGGCAGCATACATAGATATGTACATATTTGGCACCACAGCCATGAAAGGCCTATGCCTAGCTTCTAGTAACCGCTCGTATTGTGTGCGTTATATTTTACGCATGAATGGAAGGGACCTACAGTTTTATGCCGTATATCTTTTATTTTGTTTTTGAGAAGCTTTTTCGTGACGACAATACTTTCCTATGTTTGTCAAACGTTCGCGAGAGGTGGGACGGTGAAACAAATGTTGGTGTTTTCTGTGATTTAAACATTGAATCTCACGCGCAGTGGACCGACACACTACCCACTGTGCCACAGCTTCCATTCTTTAGGCAGCATATTGTAAAGCTCAAGATCAAAGTGTACGTTTTTAGCACAATCCTGGGCTTTAGTCCTCGGTTCCTACCATAGATACAATGGCAGATGTAAGAGGCCTTGTTGGCTCTGTTTATGGTATGATCTATGTGAGAGTTCCAAGACAATTTACTGTCTAGGTTGACCCCAAGGTATTTAGCTTCATCAAAGACGAGAGGAATTTTCGCGATACCGGATCAAATCAGCGAGACTATTGCGGATTTTCTACTTCCCAGGGTTTTACTGGTCAAGGTGTTTCTATGAAGATCTACAGCAAGCAGGGTCGCATCTTTGAGTCGGCAATGTTCACTTAAATTACGCAGCGATTGGGAACCGAGAAGACTAGGACTACAACCTCAATCAGATGGCATGGTGAAGCTGTTCAATCGTACTATTCTCGACTATCTAGCCAAACTTTGCGACCACCACTAACGCGATTGGGATCAGCACTTCCCACTTTTAATGATGACATGTCGGATAGTATACGATGTCACTGGAGAAACTCTGGCAATGATTATAAATGGGCGCGAATTACGTATCCCGGCGGAAAACTTTATAGCGATGAATCGTTAGGACCCGCTGGATAGCAATGAATTCCCACAAAAGCTTTGGGATAGACTGCATGAGACGCATGAATTGGTACGATCCAGACTGGAATGCGTAAAATGAAGCATCGCTATGATTTAAGGAGCACTAGAGAAGTATTTGATCCTGGTGCATTATTTTGGCTATACAGCCCTACAAGGAAGAAAGGTAAAAGCCCAAAGCAACAATCGGATTGGTATGTTCCCTTCGAGGCTCGACAAAAGATCTCGGACGTTGTTTATCGCATACGGAAAGGGAGAATTGAAAAAATAGTTAATTTCAACTGCTTGCGGAAGTTCAACCAAATTGAGCCGGAGTCTTAAGTATAAGAGGGGGGTAATGTGACGTCATGGTATGCAATACTCCACCCATTACACAAACCTTCAATGCAACGTAACCAATGACATATGACAGCGATAATCAACTGAGCACCCGCAAATGGAGCCAACTTTTCTTCTGGATCTTTTGGCTGTGTTGAAGAGTTGGAGTTTTTTTTTTGTTCTCTGCTTCGACTTGCTCTTTGCATCGTCGAATTTAATTTAATTGCATTAAAGTAAAATCATAACAATATGAACTAGATGTAACAATGCATCCGGCGGGGTGAATGGTTTGAATTGGGAGACTTTAGGATTATTCATGTGCTCTTCGTGCTCATTTAATCATCCTTGGGTCTTCCCAAACTGAAAGCGCGCTTGAAAACTTTGTAGTCAAAGTTAGTAACGGAGGATTGAGTAGGATGGAGAGCTCACGTGGGCATCTGTGTAAATCAGCATTTATGTTCTAGCTCTACTGCTGCCATTTTTCAATTATTATCCTTTCAAGCTCTTAGGTTTCCTCTATCTGGGGATCTGTTCCAAAGCCTCTTATAAATTGCCTACCACCTCTCTGAAGTCCAGTTCAATGAACTAAAATTGCACATCTCTCCCTAATATACTCAAAATAATTAAAATTAACTCCAAAGAATAAAATCAAAGGCTACTCAGGTAATCGTACCTGTAGATGTTTGCTTTCCATAGTTTCAGTTAGGCGGATTCGACAACTCACCATATACTTGCCATCGAAAAAGGACACAATATCCATTAAAAGACATCCTCACAAAGTATAAAGCGAATTTTGAACGCACACTTGAGTACCCGCAGGGTGCCACTTGTTCGTACACATACCACACTGTAGATGAAAAACCCCTGCCCACGCTGCCACGTTACGGATAGTCCTTAAGGATTCATTTGGCAAATAATTATTAACCACAGGCAGCATACTCTTTGGCCTAAGCTAGGCGATAGGCATCCGATACCTACTCCTCTATGGATACTCATATTATTGGCAAAATGTTAGTGGGTAGTAATGCTGAAGCTTTTCAATAATCCCACAGGATATTGAATCATTTTCATACATTCGCATGCATAATATACCTAACTACTACACATATGTAGAGAAACGTATACTGTGCCTTGTCAGACCGCAATTGAATTTCGTGTCTTTGCAAATTACCTCCGGGACTTTCGAGAGCCTGGCTATAGAATTTATCCTTTCTGGGACGGCCCATTTGCGTTGATTCATAATTCGCTTACGTATATAGTATACCCACGTATGTGTGTGTTGTGGGAGTCAAATTTCCTTCGACGACAACGACCGACGTACTGCATGTACGGATCCTTAATTGATTTTCTTCCTTTTCCTCAGCCGGAAGTCAATTGACAGGCTATTATTACGCACAAAACGGATGACAACAAGACGAAAATGACGACGATGAGAAGGAGGCCATGAACATGAAGATGTAATGTAATGGCTGCCGGCCAGTAGTAACAACAGCAGAGGCAGCAAAGTCATGTTCTGCCAGATTCCCAATTTAATAGGCTACTTGAAATTTAATATACCGTTATTATTTGCATCCGAAAGTTAAAGGTTACTCGTAATCCTGTAATGCAATGCAAACAGGAAGGATCAGTTGAGGTTACAATCGAAGCATGTAATGTGCCAAAATTGAAATGGTTGGTTGGCGCTGGTTGGGGTGGGATTTGGTCAGGAAATGGGTTTGCTTGTCCATTGACCAATGAATGCTTTCACACAAGGGACCGTAAGGATGCTGTATTGATTTAATGAGAATAATTAAAGAGTTACTTATGGAAAGTTAATTCAATTCGGGGTGCATTTTTTGAAAAGTATTTAGCTCGAGGACCTATTTGCATTGGGTAAATCAAATGCCAGTTTCCCAAGTTCGCTATTTATGGTAGTAGCTACTTATAGGTAATATGATGAATTCCTTATTGCAGCGGTATTTGTCAAGTACTTACTTTTAGGCTCTAGAAGGACACAATATTATAGTTCAGTTGAAGAAGAAGTCTAGCTGAAAGATCCGATTTCGTGTGGTAGATAGGTATTCTAAGACGGCAGTTTGCTAGGCCAAGCTTCAACCTCAAAGTGAACTTTATTGAGACATATAAATCAAATACAAAGGTCATCAAAGGTTTATTTCTGGTCGACTTAAAAATTATGTCTGAATTAAACTATACTTTAAACAAAATATTTTCAACTTTTTAATCAAAGAATTCAATAAAATAAATTTATAAATTTCGTATGTGTACACTTGCTCCCGGGATACAATCACAACTTTGCTCTATAAGGGTTACCCTATCTAAAAGATATCAATGTAAAAAGTATGAATAGAACTACATACAAAGGGAGCATGAGTCATAAAAATTCTTAAAGATAAATATAAATTTTATACAATTCAAAGAAAATTTACAACCTTATACATGTTAAACAAAGGTTTATAAATGTGTTGCCTGTTTTCTTTTTCAAATCAGTATCATCCTCGAGAGTTTAGAGAAGAAGCTTTTTCATAATATGGTACGGACAGTGTCCTACTTGAATCTTCTCTCAACAGAGACATAGAGTGGTCATTAAGCAGATTTAAAGGATATAAATAATATTATTATTTAAACTTTGGCCAATAATAGAATCGATTTAAGATCTAGCAAGTGGGTTGAGATGTAAACTGATTCGTTTCATCTTTTTTAATAGAATTTCAATTTGGTATATCGTTAAAGGTGCCAAGCCTGATTGTAACACCAGTGCTGGTGCAAGGTATATATGCACAGGCAAGCTTAAACGTCGATCCGTCTCGAAGAGCTGTAGTTAGCGCTTGCTTACGATCACTTTGAGCGGTTCGAACTAAGTATCGCAAGTATTGATAAACCACCTGTCTGTTGCGATAACGTACCGTACTTTCCCGTATTCGGGAGAAGAGTACGAATCGGAGTATAGTTTTAAAACAAAACAATTAGTTTACTTGACAATATGTTTATTCACTCTAGGGCCCGCTGTCTCAATGCTTGGCTACGGCCGTTCGAGTTATAATCAAGAACTTATCCTTTTAAATTCTAAATCTATACTCCGATTCGTACTCTTCTCCCGAATGCGGGAAAGCACGGTACGTTATCGTAACATTTGGTGGCAGCGGTGGGATCCCATACAAAGAGGGACCTAACTACCAACCAATCGAAAAAGTGGGATAGTGAGATAAATGAAAGATTATCTCAACTACCAACTTTTTAAAGAATTTTAAAACATAGTGGAGTAAGTTAGATAGATACAAGACTATCTCAACTGCCATTTTTTTAAATTTTAAAGAGTACCTGGGGCTAGAACACCAGAGGTAATAGTAAAAAAAAATAAAAATATATATAATAAATTAATAAATAAATAAAAAGTACATACATACATACTATATATATTGTATATAAAATAATATTTTGTTTAACAAAGCGTACCTGGGGCTAGAACACCAGTGGTAATAGTGGGGAAAAAAAAGATATATAAATAAATAAATAATACATATACACATATAAAATAATAATAAACATAAAAAAAATACAAATTAAGAACGGTAAAAAAAAAAGTGAAGAGTGAAATTTCAAGAAAAAAGGGGCGTAAAATGCATCTATAGGGCGCGAGGCCTGCCTGGCAAGTTAATAACAGAGACAACAGCGACAACAACAGGAGCAGTAACCAAGGAATAAAAGAGGAAGAAAAGACGCAGCAACAAAAACAGTAGCATCAGCGGCATGGATTAAGATGGATTCCAGAGTCATCTTAACAGGTGCCTGGCTATCAATGTACACAGTAATTGATTTATCCACGATGTTACGAGTACCTTTTGTGATAATTTTCGCAGCCTAGATGACGGGTGTGACTTCAGCCTGAAATGCGCTGCATTCTGAAGGAACAATTAACACTTAGTGCTGTGCAGTAAGCTCCAGCTTCTACACCGAAATCCATTTTAGAATCGTCAGTGTGGGAGGCAAATGCCTAATTGTTAATGACTTACTCGTTTTAACATTCATTTCTGCCAGGAATTTTGATTATTAAGTTGGTAATTTGCTCTTATTTTTTTTTTTTTTTACTAAATTAAGAAGGAACCAAATTTTGCAGAGCCCTTATTGTCAATTGGTCATATATTTGTTACTATTTTTAATGACTGTCCTCTGTCGATCAAAACTTGTTAGTACCGGGATTAGAGGACAAAGTTGACAGATGGCACTGCGGTCGCTCGGAGATATCTACTGTGCCACCCCGTTGGATTCTAGAGCATATTATTCACCTTGAATGTTTTCAAGAAGCTAGAAAGCTTCTCTGGGTCAGTGGAATAAGTTCGCTGTTAAGAGTCCACTTTCTCACTTACGGACGTACAGAGAGGTGTTCCAAGCAAGTTCTACACATAGGGTCCGATGATAGTTTGAGTCAGATGGCATTTTTCGAAAGACAGTGCAGAGAAAAAGTACTTGGAATATCTTTGGCTTGAAGTTTAAGTCCAGTTGGACTTGATTCGGTTCTTTATGTCGACAATTTCCGTAGTCTACACCTCAGAAGTGTTCAAGGCCAATGAAGGGAAATAATTCGCTGGTTTTGGCTGGCAAGTTAGCCATTTCTCTACACTGATGATTTACGTGTGCAGGGATTCAATGCAAAATTACTCAGATAGTTTAAAAAGCATTTCGACTATCTTCAGGACTAGCTTTGATTTCCACACGACTGAGTTAAGCTCTTTCAGAGCAGCTGAAGTTGGTTTTACCGCGTTTTTACGAGTAGATTCATGCAGAAATTTCTGCCTGAAAAATCGGTGAGTTGCTGCCCAGGCTTATCTAGGAGTTGGTTAGCTCCTGTTACTTCACTTAATAAACCACACCCCAATCCATAAGAGCTGTACGTATACCACATGAAATCTCGTTCTGACAGATGAGGCTCAGATTTTTCCCAGTCAAAAGTACAGTACAAAAAACAGTACATGGGAAGCATGTCATCCAAGACCATTGTATATTTATTGTTCTGCTCAAAAGATTTCAGTAGGGCAAGATGACGGTGGTACTTAAAGTCAAGATCCATCATCATTTGGCTACCATTCCGACGTGTTTTAGTATTAAGAGCTGTAGTGAGGTGAAAAAACACAGCCCTTAATACAGACTGCGGCTAGATGTTGAACACTTTCTTATTTATTGCAGTGCCTTCGATAATCTTAGTCTACCGCACTCAGGCAGCATACATAGATATGTACATATTTGGCACCACAGCCATGAAAGGCCTATGCCTAGCTTCTAGTAACCGCTCGTATTGTGTGCGTTATATTTTACGCATGAATGGAAGGGACCTACAGTTTTATGCCGTATATCTTTTATTTTGTTTTTGAGAAGCTTTTTCGTGACGACAATACTTTCCTATGTTTGTCAAACGTTCGCGAGAGGTGGGACGGTGAAACAAATGTTGGTGTTTTCTGTGATTTAAACATTGAATCTCACGCGCAGTGGACCGACACACTACCCACTGTGCCACAGCTTCCATTCTTTAGGCAGCATATTGTAAAGCTCAAGATCAAAGTGTACGTTTTTAGCACAATCCTGGGCTTTAGTCCTCGGTTCCTACCATAGATACAATGGCAGATGTAAGAGGCCTTGTTGGCTCTGTTTATGGTATGATCTATGTGAGAGTTCCAAGACAATTTACTGTCTAGGTTGACCCCAAGGTATTTAGCTTCATCAAAGACGAGAGGAATTTTCGCGATACCGGATCAAATCAGCGAGACTATTGCGGATTTTCTACTTCCCAGGGTTTTACTGGTCAAGGTGTTTCTATGAAGATCTACAGCAAGCAGGGTCGCATCTTTGAGTCGGCAATGTTCACTTAAATTACGCAGCGATTGGGAACCGAGAAGACTAGGACTACAACCTCAATCAGATGGCATGGTGAAGCTGTTCAATCGTACTATTCTCGACTATCTAGCCAAACTTTGCGACCACCACTAACGCGATTGGGATCAGCACTTCCCACTTTTAATGATGACATGTCGGATAGTATACGATGTCACTGGAGAAACTCTGGCAATGATTATAAATGGGCGCGAATTACGTATCCCGGCGGAAAACTTTATAGCGATGAATCGTTAGGACCCGCTGGATAGCAATGAATTCCCACAAAAGCTTTGGGATAGACTGCATGAGACGCATGAATTGGTACGATCCAGACTGGAATGCGTAAAATGAAGCATCGCTATGATTTAAGGAGCACTAGAGAAGTATTTGATCCTGGTGCATTATTTTGGCTATACAGCCCTACAAGGAAGAAAGGTAAAAGCCCAAAGCAACAATCGGATTGGTATGTTCCCTTCGAGGCTCGACAAAAGATCTCGGACGTTGTTTATCGCATACGGAAAGGGAGAATTGAAAAAATAGTTAATTTCAACTGCTTGCGGAAGTTCAACCAAATTGAGCCGGAGTCTTAAGTATAAGAGGGGGGTAATGTGACGTCATGGTATGCAATACTCCACCCATTACACAAACCTTCAATGCAACGTAACCAATGACATATGACAGCGATAATCAACTGAGCACCCGCAAATGGAGCCAACTTTTCTTCTGGATCTTTTGGCTGTGTTGAAGAGTTGGAGTTTTTTTTTTGTTCTCTGCTTCGACTTGCTCTTTGCATCGTCGAATTTAATTTAATTGCATTAAAGTAAAATCATAACAATATGAACTAGATGTAACAATGCATCCGGCGGGGTGAATGGTTTGAATTGGGAGACTTTAGGATTATTCATGTGCTCTTCGTGCTCATTTAATCATCCTTGGGTCTTCCCAAACTGAAAGCGCGCTTGAAAACTTTGTAGTCAAAGTTAGTAACGGAGGATTGAGTAGGATGGAGAGCTCACGTGGGCATCTGTGTAAATCAGCATTTATGTTCTAGCTCTACTGCTGCCATTTTTCAATTATTATCCTTTCAAGCTCTTAGGTTTCCTCTATCTGGGGATCTGTTCCAAAGCCTCTTATAAATTGCCTACCACCTCTCTGAAGTCCAGTTCAATGAACTAAAATTGCACATCTCTCCCTAATATACTCAAAATAATTAAAATTAACTCCAAAGAATAAAATCAAAGGCTACTCAGGTAATCGTACCTGTAGATGTTTGCTTTCCATAGTTTCAGTTAGGCGGATTCGACAACTCACCATATACTTGCCATCGAAAAAGGACACAATATCCATTAAAAGACATCCTCACAAAGTATAAAGCGAATTTTGAACGCACACTTGAGTACCCGCAGGGTGCCACTTGTTCGTACACATACCACACTGTAGATGAAAAACCCCTGCCCACGCTGCCACGTTACGGATAGTCCTTAAGGATTCATTTGGCAAATAATTATTAACCACAGGCAGCATACTCTTTGGCCTAAGCTAGGCGATAGGCATCCGATACCTACTCCTCTATGGATACTCATATTATTGGCAAAATGTTAGTGGGTAGTAATGCTGAAGCTTTTCAATAATCCCACAGGATATTGAATCATTTTCATACATTCGCATGCATAATATACCTAACTACTACACATATGTAGAGAAACGTATACTGTGCCTTGTCAGACCGCAATTGAATTTCGTGTCTTTGCAAATTACCTCCGGGACTTTCGAGAGCCTGGCTATAGAATTTATCCTTTCTGGGACGGCCCATTTGCGTTGATTCATAATTCGCTTACGTATATAGTATACCCACGTATGTGTGTGTTGTGGGAGTCAAATTTCCTTCGACGACAACGACCGACGTACTGCATGTACGGATCCTTAATTGATTTTCTTCCTTTTCCTCAGCCGGAAGTCAATTGACAGGCTATTATTACGCACAAAACGGATGACAACAAGACGAAAATGACGACGATGAGAAGGAGGCCATGAACATGAAGATGTAATGTAATGGCTGCCGGCCAGTAGTAACAACAGCAGAGGCAGCAAAGTCATGTTCTGCCAGATTCCCAATTTAATAGGCTACTTGAAATTTAATATACCGTTATTATTTGCATCCGAAAGTTAAAGGTTACTCGTAATCCTGTAATGCAATGCAAACAGGAAGGATCAGTTGAGGTTACAATCGAAGCATGTAATGTGCCAAAATTGAAATGGTTGGTTGGCGCTGGTTGGGGTGGGATTTGGTCAGGAAATGGGTTTGCTTGTCCATTGACCAATGAATGCTTTCACACAAGGGACCGTAAGGATGCTGTATTGATTTAATGAGAATAATTAAAGAGTTACTTATGGAAAGTTAATTCAATTCGGGGTGCATTTTTTGAAAAGTATTTAGCTCGAGGACCTATTTGCATTGGGTAAATCAAATGCCAGTTTCCCAAGTTCGCTATTTATGGTAGTAGCTACTTATAGGTAATATGATGAATTCCTTATTGCAGCGGTATTTGTCAAGTACTTACTTTTAGGCTCTAGAAGGACACAATATTATAGTTCAGTTGAAGAAGAAGTCTAGCTGAAAGATCCGATTTCGTGTGGTAGATAGGTATTCTAAGACGGCAGTTTGCTAGGCCAAGCTTCAACCTCAAAGTGAACTTTATTGAGACATATAAATCAAATACAAAGGTCATCAAAGGTTTATTTCTGGTCGACTTAAAAATTATGTCTGAATTAAACTATACTTTAAACAAAATATTTTCAACTTTTTAATCAAAGAATTCAATAAAATAAATTTATAAATTTCGTATGTGTACACTTGCTCCCGGGATACAATCACAACTTTGCTCTATAAGGGTTACCCTATCTAAAAGATATCAATGTAAAAAGTATGAATAGAACTACATACAAAGGGAGCATGAGTCATAAAAATTCTTAAAGATAAATATAAATTTTATACAATTCAAAGAAAATTTACAACCTTATACATGTTAAACAAAGGTTTATAAATGTGTTGCCTGTTTTCTTTTTCAAATCAGTATCATCCTCGAGAGTTTAGAGAAGAAGCTTTTTCATAATATGGTACGGACAGTGTCCTACTTGAATCTTCTCTCAACAGAGACATAGAGTGGTCATTAAGCAGATTTAAAGGATATAAATAATATTATTATTTAAACTTTGGCCAATAATAGAATCGATTTAAGATCTAGCAAGTGGGTTGAGATGTAAACTGATTCGTTTCATCTTTTTTAATAGAATTTCAATTTGGTATATCGTTAAAGGTGCCAAGCCTGATTGTAACACCAGTGCTGGTGCAAGGTATATATGCACAGGCAAGCTTAAACGTCGATCCGTCTCGAAGAGCTGTAGTTAGCGCTTGCTTACGATCACTTTGAGCGGTTCGAACTAAGTATCGCAAGTATTGATAAACCACCTGTCTGTTGCGATAACGTACCGTACTTTCCCGTATTCGGGAGAAGAGTACGAATCGGAGTATAGTTTTAAAACAAAACAATTAGTTTACTTGACAATATGTTTATTCACTCTAGGGCCCGCTGTCTCAATGCTTGGCTACGGCCGTTCGAGTTATAATCAAGAACTTATCCTTTTAAATTCTAAATCTATACTCCGATTCGTACTCTTCTCCCGAATGCGGGAAAGCACGGTACGTTATCGTAACATTTGGTGGCAGCGGTGGGATCCCATACAAAGAGGGACCTAACTACCAACCAATCGAAAAAGTGGGATAGTGAGATAAATGAAAGATTATCTCAACTACCAACTTTTTAAAGAATTTTAAAACATAGTGGAGTAAGTTAGATAGATACAAGACTATCTCAACTGCCATTTTTTTAAATTTTAAAGAGTACCTGGGGCTAGAACACCAGAGGTAATAGTAAAAAAAAATAAAAATATATATAATAAATTAATAAATAAATAAAA
This sequence comes from Brachypalpus laphriformis, assembly GCA_945910035.1. Lineage (NCBI taxonomy): Eukaryota > Metazoa > Arthropoda > Insecta > Diptera > Syrphidae > Brachypalpus > Brachypalpus laphriformis. The sequence goes on along the minus strand of OX246753.1, from coordinate 9,411,973 downwards.
AGTACATACATACATACTATATATATTGTATATAAAATAATATTTTGTTTAACAAAGCGTACCTGGGGCTAGAACACCAGTGGTAATAGTGGGGAAAAAAAAGATATATAAATAAATAAATAATACATATACACATATAAAATAATAATAAACATAAAAAAAATACAAATTAAGAACGGTAAAAAAAAAAGTGAAGAGTGAAATTTCAAGAAAAAAGGGGCGTAAAATGCATCTATAGGGCGCGAGGCCTGCCTGGCAAGTTAATAACAGAGACAACAGCGACAACAACAGGAGCAGTAACCAAGGAATAAAAGAGGAAGAAAAGACGCAGCAACAAAAACAGTAGCATCAGCGGCAACAACAGTACCAGCAACAACAACATCAGTAACAGCAGCAACAGCAGTAAAAGCAACAACTCATCATCATCATCACATCAGTAACAACAACAAAAAAACAGAAGGTTTATTATTTTTAAAGTAATATTAAATTTATGATAGTTTGCAATAAAGTGTCAGGAACTAGTTATTTTTTTATACAAAGAAAAAATGTTATATCACTCCTTATTCCCAAAATACCTTATCCCTTTCACGTTCTTGAAGGTAGTTTCGATTTTAATGGAATCATTGGAAATGATTTCCTGACGAAATATTTGGGTATAATTAATTACGAGCAGAACAACCTAAAAATTTACTCCTTTTTCGATAATTCTGCTACCGGGATGCAGCTCAGGGGAAGTGCGAAGCTTCCAAATCCTGAGAATAACGCTGGAAAGTCTAACTTACCAGTTGCGCAAAAGGATCCCATTTCAAAACTCTTAATTCGGGGGAAACAGTCCTAGGAACTATGCAATTTAACCCTCCAGTATGCACAACCATCGGTTTAGTGAAGGAATTAGAAAAAGAGACTACTGTTACCGAACAGAATAGTTAAGGTAAATCAATATACAGCTCTGGGGAAGAAGTGCTTCAATATCCAGACAACATTGAGAAGGAGTCTGCTGTAACATATAACATATAAAAATGAGATTTACAAAGACGTGAAAGAGATGCTGAAAACCAACGAAATAAATTTGTCAACCGGTTTCGAAATAATAAAGAAAATAAAAATGCACTAAGGGACGATAATATAATAAAAAAAAGACTCAGCAGTAGGTAAGACTGAGCAAATAAAAGATAAAAATAAATACTTTAAAATTAAAAGGACTCAGCAGTAGATAAGACTGAGCAAAATTAAAAAGACTCAGCAATAAGTAAGACTGAGCAAATAAAAAATAAAATAAATACTTAAAAATCAAAAAGACTCAGCAATAGGTAAGACTGAGCAATAAAAAATAAAATAAATACTTTAAAATCCCGAAGTTAACAAATATTAGAAAAAATAAACATTATGAAACCGAGTTGGACGCGTCGATTGAGTTGAATCAGTCGTGTGCAAATTTACCAGACACTAAAACTACTCCTAGTTACATATTACTGAATAACACATTCCTAACACTAATCCCCAAAATCCTATCGAATTTACAAAACTTTTATTGAAATCCCATAAACCGATTTAAAATGAAAATTATATATAAAAAAAAAAAAAACTTTTACTCGACCCAAGAGAAAAAATTATAAAAAAAAAAAAAGAAAAACAAACCGTTTATACTTATATTACAAAAAATAAAAACTTTTTAAAAACAAGTGAAGATAATTTCACACAAAACAAAAAACATTTATATATTGAAAAATTTTACAATAAAATTTATAACAATTTTAATCAAAAAAAAAAAAAAGGAATAGTTCATAAATAAAAAATCATTATCTACAAAAAATATATTTTACTAGAATTATAGAATATTAGTTTGTAAAGCAAAATATTAAAAATTATTTTACAACAAAAACAAAAAGAAGACATTTACATTATATATATATAAAAAAAAAAATATCTACACTAAGGAAAACACAACATTAGTCCATAAGGAAATCATTTCGACAACTTTTGAAAAAAAAACACTTCTTTCATTATATGGTATTACAAAGTTTTCTTTAAAAAGAAAACAAAAAACACTATTTGAATTATATTAGAAAAAAAAAATGTTTTAGTATAACTATAGAACCCTAGAAATTATAAGAAAAATATCTATATTAATAACAAAAAAAAAAACATTTTACTAGAACTATACAACATTAGTTTGTAAAGGAAAATATTATATTATACTACAGAAGAAAAACATTTACATTATATTATATGACAAAAAAACAGAAACTAATATAACGTTACAAAAAATATATATATATTAACACTAAGAATAAATTCAACATTAGTCTATAAGAAAATCAATGTAACAAGATTATGTAAAATTAACTTTAACCTGTCTATTCTGCCTTCACGCTCAGAAAATTAATCTGGTAATTTTCTTCTTTCAAGGGGACCGGGATGTAGTGACTCACTACATGCGCCCCAAAATATCATAGTAACAATATACCTATATCGATTCCATCCCACCGCTGCCACCAAATGTTGCGATAACGTACCGTGCTTTCCCGTATTCGGGAGAAGAGTACGAATCGGAGTCAATCAGAGTCAAGCATGCTACAAGCTGCTGAAAGAGTTATTTTAACATTATAGGCCCCGCATCCGAAGTATAATGGAGCGATGCTCGGAAAAGCATCGCCAGGCCATCTTACAAACAAACTTAGCGGCTAAATAATGAATGAATAACAAATACATCTAAGAACTTACTTACTTTACTTAGATCCTTTAACCCCTCGGGGGGCACAGAGCGTCAACCACGCATGCGCGCCATCGTGTTCGAAGTTCTGCAACGCGTTTGAGCTGCCTCCAACTCATTCCTAAAGAGCTCGATTCCTCCTCAACTGTTCTGCGCCACCTTTGCCTAGGGCGTCCCGCTATTCTGCCTGCCTGGGTGAGCGGATTCCACTGCATGGCGTATTTCGCAATGGAGTTGTCTTCGCGCCGTAGGGTGTGTCTAATCCATTGCCACTTTCTTTTTCGTGGGGTATCTTTTTGGAGGGGTATCTGCGTGCTGCCTGCTGTAGCTAAGATAATAGCTAAAATCATCCTTGAGCGAATCAAACAACATCTCGAAGACACACTCGATGCCGAACAAGCAGGTTTCCGCTCTGGATCCTCCTGTGCCGACCACATCAACACCCTGCGGATTATCATCGAACAGTGTGTTGAATATCGATCGCCACTGCACCTGCTGTTCATCGATTTTGAGAAGGCGTTCGATAGTGTCAACAGGGAGTTTATTTGGCGTGCCTTACGCAGGAGAGGCATTCCCGATAAACTAATTGCTATTATCAAAGCTACATATGAAGGCTCCAAATGTCACGTTCTGCACAGGGGAAGGTTGTCTGAGGAATTTGAGATCCAAAGTGGGGTAAGACAAGGCTGTATCCTTTCACCAATATTATTCCTATTGGTGATTAGCGATGTGCTTCATGCAGCTTTGTCGACGGGAAACGGAGGAATTCGATGGACTCTTACATCTCAACTGAAACATCTTGACTACGCAGACGATGTATGCTTACTCTCCCACAGAATTATGGACCTCCACCAAATGACAGCAGATGTGGAGAGGGAGGCAGGTGTCCTCGGGCTGAAAATTAAAACGGCAAAAACTAAAATTATCAGCCTTGGAACAAACTCATCGGCTGAAATATGCATTGCTGGACAACCGGTAGAGAGAGTAGAGGATTTCCAGTATCTTGGGAGTATTGTCTCGACCGATGGTGGAACCGAACTGGATATAGCCAACAGGATCGCCAAAGCAAAGTCCGCGTTCGGGATGTTGTCCAAAATATGGCGAAGCAATGCAATCAGTTTGAGCAGCAAAATAAGACTGTTCCGCTCCAACGTTGAATCCGTGCTGCTATATGGTTGCAGCACGTGGAGAGTGACCACTACAATCACCAGAAAGCTGCAAACGTTCGTTAATAGGTGTCTGCGCAATATCTTAAGGATTTTCTGGCCCAATCGTATCTCTAACGAACACCTTTACGAGAGAACGGGTCAGGAACCAATAGGCACAACTATCCAACGGCGGAAGTGGCAGTGGATTGGTCACATGTTCCGAAAGGGTGACAGCTCCATAGCGAACCATGCTATGCAATGGAACCCTCTAACTCAGGATGGCAGAAGACCTGGCGGTCCGCGGAAAACATGGCGCAGAACAGTCGAGAAGGAGGCACGGCAGTTAGGGAAAAGTTGGGGAGAACTCAGACACATTGCCAGAAACCGTACACGATGGCGCGTAGGCGTAGTAGAGGCCCTAGGACCCACAAGGGGATACAGGACATAAGTTCTTTTTCGTATAGTAATGCTTATAGGTTCTTGGCCCGTTCTCAGATAAAGCTGTTCGTTAGAGATGCGGTTCGGCCAAAAAAAAATCCTCAAGATGATTCTTAAGCATTTGTTTACAAAGACTTGCAGCTTGCGTGTGTTAATGGTGTCCACCTTCCAAGTACTGCACTCATAAAGTAGCACTCATTCTACGTTGGAGCGGAACAGTCGCAGCTTGGTTCTTAAGCTGATAACATTGCTTCTCCAGATTTTAGATAGCATTCCGAACGCAGCTTTAGCCTTCCTGATTCTGCTGCACACATCCAGTTCGGTGCCACCGCGATTAGCCGAGACCACACTTCCTAAATAAAGAAAGTTATCAACTTTCTCGACTTCCTGTCCGGCAATGTAAAGTTGAGCGCGGTTGTTAGAAGAAGTGCTCAGGGCTTTTGTTTTGGCTGTGTTTATTTTTAGGCCCACTTTGTTTGCCCCAGCTTCTAGATTTTGGGCCATCAGATGAAGATCCATTATCCGATGTGAAAGTAGACAAACATCGTCAGCGTAATCTAGGTGTTAAAGGTAAGATGTCATAGTCCAACGAATTCCATAGTTGCCTTCCGTCGATGCTGCACGGAGTACATCGCTGATAACCACCAAAAACAATTGTGGTGACAGTATGCACCCTTGACGTACTCCACTTTGGACTTCAAAATCCTCCGACACCTTACCATTGTGCACGACGTGACACTTACCGCCCTCGTATGTAGCCTTGATAATAGCTATACGTTTTTCTGGGATGCTTCTCCTGCGCAAGGCCAACCAGATAGCATCTCGATTCAATCTGTCGAAAGCTTTCTCGAAGTCGATAAACATTAAATGTAGCGGGGACCTATACTCAACGCATTGCTCGATAATGATCCGTAAGGTGTTTATGTGGTCAATGCAGGAGGATCCAGCGCGAAAGCCTCCCTCTTCGACATCGAGAGTTGAATCTAAATGTTCTTTAATTCGTTCTAGAATTATTTTAGCTATTATTTTAGCCACGGCTGGAAGAACGCATATACCTCTCCAGTTACCGCAATCCATCAAGTTTCCCTTCTTCAGAAGTTTAATGATCATCTCCCTTTTCCACTCCTGTGGAAATTGTTCGCTATCCCAAGCAGACGATTGCCAGATCTGACAATATTGTCAAATCTGTCAGTGAAAAAATTGTCTCAAATGTCTTACAACAGAGTGAACTTACAATTTTGTCTGACAATATTTGCAGAAAAAACATTGTCAGATCATTGTCAGGCCGCCATCTGACAATCGTCTGAACACACAATTGTACCATTGTCAGATGCTGAGGATATTTGCTGACTCATTTCCTATTGTCAGATGTGCTGTGTGGATGGCAAACGACTAACAAAGGCCTCGCAGGGGCAACATCTCCCGATAGGTGTTGGTCCACTAAGTAACGAGAAAGAGCCACTGCAGCCGTAAACCTAGCAGCTCTGTTAGTAAGCCCTATTCCCACCTCCTCGTGGTGCCATCTGGGGATTTCTTTGGAAATTGCTAACGGAAGAGGACGAATGGCGAGCTTCCTGGATAAGTAAAGATAAAAGAGGATAAGTGTCGGTTGGTCTGTGGCCCAGCGAGCCGCAACTGTAAAAACAAAAATCTTGCTCCGAAACGGAAATCAACGCCTCGGATACGAACGGATAATTTGACGATGACCTTTGGCTATCGAATATGGACAACGATCGGATTTTGGAACGTTAAGACCCTCCTGGACTCACTCAAAGAAGGGCCTTATAACGCCAGATTCCTTCAATTAGAACTAGAATTCACACGGTATAAAATAGACATCTTAGGGCTGAGCGAGATTAGATGGTTCAATGCTGGGGAATTCACCTCCCCAACAAAAAACACTGTCATGCTCTACTCTGGTAAACCAGCTGGAAGTGCACGGAGTTCCGGAGTAGGACTCATGCTAACTCCAGCAGCACGTAGTAGCCTCATATCCTGGAAACACCATAGTGATCGGATATTGACGGCTAGGTTCCAGAGTAGAGTTGCGAAATACGCCATGCAGTGGAATCCGCTCACCCAGGCAGACAGAATAGCGGGACGCCCTAATCAAACGTTGCGTAGAACAGTTGAGGGGGAATCGAGCTCTTTAGGAATGAGTTGGAGGCAGCTCAAACACTGCGCCCTAGTGGTCTATTGTGCCCCCTACAAATACCTTGTAGAGGTTTGTTCCCTCGTTAGAGTTCCCCTCGCATTGCATTTCCTTCGGAATTGTGTCTGAAGGTCATACACTCTTACTTCGCCTTGGTGAGAATAGTTAACCTTAGAGCTCTCTCTCCAAACCAGTTTCTTTTAAGAATCTGAGAATGAGAAGTGGGTTCATGGTTGGCGTATCCTCTTCTGTTATTTGGTATTTGTCCAAGTATTTCAATCTTTTGTGGGTCAGTGCACCACAAGATTCCAGAACGTGTTCCGGAGTCTCACTTGACTTATTGCAGAATCTGCAAAGGCTTTCGTTTGTTATACCAAGTTTCCGTAAATGCTCCCTGAGTTTGCAGTGTCCCCTTAGGAAGCCTGATAGGATCCGTAGGTTATTCTTTCTAAGGCAGATGCAGGCTTCGAATCTTTTCCGGTTGTAATATCCCAGTAGTTTCTTAGCTTGTCTCAGGCCAGTGGTGTTATTCCAGGTTCTTGCACTGTCTTCTTTCTCCATCTCCATCTGAATTCCTTGCGTATGCTATGTTCCTCTATTCTGAGAATGGTTCAAGTCTAATGAAAGGTTCTGCAGCCCCTTTTCTTGCCAAGGCGTCTGCTGCTTTGTTACCTTTTATCCCGACATGACCGGGTATCCAGTAAAGCGTAACTTTATTGTTTCTGCCCAATATTGTTTCTGATATTGTCATCCCTGGGGACTGTCAGAAGGGGAAGTTTCTTGAGAAGTGCATCGTATTCTCTCGAACCAACGCATTTCTCCCTTCCAATACCTTCTTTTGCCATCCTTAGGAGCGGTGTTTGCTCCAGGAGTATTTCCATGGCTGCAGTTGAACATGTTCTCATGGCCCCAGTGATGCAGAGGCACGCAACTCTTTGCACTTCAATGAGTGTCGCCCTCGCTGTGACTAGACTAGTTCGCTTTGTCCATGCTATTGCTCCATAAGTGATCATTGGTCTCACAATGGCAATATACATCCATCTTAGAATGTTTGGACTAAATCCCCAAGACTTAACCGCTAGGCTTTTGCATATCTTTAAAGCACGGGTAGCCTTTTTGGATATCTCCTCTGTTTGTTTCTTCCACAAGAGTTTACTATCTAGGTGTAGTCCTAGATACTTCACTTCCTTTACCGGCGTCAGTATCATGCCCGACAGTCGGATTGGCTTCAGATCAAATTTTCTCTTTCTCGTGAACGGTACTATTGTGACTTTAGCCGAGTTTATATTGAGCCAAGCCGTGCTGCACCATTCTTGAGTTATGTTAGGCCCCTTTGTATAATATCACACAGGGTTTCCTCAAATTTCCCCCTGGCAATCAATACAATGTCATCAGTGTAGGCTTGACAATTAATTCGAAGGTTTGTTAACTTTTCAAGTAGCTCATCCACAACAAGGCTCCACATTAGGGGAGATACCACTCCTCCTTGTGGGCATCCTCTTATTGTGTTGACCTTAATAATTCTACGTGATGTCTGAGTCTCTGCTGAGCGTTTAATAGCTTCATGCGAAGTGTTATCAAATGCCCCTTCGATGTCTAGGAAGACGCAGATTACTATCTCTCTTGTTTCGAGAGCTCTTTGGCTGGTTTCCGGCAGCTGATTTAGAGCCATGTCAGCGGATCTGCCCGCTCTGTATGCATGCTGACGGTAATGCAGTGGGGATGTATTCAGGACAACGACTTTAAGGGAAAATGGTCGAATCTCCGCATCACATTCAACACAACCTTGACAAATATCGCAAAAAAAAAAAATCAGGTCAAGGTGCTAGCGAATCAGTTCCTATTACCTGGAAGTATTTCAACTTCTCAACAAACACTTCACTTCACTGAGTGCAGAATGAAAAAAACAATTTTTATTATTTATTATTACTTATTAAGTGTACAATGAATGTACAAAATAATGTACAATTACAGCGCTAACTACCAGGGCTTTAGGCTGAAACAATTTTTAATTTGTCTGACAATGCCTGCAAACGGATCCGCCAATTTTTTTTGTAAACAAACATCTGCCAACGGTGTGAACTGACAATTTTCAACCTAACAACGTTGTCAGACAAACTATTGCCCGGCCAGCCATCTGGCAATGAAATTATCAGAGTTTGGGACAAAACTCTGCCACCGTGCTACTAGGTACTAGGAAATTGCCACATCGCATTGAACAGTTTTCAATATGCGTTCGTTATGTTGATACAATTGACAACGAATATACGAATCGGGAAGACTTTTTTGTGTTTCGTTCCTGTTGATGACATTGCGGGAAAAGGACTTGTAAGTACGTTGCTGACCACGATGAAAAATATTGGCATAAATTTGGCTAATATGAGAGGGCAAGGTGAGTGTCAATAATTCACACTATCTATGTAAATAAAACTGTCAGTTAGGCCGATTAGGTAATAATTTACATTACATGTTAAGGGTATGATGGGGCCCGGTCAATGACCGGAAAATTCAACGGCTGTGCTACCAAAGTTAGAGCATTGTATCCAGAAGCTATTTACGTCCACTGTGCTAATCATAATTTGAATTTGGCCATTACACGCGCTTGTAACATACTGTCTATACGAAATTACATAGGAACCATTAAAGAGGTTGTTAATTTATTCCGATTATCTAATAACATAAAGCAGCTCTAGTTTTAAAAGAGAAAATTCAGGTGTCTTGCCCAAAAGCAAAACAAACGCGTCTTTTAAAATTTTGCGAAACGCATTGGGTTGTGCACTTGAATTCACCTCAATTTGTTCTATGGTGTCTATGAATATATCTGTTGCTCATTAGAGTATCTGGATGTACGAAATATGAAAAGCGAAGGAGTCAAACCTCATGTTCTACTAGCTGCTATACAAACTTTCCAATTTATAATATCCTTAACAGTGATTAAGCCAATTTTCAGCCTAATGAAAAATGTAAGTGAACTTTTACAAAAAAACATGAGGAAGTAAATGAAATGTGTCAAAACTCCGAAGTTAGATTCAGTCACACATTTGCTGGAGCTAAAGAAATGGCAGTAAAAATGGATATTCAATTAGTAGTCCCGCGGCAAGTTGTAAAACAAAAGAACCGTGACAACTATGAAGGAGGTCCTGAAGAATATTTCCGTCGGTCCATCTTTGTTGCTTTTTTGGACCGACGATGTAACTAAGGACTAGATTTCTTACTTACTTACTTTACTTATATGCTTTAACCACTCGGGGGGCATAGGGCGTCAACCACGCCTGCGCGCCATCTTGTTCGAAGCTCTGCAACGCGTTTGAGCTGCCTCCAACTCATTCCTAAAGAGCTCGATTCCTCCTCAACTGTTCTGCGCCACGTTTGCATAGGGCGTCCCGCTATTCTGCCTGCCTGGCTGAGCGGATTCCACTGCATAGCGTATTTCGCAATGGAGTTGTCTTCGCGCCGTAGGGTGTGTCCAATCCATTGCCACTTTCTTCTTCGTATAGTAATGCTTATAGGTTCTTGGTCTGCTCTCGTATAAAGTTGTTCGTTGGAGATGCGGTTCGGCCAAAAAATCCTCAACACGATTCTTAAGCATTTGTTTACGAAGACTTGTAGCTTGCGTATGTTAATCGGGTCCACCTTCCAAATACTGCACCCATAAAGCAGCACTGATTCTACGTTGGAGCGGAACAGTCGTAGCTTGGTTCTTAAGCTAATAACATTGCTTCTCCAGATTTTGGACAGCATTCCGAACGCAGCTTTAGCCTTCCTGATTCTGCTGCACACATTCAGTTCGGTTCCACCGCGATTAGCCGAGACCACACTTCCTAAATATAGAAAGTTATCAACTTTCTCGACTTGCTTTCCGGCAATGTTAAGTTGAGCGCGGGTATTGGAAGTACTCAGGGCTTTTGTTTTGGCTGTGTTTATTTTTAGCCCCACTTTGTTTGTCTCAGCTTCTAGATTTCGGGCCATCAAATGAAGATCCATTATCCGATGTGAAAGTACACAAACATCATCAGCGTAATCCAGGTATTTAAGGTAAGATGTCATAGTCCAACGAATTCCATAATTAAAAACCAAGAACAATAGTGGTGACAGTATGCACCCTTGACATACTCCGCTTTGGACTTCAAAATCCTCCGACACCTTACCATTGTGCACGACGTGACACTTACCGCCCTCGTATGTAGCCTTGATAATAGCTATACGTTTTTTTAGGATGCCTCTCCTGCGCAAGGCCAACCAGATAGCATCTCGATTCAATCTGTCGAAAGCTTTCTCGAAGTCGATAAACAGTAAATGTAGCGGAGACCTATAGTCAACGCATTGTTCGATTATGATCAGTAAGGTATTTATGTGGTCGATGCAGGAGGATCCAGCGCGAAAACCTGCCTGTTCGACACCGAGAGTTGAATCTAAATGTTCATTAATCCGTTCTAGAATTATTTTAGCTATTATTTTAGCCACGGCTGGAAGAACGCATATACCTCTCCAGTTACCGCAATCCATCAAGTTTCCCTTCTTTGGAAGTTTAATGATCATCCCCCTTTTCCACTCCTGTGGAAATTGTTTGCTATGCTATGTTCGGGATGCAGCAAATCTGCCGATGTATTTGGCGCCGCTTGAAATAGCTCGGCAGGGATGCCATCAATACCCACCGCTTTGTTTTTCTTGAGGGACTTGATTGCTGTTATTATCTCGGTTTTACTGGGAGGTACGGTGCGAATTCGGGAATTTGTTGCTTCGAACTGCTCATTCGAATTCAAGATCATACCGCTATCGTCTAAGTGATTTAGCACTGTAGCAAAATGTTCTCTCCATCTAGTGAGCTGATCCGCATCCGAAATCAGAAGGTTACCGTCTAGACTCTTCACTGGATGTTGTTTGGAGTTTCGACCACCAATGAGCTCCTTAGTGATGCTATAAACAGTCCTACTGTCGCACCTACTCGCTGCTTCTTCAGCCCTTGAGGCCAGTAAGTTGCCATATTGACGTTTGTCACGTCTCACACTACGCTGCACTTCTTTCTTCTTCGCACGGTATTGGGTTTCAAGCTCGGTTCTCTCTACTGCTGAGGCCGCTGCAATCCGAGCCTTGATTGCTGTACGCTCATCGATCCGTCTCCAGGTGTCTGTAGAAAGCCATGTGTGGTGGTGTTTCTGCTTTTTACCGACATACGTGCGTGCCACAGTCGCAAAAGCATTTTTCACAGCACTCCAGTGGTCATCCATGTTCTCTATGCGGCTGATTGCTTCTGCTTCTAAGGCAAGATGGTCCCTGAACTGTTGGCGCATTTGGGGAACTTTGAGCCTGTCGATATTAAACCTGGTGATGTTAAGTAGGTTTGAGCGGTTGCTGTTGACGGATGCAGTACGAAGGCGTAAATGAGCCACCATAAGATGATGATCTCGTTCTAGTCCGACGTCAGCTCCACGTCTGTTTCGGATTTATTGGCCATTGAGAACTCCTTTCTAAAATTTAAAACATTTTACCGGAAAAGTGTTCTAAGCTGGAAACAGAAGAAATACGTAGCACTATCAACGTATTTTCAAAAGAATGGCCAAATGACATCAAAAGATGTACTGATGATATTCGAGGCGAAATGACGATGTGGCGCAGATAAAAATTTATTTATTTCATTTTCTTGATATCTGTTTGAATGTCAAATTAACAATGGTTGCAGACATTGCTTAAATATTCCGATTAATAAACGGCCAACAAATTTTATAGACACTCTCAATTGTTGCGATTCAACGTTGCACCAAACAATACATCGCTTGATGCAGATCGGTGCAGCACTTTCCGTATCTGTGGCATCAAGTAAACGGTCTTTTTCTTGTCTTCGCAGATTGAAAACTTATCTGTGTAGCAAGACTAGAGAGGAGCGGTTAAATGGCTTGATGTTGCTTAACATATATAGAGATATTGACATGAAATACGAAGAGGTTATAGATATGATGGCTAAAGTACCAAGACGTATGGATATAATTTTGTAAAATATTCCAACTATAAATTATATTATATTATTATATATATTATATATATTACATTAATTATATTATATTATCTAATAATAAAATAAGACATTATTTATGAAAAAATAATACTTGTTTTTGAAACCCCACCCGAAATTTTTTTCTGCGTTCGCTCATGTTCATTGCGGTTGGATATGCTACTACCTTAAGCAATTGAGTAGGTATTCTACTAAGCAATTGCAATCAAACTCTTCCATGCAATTTATTACCTCCTTACTTTGAGCAACTAAGTATGTATTCATAGCTATGCCCTACTCAGTGCGCGAGCGAGTGCTGTTTTGGAATGTTCCTTTTCTAAAATTACATACATACATATATGCAAGTGTGATGTGAACAACTGCTTCTCCGTTGCATGTAAACTGTGATTGCGGTACATGCCTATTGTGATTAGGTACCTGCTCAATGTAACTCAAACACATTGGGCGAACAGTGTGTATGCATCACTTCGGATTGTCCACAGTGTGCGATGCAGTGTCGCGCAGTGAGCAGCCGAGCAATCACAATTGCTCATTGTTCAATGCGAAGAGTAGAATGATACCTAAGAATGATCGCAATCATAGTCTCATCTACAGTGTGGATGAATAGTATGGTTATTTGCAAAACACGTTCAATAATAATCCATTTTAGAACTGATACTCTAGACCTACACTTTGACTTTAAGTGCGAAGCCATATAGTGTAACCAACGGCCTTATGCACTTATCGGTGATTATGCAAAAGTGGCTAATAATGCTTCTACCGGCAGTGGATGTTATTATATCTTCTCGTACGGCACAGAAGTGAATCTTATAAGACACCCTTTCACAGTTCAATTTAAAAAATGAATCCCTCTCGAAGGACAAATTTTCGTGGTGTCAATCGATATTTTCAGAAATTCTAGGCATTAAGCTTCAATGACAATGATAATGACAATGTGACATATAATACTTTTAAAAATATATCCAAACAAAGTTCATTGTTTCGATGCCCGTCTCAAGGTTTTCGTTACAAATCCTGTCATCCAGCCGAAGTATATCGAAAGACGTAATCAACTTCGAATATCGAGTCGCCAACACTGTTAAAGAATTGATTAGGTCATTATCGGCACCTTACCACGTGTCACAGTGGGAGTCCTAATCGGCCGACTCATTCATCAACGTCATCCCTTATCACAGCAAGCAACATCATCAGAGATCCCCTTCAGTCGGTTGTTTTGAAAACATTTCCGCAACTTGTTCTGAGTGAACCAGTACAGCACTCCGGAACTGAAGATAAATGTCTCCAATTATTATCAGACGGTTCGACTGATGCCAGCGCAGACATAGGCGATTAGTTAATGCTCCACAAGGGGTGCTCCTTCGATGCGGAGTAGTATATTTATTCATCGCGTTTCGGCAAATGTCTGTTTCATTTCGTCAATGTCCTTGCGAACAATTTGAGGCATTTGTTTGATTTCGTTTTGCCTTGCCACCCACTCTCACTCAGTTCTCCTCATACCGATGATGGCGGGTGGGGTGGGGTTGAGTATAGTAACACAGATTCAAACAACAATACGCGCTCCTTATACAAAATTGGAAGCCGGGAGCTAACACACATCGTCAACTACAACGACGACATACCTTCTTCCATTGCAATCCACTTAAGCTAATCCGATTTTGTGTGCTCCATTATTGTATTTGCGCGACATATCAAGGATGTGGAGTCCTTGTTGTGTTGTGATTGCGTTCTTTCGCTATTCCTTCCCTTGCCGAGGTATGCAACGGAATGTGATGCTTGAGGGGCTGATGCGTTCACTTTAACCGATGGGATGGAGTGGGCGCCAGCCATCCAACACAAAAGGACTTGAATTGTGCACAACAAACATACGACTTTCTTGCTCCTTCTGCCAGTGACAGCACACTAAGATTCTAAGTCACATTGTTGTGCACTGTCACTGCTGGTTTTCTAGTGAGAATTCCATGTGTGAGTGTCATGTCTGCGAGGGAGGATTCCCGTTAAATTGATTGTACTTGCAGTGAAAAAATCACTCGCAGGACATTTTTCACTCGGGAGTTTTATTCGTAGCCCCACCATGACGTACGTCATTCGTCTACTGACATTTAATTCAGTTTCACCAACTGAGAATGGAGAAATAAATAGGCTTTGCGCGGAATTTTTGAATTGCGGGCACCGCCGTTTCTCACTGTCAGTCAGGCGGGTGGGGTGCTGAATCATACTATCTCCTGTTTCGCCCACCTATCAGCAATGAAATTTAAATGGGAATCGTGTTGCTTGGAACGTTATCGACTGCTTCACATCACTCATGGCCCGCATAAGTACCTTCCACCCCACTCATCCGCCTCCCAAGCATATTAAATGAAAATCGCGCGCGCTCGTGAAATCCTCTCTGACTTATGCATGGACATTTGTATTTCATGGAGGAGTTTCCCACCCGAAGCTGAAAGGACCACCGAAAGCAGGTGTACGAGCTGCACTCGCAATGTAATAAATCGAGACATCGAGAGCGTTCGAAATAAGCGCGCTCGTCAAGAGAGCGCTAAGTGCTAGAGAGAGTGCTGTTGGTTTTTGTTTTGTTACCCGTGAAACTGGAACATGGTATCCGGTGTAAACACGGAAGCGTTAGACTGGCTGCGCCATATATAAATCGAGTGGGTGGGCGGTAAATAAATCACACCTTCCAGGTGCTTCTGTTTTAATTTTCACGTGGAATTAGGTTACCATCATGAATAATGAAAATCAATTGCAAAGTGTGGAGATGGGTGAGTTAAGGTAGCAGCATAGGGCTGCTTTGTATATTTCGTTGTTAATTTCCCGTGTTATATGAATAGGTACGCTGCTGGTGTTCTCCGGTTTTTAGAGAGCAGGGAGCGAAAGGAAACATATTTTTAAAGCATACATACACAGGGATGGGTAATTAAAAATTTAGTTAAATTACCATTACCATTACTACTAACTGAAATGTAATTTAATGTCATTGCAATCACGTGGTTATTATATAATAATTAAAAAATATAATTATCGTAATTAGTAATTTATTTAATAATTATAATTACGTGTATTATAAATTATAATTGAATTATAATTTAAATTATGTGTAATTAGAATTATATGATAAGTAATTAATTAATTAGAATTATTATTAAGGTATTACATTTGTAATTTAGAATGTTTTATTTCATTGTTTATTATAGAAAAACCAAAAAAAATAGAACTGTCTATACATTCAATTTCAAGTTCGCCTTTAATAAGACAAGCCTTTCAAAATTGTCATCAGAAAGTTTGCTTCTATGAGGAGCATTAATTATGACCGCAAATGAAAATACTCTCTCTACTGGCGCTGTGTGTGTATAATTGCAATTAAGTAATTCATTATCTATAA
Source organism: Brachypalpus laphriformis (assembly GCA_945910035.1). Taxonomy (NCBI): domain Eukaryota; kingdom Metazoa; phylum Arthropoda; class Insecta; order Diptera; family Syrphidae; genus Brachypalpus; species Brachypalpus laphriformis. The sequence continues at coordinate 9,396,133 of OX246753.1, read as the reverse complement.
TGGCAATTGAAAAGTAATTAAATTGCATTTTAATTATTGGCCTTAGTAATTAATTAATGATTACATTACAAATGTAATGATTACTTCCAATCACTGTATATATATTTAAAGTGACATCCAGTCAAATGAATCCATTTGTAGCCGTTTGACGGCCCTCTGAACGCCGAAGAACAAAATAATTCCCGACATTCATGGGTGAAATTCTCCAACGACTGATTTGAAAATGTATACATACATACATACATACATACATACATTTTCAAATGGCCAGCTAATCCTTCATGAGGGTCGCGGGGTAGGATACTCAGGTGGACTCTCCATCCTTCTATATCCTCCGCCATTGACTCCAACTCATCAGGAGGAATCCCTAGACGGCTCCAGGAGAGATGTCGGACTTGGTCCAACCATCTATTTCTAGGCCTACCGCGGGGTCGCCTACCTGATCGCACGGCCACCATGGCACGTCTTGGAAGCCGGTCTGGGGGCATACGCACTACGTGACCAAACCATCGAAGCATAGATCGTTCCGTTCGGAGAAGTAGCTGCTCAACATTGAGTTCCTCGCGTACTTTGGTGTTGCGCACTCGATCCCTACGAGTTATTCCAGCAACACCTCGAAGGAACCTCATTTCGGCAGCTTGTATCCGCGATCTTATTCTTTCGGTCACTGCCCAAATTTCATGACCATTGAAAATTTAATTTTTTTTTTGAATTTTTCGCGTCATCGAAATTAAAAAAAAAGAACTAAAACTACTACGTTTTCAGACATTCTGTCAAACGCCAAAGTACTCCCACTCGAGTAATGCAATAATGGCAAGAATAACGAGTTTATTTTCTGCTTGCGCTGATGGTTGTAGCGTACTGGACCGTGTTGGGGTTGTATTTGGACCGTGTTTGAGCTTGTTAGAGGTAAGCTAGGCCGCGTTGGCTGTGTTGAGCATGTTGGAGGTGTGCTGGGCCGTGTTGAGTCATGTTGATCTATGTTGAGCATATTGGAGACGTGCTGGCAATATCAATGCACGTTCCAAAGACATCGCGATGTAGGAAAGGCAGGCCTATAAACGCCTGGATCAGACAAATGCGACGACATCGGCATTTCATTGGCCTCAGTAGCCGAGTGAACCAAAATCGGCAGGCCTGCCGATATTTTCTGAGCTCAAATAGGCGAACCCCACAGGCGGATCAGTAGAAATGCGGTGAAGTGGGAGGGTTGTGATCGCTTGTTTTCGGATCATAACCTCGCTGATAAAAGGAAGAAGAAGATTGGAGACGTGCTGGGCCGCATTGAGTCGGGTTGGTCGTATTGAGCATGTTGGAGGCGTGCTGGGGTGCGTTGAGTCATACTGGGCTACGTTGACCATGTTGGAGGCGTGCTGGGTCGCGTTGAGCCGTGTTGATCTAGTTTGGTCATGCTGGAGTGTGCTGAAACACTATTGGTTAGCAGTGACATCGGTTGTTACACGAAACAATGAACTGAGTATCACAGAAATCTCGTTAAGAAGTTGGACTATATGAGTATGAAAGGTGAGAAGCCTGTTAATATTCTATGAACTAGCAAAGGAGGCCAAAACGCTAGAGAGAAAAAAGTTGCAACAATTTAATTATAAACATAATTATTAAATGGAAACATTTCCTTGAAGTATTCGAAGCAGCTACCATGCTTTGGCTAATGGCCGATGAGTTTACTTAGGAATCTGAAGAGGGGCTCAGTTTAAAGCATCCTTCACCTTGACTAAGGAGGCCAAGGAAGCATAACTCAAATAAGTACGAGCTATTCGATGCTTAAAATTATCGGGTTCACATTGCAAAATTCATCTAACTACTTACGTGGACTTATACTGTAATCATACTCACGGAAATTTTTATCAGCGCTAGGGATTTTTTTTACAGTGCTTTCTTACTATGTCAGCTTGCATTCACAATTAGTGATAGGGAATTCTCGTAAATTAAAAACAGTTTGAAAATAGCGATTGCTCTACAGGGTGAGCCAAATCCTCATGGGGTTTAAAACCTACATATTTTTTACACCCAATTATGAAAAATAATGAAAGATAAATGACCGCCATTTATGGATTCGCAAACAATTTTCAAAGTTACCAGCTGAAGCATTCGAACTCCTGCGCCACTGCTGCCTTGGAGCTCGGGAATTGTATCGGACTTACACACATACACGCGCTCTTTCAGATAACCCCAAAGGAACTCCAAAGTCGGCTGCCGTCAAATCTGACGAACCCGTTGGCTAACTAAGAAGCGGGCTTTCAACAGTAGAAAGTATTGTAAATCAAGTCTATAGAGGAATTTGGAATACTGTATAGCCAATATACAATACATTCCAACACCTGCGGAAGAAACATGGAAAACTGGAAAAATTGGTTTCAGGCAAATCTGGAATTTTCCTAATTGTGTGGGTAGTATTGATGGCAAATATGCGGCTGTAAAATACCCTCCCAATAGTAGATAAAATTTGTTGTGCTACAAACATTTTTTTTTGTCGGTTGATTTTCTATTGGTAGTTATGGACGCCATAGTAATAACGAAATATTTGAGAACTTACAGAATAATACAACGCGGTAGTAAGACCCGTTCTGTGTGACGAGGCCGATTTTTTGGAATTTTTGGAAATTATTCTCTCACTAGAAATGTATTTTAAGAGTGCGTCATTGTGGCTCGGGCACTATTGAACAGTGGCTCCATCTTACTTAAACCACATCTTAGGCCTGTTTTCAATAGCAGAACGTAAAAGAATTTCAATCATGAACCGATACAGATCTCTAGTAACCGTGACTGCATTTTCATCTTCATTTTTGAAGAAGTAAGGCACAATGTTCCCCCCAGACATAATGCTATACTATACCGTATATGTGTATACTAGCTGGTTGTACCCGCTTCGCTGGGTCTTTAAATATGCGATTCCAAGTACACTTCTTTAGAGCACTCTCCGTTTTGTCATTGAAATGTTGGTGTTTTCTGGGATTCGAACTTCGAACCTCATACGTAGTGATCCGACACACTAACCACATACGCCACGGCGCCCACATATACAGAGTTACAAACCGATAATTTAGCTTCATAACTAAGTTCGGCATTCCTTATAACAGATTGATTAAGCTCTTTCAAAATTGATCGAGCCTGACCAATTCAACAGAATAACTCGACCATCACTCATGAATAAGACGCCGAAATACTTAAACTTATCCACCTGCTTCAGTGGGACTCTACACACATGCAGAGTGTACTGAATAGGCGTTCTGGAAACAACCATTACTTCCGATTTGTTCACGTCCACCACTTTGCAACATTCTGAGCCACGGCTGCGCTGTAGCATTCAGTCCACATATACAATGAAGAGGCGAGGTGACAAAAGGCCCCCTTGGCAGATGCCAAAGCTCACCAATCCCACCAATCCAATGGTTCTGCTTCTACCGGGACGAAAAGCGCATTGCTCATCCCCCAAACTATCCTCAACCAAAGCTCTGGCACGTGTCTCTAAAACTTTTGCAAAGATTTTTCCAGGGATACTTAAAAGAAATATACCCCTGTTGGCGCAATCTTTTTTGCCCCCTTGTTTACAAAGAGGGACAATTACTCCCATTTGCCAATCACCAGATATTTCACCGTATTCACTTGAATGATACGTTAGAGCCATTGCACTCACTCTTTACCAAAACCCTTTAGCATTTCTGGCCGGAGGTCATCCACATCGGCAGATTCGACAACTTTTAGCGATTTGATCGCCAAAGTCTCGATCACAGGTCTGTCATCTTCCTGATGGCATGGCATTGGAAAACAGTGTACCGTCTTTGGTTTTGACACCTTTCACAATATTTAACTTTCTTCTTCTGATTCGGCGGACGGTCTGCCAGAATATTTTATTTACAGATATGCAGTCACGTTTTAATGAAATAGTTTATTACATTTGAAGAACACGTATAATTACCTGAAGTATTTCACGAAACACATCTTCTAAAGGGTAGGAAAACAGACTTAAGGTATGAGTACTCAACTTTCAGTATACTGCCTATGCCACCCTCTTAGTAATTTATCTTAAATCTATTAAAATATTCTAAAATGTGGACAAATCCAACGATCAACAACATCTCACCTAATAAAATAGAAAAATATTGCGATGTTTCTATGCCTGTACATGCATATGTATGTATGTACATATGGTCGCGTATATTGCCAAATCTCTTAACGCTTTGTAGCTCAAGTTATCAAAAATAAAAAAAATACTGCAATTAGGACATCTATTAGCAATTAAAAAAAATACGTATTTCGTAAAAAATAAATATTATTATTGGAAAGCAAGTTATTTATGGTGATGCGTTAGTATGTGACAGATGTATCACATTGAGTTCTAAGGGAAAAATTCGCTGCGTAGTACTTTAGCAAACACTTTTTTTGGTTTGTGACAGTAATGTCACACGGAGCTACAAAGGATTTTAATTGCAAGAAGGTTTGATATCATAAACATATCCTAATTAATAAAATTTGAAATGTCTTAGATTTGGCATTGGCGCTGATAATATTTTTATTTTTTTTTAATTTTTAGTCTAGAAGGGTTTTTTTTATGCTTGTTAACAAAGTCATTCAACTGAAAATTAGCTCATGATCAGATCTGGAATAGGGTCATTCTCATTCCTTTTTTTTAATTCTATTATTTCGGTTCCTTGTTCAGTTGTGAATCTCTCCATATTTTTTTGTTCAGATATAATTCATACAATCTGACAAGAAAGTTATTAAATTTGTAAATGCCATTATGGCCCACCGTGTACTTGTAAATTAGCTCATTGCCTTTCACGCAGTGTAGTTGTGATTAAAAAAATGGAGTGGGGTGATTTTGCCAACGTAGTATCTATGGACCCTTCAAATGTAAAAGACCGTTCGAGGAGTTGTCGCCCAAGAACGGTTCATACGCCAGTTTCAATAAAGCAGTGAACGAAAGAATCAAAATCCCTTCTGACACAACAAAATCCTCTCGGGAAAAATTAATGTATCGACCAGGAGCATGTTATGTCTAATAAAAGAAGACCAAGGACTGAAGACTTATCGCCGAAGTACTGGATACATGTCAGCACCAGCCTGAAAAAAAAAAAAAAAATGATTAGATCAAAACACATCGAGGATTTATTTTTCATGGATGAGAACATTTTCAAAATTGAGGAGTTTTACAACAAGCAAAGTAACAAAATATATGCCACGTCTTTTGCAAAAGCTAATCGTGCTAGCAAAAAAACACAACGAGGCCATGATCCAATTTCTGTAATGGTTTGGTGGGGGAGGACGATGGTATTGCAAAGATTCATCTCTGCAAAAACAGTGCGAAAACGGGGGCTAACGTTTTTTAAGAGCTTGCCGTCAAACCGTTGACTAATAACTTAGTTAAGGGATGTCACAGGATTTTCCTCTGATTATTCCACTAGAAGCACTGACCTTAACCCATCTTAATAACACCAGGAGAATTCCTGCCTACCATCACGGAACAACTGCAACAGATCTAAATACCTTAAGCAACTGGATTAAATAACGGGACCTAAACGTTAGTCCTTTTCATAAATAAACGATTCTGACCTTTAGGTCCCTGACAATAAATGATAGTCAACTCAAAATTTTAGATAGGGCTAAATACCTCTGATGCAAATTCGACCCTAAACTGACTTGGGCAGTAAAGAAATCATCACTTGTGTTCTTAACATGGAGCCAGACCATAGAGCCTACGAGCTGAAATTCTACAAAAAGTTGTACGTCTCTCAAAATAGATGCTTGATCAGCTCATCATCGAAAAGACAGCTCAATCGACATCCAATTTATCGAAAATCAAAAGGCTTAGAGTGCCAGTGAAATCTCTTTTACATATACGAGTAGTTTGATATATTGCCGTGCTTTGAATAGTAGATTCTTCAGCGGGTAATAAACTAGCTAGTTTATAAAATCAGTTTCTTCCTATTCTCTAAACTGCCGTTTTGTGGTCCAGCAAAATCTGTCACAAACTAAGTGCTGACGGGCTTAAGGAGTACTTATTGAGAAGGTGAACATCGATCTCATCTCTCTGGATACTCGTCGGACCAACATTTTTCAATTAAATGCAACTTCAAAGTGCTCCAAAGGCATCGACGATTATGATAAGAAGTCTTTCTGATGTCTTCATGCACGAACTTAGCGATCCAGAAATACCACACTTAGTCAAATTAAATTAATCGTAGGGATTCCTTTGGTAGATAATCGTCTACTCATACATACATAAATACATTTTCAATGCCGCTAATCCTTCATGAGAGTCGCGGGAGTAGGATGCTTAGTTAGACCCTTCATTCTTCTCGACCCTCTGCCATTGACTCCAACTCATCAGGGCGAATTCCTAGACGGCTCCAGGAGAGATGTTGGACTTGATCCAACTATCTACTTTTAGGCCCCCCGATTGGCACAGCAACCATGGGACGCCTTGGCAGCCATTCTGGGGGCATACGCACTACGTGACCAAACTATCGAAGCATAGATTGTTCCGTTCGGAGAACTACCTGCTCAACATTGAGCGCCTCGCGTACTCTGGTGTTGCGCACTCGATCCCTACGAGCTATTCCAGCAACACCTCGAAGGAACCTTATTTCGGCAGCTTGTATCGCCTTCTTATTCTTTCCGTCAATACCCAAATTTCATGACCATATGTGAGAGTTGGAACATACACCGAGTTAAAAACCAATAGTTAGCTTGAACACTAAGTTTGGCCTTCCTTATAACAAATTGACCAAGCTCTCTCAAAATTGATCCAGCCTGACCAATTCTACAGGATAACTCAGCATTGCTCTTCCATCACTCGTGAATAAGACCCCGGGGTACTTATATAAACTTATCCACCTGCTTCAGTGGGACTCCACTAACATGCAGAACGCACTGAATGGTGGATTAAAGGAAATTTCTATGTGAAGACTTTGAAAGCTCCGAACGGCCTCTACCTCGACGTCCTAATGGCTTGAAAGCCCTCGAATTTTTCTGTCGTCTTGAATTCAAGGCTGTGGCTCGCTTGAGCGTTGTTGTCCATCAGTTTGATCTGCTTGAACCATTTCATGGTATACACCATATAGTCCGAGGTTACATCTGCTCCTCCTGCTGTCATTGTCGTTACTCAAAGGTCGAAAGTAGTCAACAAGGTACAAGAGCAATTTAGCATATAAGCACTGAATAGTGGTGACGTGTTTCTTTCACACTTTCACATTCTGAGAACCCATACAAAACTTCCCTGTTTTACACCATATGCACATCCGAATTAATTTTGTGATTTTTCGTTTCTTCTACACTATATAGCACATCTACTAGTATTTCAAGTATCCACTTCAAAAAATCACCGGCACTCGTCGATACTTACCGACCAGCTTACTCACACTCACTCCCTTGCGTTTCTATTGAAAATCAAAATCTTAATCTTGGTAATCTTCTTCAATTACTGAAGCACTCCACCCACCCGACATCCTTTCATACCAAGGGTCATCCATTGCCGACAAGGATTCTATTAAATTTAAGTAATGGAGAGAGAGTATCTCATAATATTTCCCCAGAAATGGATTAAAATCAAAAACAATCTCTAAACTTCCATCGATCTTTGATTTTTCTGGATATCCTCTCCAACCACTTCAAAATACACATCCTCAGACAGACCCAGAGAAGAGCCCTGTGTGCGAGTGTGTTTAGCCCAGGGAACAGAATGTAATCCACATAAATTGGCAATTATAACCCTTGTGTGTTGATACCACACAGAGCGTTAGATTCACCTCAACTACACTTGACCCAAAAAGGTACTGAACAAAAAATATTGTTGTTTGATCCCTGGCCTATCCCCATCCAAAGGATTTCACCAAACACAAACAAGCAAACAATCATTACGAGTTTCAAAAGGATTTCTTGCACAAGTGCCTCTCTATCTCTTCACACACATGGCCTCTGGCATTTATTTAGGATTTCTCCTCCCCGGAGCGGTTTACGATGAGTGGAAGAAGTGTATGTACACTGTGCGCTGGGTTATCCCGTTTTCAATATTCTACAGCATCCCTCTGCAGTCTACAAATCCAATTCAATCTGACACCTTGTCGTGGAATCGAACTTGTTTTTCCGTGAATTAAACTGGAGCACGCACTCGCACACTATTCAAGAACCGCTTGGACGCATCGATTATACTCACCAGCCCCCGGATGACACACGACGACTTAACGGATTCATTTATGCAGCAAATCATTCAATTTGTGTTTAATTGCAACCGTTGCTAGATACAAAGTCGAATAATCAACCAGACGGACAGACGGAAGAAACGTCGATATGGCCTTAAAGGGGAACGAATGGGATTTTTACTTATCTCTCAGTGACAGCAACCGGTGCAGGTGCCTTGTGTTATAGGTGAATACGATCCTATTACTTATCTGGCACTAGCACCGACTTAAACATGTGCGCTGGTTGTTGGCATACTTGTCGCGTGGTCCCAGTGGTTACTCTGGGCTGGTTTAAGTTGATTTGTCATGAATGCAGAGCATGGACCATTTTTGTAGGTACTTGCGTTACACCCTCCCCGATAACTCATTTACATTCTCAACGGACCGAACGACTTAATCCAATTGAATTGAAATACTTGTGATAACCCCAGACAGGCCAATAATTTACAACTCCGGTTTGGGTTCACAAGCCGAAGTTGCCGGCAGTATATCACTTTGAGGTAGACGGACAACAGACAGAAGCACGCTCTGATTTATTCGTAATGTACGTGCGATAATTACGCAATTAAAGAAATATGAAATGGTTTGGAATCGGGCTTAACATCTGGTCGCAGGTGATTGGCTTAAGACCAAGCCGCAGCAAAGTTGGACTTTTGCAACCACCAATGTGTGTTTACAAGTCTTACGGGGTTCGTGTAGTTTATCCGCGTTTATCGGCAATAAAATCAAATGCTCATGACAGCTCTTAGCTTACATATTTTGACAAGTAGCATGGGTTATAATTTACGAACTTGACGTATTAGTATTACATTTGGGACAAACTAATAGAGGGGTTGAGTTCACAGACATGCATAGGGGTATATTGGTTTTAGCAATCCGAAGGAGAATGCAATTGAGTACCTCAATATACAGACCTCTGACACACAGACTTGTCTCTTAACTAACAGTGTCACCAGCCGACATTGTGCTATGGGTAGGCATGCTTACAGATAAAGCATTCCGTACCATGATTTCTGTAGGATAAAGAGGATTGAGCAATCATCACTAGGACCACCGGTTCTTCTTCCTTTGAAGGTGAGGTTATTATCTAAACTTAAGGGATAATAATCCTCCCACTTCACTTCATTTCCACTGATTGGACTGTGATGTTCGCTTGTCTCAGCTAAGAAAAATATCGGCAGGTCTCCCAATTTTGGATAGTCACGGAGGCGAACTAAATCCAAGTGTTGTTGCATTGGCGTGATCCTTGAGTATTTAGGCCTGACTTTCTTTCGCTATATCGATGGAATATTTATTGATGATGTCGTCTTTGAACATGAAAATACCAGCTGAGCCGGCCGCGCTTTGTTTTTCTTATTCGACCAAGCTTTGTCACTCCTGCTGTCATGTGAAGCATCTTCATCTTAGTCCAACATTGCCATTGTCCAACACTGTGAACGGCACATGAGTGCTGGAAGCACAACTGTGGTATAGAACCGTCCTTTCTGCTTTTAGAAGGCATTTTTCGGCCGCAGAAAATAGCGTAGTTTTCCCGCCGCTTCATCCATCCTATGCTTATGCGTTGATTGATGTCGTTATCACAGGTTGCTTTGCTGTCGATTGATGACTTAGTACAGAGCATACATCAACTTAAATCTAAGATTTCGTCAGACGAGCTTATGGCTGATGGATGGAATCTCAGCATTCTTTTTCCAATCCATAAAACTGAAGACCCTCAACTACGCCAATCACAGAGACGTCTGTATTCTCAGCATTGCGTATAAGTTCTTTGCCGCCATTTTGTGTGAGCTCCTGATATCTTTCTTAAACCAGGCTGAAAATAAGTACGAAATGTTTTTTTTTTTAAGTTCCACATCGATGTTGTTTAGCCGCCATGTTTTTTTTTTTTTGTTAGCATTTGTCAGTTCGCATTGGATGGCCGAGAAAAGAAGTCGTTAACAATATACCACAGAGCATCTACCGCCTCAACAACGGGTTTAAGTTAGAACAATAGTAAAAATCCAATTGGTAAATACATATTAGTTAAACATTATAAGCAATCTCTTTTTCCGTAAAAAATATTTAACAATAATGTTTATGCTAAAATTTACGAAAATGCAAGTGTTGTTTCTTTCTCCATTTAAAAACTTTTATTTAATTTACTTTGTTGTCTGTTCGCCTGTTTGCTACAAATATACGTATTGCAATCAAAATGTCGACTACTTCTAAATGACATAGAATATTGAAATTCTTCACAGTTATATAAGTCCGGTGACAATGCAATATTGTATACCTAGCTAGTCCTACCAACTCTTTTTGTGCGTAAAAAAAGATATTTCATTTTCAAAAAAAAAGACATAAAAAAGTGTATCTGCGTTGAAAACAAAGGATAAAGCAAAGCATTTCAGCGTCGATATCTGAAGAGCAAAGCTGTAATTTTTTCAAACTTTCTTCGCTTGCGAAAACACACATTCAACCGGAGCTGAAGAACCAGAGAAGCAAATGGTGAACCCAATGATTTGAGAAAATTGACGAAAGGCACGTGTTGAGCGTCCATATGTTGGAAAACAGTAGACAAATTTTCGGAGTTTCACTCAGTAAATTTTTCGTCAGTGCAGTCATTTTTAATATAATTTTACTGATCAAGTACATTCGAAGAATGTTCGCATTCGTCAAACGAAGTTTTTTCTGCCACTTTTTTCATGGATAGTTTTATTTCCGACCAGGTACAAAAAATTGCACGTGATGTAAGTCGTTTATAGTGAATGGATGCGTTTGATGTAGACAATACGTACGGTTGGAGTTGTGTTTTGTATATACTTTTTTCCCCTTGATTTCGGGCTAAAAGAAGGACCGAAAAAGTACAAAATAGAGCAGAAGGACAATCTCAAATAGTATAATACTTCATATTATACAGGGTGTTCGCCGGGAACGTATACTACTTTGTTTTGCCGCCATTTTGGTAAACATTAGTCTTGACAGTTCATATTTGGCAGTCGTGAAGTAGACACGTGGCAAATTTAGTATGGAAAAATATTCGATAAACCAACGTGTTTTAATCGTTAAAACTTCTTCTTCCTTTTATCAGCGAGGCTATGATCCGAAAACAAGGGATCACAACCCTCCCACTTCACCACATTTCTACTGATCCGCCTGTGGGGTTCGCCTGTTTGACCTCAGAAAATATCGGCAGGCCTGCCGATTTTGAATCACTCGGTTACTGAGGCCAATGAAATGCCGATGTCGTCGCATTTGTCTGATCCAGGCGTTTATAGGCCTGCCTTTCCTACATCGCGATGTCTTTGAAACGTGCATTGATATTGCCTTTTTAACGGGGTTCAAATGATCTCTTCTTTGAACGTGGCAATACCAACTGAGCCGGTTGCGCTCTATTTTTTGTACGATGGTTTCCTTGATGTGAAAGCTTCCACGGATCTGCGAACTTCTTATTCGATCAAGCTTTGTCACTCCTGCTGTCATGCGAAGCATCTTCATCTCAGCTGCCGTTAATTTACTCTCATACTTTTTGTACATCGTCCAACATTGTGAGCCGTATGTGAGCGCTGGACGTACAACTGCGGTGTAGAGCCTTCCTTTCAACTTAGGGGGCATTTTTCTGTCACAAAAGATAGCGGAATTTTCTCGCCACTTCATCCACCCTACGCTTACACGATAATTGATGTTGTCATCACAAGTTGCTTTGCTATTGATCATAGATCCCAGATATTTGAACTTTTCGCACTTGGGAAGCACTGTTCCATTCAAATAAATGTCTGGAATAGGCCTGAGTGGATCAGAGAACAGGCAGCACAAGTACTCTGTCTTTTTTGAACTAATGCGATACCCATTTCCCTCCAAAACGTCCACCCACACATCAAGTGCTCGTTGCAGGGATGTACAATCCTCACTTATGATGGCTCCATCGTCAGCAAAGAATAACTGATGTACCTTGGGGTCCATCACTTTACCTTCAAGCAGATAATCAAGGACTGTAATAAAGAGCAAAGGACTTAAAACGCTTCCCTGGTGCACCCCGACTTTGATTGGGAACTCTTCGGTTACTCCAGCGGGGCATCTTACTCCTGTCTTTGCTCCTTCGTACATGTCCAAAATCATCTCTACATAGGTTTCTGGAACCCCTCGATGTCTTAGCGCCACCCATATCAGATCTCGTGGTTGTCTGTCGAATGCCTTTTCAAAGTCAACCAATACAATATGCAAATCCCTTAAGGAATCACGATGTTTTTCCATTATGATCCTTATACTTTGGATTGCATCTGTGGTTGATTTACCCGAGACAAACCCGCACTGATCATCAGATAGCCGTATTATTTTTCGCAGTCGGTCACCTAATACCCGCTCAACGATCTTCATGGTGTGTGACATCAGCTTGATCGAACGGTAGTTATCACAGTTTCGCGTATCACCCTTCCCTTTGTATACAGGGAGAAGGTAACTTTCCCTCCATTCATTCGGCATTGGATCACCTCTCACGAATTTGGAGATGAGAATTCTGAGCCATCTGAACCCGATGTCTCCCATCTTTTTCCAGAACTCAGAGGGTATCTCGTCTGGCCCAACCGCTTTTCGTTTTTTGGAGTATTTGACCGCCTCACTAACTTCTTCGACTGTAATGTCGGGTATTTCTTCACAGTTAGAGGTGGCTCTTGGAAAGTATAGCCGGGGAAACTGTTCATTCAAAAGCTCTTCACAATACTGCCGCCACCTCTGCAGAATTTTGTCGTCATCCACAAGAAGCTGGCCATGAGCATTGCTAATGAACTTTGGCGAACGAATCTCCTGAGTATTGTTCCTTCTTTGGGCGGCTATTTTGAAGATAGTGGCACTCTTGTTCATATTGTGTCTTCGCAGCTCCTGGATAGCCTGGTTTGCATCAGCAACCGGGGAAAATATTTTCTCCAGCTCCCGATACAGGCCCTCCGTACTCTCTGCTTGAAGCTGGGCGCACTTCTTCTTCGCTTTTTTCTTGCAGCATCTGTATTCCATTTCGAGGCGAGCTTTTTCGTCATTATTATTAGGGGGGCACTTTGACCAAGCTTTGAAAGCCGCTTTCTTCTCATTTATCAGCATCTTAGCTTCATCACTCCACCACCATGTTTCTTTGGCGTGTTGATGGTGGCCTTTTGAAGCTCCTAGCAGTGATTTGGCCTTCTTTAAGCAAGTTCGCTGTAGGGAATCCCACATATTTTGTGCTCTGCACTCTTCATCCTCAGCTCCGTTGATGGTGTGAGAGAGGTAATTTTTCATTACGAAAACAAAAGCTTCTCCTTTTTTTTTGTCCAGATTGTACCACTTGATTTTCTCAGAGACCCTTGTTTGTTTGCTTTTCTTCGGTGTTTTCATAAAAATTTCTGTTAGCAGGAGACGGTGTTGCCGAGCGATTGCCTCTCCCAGGATCACTTTGCAATCTTTTACCCGGGGCTTCATGAAACTGCCTACCAAATGGTAGTCCATCTGAGTTTCATCTCCACCACTGCTGTAAGTGATCAGGTGTCGGCTTTGTTTGATGAACATGGTATTTAACACGATAAGACCGTGTGATTTGCACATGCTTAGGATGTCTTCACCAGGAAGGTTCCTGGTGCCATATGCTAGTCCTCCATGGCAGTCTTCATAGTCTTCGTTTGATTTCTCGACATGTCCATTCAAATCTCCTCTAACAAACAGAAATTCTTCCTTTGGGATGTTCTTAAGGAGATTGTGGAAATCTAGCCAAAATGCATCTTTATCTATCTGATTGCACCCATTGTGGGGAGCATATGCACTGACAATATTCCACACCTCTCCTTGTATTACTAGTTTGAGAGACATCAAACAGTCGCTGGACTGCGAAATGCTCAAGACGTTTCGAAGTAGCTCTGCCGCAAGGATGATACCGATTCCGTTCCTAGCCTTTTCCGTTCCATAGTAGAACATCTTGTAATCTTTTGTCCTAACGTCCAAGAAACGCGCCCGATTCCTGGTGTTTTTCCATTTCGTCTCTTGGACACAGAAGATGTCCACCCGCCTTCTATTCATCATCTCTTCCAGCTCGTAACTTCGACCGGTCATGCTTCCAACGTTCCAACTCGCGACCCTTAAATTGCGTCCAAACTGTTTCATTATGTTGCTAGCCCCCGGAATCCGTATAGCTCTGACCCGAACATTTCTGCTCGGTCCAGGATCAGTACCATGCACAGCAGTGGTAGTGCCGGGCGGGGTAGTGCCTTTCCTTTTTGCAAGTATTATCATAATGATACAGTTTTGCAATACAATTTTTGCACCATATTGCGATGGTGTTTGTTGTTTGACACGTGCATGCTCCTGTTTTAGTATTGTTTGATCTTTCTTTTATGACACCGGTGATCTCCAGTCATGTCAACCCACGGACTCGCATGCACACTTGTGGGAAGGTTTTCAAGGTGTCGCTAGGCTCACTTGGGTGTTATATTGGCTAGATCTGATTTGTCCCCTTAGTCGCCTTTTACGACAAGCGCTAGTTGTTGGGGGGCGCTGCAGTGATATTCTTAACCCGTCCCTGCACGAGGCGTTTTAATCGTTAAAACATTTTATCAAAATCAATCATCGATTACTGTGACGATGAGAAAGTTACGTGAAATTTTTGGGAGAAACAACGTGCCAACAAAACGCACTATTTATCGTGTAGTGAATGATTTCGAAGAAAGAGGGTCTGTAGGTGATAGGCCCAAGCATGGTCTACAACGTACTGCAAGATCGGCTGAAAACATTACTGCTGTTCAAGGAAGTGTTCAAAACAATCCATCAACCTCAATTCGACGCCGTGCTCAGGAGCTTGGTCTTCAAAGAACAACTTGAAAACTTTTTAACGCCACAACTGCATGCTTTGGGCTTGATTAACATGTGCTATCAACAAGACGGTGCCACGTCGCATACAGCCACGATTGCAATGGAATTACTGCGAGACCTCTTTCCACAACAAGTTATTTCAAAAAATGGTAATTTGATGTTTGTTGAGCTCGTATTTGGTGGTCTTACAGTTTCCTTGATTTCTGGAGTATTATTTGTATGGTCAGGATTGATATTATTTTTATTTGAAATCGTATCCGACCGATCTGGAATAATAGGGGGCAAGGAAACATCGTGCATTTGTGGAGGATGATATGACCTTCTAAGGTGGTCGGTATTTTTACTTCCTCGCATAAGTCTGCGTACAGCGCAAAAAAAACTTATCTTCTAATTTTAAACACATATATTTCAGTCGTCATAGTATATATTGAGTTTATTTTTTTTTTATTTAATTGCCTATATATTTGTCCTTGTTTTTAATACCGTTCCATCGTCTTGGCATTGAGAATTATATTAATAAACAATTTTTTTTGCAAACATGTTGCAAAAACGCACCCACAAAAGTCTGCGTACACGAAATTTCGAGTAACGAAAACAATGTCGTATGATGACGTCTAGGCATTGATTCCACAAGTTTTTTTGTATCCTCAGTAGTAATTTGTGCCCACTCTTTTACCAATTTATCCTTAAGCATATTTTTTGAAGTTATGTTATGTTTCCGAATCCTGCGTTCGAGTAAGTCCCATAAATGCTCTATAGGGTTTAGGTCCGGGGACTGGGGAGGTGTTCTCAATTGATTTTTGACGTTATATAATAGCCAGAGCTTGACATTTCTAGCAGTATGCTTGGGATCATTATCCTGCTGAAACCAAAAATCTTGTTCTAACCCCAACTGTTGGGCACTTTGCAGTAAATTATCTTTTAGAACTTGTATGTAGCCCATTTGGTCCATTATTGATTCAATAAATGTAAGTTTCCCAACACCGTTAGCTCCCATACATCCTCAAACCATAACCTCACCTCCACTTCGAATGACAATACAAAAATTGAAAAATAACAAGGCTCCGGGATATGATTTAATCACTGGCGAAATTTTGAAAGAGCTACCGAAAAAAGTGCTGGTTAAGTTGCTCTACATTATAAATGCTTCCTTAAGACTATTATATGTTCCAAGGCAATGGAAAGTCGCCGAAGTTATTATGGTTCCGAAACCGGGGAAATGTGCAAATGAAAAGAAATCATATAGACCCATTTCACTTCTGCCAATAATATCTAAGGTCTTCGAGAAACTTCTGCTGAAACGATTGCAACCAGTAATTGAAGAAAGACACTTGATCCCCGATCATCAATTCGGGTTTCGGGTCAAACATTCCACAATCGATCAGGTGTATCGAATAACGAACGAGATTGAAAAAGCTCTAGAAGGGAAAAAAATATGCTCTAGCGCTTTTCTCGACGTATCGCAAGCCTTCGACAAGGTATGGCACGAAGGCCTAAGGTATAAGCTAAGGGTAATCTTACCGGAAAAGTTGTACAGAATATTGGAATCTTATCTTGAAAACAGACTTTTCCGTGTTAGACACGGGAGTGAATATTCGGATTTCAAAGATATCTACGCCGGTGTTCCACAAGGAAGTGTTCTCGGTCCAATCCTGTTCTTGCTCTACACAAGAGATATACCACAAGATGAAGGGACCGTTGTAGCAACGTTCGCAGACGACACGGCTATCTTCGTAACGGATGAGTCAGTCGAATCATCAGCGGGAAAACTCCAACGAGCTTTGAACAATGTATGCGAATGGACAAAAGCCTGGCGAATAGTCCTCAATGAGACAAAATCAACGCATGTCAATTTTACGTTAAGAAAGATAAACAACGTACCTATATCCATTAACTCGGTACAAATACCTTACGCAAACGAGGCAAAATATTTAGGAATGACCCTAGACGCAAAACTTAAGTGGAAACCACACGTTAAAAAGAAGCGCGAAGAGCTCGAAATCAGATTTAGAGAAATGTATTGGCTACTCGGAAGATACTTGAAGTTAAGCGTATACAACAAACTGCTTCTGTATAAGCAAGTGCTAAAACCGTCTTGGACATATGGTATACAACTTTGGGGTTGTACCAAACCAAGCAATATGGCTCTACTGCAAGCATTTCAAAATAAAATGCTAAGAGCAATCGTGAATGCTCCTTGGTATATAAGGAATAGTGATATTCACAGAGATCTAGGAATTGCTACCGTGAGGGACGAAGTAACAAACTTTGCTCGCAAACTTCGTACCCGTCTTCATGTTCATTGCAATAATGAAATAATCCGTACTATGGACGTGACAAACCTTGAGCGCCGACTACAAAGAACAAGACCTTTCGACCTAGCGCCGTAAGGAAAAACCGCATGTAATGACGGTATTAGTAGGTGCCTTCACTGGAAAGCTACCTACCTAACGCGATTAACACTACAGAAGCGTAAACTACTCGTTAAGGCAACTTAGTCGTAGTCATCACAAAAAATGAAAATATGAGAGGAACGAATTTCCCACTACTATGAGTACGCGCAGCCGGTTCTCATAGTGCCTCTCTGAGGGGGTGAGGTTTAGCCCGTAGGCATATACTGACTAGTACTGATGGCATTGTCAGATATATGAATCGGGCATAACCAATGGTACGGACCATTGGTATCTTTTGAAGATTCCTGCACCTCCAGGCGCAACCAAAAAAAAAAAAAAAAAACCTCCACCATGTTTTACAGTTGGTATTAAATTCTCCTTTTCAAAAGCTGTACCTCTCTTTATCCATATTAGTTTTTTTCCTTTTATACCAAAAATACAAAATTTACTCTCGTCAGAAAAAATGACTTTGTTCCAAAACTCAGGAGGCTTGGAAACATATTCATTTGCAAATTCCATACGTTTTTGCTTATTTACATCTGAAATGTATGGCTTTCTACGGGCTACCTGACTGTGATATCCAGCTTTTTTCAAGATTCTACGAACAGTATCATCCGACACAGTTTTAGAAAATCTTTCTTCTACCTCAAGTTTCACTTGGTGAGCAGTCATTTTTGGATTAAGGCGCACTAACAGAACGATACGTTTCCGTTCTCGCTTTGTCAATAGAGACGGACGACCAGCTCTGGGCTTAGACAAGATAGAATCACTCGTAACGTAATTGGATATTACTCTCTGGACTGAAGAGTGAGTTCTACCCACAGTTCGCCCAATTTCTCTAAGGGTTTTACCCTCTACGTAAAGCTTTATAATAATTTTTCTTTCATCAACGCAAATTTCTTTTCTTTTTTTTTCCATGGCTTTATATTTATCAACCTACCGCACCAAATGTTCAGAAAAGAATAACATAAACTCCAAAACAGTAATCGCCGGTGAATTCGTGGAATTCTCTCATTCCACACAGCTGTAAGTTGTTTGTACGCAGATGTAAAATTCGTGTACGCAGACTTTTGCGGGTGCGTTTTTGCAACATGTTTGCAAAAAAAATTGTTTAATAATATAATTCTCAATGCCAAGACGATGGAACGGTATTAAAAACAAGAACAAATATATAGGCAATTAAATAAAAAAAAAATAAACTCAATACATACTATTACGACTGAAATATATGTGTTTAAAGTTAGAAGATCAGTTTTTTTTTTAGCTGTACGCAGACTTATGCGAGGAAGTGTATTTGCTTTCCATCTTCATTCTCTATAATATATAAGCGCGGAGTGAAATGTTTGCCTACAACAGGTTCCCGTGTAATTCCATTTTTAAAGACTACATTATCACCTCTTTTAAAGCAAACTTCACTTCTTTTCCTTCCCTTATCATGAATCTGAGAGTACCTCATTTGATGTTCATTTACTTTTTTATAAATGTTCTGAACTAATTTAGGTTGTAATGCTTCAACGCTTATGGGAAGATTTGTCCTCAGAGTCCTACTCATTAAAATTTCAGATAGAGAATAACCTAAACTTGAAAGAGGAGTAGACCTGTACTCTAAAAGAGCAGTGGCAATGTCGGTACACTGTTCACTTGTCCTCCGAAGAATCTGCTTTGCAATATGAACTCCCTTTTCCGCTAACCCATTCGAACGTGCATAATGAGGACTTGAGTAACTGAAATTGAAATTCCAACTTTTTGCAAAATTTTTCATCTGGAATCATCGGAATCGGGTTGGTTATCAGAAACCACAGTTTCTGGAAAAATTGTAAGTGGTAAAAACTGTTTTTAGGGCATTTATGACACTGGTTGCGATTTTATTTAGTAAAGGTTTAATTTCCAACCATTTGGATAAGTGATCTACTATAATCAAATATGATTTACCACCAAAGTCTAGTAAATCACAACCAATTTTTTGAAATGGATAAGATGGTATTGGACGTGGAGTTAATATATGATGACGATTATTTGCTTTGAATGTTTCACATATTTGAAAATCACATTCTCGATATCGCGATTCATCACAGGCCAATAAAACATCATCCTTGCTCGAGCTTTTGTTTTACATATACCGAAGTGTGATTCGTGTAAAACACCAAGCATATCATGCACTTAGCTTTGAGGAACGAAAATTCGTTCGTCGTAAAATAGCAATCCATCTTCTACATATAGATGATTTTTAATATTCCAATAAAATTGTAACTCAGGCGGTTATAAATGTTTTGATTTTGGCCATCCATTTATGAAATTTTGTATAATAGATTGTGTAATACAATCTTTGTTAACAGCCTCTTGAAATAACGCTTTTGTGGACTCACTCAAGTTAACAGAGTGCACTACATCTGTTAAACGAACTGTCGGTATTAATACTTTTGTTTTCTAGAAAATTTCTGGATAAAAGATCAGCTACGTGAAGTAACTTACCAGGTACATACTGCACATCTAAATCATAGGTAGGAAGGTATGTAGGTAGGTAGAAGTGGTTGTGTAAGCAAACCAAGACGACACTCAACTAGCGCAGAAGCGTTGTTTTAATACCACAACTCAAGTGACCTATCGGATGTAAAAAGGACGTTAACTACTAGGGAAAAGGAAAAGAAAAAGGAATGAGGGTTATTCAAATCTACCCCGTTACATTGAGGAAACTGATAATATCCCCAATGCTAATCTCCGCTAGCTCTATTAGGTTGTCGAAAAAGGGTTTACCTAATGTGTGCTGTCTGGCCTTGCCTAAAGCCGGACACTTGCAGAGGAAGTGTAAGATTGTTTCGATCTCGTCAGCAGTATTGCAGCTGCGAAGGTGTGCATTAAATGTAATACCTATTCTGGCCGCATGAACCCCGATGGGCCAGTGGCCAGTACTAACTGCGATATCTGCACGGTTTCTGTTTAGTAGATCTTGTGTTTTTTTCCGGAAGTATTTGGGCCACATCTGCCTGGAGATGACACAGCTCCGCACCCCCTGCCATCTGCTATCAGCCTTTAGCAGATAGTGCGCGAAGATGCCTACCTTAAGGAGCCCGAACGGGACGTTCACCTCCTTTGCTAGGGAAGCATCAAGGGCAGATCCCTGCCTCGCGAGTTCATCAGCTCGCTCATTCCCCTTAATGTTGCTGTAACCCGGAACCCAAAGGAGACAGATCCTTAACCGATGACCAATCGAGGCCTGTTCTTTTTTGCATTGTTCTACTAGCCTTGAGGATGTAGTGTCTGATACTACAGCCTGGCTGTCAATGAGGATGGCAATAGTATTTAGGGGTGTAGAGGTTTGCTTAAGTATGCGGCAGGTCTCGTACAGCAAAAAAATCCGCCTGGAAGACACTGCACGAATCAGGAAGCCGGTACCACCTGGAAATATTGAGGGAATCAGAGAATATCCCCGCCCCTACCCCGCAGTCCATTTTTGAACCGTCGGTGACGATTGTTGTTTCGAACTAATTTGTCAGTACGCAAGTTTCCCATTCCGTCCCTGGTTGGGAATCTGACCGTGACGTCATTTCTAGAGTTCACTGTGGGAGTTATATAGTCGGTCAGATTAGCTACCAGATCCTGCGGTAGCAGATTCAAGATACTGTTGTGACCATACGGAGTGGTGCACCAGCACCCTGTTTCCCTTAGTCTGACCGCACTACATGATGATATATGCATAATGTGAAGATCGAGTGGTAAAAGGTGAGAGTAACGTTCAAGGCTCCGGTTGGACATGTCCTCATGGCACCCGTTGCGCCTATAGCCGCAGTTCTTTGTACCCTGTTGATAAGTTTGATGTTATAAGCTTTCTTTAACGCAGGCCACCAGACTAGTGATCCATATGAAAGAATAGGACGCACCACGGCAGTGTTGATCCATAAGACCATCTTCGGACGAAGTCCCCACTTCTTACCAAATGTCTTACTGCAGGCATAGAAAGCCACACAAGCCTTCTTTACTCGTTGCTCAATATTAATCTTCCAGCTTAGTCTTGGATCAAGTACCACACCTAGGTACTTAGCACTGGAGGATATGGAGAGTAAATGATTGTTTAGCCGTGGAAGCGTAAACGTCGGTATTTTGGTTTTAGTGGTAAAGAGCATCAGTTCAGTTTTGCTTGAGTTGACCCTGAGTCCACATCTAGTGGCCCATGAGCTAATCTTGCCCAAGGCACCTTCCATAATCTCACTGATTACGGATGGAAACATCCCCGATACCAGCATTACCACGTCATCCGCATGCGCGACTACCTTAGCTTCATCCCTATCAATTCTACACAAAATTTTGTTGATGACCATAAGCCATAGAAGAGGAGACAAGACCCCACCTTGAGGAGTTCCTCTAACAACAGATATGGTGGAGCTGCTATTGCCGAGAGTCGATTGAATGATTCTAGTTTTTAGCATTGTCAATATCCATCTAATCTTATCTTTAAATACTAAAAAGCAAAATCGATTTACCTTGTGAACACCGTTTCTCGAAAACTACTAGACGTAGGTACTTGAAATTTTGCACAGTTATTCCTTATTTTGCGTAGGTACAAATGTACATGCATATGCATGTGTAGATATAGAGCTATTGCAATATTTTTCAATTTTGTTATATGAGATGATGTTGATCGTTGGATTTGTCCACATTTTAGAATGTTTTAATGGATTTAAATTTAATTGTGTGTTGTGAGCGGGTTTGTGTGTGCTCTGGTGACGATTCCCACGGGGGAAGTTATAATTGAGCTAACACATTTTTAATATTGTATTCAGTTGGTAATTATGTTGCTATTGAGGTGTGAACAGACCCTCCGATTCGTTACAACGAGCTGAATGGACTCAACAGTGCCCCCCTCTAATGT
Organism: Brachypalpus laphriformis; assembly: GCA_945910035.1. Taxonomy (NCBI): domain Eukaryota; kingdom Metazoa; phylum Arthropoda; class Insecta; order Diptera; family Syrphidae; genus Brachypalpus; species Brachypalpus laphriformis. The sequence goes on along the minus strand of OX246753.1, from coordinate 9,373,868 downwards.
ACCTTCTGGTCAAGCACTCGCTCTTTTTTCCTGTCTACACGGCGGTAAGCACACTTGTAAAATTTACAAAATAAAAATAAAAATTGTATTATCTCTGAAAACGTTTCTTTTTCCTTTCTTCGCATTGGGTTGGAGATCACCCCGCTCACGGTGCATACCCAGTTGAGAAACCCATATTGTTCCACGGCAGCAGGTACCCACCAGAACGCAGCATCCCACAGGAGTCACCCATTAAGTTTCCATTCCCCCCCATGCATCAGAACAGTTGCAACAATTAAATAACCGTCAACTAAAATGCGGGCGAAGCGAGGCGGGTACTGAACAGCTAGTTTGCTAATAAACTCTTCCACACCCAGTTGGATCAGAGCGTCCTGAATCGATTCCGTACTGACGTTATTGAAGGCGCCTTCAACGTCTAAGGCTAGGGTATATTGTTTGAAGTGAATTGTCTTTTCTATCGTTCGCACAACTTCGTGGAGCGCCGTCTCTGTCGATCGCCACTTAGTGTACGCATGTTGAGATTTGGATAGAAGGGAAATGTCTAGGGTATTTCATCTTAACCGTATTTTAGCAGTTTTATTTTCATTTTCTGAAGCCTAATCGAATGAATTTGACTTAACTCTTCATGATGGCTACTAAAGGCTTATGATCCGAATGCACTGCGATCCTCCTACCATAAATATATGCGTGGAACTTTTCGCAAGCATATACGATACCCAAGAATTCTTTTTCGATCGGCATAGAATTAATATCGGCAACAGATAAACTTTTCGACGAGAAACAAACTTGCTTATTATTTTGGAGTGGCGCAAACAAGTGGAGGGGGACCTCAGCTAACTTGGCGTGCGCAACTGGAGGCAGCTGGCTCGTAACCGTGCTAACTGGAGAGGTTTGTTGGTTGAGGCCCAGGTCCACCCCGGACCGTAGCGCATCCGTTTGAGGAACAATTGGAATATCGGGAGAAAAGCTATGCAACGCTGTAGCTGCCAATTTCTCTTTAATACCATATTTTTCAGAATCTCCGAATTTCTCTCAGTCCAAACAAATTCAACATTTTTGCGTAACAATTCTCTTAAAGGCGCATTTAATTCTACAAAATTTGGAATAAAAGATCTTAAGAAGTTTAAAGTTCCAAAGATTTTTTGTAAATCTTTTTTATTCTCGGGGTCTTTAATCCCTTTTCTGTTCGACCGCCCACTAAAATATCGTCGATATATACAAAACATCCTGGCAGATATTCAAAGTATTTTTCATTTATTTTTTCAGGTCTATATTAACACCAAAAGGCAACACGTTAAACTGGAAACAACCAAATGGAGTTTTGATTTCTCATCTAACTCTAACTGCCAAAATCTTTCCTTCAAATCAAGAACGGAGAAATATTTCATATCTCTCATAATAAAACAAAAATCTTCGATCTTGGGAATAAGAAAGTGCTCTTGTTTTATATTGACATTTAATTCTTTTCGATCCAAACAGATACGTAAGGTACGATTAGGCCTTTCAACAACGACAAGCTTATGTGACCGTTCTGAATGTGTGTCTTTTTTCGTAATATTATAACATTATTATATAATATTTTTCCTCTCCATTGCTTTTATGTTTCCATTAATTTACCTCTAAGGTTGATTTTTACAAGCTAACACGTTAAGTGCACTAACTCAATTTATTAAGATGAAATCTATACAGGATTTAAGGCCCAGAATTGGTTTAGAGTTTACATTGGCCACCACAAAATCTAGTGTCCAAATACTTCTCTCTATATGTTGTAGGTATAACAATTTCGGATGACAAACGACTAACAAAGGCCTCGTAGGGGCAGCATCTCCCGATAGGTGTTGGTCCGCTAAGTAACGAGAAAGAGCCACTGCAGCCGAAAACCTAGCAGCTCTGTTAGTAAGCCCTACTCCCACCTCCTCGTGGTGCCATCTGGGGATTTCTTCGGAAATTGCTAACGGGAAAGGACGAATGGCGAGCTTCCTGCGCCAAAAAACAGGATAAGTGTCGGTTGGTCTGTGGCCCAGCGAGCCGCAACCGTATAAACAAATCTTGCTCCGAAACGGAAACCAACGCCTCGGATACGGACGGATAATTTGATGACGACCTTTGGCTATCGGACACGGACAACGATTGGATTCTGGAACGTTAAGATCCTCCTGGACTCACTCAAGGAAGGGCCTTATAACGCCAGATTCCTCCAATTAGAATGCAAATTCGCACGATATGAAGTAGACATCTGAGGGCTGAGGGAGATTAGATGGTTCAATGCTGGGAATTCATCTCCCCAACAAAAAGCACTGTCATGCTCTACTCTGGTAAACCAGCTGGAAGTGCACGGAGTTCCGGAGTAGGACTCATGCTAACTCCAGCAGCACGTAGTAGCTTCATATCCTGGAAACCCCATTGTGACCGGATATTGACGGCTAGGTTCCAGAGTAGAGTTAGGAAAATTACCATCATACAGTGTTATGCTCTGACTCTAGACGCGACTGAGGATGAAAAGGATGATTTTTATAGCCACTTAGGCGCCGCCTACAACCAAACGCCTAATGGGGACATCGTAATGGTGATGGGAGATTTCAATGCCATGGTGGGTAGCAACAACACCATGCTTAAGTACGTGATGGGAGTTCACGGCGTGGGAGACCGTAATGATAACGGTGAGCGGTTTGTGGACTTCTGCAATACCAACCGCCTAGTCATCGGAGGTAGGCTGTTTAAGCATAACACCTGCCACAAAATCAGTTGGGTCTCTACTGATAGGCAACGAACATCCAACCAGATCGACCACATTGCGATCAGTCGCCGCTTTAGAAATTGTCTCCTGGACGTCCGAAACAGACGTGGAGCTGACGTCGGACTAGAACGAGATCACCATCTTATGGTAGCTCATTTACGCCTTCGTACTGCATCCGTCAACAGCAACCGCTCAAACCTACCTAACATCACCAGGTTTAATATCGACAGGCTCAAGGTTCCCCAAGTGCGCCAACAGTTCAGGGACCATCTTGCCTTAGAAGCAGAAGCAATCAGCCGCATAGAGAACATGGATGACCACTGGAGTGCTGTAAAAAATGCTTTTGCGACTGAGGCACGCACGTATGTCGGTAAAAAGCAGAAACACCACCGCACATGGCTTTCTACAGACACCTGGAGACGGATCGATGAACGTACAGCAATCAAGGCTCGGATTGCAGCGGCCTTGAAACCCAATACCGTGCGAAGAAGAAAGAAGTGCAGCATAGTGTGAGACGTGACAAACGTCAATATGTCAACTCACTGGCCTCAAGGGCTGAAGAAGCAGCGAGTAGGTGCGACAGTAGGACTGTTTATAGCATCACTAAAGAGCTCATCGGTGGTCGAAACTCCAAACAACATCCAGTGAAGAGTCTAAACGGTAACCTTCTGATTTCGGATGAGGATCAGCTCACTAGATGGAGAGACCATTTTGCTACAGTGCTAAATCACATAGACGATGGCGGTATGATCTCGAATTCGAATGAGCAGTTCGAAGCAACAAATTCCCGAATTCGCACCGCACCTCCCGGCAAAAACGGAGATAATAACAGCAATCAAGTCCCTCAAGAAGAACAAGGCGGTGGGTATTGATGGCATCCCTGCCGAGCTATTTCAAGCGGCGCCAAATACATCGGCAGATTTGCTGCATCCCCTAATACGGAGAGCTTGGGATAGCGAACAATTTCCACAGGAGTGGAAAAGGGGGATGATCATTAAACTTCTGAAGAAGGGAAACTTGATGGATTGCGGTAACTGGAGAGGTATATGCGTTCTTCCAGCCGTGGCTAAAATAATAGCTAAAATAATTGTAGAACGAATTAAAGAACATTTAGATTCAACTCTCAATGTCGAATAGGCAGGCTTTCGCGCTGGATCCTCCTGCATCGACCACATAAACACCTTACGGACCATTATCGAGCAATGCGTTGAGTATAGGTCTCCGCTACATTTAATGTTTATCGACTTCGAGAAAGCTTTCGACAGATTGAATCGAGATGCTATCTGGTTGGCCTTGCGCAGGAGAGGCATCCCAGAAAAACTTATAGCTATTATCAAGGCCACATACGAGGGCGGTAAGTGTCACGTCGTGCACAATGGTAAGGTGTCGGAGGATTTTGAAGTCCAAAGTGGAGTACGTCAAGGGTGCATACTGTCACCACAATTGTTTTTGGTGGTTATCAGCGATGTACTCCGTGCAGCATTGACGGAAGGCAACTATGGAATTCGTTGGACTATGACATCTTACCTTAAACACCTAGATTACGCTGACGATGTTTGTCTACTTTCACAACGGATAATGGATCTTCATCTGATGGCCCAAAATCTAGAAGCTGGGGCAAACAAAGTGGGCCTAAAAATAAACACAGCTAAAACAAAAGCCCTGAGCACTTCTTCTAACAACCGCGCTCAACTTTACATTGCCGGACAGGAAGTCGAGAAAGTTGATAACTTTCTTTATTTAGGAAGTGTGGTCTCGGCTAATCGCGGTGGCACCGAACTGGATGTGTGCAGCAGAATCGGGAAGGCTAAAGCTGCGTTCGGAATGCTATCTAAAATCTGGAGAAGCAATGTTATCAGCTTAAGAACCAAGCTACGACTGTTCCGCTCCAACGTAGAATCAGTGCTGCTTTATGGGTGCAGTACTTGGAAGGTGGACACCATTAACACACGAAAGCTGCAAGTCTTCGTAAACAAATGCTTAAAAATCATATTGAGGATTTTTTGGCCGAACCGCATCTCTAACGAACAACTTTATCTGAGAACGGGCCAAGAACCTATAAGCATTACTATACGAAGAAGAAAGTGGCAATGGATTGGACACACTCTACGGCGCGAAGACAACTCCATTGCGAAATACGCCATGCAGTGGAATCCGCTCACCCAGGCAGGCAGAATAGCGGGACGCCCTAGGCAAACGTGGCGCAGAACGGTTGAGGAGGAATCGAGCTCTTTAGGAATGAGTTGGAGGCAGCTCAAACGCGTTGCAGAACTTCGAACACGATGGCGCGCAGGCGTGGTTGACGCCCTATGCCCCCCGAGTGGTTAAAGGATCTAAGTAAGTAAAGTAAGTATAGCAATTTCACCTATCATGTTAAGCTTAAGCCCACCATATGCTTCCAGATTGGTTGTAGTCGGTTTGAAATTTATATTCATTTTATTAAACATGCATAAAAGTAGCACATTAACATCTGCTCCACTATCTAATTTGAAATCAACAAAATTATTACCAACCTTCAACGATTCAAAACCGATTCGGTGCTATTGATTTCTTTTACTGTATCAATATACAAATCTGACTCGCAACTATCCTCGTGTTCAACAATGTCTCGCACTTTTGCCTTTTTATGACAAACCGATTGGAAATGACCCCATGCATTGCATGCAAAACATTTTTTGTTGTAAGCCGGACAACAACCATATTTATGAGTTTTATTACATTTTTTACATCTTCTTTTGTCATTATTTTTACTTTGTTTATCGTTCGTATTAAAACTTTTATTTTTATTTTCCCCACTTATCACATCATTTCTTCTGACGCTTGGATTAGACTGCTCACCTCGGCCACTGCTAAATTTTCTCCGGGTAGTGTCATCCACGCTGCTATGTTGATTCTGCATTTGTTTCACTTGTCTTGCTGTTAATTGGGCCACGCGGCAAAACGCTTTCGCCTTTGCCAAATCTAAACAGTTGAGCCTGCACATTATGATCGGCTGCACCAATAACTACGCGATCTCTTAGCATGGACTCTTTTTGCGCTCCAAATTCGCAACTTTCAACTAACTTTGATATGTCCACCATAAACAGTTGAATATACCGTTCTTATATTACATTGTTTCTTGGTTTGCAGTAGCTTTCATAAGCTTATACCTACATATATTTGTGTTCTTGTTCAAATCTTTCAAAACATAACTTCTTTAACTTTAAGCTTAGTTCTATAATTGCAGAGGCAGCTTTTGGGGATATGGAATTAATCGTTTCCAAAAGCTCCCATTAATGTAAAAGAGGTGCCGGAATTATTTAAAATCGAAACTGTAATGGATAGTTTTGGTATGTCGCAAAATAAAAACGCTTTTATAGGAATACTGCTGTAGAAGAAAGCTTTTGCTGCACAGTGTTTTTATCGCCTTCAATTGCAATTCAGCTTAATTTGTATAACATTTTTAACAGTGACACCCAAAACAATTACTGAGCATGAAGATAATTCATTTGCACCTATAGGCAGACTCATCCTCAAACCCTGAGTGTCTTTTGCTGTCCAAAAAAAAAAACAATATTCCACCTAGTCTGCAACCAACAATTTATTAAACATTTAAACAGATCTCATTCGAGCACATTTAAGGTCTAGCACTCGACTTGCCATGCATCAAGAGGGCCCTTATCCCGGCATCTCACAACAGATTCAGATCAAAATGAATTTCCAAATTGATACGAACTCATTTCAGAGGTCTTCTTCAACGGTTGCTAGACGGATTCCGTACTAAATTACATTCCAAGCTGGGGTGCATAGTAAGATGCAACAGTAGCATCATCATAACCACCAGAAGATGCTAGCACGGTATTGATTTGGGAGGGAAAATACTTAAGGAATACACATTCAACCGATCGCACGGCAAAGCACATCCATCTAGAATGACATTAGGGCACCGTCTGTAATCAAAACGAAAAACACTCTCAAATAAACATTTCGGACAATGGAACTGACTGACAGACGATGTCCGCTAATTGAAGGATTCTGTCAGAATGGAAGTGGCCCTAAACAAAAAAAAAAAAAAACTAACCGAAGAGCAAATCGAAGAGCCAAACCAAAAGAACTCTCCACTGCCTGACCTCGTCACAGGTCGACACATCTCGTCGGACAACAGACTTCTGCGAATGATGCTACTGCGTTTGTCGGCACCACAGTGCTCAGCCCATCACTCGAGTGTCCAGTGTGCGTCGTCGTCCTTATCCTCATCCTCGTGTCCGTTGTTTTGTGTTACCTGCTATCCACTTGGCCATTGTTGTGTGCCGCCAGTGGCCCTCTCCACCGCCACCACGTCAAAGTCTTTTGTAGTTGACCGCCAAAGAGTCAAGTTGGTTCTGTGCCCCTGCACTGGGAGTACACAGCAGCGACGACGGCGATGGCGACGGCGGCGGCTCCAACGACGAGCCATTTGGCCATTTCCAGAGTAAATTCAATTTGACCGAATGCAATTTATATACGATTTTCAATTTCCCCAAATTGCTGCAGCTTCTGTTCCCATTCAGTCCAGGGCCACTCGCGTATTCGTACCTCTCCTCCTCCTTCGTCGAACGTAAATTATTGTGGAAATTTTATATTTATATTTCATTACGTTCGACGTTTTGGGATGAGAGATGTCTGCACGTCAGACCAGCCCCAACTTAGGGCAGGTTCTCATTCTGAGCGCGCAACAATCCAATTCCAGAGCTGCTTGACTACTCCTTGGAGATTTATCGATTATCCGAGTTGATAAAAACAAATCCGGGCATTTTTCGGGATCATAAATAATGAAAATCGCTCGATGATTTATGTTTTGTCGGGCTGCGCGCAGTAGCTGCGTATCTAGATGGATGTTCATGTGGCCTCAGAACAGAAGGCGCATTTTCGGTAATGATGCAGCTCGTGATTTAATTTTCGGCGACGCGACTGAAGGAGCGTCCATCGCGTGTCGGACGATACAGCCGCGCCTGACATTGCGCAAAGGCATACATATAAATTAGGTGACCGTTTGTAGGTTGGTCGTGGTATTGTGAGTTTTTGATTCGATAGTGATTTGAGATTACGGATTGTTGGGAATCGGTTAATTGGTTTAAATGCTATCTAAACGGTTGATTTATGCTGCTGCGGTTAATCCCTGGTTTGTGGAAGGGCTTCCCAAAGATAAGGAGTGAGAAGTAAATACAAATTTCTGAATACAAAGTGGCGATCAATTTTAGAGGCCTTAAATAATAGGCATGGATTTTGAAGTAGCTGGAATGTGGGCTTAGGCTTTTCTTTGGGGATTGGCTTGAAAGGAGGAAAAACGAGATGGAGAAATTTGGGGATATCTCAGGTGGGGTTCGAATACGACGGAATCCTTCATGGAATTACTAATGTAGAGGGCGAAGAGCATACGTTTTGTTTGTACTACCCTGTGTCAAGATTTCTAGGACGACCCTTTTTAAGTGGATTTTATTACACTGCCTGTCGAGCTTGGCATTTATGGTTCTCTTTTTTCCAGGATCCAGTGTTACTTTTGCTTCTTTATAAACCCGTTCGATGGAATAAACAGTGGTGTCTAGAGTTCCTGAAAGGTGCTATAGGTTAAATCGGGAATTTAATATATAACTATTAGCGGATGAATACGTAGGAGCTTATGAAAGCTTTCACA